>CM062818.1:2071779342-2073237405 GCA_031772625.1 Pinus tabuliformis | reverse complement strand
ATACTATTCCAATGATAGAAAACGAAAAACCGGTCCAACAGAAGTTAAGAAAAATCCATCCCAATCTATAAAATCAGATCAAATCTGAGCTCAACAAGCTATTGAAAGCCAAAATAATCTTTCCCGTTCGACATTCTAAATGGTTCTCCAATATGGTACCTGTTAGAAATAAAAATGAAGATATTAGAATCTGCATTGACTTTCGAAATCTTAATAAAGCCTTCCAAAAGGATAATTTTCCTTTGCCTCCTATGGAACAAATATTGCAGGCAGTCGCGGGGTCAGAATTAATGTCCTTTTTGGATGGATTTTCAGGATACAATCAAGTGTTGGTACATCCTGATGATCAATTAGAAACCACATTCAGAAACCACATTCAAAAGATGCCATTTGGTTTGATTAATGCTGGTGCCACATTTCAGAGAGCCATGGACATCGCATTCAAAGGTTTAGTTAATAAATTTGTAGTAATCTATTTGGATGATATAACTGTGTATTCCAAGAAACGAAGCAACCATCTTAGAGATTTAAAACAAATCTTCCAACGTTGTTTAAGGTATGGAATTTCACTTAATCCGAAAAAATCATTTTTCGCATTAAGTGAAGGAAAACTTCTAGGATTCATAGTGTCAAAATCTGGAATTCACATTGATCCTGACAGAATCAAAGAAATTTCTAAAATATCCCTACCTCACAACAAAAAAGCCATGCAATCTTTCCTTGGTCAGATCAACTTTGTAAAGATATTTGTTCCAGATTTTTCAAGAATCGTATCTCCTTTACAAGTAATGATTAAAAAGAACTCAAATTTTAAATGGGGCCGAGATGAACATGAAGCATTCAATCTAATCAAACAAGCAATTATTAATGCTCCATCTTTAGCAACTCCAAATTTTTCAGAGCCTTTTATTTTATATACATTTGCCTCTGACAGATCATATGCTGCGATACTCACTCAAACAAATCAAGAAAAAACAAAAGCTCCGATTGCTTTTTTCAGTTCAAATTTACAGGGTGTTGAGTTAAATTATTCAGATGTGGAGAAATAGGCTTATGCTGTTTTCAAAGCAATCAAATATTTCAGACCTTTTCTACTAAAAACCCATACAAAAGTTATTGTACCGTTTCTAGCGGTAAGAAATCTTTTAGTACAAAAAGAAGTGGGTGAAAAAAGAGCCAATTGGGTTACTGCCTTACAGGAATATGATGTAGAAATCAAACCAGCAAGTATTGTAAAAGGTCAAGGCTTTTGCAAAATGCTGGCCGGAGCATCGCTGATATCTGAAAGTCCATCCGCAGACATACAAATGTATGAGGTAAGCCTAAACGATATGAGACATTATATGCCGATATAATTTATTATCTTAAGAATGGATATGCTCCTTCACACCTCGATCATACCAAGAAAAGAGCTCTAAGGTTGAAAGCCAAACAATATCAGCTCCTGAACAATGTTCTTTTTAGGATAAATTATGATTCTGTTCTCCTTAGATGTCTTGAATAATCTGAAGCTAAAAAAGTTTTGCAGGAACTCCACGATGGGCAGCAGGCGGACACTATGCTGGAGATGCTACTGCACATAAAATATTGCGCGCAGGCTATTACTGGCCCACGTTATTCAAAGACTCACACAGTTACGTGAGGAAATGTCAAGTATGCCAAACTACTGCTGGGAGACAAAAGAAACCATCCTTGCCACTATAGCCAGTTAACATTGAGCAACCTTTTGATCAGTGGGGATTGGACATAATAGGTGAGATCGTTCCTCACTCTTCTAAGCAGCATAGATATATCCTTACAGACAAAATTACTTTACTAAATGGGTAGAAGCAGTTCCACTCAAGACGACTAATGCTGAACATATCATTGAGTTCATAGATCAATTTATAATCACCAGGTTTGGTTTGCCTTTGACTTTAATGTTTGATAATGCATCATACTTTTCTGGAAATGCAATGACTGAATTTTCACTTAAAAGAGGATTCAAACTTAAATATTCGTCCAATTACTACCCACAGGGGAATGGGTTAGCTGAATCTACAAATAAAAAACTAATCAGAATTATCAAACGAACAATTGACCAAAATCATAAAAATTGGCATAAGTCCTTAATATATGCTTTATGGGCAGATCGAATAACGCAAAAAGCCTCCATCGGCACTTCTCCATTCAATTTAGTATATGGAAAAGAAGTAGTTCTTCTGACTCATTTAGCAATTCCCTCTTTAGCTTTGGTTCAATATATTGATGAAGTACCAACTTCCTCCTTACATCTAAGAAAAATGGAAATAATTAAGTTAGAAGAACAACGAGAACAGGCCAAAAGAACTCATGCTCATCATCAAGCATTAGTAAAATCCTCTTTTGATTCGAACATAATGACCAGAAAAGATTTTCAGGTGGGAGATCTAGTTTTAAAATGGGACAAGGCCCATGAGGAAAAATGGAAACATACAAAATTTCAACGAATGTGGCTTGGTCCTTTTCAGATTGTAGAAGTCATAGGTCCGTCCACTTTTATGTTACAGGATTTAGCAGGAAAAAGAGGTTCTTTACCTATTAATGGTCAGATCCTTACGAAATATTTTCCTTAGAATATTATTCTTCTGTTTTGTTAATTAGTTTTTATTTTTTATAATAAAACCATTTGTGAATGGTTACAGTAGGCATTTATGAAAAGGACACCAATTCTCTTTCAGATTTTTGATCTTTCGCTTGTATAAATAGCAAATCTTTTGGAAAATTGATCTTTATTATTGAAAGATACAGTTAAAAACTCTAGCCTAGATATGATACTAGTTTCAACTTCATAAAATTTGATGAAAACAACCTTTAGTGAGAAATTTTTTTATATCAGTGCAATGAAAGGTAACAATAGCAAAATAAAGATTCTTTGTAGAACAACTATTCCAAAAACTCTAGTATTGTCGTCGAGATCTATCTTAAGGAAACAATGACTTCCTCCCTACTAAGGAAATCACAACTTTTAGAGGAACAATCCAAGTATACACTTTATCTTAAAGAGTGAGAGGTCTCATCACAAGCCGACTTATCATAATCACAGATATTATAACTTGTTGACTTTGCCAATACTGCATACCACAATAGGGAAATGACTCAAAGATTGTTGCGATCAAAAGGCAAGGGGTCTCATCACGAGCCAGCTTGTTCAGCGAAGTTATAAATCAAGTGAATGACTATGTCATAAATTGGCTATCAAACCAAGACATTGTTCTTTAAGGGTAAAAGAAAATCAAAGCAATAAGTGTGGATGTGGATTCTTCTTTGAGAGTTGTAGGTTTCTTTAATTAGGATACAAGATCATTTCTGGGTAACAGGTAACCCTGTCGAGGCTATAAATGCCTGCTGGCAGTAGAGGCTCTACCTACGACAAATGAGCATATTTAAAACTGGTTTACAGAGAAGACTTTGTTTTATATTTACAAACCAAGTAATGACTAATGTAAATACAAGGACTAGCTTGAGGCAGCAAATAATCAAAGTTGAAAATAGTTGAAACGAAATATCATTGACATGTTAAAGCACAATGTACTTTATCTTTCTATAATAAAGTTTAACTTTCTGGAAAATTTTCTGTTTTGGAAGTTTAGAAAATTCAAAAGAAAGACAGAGATAACTGGTTCTTCCAAGTGAATCGCCAATTGTTGTGGCTACCAACAACCCCCCTTCTTATTTAGTGTTATTACTAATACTAAATAAGTGGGGACCCTTAGTCAAAAATCAAAAAAATCAATTAGTGCTTAAAATTCCTTTTATAATAAAACTTACCATCATAAGCTTAGGAGAATACCCTTGAAAAAACCAAAAAGCCTAAGTTTTATGATAATGTAGGAGTTCCTTCGGAAATAGCGCATCGCAAAAGGATAACAGGATACCCCCTTTTCAAGCCGAAGTCTAAAAAGTGTGAGATTGCGACGCAAACTCCATCGCATCGCATGCATTAAAGAACACTCACACCAAAAGCCTCAAAATCGCCGATATGCAATGACGCCGATCGCAAATCGCACATAGCAGAAAACAGGTTAACAAACAATGCCATATGCTAAGATATGCGATATTGCGATTTGCGATGTCGCGACCATGCGATATTGCAGTTCTGCGATAAAGCAGCATGACTATGCGATAATGTGATATAGCAAGCTGTCATGATTCTGCAATGTTGCGATCTGCGATATTGCGACGCAAATCGCAAAATCGCTCCATCACAGATTTTTTCTGGCTCATTATTCAAGAAAAACTTTTTTTCATAAAACGAAACCTAGTTATGTGCTTTAATGCTAATTAATGAGGTAGTTGCCAGTTGTTAATAAAATATGGTTTTGTGTTTATCGAAGAGCCAGTTCACATAAGGCGATATATTGTTGCATGTCTTCGGCATTTAAAGCTTTCCCGTCACTATTTCTTATCATTACTCTCACCTCACTTGTAAACTGCAGGAACGAAGAACAAAAGGTTATATAAAGAAGTATGCAGGAAACTATGGGCAAGAAAGGCAAGGCTCCAATGTCTGAAGATAAAAAAATAGCGCCCTTATACACAGACACCGCATGCAATAGAGACGCGGGTATTTCCACCTGGGAAGGCACATATAATTTACTTGAAGAAGAGAATCCTAAGGTAATGGGATTTGCCGCTACTACAGGCTCATCAAGGTTGTCTGAAACATTAGTTGCAGATTTAGCTTGTTCATTCTTACACCGGATAGCGGCAAGGCCTAAAATTCTCTCCTACACAGATATGGTTAAATGGGTACTGGACAACGCTGACATTAAAAATAGACAGTTTAAGACTCAGGGTCAAAAGCTCACGGAACCATTATCTTCACAAATTTCAGCTTTTCATCCACTAAAAGAAAGCACGCAAGAGGCAGAAATCGCACCAAGGAAGCTCGGATCAAGAAACGGAGGTAGTTTCCGATGCGCGATTAGCGCCTAGTCACAAAGCTTCTAATTGCTTAGTCACCTGCAAGCCCCAAAAATTGCAAGAAAGCAACGATAGAAACAAACTGGAAACAAAAAGCTAAAGAAAAGGCAGAAGCAATCCAAGGGTTAATCAAGTTAAATTGGGATTATTACTGGGCATACATGGTAAAGCCACATAGTCAGTGGATGATTCTCAAATGCATCATCAATTCTGCCGAAAAGATGGCACTAGCTCTTGCTCATTCCTTTTTCACAAGGCAATTAAAAGCTGAAGTCGGTCAACACACTCTTCTCAAGAAAATGCTGAATGCTTGCGATGTTAAGGAGCAAATACAGAAATAGTTAGATGTTAGATTTAATTTTAGAAATAGTTTTTCTTTATTTTTGCCTAAAGAAAGGACGGTCATTTAAACCGTATCCTAAAATTTTTGTAATAAGTTATTTTTAGATATAGTTAGTAGTGTTGAAACCCTTCTCATGCATTTAGAGAAGGGTCCAGAAATTTGTCAAAAACTTGTCCTCAGAACATGCACTTTTGCACCCTTCGAGGAGGTTTTGATGAATGAATGGAACATGATTTGTTGATTTTTGCATTTAATATCTGCTACTGATGTTGCACTTCTATACTCTTAGTGGCTGTTGGATTAAGAAGAGATAAATCATTATCGCTTGAAGCTCATGAGTAGGACTAGTTATAAATGTTACTTCTATCTCTTAACTATTTCTGCCTTTGTGTTAAAGTGATATTCAATTTCAGTTGTTTATATATTAATGCGTGAATGCCTGAGTTATCATTTGGCACTTTTGTATAGTGATAGCTATTTATTTATGCTTAATGTATGAGTAGCTTATTATGCGATATGTTTTTCTCAACTGTTTCGTTTAACTTTTTATGCGAAGTGGTTCATCTATATTGAATTCTTTTCTTATAATAGTTGAATGATCTTTATTACCGATTGTTATTTGAAATCATTTTAGATCGCATAACAGACGGATTACACCCCGGGTTAGTATAGACTCAGATATTTCTGTTTATTAGAATACAATAGAATGTCATTAGATTAAAGTTAGAATTAGAGCATCTTAATTAGGATCCATTAGATCAGAAATATCAAATTATACACACACACACTCTTAAATTGGGAAACTAGTCCCATATCCCCAGTCAGACTCGCTATACCAAACAGAAAAGGAGCTGCCAACCAAGGTCCGGACTGGGCGGGTATCCTCCTTGTTGTAGACTCGATTTTCGGGGCTTCAGCACGTCCATGCAACTACGTTGAGGAAAATCTGGATCAACAATGATGGTCATAAAACATTAGTGAAACATGGACATGGCGGGAGCACGTGTTGAAGTCCTCGGACAATGATTGGAGGAATCGAGATTCAGATTTTTGCATAATTAATCAGTTATATATATATATATCACTTGAATATGGGAACTATTAGGGTTGTTGAACCTGTTAGTTTGGTCCCATGTGAAGAAGAGGTTGACAGAGATTTATTTTCATAGGAGACTGCATATCATTACTTCTACTGAAGAATTAGGGTCGAATTGCAAGGCTCAAAGTTTTTTCATTTTGGTTCTGCGTCAAATTTGGCCTGATTGTTGATTAGTGGAGATCCAACTATATTGAAGATACGTGTGGAGAGATAAGAACAAGGAGAATAGTTCCAAATATGAATATTCAGTTCATGAACATGAGGAGAGTGACATCATCACATGCATAAGTTTGAGTTGCACGTTGTGCGGTAGCATTCAAAGAAGATCTTCTAAGAGTTTGTACACCCAAGAAATAAAAGGATGAACATGTATTCCATTAATTTGCCATTAAATGAAAGTGATTTTTTTGGTAATTGTAGAATCATGATCATTGAGTAAAGAATGGTGGATTGAGAGCATGGTTTGCAAGAACGCAATCATTAGAATGCAGTAATTGTTGAATTAAATCACAGTGAAACGTATGTGAAGGTGTGATAGACACAAAAAGACACCGGCTATGAAAGAACGACGATAATCAATTTTGCAAGCGCAGAGAGAACCGACGACCACGAGGTTGAAACTTGAAAGGGATTAGGAATTCTGGAGCATTGGAGCAACGATTTGTTAGATTCTCTGAATGTGAGAAGCGTGGAAGGAGGTTGTCTACATGTGAGAAACAAGTCGTGAGGAGATTTTCTGCGTGGACCGATCCGTGAAGGGAGTGCTTGCTACTGTGTGTGCGTATTAATAACATGGAGTCACTACAAGAAAAAAGGTCATTGGTGAGGGTCATGCCTGTGACGAACCTTTAAGGTCCATCACCAATGTCACATATGGCAATGGTGTTTAAAAAAGCGTTGCTGTAAGTGTATATAGTGATGGTCCTTTAAGGTTTGTCACCAAAGCCATTTTCAATGACACTTTTGGTGAGGGTCGTTAAAGTTCCGTCACTAATTCTCTCTTTGGTGACACTTTTGGTGAGGGTCGTTAAAGGCCCGTCACTAATTCTCCCTTTGGTGACACTTCTAGTGATGATCTTTTATTGACTGTCACCAACGATCTTTTTGGTTAGTTTTGGTGACGGTCAATAAATGTTCGTCATGATTGATAATTCCAACGAGTCTTTGATGACGCTTCATGCTTGTGATGGACCTTTAAGGTCTGTCACCAGTGTTGCATATGGCGACGGCCTTTAAAAAATCATTTTTGTAAATGTATATAGTGATGGTCCTTTAAGGTTTGTCACAAAAGCCATTTTAAATGACACTTTTGGTGAGGGTCGTTAAAATCCCGTCACTAATTCTCTCTTTGGTGACACTTTTGGTGAGGGTCGTTAAAGGCTCAACACTAATTCTCTCTTTGGTGACACTTCTAGTGATGATATTTTATTGACCCTCACCAATGATAATTCTCTCTTTGGTGACACTTTTGGTGACGGTCAAAAAATGTTCATCATCATTGATCATTCCAATGAGTTTTTGATGATGCTATGTACCTGTTACTATATTTGTTGTCAAAAGATAACGATTTAAGACTGTTGTTGTGGAGTCTTTTTCATTATGTGTCTAAGGTCATAGTGGTTATAATAGTCAGTCAATTTGTTAAGAAATAATTAGTGTGTATCATTTCCCTCAAGTCATAAGAATATAGTTTTCCTATGAGTCAGCACATGATTCATCTCTATTAGATTTATTATCTAGCAAGTTTCCTTTAAATAAAGTTCCACTAGTGTGTGTAGGAACTATATTATTTAATACATAATCAAGCCCTGTCAATTATATTAATGAGAGAGACCTAGAACTCCTCAACACTCATGGCACACCTTAACATGGTTTGGAACAATACACTAACATTCCTTGGCACCTCGCATGTCTTGGAACTTCTTTGTACCTAGAACATCTTTGTACCTAGAACATCTTGCCACGAGTAGGACGCCCAAGCACATGTTGGCATGCCCTATCATAACACAACACTCCCTTATCATGTGTTGGCATGCCTTGTAGTCCCTAGAATCCTCTAGAACACCTTGGAATAATATTGCATTGACAAACATTAGCTCTTGGCACACATTGGCACTTGGAATGTATTGGAACATATTATTAGTGTGCCTAGCATGCCCCTTTTGAAAAAGATAATGTCCCTACTTATTAACCCTCTTATCTGTCCATTTCCTTGCATTTTAGCTTGTTTATTCCTTTTTTTTTCCTTGAAACTCCTTGACACATATTGGCATACTTTGGCACCATGCACATCCTAGCATGTCTTAGCACCTGGCCGCATTCCTTAGAACTATCTGGCACATGTTAGCACACCTCAAAACTACCTAGCACACTCTAGCACTTATTAAAATTCCCTGATATTCCTTGGCATGCCTTACCCGTGCTTAGCATATCTTGTCACTCCCTCCTTGGCATGATATCTAGCACTCATTGACACTCCTAGGCACACCCTCATATTCATTTACTTCCATGCATTTTGACATAGTGCTCCCTTGTGTTGTCCTAGTACTCCCTAACACTCCTCAACATGCATTGGCACTCTTTAGCACACCTTAGCACTCTTCAATATGCTCTTACACTTCATAGCATGCATCACACTCCCTGACGCACATTGGCACTTGGCAAGTCTTAGCATGTTTGGCATGCATTGAGATGACTTGGTATGCTTTGGAATGGTTTAATATTAAATTTATTTGAGATCAACTATTGGAAACTAGATGAGAAGAAACAGAGGAAGATTTGGCACTTAGAATGCATTGACACTTGGCACCTATTGGCACCTAGTGTTGGTGTGCCTAGCATGCCCCTCATGGAAAGGGTAAATTGATGACTTATTAACCCTATTATGTGCTCACTTCCTTGTAGTTTAACTTGTTCCTCCCTTTTGTTGCCTTGAAAATATCTAACATGCATTGTCACACCCTTGTACATCTTGGCATGCCTTAGCACTGACACATATTAGCTTGTTTGACATGTCTTCGTACTATCTGGAACATGTTAGCATGCCCTAGCATTCCATAACACACCTTGGCAGCCATGACCTCACAACTAGCATTACATTTTTCCATGACTTGGGAACCTTACATTCACTAGAACACCTTGGCACTCCCTAGTTATCATGCCCTCTGTTATCCTCCACAATGTCCCAGGTCGATGGGGAGATCAACGGAGGTAACTATAGACCAAGATTTTAGTTTCGTAGCTAGCCCTACCAAACCAGAGAGGGCTCTCTCTATGAAATTACAGCTAAGAGATGACTGGAATGTAAAGGATTTTAGGCTAGATAGCTAGGCTCAGGTGGGTTTTGGAAAATTTAGGGTTTTGTTGTTGGATAAGGGACAAAAACTAGGCAGCTAGGTTAGACGATCAAAGGGTTACAACATCAAATATATAAAGGAGCAAGGTAGCATTAGTTTTGTGATGGATATTAGGGTTTGTTGGTGTAGTGTAGTGTTTAGAAGAAGCAAAAGATCTTAATGAGCATGAAACATGAATTCATTAAGCAAGAAATAAAGTAACACGTAATGATTTTTCCATCAAAATAGAGTTTTATGAAAAGAATTTTTCTTATAAAATGTAAGGAAAACCATTCAAGAATTGATGAATGGAAAGAGAGATGAATATATTTCGTATAAAGCTATAACAGAGGGAAAATAATATCACAAACTTACTGCACATGAATTCCTAGATAATAGTTGCAAACTGTGTCCTTTGATTCCTAGAAAATGTCCAAGTACAAGCTACAATATTTCTCTCCTCTGAAATCCAACCCATTCTATCATTGAGAAACTGATACATAAAGACAAAAACAACATCTTCCCACTCTCAGGGGTCAAATCCATGACTTTAGGAACTATTCCATGAGGTCTTCTAACCAAACCCTAATGTCTAGGGAAGTTAAAAACAACTTCTATAATTAACTTTGACTCCAACCTCTCTAATAAATGAGGTCAAATTTACATAAAAACAGCTTAAAAAGACTAAACACCCATTATTTACATTTAATTTTACCCCTCACATTCATATACTTCACCCTTTTGACTTTTACCAAAGTCAAACTAGGAATTACAAAAAATTACACATTGAAAAATTTACAAAAATCTAAAAAATTTCTAGGTGTGCAATGAGCTGTTGGAGGCCACTTTTGAGTGCCTTTCTGAAGTCCAAATCCCTATCTAAATAATTTTCTAGAAATATGGGAGAGTTTAGATGTATTTAGAGTATTGTTTCACTCAAAATGACCCATTTTTGGTTGAGATATGGCCATTCTCCCAAGGTGTCTCCAGGTGCGCAACGAAATGGAAAAAGAGGGGCATAAAGGTGATTTTTGGCCTCTTTTTTGAAAATTTCTCAAAAAATGAGCCCCAGACTAGGAAAGTGGGAAAATGGGTTTTTATAGGGGCTCATAATCTTTCCAAAAATTCTGATCTTCCATAATTTGGAGCCCTGAGGAAGAAGCGCAACGTGAGCTTGCTGCGCTCCTAGACAGAAAATTGCCCAAAAATTGCAAGTTTGCACCAAAACACAAAAAATTTCTCCAAATCCTCCAAAAATTTGCTAGAGATGCCTAATGAGATATCTTATGCAATCATGGATGCATCTGCAAGGAAATATAACCTACCCTTCTCCTCTTGGCTGATTAGGGTTTCCTTGAGCTTTTCCTTTAACTGCTTGTTTTTGACCTTGGCAACCTGATTCCTTGTGTAATAATGGATGGCCATTTTATTTTGCAACTTGTTATCCTTGTTGGCCTTGTCAAGGAGATTATCAAGGTGGAAATTGAATTTGTCAAGCCAAAACTCCCTGTCCTCATTTATTTCCATGGCAATCCTCTCTTCAAAGGTCAATTATTCCATTGGTGGCTTTTGTTCTCTTTCGCTCTGAAGTTCCTTCCTGAGACCCATTGTCCTTGGTTTGCCACATGTACTTCATATTTTTCAGTGTCCCCATGGTCCACCACTGCCTTGCCTTTCATCTCTTGTTTATTGGCTTTGAATTGCTCTTTCTCCATGACTAGTTGTTTTGCCTTAAGTTGATTGTTTTCTTGCTCAAGGAATGAAATGATGAATTTGGCCCTTTCAAAATTGTCCTTGAGCTCCATGATCTGAGAATCCTTCTCTTTGATGACTTGTTGCAGGTTTTGATTCTCATCATGTGCCTCCAAGTCAACTAGGTCAAATTCATTCTCAATGGGCTCCTCATCATGCAAATAAGCCTCATGATGTGATGGTGATCCCTGTTTTGTTGATGTAGTAGGCTTGGCCCCTTCCTCAATTTGAGGAGCAAACACAAGGCTTTTGCCTCTCTGATGTGTCTAGGTCACCTCAAGCCTAGGTGCCTTGGAAACCTCATCATGTTTGCTTGATGACCCCACCTCCATGGGTTGTACTGACATCATGGTTTGGTGCTGGCTTGGTGAAGTGGTTATATGCGTTTTCAAGGTTGCCTCAATGAAGGTGTCCCATGCCATGTTCTTCTCTTTCAACTGATGGAGTGCTATAAAATTTATCAGGCTATGGTGAAATAGGCTGGGATAATGTACTTTGCCTTTCAATTGTGCCCTTTCAGAAATTTTGGTTAGGCTCCTATACAAGTAGCTGGACAAATTTAGAGACTTGGTAGCTGTAAAGTGCATGAGCAGTCTTATGTGGTATTGATATAGCCTAGAAAATCTGCCCTCACATGTGAAGAACTTCATGACAACCTTCATCAATGGTGCATATCTCTCCAACAAGTATGTGATGGGAAAACATGTGAGTGATCTCCCTTGTATTGTGATTTCAAGTAGGGTTTGTACTCTTCTAGGTCTAGGTTCATGCCTTTGAACCAGTTTTCACCATGGTTTGGTATGCCTATAGCTTGAGAGATGTCATCCACTGAAAATATGAAATCAATCCCTACAATGGTGATCTTATCTTCCTTCAAGGTGAGGGAAAATATACCTGTGAGATGCTCATGGTAACCAACCACTTCCTGCACTCTTTGACAAAACCCTAAACAATTGACATCTTCAAGGCATTTCATGACAAATGGGGAGGAGGTGATTTCATTGCAATTATAGGGCTCAAACCTCAGTATCTTCCCCCCTTGTTGTACTTCCTCTTCTTTGATGGTGATGAGTTAGGCTCCATACTTCAAACCCTAGGTGAAAGGAAAGCAAAAACAGTGAAATTTGCTGCAATGAGGGAATGAGGTGGTATGATGAACTTAGGAGTTGCCTAAATTTGTAAGGAAATTTAGGAGGGTAGGGGATGATGTGAGTGAGTTGGGGAAAAAGGTGAGGGGAGGGGATGGAAAAGGCCAAAACACAGGGCTATACTAGAAAGAGATAGGGTAAGTTAGGGTTTAGAGGAAAGTGATAGACAATGAGGGGATAAGGATTTGTGATGGATGGAAATGGTGTATTAGTTGCAAACAGAGCTGTAGGGACAATGAATCTAGGGTTTATGGCAACAATTCATAATTTGAGGATCAAAATCATGTAAACCCTAGAAGAAGAAGTATTTGATCATTTTCTTGACATATGAGGCAAAGGAGGGCACGAAAATGATTAAACTTACTTGTTATATATCCTGGAGGATGAAATGACTGAAGAGGAGCTTTGAAAAATTAATTTTTGTGGTCAAACAACAATTTTGGACAACTTTGCCCCATGCGCAGTGAAGCCTTCCTGTGCACAACGCGTTGTCCAGGTGCGTAGCGTAGGCTCTCTATGCGCAACGAGAGTCAATTTTTGCCAATGAGGGCTATGGAATCACAAATTTTTCCAAAATAGAGGGAGGAGCTTAATGCTAGGATGGTATACATGTGAAAATGAGTGTGAATGAGCTCCTCCATGTGTTTTTATAATTTTCTTTTCGTGTCTAAGTGATTAATGAGGTAAGATGCCCCACCTCACCAATTCACTTTCTTTTTTACTTTTGTAGCCTTAGGACCTATTCTTGTAACTTTAGAACCTTAGGAACATTATTACATCTAAAAACATAAATTACATTTGAAATCAAGTGTTATTGAACAAATTTACCTATTGCTACTCCTCATTTGCCAGATTTATACATGAAAGGACTGATTTTGTGACCTTAACCCTAATGACCTGATGGTGACACTGAGCTGAATGGAGACCATGATGATGTGATTGAAGTGATATTAATGATTTTTTCATGATGGTAGACTAAACTGAGTGATGAAAGTGACCAACATATGAAATTATTGAGAGAGTGGAAGTAGCCCTAGACACACTAGCTAGTGACCAAATTTTTATTTGAAGACTCACTAAAATGACAAAAATTTGACTTAACACCCTAAAAACACCTTGGAAGAGAATATTTGATCACTGGTGATAGACTGAACTGACTGACACTAACACCCTCACAGATAAACTTTTTTTGCGACTAGGGAACCCAACCAATTCATTAGCAAAACAATATTCTGCCCAACCCAAAGTCTCCCTTTCTTTGAAGTTGCTTTGTCCACACCTTATCACAACCATAGGCTTGCCTTCTGAGAGTTCTATTATGAACTTCTCCTAAACAACTTCATCCTCGGGACACTTGGAATTCACTGACACTTCTTGGCACACACTCTTATTTGTTCATTTCCAAGCATTTTGACCTAGTTCTCCCTTGTGTTCCCCTGACTCTCCCTAGCAATCCTCACCATCCATTAACACTCTCTGCCATGTGCTAGCACACCTTTTCATTCATTGGAATTCCCTAGCACTCCTTAGCTATCATGCCCTCACAAGTACCCTTAATTTTTTTAGACTTGGCCGGAACCCAACCAAGTCCTGCCCCGACTACAACAACTTAACCAAGTTATAGTTACTACAACTAGACTATGCCTTGTTCACCTAAGATCTGCCTATAACACATCTTAGGGTACTCATGTCCAATCTCAACTCACCCCACTTAACAAGTTACCAATTCAAGGCTCACGTCCAACCATGGCCATAAAACAACTAAGAAACATAGTTTACATCTTGACATGCCATAGCACATGGCACGTCTAATACTCCTTAGTCCTATGTGGCATGTGTTAGCATCCCCTAAATTTCTTGTCATGCTTTGTACTCCATAGAACACCCTAGCACTCTTTGACATGCCCTGGCACTCTAGCATGCCTTGGCACTTGATGCAGGAGCATTCAACCCAAGGAAAATCATTGTAAATAGTAGACATAGGGGGTCATGCATTTTAGGAAATAGTTTTCCTAAGTATCAAATTAGTACAACATTTAGGCCTTAAGTGTGATTTAATTAGATGCTCTCAAAAAAAAAAAATGAGAACATGAGTAGTTCCATGATCCTAGGAGCAAGAGAGAGCTTTTAGGCATTAAAGGGAGAATAGATGTGGACCATTGAGCAAAACAGGGGACTTTCTATTTTCAAATGGAGAAATGATGGAGTGGATAAAGTCTGCCACATATGTATGCATGTAGCAAACTTTAGGGCTTTAGTTGAGTGATTTAAGGAAAGGATGTGATTGATCCAATTCAATGTTTCCATATAAATATATGTAAGCCTACACGAAATATGAGAGGCCACCAATAGTAGAATCAGGCCTGTGTATGTGTGTGTATGTGAGACCGAGGTGTCTCGAATGTAACCTTTGCTTTTGGCATTAATATATATTCAGAGTTTATTTCTGACTGAGTGAGAGTATTGAAGAATGTTTTCATGAATAAATTACTTGAATTGTAAGCTCTGTTGCAGGAGATTGTAGGTAGAATCCTGAAGGGTACATAGAGGCGTAAAATGATTCAAAAGAATAAAATAAAGGGTCTTTGAATCCAATTAAGGAAGCGAAGAGAAGCTCTGGAGAGATAATATAGTGAGGGAGTAAAGCTTAGAGAAGTTGAGTAGCGCAGCGGAAGAAAGAAACCTTGAAGAAACCAAAGGAAAACCATTGAAAATGCATAAAAACCCAAGTAAGAGAGGCGAGTGAGAAGTAAAGGTTTGACGCTTAGTAGCTGTTGGATCATTAAGATAAACGACCAAGATTAAGTCACATCGACAGAAGTCCCTTGTAAGTTATCAGAATGTGCCTTGGAGGTTTGCACATAGCAAATAGTGATTAATCACGGACCTTTGGATCGTGTCCAGATTAGTGGTCACGATTAAATCACATATCGGCGACCAGAGGTGCCAAAGGTCAGCGTTTATGAATGTTGCAATATCGCTGATAGTGATATATCAGCGATCGGAGTTGGGGGTTATCGGTGATTGGGCGTTGGGGCTTTAGATATCGGAGAGCGATAACGACACGGACCCGACAGAGGTTATAGTGGCGCATTTATAATCTTTGAGATCCATTATATGTGTTTTAGAGCGGTTTCCCTATGTATTGGCACAAAGTGTGGATTTAGTCTACCAAGACTAAAACATATATAATATAGTTGGAGATTGGATAGTCAGAGGAGGGGTGTATATATGTGTATGACCCGTTGATATAGCCGATAGTGATTGTGATAGATGTTTTAACCTCGGAATCTATGCGAAACCGTAAGGAAGGCGGAGAAAGAGTATGTTGCGGCATTCCCTTTGGAAAGGGTTGTAAAGTCCCGAAAAGAAGGTTTGAGAAAGCCTTTAATAAAAGAGTATAAAGAAGGCTTATAAGGGTTCATATAATCCCGATGGAGGTTTTAGGTGGGGTGATTTAAGTTCCTATACACAGGAACTGATGAATGGGCTGTGACCAAAAGGTCTGAAGATTTAACTCCATTGCAGAGTTAAATATCTTGGGATAGTTATAGATGCCTCATTTGAAAAATGCGTACTGTGGGTATATATGTGGGTGCTACCCTAGCATCAGTTTGGCTAAGGATGGTTATATGCTGACACCCTGCACCAACATTGCCTAGCATATAACCTTGTCACTCCCTCCTTAGAACACTTGGAACTCGTTGACACTCCCTATCACACACTCTTATCTCTTAATTTCCATGCATTTTGAACTAGTTCTCCCTTGTGTTTTTGTGGCACTCCTAACATTTGTTGGCATGAATTGACACACCCTGGCACATGACACATATTGGTATGTTTCCTTGGCACTCTAGCATTCCTTGGAGCTACCTAACATATCTTGTTGCTCCCTCCTTACCACACCTAGAACTCACTAACACTCCCTGTCACACACTCTTATTCATTCATTTCCATGTATTTGAAACTAGTGATCCCTTTTGTTTCCTTGGCACTCAATAACACTCCCTGGCATGCATTCGCACACCCTAGCACTTGGCACATCTTGGCATGTTTCCCTGGCCTCTAGCATGCCTTATCACTACCTACCATACCTTGTTACTCCTTCAACACACATGTATCTCGCCGAGACTTCCTATCACAAACACTTATTTGTTCATTTTCATGTACTAATTTGACCTAGTGCTCCCTTGTGTTTCCCTAACACTCCCTAACACGCCCTAGCACATGTTGACACACCCTGGAACCTGGCACATCTTGGTTGCATGTTGCCCTAGCAATCTAGCATGACTTAGCAAAACCTAGCATACCATGTCACTCTCTCTTTAGCACACTTGGAACTCATTGCCACTCTTTGTCACGCACTCTTATTCATTCATTTCCATGCATGTTGACCTAGTGCTCCCTTATGTTTCTCTGGCATTCCCTAGCACTCCCTAGCACACATTGGCACAATGTAGAGTCCAAGAACTGCTTTATCTTGATACCATTTGTGTCCATGTTACTTCCTTTTTCCTATCACTATCATCCAAATAAATGAAATAAATATAAGGTTTTGTTAAGAAAAGCCTTCATATGTCCTCTTTTTCATATTTTGTCAATATGCCTTATTTTTTTATTAAAGTTTACATGTAGCTACAGAATTGACCTGATTCTGCAGCTAATCAACAGATCCACAACTACTTCCATTGTTGATAGGGTTCGAGTGCGCCAGCTCAGCAAAGGAGTATATGGGTAGATAGGGAATGATCCTCTCATGGATTTCTTCCTATTTACTCAAGCTAATCCATCAAGATATTCACACTACAACATGGTCAACCATGATAGTCAACCACAAAGATAACGTGCTGGAATAGAGTCCGAGTTTCAAGAGATATTATCGATTTTCTTTTTCAATAGCAATTTGACGAATACACGATATGATTTGGTTTTTATAAGGATTGTCGCGAAGACCTATAGGCTTGAATTTCTCATGTTGTTAATTAAAAACTCTATAAGAACAATGGCAGCTCTGTGTTAAGGGTGCTCCACTGTATGTAATTTTGAAGCATCCTGTAGAAACTCTTTTCCGATTAATGCAAATATCTTGGTTCATACATTTTATGTGTTGTTGATTAAAGCTATTGACTACCTCGTGGAGGGCCCCTGCATGCAGATCAGGTCTTTGATTCACTGCAATTAGATTTTATTTTATTTCATAGATTTAATTTATGGATGCTCTGTTTTTATATTTTTAGGATGCAGTTCAATGGAGTTCGTGACTAGGTTCACTTGATTGATCTTTGTATCAGTAATCTCGTTTGCTTTATACCTAGCATAACTCAATAATCTTGTTTGCTTTACATCTAGCATAACTCAATTATCTCATTTGCTTTATACCTAGTATAACTCAGTCATTTCATTTCATTCATAGTTTAGTTATTTCATAGCTTAGTAATCTTGTTTTTGCTTTACTTTTGCATTGAATGAAGTTACAATAGATAAGAGTGACAATCTTTCTCAACATCTGAACTCAAGCACATTTCACCTGTTAAGTTGATAAAATAGGGTCTCCTTTATATGATTTCATGCTTTCATAATTAGCTTTGTTTAGCTGTAGCATAAAAATCCAAAAACAATTAATAAGTTGCAAAGTAGATTAATTTAATATATTCATTGAAAATAGTTAAGATCATTATTCAACCATTATAAAAAGCTCAACTCAATTAGAACTAACTCTAGAGATATCATTTAGAGTAATCAATTAAGAAATCTTAAAAATAACATCCTAGTATAGATAGTAACATCATCTCAATACTGATTCTAGAGTTTTATTTTAATTTAGATAACAATAACATAATAACCTTAATGACATAAACAACTTCTAGCACATATAGTGCACTTGTACTTCATCAGTTTACCAGCCCTAGTCGATAATTTATTCTTACAATTTAAGAACATTAAATTGACTAAACACACACTTTGGCACTTGGCACATCTTGGTATGCTTCCCTATCACTCTAGCATGCCTTGGCAACAATGCATAACATACTTTGTCACTCCCTCCTTAGCACAACTGGAACTTGCTCACTGTGATGTTCCAAACTAGGAAAAATAGTGTTATGCAAAGCGGGCAATAAAAATAACACCATAAAATTAAATCAAACCATCAGACCATAAATCTGTCTGGCATGTGTTAGCACGCCTTTTCATTCCTTAGCATGCCTTGGCACTCCTTAGCTATCATGCCGTCACAGCTACCCTTATTTTTTTTTCAACATGGGAACCCAACAAAATCTTACCTCAACTATAACAACAACTTTACTAAGTTACAATTACTATAACTAGACTATGCCTTGTTCACCTAAGAACTTCCTATAACTCATCTTAGTCTATTCATGTATAATTTCAACTTATCCAACTTAACAAGTTACGAAGACAAGGTTGAAATCCAATTGTGGTCGTAAAATTAAACAACTAAGCAACAAATTTTACATCTTCACATGCCATAACATCTGGCATGCCTAGTAATCCCTTGGCACTATGTAGAATGTGTTAGCATCCCCTACATTTCTTGGCATGCTTTGGCACTCCCTAACACTCCCTGACACTTAACACACCTTTTATCGCTAGCGAACACTCTTTGTCACAAACTTATTCATTCATTTCCATGCATTTGAAACTACTGCTCCCTTGTGTTTCCCTGTAACTTGGCCCTAACACTCCCTAGCATGTGTTGGCCCCACACCCAAAGTCTCCCTTTGTCTGAAATTGATTTTGTCTATCCCCTTATAGCAATTGTAGGATTTCCTCCTACAATTCCTGTTGGAGAGGTAAATCCCCTCTGCGGACAGAGGCGATCCCACTATCCCAAATGGGTCTAGCAACAATCAAATCACGCTACTATGCAAGTTCCTAGTTGCATACTGGAAGTGGATTACGAGAACCAACCTGGAGTCCAACGCTAATGTCGAAGAAGAGTTGATACTCCCGTTCCCTTGCTCCGGCAGGTCACAATCCTTGCGATCCCCGCGTATGGATACCTGCACATGCAAAGAACGAAACGAGAACAAGCATAAAATCCACTAAAATACAACTATATTTCAGTCAGAAAGGAAATAAATCAAACATTATCATGATGAACAATGAGATTGGAACCATAACAGTAGTCGTTTATTAATGAATAATAAGCAGAGAAAGATACAACCAAGGTTCTGACGTTGAACCTATCCTCTGGCTGGGCGAGCAGCTATGTATGTCTTGCAATAGACCTCCTCTCTCTCAGACTTCCGGCAGCATAACCTCCCTATGCTTCAAGACTCTTACTATCACTCAAGACAAGCATAATCACAACTAGCATTACTCAAAAACTAGCTTGTCTAATGCATGAGGACAGACTTTTATAGATGGAGAAGGGAGGAAGATACAATGCACCAGGACACCCATTGTGGATTGGCATTATCTCTGAAAAGCCGCTGTGGATAGATGATGACTCTCGACCTCTATCAGATGGATTTTATCCTCAAAAGACTTCGTGATCTGAAGGGAAAAAACATATGGGTGCGCGTTTGTCAAAAATCATTACCAAACTTGGTTGGCGTGGGTGTTGTTCTAAGACAGAGCGCCAATGGTCGCACCCCCTTTTGAGGATCTCAGTGATTGGCGCGGGTAAGACATTGAGGACCCGCGCTAATGGAAAAAGGGCACTTTTCAGGGATAATTTGCAGAAGGTGTCTTCAGGGAACATGAAGTACATACTCAGGGGAACATAATGCAAGTGTTTTTAGGCTATGTCACTGCTCACAGGTCCCGGAATGCGTCCTCCAACGTACGGAAACAGGGGTAACAGGGACGGTGACCAATGGTGACAAATTACTGTGTAACAGATGCCCCCTAAAGCATGAGGCCCGAGAGAGAGAGAGGGGTGAAATGCTTTACAAGAACACATGTAGCTGCCACCGAGAATCTGCATTGAGAGATACAACTGATAGCTCAAATACATGATGTATGTGGTATGGTCGCAGCCATCCATAAGAGAGTACATAATAATCTAGATCCATAGTATGGACGCAGCCATCTGGTTAGGATCAATGAATTGACTCAGGTATGGTCGCAACCATCCAGTGAATGAGTCATGTATCAAGAATCACTCCTGGATTACAACAGACACAATCCAGGGTCTTGCGCTCCATCTCGACCCGAACAAAAGTACAAGTTCAAGCATGCGGATATATGAGCTGAAGTCGAACATGCATGAACATCGTCTGATTACCAGTCAATATTGAAAACTGTTAACAGACGCGAGAGGTACCACCAATAATGACAATGGCCCTCAAGGTATTATAGGTACAATCTACGGTGTGCGAATTAGTGATCTGACGTCGAACACCCGTAGAATCATTCGATCGGAGGCCAGTGATGAAAACCTCACGTCGAACACAAAGAACCTGCCATTGAGGCATGCAGGCTCCAAGGCACCGGAAGGGAGTCTCTAGATCAGCTTCCTGGATAATGACCTGAAGTCGACAGGAAGTGACCTTGATCGAAGATGGGCCATAATGTTTCCCACATCATCGACACAAGACAGAGAGATAATGTTGTGAATCAAGATTGTGCGAGCTATCAAAGGGAGGTTGTTTCTTTGCAGAGGTCAACTTCTCTTGAACACATCGGCGACACGACAGTGGAATTGGCAGTATTTGACATCGATGTATCAGAGGTCATGATGACGAGGCAATGAGCAGATGAGAGGTCAAACAAGATTACCCAAGTCCACGGAGGCAAGTGAAAAATATGAGATGAGATATCCCCACCCAGACACGAAAGCAGAGAAGTGCCATGTTCAAGAGTGACATACTGCCGACACGACGGTAATTATGGTTCCTTTTTTCCCCCGCCATTTCTGGCGAGTACCCCAATTATTTTTAACAAGCTTGATGGGGATAACATATGCTTGTGGTGCGTCATTTTGACAAAATCCGATGTCATCAGGTTTTAACGAGTCTGACAAAGGAAGAACTCGGCGACTTTTCATATTTAGAGAGTTTGAAAAGACAACAGAAAAGGAAACTCCAGGGGTGTCCTTTTTCATAAAGTTGTGTCTCTCGAGCCCGAAAAAGTATAAAATAATGCTCGAAAGAACCGCCCGCCCATTACGATCGAGGAGTAATTTTCATAAATAGTGATTTCGACCTGAAAAAGTAGAAAAGCGATCAAAACCACGTCGTTTCGTAACCATTAACGAGTTGGAAACGACAAAAACCCGGTAATCTTTTTATGTTTTAACGGTCGACAAAAAGAACTTAAAACGACCGCCTCTTATTAACGTTTAACGAGTCAAGAGGAATAACTCGGCAATCTTTTCCTCTTTAAACGATCAGAAAAGAGCTGAAAGCGGACCTTAAAGTAACCTTTTCTCATGTTTTACCGAGCTTGAAAAAGTCGAAAAGGAGCTCATTTCATTGCTTTAAGTCGCACCAACCCCTGTCATCATACAGAAAACAGTGTAAAACCCACTTTGACATAAAAATATTCCAAAGATACTCAAAAAATATCATTTCTAATGTATTTTTAGGTAAAAAAATGCTATAAATAGTGAAATGGTAAAAAATAAATTTACTTTTCACTTTTTACCTTGTGAGTTTACCATTGGAGGGTTTTGGGTGCAAATTTCAACTGCTGATTGCGACCAATCCAGGAGATCATTCGAGCCTCCGTCTGAAACAGGTAAGAGGCCTCATCCTTAGCTTTGTTTTCATTCCATTCTTTCAATTTTTCATCCATAGATTAGTCCCCTGCCAGAGGATTTGCAAATTCATAGGGTTGCGCCATTGGCGCGAGTTTCCCGCTCGGGATCGCGCCAATGGAAATTTTTACCCAAAGGGGTCGCGACCTTGGCGCAACTATTTTGGAAATAGTCGCGCCAACCGCGCAACCTAAAATTGCCACAAATTTGACTGTTGAAATTGCAAATTTCTCTCAGTTTTGGTTTCACCAATGATCTAATGATGAAAAATTCGACTTTATGGTTGCAGGGATTCGTCAGAATGGCTATAGAATGGAGAGAAAGAGAGCATGATGCCGTTGATGCCATGGCAATGGAGGATGATGCATGCATGGATGCTCTGAGAGACTGTGGCTTGAAGAAATTCTTCCTCACCTCTTACTTATGTGCACAACCTGAGTTGCTACGATTTATCGTGGATGCTTGGGATACAGAGGATCAGGTATTTCGCTTGAAAGACCAGACATTGGAGTTAGATGTTTCCGATGTCTACTTTATGACTGGTCTATCGTGGCGAGGTGCACGGCCCATCTTGACTGGTAGCAGGCCTTCCGGGGAGAAGATGGGGGAGGTGATGGAACGAGTTTGTATTGGGGCACAGTTTGGATCAAACAGTGCCAAAGTGGATATTATCACGGTTCCTGACCTGGTGCTACGAGTGATATTGTTCACTATTACACGGACGGCTGGGGTACAGGTTCCCCACGAGGCTAGCAAAAATCATTTGCTGCTGGCAACTGAGTGTCTCCAACCTACATTGTTTGATTGGGCCACAGCAGTGATGACAAACATCAAAAGGTAGCTTACCAAGTGTAAGCGTGATGGGAACAAATAGTTCGGATACGGATCTATCGTGGTATCATTCTTCCTGGAGCGACTGCCGATATTTCGGGTACAAGGGGGAATAGTGGTAGATCCAGTGCCACGGGAGCCAAGATTGAATCGATGGGCAGAACTCATGCCCAGAGGAGGAGGGGGCCAGAAGATGGCCTGGAGGCCCGAGTTCTTTATTTGGCTTCGTCACCAGATGATCCTCATCGAGGACTGGCCCTATGCGGGCTTGGATTTTACTGGAGATCCAGATCTCCCATTGCCTGCAGGAGAGGTCTGGGACGAGGAGCTAGGTAAGAACTCTTTGTGTTTTTGATGTTTTTATGTATTTAAGTTTTTTTTGTAATACATGTCTGTCTCTGACAACCTCTATATATATGTATGCAGATGTTGGTGCAGAGAGACCAGCTGACTTTCCTCATAACGCACGAAGAGCACAACCTGCGGCCGACCCTCAGGTAGAGGGTGATGCGGGTGACGATCTAGTACAGAACCTTGAGGCACTTACTCGAGGGATTCCAGATTATGCCAGATTGGCAGACATGCCTAGAGCGTACCAGAGGCACACGGTGGGAGTATCTACTCGCGTCCATCGTCTGTTGAGATGTTTGGTGTGAGCGGTGACATGCTATCATGAGCATCACCGTGATTAGACGCCTAGGTTTCATTTTTGCACGTTTTTGAGAGACATGTTGTCAGCGGCTGTATGAGTTTTGGACATGTATTATTTTTTGGATTATGTAATGCGCGTGGCGCAAACATTATGACACACACGTATATATATACATATGTCTATGGTTTATTATTGTGTTTTTCATGTGCTTACTTGTATACTGTTTTGGTTACAAATTACGCAAATGTCTATCTAATACATGATTGGCCAATGCATCAGATAATGTGTTTAATTGTCGTGGAATATGTTGATATGTGATAAAATCAAAGTTCCTTTCTAACAATCTCACACGTAAATACAACCTTAGAATACGATGATCTCTGACGGAATATTGCCCGTTGAGCTGGTGGACGACAAGTTGAGAGTCCAGGTTCACTACCAATGCCTGAATGCCGAGATTAATTGCTTTAGCAAGTAGCTCGATTATAGCACAATATTCGGCGACATTGTTAGTAGTACGACCCAAACACACACCCTGACAATCTATCAGCTCGCCATGAGGATCGTAGATCACCCACGCCGCAGAGGACAAGTTGCGAGTACTGCGGCAGGCACCATCAGCGAAACCAACATAAGGTGTATCCGACATCTGCACAAGAAGCGAGAAACACAATAAGCGGCAGTTACGCCTTTAAAACTGACACACACACACACACAACACACTAGCTAGAGTACATGTATGTACAAAATAAAATGTACCAGCATCACGCATAGTACTTTTTCAGATATAGCCCGTTTCGGGGCTTCCCAAGAGGGTTTCCTTCATAATCAATCAGCTCGTAGGCCCCTTTCTGCAGAACTTTCTTGACAATGTAAGGGCCTAGCCACATAGACTCGAGCTTTCCTGCTCCTAGCTTATCTTTTGCCTGATCATAGAGCAGGACTAAGTCTCCCTCAACAAAAGAACGTGGATGTACGGTCTGATCGAAGTGAGTCTTGACTCGCTTCTTTTGTGTTTCGATGGCCAAGGAGGCCAGGCAACGAGTCTCATCCAGCCGTTCTAGGTAAAGAAGGCGTTCTTCTAACGGAGTGGTCTTGGGAAGTAGCTCGACAGCTAATTTTAATGAAGGGATTTCACATTCAATCAGAAGGGTAGCCTCTAGTCCATAAACTAACTGAAATGGAGTGAAACCAGTGGCATCCTTCACAGAGGTTCAGTAGGCCCACAAGGCAAGGAACAACATCAAATTCCAGTTAGAATTATGCATGCCAACGGTACGTTGAAGCATTGTAACCAAAACCTTATTGATAGCTTCAACTTGGCCATTGGATTGAGGGTAGTACGGGGTTGAACTATCGTGCTGCAAGCCTAGTTGGGTTGTTAATTCCGACATCATATGATTACGGAAATGATTCCCGTGATCAATGACGATGGCTTGAGGGACGCCGAATCGTGAAATAACATGATTAAATAAAAATTGCGCTGCTGTGTGACCGTCTTCAGTTAATGTAGGCATCGTCTCGGCCCATTTAGTAAAGTAATCGACAACAACGATAATAAACCCATGCCCCCCGGCCGAGCGAGGGTTACAGGTCATATAATCAATGCCCCATTTTGCAAAAGGGCCAATGGTGACAACAGGGTGCAATGGAGCAGGAGGCGCTCGCATCTTCCGTTGGTATATTTGGCACTCATGACAAGAGCGGACGACAAGGACGCAATCCTTGAAGATAGAGGGCCAAAAGTAGCCAGCACGGAGGATTTTTTGGGCAGTAGCATATCCGGACATGTGACCGCCACAGGCACCAGAGTGGCAGTCATTCAAGACCCGCTCAGCTTCCTCGAGAGTAAGACAATGGCGGAGAACAGAGTCGGCGCCGAGGCGGTATAATGTATCCCCAATGATACGGTATGGTTGAGATTGATGACGAATCCTTCGCCGAGCGTCTTTGGACACGCCCGGGCGAAAGGAGGACGTTTGCAGATATATAATTATATCTCCGTACCATGGATCGAGGGTGCTAATGAGGAATAGGGTCTCATCCGGAATTTGATCCTCGATGTGAGAGGTCGGGGAAGAAGATGGCAAAGAGCAAATTAACTCAGCAAATACAAGGGATTTCTTGGACTTGGCAGTGGTAAATTCCAAGTCAAACTCTTGGAGGATAACAATCCACTTTGAGTACTTGCCCCCCAGCAACTGTCGTGACAATATATACGTCATGGGGTTGCAATCAGAAATCACAGTAGTAGTACGCAGCAGAATATAATGACGGAAACGTTGGACAACACAAACAACGGCCAATGCCAACTTCTCGACATAAGCATATCGAGTTTCCGTGTCTAAAAGGTTGCGGCTGAGATAATAGATAACATGCTCAGTGTCATCATCGTCAGTTTGAACAAGAACCATGCCGATGGTGGTGTCGGCAGCGGCCAAATACAAGGTGTAATCGCGATAATAATTCGGAGGACGGAGCAATGGAGCAGAAACAAGGAGGCCCTTGAGACGCTCAAAAGATTCCTGAGCTGTGGTATCCCAATGAAAAGGGACATCGCGTTTTAGTAATCGTGTAAAACCTTTGGCCACCTCGGCATAGTTTGGAACGAAACGACGTAAAAAATTGGCTTTACCCTGCAAACTCTGCAATTGCTGCAAAGAAGCAGGGGGAGGAAGATTCACTATAGCCTCGACTTTAAGGGGATCCAAACGGATGCCCTCTCGGGAAACGACAAACCCGAGAAGTCGGCCAGATTCAACGCAGAAGACACATTTGTGAGGATTAAGCCTGATTCGATAGTATCGACAGCGAAGAAAGATTTCGCGAAGGTGCTTAGGGTGGTCCTGACGTTTAGCTGAATGAGCAGGGAGATCATCCAGGTAAGGCTGTACAATGTGTCGAATGTCATGGAACGCATAGGACATTGCACGCTGGAAGGTAGCACCGGCATTTTTAAGACCGAAAGGGAGCTTCTTATAGGCAAAAGTGCCCCATGGACAGATAAAGGCAGTTTTGTGTTGATCAGCGGGAGCAATATTGATCTGGTTATAGCCAGAAAAACCATCCATAAAAGAATACATTTCACTTCCGGCACACTCGTCAATAATTTGATCAATGAATGGTGTGGGAAAATTATCTTTAGGACAGGCTCGATTTATATCACGATAATCAACACAAACACGGATTGTACCTTGTTTTTTAGTCACAGGTATGATATTAGAAACCCAATCTGTTAGCGGAATAGGATAAATAAAACCAGCTTTAAGAAGCTTCTCTACCTCGGCCTTAATCGCTGCAGCCTTTCGGGGGTGTACAGGGCGTAAACGTTGATGAACAGGCTTAGCACCTGGGTATGTGATTATCTCATGTACCACTATGCTAGGATCAATGCCGGGCATTTCTTCGTAGGACCATGCAAAGACGTCACGAAATTCGCGAAAAAGATTAGAATAAAGTTGAATCTCCTCTGGAGTACAAGTGACTCCAATATGAAGATGTTCGACAATCCCGGGTTTCACAGAGATGTCGATAGGCTGGGTTTGCGTAATATTTTCCATATTCCCTTCAGAAGACACCTGATAAATCTGAATAGGTGTTTGCAGTGGGAGACAAGGAGCAAACCGCTCAAGGCAAGTGAGAATATCCTGAGGGGCAGGGAGAAACGAGGAACGATGATGAGAATCATTCCAAGGGAGTTCCTCGAGAGACATAGTCTCAATAATGGCTTCATCGGACGAGAATGTTTCTTGCAAAGGATCCGAAGAAGTCTCATCTACAAGCCCTGAGGATGGATCAAATGAATGGAGAGGTAAATCCCCTCTGCGGACAGAGGCGATCCCACTAGCCCAAATGGGTCTAGCAACAATAAAATCATGCTACTATGCAAGTTCCTAGTTGCATACTGGAAGTGGATTACGAGAACCAACCTGGAGTCCAACGCTAATGTCGAAGAAGAGTTGATACTCCCGTTCCCTTGCTCCGGCAGGTCACAATCCTTGCGATCCCCGCGTATGGATACCTACACATGCAAAGAACGAAACGAGAACAAGCATAAAATCCACTAAAATACAACTATATTTCAGTCAGAAAGGAAATAAATCAAACATTATCATGATGAACAATGAGATTGGAACCATAACAGTAGTCGTTTATTAATGAATAATAAGCAGAGAAAGATACAACCAAGGTTCTGACGTTGAACCTATCCTCTGGCTGGGCGAGCAGCTATGTATGTCTTGCAATAGACCTCCTCTCTCTCAGACTTCCGGCAGCATAACCTCCCTATGCTTCAAGACTCTTACTATCACTCAAGAAGGGCATAATCACAACTAGCATTACTCAAAAACTAGCTTGTCTAATGCATGAGGACAAACTTTTATAGATGGAGAAGGGAGGAAGATACAATGCACCAGGACACCCATTGTGGATTGGCATTATCTCCGAAAAGCCGCTGTGGATAGATGTCAAGGATAGATGATGACTCTCGACCTCTATCAGATGGATTTTATCCTCAAAAGACTTCGTGATCTGAAGGGAAAAAACATATGGGTGCGCGTTTGTCAAAAATCATTACCAAACTTGGTTGGCGCGGGTGTTGTTCTAAGACAGAGCGCCAATGGTCACACCCCCTTTTGAGGATCTCAGTGATTGGCGCGGGTAAGACATTGAGGACCCGCGCTAATGGAAAAAGGGCACTTTTCAGGGATAATTTGCAGAAGGTGTCTTCAGGGAACATGAAGTACATACTCAGGGGAACATAATGCAAGTGTTTTTAGGCTATGTCACTGCTCACAGGTCCCGGAATGCATCCTCCAACATACGGAAATAGGGGTAACAGGGACGGTGACCAATGGTGACAAATTACTGTGTAACAATTCCTATTCTAAAATTATCCAAATACACTTCATCCTTGGGATACTAGGAATTTACTAACACTCTCTGACACACAATCTTATTTGTTCATTTCCATCAATTTTGACCTAGTTCTCCCTTGTGGTGCCCCGATACTCCCCAACACTCCTAGACATGCATTAACATTGTCTAGAATTTATTAGCACACCTTTTCATTCCTTGACACACCCTGACACTACTTAGTTATCATGCCATCACAACTAGCCTTACTTTTTTGCAACTTGGGAACCCAACCAAATCCTGCATCGTCTACAACAACTTGACCAAGTTACAGTTACTACAACTAGACTATTCCTTGTTCACCTAAGAACTTCCTATAACTCATATTAGGATACTCATGTCGAATCTCAAATCATAAAAATTAACAAGTTATGAAGACAAGGCTCACATCCAACCAAGGTCGTAAAACAACTAAACAACATAGTTTACATCTTGACATTCCATAACACCTGGAACATCTAACAATCACTTGGCACTATGTGGCACATGTTAGCATTCCCTACATTCCTTGGCATGCTTTGGCACTCCCTAGCACATCCTATCACTCCTTGACACCTAACACACCTAGAACTAGTTGACACTCCCCATCACACTCTTATTCATTCATTTCCATGCATTTGAAACTAGTGCTCCCTTGTGTTTCCCTAGCACTTGGCTCTAACACAACCTAAAATGCATTGGCACCACACCCTGACACTTGGCACATCTTGGCATGCCTTAGCCCTTGGCATGTCTTGGCACGCCTAACATGCCTTGGAATTGTCTAGCATGTGTTAGTACTTCCAGGCATTCCCTGGAACACCTTGGCACTCCCTAGTTGTCATGCCCTCGTAGATAGCATTTTTTTTCGACTTGGGAACTCAACCAAGTCATTGAAAAATAATGTTGTGCCCAACCCAAAGTATTCGTTTCTATAAAACTACTTTGCCCATGCCTTATCACAACCATAAGCTTGCCTCTTGCAAGTTCTATTATGAGCTTCTCCTAAAACACTTCATCCTTGGGATGCCTAGAATTCACTAACAGTCATTGGCACACACTCTTATTCATTCATTTCCAAGCATTTTGACCTAGTTATACTTTGTGTTCCCCTAGCACTCCCTAACACTCCTCAACATGCATTGACACTCTCCAACATGTGTTAGCATGCCTTTTCATTCCTTGGCATGCCCTGACACTCCTTAGCTATCATACCCTCACAACTAACCTTACTTTTTTTTAGACGTGGGAACCCAACCAAGTCCTACCTCGACTACAACAACTTGACCAAGTTACAGTTACTACAACTAGACTATGCCTTATTCACCTGAGAACTACCTATAACTCATATTAGGCTACTCATGTCCAATCTCAACTCATCCCACTTAACAATTTACCAAGTCAAGGATCACGTCCAACTGTGGCCATAAAACAACTAAGCAACATAGTTTACATCTTGACATGCCATAACACCTGACATGTCTAACAATCCATTGGCACTATGTGGCGCATGTTAGCATCCCTTGCATTCCTTGGCATGCTTTAGCACTCCCTAACATACCCTATCACTCCTTGACATGCCTTGACACTCTAGCATGCCTTGTTGAATTTACTTTTTCCAACCCCTTATCGTAACCATAGGCTTGCCTCCTACATGTCCTATTTCCACCTTGTCCTAACACACTTTACCCTTAATATGCCTAGAATTCGTTGACACTCCTTAGCACACACTCTTATTCATTCATTTCCATGCATTTCGACGTAGTACTCTCTTCTGATGTTTTGGCACTCCTTAACACTCCTCAATATTCATTAACACTATTCGACATGTGTTAGCATGCCTTTTCATTCCTTTGCATGCCCAAACACTCCTTAGCTATCATGCCCTCACAACTACCCTTACTTTTTTTGGGACTTGGGAACCCAACCAATTCTTGCCTCGACTACAAAAACTTGACCAAGTTATGGTTACTACAACTATACTATGTTGTGTTCACCTAAGAACTTATTATAACTCATCTTAGGCTACTCATGTCCAATTTCAACTTATCCCACTTAACAAGTTACAAGTTTCCGAGTCAAGGCTCACATCCAACGGTGGTCATAAAACAACTAAGCAACATAGTTTACATATTGACATGCCATAACACTTGGTACATCTAACAATCCCTTGGCACTATGTGGCACATGTTAGCACCCCCTGCATTCCTTGGCATGCTTTGGCACTCCCTCACACACACTACCACTCCCTGACATGCCCTGGCACTTTAGCATGCCTTGGCACTATCTAGAATATAACCTCGTCACTACCTCCTTAACACACCTGAAACTCACTGACACTCCCTATCACACACTCTTATTCGTTCATTTCCATGCATTTTGAACTAATTCTCCCTTTTGTTTCCATGGCACTCCCTAACACTCCGTGGAACACATTGACACACCTTGGAACCTGGAACATATGGGAATATCTCCGTGACACTCTAGCATTCCTTGGCACTACCTAGCACACCTTGTCACTCCCTCATTAGCACACATAGAACTCGCTGATACTCCCTATAACACACTCTTATTCATTCATTTCCATACATTTGAAACTAGTGCTCCCTTGTGTTTCCCTGGCACTCCCTAACACTCCCTAGCATGCATTGGCACACACTAATGCTTGACACATCTTGGCATGTTGCCCTAGTCTCTAGAATGCATTATCACTACCTAGCATACCTTGCCACTCCCTCCTTAGCATACTTGGAACTCACTGACACTTCCTGTCACAAACTCTTATTCATTAATTTCCATGCATTAATTTGACCTAGTGGTCCCTTGTGTTTTCCATACAGCCCCTAACACTTCCTAGCACACGTTGGCATACCGTGGCACCTCGCACCTCGAGCATCACCCTGTTCCGTAACATCTCCTTCTACGTTGCTGATGTCTAACATCCTGTCCACCAACTACTGTGCAAATGCTGCATCTGTACTGTTGTTGACCTTGCCACTACCAACACTACATCCATACTACAACTCCCTCTGAAATTCTGCATCCGTGCCGCTATTAGCCCTACCACTGCCAACACTGCAACCTTCTCCAACTACTGTTGCTACTGCATCAACAACGTAAAAGCATCCAAAATACTGAATTAATTGTGTTTAGTATGATGCATCTCGTTGCTGGAGTCTGACTGCTACTTGTCTCTACGCTGACCTATGCAGCCTCTGCATTGTTGCTGACTCTGCTCTGTTCTAATTGCACTGTTGCCAACTCTACTTTGCGTTTCTCAGGCTCCGACGCTCCTAGCTGTAGGTTTTAACCCGGTACAGAAATTACCTGCATACGAATCTAAAACACATAAAATAAACAATGCGAGAGCATAACACATAAAACACATATACACAAAGATTTTCCCTTGGATCCCAAAACCAAGACTACCAGCTTGATTTTTCATTATGTTCCTTTCAATGTTATAATACATATTTATACATGTCGAAGCATCTAATACCATGGACCAAAAACCATTGCGTCTAAAACCATGGATCGAAAACCATCGCGTCCAAAAAACATGTGCGAAAATCATGCACAAAACCATTGGTGGGTCTGCCCAACCTAACATAAGGTCCAAAAAAAAAAATTTCTGGGGCACTGCCCCGGACCCCATAAAGTGGGGTTATGGGTACACCTCAAACCCCTGTGACCTCCCCCCCTCTAACCCCCGGTTAACTACGTGGGCTAGTCGTGGAAAGAATATAACACAACCCAACATTCTCCCACTTCTTGTTTTCTTTCCACAGGAGGCCACAAGAGAGCTTAGTCACTTTTCCAGCCCTGAAATGCCCATTGTCTCTCTACACCAAGAGAACTTCTCAAAGCTCACAGATTTTGTAAATTCATCTGCAATATTCTTCAAAGTTTCCACCTTTACCAGCAACACCTTTTTGTCTTCTATCATATCCCTCACAAAGTGATACTGAACATCAATATGCTTTGTCTTTGAATGATATGCGGGGTTCTTTGCCACGAAAATTGCACTTTGGTTGTCACAGTCTATCCTTATAGCTCCCTGTACTAACCCCATACTTGAACACAATTTCTGCAACCAAACTACTTCCTTGCTTGCATGAGTGGCTACCATGTATTCTACCTCTGTAGTTGATAGTGCCACTACATATTATTTCTTACTCATCCAATTGACTACACCTCCAAATAGGTTAAACACATACCCACTTTTAGATATTCTCTATTCCAGATCTCCAGCCCAGTCTACATCAACAAAGCCACGAATATCCAACATTCTGTCCTATCTCGATCTTCCTTGGTAGCACAAACCATAATCACTAGTGCCACACAAATACCTGAAAACCTACTTCACTGCTGTCCAGTGCTCCTTCCCTGGTTTTGACATAAAATTAATCAATACTCCCACTACATGTGCAATGTCTAGTCTAGTACAGACCATTACATACATCAAGCTACCGACTACACTTGCATATGGAACACATGACATGTCCTCTTCCTCTTCTTATGTCTCGGGACACTGTTCAGCAGATAACCTCACACCTATAGGAATAGGAACCTTCACCGGTTTACTATCCTGCATATTAAACCTCTGGAGTATTGTCTTGACATACTTCCTCTGGTTTAACTAGAGCTTCCTCTTTGCCCGATCTCTTTTAATTTCCATGCCCAAAATATAGTTTGCAACACCAAGATCTTTCATGTTGAATTTGGAGGAAAATTGGGTCTTCAAATCCTGGATAATTTCTTTGTCATTTCCAACCAACAACATATCATCCACATACAAGACCAGATAAATAACACGATCACCAATTAATTTAAAATACACACAGTGATATGCTTTTCTTCTGGTGAAGCCAAGTCCCCGTATTAATGTATCAAATTTCAGATACCACATCCTTAGTGATTGTTTTAACCCATACATAGACTTCTTTAACTTGAAGACCCATTCTTCCTTACCCTTCACCGCAAAGCCTTCAGGTTGCTTCATGTATATTTCCTCTTCCAGATCCCCGTGAAGAAATGTTGTCTTCACATCCATCTGTTCTACCTCAAAATAAAAAGCAACAACAACAGACAAAAGTAATATAATAGAAGTTACCTTGGCAATAGGAGAAAAAATATCACCAAAATCAATTCCTGGCACCTGGGAATAACCTTTTGCTACCAACTGAGCTTTGTATTTCTCCACCTTTCCTTCATTTGTCTTCTTCTTGAACACTCATTTTCTTCCAATGGGTTTCCTTCCAGCTGGAAACTTCACCAGATCCCAAGCCTCATTTTTGTGCAAAGATGCCATTTCTTCAACCATGGCCTCTTTCTAGATTTTTCCATCCTCTGAATCCACTGCTTCCTTCATAGTTCTGGGATCATCATCAGTAACAGACAAAGCAAAATTTAAACAGAAAGTAAATGGACTATACCTTTCTGGTTGCCTTCTTTCTCAAACTGATCTTCTCACAGTCGGAGTTTATGGCTCTTCATCTTCTGATTCCTCCTTTGCTGTAGAGTATGATTCTTCCTCCTTTAGCTCAAACTCTATCTTCTCAGGTTCCTTTGGTTGGAATTCATGCTTAATAACATATTTCACCTCTCTGAACACCACATCTTGGCTGTACACAACCTTCCTTGTTACTGGGTTCCAAAGCTTATAACCCTTTAAACCATCCTTATACCCAATAAAGATGCACTTTTCATATTTACTATCCAGCTTGGTTCGTTTCTCCTTTGTAACATGTACATATGCATCACATCCAAATACCCTTAGATGTGAAATAGAGGGTTTCTTACCAGTCCATACCTCTTGTGGAGTCTTATCCTCTAACGCTGATGAAGGTGACCTGTTGACCAGGTAACATGCAGTATCCACCACCTCTGCCCAGAATTCCTATCCTTACCCGACACCACAGAGCATGCTTCTTGCCCTTTCCATCAATGTCTTGTTCATTGTTTCTGCAACTCCATTTTGCTGAGGTGTATATGGAGTAGTCTTCTGCTGTGCTATACCACACTTCTTGTAGAATTCTTCAAATTCCTTATTGCAAAACTCTCCAGCATTATCTGTCCTCAACGCCTTTATCTTCTTCTCTGTTTGGTTTTCCACAGAGCCTTAAATTCTTTAAACTTGTCAAAGACTTCAGATTTCTTATTAAGGAAATATATCCATGTATTCCTTGAGAAGTCATCTATAAATGATACATAGTACACAAACTTACCCAGTGATCGAACCTTCACAGGTCCAAACACATCACTGTGCACAAGTTCTAATATATGTTTTGCCCTCTTACCATCAGAGGGGAAACTCACCTGATTCTGCTTCTCGTATACAAAATTTTCACAGAAATCAAAATCCAGAGAGCTATTACTCATACCTTCTACCATACCTTTACCATGAAGTATTCAAAGGCCATTCTCTCCAATATGTCCAAGCCTTTGATGCCACAACATGGTCTTTTCTCCAGAGACCACTAGATTTTTTGCTCCACTTTCAGGAACCACGGAACTGTTGCACCCATCAACAACAGTGCTACCTTGCAGCTTGTACAAAGTTCCAATTCGAACTCCTCGCATCAATACCAGTGCTCCCCGAACCATCTTGTAGGTATCCTTCTCGAACATTGTTTTTACACTTTCATCATCCAGCTTGCTAACAGAAATCAGATTTCTGGCTAATGGAGGAATATGTAGAACACCTGGACGTGTTCTAGCCCTTCCACCTTGTAGATTCAACTTTACTTTTCCATGACCAATGATTCTAGCCTTCCTGTCATCCCCCAAGAAGACATCACCACCATCATATTTCTCATACTCATAGAACCACTCTCTATGGGGACTGAAGTGAAAGGATGCACCTGAGTCAATCAACCATGCCTCATGATCTACATGTGTACTTGAAGAAGCCAAGTACACATCCCCACCTTCATCTGAGGTGGTTTTCACCTCTGCAGGAGGAGCCTCATCAGATCCATTTCCTTTATGAGGAGCTTTAGATTTACAGTCTCTTTTGAAGTGGCCTTCCTTTTCGCATTTCCAGCACATCACCTTTACAGGTTTTCCTGGAGATGTAGATCTCCCTCTAGATTTAGATCTCCCACTTGATGACTTAGTTTTGTTTCTATTCTGGGACCGTCCTCATACAAACAAGGCATCACCATTCTGGCTCTCCATATTTTTCCATCTCATCTCCTCCGTCAGCAAGGCTGGGACTATTTCATCAAATTGCAAGGCAGTTGCATTGCTACCTATTGCAATAATCATTCTATCCCACAAATCTGGTAGAGAACACAAAAAACTAATGCACTTATCTTCATCTGAAATTTTAATATCAATAGATGCTAATTGACTTACCACAGTATTAAATGCGTTTAGATGCTCTATCACCGAGTCTCCATCTTTCATTCTCAGGTTATATAGATTTTTCTGTAGGAACAATTTATTCACTAGAGACTTAGATTGGTATAAAGTCCCTAACTTGTCCCACAAAGCCTTCGCCGTAGCTTCCCCTGATACATTCAACAATACTGAATCTGAGACACATAATCGTATTGTGCTCTTTGCCTTCCGATCCAACTTCTTCCATTCTTCATCGGACACTCCCGTTGGTTTAGTACCCGGATCTACTGTGATCCTCTGATCATTATCCACCAATAGATCCTCCATCTTGAGTTTCCACAACTCAAAACTCTCACCAGTAAATTTCTCGATCTCTATCTTTCCACTGCTCACCATCTTTTTTCACCAACAAAATTGATCTCGCAGATCTCCCACTGAACAGGGTCTACCACAAGCTCGAGAAAAACCTCTCAGCAACAAAGGCATCCCCTTGAAGCCAAAATAGCTCTGATACCAAATGTAGGTTTTAACCCCGTACAGAAATTACTTGCATATGAATTCTAAAACACATAAAATAAACAATGCGAGAGCATAACACATAAAACACATATACACAGAGATTTTCCCCTGGATCCCAAAACCGAGACTACCAGCTTGATTTTTCATTATGTTCCTTTCAATGTTACAATACATATTTATACATGTCGAAGCATCGAATACCATGGACCAAAAACCATCGCATCCAAAACCATGGACCGAAAACAATTGGGTCCAAAAAACATGTGCGGAAATCATGCACAAAACCATAGGTGGGTCCGCCCAACCTAACATAGCGTCCAAAACAAAAATATTCCGGGGCGCTGCCCTAGACCCCATAAAGTGGGGTTATGGGTACACCTCAAACCCCCTGTGACCTCCCCCCCTCTAACCCCCGGTTAACTATGTAGGCTAGTCGCGGAAAGAATATAACACAACCCAACACTAGCCATTGCAACTGTCACTCCGGAACTCCTCTGCACCAACTGACACTGGTCCATCCTGCTACTACTAATTTGGGCTCCCGTAGTAAGGTATTGATCCAAGAGGTGGACTCCTCAAGGATCCTACCCATCTGCAACAACTCTGAGGGTTTTTATTATTAAGCAGTAGTAATTTCTGAATACAATCTCTGGATGCCTTCCCGACAATCTAGTTACAGAGAATATCACTGACTCTTATCACTTATGGGAAATCCAAGCCCATAAGTGACTCTTGTGGTGCTCCCCCCTCCAAACCCTGAACCCCAAGGCTTGGAGTACCTCCCAAGCTACTAAAAAATAAACACTCCCTCTTAGCGAGGGAGGTACTTCCAAGACTAGGAAGTAACTCATCATCATCATCACTACTCTCAACACTCACCCAACTCTTGGCGTTCATCACTACAACAATCATTGTAGCATGAATTACGCCTCTCTCAAAAGTGTCACTATCACTAGAAGCATCTTGCTTCTATTTCTTCTCCTGTATCGTTTTCCAATCCCTCCATGATTCCTTCTTGGTATATGTGGAAGCACCCTTTCTCCCCACTGACCGTATACTCTTCTTGGGCTACAAAGTCTCCCTTTGAATATGAAAGCTTCCACTAGAACTCGACTCCTTCTGAGCCTCTGGAACCTGGACCTTCTTCTCTGGAACTTGTACCTGTACCTCTGAAGCTTGCACTTGCACCTACTCCACCTGCTTCTTCTTCCCATGATCCATAGGCTTGCCTGTTAGCCTGTATAGACCATGCTCTCTAACTCCAAGCACAATACATGTGGAGCTAGAGCCTCTATATGTGAGTCCTAGTACAAACAATACATCCTAGACTCACATCACCCATCCTGTATCCATCCTACATGGCACAACTCCCGATCCTTGGATCTCCTTCTGACTCTTGTCGCCCAACACCCTGTGCAACTTTGAGTCCCATTCAAATAGAGTCTCGAAAACCTCTTGTGACCCTATCATATGTTTCGAAGCACCATTGTCCACGTACCATCCATCCTCATCGATAGTACCCTATGAGAAATGAGAGATCATAGCAAAGTCGTCCTCCTCCAATCTCCTGGTGAGAGCATCTATCTCAACAAAAGTGGCAACACCAATGACTTACTTCCCTTTCTTCTTCTCGTCATCTCCCTTCTTCTTCATAAAACATCTTGATGAAAAATGATCCCATCTTGCCATAGTTGAAACACTCGACTTTACTAAAGTCCTTTTTCTACTTACCCTTCATTCGTGCTGCAAATTCCATGTCATCATATGAAGCCCTCTTCTTCGGATGAAGATCCTCGTCTCGCAACTACTCTTGAATGAAGTCGTCCCACAACCTATTCCACTCCAGAAACCTCTCTCTAGCAAAAATCCCTTTGATGAAGGGCTTCCATTCCTTTGTGAACCCTTTCAAAGCCATCCTCGCCATATCAGAATCTGAAATAGTCACACCGATGACAACAAACTCATTTTTGACCTTAGACAGTCTCGTCAGATACACAGTCACTCCTTCACCCAGTATCATCTTGGTGGACATCAACTTATCCTCCAATACTAGTACTCGGTTCTTGTTCTTAATCTGTAACAAATTATGAAGAGTCATCCACATATCATGTGCAGTGTTCTTCCTGGACACTTCCAATTCCTTTGGGTTAGTTGGCTTCTTGATGGCCTTCTCGATGAACTCCCAGATACTATTGACCTGCAAGACCAACTTGATCCTTTCCTTCCATGGACTATAGTTGGACAACCCCTCTAACCTGTCCTCATATTGGAGACCAGCTTGTAATTTCGACATTGTCACTTACTGTTAAATTTAGGATCACATGTTCTTTGCTAAAGACAAAAGCTTCAATATCTCATTAGCCCAATTATTAAATCATTAGCAATCATGTGAAACATTATCATTATGACAGTAATTGAGAGAAGAACATGTATAATAAATAACGAAGAAAATCCAAGACAAGAGGACACAATAAATTGGCTCAAGCCAGGGAAAAACCTCAAGATGGGGAAAACCCTTGATTAATATTCTTATTATTATTAATGATCAAATTTTCAATAGAGAGAGAGAGAATAAGAGTACAATCAATGTCAAGGATGACTTGCCAAGATGATGACTAGAACCACTGACCATATGCCAAATATACTGCCCAGACAAGTTTGTAATTCTGTCTTCAAATAATAGTAGACAAGTTCTGCCCTAACCAGTAGATAATAGAATTCAAAGTAGCAAATCAATAGGTTCCAAAAGAGCTTAGAATTGATTCACTTAAAGTGTCTTCCTTTGCTAATTATGAAGAGGCAAAGACAGTCCCATAATTTGAGCAGTGAAGCCTAGTCAAAGAGTTGACAAGTTCTATGGTCGAAAATCTGCAGTTAGGGCTTGAAGATATATTGCCTAAATAGCCCAAATCTAGAGACAAATGTTATGGTCCTTCCTTCAGGCAAATCTGACCTTATTTGGCTAAGGTTCTGAGCTGCAAACAACCCTCACCAAGGTTCCATGTGTACTGTACTTGGGATTAGGATATGCGGCCTATTTTGCTTCATAGAACAACCCTTCAGCTCCTCTGTCCAAGACTCACACATCTTGTGGCCTTCTTGAAATGATTACAAGGAAATTCATACTTCACCAATGGAGAAAGCTCTCCAATCTTCATTGCTCTAACCTGCGGCTGTCATTCAACTTCAAGGTTGAACCTATGGAAAGAAAAACACACCAAAAGCGTACCTAATACATGTCCTCCTAGATCCTTCAAGCTGTGGTTATCTCACAGATATATTAGAGCCCTTTTCATTGAGTCAAATGAGGTTGAAAGGCACCTCCTTATATACAATTCGATGGTGTTGAAGAGACATGACCATTAGACTAGGTGAGCCGACATATAGGAGAGGTCGACCTTGATAATTTTTTATGGGAGAAACAAAAATTCAAAATCACACTTTCGCTTAACCAAATTCGATGATCTTTAGGTTGATTTTTGTCCTCTTGAAAAGAGGAATTCAATTGAATGATTATATCCATCAACTGAGTTGTCCAAAGTGGAATTTGGCCCTAGTTTCCAATTTTAACACTCCCTCTCAACTAGGGAGCATTCCACTTGCCAATCCATCTGTCATCATCATACCATCTTGTCATCATGTACCATCTCTGTCATCACTGTTCTGTTATGCTCTTCTCTACTGAACCATGAAGTAATAATGAAGAAGAAGTGATCGAGAGTGAGTCACAAGACCTTACCACTCTCCATTGACAAAAGTTAGTCCTTGATCCCAGATCAAGTTGTTGAACACCATGCATCCTAGTCATAGGGAGTACGACAGTACATGATGCGTCCATCGGTAGTGCTATGGTCCCTAACCACCTTTTCCAACTCATTGGCCAAATGAGAGGTACTTCCCATGTGTCTCGGACTACATGGGTAGGATGATGTAAGAACATCAGCAGGGAAAGAAGATATCACATCCTGCTCACAACCACTCGTAGGGAAAGGAGAAACCACATCCTACAAACACATGTCATAGTCATACATAGGGAAAGGATGAACCACCTCCTACAGGCATGAAAAACACCGAGAGTAGGGAAAGGATGAACCATGTCCTACATGCATGCAAATCAACAATAGTAGGAAGGATCCTACACGTGGGGAAAGGATGAACCGCATCCCACTGACATGTCAACCATAGATCGTAGGGAATAAACATCCTACATGTGGGGAAAGGATGAACCACGTCCCACCAACATGTCAACAGATGCCTATAAGCATCTCTAACTGGGGTATCCACAGGAGAAGGTGAACCACTCATCCTACTCATATGCCATAGGAGAAGGTGAGCACTCATCCTATGCATATGTCATCAACAACAGGGGAAGGTGAACCACTCACCCTATGGTCACTTATAACTCAATAAGTACAGTAAGCCCCTAGAAGTTCCCAGAGCTTAATTGTTCAATCTTGACCAAGGATCCCTTCATATAGGGAATAGTGCCAAGCTACTTTCTGAAAGTTAAGACTAGATCACTGGGAGCCTCATAGATCCATCCAGTAGCATATAGATGTATATATAGCTGCTAGGCATGGGATCCCCCGCAGTAGGTTTTGGGGCTTAAAGCCTAAGTTTTGGTCAAAGATGGTGTAGAACTCCGCGAAGGGTGGGAGTGGAGCGCGAAGTGTAAAATCGAGTCATAGGGTTTTCCACCCTAAGAATTGTAATTTAGCGTAAATTTGTGTCGGCCTACCCATGGTCCGGACCATGGGTAGGCCGACACAAATTTACATTAAATTACAATTCTTAGGGTGGACAACCCTATGACTCGATTTTACACTTTGCGCTCCATGCCTGCACTTCGAAGAGTTCTACACCATCTTTGACCAAAACTTGGGCTTTAAGCCCCAAAACCTGCTGTGGGGGATCCCCCACCTACAACGTAGGGCTATGCGTGGCTTCCTCGGTTGTCAACATCATTCTATTAAGGAGGTCTTGCGTCTCCTTCGGCAATGTCTCGAACACTGAAATTTCTCTCAAAGCTTCCAAATTCGTAAGGTCCATACCCACTTGATAGTGCAAAAACTGAATTCTCAAAATGCTAAGGGTTGTTCACTAGATAGCCACCTATGATTTATAGGCCTTTTTGAATTCAAATTCGACCGTTCCCCCCACATTTTTCCCATTAATGCTAGATTGGCTGAAGATTGTCCCAAATCTAGTTCTGTTAAAATTGGCAACCAGGGAAAAACTTCATGTGGGTCATCTTATTCATGGCTAATAATATTTTTATTAGATTCCTCTCGTCGAGAGGTGTAGGATTGGTATAAATATCATCCAATTCCGATAAGTATTCATGGAGATATGAATTTATTTTGATTATGGAATTATTATCAAGATGACCTACAACTCATGTAGGATCAGAAGCCCAACAGTCGCATCTATTCACCCACCAACGTTGTGTATAAAAATAAGAGGACTTTTCCTCATTTGGACTCACTCATCTCATCACATCTCTCTCTCTCTACTGTGCAGATATGAGTCTCTTCTCTACTGCGCTGAAATGGGTCTCTCTCTCTCACACATGTGAAGCCGGAAACTGCTGAAACTGAAGATGCAACTACAGAAGCAAAGATTGACTTGCGTGGCCTAGAAGATCTCCTCTTTGGAACTGTGCTGTAGGTTCATCTAAATATCCTTTGAAAGCCGCAACTTTTGGTGGTGGAATGAAGTCAATCCGACGAACGGTTTGCAAGATATCGACTACCCTAGTTTGAAGCTGGAAACTGCTGAAACTGAAGCTGCAACTGCAGAAGTAAAGATTGACTTGCGTGGCCTAGAAGATATCCTCATCTGAACTACGCTGTAGGTTCATCTGAACCTCCTCTGGAAGCCGAAACGTTTGGTGGTGGAATGAAGTCAATCCGACTGTCGGTTTGTGAGATATGGTATGCCCTAGTTTGATAATGAAGCCGCTAATGCTGATGCTACTGATCTAGGGTTTGCTACTGCTGATATGAATCAGATTTATTGTACTATTTCTCTCTGCAGAATTTTTGAAGATAAAAGAAGATTTGATCAAAGGGTTTCCCCACACATTGTGGGGTTTGTCCCTGGCTAGCCGCCACATATTGTGTCTCTTGTCTTGGCTTGTTTTCTGTCGATCGTTTAATGTTCTATCTGCACTTTACTTTATGTACATGTGATTGCTAATCGGTGGAATATAATAAGAAAAAGAAGTAAACTGTTATAAGCATAGAACATACCATAAATTAACATGGTATCAGAGCTGAGGTGAAGACAAAGCCCGAGCAAGAGCAAGAGCAATCATTGAAGAGAATATTGGCAAGGCTATCCTAAAAAGACTATGGGGTCCTCAACACTCTTTCCTGTTGAAGACAAGCTCCGTGAGAAAGATGACTATCACGGATGGAAGATTTCTATCGATCTAACCCTTGAGAATCAAGGAGTGTTGGATCACGTGAGAGGCAATATTGTTGAGCCTCCATCAAATGCATCCGCTGCTTCCTGGAACAAATGAAAAAATGGAGAAGTTAAAATAATAGAAGATCATCCGAGACTCTATCGACAAGCACTTGGTGGCCTACATCTATGAACTAGACACCTCCGAGGAAATCTACGACAGACTGGTGAGTTTATTTAAAGTTAATGATGCAAATCAAGTTTTGTTTCTTAGAAATAAGCTGAGGGAAATCAAGAAGGGTAAAGAAGAAAGTATGCAAGCATACTTCTTAAGAATCACCGAGATCAAGAATGATCTCCTATCTATTGGGGAAACTATTATTGACAGAGAAATGGCACTCACAACTCTTGGAGGATTTCCATTTGAATGGTATGTGTTCAGGACTACTCTTTTGAACTATAATGTAATTCCTGGTTTCGAGGAATTAATGGCTAGATGCATTCAAGAAGAAACAATGGAAGAAGTGCAAGAAATGCCCATGCCTAAAGGTCCTCCTGCTGCCTTTTCTTCTCATAGAAAAGAAATAATTTCGGGACTAAATCAAAAGGAAAGGCTGGACCTAAGGCTAGAATAAAATGACGATGTTACATTTGCGATAAAGCAAGTCACTATGTATGAGATCATGAGCATCATGATGAATGAGATCATGGACATAAAGGGCAACATGAGATCATGGACATATAGGATAGCATGATGATGATGCACACTAGTTTGAGCGGCATTATGATGGATAAAATCATGGACATGGGCAACATGATGATAATCATGATTAGAGAAGCATGGTACAGTATGCAGTGGTGCAACTCGAAATCCCTCTGATGGTAATCAAAGGAATGCCAAATTCAACAACAAAGGTAAGAGGAGAGCTGGGAATCAACGAAGAGGACAAGCATTGAAGAAGGCTAGAAATTCTAGGATGTATTAAATGCACCTGACCTCAAAAGGAACCTAGTGTCCATCATGGCAATGGAAGACAGAGGCTACAAGGTAACCTTCAACAATGGCAAGGTATGTATATGGAAAAATATTGTTAAAGATGCCTTTACTCTTGGGTTTAGTGTTGATTCATTATATCAGGTCGATGGAAGTCCGCTAGGTGTCATGTCTTGTGACACAACTCTTTAGTCCGAACTTTGGCATCGGAGGTTTTCCCACCTTCATTACAAATCTCTACCCGATGTAAGACATATGGTAACAAGGATGCCCGAATTCCAAGTAGAGAAAGAAGGTGTATGTCCGGGATGTGCCAAAGGAAAGCTTAAAAGGGGGCCATTCCCCTCAAGCCAAAGCAAGATCTCTGATATATTACAATTGGTTTACTCAGGCATACCTGAGGTTGGCATTAAGAGGGAGACTACTACACCACATACTCCTGAGCAGAATGGTGTGGTGGGAAGGAAGAACCACACGATGATGGAAGCTGTCCGGGCCATGCTACATGATCAAAGACTTCCAAAGTTTCTATGGGCTGAAGCTACAAACACTGCCGTATATGTACAAAATCAATGCCCTCATCAAGAATTGGGTTCCAAGACTCCTGAAGAAAAATTCACCGGTAAGAAACCTGATGTTTCTCATTTTAAAATTTTTGGAAGCCCTGTATACTTTCATGTGCCGAAAGAGAAAAGAAATAAATTGGGAGCATCTGGAAAGAAGGGAATTTTCGTGGGCTATGGTGAAAATACTAAAGGCTATAGAATCTGTGTAGCCGGTCAAAGGGAAGTCATAATTAGTCATGATGTCACCTTTGACGAAGATATGGCTCTTAGCAAGGTGATCAATCTGCTGAATTTGAGTAGCTCTCAAGAAGCCAACACCAGGGAACCGAAAGAAAAGGATCAATGCCTGATGTAGAAGAACCCATGGATCCGATTGATCCTCATCCACATGAGCCTTCCTCTTCTAGGAAGAGGCCTTCATGGCTTAGGGGGATACTTGATGATGCTGAAGGACATGCTGCACCCTGAGGAACCTTCCATCAAAGTAAGAAACTTAATAGGTATCAGGGATACCTGACCATCATGAGCACGATCATACAAAATGAGCCTTCGTCATTCTCAGATGCCGTCAAGTATCAAGTATGGAAGGATGCTATGATCGAAGAATATGAGTCTATCATTAAGAATGATGTTTGGGAAGTAGTTCCCAGACCCCAGGACAAGACTGTTGTTACTTCCAAATGAATTTACAAGATAAAGCATGCAGCAGATGGAAGCACGGAAAACTATAAGGCTCATTTTGTTGCTCGAGGTTTCTCCCAAAAGGAAGGTATAGACTATGATGAGATATTTGCACCTGTTGCCAGATATATGACCATCTGCTCGATCATAGCCCTTGCCGCTTCACAAGGATGGAACCTACATCAGATGGATGTCAAGACTGCGTTCTTGCATGGCTCGATCAAAGAAGCGGTCTATGTGGAGTAACCCGAAGGATTTGAGATTTATGATCGAAAATTTCATGTATGCAGGTTGAAGAAAGCTCTCTATGGGCTGAAGCAAGCACCCCGAGCATGGTATGAGAGGATCGATAGCTACTTGATGAAGCTGGGATTCACTAGGAGTGAAGCCAATCCTAACCTTTACTTTAAGGTTGAAGATGACAAGCCTCTCATACTGGTGTTGTATGTGGATGACCTCTTTCTAACAGGTGAAGACCCTCTCATTCACAAATGTAAGAGGGAGCTGGCCTCTGAATTTGAAATGAAAGACCTAGGACTGATACACTACTTCCTAGGACTTGAAGTGTGGCAAAAGCTAGGAGAAATTTTCCTATCTCAAGGAAAATATGTGGTGAAGATATTGGAAAGATTCGGAATGGTGGACTGCGAGCCTTTAACTACTCCGATGGAGCTTGACTTCAAGAAGTTAAGCCGTAGTGCTGTTGGACCTATTTTATCGGCAACTCGTCGGAGCATTAATGTTCTTAGTGAACTCCCGTCCAGATATATGATTTGCAGTCAACACGTTGAGCCAGCATATGGTTGAACCCCACCACATACACTGGATTGGTGCCAAGAATCTGCTGAGATATCTTCGTAGCACTATCTCTCATGGATTAAGATACACTGCCGGAGATGTGAGACTATTTGGATACACAGATGCTGACTGGGTAGGCAATGTGGAGGACCGTAAGAGCACTTCCGGGTGTTTTTTTTCCTTGGGATCTGCTTCGATATCCTGGATGAGCAGGAAGCCGAAGTCGGTGGATTTGAGCACCGCCAAAGCAGGATATATTGATGCTAGCATAACCTCGTGTGAGGCAGTCTGGTTGCGAAAGCTCTTCAGTGAGCTGTTTGGATTTACATTGGATACCACTGTGATTCTCTGTAACAACCAGAGGTGGGATTAGATTATTGAGGAATCCCAAATTCGTCAATTTCTCCAGTAGATAGACATCATCTGGGATATGGTAAGTCGATGAGCAAGGAAGCTCCATCACATTAAGATGATGTATAGGTTGGTACACCTTGTCAAAGCCCCGAGGAAAAATCTAATCTGTGATTTTCCCAAACAACTTGGAGTCGGCAAGAAACCCTTGTACAAGGGTCTTGCATGTTGCATACATTGAACTCTCGGAGCTCTGAGGGCTTGTGGTTCCTACTGGAGCAACATATGACCACAGGGTGACTCACTCTCCCCTGATGGTGCACACTGGAACAAGATGATTCGCTCTCTTGTGGGACAAGATGATTCACTTTCTTGTGGAACAGGATGATTATCTCTCCTGTGTAACAGGATGATTAGTTATCCTGTGAGGCCTGGATTGATGTGTTCTCCATGGCAGCCTGGATTGATGTGTTCTCCATGGCAATTGTAGCAGGATTGATGTGTTCTGTTGTGAGGCCTGGATTGATGTGTTCTCCATGGCAATTGTAGCAGGAATGATGTGTTCTCCTGTGAGGACAGGATTGAGTAGTTCTCCCGTCGAGGCATCCTACCCATGCAGTCTGGGACTCATGGGAAGTACCTCTCATCTGATCAATGAGCAGGGAAACGAAGTTAGGGACCATAGTAGTACCGATGGACGCATTGTTGTAACTACCATACTCCCTACGCTAGGATGACCTCCATTGATCTGGGATCAATGATACTGGTCTGGGACTAGTGGTAGGAGTTGTACCATACTATGACGCTGACTTCGGGTCGGTTGAGACTGGTCTGGGATCAGTGGTACATACTCTGAGACTGACTTTGAGTCAGTGGAGGATGATATTGGTCTGGGACCATTGGAGTACTCACTATGACACTGACTTTGGGTTGGTTGAGACTAGTCTAGGACCAGTGGTACATACTCTGAGACTGACTTTGAGTTAGTATGATACATCCTCGATCATTTCTTCTTCTTCATAATTCGGACAAAAGCAGAGCAGAACAGAACAATGCAAGAGCAGAGCAGAACAGAGCAAAACAGTACAGATCAGTGCAGGGCAGAACAAGACAAAGCAGAACAGGCAAAATAGAGCAGAGCAGGGCAAGGGTCAGGGTGTACAAGGCAGTGCATTTGATGGATGAATAGTAACGACCGATAGACAGATTGCAGATGAAGTTCTCCATGGTTGAGACGGAGTGTTAAAATTGGAAACCAGGGAAAAACTTCATGTGGGTCATCTTATTCATGGCTAATAATATTTTTATTAGATTCCTCTCGTTGAGAGGTGTAGGATTGATATAAATATCATCCAATTCCGATAAGTATTCATGGAGATATGAATTTATTTTGATTATGGAATTATTATCAAGCCGACCTACAACTCATGTAGGCTCAGAAGCCCAACAGTCGCATCTATTCACCCACAAATGTTGTGTATAAATATAAGAGGACTTTTCCTCATTTGGACTCACTCATCTCATCACATCTCTCTCTCTCTACTGTGCAGATATGAGTCTCTTCTCTACTGCGCTGAAATGGGTCTCTCTCTCTCACACATGTGAAGCCGGAAACTGCTGAAACTGAAGATGCAACTGCAAAAGAAAATATTGACTTGCGTGGCCTAGAAGATATCCTCTTTGGAACTACGTTGTAGGTTCATCTGAATCTCCTTTGAAAGCCGCAACTTTTGGTGGTGGAATGAAGTCAATCCGACAAACGGTTTGCAAGATATCGACTGCCCTAGTTTGAAGCCGGAAACTGCTGAAACTGAAGCTGCAACTGCAGAAGTAAAGATTGACTTGCGTGGCCTAGAAGATCTCCTCATCTGAACTGCGCTGTAGGTTCATCTGAACCTCCTCTAGAAGCCGAAACTTTTGGTGGTGGAATGAAGTCAATCCGACTGTCGGTTTGTGAGATATGGTCTGCCCTAGTTTGATAATGAAGCCGCTAATGCTGATGCTACTGATCTAGGGTTTGCTACTGCTGATATGAATCAGATTTATTGTACTATTTCTCTCTACTGAATTATTGAAGATAAAAGAATATTTGATCAAAGGGTTTCCCCACACATTGTGGGGTTTGTCCCTGGCTAGCCACCACATCTTGTGTCTCTTGTCTTGGCTTGTTTTCTGTCGATCGTTTAATGTTCTATCTGCACTTTACTTTATGTACATGTGATTGTTAATCGGTGGAATATAATAAGAAAAAGAAGTAAACTGTTATAAGCATAGAACATACCATAACTTAACAAGTTCTGACTTCGTGTCTTAATTGCCCGCCGCCCGCTCCTCTTTGTCTTAAATTGGACATCTTGTCATGAACAATGACACTAACGGTCACCTCCCAGCCTACCCGAGTGACAGCGTAGCCTGCTATGCGTGGGTGCGACCCTTGTGACATAGTAATCCTTCGCGTAACATCCTTATCGCGTAGCTCCCACATAGACTCTTTTATAGTCTCGCGCTCTCTTTCAACTACTTGGAGTGTTGAGACTGTGCTTCTGACAGTTAGTCAGGTGGTCGCACCACCTGTGCGAGACTTCAATCCACCTTCCAGCCTATTCTGCGAGCACTCCTCAATTACCCTCGTGACAGTTAGTGCCTCGCGTTCTTCCTTATGTGCTGTGCTCCCCTAGTTACTTTATCTAGTAAGGTGTGGTCATAGCCATGGTAGTAGAGCCACAAATGCTCAGTGACAATCTTCTAGTGTAGTAGTATGGCTGCCCATATCTTGTCTGGCATTCTTAGTTGATCAACGCGACGTGCTTGTGTGATTTTGTTTTCAAGTTTTTTGATCTTCGCGTCCATTAACATGCTTTTCTTCCTCAGGCGTACTCGATCTTCTTCAAGTTTGCAAAGCTTAAGGTACCCTTGCCGAATGGCTTCCTGAATCCACATAAGTTCGCCCTCGCGTAGCTGCATAATTCCTTCGGCCTTGTCCTCACGTACTATCCCAACTGTGGGAGCTATTGCGCGAGGATTTTTTTTTTCCAAAATTATGGTCTCGACCTTGCTCCTCAGCTTTGGAATCATCTCCACGCTTAGGTTTTTGCACATGACCCTATAGGCCCATCAGACTATTGGTACGTGCAGGTCCCAATCGGTTTGTCTTTCCTGGTGAACTCTGTTCAGGATTCCACATACCTTCTTGAATGCTTCTACGTGGAACGTTTGTGGTGCGCGTCACCCCTCTTGCTGAGGTGTCTTGTTCCGATTTTCAATCCTGAATTTGGGGTGTGCTTGTGTGGACTGCACAACACATGTCTGTATCCATCAACACAGGTGGGCGCGCAAGTTGCTCCGCCCTTACTGCCCGACTCTCATTTGAAGTTGGGGGCTTCCAAATCGTAGGCACATCATCCTTCTACATCCGTGCTAGTCCTCAAAATTTCCTTGATGTGTATCCCACCATCGTGCGGGTGTTGCGCGTAGTGTCGATTTCAACACATCGAACCTCTGTTGTTTGGGTACCACACTTTCAAACTTTCTCAGGAATTCGTCCACCGTTGTCAATCCATCATATGTCGGTAGCTCTCTTGCCTCTGTTGTCACGCAATGTAGTGATCTAACCATCATGTTGCAATTCAGCGTTGTCACTTCGTGCAACCGATTCTGCCATCGTTCTACTTCTTCATCTGAATCCAAAGTGCAAGAGATTTCGTGCTCCCACAAGATCCTTCCATCTGTAGTCGGATTCACCCAATCCCGGTCTCGCGCAGTTATCTTGTAAATACAATCGAGATCATTGTTGCTATCATCGTCGCACACTGGTTCAGTGTAGCGCTCTCCTTTAGCTGGGTCCAGTGGGACTACTACGCGTAGTGACTTTTTCTCAAAGATCATTTTGTGCTTCTTCAGATTGATGACTCCGTTCATATCGGTGGCCCAGTCTATTCCTAACAACGCAGGATAGGGATTGCTGTCATTGACAATCTCTATTACTTCAAAATCCGCCTGCGCGCTCGTGCCTTCAATATCAACTGTTACCCCTTGCAACCTCCCCATGGGAAAAATATTCTGCTGGTTTGCCATTCGTAATTGGATAGGGGACCATTGTAACACCAGCCTGCCCATGCGTTCCCATGTTTGTTTCGGTAATGCATTTGCGTCCGAACCCAGATCTAGGATTACCTACTCCATTTCATACTCACAAATATGTGCAGTCAACCTCATCTCCCTTCTAGTGCGCAATGCATGCTTCCCCAATTTCCATACTACGCACAGTTCTCCTGACCCCACGCACCTGGTGATCAGCTCCTGTAGTCCCTTAACTTCCTTGTTTCTGGGCAAAAGATTCATGCATGTCTCTAGAAAGGTAGTGAGCATTGAAGGACCTATTCATGGCTCTAGTTGATCCTTACTACCTCAAGTGGAGGCCTCCACGAAGCTCTTCTTAGCTTCCATGAATGTCTCATTTGCGCGTTCTAATTCAAACTCGGGTTCCTTCGCAAGAGCCTTATGAACCCAATTACTTTATTTTGGTTGTTTCCCCATATCTTCTCCCATGGTCGTACTGCTTCTGAGCATCATGTTTACATTCAGGTATTCTTCGTGCATCTCATAGCTCATCATTTGTATATTCTGAGTCGAGGGATGCTGGAATACCCCTTTTTCACGCATCTTGGTGATCAACGTAGGACAATCTATCGTTTCATGATCAAACTGAGCACAATAAGAACATGATATCCTCGTCGGGTTGGTACAATCGTGGGCATAGTGCCCTGGTCCTCTGCAATTGTAACAATTAACTATCCGCGGCCCCTTCCTGGTCCCATTCCACCTCGTCCTTGACCATCCCAGAATCTAGGTCGAGGGCTCGTGTTTCGGTTTTCATCCTATAGGCTGGGGTCCAATCCATCATTAGCTCATAATTGCGTCAAGTGTGCTCATCGTGGCCTACCGACTTGCATAAATTAAAAAACAATTGCTGGGGCGTCTGTGTATACTTCTGCAACAAATGACAATTGTTCGTTGTGTGTTTCCCTCCTATCTGACATATAGCACACCATAAAGCGGGTGCCGCACTCGGCCCTGCCTGCACCTCCAGTATTAGTGGCATTGGCCTTCCTCCTGCCAATTAGTTCGCGAACAATGGAAATTTATCCTTGTCATGACCCTAGCCTTTGCATTTTATGCACCATACTTCCTCACACGCTTCTAGCCGCGATGCCCTATCTTGCTTCGAGATTTTCATTTCCAAACACAGATTCTATAGTTGCATGTGGATTTGTTGAATCCCAACCCAAGGTCTTGTATCGGGGTCTCATGTAATCTCATCGCCATTTCCAATGCTTCGGCCTGGGTAGAAAGTTTCTGTTGTGACAATGATGTCCTCAAGTGCGGTGCCAGAGATGCTACAAACCATGCGCGATGCTATGCATATGTCAACGTCATATTGGCTTCGTGGATCATACTCTTCAGCCATTGATCCAAATACGAGGGAGTCTCACTCGGGAGCATAGCAATCTCTTTAGACTCGATGATTGATTGTGTTTTTGACTTTGGCATGCTAAATTCCATGTTCAGCGCATTTTGGATCTTTGCTATCCCTGTGTTTGGGTGGTCATTAGAGTGATTGATATACAACGTTAATGCGAGATCTTGCAACGTGCTCACCAATGTAGCCTTCTTAATATTGTTGTCCATGACACCTTGTGCTTCCCATACTGCTCTTACCACGAACCAGAATTGGTTTGGATCCTCATTCCCTACTCCTCTGAATACTGGTATTTTGATCGTGCTTGCCATACTGAACTGTGGAGGTGATGGAGGTGGAGTAGGTGGAGTGGAGGTGAGGGAGATGAAGTGGGTGGCGGTGTGGTTGGAGGTGGTGACTACAGAATCCACTGCCTTATCAAACTGACCGCACTTCTTGGAGAAACCTTCGCTAGCTTGTCCTCGCTCTCTCACGAGGGTGAAATTAAGGGATTGTTTTCTACTTCTTCACTACTTCCGCTTCTGTAGATCTTTCCGCTCCGCATATTCCCAGACATTAATTTATTCGCATAACCCAATTTTCACATAACAACATCTTAATCCAAGTGTTGAAAAATTTGATATAATTACCTTGAGGTCCCTTGAGAAAACGTCGCTCTGCCTCGCTGTAACTGACGGTCGTGTCTACCACAAATTCAATGATAAATCCCCTATTATCTGATCGAGCCAATAGTCCACAACTTGCGCGATCTTATCTTCTAATGCTTCTAGTCTACACACTAATTCCGAAGTCCACACTATCGGTTGGTCAAGCCTACACCTTCCCCGACTGTCAGCTAACCTCGCGATCCACTCATACAACTCAGACGAAAAGGATGCAAAGAAAATCTCATGTATTTCCATATACATGTAGCGATCCATCCACTTTTCCTTAGATACTTGCAGAGCTCTGTTTTCCTGTGTCGCGAACTCGTGAATATTCTTATCCAACCACTCTTCTATTTCCTTCTTTGTTGGGTTCCAGTGGCACGACATCAGACATCGCTTATGCAGATCCTGGTCCCGGAAATAGAACCATTTGTTGGCTTAGTGGGGCCTGACCTAGATTCAGAAGTGATTTAGCCAAGCAAATCCCGGTACTACTGGCCTTTTCGGTAACAGTCCATGGGGCGTGGACTGAGGTCTCACCCGAAGTAGTATGGGAGGGTGCTAGAACCAAGTTTCAACACCCTGGGGATGTCTAATATGTGGTAATTTGTCAGCGGACCATGGGTAGGTCGACACAACTTTACATTAATAAATTACAATTCTTACGGAGGACAACTCTATGACTCGCTTGTACACTTCGTGCTCTGCGTTCGCACTTCACAGAGTTCTACACCATCTTTGACCAAAACTTGGGTTTTAAGCCCCAAAACTTACTACGGGGGATCCCATGCCCAAAAATAGTAGGCAACACTTAGCAATCCTCTGCTTCTTGTATATCTTGATGAAGAAAATATTTGACTGATTTTACTCCCTCTTACTCAAGAAGACCATAATCTAAACTTGTCTTTTCAGAGTGCAAAGCATCTATCTGGCAACCTGCTCATCATTAGATCCATCCACTTTGTAGATAATTTATTAATGCACTCAATCAATCCATGATTTTGGTGGTGCTGTTTGTCATATTGCTGGGAAGATCCAACATACAACTCTTCAATATGTAATAATTAGTCTCTTATTCATTTTCTTCAAAGATTGAAGGCAACTTAAAAAAAAAAATATTCAACCTTAGACATAAACATCAGTAATCAATGAGAGGATCCTATCACGGTCCTATCTTCTTGAGGTAAGAAATTAGGGAGACTTCAAACCTTTCTTCTAGGATTTGGGCTTATGCCTTTTCTTCATACTAAAGTTCAAATTCTAGGCACACTACAATAGACTAGTGTTGCGAACATCTCGATAACATCCCAATTTTATCTTGAAATCATGATTTTTTGGCCTAGCTGATGTTTACCGTTTTTTACCAGTATTTTGATGGTATCTTGATTTTGTTGATGTTAACAAATTTTATCGATATTTTCCCAATTTTTACAATTTTTTGGTTTTCTGGACCCTTGCTGATTTTATCCTGATGCCAATGTTCACAACATTGCAACAGACAATAGGCAGTCATAAATTGTAGCAAGATATATACCAAAATAGCAAGATCCATAAATTGTCTATGCTTCGGAAGCTATGTCACAAGGTTCGTCGAACTTTAACCTTGAGGTTCGAATTTTGATGAACCTTAAAAAATTTTGAGGTTCAGTGAACCTCATCGAACCTCATAGCCATTGACCAAGTGCATAGATCAAAACTCATAACCTCATGTCACAACTTAAGCTTGTAATTTATCCTTATAGTTTCCATGTCTGTGATAACATTTTTGATGTTTAATGATGTTGATTTCTAACTATTTTATCCTATAATTCGTTATATATATATATATATATATATATATATATATATATATATATATATATATATATTGACCTAACAACGAACCTCATTTGAACCTCATCATAAAATTTAAACTCAAACCAAACCTAATCATTACCGAACCCAAACTCGAACCCGAACCATGTGACATTGTTCGGAAGTAGAGCATAGGAATTTGACCTTTCTAAAAAATCAACTCCCTCTCAATGAGAGGATTATTATCTAATAATGGCTACACCTGAGGTCATGAATTCTTCTAAATATCAAGCTATCTACAATCTTCTAGTGTTCTTGTCAGTATTCTTAGGTTTATGAGCCACAGTCATATGCAACTTAGGAGATATAACATATCATCAGAGTTAAACTATTAGAGACATCCAGGGATACTATAGATCCATCTTAAGACTTATTAAATCTACCCCTCTTCTTTAATATGGGATTTTATCATACTGCAATTGTATTAGAAAGCTTCCTAATCATAAAAATTATCATCATGATCCTTATTTAAACAGGGTGAAGAAATCCTTTTATGTGATCATCCAGAAAATCAATTACTTCATGATTGCTACCAATCCATTTTATGAAGGTCCCCTTTATTCAGGCATAACAAAAACTAGGCTTTCCAAGGATCCAATCGATGTTTCTTATGATTATAGGGGTTGCACAAAGTGGCTAGTTCTCTCTTAACTGAAAAGAAAATAGACTTTCAAGTTTGCTCATATTGAGACCTTTATTACCAAATTTTAACTGCTTCAGGACCTACTGGAGTAGCTTGCTTCAAATTTGATTATGTAAAGGTTTCTTATGTAATCCTGATTTAGAGTCCTAGCCCTTTCTAGCATTTTTCCTAACATCATCTGCCATACTCTGGAATCTAGATAGTCTAGAGAGAATCCAATACGTACCAAGGATCAAATGTTCCACAAGAATAACTCTAAATGCCACCAATCTGATTGATGCCCAACTGCAGATAGTATCATAGGTTGGCAGACTAATGTGCTGCAACAAACCCTAGCATCAACATGCTCTGCTTCACTGTACCAATTTTTCAAGTACCCTTTATTCAACCTCAGTTCTGACATATGTCAAAATCAATAGGTCAATAACTGCAACGACACTGTTGTATTCAATGTTGTCAATGAGACCCTTTGATGCTATACTTCTTGAAATAAGTATCATGCCACTTTCAAATGTTCAAATGATGAAGCCCTAGACCCTGCTGCAAGATTATGAAACTTCTTTACATTGTCTGAAAACTCTGCTCAACAGTAATCATCATTCACTGGCTCTGAAGGTTTCTGCATATCTAAGGCAACTTGTTTTTGCTATCAAACCAACATACTATAACAAACCAAAGCCTCAAATCATGCTTATATCAATTTCAATGGCTTTCAATCTCAAGAAAACATATCATTGCATAGTATAAATGGCAGTAAGAAAGGGACTTGTCATAATTCATAGCTTCAAAGGAATCTTCACAATTCAATCTCATGAACCTCAGTTCTATGTTGATCCCTGCCACTATGGCATTAAGCGCACTCATTTCTGCAAGAAAATAAATAGTATGCATATTCTGTCTCAAAGCCCTCTACCATATAAGGACCTTACACTCTCAAAGAACAAGAGAACCGATATCCTTGTGACATCAGTAATTCTAGAAATCTATCCCAAAACTTGATTTGAATGCAGTCAATGTGTACATCAAATAAGCCACGATCTTCAGATTCTCTCCCCACTTTAAAGTAAAGTTGGGGCTGTTAAGCCAACCAATTCATACACATAATGTGGGCAAACGATGTTTTGAACCCAGGTCATTATTGTGGCTACCCCCTCTCTTAACTTCTAGATGGAACCTCGATGGAGAGCTTGATCAACCAATTTCAATATCTTGTTTTTAATTATTTGTCCATGTATTTTCACCATTCTTCATCTAGGCAAAACATTTATGCTTTGTCATGTTGATTATGTGGCTATATAATTTTTTTTCATATTAGGCTTGATTTCTTGATCTTCATTCAATGTAGTTTATGGCTCTTCTTAATTATCCTTTTCCTCACTTAGAAGCTAAAGGATGCTTTTACAAAATTGGCACAAACATGTCCATACCAAACATTGTTGGGTGCTCTTATGTTTTTTTCTCCTCATCTTATGGATTGGGTTCAATTTCAGATTAAGTAAAAGCTCGTTTTTACTCGACTTATTGTTTCTTAGGTTGATATCTAAGAATTATTTGCCTATGTCTTCCTCAATGGGTTTGTTCCTTTCCTCATATGTTTGGCATCCTTCCTTGCTATCTTCCAGTTGGTGTATGACTTTAATGCATCTCGTTTCTCCATTGTTGGGAGATTTCTTGATTTTTTCCACATTCAAAATAAGGTCTACATTTCAAGGGAGTGTTTCTGTAGTGTATTGTCTACTTATAAGCGTCGTAAAGGAGTTTTAAATTAAGAGAAACTGGTAACCCCTTCATTTCCAGATTGATTATAGCATATTTGGCTATCCTTTTATCATTTGTAACTTCTAAAACTTTCAACAATTTTCTTGAGGTATTGTTTGTGCCTTCAAAGAGTGATGCCTCACTAGGATTCCAAATATAAGTTTGGCGGCTTACTAGCACATAGGCTATGAAGGTGGAGTTTTACAACGGATCAAAGCTTTCTTTCGAATATTATCTATACTGCTTAAATGATCCATCAACCTCCTCTAAATACATTATCCCCTACTGTTAAATCAAGAAAAACACTATGAAGTTCTCTCGGATTAGCATGTTTACCTTTGTTGCTTCTTAGCTACATCCTTTGACACAAGGACAAATAGAACCTGCAAAATAAGACATAGGGGATGTGAAAATATATATATTTATTTATATATATGAAATAAAAAAAATTAAAATTATAGGAAAAATAAGACATGCAGACATAAGGAGCTACATCAAACACATGTTGGGACACTTTATTGATCTGTTGGGACACATTTCTTACACATCAAACACATTTGAACATATTTTTGAATTTTTTTGGTGCCTCGACTGTTGTATATGTAGGGGTAGCTGGGGCTGGACTGTTTGACACATGTCAGACATGAAAGCTTGCATGCCCATGAATCCAGGTGTCCAACATGTGGATTTCTGGGGATTTTGATTTCTTGATATCCAACTTTATATGGCTTTAATAAGAAGACCTTACTCACATGATTTTGCATTATGTGGTTTTTATCTAGTTGATGATACCATATAACATGGTTTTGGTTTTAAAAAACTTTGGATTCTTCTACTTACTGAAAAAAAATCTTATCTTTAGGTGTGGATAAAGCTTTTGCTTTGACTCTTCTTGGAAAAAAATTTGGTAACTCTTTATGGTCAAATGAATTCTAGAGAGTAAATTTAAGTCTTTCTCCCCTTCCATACAATAGGATTTGTTGTGGTTTGTTTGGATCTAAGTATGCTCATAAGGAGCAGGGGATGGCCAAAACATAGCCTAATGCTCGATGACATATCCATGTTTATTAATTAGGCTTCAACCTTCAAGGTGTTATATCCAATTATTTCTAGCTCTTGAATGTCCAGCATTAGGCCTATCAGCCTACTGAGTTGCCTTATTGGTTGCAAAAGCCTCTAAGCTTTTTAGGTAGCCTTGAAAATGGTTTGGATGCCCACATGGTTTGGGAAATTGTTGGCATGCTTTTGCCATGTTTTGGTCCTACCTTAAAAAAGGACCCCTTTGTAATACTTTTCATGTCTTTTATTTTTAATTTTTTGTAAAGTAAAAATATATTTAAGCCTTTAAGAAAAACATCATAACAGTTTATGGTTTGCCTTGGTTTTCCACTTGGGAAACCAAACCAGTGTCAAAACCATAAATTTTCCAACATCCAAACAAATTGTCTTTGAAATTTCATCAAAGAAACAAAAAGACTATACTACAGGGCTGGAAATCTTGATCTATCAGCTAACTTAGAAATAAAAAATTGACAAAAGTAACTTAAAAAACTAAAATGATTAGCAATTTTCATTTGGATTTGAAAAAGTTTGAAGCATCCATCGCTATTGGCTCCTTTCTACTACCAGGAGAACATCTAGGATTTTCTTTTTAAACTTATTTCAATCTAGCAAGACATGGCCAAGCAAGAGATCCAAACGCTAATTGATGTAAAAAATGTATATGTATTGAGTATATGAAACTCTGGCATGCCTTGTATCAGGAACCCAATCAATTATTTCCCAAAGCACTTCAAAGTCTGTCAAACAATGACATCCCCTAGCTATGTCACATTATACCTGAGTAATTTCTCCTTAATATATTTTGGAGTATTGGCTAGATACCTTTGGGCAAAGTGTTGGCTTATTGGGACCTGACCCAGGTTCGAAAGTGCTTTAGCCAAACAAATCTCACACTACTGCCCCTTTCGACAACAATCCGTGGAGCGTGGACTAAATTCTCACCCAAGATAGTATGGGAGGGTTCTAGAACCAGGTTTCCACACCCTAGGGATGTCTTGATGAGGTTTATATGGGTCACGAACCGATTTGCGCACTCGTGTTGTCCCGCGCAGCTGTCTAGCCTTCGCGTAGCTTTGCGACAGGGTACTTCCTTGATTCCTTATTATTATTGTAGTTATTATAGATCTAATCTAATTCTTGGGGTCTTAATCAAGCATTCAATAATTATACCTAGTGCATGCAACCATAAATCTTAAAGATATGCATAAAACCATAACATAAGAAAAACATACATATTTGCGACCAGATGCACGATAATTCAGAAACACTTATCTTATATTAATCTTCTTTTTCATTAAAACCCAAATCCGCATTACACACTTCGCTGTAGGGGTCCACACACATAGCTGCAGAGCCTACTCTAACTACTACCAACCACGACTCGAACTTCCCGACTCAGAGTGATCTTGCATTCATAAACCCATAACACTTTCCATCTAAACCAAAGCTACCTTCTACACTTAGAGCCTCGCTCTATTTATACATTCCCATGGTCCGCGGATCATGCGTAGGCTGACACATACTAGATTAACTTACAATATTTTCAGGCGGACAACCCTTTTGACTCGACTCCTTACAGTTCACACTCTGCGCACTTCGTGGAGCCTTTACAATATTAATACCCAAAATTGTGGGCTTTAAGCCCCAAAACCATTAGGCGGGGGATCCGCTGCCCAACAAGCCCCCAACACAATCATTGTGACTCATCCCGAGTCACTCGGCTAGTGTAGTGATCTTTGCATGGAGGTCATCCAACAACTTCTGTGCTTTGCTTACATCTGCAACAAATTCTTCCACCATTTGCCGTACCTATTGTGCGTGAGCCTCCGATGCGTCATTATCAGTTTCACTTGCTTGCCTAAGTTTGTATACTGCCTGCATATGTGCTAGCTTTCCCTTGATGTTGGCGGTGACCATGAATGCCTCATCAAGCCAAGGCTAGATGCGTTCTTTAAGCACTACTTCTTTTTGGTGAGCATCGTTGACTTGTGCCTTGAGATCCTGGGCCTCCCTCATCTTGGCCAATTTTTGAGTAATGGAAACCATCTACATGGTCCCTCGGACATTATCATAGGCCTGCTCCAACTCCCGTGCTTCTGTCTCTAACCGCTATAATTTTGGGTCTTCCTATAGTGAAGTGACCGTGATAAGTGACTGATCTAACAAGCCGGTGCACTCCTGCATGGCACATGCTATTGCTTCCTGCCCGGATTGAATGGTGCGTTGCCACTGCTCTCTAACCTCTGGTGGTGTAGAGGGCTACGTCTTCAGTCTCAGCTCTGCGATCTGCAAGTCAAGGTCCAATTGGATCGTTGTTGCTTCCTCCTTCACCTCACGGAATCCACTGGCCAATTTGTGGATCCGTATACTCGCTGGAAAGTCTGCTACAATCTCAAGTTCGGGGATGTAGCGATATGCTTCCTCGATGATATGCTCAAACTGTTGAGTCTGGGCTACCGCTTCGTCATGTTGGAGACTCAACTGTTCAATATTGATTCACTGTTCACTAAGCATATGTACTGCGTGTCCTTCCCTAGAGTAGAGTTCTGTTGTGGCTTCATCTTGTAGCTGGTATAATATCTCACATGGAAGGGTGGCCAAGTTTAGTCCAAGGCCCTTGAGCTGGCCTACTGCAGCTCTGTCTTTCGCGTTATTCGCTGTCAGGGCCTCCTCCGACAGCATGACGATATTAGCCATTTTGGCTTGTAGCAACTGCTCGGTTGCTGATGTACCTGTGGTCCCGTGGGCGGTGACCATTCCCTGCTGTGGGGCCCGCACTTGAAGATCCTGGATTTGCGTCCTGAGTGCCCCCAACACAGTCTATTGCTCCGTCATTGCTTATTGGATCACTTCCCTAGTGACTTCGTGAAATGCATTGCCGATGTTGTATAGGTCACCCTCGGTCAGTGTAATAGGCTCCCTCGAACTTGGAAGCCTTGGTCTTCTTCCATGGCCCAGTGAATTCTGGGACGCGAGCTCGTTTCAATTGTGTCAAGGTGGTGCTTGGGTCCATGCCTTTCGTTGTCGCATCTATCCCCTGTTCTGTTGTTATGTCTAGGCGTCTTTCTTCCTGCATCGTAGTGGCCCTGGCTGTTGTAGTCTTTTCCGTGGTGGCCTTCGCTGCCTCCCGAGATGCCCGTACTTCCACAACTAGTTGTTCATTCTGTTTCTGTTGGGCTAGCCGCTTGGCAACAACCTTTTTCTTCTGGATCTCTACTTCATCACAAACTACCACATCTGGTGTGTGCCATTCTGGTGGCCATGTATCAACCACTACAAAAACAACGTCATCTATGGCTATGAAGGGGAGTGTGGTCCACTTCTGCTCTGGATCCCTGCGTGCCCTGATATATACATTGTGCATATCCACTTTAAGGTCTCCAAAGTTCTTCAAACTATCGTATACTGAGGTAGACAGGCGTGGTCGTTTGTTGATCCATAGTCGAATGCTTGCTTCCATTAGCACCCAGAAGATATTGGTTGCTCTGATTCGCTAGCGACCTTTGTTGCCCACAATGACGCGTATTTTGCTGCCTCTGGCTAGTCCTAGTCAAGGGAAGGAAACTGACTATCCTCAGGTAATTCACTGGTAACCAACATGATGGATTAAGGAAACCACGCGTAGTGGAAGCTCTTACCCTGTTCTTGGACCTCCTTGTAGTTTGTCAGAAACTCATCGCAGAGTAATTGCAGCTAGTTGAACTGTACCCCTTCTACGAATTGCTTGGCTAGCGTGATGACTGTGGCAGGTACCTCATTGCCCCTGTATTTTCTCATCACCTTTCCTGCCAATAACTGGATAGCTATGCAGACCTATTTTTTTTTAATACTAGTAATAACATACCCCCTCTGCTTCTTTTCTACCTTATATTTATTTTTCATAGCCTCCAAAAACGTCATATCCCCACCGGAGCTGGCAATTTCCGCAGGTCCCTTCTCGAATAGGGAAGTCGAGAAATCCTATGAATGAGCTCCGCCATGATGGGAATGGGCTCCTCCAGCCATAAGTACCCATCATGCATCACGAAAAGCAGTTGTCTGATATCAAATGTCGTAATTGGGGGCTGATAGAAGTGGGGAATTGATAGGAGGTGGAGTAGCCTGGCCTCCTCCACCCGTGTAGTCATGATCGTGGCTGCAGAGTGGTAACCGCACCTTCTGTGCTTTATTCCATCAGCTCGCTATTTTCTAAATGTGGGAACTTCTTAGTATCCACGAGGTCCCAATATTCACTTTATAGTGGGCATGCGGCCTATAGCCGTACCTTGAAATAGAACCCCTTCAGGGAGGAACGGGGTGTTGAGCGTGCTCGTCACAACGTCTAAATATTTAGGGACCGTTACCCTCCCTTTCAGTAGAGGGACATACTTGGGTAGTTTTGTTGTGGCACGTACTGGTTGGATGTCTTCTTCTATCTCTTCCTTTGGTTCCATTTCTTCGACATAGGTTGGAGGGTCCTCTTCCTCATCGTCGCTTTCAATATTAACCGTTTTACCTTTCTCTTCCATCGACAATTTGTCGAACCGGGGATTTCGTGGAGACATGCAGACTGGTCCTACTGCCTGTGGGTCCTTTTTGGGCCTCAGCGTCTGGGGTGATTTAGGGATTTCTGGTGTATCACCTACTGGCGGTGTAGAACTCTGGGCAGCTCCCCTAGTTGTTGTCATTATTCTGATCAGAGACTCTTGTGTATCCTTTGGCAATGCTTCAAACCACGGACTTGCTTTTACGGTTTCCAAGTTCATCAGGTTCCTACTTGTTTGATAACGCCTCAATTTAAACATGCCAAGGGTTGTTTGGTGATGGGCCACCTGTGCTTTATAGCCCTCTTGGAATTTAAATTCGGTCGTTCCCCTCTTTTGTGGCTCATTAATGCAGTTTTGGCAGTAGATCCTTTCAACCCTAGTTCTGACCCTATGTCTTAATTGTTCACCGTCCGCTCCTCGGTGTCTTAAATTGGACATTTGTCATGAAAAGTATCTGCAACAGTCACCTTCCATTCTACCCATGTGGCAGCGCAATCCCTTGTACGTGGACGCGTTGTGTGCTTCATACTGATTCTGTGCGTCATTTCCGAGCCGCGAAACTTCCTTACAGACTCCTTTACAGTCCCGCACCCTCTTCCAAATGCTTGGAGCGCTGAGACTGGGCATCCTACAGATAGTCAGGTGGTTGCACCCCTATTGTGGGGTTTCAATTTTCCTGCTAGCCCGGGCTATGGGCACCCTTCAAGTACCTTTGTATGTCACTTTCACTTTCTGTCTATCTTCTAGTCTTCAAAGTGATGGATGTTGTCTTCTAGTCTGTCTGTTTACCTCCTATAATTACTCTCCCTTGTCCCATTTGAGTTTTGACCAAGGTCATTGCCATAGTTCCCTGATTTTATCCTTTATGCCTGCATTTTTCCTTGCTTTTATCCTTTATTCCTGCATCACATGCACTTTAGACCACAAAGAAAAATATCCAAATCCAACTCATCTCATAAAAAAAATATAATCAAAGTATGAAATAAGTTGTGAGAATAGTTGGTTTGACTAAGCTAGGAGGTGAATTAACGACAATTAAGGCCCATATAATTACTCGATGATGAGATTCATCATCACCCCCCTACTGAAAGTGTTGCTTATCCTCTGAGAAACTTAGTCAATGTCCACATCCTTCATGGCTCTGGTAGCCTCTCTGACATCCCATGTTTTTTTCTGTGGTCTCTTCTTGTTTATAGAAGCCTTCTTTCCTTTCTACTCCTTCCCACTACCTCTTTTCCTCTTCTTCTTTTCTCCCTTATAGCATCTCTGAGAGTAGTGGTGGACTGAGTTTTAGGCCTATCCAATTGACCTTCAACCCTTGCATTGATTGATTATACATAGGTGTCATGTTGAGTGCCTCTCTCAACCTTTGAGGGGAGTGATATTCTCTGATCTTCAAGCTGTTTGGTAGTATTTTCCATCTCCTTTAGCAGACATGTATGTTATCATCTCTTAGTAGCCTAAACATGTCTTCAAAATGTGAAATTGCTTACAATTGGGAAACAAGATATCTAGGTGCCAACTGAGGATCATTTTCAATTATATTATGGGTGTTTATTAGGGCCATGGGATTTGATTGTTCAGCTCTGATGAAAAGAGGTTCATTTTTCTCTCTATCCAATTTTATTTTCATCTTTGCAACCCTTGAATTCTCATGTTTCATCAATGATGTTGATGCCATTAATTGTAGATCTCCTATCTCTACATTAGGATCCCAAATATTTATATCTGTGAGGGCCATGTTGTGCAAGTAAAACTCAACCATTTTGGCCCCATCCTCTAGTGCACTTTGATCACAAAGATCAATAAACTGATTGTAATCCTGAAATGGCATGGTGCCCCTTTGTGCTAGTGTTTTAATCTGAAATTGCAACCATTGCTCTCTGAGGTAAGGAGCATAGGATTTAGCTGGCATCCTACACTGGATGGCCTTTTGTTGTTCTTTCTCCTCTGTTTCAATGCCTTCTTCCTCTTTCTATTTCAGCATCATCCTCCTTCCCTTCTGCTTCATCATGTTCCTCTGTATTAGTTTCTTCTTCATCCATCTCATCCCCATCTAGCTCTGTATCTTCTTCTTCTTGTTTTTCCTTCTCCTCACTGACAGAAGGACTAACATCATAGGTGAGGGTTTTGATGTCATCCTCTGCTGGTAAGTCTCTGAATACTGACCATTTTATAGGGATCCTAAGGTTTTGGAGGGCATCCTTAATGAGGATCCTGATCAACCCATGGTGAGCCAACTGTTGGGAATTCCCTTCCTTTACTTTACTTTTGGAGTCTATGAGTGATTGCATCAAGAAATAGGGTATGTTGAGTCTTTGGTGAACTAGTTTTTTGACCCCAAATCTTAGTTCTTCAAGCATCCTAAAATGGTATCCATAAAAAACATTGTATCTACCCTCATATGAGATATATTTGATGAGTTGGTAGCCTACCTCACTCCATGGGTATGGTAGACTATCCCTCCTTACTCCATTTTTATCCTCTGTCGGTTCAAAGATCATAGGTGTTGCGTTGTCTATTTTCTACATGGTCATTCTTCTTCTTACTCTGCTGTCTGTTGATGGTTTCTTGGCTTTTGGAGATGTCTGTGACTGGAGATCTGTTGTTGTTGTGGAACTCCTGGATTTGATGTTGTTGCTGCTACTATGGAGCTCCTGGATTACCACTTGGCAATGTTTGGTATCTCCCTTGGAATTTCCTGATCATGTTGTTGGCCGGTGCTGTGAGGATGCTGCAATGAATGGACAGAGGGAGTAGGAGTGTGTGTGGATGCAAGGATGATGGTAATGGTTGAGGTGATTGGTTAGATCATGTCTAGTATGAATTTTTGGGACCTAACCAATCTACCATTCAGGGGATCCTGTAGAAAACACAATCTTCACCTAAATTGAAGCAATGAAGTGAAAAATAATGGAATTGATGGAGGGATTCATGGTAAGGAGTGGAGAAGATGAACATATGTGAGGCAGGGCTCCCTTTGGATCTTTTCTTTTCTCTTTGATTGTCTTTCTCACCCACCTGCAAATAACAATTATATTTTTTCTTATATATATATATATATATATATATATATAACACCTAGGCTGCCTCAGAGAGGTTTTCACCCTAGATATCTACCTTTGGCACCTTAAGGAAGGTTTTCACCCAGTGATCTTCTTACTCCTTTTCATTTTTTCTCATCCTTAGGCTGCCTCTTCATGGAGTTTTTCACCTGAATACTTATTCTTTTTTCTCTCTTTTCAGTGCCCTGATGAGGGAGGAGCTGGAACTTGCTCCACCATCATCACTGTCTTATTGATATTGTCAATGAATTCTTGTTTTGATAAAGGCCTCTTGTACATTTTCAATCAGTGTCCATTAACAAGAAATGGAATGGCTTCTTCTGTCTTCATCTATAGTTATGATTTTCACTGAACCATTATCATGGCATCTTTCCACCACATAAGGTCCGAGCCATCTTGTCCTTAGCTTGCCCTTGAAGTCTTTATACCTAGAGTCATATAGCAATTCCCAGTATCTCTCTTGAAATTGCTTCTCTTTAATGTGTTTGTCATGCCAGATCTTCCTCTAAAGCTGAACTATCTATGTATATAGGAGGGCCTGCATTCTGAATTCATTGAAGCCATTCAAATGTAACAATCTTTCTTTCTATGCATGACTAAGATCCAAATCTGGTTGGGATGCCATCCTTAATGTGTTATATTCAAACTCAATGGACAGTAAATCCTTTTTCCCATAGACCAGCTCATAGGGTGTAAATCTAGTGGTGGTCTTCCATGTTGTATTAGAGGCTTAGGTGGCCTCAACTAGTCTCTCTGCCCATTCCTTCTTGTTGCTGCTCACTACCTTGGTTAAGATGTTCTCCAGTGCCCTTTTGGTCACCTCCACTTGCCCATTAGCCTGTGGATGATAAGGAGTGGAGGTCCTATGCTTGATTTTGTGATGGCTGAGCAGATCTTCAATCATGCTGGAGGTAAACTAGCTGACTTGGTCTGTGACTAGCTCTCTAGGGTACCCAAATTTGTAGAGTACATTCTCCCTGAGGAACTGAGCCACTTTCTCTTCTGTTGCTGCCTTAATTACCTTCGTTTCAGCCCACTTAGTCAACTAATCAGTGCACACAATAATGTACTGCTTTTTCTTTGAAGGAGGGTTGATAAGCCCAATGAATTCCATGCCCCACTTGTCAAATGGCTTGAAAGTCACTTGAGGTTGTAGGGGCATTTCATCTCTTGGAGTAGGTTTTCCCATCCTCTTGCACCGATTACACTGACTAGTGTACTTTTTCACATCCTGATGAAGAGTAGGCCAATAATACCCTGCTTGTAACACTTTGAATGTTGTCCTCTTTGTTGCAAAGTGACCTCCATAAGGCCCATCATGACAGGTTAGAAGGATGTAAAAGACTTTGTCTTCCCTTACACACCTTCTCAAGATTTGATCTGGGCCAAGTTTGAATAAATTGCCCCCAATCTAGGTGAATGGGGCGCTTTCCTTACTATCTTGATCTTTTCTTTGGAAGGCAAGTTTGGTGGGAACTGTGATGATACCAAATAGTTTGCTATATCAGCAAACAATGGAACTGAAATAGCAAACAAATGCTCATCTGGTAACTGGTCATCCATCATTCCTTCTTCACCTGCAGGCAGATTCATCTAGATAGAAAGTTTACAAAAACATTTTCCTTACCAGGCTTATCAACAATAGTAAGATAAAACTACTGTAACAAAAGAAACGATCTTATAATTCTAGCATTCACATCTGGTTTGTTCATTAAATATTTGATTACAACATGATCAATATGCACAAATGTTTGATAGCCTGTAATGTAATGCCTAAATTTTTTTAATGAATGCACAACAATGACGAGTTCCTTTTTTGTCATGGTATAGTTTAGCTCAGCCTTTGATAGGTTCTTACTGATAAAATAGATGGCATAGGGAAATTTCTCCTCTTCCTGACCTAAGGCTTCTCTTATGGCTTTGTGCGAGGCATCAACATGAATATGAAAAGGTAGGGTCCAGTTGGGCCTCTAAGGATTGGTTCAATGGCTAACTTACCCTTTAGAATGTCTAAGGTCTCTTGACAACTCTTTGACCATATAAACTCAGAATCTTTGGCCAACAACCAAAACAAAGGAGAGGCCAACTTGATGAAGTCCTTTATGAACCTTTGGTAGTATCCAGCTAACCCTAAGAAACTCCTGACATCTCTCTGCTTTTGTGGAGGTGGGACCCTTTGGATGATTACTATTTTGTTTGGGTCCACCTGTAGTCCTTCTTGAGATATTGAATGACCTAGCACGGTCCCTTCAGTCTTTAAAAATTCACATTTTTCTGGACTGAGAGACTGGTTCATTTCAATGCATTTGTGCAATACTTTTCCTAGGTTAGTTAGGGCTTCTTGAAAATCACAGCCATAACGTGTAAAGTCATCCATATATATTTCCACAGAATCCTGTACTAATTCAGCAAAAATACTAAAGACTACTCTCTAGAAAGTGGCAGGAGAATTGCATAGGACAAAATGAAGGACCCTATAGGAAAAATTACCCCAAGGGTAGGTGAATGTGGTCTTGTCCTGGTCTTCTGGACAGATTTGGATTTTTTTGTACCCACTGAATCCATCTAGGAAAGAAAGGAACTTCTTCCTTGCCAGGCCATCTAGCACTTGGTCAATGAAGGGTAGGGGAAAATGATCCTTCTATGTGGTTTTGTTCAACTCCCTATAATCAACACAAATCCTCCACTTACCATTTTTCTTGGGAACTAACACTAAAGGAGAGACCCACTCACTCTCTAAGATAGGGTAAATGAATCCTGCATCTAGCAGTTTTTGCGGTTCTTCTTTCACTATGTCTTTAAGAGCTGGATTCGTCCTCCTTTGTGGTTGCTTGACTCGCTTGCAACCTTCTTTGATGTATATGTGGTCAGTACACATTAAGGGGTGTACTCCCTTCATTTCCTTATAACTCTAAGTGAAGGATTCTAGGTTTTCTCTCAACATGTTGCATAGCTTTTCCTCTTCTAAAGCAAAAAGAGATTGATTAATTTTTAAAGTTTTCTCTGGGCCAAATTCTATGGCTTTGACACAGAGTGGGTTGGGATTGGCCAAGCATAAGACAATTGGATGATTGTTCTGGGTTTCCATTACTTCTTCTTCTAATGGTAGTGAACTAGGAGTTGGACTTTGGAGCAGGTGTTCAATTAAGTCATCCTCATCTTTCTATCCTCCTCATATGGTTGCTTCCAAATCATAAATTTTTGTGGAATAAACCTCATCTTCTTCCTCCTCCTCCAACCATAAAGGTAAATCATGCTCTAGGGTAGGTTGAGCAGGAGGTTATAAGACTAACTATTTGGACATATGCCCATTCTTGATGGTCATATTCCTATCCTTGTAGCTAATGTAAGCATCATCTGTGGCCAACCATGGCCTCCCAAGGATGAGAGGGTAACCAGTAAGCTTAGTCTTAGGTTGGAGAACTAGGAAATCTGCAGGGTACTCCCAGGCGTCAATGGAGACCATCACATCCTCCACAATTCCCTTAGGGGAAACTGTGGAATGGTCTACAAGTTGCAGAACTATTGTGGTATTCCTCAATGACCCTTGGAGGTTGAGCTTGAGCATGGTGTCCTTGGTCATCACATTAATGGTAGCCCCAAGATCAATCAGAGTGTATGGGAAAATGGTGCCATTGATGTGCACATGTACTATAGGGCTTCAAGGGTCCAAAAAATTTGGACATATTACCTACCCCAGCATTAAGTCAGACAACTGCACAATAACATTAATGGTAGGGGCATCCCTTTTTCTTCTTCCTGGATGCTTGAAGAATTTCTCCTTAATCAACCTATTATAAATGGGAACATCTTTGATTTTCTGGAGAAGGGGGATCTTTACACATAGATTTTTCAATTCTCCTAGAAGTTTAATTTCTTTTGGGGTAGGCTGGAGTGGTTGGGTTAATCTCTCAGGAAAGGGTGGATTTACTTTAAGGTTGCTTTCCTCTCTTTCTTTCTCAACCTCCCTATCTGGAGAGGGAGGTTGGTTGTCTGGGAAAATTCTCCCAGATCTTAGGTTGATCTCTTGGACTTCTACAGCATAAGCTGGGTATGATGTCTCTCCACTGCATACTTGTTAAGCCTGCATATTGTTCGGGTTCAAATTTGGCTGGGCAGGCATCTATGGTTGCTTAGGTGGAGCAGAGTGAAGGAGTTGTGATTGGGTAGGTGGTGGAGGCAATAGGGCTAGAACATTATTGAATTTGGTCCTCCACCCCTGGGGTGGTGTATTCCACTAAGGTTGTGGTTGAACATAAGGTTGAAATTACCAAATGGTTGGCTAGGAATGCTATTGAGATGCATAGGACCAAGGAAGGGGTGTAGAGCAGGAAGGATGAGCAGGGGGTCCCAAAGAAGGTATAGATGTGGTTTGGTTGGGGTTGTAATATGCATGGGATGACCCTTTCATACCCTGCTGGTATGGTCTAGGCCAAGGAGGCCTCCTTTGGTTGATGTAGCAAAGCTGTTCAGTGACCCATTCAGCCACTTGATATAAAACTTTGAGTCCAACTAAAGAAGGGAACTTATCTGTGGAGTGGTTTTCTTCACAAACTGAGCAAATCTTAATATAGTTCAATGGACATTCATTCTTAGGATGCCTCCCGGTGCATCTTGGACAAAATATGGCCAAGGCTCTTTCTGCTTCCTCTTGCTTCCTTTTGATGTTCATTGTGTCTAATTGCAATGCAAGGGTTTGCAGCATATCAATTTTGAAATCTTCCAACATATTTCCAAGTTCACCTTTGATGGATGAGTTGGAGGATGATGTACTGGCCATAGGTTGACTACCCCTACCCTTTTTCCTAGTTGCCCTAGAATGGTTTCTAAAGACAGACTTAATATCCTCATAGGCTAATTGGTAGATATCTCCTCCTGCTATCATATGTAAGGTATTCAGAATATTCTCCCTTACTCCTCTAAGCAAGACCAACTTCAGTGACTCAGGGTCAAGTGTGCACCTGGCCCTTTTGTAACTGAGCTGGAATCTTTCTTCACAGTATTATAAGGATTCATCTTGGCCTATGGTCATCTTCAAATATCTTCTTTAGTATCCTTTGACCTACAATAGTCCCTATGTTTGTTGTTAAAATCTTGTTGCATCTGAGCCCAATTTGTGATGCTATCTCTAGGTAAACCCATGAACCAGCGTAATGTTGCATCCTTGAGGGTAGATGGAAATTGTTTCAACCTTTTCTCATCATCTGTACAGTCATAGGTTCGGCATATAACAACAAACTCAAATACGAAAGTGTCAAGGTCCTCTATGGTTAGGCCATGGAAATGAGGTAGAGTAGAGGGGCTTACATTCTTCATCTTAGTGTCCCATTGGTCTCCCTGATGGGGAAGGCACCCTCAATTCTCTCTCTATTTCCTCTATCATTTCGGTTTTCAGCCATTAGTTCAGTAGGAATGGGTTCTTCCTCTTCTTCTTCCCTTGTAGGTTCCTCAAATATGTAAGGTTGCTCACCTAAAGGGTCTTCCAATTCACCGTCGTTGAAGAAGATAGAAGGTTGACTATTGGATGCAATGGGGGTATTTGACCAGAATTTCCCTGAATTGTCCCTATTCCTACGAGGCATGAAAGGAAATGTTTTTGGGTTGGTTTTTGTAAGAATTTTTTTTTTTTTAAAAGCTGGAAAGTACTCTGTAGAAATGAAATTGTTGATGGAATGAAAAACCACTAACAAGAAAAAATACTTGCTGAATTGAAATTCTACTTGCATAATGAAATTGTTGATTTGAAGGAAATTTCTTATTTGAAGGAAGACTACTGACAGAAAAAGACTACTTGTTGAACTGAAATTCTACTTGCAGAATGGAAAGGAAAGTAGATAATGACAACTGAAAGAAAGGAAGAAACTAGATTACTTTTGCATGAATAAAGTAATGGAAGAAAATTGGAGACTAGAAATAGAAGAAAGCAGTAATCACATTCTACTTAGACACCTCCCTGACAACGGTCCCAAAAAGTGATGAGCCTAGGTATTGCAACAAGAATGCTACAACTCCCAAGGCTACCAGCTTTACTTATCAACCCGAGGTTCGTACAAACTTGGAGGTGATAGTGCTATATGCAAAAGTAGAAGTGAAGGTCTTGCTTGTTGTCACTGTTTATCTGGCAAGAGACTCCAGGGTTTCCAAGCCATACTTCTATAGGGTCAGAAAAAGCTTAATTTTTTGATGGAAGAAGAGAAAACCTATTCTAAGAGAGAGCTACTCTATTGCAGTAATGAAGAAAACAACATGAAATGCTAAACCATACCCTAACCTAATTAACCAATTAAATAGCTATGCTAAGCAGAATTGCTAAAACAACACTAACCTAATGCTGTTATCTAAGTTGCAGAGGTAAAGAGCATTAAACTATACTAAGGTGTAAGCAAAGAAACTAGACTAAATCTATTTTCAAGCAGAAGAGCAATTGGAGGTCGAAATCAATGAAAGGAGGATGTAAGGACACAATAGCACATAGGGACCATTGGATTGATCAACGAACAAAAGATGAATGATGGAGATCTTATCGCAAAGGCTTAAGTGACTAGATGGATGAATAGGGTGAATGCACAGGATGAACGACTGAGGTCTTATCGCGGAGGTTAAGTCAAGAGATGGATGGACAGGGTAACAAAGCGATGAACGACTGAGATCTTATCGTGCGGATTAAGTCAAGAGATGGACGAACAAGATTAACCGGAGGATGGACGGTGGAGATCGTATCGTGGGAAAGAGAAACGTGTGGAAATGATAGAGCGGGTTTCTAAGGCAGTAAGTAGTTTTTCGCTCGCCCTCAAGGCTGTAAGTAGTGCATGACATGTAGCACGAGAAAACCACTTTTATCGCGTGCTCTCGGGTGGATAATTGTCATGCAATAATCCACATGAGATTTCACGATAGCCATTAGATCAGGAAGGGCTTATCAATGGTGGAGATCGACCTAGCTAGTTGGTGATCGAGTGATGAGATAGTCGTCGGATCAAGAGACAGATCAAAGGTGGAGATTAAAGCACATAAAGTAAGTGGAAGACTTCACGTGAGGAAGCAGTTAGAGAAAATAATGAATCGGATGGTGATTTTGAAGGTTTGTTGTGGATTATATGACAAGGAAGCGATGCATGAAGAACATGTTGAAGGAGGATTCAAAGGAAAATGACAGAAAAGCCAGTGAGGGCGAACAAATAACTGCATCGAACAACAAACTCCATAGCTCATGCGAGAACTAGAAACTTGTGTTTTTGGGGTTGTTGAAGGGTCTCTTCCTCAAGTCATGGTATCAGAGGGAGGAGATGAGGCTAAGACACCTGTGCACAACCTTATGGTGATGTTTTCTCCTAGCTAACCTGTAAACTGCAAGAATGCACAAATGGAAGTAAACTATAGTAAATGTAACTATGAAGCAAATGAATAGAAAAACCATGAATAATATATGCTATACTGTTGTAATGAAAATGAAGCTACTTAAGCAAATAAAACAGAAAACCAAGAATCTACTTAAGCAAATGAAAAAAACCAAAAATATATGCTAGCATACATGTATAGTAAAGAGGAGCTTTGGTTGCTCGGGTTGGGCCCTAACCCAAGAGCTTCAGCCCTCTAAGCTAACTCAGAGTTGGCTCAAAACAAAACTCATGTTTATTATAAATACCATGGATTACAGAACAAACTATCACAAGTCTTGCAACTCATAAATAAAGCAGAGTTTTTAAAATAGAAGTCTGAATCCTAATGAGGTCCTAAGCCTCTCTACTTATACATCTAATAAACTGGTTTCTGTCACTTTCACTTGCTCGGTTGTCTTCTAGTCTTCAAAGTGATGGTTGTTTGCACTTTGATGATGGAGGAATATTCAAATGGAGGGGTAGTAAATGAGAAGGATTTACCTCCTATAATTACTCTCCCTTGTCCCACTCAAGTTTTGACCAAGGTCTTTTCCATAGTTCCCTGCTTTTATCCTTTATGCCTGCATTTTTCCTTGATTTTATCCTTTATTCGTGCATTACATGCACTTTAGACCACAAAGCAAAATATCCAACTCTAACTCGTCTCATAAACAAACTATAATCAAAATTATGAAATAAGTTGTGAGAATAGTTGGTTTGACTAAGCTAGTAGGTGAATTAAGGGTAATTAAGGCCCATATAATTACTCAATGATGAGGCTCATCACATAGCTTCTGAATCCAACCAAACAATTAAGCCATAATGACATTACATAAAGTCATTTCATTCTCTAAAATAATATCATAATGTATATGCAACTGTTATGAATAAAACTAGTGTATATATGCGCTTCACATGCATATGGACTACGTAAAGTTATGAGATCAATATTTATCAAACCCTAGTAGTAAACCATTCATCAAAATGAATTCATCAAGATATGCCAACCATCAACTAATAGTAGAATGGACCATGTTCATCTATAAGTGACAACAGTAATCAAACCACAACTATTCATATTATATACGTGACTATTCAAAAGCATATCCGCATATGTACGTGAGATTCGGGAATGCAAGTAATCTACAAATCATAAAACAATTAGTCACCCAACCATATCTCAAAGGATAAATAAGCATAGATAGATATAATAAAATAACTTATGCATAATCCTTGCATAAGCACATTCATACTAATCTTCAGTTATGAAACATTAACAAATCACTTCATTTTCCCTCCTATATACATGAAAAACAACTTTAGATCTCTTATAGTTGATCCTCCTCCTTGCTCCCTAGTGCACACCTGTTCCATATCATATCACACATGAATCATCCATAAAATGCACACGCTATACTACTCAATATCCTTCTCCTTTTATAGCCTTTTGTGTTGACAATACCACAGGAAAATCCCTTGGGTTTGTTGTTAGTAATTGTTGACGAGATCAAATAGACAATGTTGTCAAAAAATTGTGGGAGATTACCATGGCAAGTGCTCATGATTTCTTTATTTTCCACACGCGGGATAATATACATAACTTTTGTTCATAGAACCTACATATGTACACAACTTTTATCCATAGAGGTCACGTATACTTTTCCAACTTCATATCTTTATCTTTTCTCAAATTAATCCTATGACAAGGCTACCAATACACTTCCTCGTTTATGCAATACTTGTACCAATATGTCATCTGCAGTAGTTCTATATCATCAAGGAAAACACATAATATTATAACCAGGCTGACATCAAGGACATATTTGATATGCAGGCTTCCATCAAGGACAACATATTAGCCATAATGCCAACACTTTCCAGGTGACAACCTTCTATTCTTCATTTGAAATTTCCTATATATTGATATTATTCCTAGCAAGCAACCACCACAACAAGTAGTCACCCCATCCCTTTGGAATCTATGTCCCATTACTCAGCCCATATTTTATTTTTATCAAAAATTTTACATTTCATACATAAATGTAACAAATTGGGGTTGTCACATTTCCACCCCTAGGAACGGGTGGCTTGGTCACCCTCCTTACAACCATTCCAACATTTCTTGACCACCTTGTCAATTTACCCTTTCAAGGGGAGAATGTGAGAGGTGTTGTGGAGTGGGGGAGGGTGTGGTGTCTAAGGAGTACCTTTAGGAAGGAAGGTGGTCAAGGGACATGCAAATACATTGAAGGACTAAGGAGGTTTGCGAAAACAAACATTTTTTTCAACTTCAAAGACCCATGAAAGAAATCTCTTTTCAGGAAAACAAAGGTTTAGATAAAGTTACCATGATGACATTCTTGTTATTGGTCATATAGGACATTAATATGCGAAGGATTTTTGCTCTTTTCTAGGATAGATTAAGGTCCATATTTTTTTGCATTAGAAGCTTCCTTCCCTCCTCACATAACAATACAAATAACAGAATCTTCCTGCACAATAGAAAATAAATGGTATTGATGTATTTTTCATACCTTGATTTTTAAACAATGAATGAAACACGCATAACCAAAGGAATATCAAGTTGTGTACTTGCTCAATCATGCAAAATTTTTCAATATCAAATCGATGTTTCATATTGATGCATGTTAGAAATTGGTTTTGTTCTTGATACATATAGACATCACGCCCAATGTTTGACAGGGTCTACAGTTCTTGCTATCTCATAAGGAGGCACCATCCCTAGTAGGAGCTAAATGTTGTAGCCTAATTTGACTCTCTTTAATAACTTGGATACATATTCAAATTCTACCTCAAATGAACCTTCATCTGGTGACTACTAGCCTTATTCGACCTCCTAAATGAATATTTTATATGTTAATCCACTCCTCATAATTGATTTCTAATCATAAGAAAGGGATAATCAGTGAACACAATTAAAACAAAATCCAACCATAATGGATAATATTAATGAAAAAACCTTATAAACCATACGTTGATATATATGCATATTCATATAATTATATTTCTAAGCAAGGATGAATGGTATTGGATTCTCATTGATATCATTTTTTTTTGTCATGAATTTTCATCACATTATAGTTTACGAATTTAAATTAGAATATAATTTGACGTAAATATATAAAATTCCAGTGATGCATGTGGCATGCTATTGTGGATAATGTTTTTTATATATATGGTCATACATACATGTTATTCATGAAAATTCCATGGTTTGTAGGGGAGAAAATAATTGCTTACAATATTCATGTAGTGAATACTTCTAACCATCACCAAGCTACACTAGTAAACGCCCATCTCGAGCAACCACTGAGAAAAAGATGATCTCTCAATTCTTCCCATGACAATAATTGGGTCATTCCCACAAACAATTGAATTGAGTATGTTTCTTTGTGAATAAAAGATAAATAAAATTTCAAAGGAAGAATATGTTTTCTCCATCAATAAGAAATCACTAAGATTGTCAGATTACAAGTGGAACTTTTTATTGATATGTTTATGTTGGGAAAACCCGAGAGGAACAATATTGTAAAATACATTGGAGAATAACTGCGGGTCTTGGAATTTATGCCAAATGGGTGGGTTTATTCATATGGATCCAATTGTGTCAAGTGACAATTTACATATGGTGATGTTCATTGCCCAAATCCTATGACTATATTTTGGTTCAATATGGCTCAAAGAATGATTGTGTAATCCATGATTGTGTAATCCATGAAGGAAATGCTCACTAGCCCAATGATAATTTTGAGTTGGTTGTTTGTTAGAAATGATCAACCAAGATTTGAAAATTTCTTTGGCCATTAATGGTGAGATAGAATATTTAGAAGGAATTCGAATTTAGGTGATTCAAATTGACGAGGTTGCTCATAGGGAAAGATTTCCTTTATGCATGATTGAACATGCTTATCACCTAAATTAGGATGTCCATGGACTCGGCATTACTAATTGTGGTGTGCAAGGCACCACTCATATCCAGACACACTTGTGTTGCTTTAAATTTAATGATATTATTCATTACATCATTGATATGGATGTTGATGTCATCACCCTTGAGAATTGTCATTTTTATGAAAATATACTCTCATTTTTTTGAGAATGTGTGAACTATGGGCCAGGTTTGGCATTGGTGTTTATCACATTCACTTTTAATACATTCCAAAACATAGGGAAAAATCTCTTCTTGACCTATCAAAAAAATGTAAATTCTTTGAAGATCTCGCTCCATGCTTTGGCATTCTCTAGTACCATTTTAGTATTATCACAGGAAATTGAATCCATCTCTAACAACAAGTGCTTGAAATCATCTTACAATGCAGTAGTTATTATTCAGTGCATAGAATCACATCTTGATACTAGAACCATGTTCCCCAACACTTATATACCTCTATATATATACACTTTTCTAAATGCTATCAACAAGACATGATAATTTGAATACCTATAGCTTACTCACATTGGAGGGATTGGTGCACTTGTGAAGATGGATAATATGGATGTCATTAATTTTCTACTTTCTAAATAAACAACTTATTTGTGCTTGTGAGCAATGCAAATGGGAAGTGAACCATCAATAATAGTGGTAAATTTTATTGCTAAAAAAAAAGATACTCTTCGATGATATTAGATTAGCATATATTTTTGCAACAATAGAGCAATCTTTTGTAGTAGGTCAAGTATTAGAAACCATGGTTTCATCACTTGCAAAAAAACCACTTGTGCAATTTCTTAAAAACATAATTCATTTTTATCTTCGACTTTATAAAAATCAAAGGGCATGTGAAGCATTAAGGAAATTCTTGCCTAATATTTTATGGGGTGCAACCATTAGCAATTTCCTTTATGAGGACCCTAGTTCACTTCACACATGCGTATCAAATGCCATCAAATTAGACAATAGAGTTAATTAATGAACATGTCACCACCCAATATAAATGAGGGCTCTCCATCAAGATCTTTACCAGTTGATGGATCCATTGGATCCCAAATCTAAATAAAAAAGTTCCCCCCTCGTATACTGATGGAATAATATTTTGTTCATTAAAAGGGTGTATTTAGTAAAGTCAAAAAATATATTATTAACACCATATGAATCTTGTTCATGTAAAGAATCAAATGAACGAAAGACTTATTTTGAAGAGGGAAAATGAAAAAGTATTGAAAGGAAATTTTGACTTTGTAAAACTCGATCATATTGTTATCCTCCACAATGTCCCAAGGCTGAGAAAGGAGATTGACGGAGGTAACCTCAAACCTCTTATGGTTCAACAACTAGCGCTGATAAACCAGAGAGGGCTCTCTCTATAAATCTCACAACCAAATATGATTGGAGTGGGGAAAAATATTAGGCTAGGTATGTTTAGCTCTAGGGTTTTGAAATTTAGGGTTTTACTGGATCATGAGTGAAAATTAGGGAACTAGGTCAAAATATCAAAGGTTTCAGCTGCAAGAGACATAGAGGAGCAAGGTAGGTATGCTTTTGTGATAATTTAAGAGTTGGTATATGTAGTGTAGGGTGGAAAAGAAAAGATTCAAAATGAGAATGACAAGCATGAATTCATTTATCATAAGACTAAGTACACAAAATGATTTTACTAACCAAAACATAGCTTAATTAAAAGAATTCTACTTAAAACCTCTTAAGAAAATCACTGAAGAAGGAAGATATGGAAAAGAGACTTTTATATAATTCATATAAAACTATAACAGAGAGAAAACATTATCACAAAATCACAAAAAAAGAATTCCTGAATAATAGCTACAACTGTCCTTTGATTTCTTGTAAAAGATGATGAGTACAAGCTCCAAGCCTTTCACTCTCTGACGTCCAACCTGTAATTCTTCGAAATATGAAGTATTTATACAATTATTTACAGAAAAGTATCTTAAAAAAATCAATATTCTTTTCATAAATTCGTAAAAATAGATCAAAAATGTTAAAAATATCATTTGGCTAAGCTCTGGTGTTGTTCTGGGCATTCTGGTGTAACTGAGTCCTTGAGTAAACATTTTAGTTAGTCCTACTAACTGATGAACTGCTCTGATATTCCATTTTTTATGCATTATGTTTTGAAAATTGTTGTAATGAATGTGAAATGTTGGCTTCTTTTTTTGCTTAAAACATGCTGAAAATGTATTCATTGTCCTATGAGCAGTGAAATGAGTGATTTGGTGCTCTGTAAATGGAAGTCGTGGTCTTTCAGTTGAAAATTTACATGAAAAATAGTGAGAAACCGCGGTCGAGGGCATGAAAAACTGAACTGATATTGACTATCGGTAAGAATTATGAGTCCTTGATCTGGGTTGGCTGATCCAGGCCGATTATATCTAGGCCGTTGCTCCTGGCCAATTATATATCACAAGCACAACAAGGAGAGGGGCTCTAAACCATGTTCCATGATGCTTTTCTGACGGGCTGGACCCAAAACTTTATCAATAATAACTTTATAAAATATCGCATCCGGACGGGCTGGTTTCCATATCGCAATCGCAACACAAAAGGGGTAGAATCCATATTACATAGTGATTTTACATTAAACGGATCTGAAATACCCTTTCAATCCATTATACAAAATATTGCATTTGGTTGGGCTTTCCACATCGTAATCACAACCAGGAAGGGGTACATGGGAGTGGGACCATAAAGTTAGTGCGATCGTCAAGGGAGGGGACTTATTAGCTGCGGGGACTTAGGACTGTTTGTGGGATGTGGGACTTAATGCGGGATGCAAGACTATTTGCGGGATATGAGACTTAATGCGTGTGATGCAGGTAAGTTCCCTCTGTGGACAGAGACAACCCCTCTAGCCTTAGAGAGGGTCTAGTCACAGTAAGACAAAGACAATAGCTAATTCCTTAAATAGTTCTCGTTGAAAATTCCTACCTTAAACCAGTGTTCGATGAAGTCTTCGTCATGTCACTTCAGTTATCGCTCTCTTCTCCTTAATGAATGATGCACCTGAAACAACATAAGAAAACGACAAAAAACATAATAGAGCATAACAATGAACTATCTACTTATAGAGTCAAGGAACCATAAGCTATCGACATACATTTCATATATGATATAGGAAGTAACCATTGATTGTATTAATATGAACAATAGTAAGGCTTACAACCACGCCTTGACATCGCAAGCTTCCTTGAAGGGTCCGATCCGTATGTCTCCATAAGCATTCACTCTCAAATGTCTCCCAAAAAGTCTGATGACTCTCTCTCTTACCCAAAACCACAAGTATGAAAGTACGGCAGTCACAACAAGGCTTCCTTCTTACAAAACCATTTTACACTCTCAATCCACAACATGAAAGGTAATCAAAGTTGTAAGCTATCAATCCAACAAGCTAAGAACTAGCACACCAAAACCTCAACTAGCACTCTAAGAACTTGCTCAGAACTCCAAACTAGTTGATCATAGACATGGAGGATGCTTTTATAAGAGGAGGAGCCTCCATAAATGAGGGGAGAGGAAGCTTACCTTCAAGGGAGGTTACTCAAAATGCGGAACCACCATCTAAAAGGGGAGAGGCGAACTTCCTTGACCCAACAACTAGCTCTAGAACCACCCAGAAGAATTTTGTTTAAACTAATTCACCATATTTGGGTCATCGCAGGTCAAACACTAAGACTTAGAGACAACGTCGCAAGGTGTTAATGCATTCTGGGCTATCATCGTAGGCAGGATACTGATGACCTATGACAATCCCTAAAATCTGACCATCGTTGGGAACAAGTGTACCCTTGTGATGGTGTCATGAGGTTCTCGTTTACCCTAAGCCATCGTCGCAAGAAGGATACTGATGTCTTGCGATGATCTTGAAACATAGGTAAAAAGGGTCAACTTCAGGATTAATGAGCATGGTTAATCTTCTTGAGTGATATGGAAGATGTGGACACATATTTTGATGTATGACACAGAGCAGATTCCATTCAGGGACCAACTCTACCTGGGATTAGGGGATGCGGGGTCGGTGACAAAATATTGTGTAACAGATGCCCCCTAAAGCATGAAGGCCGAGAGAGTGGGAGGGGTGAAATGCTTTATGAAACCATAACTGAACTGGAACACCATTGTGGAGAACCTGCAGATGCAAGTACAACTGATATCTCTGATAGTAAAAGAAATATGTGTAGTTGAGGTATGGGTGCAACCATCCAAAGGACAAATAGAACTGGTCTATGGTATGGACGCAACCATCCAGTCGAAAAGACCATATGAAAACACAGGTATGGTTGTAGCCATCCAAAAAGACTCAAGTATGGTCGTAGCCATCCAATCAAAAGAGTCATGTATAAATAATCCACGCAACCTAGACTTGTGTGATCTAAGCCCGGGGTCTTGAATCCCGACCTGTCCATTGTACAATTTCTAATATGCGAATAAATGTGTTGAAGTCGAGCATACTAGAAAATAGCTTGATTACCGACCAATGATGTGAACCATTAACAAGCGCGAGAGAGACCACCAGTAATGTCAATGGTTCTCAAGGTACTACTAGTATACTCCACAAAGTGTGAAGAATGATCTGGAGTCGAACACTTGTGAAATCACCCGATCGGAGACCAATGATGCAATTCTATCATTGAATGTGAAGAACTTTCCATTGAGGCATGCAAGCTCCAAGGTACCTGAAAGGAGTCTCTAGATCAATTTCTTGGATCATGAGTTGATGTTGATAGGAAGCGATCTGTTGTAGGAGGGCTGTAATGTTTCCCACACCAACGACATGAGACAGAGGAACAAGATGTAGATGGATGAAACAGAGAATCATAGGAGGATGTAAGGGCACAAACTGCAGAAGGATTAAGCTCTTGAACATATCGGTGACACGACTCCGGAATGTGGCAGCATTTTGGTACCAAGGGATCGAAGGTCTTGCGTATACAGCAGGGATCGAATGGAATCTGCTCTATCGTATGGCAAGAACGTACCCATGACCATGATGATGAGATGGGGATGGTAGATCCTTAGTGTCTGAACATCCTGTAGAACTGTGGATTACTAATGTTCTTCCTAACACCATTGCTAAGAGCACAAATGGATCTCCTGGAGTACCTAATCTGAGCATGGAATCCAAACGAAGGCAAGTTCATAATCCGTGGGCAAGAAATTGAATTTGATGCCATGGACATATACTTTTTGACTAGATTGTTGAGAAGAGGAGAGATGCCCCACATGGTGGAAACTCGGGTTACTAGAGACTCTATGGATACACTCATCACAATACTGTGCCCCCCAGGAGCACGAAAATCATCAACAAGTGGCAAGCTACAAATTTTCATTGTTAATTATTTGTCACTACAGCTATTTCTATTTAACATAACTAGAGCAGCTAGCACCCAAGCCCAACCCAAGGCAACCAAGACTCAATTACAGTTAGCCAAAGACTGCTTGAATCCTACTATGTTTAACTGGGCAGAGGCCGTGTCTCTTAATATGAAGAGACAACTGACCAAGTGCCATCGGGGTGAGGCGAAACAGTTTGGCTATGGCTCAATCGTGATACCACTCATGCTGGAATGAGAACCAATTCTCCAGTGACAGGACATGATGGTGGGATGGCCAAGGCCGCAGTAGACACGGATAACTCGATGGGTGCTCGTGATGCCATGAGGTGGCAGTGACCAGCCTACATCATGGGGTCTGGAATTTATTGAGTGGATCAACTGCCAACAAGTTATAATCGAGGATTGGTCGTATGCTTGGATGGAATTCAGGGGCGATCGAGACATGCTCCTTCCTCTTGGTGAACAGTGGTACGAGAGAGGTAAAACACCTAGCTTTACCAACAAACGTTTCGAAATTTTTTGGTATTTTTGATTTTAAATACGCATGCCCTAATTATTATGTTCAATTCTTTGTAGATGTTGGACCTGAGAGACCAGTAGGTCTCACTCCTACTGCTCGAAGGGCTGATAGAGAGATTGAATTACCACCTCTAGGTGGAGATGCTGAGGAGGAGATAGCCTGTAACCTAGAGGGCTTGATTGAGGGGATCCCAGACTATAGAGGATTCGAGGAGATTCCCAGGCAGTACTAGCGACACACCGCGGGTGTGTCGAATAGGATACACCAGCTGCTTCGACACGTGGTCCGAGTAGTAGTCTGCTATAGAGAGCATAATGCATAGTAGACTTCTAGGTTTCTTTTCTGCAGATTTTTGAGAGACATGTGTCTCATGATGTAACTGAACACACATATTTTTTGGACATATATATATATATATATATATATATATATATATATATATATATATATATATATTGAGCGCCATGGTGTGCAACACATGATATAGATCTATCTACATTTCACTGTATATACTTATTATGTCTAAATGCTTATTTATGATTTATAATTTGTGAAAATATCTGTCTAATACATAATTAACATCTGCATCAGTCAATATATTTAACACCTGCATAAAAGACAAAAGACACAATAAGCGAGAAATTGCTTTACACACCAAACCAAAAAAGGTACATCGGCACATGGGTTCATTTTTACACAAGCTCGAACCATGGAGAACTATGCTTGGATTCGGTTTCATGTTTACACAAGATTGAAATGAAAAACTATGCTTGAATAAGGTTTGCATGCCCCCAACATAATGATCCAATCGAGGTACATGCCCCCCAAGCTTCATGGCATTCAACTAGGTGGATGTAATGAAGGTTCACTTTCGAGATCGAGGAAAGACTCAACTAGTATTTTACGAGATCTCAACCAAAGACTCGATTTGGAAAAGGGAGTTGTTTCATTTTTTAACGAGGTTGACATAGTGAAAGAACTATCCTGAAGACATTTGTTTCATTTTTTATCGAGCTTGACACAAGATCAAGAACTCTCCTCAAGACACCTTGAGTCATTTTTTAACAAGATTGAAACAAGACAAGGAACTATGCTCCAGACTCCTTGTTTCATTTTTTAACGAGGTTGACACAAGATCATGAACTATCCTCACCACTCCTTGTTTCATTTTTGAACAAGTTCGACACAAGAAAAGAACTATCCTCGGGACTCGTTGTTTCATTTTTTAACAAGGTCAACACAAGAAAAGAACTATCCTCGAACCGCTTGTTTCATTTTTAAATGAGGTTGACACAAGATCACGAACTATCCTCGGACATTGGTTCATGGGCCATACAATAACATGACTCCCAAGAGGTATTCACTAGATGGAAGAACCATGCGGGAGGAATACACGTCATGGGGCACCAATGACAGATCGGGTGCCAATGCCCCTAGTACATGACGTACGAGACCATCTATGTGATCATCAACAAATGCAAAGATGGAATGGGTAGCCACATAATTAACCTGTGGCAGGGAAGGTATTGCTTGTGAACAAGAGCCGATAGGGGATGATGGTTGCAAAGGAGGTATCTAGTGACTAATGAACGACAATTGATCTATAGTCACAATTCTTCCATCATGTGGGAAAAAAACCACACGAAAAAGTGAAGAAACAAGAGCTCCCATGACATAAATATAGTTACGGCCAAGGAGAATATTGAAATCCAATGCACCTTGGATGACCATCACATCTATATAGACGATTTTACCTCCCAAAGTAATAGGGAACTTCAGAAGGATCCCTAAGGGTTGACTGGCTCCTCTGTCGAAAGCCAACAGATTCTGGGTGATAGGCACAAGCTGTGGGGAGCCCAAAGCTTACCAAGTAGAGGAAGACATGAGGCTAACATACACATCTTCATCCAAGAGAGTGCCATGTATTGCCATATTATAGGCGTGTACTGTGATCTAGAAAGGCACATAAGATGGGAGGTGGAAAGCAGTCAAGTGACTCCAATTGAAGGGAACGACTGAACTGCTTGGTGGGGGTATCGTACGATTTCCCCCATGCTGCTATAGGATAAAATGCATGGTGTATGAAGAATGAAGATACCCTCAAAGGTCTTCCTGGGACCTTCGGTAGACTATAAGATTATCTGCAACCATCACAAAGTTACATGCATTTTCATAAATAATAACTAATTATCAAAGTAGGAGAAGCAGATTACCTCAAGCCTCCCTGTAGATTTGCTAGAGAGCACAATGCAGCTAGGCGGAAGTCCCTTGAGCCAGCTCTAGATCAAGTCCTACACATAGAAGAGACAAGCATAATCACAACATACTACTCTGACAACTAATACATGAATACATAAAAGAACATCTAGTTACACATAACTAAGCTACTCATGCTAAAAGATATTGGACAAACAACTGAATGAATGATAGTTCCAACACCACGGAGTAGACAGTACCACTACAGTTCTATATTAATGTTGGAAGAGTGATTACAACCATCTATTGCATCAGCCTTCATTTACCTCTCCAACATCTCTCTCTCTCTCCCTTCTTGCCAACTTCTTATGATTTGAGATAATGCTCAACAGTCAAGTATGCTATCCTTTCAAATGCTCTGCCCTTTATCACCATAGCCCTAGCTTTTCTTATGTAGCAATTGAGTTAGGGTTGCCAAGTTCCTCCTTGAGTTCCCTAGGGTAAAAGCAATGAAGTCGCCATGCTTTTTACCTCTTTCCCGTTCTTTCAGATTAGAAATCCTCCAAATAGGTCGAATTTGGATGTTTCCTTGCTTTTTCTTGAGTAATTCTAGGAACAAATATCTAGATATTTATGAGTAAATTAATTCCTTTGACCCTTAGAACTTCACTAGGATTCACTAACGTTATTCCCATACTAGTAACTTGAGTTTGTTGGGTCACTAAATCACCCTTAGGCTTGCAGAGAAGCTTTATAAAGCAGGTTGTCAGTGCATAGCCAGCGTTAGTGTGGAAACAAGGCATGTGATTTTGGTCTTTGATTCAGCTATCATGTATTTCCCCTCTGAGTTGATGAGGGGGTCAATTTGTTGTATAACAGATGCCCCCTAAAGTACGAGATCAGAGGCTATGATGATGGCTGAAATACTTTACTTAACTGTATTTTTCTTTCAAAAAGGGAAAGAGGATCGGAGCTTCGGGTGGTACAGGAAACCTGATACAACACATATATATAAAACTACTAAAATAATGTCATGAGTTGGGCATTCCAATGTTGAGTAGCTATGTCAGAGTGATTTTCTCCAAAGAGATATGATGATGCTGGCCGTCGATAAGCATAATGCGGATTTGGTATCATAATAGAATCATCCTGCTAAGTCGTCTCCAAAAAACAATATATGCCACTTGGGAGAGGAAACAAGGCTGAGTGATGCAAGCCTCTACCCAAGGTCTTGATTTCCGCTTCACAAACAGCATAGATCGATACATGTGAATACATACGTTGATGTCGAACATGCACGAAATCCTCCGATTACCAGTCAATAATGGAGATCGTTAACAGACACGAGGAAGGCCACTAATAATGGTGATGGTCCCCAAGATGCACAGTACAATCTACTAAGTGTGAAAGATGTTTTTGTCGTCGAACACCTATACAATCACTTAACCAGGAGCCAATAATGAGAACCTCTGATCAAACACAAGGAAACCTGCCACTAATATATGTAGGTACCAAGGCATTGAATGTATTTCTGGGTTGTCTTCCTAGATAGAGTGTTGAAATCCATAGGAAGATACATATCGAAAGGTAGGCAATAATGTGTCCTACATCAATCAACACGAAACGGGACAAGAATGATTTATTTTTTGAGGAATCTTTGAGCATTGGGTCTAAACAACAGATGGCATGATGAAAGGATATGCTTGATGGGTTGATGGAGGAAACAAAAGGTTAACCCTTGAACAATAGAAGGCACGACAACGGTTTTAACCATTCAACACTACACTCATGAACACCAAAGAGTGTTAGGATACAGAGATGCAAGAACATCGGGGTATTTAGGCTAAACTCATAGGATGGTAGGATTCATATTGAGAGGCCGTCACAAGGAAGGTTTATCTAAGAGAGGCCATGTTCAAGGAAACGACTGCTGCCAAACCACGCTTTCTAATATTGAATGCAGTTGTATTGTCCACTTTCCCTGTCTAATTAGTTTAGCGATTCTAGATGGGTAAACTCTTCGATCTTTTCATATTTTAAGAGTCTGAAAAGGACCGCAAAATGAGAGACTCTATGCCCTATCTGATTAGTTTAATGAGTCCAAACAGGTGAACTCGTCGATATTTTCATGTTTTGAGAGTCTGAAAAGGATCGTAAAAAGAGCGACTCTATATCTTGTTTGTGTAATTTAAAGAGTCCAAACTAGACAACTCAGTGGTCTTTTCATATTTAGAGAGTATGAAAAGATCATAAAGAATGACTCCATGGTGGTCCTTTTATCGTAGTTGTTAACTGGGTGCGACAAAAGGTTAATAGTATACCCGGATCTGTTACTTTTGTGTGAGTTAATCTATTGAATCCGAAAAAAGAGAAACCTATGTTCAATAGATGTCGACCTCAATTTGTTATGAGTATGAGGAGACGGACTAAACTCATTTTTTGTCGTGAATTTTTAATGAGTCACGCGACGACAAACTCAATACCTTCATCAAATTTTAATGAGTCAAATGAAGAAAACTCAAAGTATCTTTTTCAGTCTAGTGAGAAAGGAAAAAGTGGCAAAAGAACTGCTCATTCCTTCTTCGTAGATTTAACGAGCCCGAAGGAGGGAAAAACTTGGGGATTTTTCGATTTTAAGAGCGAGAAATGGTCCCAAAAAAGCAAGTGCTCTTGTTGCTGCCGTATATTTTTAATGAGCCTAGTGACGAAAACTCGGTATTTTTCAGTTTAAAGAGTGAGAAAAGTTCCTAAAAGAATGCTTGGGTCATCTTTATAAATGTTTAACGAGCCTAAAGACCAAACTCGGGATTTTTTTAGTTTTATGACCAAGAAAAAAGCACCTAAAAAGAATGCTCTAATGGTCTTTTTCAATTTAATGAGCTAGAAAAAGAGTGAAAAAGAGTTGCTCAGACCATCGTCGTATATGTTTAATGAGCCCAACGATGACAAACTCGAGGATTTTTCAATTTTTTAGAGCAAGAAAATATCCCATAAAAGAAAAGTGCTCTTTGAGAATTGCATGCAGCTTTTACTGCTTTTCATTCTTGAAGGTACTTTCATCAAAAGCGGAAAAAGTATAAAAGGCAAAAATTCCTATCATATGGGTTCATGCATGATAAAAAATCATGGAGAATGGACTACTTCCTCTTTAATGATTTCAAAAAATCATGTCTCCAAAAATAAATATAAGGAAATGTTTTGAGCTTTCACATTCACCATTTTCACTATTTGAGATTTGTGAGAGCATTTTGGAGCTAAAGAGGAGTAGATTTTCCGTGGACCATTGCAGGAGATCTGGGTGACCATTCGACGTGTCGTCAGTCCCAGGTAGAGGCTAAAACCTTGCTCTATGCATTTCTTAACCTTTATTTATAGTTTTAGGGGTGTAATTTTGCAGATCTGAGGTACCCTAAAGCCCCGTTTGTGCACTAACGCCCTCCAACTGGCCTATAAGTAGCATTAAACTCTCTATACGAGCTACTGGAGGGCGTTAATCCTCCCTGTGTATCACCAGGGGTAGCGTTAGAGCTAAAGGGCGCAGTTAGAAACCTCATGCAAGGATTCCTAAAGCTATTTTGCCCCATTTTGACTATTGTTAGGGTTATTTTGTGCAGGTTTCAGGCCAGAATGACTAGCCTATGGAGAGAATGGACCCATGACAGCCATGAATTGTTGATGTGAAATGATCCAGCATGCATAATTGCATTGCACTGCTGCGATTTACTAAAGTATGCAAAGTTGGAGCTGATGAAAGGGCAAGAGTATTTATTGAGATGGATTATCCAACACTGGGATGAACACGAGCAGGTGTTCAATATTGGAGATCAGGAGCTAGTTATTGACCATGATGACATATAGTTTTTGACTAGTTTTTCATGCCATGTGGCACAGGAAAACCTCACCCCTGGTAGGCCAGATCCACGATCTACCCTAGTGCTGGCGCAATCCTATTGCATCCCTGAGAGTGGACTAGTCAGCAACAGAATCCCCATAGAGAGGATAAGGTCTAGGTTTATGAAGGAAATTTTATGGTTGATTGTGAAGTTGGCGGGGTCAAAGAGTCCCCACGTTGCAACAAAGGCCGAACTGTTGCTTACAGTTGACTGTGTCTAGCCATAGATGTTCAACTAGTGTGAAGCAGTGCTTCGCCAGTTGAAGGCAAAGTTGACGACATGCAAGACTCATACCCAGCATAATTTTGGGTATGGTACTATCATAGTTTCATTCTTTCTTGAGAGGTTACATGTTTTGCACCCAAGGATGAGCTTAGGTCCCCTTGATCTGAGGGAGCCAAGGCAGAGCCACTGGTCATCACTCGATCCTCGCATAGGAGGAGGATTGATCTAGCATTTCTTCGAGGAAGATTTCTTCCAGTGGCTTCGTGACCAAATTGTGATGATTGATGACTATGCTTATGAGGGCATGGACTTTACCAGCGACCCAAACTTGATGCTACCGCCCGGGACCAACTAGGGTCCTCAACGTGAGAATGGTTTTTTACAATACTTCAAGTATTTTTTATATTTTGAGTGTTTATCTTATGTTTTTATAGGTGAAATAAGTAATGACATGAAGTTTTATGCTTAACACAGATGTGGCACCATTACGACCTGCAGGCAAACCCCGCCATATACGATGAGGAGGCCAACTACCTACTGGAGGCGACGATGCCGATAGTCTTCACGAGGTTCTGAGGAACCTGGAAGGCTTGACCATGGGTGTCGGCCCCCTTCCTATGAGGGACATTCCCACTCATATGCAGCAGCATATAGTCAGTGTACTTGAGCAGTTTCTTGTTCCTCTTCGGAGGATCGCTAGAGCATTTTTAGCATTTCAGGAGCAATAAGCTCTTTTTAGCAGGTGTTTTTGGCGTAACCAATGAGTGTTTGTAGTTGGCCTTAGTAGCCATTTTGTACTTAAAATATCCAAGTTTTGGAATATTTCGATGTAAAGGACTGGATTTTGATCTATATATATACACACATTTTGATATTTTGATGGTGTAAACGTTTTTTAAATGTGTTTTGTAAAATTTTTAACTCAGTAAATTTTTACTTTTCATGCATGCTTCTATAAAGAATGAGATAGATTCCAATCTAATACATAGTTAGCTAATGAATCAGTAACCGTATTAAATTCTCGAGGAATGTCTTCATATGTGATTATTTCAAATTCACGTTCCAGGAATCGTACTTTTAGATAATGACGTAACAAGGTTGGATTACAAATGTGATAACGATTGTTCAATTGTATAACAACTAGCTGGGAATCTAACTTGACAACCAGATTGGAGATGTCCCTTGATGACGCTTCCGTGAGAAGTGAAATCACGGACATGTACTCAAAAATATTGTTGGTGGTGGTACCAAGAAAGACTCCTCTGGAAAAAAATAGTTCTAATTCAGGTGTGTAGATGACCCAAGCAGCTGATGCAATGTGTTGTGTGTGATGACTGGTGTTAGGGCCTAAATCTACCTCAGGCTGAGAAAGGTAGGATCTAGGGTAACATCAAACCACGCTTAACCTGGTAGCTAGCCCTACCAGATCGAGAGAGGGCTCTCTCCTTGTCAATCTTAGAAAAATATGATCAATGAGGCTTGAGATGACTAATGTGAAGACTGATTGTAGGCTAGGTATGTGTTGAGAAGAGTTTGATTAAATTTGATGATGTTTTGTTGGCTCAAATGTGAAAGGAAAATTTGGGTCTGGGGAATGAGGCTCAGTTTTGCAGAGATCTCTATGGGTCGAGGTAGGAAAATGGTTTGGTACTTCAAATTGAGTGATATGTAGAGATTTTAGACTGGTGAGGAGTTGAAGAGGGCATGAAAGTCTCAGGGATCCTCTTCAATCAGCTGAAAATATAAATAACTAAACAAACCCTAGGTAGAGCACTGCAAATCAATGAATTCTACCTTTATCCTTGTTTGATTTAGCTAATATGAAGAAAAGAGAGATGATGGCATACACAAAACACATGTAAACTTACAATTACAAAAGGAAACACAATACCAAATCAAGATGCCACAAGAATCCCATAAAGTGCTGCAAACCCTGGTCTATTCCTTAGCCAAACCGCTGAAATGAGTATACAATGAAGCTCCAAACTTTTTCAAAAGTCCAACCTTCTGCAAAATTCCAACCCCTACACTATCAAATTCATAAAATATATACATTTTCTCATCCTTGTACTAAGGCAATTGAGCTCAACCATTTTCTTCAAAATAGAATCAATTACATTAAACTTGGACCGAATTTCTAAAAATAGGTGTTGAAGATGAACTCGTATCTCCCAAACCATAGCACTTGTTACAAAATTGAAATAGTTTTTTGTAGATAAGTTCATTTTGGAGAAAAACCTCTCTCAAATTTTAGAAATTCGTTTCCAGTTGCTCGTAATCTATGCCACAAAATCATCTCTAAAACAAAAAATCATTAAATTTAAAATTTAAATCTCTGAAAATGAGCTGTAAAGATCTAGTCACATATCCCAATTCATGACACCTGTGAATAAAATGAAAGAATTTTTTGTTATATGGATTGTTTTTAACAAAAACCTCTTTGGGTTTCTCAAAATTATTTTCCATCTGTTGTAAAATGGCCCCACACTAAAATGACTAAAACAGTGAAAACTATGAAACTTTTTCTTTGTTTAAATGTAGGCTCCAAATATCACTACATATCTCCCACATAGTAGCACCTGTGCATAAATGGAAGGAGGTTTTTGTTAACTGATATGTTATGGACAAAAACCTCTTTCACTTTTGAAAAATTTCTTACCATTATTTCAGAAACTGATTTTTTACTAAACTTTTCATTGTGTGCAGCAAATGACCTCAAAACATGCATAACCAAGAATCACTCATTCATTTCGATCATATCCTCTAATCTGGGAGCCGGTTACAGGAGTGTGATATACTATTGGAAATATTTTCCCGATCTTTTTCTGATGGACACACTTGTGACATGTTTTGTGCTGAACATCATGTGCAAAACATCTAACAAAACTAGACATAGTAAGTCTAACTCATGTTGATCCCTGGTGATAGGCTACGAAGACTAGAACTAACAACTAGCACCATCCACATATCCTACGTATTGATCTAAATTGGATCCATGAAGATTATCAAAGTGCCATGACTATATTAAGACAGGACAGACTTCGAATTTAAGAACACAGAGTGATCAGGAAGACCTCTGGACAGTGGAAGATTGCAGCTAGCAAGGAACAACGAGGACCTCGGTTAAAGCGCGCTGACCAAGGTCCATGGAGTCTGCGTAGGAGGTAAAATTGGCACTTGGGAAGCTCGAATCAGGAAACAGAAGCCATTTCTGATGCGCGGCATCGCTAGGCAAAACCCCTCGAGAAGGAAAGGCCCTGAGCGCTCGATGGCATGGGAAGCCAGGAAACCATGGGGAAAGCGCTAAGGCGAAAGGCGGGACCCACGCTCCAAAACCGGCGGTATATCGGGGGCACCCTTGTGTGGTAAGCAGATTTCGCTGAAACCCAGTGATTCCATTCATCACACGATGCGTGTCCAGTGGATGAGAGAGAAAGCCACTGCTCATCGCACGCAAACGATCGAGCAAGTCAACCGCGCGAAATGAGCGAATATAATAGGATCTGGGGACTCTAGATCTGACGTTGGAGATTGCGCCCGATGGAGGAACCGGATTTCATAGGGAATTAAGGTGCCGCAGAAAGAAGTTTGAAGTCCGATTTGACCACTGAGTTGGTAGATGAGTCATTCCACAGTTTAACTGAATTACCGAACAGTCGAGGAAGAGCTAGTGCAGTTCGTGAGAGGACAAGTGGCCACTTCCCTGTGGATGATGGCGATGATGTAGAGGCAGGGAACTCTAAACAAACAGTGGCAGGCGAACCGAAGGGGCGGAAGAGGAATCAAAAAGTCATGAGATAGATCAGATTTAATCCATGAACAGACAGAGAACAAAACATGAAGAGGAAGAGAGAAGAAGAGAACAGAGATAGAGAGAGCGAGAGCAAAGAAGAGACAGTGAAGAAAAAAGCAGAAAATAGAGAGCCGAGCTGACCTAAGGCAGCATCGAGTAGACAAAAATCTTGAGAGGTTCAAGCAAACCTTGAGAGGATCTGTCGAGAATTGAGCACCACATTGGGCTTCTCCCATTAAAGACCAGAGAGGTCAAGTTCTGGTAAGGAAAAGAGTCTGTGTACTCTAGTGGCTTGGGGGATCCAAGAACCACCCTACCAAACATTATCTGTTTCAGGAGACTCAAATTGAGCTCCTCATTATAAATATTTGCTTTAAAGACACAATAAAAGAAGGCCACCACTGAAAGCTAGACTGGAGACATAGCCCTGGAGGATAGGGTGAACTCCTTATTAAATCTGTTGTGTTCTTGCATTTGCTTACTGTGTTTCTCTTGTCGTTTTCCATTCTTCCAGTGTTTGTGTCATCCGGATTTAAACAAGAATGCAACAAATTACAGAGATAACCATAAAAAAAGATATGCAGCGGGAATAATACTTCATTTGATTAATGTAAAATACTGAAATATGCTTACACACAGTAATGGGACTAAACCAGCTAGGGCGATGGTAGCTTATCTCTGAGAAGAGATTTGGTGGCTTCATGCCTCTGAACTGTGTTACAATGAGGCTCCAAGGTCTATTTATTGTTGAGAAACAATGGAAAACCCTTAACATTCCAAAACCTAACCATAGAAGATGAAACGCCAAACTGTGGGCCCCTTTTGGGTAAATTGGTACATCAACTTCCCGGGGTCGTAACTTTGGCATACGATCTCTGTTTGACGCGCACAATATCTCGTTAGAAATATCTATCCAAGCACTACCACTTTGGGATGGCAACATCGATCCATGGACCCATGTTGCCACAGATTTCCAAAATAATGTCGTTTAGGGCCTCAAAACGGCTTCAGAAGTTCAGGACCCGAAAAAATGCTAAAAATAGTAAGTTGTGCTACAATTAAGGAACTGAAAAGACTGAAAGAGATAGTTGTGGGGGTCCAAATGGGATAGGTGGGTGACCACCAACATCCACCTAGATCATTTCTCCCCCCTTAGGAAGCAATGTTCCCCATTGCGTTGAGTTCCTCCCTGAGATGAGGAAGCTTCTGCAGAGCTGGACCTTTGGTGAGTTGTTTTGCAATCTCTTATGTGTCCAGAAATGGTGGGAAGCTTGGTCAACGACGGTCCACATTGAACACTCGGTGCAAGAGAAGGAATGGAGGAATGCTGTGCTTCAAAGCATTGTTTCTCGTAGCCTCGGTACTGGTGTAAGGACCATGTTGCAGTGGTCTGAGTTTCTAATGGGTTCTGGTAAGGCGTTCTCTCTGCAGATGTAACCAAACTTTGTTGCCCACCTGAAACTTGTGTGGTACCCCTATGGGTGAGGAGAAGTTGTTCCTGTGTTCTGTCATGACTGTATCCCTCTGTTGTTACTGCTGCATGGAGGAACCCTTAGTGGGGGTCATGGATGTAGCAACGATCTTCCCCTTACTTTGGGAGCGAACCAGACAGAAAATAAATTTCCTAGTCTGTGAGATGAGCTTGCTGCCTTTCTTGGCAGTGATCAAAGAGGTGGCGGTAGGTGGGGCTACCTCCAGTATCCTAGATAATGAATTATCCAAAGAAATAATGACAACGCGAGGCCTTGACTCATACACAGCATGTCGCCTCCACAAGTATGGTTGGCCTAATAGTACATCGCAAACATCCAGAGGTGTAACATCACACAATACCTCGTCTATGAAGGGTTTGATGCTGTAGGGAAGGCGGCACTGCTAGTGAACTTTGAGATCTCATCGTTCATGAAGCCACCCGATACTGTACGATTGTGGTTGTGGTGTAGTTGGTAGGCCCAACCGCTTCACGACCTCTACTGAAATGAGGTTCTTTTCGCTGCCACTATCGATAATGAACTGCAGCGGTGAACCCTTCACCCACATCTGTGAGTGGAAAAGACATTCCCCCTCCTTTGGATCTTTGAGCTCATTTTTCTGGATCTTAGTGGTGGCAACAGTGGCACTAGGCTCCGCATCAATGATCTGCTTCCCTTTGCCATTCCCCTTGTCAGGTTCTGGTTCAGGGTCAGAACATCCATCTGATTCGGAAGCCTTCAACTCAGCCACCAGCGACTGCTTGGTTCGGCACTCACTTGTGTTATGAGTGGGACTCTGGTGGAACTCACACCACTTTCCTGTGTCCTTCTTTGGCTTCGTGGTGTTGTTCTTTTCTTGTGGCTTTGAAGGGTTGTCTTGGGTCACCCCACCTTGGCTTTGTCCTTTAGGCTTCGAATTTGCAGATCCAAAGTCTCGCTTCTTCTGTTTGAACTTTTGCTCGATTTTGACAGCGTATCGGTACGCCGTGCCGAGCGAGGAGATGTTCAGGAACTCCATCTCTTCCTGGATGTATTTGTGTAGGTAGTCGCGGTATTTGAGTATCAAATGCAGATCAGAATCTTTGATACCCAACTGTGTGCGAAGGGTATGAAAAATGTTTGTGAAATCCGGCACATCTTGGTCTCGTCCCTGCCACAGTGTGGTCCATTTGATGTATTTATCCTCATAGATTTTGACAGTGTAGTACTGCTCCTTGACGACATCCCGGAATGAATCCAAAGTGGGTGCGGCTGAAAATAGTGAGCCAGTACTTTCATTCTTCTGCTCGCAGTAGGTTTCCCACCAGTCCTTAATGTGGGGGGCTTCTTTGAGAAAAGCGAAAACAATCTTTTCCCAACTCGAAAATTCATGAACAAAAAAATATCCTTCTAGCAAATTTAACCATTTATCTACGGCATCTGCGTCTATCTGACCTTCGAATATGGGTATTTAAAAATTAACTTGTACCTTGAATGGCATGGCGTTTCCAGAGTAGCTGCTGGAAGCCGATGCGTCCCCTTTGGTTAGCCACTGAAGGATCTGGGCAAAGCTGTCCATCATCGCGTTCCTTTGTCACTCGAGGGCTTCTTCAAGCAAGATTTTGATAGGATCTCCTGCCCCCTCATCTTTCTTCTCATTCGCCAGGGAGACCGTCGGGATTTGCAATGCTGGTCTCGCAAAGGTTTGACTAGTTCAAGCCCTAACTCCTTATATCCTGACATCGTTGGGGACATGCAAAGAAAAATAGAGAAAAAGCATACCGCTCTGATACCACTGGTCCAGATTTAAACAAGAACGCAACAAATTACAGAGATAACCATAAACAAAGATATGCAACGGGAATAATACTTCATTTCATTACTGTAAAATATTGAAATATGCTTACACACAGTAATGGGACTAAACCAGCTAGGGCGATGGTAGATTATCTCTGAGAAGAGATGTGGTGGCTACATGCCTCTGAACTGTGTTACAATGAGGCTCCAAGGCCTATTTATTGTTGAGAAACAATGGAAAACCCTTAACATTCCAAAACCTAACCCTAGAAGATGAAACGCCAAACTATGGGCCTCGTTTGGGTAAATTGGTACATCAACTTCCCGGGGTCGTAACTTTGGCATGCGATCTCCATTTGACGCGTACTATATCTCGTCAGAAAGATCTATCTGAGCACTACCACTTTGGGATGGAAACATCAGTCCATGGAGACAAATTGCCCCAGATTTCCCAAAAAACGTCGTTTAGGGCCTCAAAACGGCTCCGGAAGTTCAAGACCCGAAAAACTGCTAAAAAAAGTAAGTTGTGCTACAATTAAGGAATTGAAAAGACTAAAAGAAATAGTTGTGGGGGTCCAAATGGGATAGGTGGGTGGCCACCAACATCCACTTGGATCATTGTGTATTTTGCAATCTGATCGATCCATTGCCTAAAATAACATAGACACACACACCAGCACATGAGTCTGTAATACCTTCATTTATTAATTAATTAACTGAGGTCACTCGCGAGTGATTATCAGATAAAGTGGTATCAGAGCTTTAGGCTATGTTGTGCTCTACAACAACCCCCCATTTCATAACATTTTCATTTATATGGAATGGGTCCCTTTTAAAATTTAATTGGCATCAATGCTTTTGTGTTAAAAAAGGTATGATAATCAAATGCGTTTACGTATTTAAACCTTTTTGAATAAAAGTGTTCCAATAATGAAACATTCTTTTGTTATTGCGATAAAGCGATCGCAAGATCGCATATCGCAATGGCATAAGAAACGTATTCAAATGGTATATTGATTTCCGCTGATGCGATATCGCAATCGGGGATCGGCGATATTCCATGCACACCTAATAAGCGCACATAACTCTTCCCCTGACGCGACGCGATATCGGCGATCGGCTATCGGCGCTGCCTCATGTGTAAAGAAAAAACACTTTAAGTTATACCCCCGACCCGATGCGATATCGCTATCGGCTGTCGGCAGAATCCTATATACTTCGATAAGGCGCTCGGGTCCTACCCCCGATGCGATGCGATATCGCAATCGGAAATCGGCAGGATCTTGTCTAAAGATTGTGTAGCATCTATTCCCCGATGCGATACGGTATCGCTCATCGGTAGTTGGCATTCTCAAAAATCATCACTTGAAACTTTAAAGTTATAATGATATCTGATTGATAAAGCGCAAATTTCAAAATGTCGTTAATGCAGGGATAAGGTAACGCATGTGTATTTAAAAAACTTTGCCCCTTCGATTAACGAACACTTGCGTCTAACCGCCAAAATATCTGTTGCACGCTTAAGGGGGTCATTCAGCTGGATAATGGTGTGATATTCATTTAATGAGTAGTAGCCCTTAAATCACCATTAATGCATCTGCAATATCTGCCCACTGATTGGATCCGCAACCACTTTTGGGAATTAATCTCACCACGCTTCAAATGATATATCTTTCCTGTTATGGATTGTCATCGTTATTTCCTTGTTACGATTTCTCTTGCACTTGTGTAGAATTCATCTGTTGAGAGAAGCCTGAGCATGATGGGGAAGAAATCCAAGAGGACCGCAGGCTCCGATGCTACGTCTGTTGCAGGACAGACTGCCGCAGAAAGCAAGAAAGGCCTAATTTCAGACACTACGTGCACTGGTCTCAATAGGACTTCATGGCAGCGCACTTATAATCTATTAGAGGCTGAACAACTGAAAGCGATAGTGACAGAGGCTGGTGTGGATATGCTAAAGAAGTCCGATGCTACTCTTAAGGATTTGGCCGATTCCTTCCTCCACAGGATAGCAGCCAGAGAGCAAGTCCTTCCCTACAATGATGTAGTGCGATGGGAAATTGAGGAAATTCCAATCATAGACAGAACGTTTCACACAAGAGATGGAAGGATTTTCGGGTCGTTCAAGCCAGAGCACCTAAGGAAAATGTATCATTTTCTCGAGCCGGAGAGAATCTATAACAAAGCCTTCGTCGAGAAATTGGCAGCCGAAAATGAAGTACAGTCTGAACCCATCCGGGATTGGAGGCAGAACCCGGCCAAACACAAGCACGAAAGCTTGGCTAAGTACTTCGTCGATTCCTTGGCTTCTCCCTATTGCTATGCGGGGATTATGATGTGTAGACTATGGGGGTTGCATGACTCTGCTAATTTCGACATAGAAATGGTTCCCCTAATGGAAGCAGCTGTTAATAGTTTTATCATGGATTGGGCCACCATTCTTTCTGATAAGTTGGCTGTAGCTGTTCGTGACTTTAGAGCCAAATCCAGAGTTACCGAAAGGAAAATCCCGCCATTTTATTATAGTGCTTACATTATGGATACTTTGTGTTTTAATTCTGAATTTCCTATCCTCGGTTGGAGGTGGACCGCCCAAGACCCCTCACCCATTCATTTGTACCATCAGAAGTTGTGGAAGTCCTCTTACAAGGACCATCTGTATCAAATTTGCAATGGTTTTATGGTCCCTATTCATTATTCCATTTTTGATCGGCCTATTCCCAAAATCTCCTATCTCGCTTCCTTCGACTTACCAGCTGTAGCAAGTTGGTTCGGAGAAGAGCGTTTCACCTATATTAGAGTTTATGGGAGCCAAGCCAAGCCACATGTTCTCCCTTTATATGTTCCAGACAAATTGTTAGCCCGAGAAATCTCTTACCAGATTATGGCCGAGAGTGTCACACAAACTCTCAAGAAAGAGAAGAAGAGGGGTTGGCCCTATTTTCCCTTAAGAATTGGTGTTTTTACTTTGCATGATTTCAAACATGCAGAAAAAGAGGCAACAAAGATGCAAGCTTTATCCCTAGCCACTCTCCCAAGCAGACTCTATGATCCACATAAAACTGCCTACATTGCCCTAGAACAGGCCAAATTAACAAAAGTCGTCCATCAAGAGGATATGTTTGATGACCTGTTCATCGCCGCCGAACATTGTGGGGTGCCAAAGAGCTTGCTAGAATGAAATACAATGATGAGACATTAACTGAGTTCAATAAACTTAGAGAGTAGAGGTTACAAACTCTGCCTCTAGATCTATTGACAATAACCCCAACGTCTTCCTCAAGCGAGCCTGGTCAGCAACAGACAAACCAACCTCCTGTTACAACTAATGATCAAAAGAAACAACAGGAGGAGAGGCAAAAGAAGCTACAGGCAGAAAAGCAAAGAAAGGAGCAAGTTGAGAGGCAGAAGAAGGAACAGTTAGAAAAACAGCAAAAGGCGCAGAAGGATCAAGAACAGAGGAAATAGAAGGAGATAGAGGAACAGAGGAAGAAGGAAGAAGTGGAGAAACAAAAGAAAGAACTGGCAGATAGGCAGAAAAAGGAATTGGCAGATAGGCAGAAAAGGGAGCAAGAAGAGAAACAAAGAAAAGAGCAAGAAGAGCATCAGCGAAAAGAGCAAGAAGAGCAGCAGCGAAAAGAGTTAGAGGAGCAGCGGAGGTTAGAACAAGAAAAAGAGCGGAGCAAATCCCAGATAGAGCAACATAAACAGACCTCCATTGATCCTGAATTGCTTAAACAATGAAACCAATTTGATTCCATTATCAGTGGAAAGGAGGGCTCCAAAGACACAGGCACATCTAAGACAAGCGATGCACCAGATACCACTTCTTCTCAGGTTCTAAGTGGAACCAGCAGCCCACCCATTTCAAAGGATGTCGAGGTAATTACTATAGACCCTTCTGATCAAATTGTCCTCCAGGTGGAAGATATTCCTCCCCTGGATGTTTTCTACAATCCAAGGCATAAAGTCGTTGTTAAGCGCTCAAGGAAGAGACGAAGGCTTGATCAACCTTCTATCTTTCCTGAGCAAACAGTCACGGGCAATGTAGTCTGGAAGGAGGAATTGGACCCCTCCGATGATCTAACCAAGCTATCGCAGTATGCGGGAGCTTATTCTGCAGCAACTATTGATAAAGCATCGGAGGTAAGTCTTCTGTTAAAGACTAAGGACCAGGAGATTTGTGCATTGCAAGCAGAAGTAGACGAGGCGCAAAATAAGGCAGCACAGGTAAAAGAGTAGTTGCTGGCACAACAGCAAGCAAACAATGTATTAACCCAGCAACTGCAGACTGAAAAACAGAGAATCGACCAGAGCACAATCCAGAAGCAGAAAGAATTGTCGGAGGCATTGGCACAGTTGAGGGCGGCGAATGCGCTGATGATGAAATCAAAAGATGAGCAAATAGCTCAACTATTAGCGCAGCTTGAAGGTATCAAAGGCACCCATAAAGTCGAAGATTTCAGAGCAGAGGCAGCTCAAATAAATAGTGCATTAATCTCTCAGATTAGACTTCTATGCCGACAACTAACTGAGGTTGAACCATTATGTGAAGTATCTACAGCAGTATGTCAGCAGATAGAAAAAGCCAGAAATGAGCTAGATCAGGCCGAAGAAACCGTAGCCTCATATCTTGATTGGCAAGACACTGATGTGGGGAAAGCAGCAAACTTGCCTAGGATCTATGAGCCATTCAAGGACATACTCTTCATGGAATGGAACACTCAGATGATGAAAGCGGAAAGGGCAGCTTCAAGGTTTAAAATGATTGCCAACAATATGATTGATTTAGTCAACAACACACTCTATTTGGCAAACATGATTTCCCAGTGCACACCTGGAAGCATAACAACGACAAACATGATTGAACAAACAAGTTATCATGATTTGGAGGAAAGGGGAAGGCTAATCGCTGGAGTCAACACTTTAACCTCCGAGGCATATTGGCTCTTTCTAATCAAGCCACACACTCAAAGGTCGGCCCTCAAATGTTTAACAGATGCTCTTGGATGCCTGATCCCCGACATTCAGGATGCCACATATGATGCCCAGCTCACTTCACGTCTCAACACTCCACCAGAAGTAGAGCCAATGCTGGCGATATGTCAGCTGAGGTTTAAAGGCAAAGAGCCCACCGAATGAAGCATTCCTGCCGACTGCCAGATCGCCAAGAAAGATGGAAAAATATTTATTGATGCCAATTTAATAGCTTTTCAGTTTTTCTTAGATATTTAGATTAGATTAGTATTTATAGACCCTTTCATTGTTTTGGAAAGGGTCGTAAAATTTTGTAATAGACTTAAAGGCTGAAGTTTGCACTACTGTGCTTCAGCCTATATTCTTTTGTGAAACTCGACCGATAGTCCTTAATTTGACAAGAAGGTTGTTTTATGCAATTGCGCACTATTGTCTCTTGTTTGGAATGCTTTCTGGTTTGAAGAAAGGACTGCGACATAGCGATTTATATAATGGATTGTTGAGCGGCTTACATGGTACTTTTATCTGCATCTTTCTTCTTTCCTCTTATATGAATTGTTGTGTTATTATTTTTGCTATTGTTGAATACATGTATGCGCTGTAACAGCAAATCTTCATTTCATTCCACTATTGGATGTTTTGTGATATGCCCTTTCTTTTAATCATGCATGTAGCAATGATATGAATGACAATGTGTAGTAATTCGCTATTATCGCTCTGCATAACTAATTATGCAGAGCAATCTTAAATGGTTTAAACGTCTATGCTTTAGTGTTAGAGTCATCTATATGCCTGCCTTAAAGCACAGATTATCAAACGCTACGCTTTGAAAGATTGATAAGTCCCGGGATTAGATTATAGTTAATATGTTTCGCCGATAGTTTTAGTTGTTAGCTTATCACCATCATACATCATAAGTTACTCATCCATCCCACTTTTATCCATTATTGGGAAACTGGTCCCATTATCCCCAGTCGGAGCCACTATTCCAAACAGAAAAGGAGCTGTACTAAGGTCCGGACCGGGTGGTTTCCCCTTTGTTGTGGCAGCGATTTTCGAGGCCTCAACAAAATTGGCGCTAGAAGGAGGGCATCAACTGTGAATGGCACATAAGTCCAAACCTATAAGCCATTCCAAGAGTATTTCCCCCTCCGAATCCCTTCGACCTTCCCATTTGCATACTGGTTTGCCAGTATCCAAACAAGGAGAAGGGGAATCAACTACCACTGCTCAAACCCATCATACCATAGAACAATTAGGTCTTGAATCACCTGAAGTCCAGTCTCTAATCCATAAACTTTAGAGCTTCTCGATTTCACCACAGAAATCTGAGGTATCATAAAGCAGTGCGACTTCGCAATTCAACCTCACTCACCCTCTCACCAGGATTCAGAGCGAAAAACTCGGTATTGAACCCACTGAGTTTCCTTTACCTAAAAGAAAAGGGGCAAAGAAAATTACTGAAGAATCTGATAGTGAAGATCTTTCATCCACGTCCTCCATTGCATTTTCTCCTCTGTGAGGTCAACCATCCACTCCCTCATTGCAAATTGTCGTCCATCAGGGATTAGAAGCCTCAATATCCCAACCTATTCACTCCTCATCTTTGATCCCTTCCCATACATCTGGAATCCCAACAGTAGTGTCAACCACTGTCGCTATCATAATGGCAAATCCATGGACTAGGCCAGGAGCAGTCAACATGCCTGCACCATTGCATGATCTACCCGATGCTCCCGAAAAATGGCTGCCTAAATTTAATCCAGATGACGGGACCCAGGCTGAAGAACACATCAACAACTTTATGTTAGCAGTTAACCTAAAAGGAGTGACAGAGCAAGATGTTGTTGTAAGACTCTTCCCTTATACCTTACAAGGATCAGCAGGATCCTGGTATTTTTCCTTACCTTCTGGTTCAATTACCAGTTGGAACACATGCCAAGAGCAGTTTCTCACCAAATATGGAGATGATAGGTCCTTAGCTACTTTAATAAACGACCTCTCCAATCTGAGAATAGAGCATAGGGAACCAATAAAGGAGTTTAATGCTAGATTTAATAAACTCCTGAATAAAATCCCTACCGCTTCTAAACCAAGTGAACAAATCCGAAGCGAATGGTATATTACTGCCCTACCTGCCAACATAGCCATTTTTGTAGACAGGGCTGGGAAACCTACCTTAGCTGAAAACATGAGAGAGGCACTTGCCGTTGAAAAGCGCATCAATGCTCTAGAAAAGAAAGCTGCTTTGGAAGATAGAAAAGCTAAAAAAGTCTCGTTTAAAGAAGATTCCAAGAAGAAAACCCCAAAGGACCCGTATGACATGGAAGGTTTACAAAAGGTCCTTAAAACATTGTCTAACAAAATGGTTGAGATAAAGAAGCAGGTGGCCGAAACTTCAAACAAAAGACCATTTAGAACTTATAAGAAAACTGAATCAAAGCCGCCCAATGTTATATCTAACACAGATTCAGACCAAGAAGAAGAGGAAGAGGAAAAAACTTCACAAACCGATGATGAAGAAGAAGTAGTTGAATGCCACGGAATGTGGGATTTTATACTCCCAAACTCTGATACCGAGAATGAAGAAGAAGCCTTTCCGGTTACTACAAGAAGTAAAAGCACTCCTGAACCCGCCCATGCAACTTCAAAGAAGAGAAGTGCAGGTGCTGCTACAGCAAAGGAAAAAGTTCCCCCAAAGAAGCCACCTGTAGTGGTTCCCCAAAACCAGCCTTCAACTTCTAGTTCTCCTTCAACATCCAAGACACTAGTGATGTCCGATTCAATGGAATATAACATTGTTGATGACATGAAGAAAAATAAGGCAAATATAACCATGTTTGAACTTAGCAAACTAAAGCATCAGCAAAAGTTACTTCTTAAAGAATTAAATGTTGTTCCCTCTACTCCCCTTCCCAGTGCAAGAGCTACCAACGATTCAGGCCAGCCTCCTGCAGGTATGGTTGAAATTACCGATTCAATTTTAATTGGAGATAAATCAAATTCTCACACTCCACCCTTCCTGCTGACTTATGAGATTTATAATAGAAACCTGCACAACTGTTTAATTGATTCAGGGGCCTCATCTAATATAATGCCAGCTTCAGTTTGTTCTAAGCTGAACATTGAAACCCAGAAGTCTGCCATTCATATTGTACAGCTGGATAGGACTAAGGTGCAGGTTGTGGGAGAAATTAATTCTGTAACCATCAGGTTGTCAGCCGACCCCAGAATTGTTCAGAGGATTGACATCTTAATTGCCGACATACCTGAATTTTATGGTTTGATTTTAAGCAGAGATTGGTCCGAAAAACTGCATGGGTATATTTCCACAGATTGGTCACATATGTGGCTTCCCTACAAGGGAAAGCCGAATCAAATAAGGATCGATCGGGAGAAGCATATGACCCACACAGTTACTGAATTTGAGCAAGAAAACCAACCTGTGGCATTCAACAACAACATTTTGGGGAACTATTCGTCAGAATCATTCTTTGGCAACTTTGTTGCCCAACCATCTCCTTTTTCAGTCAATCATTTTACATCTCAGATTGAAAATTTTTCACAAACTGATAAGTCCAGATGTTTTAATGATGCTGAAGAAAATGTAGATATTTTTGTTAATACTCCTTTATTTTGGTCTTTATATTTTGATGGCTCTAAGTCCAGTGAAGGCTCAGGAGCAGGTTGCATTTTGGTTAGCCCACAAGGAGAAAAGACAATGCTGTCTTGTAGGTTAGAATTTGAGTGTACTAACAACACAGCCGAATATGAAGCTTTAGTCCAGGGTTTATATAAAGCGATCGCCCTTGAAGTGCGATATCTAAAAGTGTTTGACGATTCGGAAATAATTGTCAAACAGGTGAGAAATGCAATTCATTGTCTTTCAAGTCACCTCAAGCATTATCAATCGCTAGTACAGGATCTTACCTCACACTTTTCAGCCTTCAACATTTCTTCCATTCCTAGGTCACAAAATTCAGCAGCCGACCTACTAGCCAATGTAGCTTCTAAGCTTCTACCTTCTGAAGACTACAGCCTTGATAGATTTTCTGTAGAATTACTTTTTAGGCCTTCGATTCCTGACAATGTCACCAATTGGAGAGTATTTAACCATGACGAAGATATCTTGCAGATTCTAACTTTGGAAACATCCTATGACAATCAAGTCATTGAGGAAGATGATCATGATCTACAGATGAAACAAGCACTTCATGAAAATTCAATTCCCAAACCCGTGGTGAAGCTTGAAGACCTTTATGATATCAAAGACAGGTTTAAACCTATAATTAATACAAAGCTTCAAAGTTCCACCCTTAGGTTTGAATTAATAAATCTAGGCACTGACGATGCTCCTCAAAACATCAACTTAGGAATAGGACTTTCCCAGGAAGAAAAGGAAGCATTTATTAAACTATTGAAAAAAAACAAACAGGTCTTTGCTTGGAAATATGATGACTTAAAGACATATGATACATCTATTATCCAGCATACCATTCCTATGCTTCCTGATCAGAAACCAATTCAGCAAAAGTTAAGAAAAATACATCCAAATTTGGAGGGCCAGATAAAGTCGGAGCTTAATAAGCTCTTGAAAGCCAAAATTATTTTTCCGGTCCGACATTCAAACTGGGTCTCTAATATGGTGCGAGTCAGAAAGAAAAATGGCGACATTCGAATCTGTATTGATTTCAGGAACCTGAATAAAGTGAGCTTGAAAGATAATTTCCCATTACCTACTATGGAGCAAATCCTCCAATCAGTAGCAGGCTCTGAATTGATTTCCTTTCTTGATGGATTCTCCGGATATAACCAAGTTTTGTTTCATCCTGACGACCAACTTAAAACCACATTCAGAACAAAATGGGGAACTTATGCATATCAGAAAATGCCTTTTGGGCTCATAAATGCGGGAGCAACATTCCAGAGAGCCATGGATATAGCCTTCAAAGGGTTGATTAATCGATCAGTAGTCGTCTACCTAGACGATATTACTGTATATTCTAAAAAGAGATATAATCATTTACATGACTTAAATCAAATCTTTCAGCGATGCAAAAGATATGGTATTTCTCTAAACCCAAAGAAGTCTTTCTTTGCTCTTGATCAAGGAAAACTCTTAGGCTTTATAGTATCCAAAGATGGCATTTATATTGATCCTGATCGGATTAAGGAAATTTCTGAAATCCCTTTCCCACACAATAAAAAATCGATGCAGTCATTTTTGGGTCAGATTAATTTTGTCAAACGATTTGTTCCAGATTTCTCTCAAATTGTATTACCACTTCAGACAATGATCAAGAAGAATTCAGTCAAGAAGAATTCAGTCTTCAAGTGGGGATCAGAAGAAAAGAAAGCTTTTGATGTTATCAAGCAATCAATAATCAATGCCCCAGCCTTGAATACTCCCAATTTTTCTAATCATTTTACATTGTATACCGTTGCGTCCGATGTATCCTATGCTGCAGTTCTCACGCAGCCAAATGCTCACAACTTGGAAGCACCCATTTCATTTTTTAGCTCAAATCTTCAGGGTGCCGAATTAAATTATTCCGATGTGGAGAAACAAGCCTTTGCTGTGTTCAAAGCAGTCAAACATTACAGGCCCTTCCTTTTGAAAACTCACACCAAAGTTATAGTCCCTTTCCCAACGGTAAGGCAACTATTAATTCAAAAAGAACTGGGTGAAAGAAGGGCCAATTGGGTCACAGCGCTTCAAGAATATGACTTAGAAATAAAGCCAGCAAAGATTGTTAGGGGCCAAGGTTTTTGCAGGACATTGGCAGGAGCATCAAACATTCCTGAATCTAGCGATATGGATCAGACTGAATCAATCAATCAGATAAGTGTCACTGATTCTGAATCTCAATATGCAGATTTAATATTTTATTTGAAGAACGGTTATGCTCCTCCAAATTTATCTTACAAAAATAAAAGGGCCATTAGGTTAAAAGCGAATAATTTCACTCTCATTGATGATGTGCTTTTTAGACAAAATTATGATTCTATCCTGTTAAGATGTCTTGAGAAACCTGAAGCTCAAAAGGTTTTACAGGAACTACATGATGGACCAGCAGGAGGACATTTTGGAGCAGACACAACAGCTCACAAAGTTATTCATGCTGGATATTATTGGCCTACTCTGTTTAGAGATGCTCATGAATACGTAAGAAAATGCTTCAATTGCCAAACTTCTAGTGGAAGACAACGGAAATCAGCTTTCCCTCTGCAACCTGTCAACATTGAACAACCATTTGAACAATGGGGATTAGATATCATTGGAGAAATTACTCCACCATCTTCCAAACAACATAGGTATATCCTCACTGCTACCGATTATTTTACCAAATGGGTAGAGGCTATTCCTTTGAAGGTAGCAAATTCAGAGGCAATCATCGAGTTCATAGACCAATTCATCATTACCAGGTTTGGTGTCCCAAACGCTCTCGTTTTTTATAATGCTTCCTATTTCTCAGGAAATGCTATATATGATTTCGCTATTAAGAGGGGGTTTAAACTGAAATATTCTGCTAATTATTATCCCCAGGGAAATGGTTTAGCCGAATCTACTAATAAGAATCTCATCAAAATCATTAAGCGAACTGTTGAACAGAATCATAGAAACTGGCACAAATCTCTAGTGTTTGCATTATGGGCTCATAGGGTTACACAAAAGGCTTCTATAGGTTCCTCCCCATTTAATCTGGTATATGGAAAAGAAGCAGTATTGCCTACGAATCTTGTTTTACCCTCTTTAGCCCTAGTACAGTACATTGAAGAGACTCCTTCTTCCTCTATCCAACTTAGACATGACCTAATTCTCAAATTAGAAGAAGAAAGGGAAAAAGCTAGAATCACTCATGCCAAGCATCAACAAATCATCAAAGCATCCTTTGACTTAACCTCATCCGGTTTCAAACACTTTCAAGTTGGTGACTTAGTTCTCAAATGGGACAAGGCCCATGAAGATAAAGGTAAGCATACCAAATTTCAGAAAATGTGGCTTGGACCATTTCAGATCTATGAGAAGATAGGTCATTCAACCTTTTTATTGCAAGACTTATCAGGGTCGAGAGATTCTCTCCCTGTTAATGGCCTGATCTTGAAGAAATTCTTTAATTGAGAAGGTAATCCCTTCTCCTCTTTGTAGATTTGTGTAGTTTGTAGGATCGGTAGGAAATAAAACTGTAGAGTACCCCCATTGACCTTTTGCTGTGTTTGGAGAAAGCTGTCTCACAAAAAATAATAAGAATATTTGCTTTTAGATAGTAGAACTCTCAATCAAAAGGAACATTTTTAGGAAATTAGATATCCATGCGTTCCGAAACTACAATATAACTTTTGAAGACTCTTCTCAAAAGGTAAAAGTTCTGTGAATCATTTTCTATTTTCAAAACCGGTCTCCAAAGGTTATACATTTTAAGATAAAAACTAACCCATTTTCAGCATCTTCAACTCTTCACCTGTCATCCATCTGCTCTTAAGGAGAAAATTGTTCACCCCATTCACTAAAGTTTATGATTACTCAGAGTGTAATTCTAAAATATAGAAGATTAAAGATAAGAGGTCTTATTACAAGCCTGCTTACCATGTTCATAGGAAAGTAGTTTGACTGACATTACCAATACTGCCTACCACAACAGGGTAATGGCTTGAAATTTCAAGACAAGAGGTCTCATCACGAGCCAGCTTGTTCAGTTAAATTATTACCAGTGAATGGCATTGTCAACAGCTGGCCACCAAACCAGGACAATGGCTTTTTATCTTATCAATGATAAAGAAGAAAAAACAGATGAAAAATAAAAAATGAGAACATGTTTAACTTCATTTTGTTAATCACACTCTTATGTGAATGGAAAAGTGAACAATACTATGGTTAAAAGGTATCCCTGTCGAGACTATAAACGTTTGTTGGCAATAGAGGCTCTACCTATGACAGAGGGATTAATTATAAAAGTTGATTTGGGAAAGTTTTTGTTTTATCATTCTAAACCAATAAAGGCCTATTTTAAAGACTTAGAATGTATTTATTTTTCTTGAAACCAAAAGGAAAGAAGTTAACAGAATAAGTTCACTTAGTTCAGAACGCATGAATATCCAGTTAAATTAGAAGTTTTCCCTTCTGATTGAGTTTCTATTTTCAAAAAGCTTAAGTGTTTGTTTTAGTTTCAGAGATAACTGGTTCTTCCAGCGAATCGCCAATTGTTGTGCTCTACAACAACCCCCCATTTCATAACATTTTCATTTACACAAAAAATTATTATATGGAATGGGTCCCTTTTAAAATTTAATTGGCATCAATGCTTTTGTGTTCAAAAAGGTATGATAATCAAATGAGTTTACGTATTTAAACCTTTTTGAATAAAAGTGTTCCAATAATGAAACATTCTTTTGTTATTGCGATAAAGCGATCGCAAGATCGCATATCGCAATGGCATAAGAAACGCATTCAAATGGTATTTTGATTTCTGCCGATGCGATATCGCAATCGGGGATCGGCGATATTCCATGCACACCTAATAAGCGCACATAACTCTTCCCCCGACGCGACGCGATATCGGCGATCGGCTATCGGCGCTGCCTCATGTGTAAAGAAAAAACACTTTAAGTTATACCCCCGACCCGATGCGATATCGCTATCGGCCGTCGGCAGAATCCTATATACTTCGATAAGGCGCTCGGGTCTTACCCCCGATGCGATGCGATATCGCAATCGGAAATCGGCAGGATCTTGTCTAAAGATTGTGTAGCATCTATTCCCCGATGTGATACGGTATCGCTCATCGGTAGTCGGCATTCTCAAAAATCATCACTTGAAACTTTAAAGTTATAATGATATATGATTGATCAAGCGCAAATTTCAAAATGCTGTTAATGCAGGGATAAGGTAACGCATGTGTATTTAAAAAACTTTGCCCCTTCAATTAACGAACACTTGCGTCTAACCGCCAAAATATCTGTTGCACGCTTAAGGGGGTCATTTAGCTGGATAATGGTGTGATATTCATTTAATGAGTAGCAGCCCTTAAATCACCATTAATGCATCTGCAATATCTTCCCACTGATTGGATCCGCAACCACTTTTGGGAATTAATCTCACCACGCTTCAAATGATATATCTTTCCCGTTATGGATTGTCATCGTTATTTCCTTGTTACGATTTCTCTTGCACTTGTGTAGAATTCATCTGTTGAGAGAAGCCTGAGCATGATGGGGAAGAAATCCAAGAGGACCGCAGGCTCTGCTGCTACGTCTATTGCAGGAAAGACTGCCGCAGAAAGCAAGAAAGGCCTAATTTCAGACACTACGTGCACTGGTCTCAATAGGACTTCATGGTAGGGCACATATAATCTATTAGAGGCTGAACAACCGAAAGCGATAGTGACAGAGGCTGGTGTGGATATGCTAAAGAAGTCCGATGCTACTCTTAAGGATTTGGCCGATTCCTTCCTCCACAGGATAGCAGCCAGAGAGCAAGTCCTTCCCTACACTGATGTAGTGCGATGGGCAATTGAGGAAATTCCAATCATAGACAGAACGTTTCACACAAGAGATGGAAGGATTTTCGGGTCGTTCAAGCCAGAGCACCTAAGGCAAATGTATCATTTGCCCGAGCCGGAGAGAATCTATAACAAAGCCTTCGTCGAGAAATTCGCAGCCGAAAATGAAGTACAGTCTGAACCCATCCAGGATTGGAGGCAGAACCCGGCCAAACACAAGCACGAAAGCTCGGGTAAGTACTCTGTCGATTCCTTGGCTTCTCCCTATTGCTATGCGGGGATTATGATGTGTAGACTATGGGGGTTGCATGACTCTGCTAATTTCGACATAGAAATGGTTCCCCTAATGGAAGCAGCTGTTAATAGTTTTATCATGGATTGGGCCACCATTCTTTCTGATAAGTTGGTTGTAGCTGTTCGTGACTTTAGAGCCAAATCCAGAGTTACTGAAAGGAAAATCCCGCCATTTTATTATAGTGCTTACATTATGGATACTTTGTGTTTTAATTCTGAATTTCCTATCCTCGGTTGGAGGTGGACCGCCCAAGACCCCTCACCCATTCATTTTTACCATGAGAAGTTGTGGAAGTCCTCTTACAAGGACCATCTGTATCAAATTTGCAATGGTTTTATGGTCCCTATTCATTATTCCATTTTTGATCGGCCTATTCCCAAAATCTCCTATCTCGCTTCCTTCGACTTACCAGCAGTAGCAAGTTGGTTCGGAGAAGAGCGTTTCACCTATATTAGAGTTTATGGGAGCCAAGCCAAGCCACATGTTCTCCCTTTATATGTTCCAGACAAATTGTTAGCCCGAGAAATCTCTTACCAGATTATGGCCGAGAGTGTCACACAAACTCTCAAGAAAGAGAAGAAGAGGGCCTGGCCCTCTTTTCCCTTAAGAATTGGTGTTTTTACTTTGCATGATTTCAAACATGCAGAAAAAGAGGCAACAAAGATGCAAGCTTTATCCCTAGCCACTCTCCCAAGCAGACTCTATGATCCACATAAAACTGCCTACACTGCCCTAGAACAGGCCAAATTAACAAAAGTCGTCCATCAAGAGGATATGTTTGATGACCTGTTCATCGCCGCCGAAACATTGTGGGGTGCCAAAGAGCTTGCTAGAATGAAATACAATGATGAGACATTAAATGAGTTCAATAAACTTAGAGAGCAGAGGTTGCAAACTCTGCCTCTAGATCTATTGACAATAACCCCAGTGTCTTCCTCAAGCGAGCCTGGTCAGCAACAGACAAACCAACCTCCTGTTACAACTAATGATCAAAAGAAACAACAGGAGGAGAGGCAAAAGAAGCTACAGGAAGAAAAGAAAAGAAAGGAGCAAGCTGAGAGGCAGAAGAAGGAACAGTTAGAAAAACAGCAAAAGGCGCAGAAGGATCAAGAACAGAGAAAACAGAAGGAGATAGAGGAACAGAGGAAGAAGGAAGAAGTGGAGAAAAAAAAGAAAGAACTGGCAGATAGGCAGAAAAAGGAATTGGCAGATAGGCAGAAAAGGGAGCAAGAAGAGAAACAAAGAAAAGAGCAAGAAGAGCATCAGCGAAAAGAGCAAGAAGAGCAGCAGCGAAAAGAGTTAGAGGGGCAGCAGAGGTTAGAACAAGAAAAAGAGCGAAGCAAATCCCAGACAGAGCAACATAAACAGACCTCCATTGATCTCGAATTGCTTAAACAATGGAACCAATTCGATTCCATTATCAGTGGAAAGGAGGGCTCCAAAGACACAGGCACATCTAAGACAAGCGATCCACCAGATACCACTTCTTCTCAGATTCTAAGTGGAACCAGCGGCCCACCCATTTCAAAGGATGTCGAGGTAATTACTATAGACCCTTCTGATCAAATTGTCCTCCAGGTGGAAGATATTCCTCCCCTGGATGTTTTCTACAGTCCAAGGCATAAAGCCGTTGTTAAGCGCTCAAGGAAGAGACGAAGGCTTGATCAACCTTCTATCTTTCCTGAGCAAACAATCACGGGCAATGTAGTCTGGAAGGAGGAATTGGACCCCTCCGATGATCTAACCAAGCTATCGCAGTATGCGGGAGCTTATTCTACAGCAACTATTGATAAAGCATCGGAGGTAAGTCTTCTGTTAAAGACTAAGGACCAGGAGATTTGTGCATTGCAAGCAGAAGTAGCTGAGGCACAAAATAAGGCAGCACAGGTAAAAGAGCAGTTGCTGGCACAACAGCAAGCAAACAATGTATTAACCCATCAACTGCAGACTGAAAAACAGAGAATCGACCAAAGCGCAATCCAGAAGCAGAAAGAATTGTCGGAGGCATTGGCACAGTTGAGGGCGGCGAATGAGCTGATGATGAAATCAAAAGATGAGCAAATAGCTCAACTATTAGCGCAGCTTGAAGGTATCAAAGGCACCCATAAAGTCGAAGATTTCAGAGCAGAGGCAGCTCAAATAAATAGTGCATTAATCTCTCAGATTAGACTTCTATGCCGAAAACTAACTGAGGCTGAACCATTATGTGAAGTATCTACAGCAGTATGTCAGCAGATAGAAAAAGCCAGAAATGAGCTAGATCAGGCCGAAGAAATCGTAGCCTCATATCTTGATTGGCAAGATACTGATGTGGGGAAAGCAGCGAACTTGCCTAGGATCTATGAGCCATTCAAGGACATACTCTTCACAGAATGGAACACTCAGATGATGAAAGCGGAAAGGGCAGCTTCAATGTGTAAAATGATTGCCAACAATATGATTGATTTAGTCAACAACACACTCTATTTGGCAAACATGATTTCCCAGTGCACACCTGGAAGCATAACAACGGCAAACATGATTGAAAAAACAAGTTATCATGATTTGGAGGAAAGGGGAAGGCTAATCGCTGGAGTCAACACTTTAACCTCCGAGGCATATTGACTCTTTCTAATCAAGCCACACACTCAAAGGTCAGCCCTCAAATGTTTAACAGATGCTCTCAGATGCCTGATCCCCGACATTCAGGATGCCACATATGATGCCCAGCTCACTTCACGTCTCAACACTCCACCAGAAGTAGAGCCAATGCTGGCGATATGTCAGCTGAGGTTTAAAGGCAAAGAGCCCACTGAATGAAGCATTCCTGCCGACTGCCAGATCGCCAAGAAAAATGGAAAAATATTTATTAATGCCAATTTAATAGCTTTTCAGTTTTTCTTAGATATTTAGATTAGATTAGTATTTATAGACCCTTTCATTGTTTTGGAAAGGGTCGTAAAATTTTGTAATAGACTTAAAGGCTGAAGTTTGCACTACTGTGATTCAGCCTATATTCTTTTGTGAAACTCGACCGATAGTACTTAATTTGACAAGAAGGCTGTTTTATGCAATTGTGCACTATTGTCTCTTGTTTGGAATGCTTTCTGGTTTGAAGAAAGGACTACGACATAACGATTTATATAATGGATTATTGAGCGGCTTACATGGTACTTTTATCTGCATCTGTCTTCTTTCCTCTTATATGAATTGCTGTGTTATTATTTTTGCTATTGTTGAATACATGTATGCGCTGTAACAACAAATCTTCATTTCATTCCACTATTGGATGTTTTGTGATATGCCCTTTCTTTTAATCATGCATGTAGCAATGATATGAATGACAATGTGTAGTAATTCGCTATTATCGCTTTGCATAACTAATTATGCAGAGCAATCTTAAATGGTTTAAACGTCTATGCTTTAGTGTTAGAGTCATCTATATGCCTGCCTTAAAGCACAGATTATCAAACGCTACGCTTTGAAAGATTGATAAGTCCCGGGATTAGATTATAGTTAATATGTTTCGCCGATAGTTTTAGTTGTTCGCTTATCACCATCATACATCATAAGTTACTCATCCATCCCACTTTTATCCATTATTGGGAAACTGGTCCCATTATCCCCAGTCGGAGCCACTATTCCAAACGGAAAAGGAGCTGTACTAAGGTCCGAACCGGGTGGTTTCCCCTTTGTTGTGGCAGCGATTTTCGAGGCCTCAACAGGCTATTAAGGCTAGACAAGCTTGTGTTGGTTTAGATGTTGAATGCTAACTAGATCAAAGCTCAAATTAGGAGGAGGAGAGTTGGTCGAAACTAATACTGAAATTGGGAGAGTCTATCCTCGGAAGACAATGTCAAAGGAAGGTTCTATGGGGCTAGACCCTCAATTCATAGATAGTTTCCTAGCCATAAAGTCCATGGTAGAAGAAATGTATAGGTACTTTAGAAAACATAAGGATGAAGATTCATCAGGCTCTAAGCAAGACAAAGGAGAAGATGATTCACATTCCCATGACCACTCAAAAGGAAAAGGGAAAGAGGAAAGCTTTCTCACACCTCCTAATGGCCCTAAAAAGAAAGCATCTTTGATCAAACTAGATGTTAAATTTGATTTACCTATATATGATGGAGAGTTGAATGGAGAAAATTTGGAAAATTGGATTAGACAAATTGATGTTTATTATAGAGTACAAAATATCGACTCAGACAAGAGCAAGATTTAGCTGGCAAGCCTATGCCTTGGAGGCATTTCCTTGGTTTGGTGGGAAGGCAGAACCCAAGCTAACATGAAAATACATGGTAAGACCATCTCTTTCTGGAGTGAATTTGTTTCTGCAATCAAAAAGCAGTTCTATCCATTGGCCTACATGCAGCAAGCCATAATGAGTTGGCAAACTCTTCGACAGTTGAAAGGGAAAAGTGTGCAAGGGTACACTCTCGAATTTAGCAATAGAGCATTGATTCTAGGAATCTCATTAGACTCACCTGAAACTCTATTGAAGTACATTGGTGGTCTACACAGCTACATAAGGCACACCATCCTCATGTTTAATCCCACTAGTATAGATGAGGTATCTGTACAAGCTACTCATCTAGAGGCTAGAGGAAAGAATGGAAATCTAGAAGTTGGGGGATCATCCCAACCCACTGCAAGCAAGAATAAGGAGTAAAGAAAGCAAAAGTGGAAAGCAAGGAAGGCTAAAACTGAACAAAAAAGCAAGGCTTCATGCGCTCACTATAAAAAGGATGGGCATGATGATGAGCATTGTTGGATTCTGCATCCAGAGCTGAGACCTAAGATGTTCGAGGGAAAGAAGAAGAAGACTATTGTAGCTATACAGAAAGATTTGGGGTCAGACTCGGGAGATGAAACAACCATTGCAGCCACAGGTATAAGAGGTAAGAATTCTGAAGCATCTACTAGTAATTCTGCACAATCTACCATTGATGAAGAAAGTGAGAGAAAAAGACATGAGCTTTTCCATATTCGAGTTATTTCCAAACATCAAAAGATTGATACTTTGTTTGATAGTGGCTCACAAGTAAATTTAATTTCTGAAGCAATTGTAAAGAAGTTGGGATTAGCAACTAGACCTCACAAGAAACCATACCCATTACGATGGTTAAATGATGAAGCACAACTACAAGTGACTAGACAGTGCAAACTCAAGTTTTCTTTTGGGTCAGCATTTGTAGATGAGGTTGAGTTAGACATAATTCCTTTGGATATATGTGGAATTTTTTTAGGAAGTCCTTACTTGTATGATAGAAAATCTATTTTCTATAGAGCCGAGAACAAGTATCTACTTGTTAAAGATGGAATTGAATACTTTGTAAGAGCTCATAAGCTCAAGAATAATTATACTCTCATAAACTCAGGGCAGATGAAAAGAATGATAAATTCATGCAAACAATTCTTACTGATGGTTGTAAAGGAAAAGAAACCTAATAAAACCAATGTATTTGAGGGCTGTAATGCTAAAAAGTAAGCTGATTTAGAAAAGGTTGTTTCAGAGTATGATATCTTGTTTCAAGAACCTAAAGGTCTACCACCCAAAAAGGAAATAGTACATGATATTATTTTGCAACAAGATGCTCCATTGCCTAACATTGGAATTTACAGGTTGTCTGCTTTATAGAATGCTAAAATCAAGAAGCAGGTGTAGGAGTTGCTTGAGAAGGGGTTCATCAGACCTAGCGCATCACCATGTGGGTCACCAATCGTTTTGGTGAGAAAGAAAGATGGCTCGTGGAGAATGTGCATTGATTACCGAGAACTGAATAAGATAACAATAAAAAATCGTTATCCCCTTCCTCACATAGATGATCTTTTAGATCAATTGAAAGAAGTTGTTTATTTCTCCAAGCTAGACTTGCACAGTGGATACCATCAAGTTAGAGTTGCAGAACAAGATGCATGGAAGACTGCTTTCAAAACAAAGCAGGGTTTGTATGAGTTGCTGGTTATGCCTTTTGGCTTAACTAACGCTCTTGCTACTTTCATGAGATTAATGAATGATGTACTCAAACCTTTTCTTGGTGATTTTGTTATTGTGTATCTGGATGACATTCTGATTTTTAGCAAAACGTGGGAAGAACACTTAAAGCATGTTAAGCAGAAATTAGATGTTTTGAAAAGAGAAAAACTTCATGTTAAACTCTCAAAATGTGAATTTTGCAAAACATTTCTAAATTATTTGGGTCATATAGTAGGGGGTGGTGAATTGAAGATAGATCCCTCTAAGGTGGCAGTCATTGTAAACTAGCCTAAACCCAAATTTGCTACAGAAGTTAGAAGCTTCTTAGGAGCAACACAATATTGGAGGAAGTTCATTTCTAACTTTTCCTTAATTGCAGCTCTGTTACATGTTTTAACAGGATTGAAGAAGGTGTTTTAGTGGGGAGGCAAACAGCAGAAAGCCTTTGACACCTTGAAAGAAAAAATTAGTACAACACCTGTACTAGCACTGCCTGATCTTCAAATACCATTTGAGATCCAAACAGATGCCAGTGACTATGCCATGGGAGCAGTGTCAACACAGCACGGTAAACCCATATGTTATCATTCTGAGACTTTTAATCCTGTAGTAGTTAACTATCCTACATATGATAAAGAATTGTATGCATTATTTCAGAGTGTTAAAAAGTGGAAACATTACTTAATGGGCAAAGAGACAGTAATACATACTGATCATCAACCACTTCAATATCTACACTCCCAAACTAAGTTGCAACAATCAAGGCACTATAGATGGATGGGTTTCCTACAACAGTTTCATTTAGTCATCAGATATAAAAAGGGCATACACAATAAAGTTGTAGGCATGTTATCTAGACCCATTATAAATGCATCTACTATACCTAAGCATAATTCTCTACTACATGACAGCTACATTGAACAATATGCTCAAGATATAGAATTTAAGGATGTATATGCAACTTTGAGTCAAGGAAAATGAGTAGAAGAATTGGATTATCATATAAAGGACTGAATCTTATACCATTGTGGGAAGTTATGCATTCCACAAACTGAGAGAGTAAAGATAATTAGAGAAGCACACACTTCTCTGATATCAGGTCACTTTGGGGTAAGTAAAACAGTTCCACAGCTGCAAAGATTCTGTTATTGGCCAAAAATGAACAACACAGCTTCTATATATGTAAGAGGGTGTGCTATGTGTGCTACAAGCAAGCCCAGCAATAGAAAAATCGGCTTGTACACTCCATTACCAGTTCCTTCTCACCCTTGGGAAAGTGTTTCCATAGATTTTGTTGGAGGACTGCCTAAATCTAGGATCATGATTATCTATATGTTGTTGTGGATAGGTTCAGCAAAATGTGTATTTTGATACCTTGTAATAAACAGATTACAGTTGAACAAACTGCCAAACTATTTTTTGAACATGTATGGGTTCATTTTGTATTACCCACTTCCATTGTATCTGATCGAGAGACCTGATTTGTGGGAAAGTTTGGTCAAGTCTGTGGGAACTGATGGACACCAAACTGAAGAAAAGCACAGCTTTTCATCCACAAACTGATGGCCAGACAGAAGTAGTCAACAGGACAGTGATCCAGTTGCTCAAAGGATATTGCAGCAAACATCCTAAGCTTTGGGATGAACATTTATGTTATGTGCAGCATGCTTACAACAGAGCAAAGCATTCTTCTACACAAAGATCTCCTTTTGAGACCTGTTTTGGTCTCACACCAAGGTCTCCTTTGGATTTTGTCTTTGGTAAAGATATCATAGTTGATGGACATAATGATGAGGACAGGGCAACTAGGTTCATTGAACATATCCAAGAGATCCATCAGGCAGTACAGGAACAGCTGGAAAAGAGCCAAGCCAAATACAAGGCAAGGCATGACAAGCATCGGATGGAGCATAGTTTCCAAGTTGGTGACCAAGTCTGGCTGTATATCAGCAAGGACAGGATGCAAGGTGAAGGTAAAAATCTAAAGCCTATCAGGTATGGACCCTTCAAGATACTTGAGAAGATTGGTGAAAATGATTTTCACCTTGATCTACCAGCTTACATGCACATCTACTCAGTCGTAAATGCAGATTACTTGAGATTGTTTGAACTCTCTCTAATTGAGGATCCCGAAGAGCAGAGTCAATTGCCTTCTATTGATGACCTGCTACCTGAATATCTTAATGAATTGCAGGAAGACACAGTTCTGGACAGGAAGGTGAGGACGACGCGCAGAGGAGATGTTGAGTACCTCAGAGTAGGGCTCAAGGGTTCAAAGTCGAGCAGTGCAAAGTGGATAGAGATTGGACAAGTGAGACAATTGTACCCTCACTTAGTCGATGCTTGAAAACCAACTTTTGGTGGTCCAAAATCTTTTTCAATGGGAAGGTTGTGATCCGAATTGGATCCATGAAGATTATCAAAGTTCCATGACTGTACTAAGATAGGACAGACTTCAAATTTATGAATAGAGAGCAATCAGGAAGATCTCTGGACAGTGGTAGATTGCAGCCAGCAAGGAACAACGAGGACCTTGGTCAAAGCGCGCTGACGAGGTGTTGATGCCCCGAAATTCGTTGCAACAACATCGGGGAAACCACCCGGTCCGGAACTTAGTGCAGCTCCTTTTCCGTTTGGAATAGTGGCTCCGACTGGGGATAATGGGACCAGTTTCCCAAAGATTATAAGTAAACGAGATGGATGGATGATTAAAGATATGAAATGATAATAAATAAATAACTAAACTATAAAAGAAATATAAAAACTATAAGCTAATCCCGGGACTTATCAATTCAGACAGTACAGCGTTTGATAACCTATGCTTAATGACAGGCATATAGATGACACTAACAACAAGCATAGATGTTTAATCATTTGAGATTGCTCTGCGTAAGTAGTTACGCAGAGCTATAATAGCGAATTACTGCACTCAGTCATTTATATCATTGATACATACATGAGTGAAAGATAACAAATCATAAAACATTCAATAGTGATATGAAATATAGACTTGTTGTTGTATTACATACATGTATTCAATAATAGCAAAGTAATAACACAGCAATTCATATAACTGAAAAGAGAACAGATACAGATAATAGTACCATGCAAGCTGTTTGATCAATCCAATATATTAATCGCTATGTCGCAGTCCTTCCTTCCAACCAGAAAGCATTCCAAGCAAACGACAATAGTGCTCAATTTACTTAAACAGCATTCCAAGTAAAATTAAGGACCAGTGGTCGAGTTTCAAAAAGAATATAGACTGAAGCACAATAGTGCAAACTTCAGCCTTTTAGTCTTTTACAAAATTTTACGACCCTTTCCAAAACAATGAAAGGGTCTATAAATACTATACTAATCTAACTACTAAATATCTAAAAACTGAAAACTAAGAAATCGGCATCAACAAATATCACTTTCCATTTGGGTGATTCGGCAGTCGGCGGCGATGCTTCAGTCAGCTGTCTCTTTGCCTTTACTCTTTCGCTAACATATCGCCAGCATTGGCTCTACTTCTGGTGGAGTATTGAGGCGAGAAGTCAGCTGTGCATCATATGTGGCATCTTGGAAATCGGCGATCAGGTATCGGAGAGCGTTGGTTAGGCAGTTAAGAGCCGACCTTTGAGAATGCGGTTTAATCAGGAAAAGCCAGTATGCATCGGAGGTCAAGGTATTCACTCCAGCAATTAACCGCCCTTTTTCTTCCAGCTTAAGATAATTCTTGTGCTCCAGCATATTCGCGGTTGTTATGTTTCCAGGTGTGCATTGTGAAATCATGTTAGCCAGATACAATGTATCATTGACTATATTGATCATGTTTTTGGAAATTGTTTTGCACCTGGATGCTGCCCTCTCTGCCTTCATTACCTGTGTTTCCCATTCCATGAAAAGTATGTTCTTATATGTTACACTGATTCGCGCTAAATTAGCAGCTTGCCCTTCTGGAGTATCTTGCCATTCAATATATTCTATTATTTCATCTTCGGCCTGATCCAAGTTAGTCCTGGCTTTCTCGATTTGCTCACATACTGCTGTAGATATATCACAAAGTGACTCAGCTTCAACTAGCTGTTGGCACAAAAGTCTGATCTGAGATATCAAAGCGCCGTTTATCAGAGTTGCCTCTGTTCTGAAATCTTCAATACTCTTGGCACCTTTGATACCTTCAAGCTGTGCTGAGAGCTGAACTATTTGATCCTCTTTAGATTTCATTAACAGCTCATTTGATGCCTCCAGCTGTGATAATGCCGCTGCCAATTCTTGTGCTTTAATGTCACTTTGGTCTATCCTCAGTTTTTCAATTTGCTGGGTTAACAAATGATTCTCTTGTTGTTGAGCCAGCAATTGTTCTTCTGCCTGTGTCGCCTTATTCTTTACCTCTATCACTTCTGCTTGCAATGCATATACCTCATGCTCTTTAGTCTTCAAAAGAAGACTCACTTCGGATGCTTTGTCAATGGTTGCTGCTGAATAAGCTCCCGCAAATTGCGACAGCTTTGTTAAATCTTCAGAGGGACTTAATTCTCCCTTCCAGACGACATTGCCCGTGACTGTTTGCTCATTTGAAACAGAAGGTTGATCAAGCCTTCGCCTTTTCCTTGAGCGTCTTACAATGGCTTTATGCTTAGGGCTGTAGAAAATGTCTAGAGGAGGAATTTCCTCTACCTGAAGATCAACTTGATCAGATGGATTCTGAGTAACTTCTTCAACGTTCTGTAATGTGGGTGGGCCGCTGGTTCCTTCAAGAACCGGAGAAACAGTAGCATCGGGAGTCTTTAAGGCATCTGAGTCTTTGGAGGCTTCTTTACCACTTATAATGGAATCAAATTGATTCCATTCCTTAATCAATTCAGTATCAACAGAGACTTGCTTACTCTGTTATTTTTCTTTTTCAATTCTCTGCTGTTCTTCGAATGCCTTCCTCTGTTGCTCCTCTTGTATTCTCCGTTGCTGTTCCTCCAATTCCTTTTTCTGCCTATCTTCCAGTTCTTTCCTTACTTTTTCTTCTTCCTCTCTTTTCCTCTGCTCTTCTATCTCTCTCTGTCTCTGTTCTTCTATCTCCCTTTGCCTTCTTTGCTCTTCTTGCTCCCTTTGCCTTCTTTGCTCTTCTTCAATTTGTGCTTTTTGCTGCCTTTCTATTTGTTCTCTTCTATGCCTTTCTGCCTGCAGCTTTCTTTGACTTTCCTCCTGTTCTCTAATTGTAACGGGAGGTGAATTTGTTTCTGGCTGATCAGGCTCGCTTGAGGATGAAGTTGGGGTCGTGGATAATAACTTTAGAGGCAAAGTTTGCAACCTTTGCCTTCTAAGTTTATTAAATTCAGTTAATTCCATATCTTCATATCTCATCGCAGCAAGTTGTTGGACTTGGCTTATTGAATCAGCACCCATGAACAGGTCGTCAAACTGGTCTTCTTGGTGAACAACCTTTGTCAGCTTAGCCTGTTCCAAGGCAATGAAAGCAGTCTTTTTCGGGTCATAGAGTCTGTTGGGAATAGAAACTAGAGATAACATTTGGAGTTTTGCTGCTTCCTTTTCTGCATGCTTATAATTTAGCAGCGTATAAACTCCAATTCTTAAAGGAAACGATGGCCATCCCCTCTTCTTCTCTTCTCTGAGAGTTTGGGTGACACCTTCAGACATGATCTGATAGGAGATTTCTCGGGCTAGCAGTTTGTCTGGCATGTATAAGGGGAGAACATGTGGCCTGGCCTTGCTTCCAAAAACTCTGATATAAGAAAAACATTCTTCGCCGAACCAATGGGCTACGGCTGGCAGGTCAAAAGAGGCTTCATAGGAAATCCTAGGGATAGGTCTGTCAAAAATAGAATAGTGAACGGGAACCATAAAACCATTGCAGATTTGGTATAAATGGTCTTTGTGAGAGGATTTCCACAATTTACGATGATACAGATGAATAGGTGTTGGGTCATGGGTTGTCCATCTCCAACCAAGGACAGGAAACTCAGAATTATAACAAAGGGCATCCATAATGTAGGCAGAGTAATAGAAAGGTGGGATTTTTCTCTCAGTGACTCTGGTTTTGGCCCTAAACTCACGAATAGCTAAGACCAACTTATCAGACAGGATAGTGGCCCAGTCCATAATTATACTATTGACGGCCGCTTCCATTAAGGGAACCATATCAACATGGATATTTGCAGAATCATGAAATCCCCACAATCTACACATCATAATTCCAGCGTAGCAGTAAGGTGAAGCCAAAGAGGCATTGGAGTACTTACCCGACATATCCTGCTTGTGTTTTGCTGGATTTTGCCTCCAATCTCGTAGAGGTTCGGCTGGTGATTCATTCTCTCTGGCGAATTTCTCCACAAATGCTCTGTTGTAGACTTGCTCGGGATTGGGCAAATGATACATTCGCCTCAAGTCGTCAGGCTTGAAGGAGCCGAAAATCCTTCCATCCTTAGAAACGAAGGTTCTATTAGTGAGAGGAATTTCTTCAATTGCCCAACGTACCACATCAGTATAAGGCAAGACTTGTTCCCTGGCTGCTATTCTGTGCAGAAAAGAGTCAGCCAAATCTTTAAGAGTTGCCTCAGACTTTCTTAATTCGTCCACACTTGCCTCCGTTACTGTCGCTTCTGGTTGTTCTCCTTCTAGCAAATTGTATGTCCCTTGCCATGTAGTACCAGTAAGACCAGTGCATGTAGTATCTGAGATTAAGCCTTTCTTTGAAGGTGTAGCAGCTTGGCCTGAGGCAGGTGTCGCAGTAGAACCTGCCACCTTCTTGAACTTCTTTCCCATCATATTCAGACTTCTCTCGGTAGTCGAATTCTACACAAGTGCAAGAGAAATCGTAACAAAGAAATAACAATGACAATCCATAACGGGATAAATATATGATTTGAAGCGTGGCGAGATTATTCCTAAAAGAGGCTGCGGATCTAATGATTTGAGAAGGCATCGTAGATGCAATGATGGTGATTTTACGGCCTGCAGCTTCATAAATGACCATTACTTAAGTTATTAAACCGAATGACCCCTTAAAGCGTGTAATAGATTTTTTCAAAGGTCTAATCGTGATTGCTCGTTAATTCGAAGGGGCAAAGCTTTAAATACGCATGCATTACCTTATCCCTTTACTTAACGGTATCTTGAGATCTGTGTTGTTGTCAAATCGGATTTAAATATAACTTTAATGTTTTGAAATAATCACCTTTATGGAAACTGAGGTCATCATTAAGTGTCATCACATCGCATCGGAAGTTGTGAGTGTGGCGTTGTCACTTGGGAAAGTTCTTTAGCGAACGCCGATTGCGATATCGCATTCGGCGTGCGAACATAACCCCTGGATGTGTATCAATTACTTTTAGCGAATGCCGATTAGCGATATCGCAGCGGGGAAAGTATATAAACGTCTTATGAAAATGCGCAGAATTGTACCGATTGCCGATATGCGATATCGCATCGGGGCGGAGTGTTAAAACATTTTTTACAAGACATAGTGCCGTGCCGATAGCCGATCGCCGATATCGCGTCGCATCGGGGAAAAGGTATGTGCCTTTTTTGTATGTGCATTAACTATCGCCGATGGCCGATAGCGATATCGCATCGGGAAAAACCAAGATGGCAACCGAACTTGCGATTACTTTTTTGGACTTAACCATAAATTGCTTATCATTTGTTCAACAAGGGTTTTTTGTATAAATTCATTTGATTATCATACCTTATTTGAACAAGTTTATTAATGCCAATTAAAAATTTTAAAAGGGACCCATTTCATATGTAAATTGTTTGTGATAAAAACGTTATGAAATGGGGGGTTGTTGTAGGGCACAACACGAGGCCATGGAGTCCGTGCAGGAGGCCAAACTGGCACTTGGGAAGCCTGGATCGGGAAACGAAGGCCATTTTTGATGTGCGATTAGCGCATCGTTGGGAAAAACCCCTCGAGAATGAAAGGCCTTGAGTGCTCAGTCAGATGGGAAGCCGAGAAACTATGGGGAAAGCGCTAAGGTGAAAGGCAGGACCAGCACTCCAAAACTGGTGGTATATCGGGAGCAACCTTGGGCAGTAAGCGGATTTGGCTGAAACTGATTGATTCCATTCATCGCATAACGTGTGTCCAGCGGATGAGAGAGAAAACTGCCACTCATCGCATGCTAACAATCGAGCAAGTCAACCGCGTGAAATGAGCGAATATCGTAGGATCTGGGGACTCCAAATATGACGTCGGAGATTGTGCCCGATGGGGGAACCAGATTTGACAGGGAATTAAGTCGTGGCATAAAGAAGTTTGAAGTCCGATTAGACTGCTGAGTTGGTAGATGAGTCATTCCACAGTGTAACTGAATTACCGAACTGTCGAGGAAGAGCTAGCACAGTTCGTGAGAGGACAAGTGGCCACTTCCCTGTGGACGATGGTGATGACGCAGAGGCATGGAACTCCAAACGAACAGTAGCAAGCGAACCGAAGGGGCGGAAGAGGAATCAAACAGTCATGAGATAGATCGGCTTTAAGCCATGAACAGATAGAGAATAGAACACGAAGAAAAAGAGAGAAGAAGAGAACGAAGACAAAGAGAGTGAGAGAAAAGAAGAGACAGTGAAGGAAAAAGCAGAAAACAGAGAGCCAAGCTAACCTAAGGCAACATCGAGTAGATAGAAAGCTTGAGAGGTTCAAGCAAACCTTGAGAGGATCTATCAGGAATTGAGCACCACATTGGGCTTCTCCCATTAAAGACCAGAGAGGTCAAGTTCTGGTAAGGAAAAGAGTTTGTGTACTCTAGTGGCTTGGGGGATCCAAGAACCACCCTACAAAACAATATCTGTTTCAGGAAACTCAAATTGAGCTCCTCATTATAAATCTTTGCTTTAAAGACACAATAAAAAAGGCCACCACTGAAAGTTGGACCGGAGACGTAGCCCTGGAGGATAGCGTGAACTCCTTATTAAATCTGTTGTGTTTTTGCATTTGCTTACTGTGTTTCTCTTGCTATTTTCCATTCTTCCAGTGTCTGTGTATTTTTCAATCTGATCAATCCATTGCCTAAAATAACATAGACACACACACCAGCACATGAGTCTGTAATACCTTCATTTATTAAGTAATTAACTAAGGTCACTCACGAGTGATTATCAGATCACGTATGCTAAGGGTAACAACGACATATGCATTGCGAGAAGAATGTATGAGACAAGTACTCCACTAAATATCAAAACAATCCAATCACACCAAAAAGGGAAGCAAAACTTATGAATACATAAAATTACAAAGCACATGCCCAGTGCAATACTAGGCATAATACTTTTTCAGATAGAGCCCATTTCTAGGCTCCACGAACGGGACCCCTTCCCAGTCCTATAGTTCATATGCCCCTTTTGAGAGGAATTTCTTGACGACATAGGGACCTTGCCATAAGGGTTGAAGTGTTCCTACCCCCAAGAGATCATGTTTTTGATCATAGAGAAAAACAAGGTCTCCCTCTTGGTAAGAACGAAGCTAACCTTTTTATCATATTGGGATTATACCTAGTGCTTATGAGCCTCGAGTGCTAATTCGACATCTCGATGGGTTTTGTCTAGCTGATTAAGGTATAGTAAGCATTGTTCTTCGGCAGTAGTGTCGAGTAGGAGTTCAACGGCTATTTGCAAGGAAGGGATCTGACACTTGATGGGTTTTTCATTGTTGTAAAGCTTGGTCTCATGCTCGACGATAGACAGATCTATGTCAGGCATTTCCTCATAAGACCAGGTGAATACATCACAAAATTCCTTAAATAGGTAGGTGAAGCTTGCAATTTCCTCAGGATTGCAATCAGCTCCAATATGGATGTTTTCCACGATGCCTGTCTTGACAGAAATATCGATGAGCAATGTCTTTGAAATATTTCCCATGTTTCCTTCCACCTCCAAAGTTTGGATGGTCGTATAGGGTGAGGAAATGATTTTTGGTATGTCAGGGGACAGGATTTGAAGAGGCATCGTGTCCAAATCAGATATCAAAACATGATGGTGCCAATCCTCCCAAGGTCGCTCTTCTAAACTCATGATTTCTCAAATAGCTTCGTCCGTAGGTAGGACTTGATTGAGTAGATCGAAAGAAGGAGTGTTTATGGGAGGGGTAGTGGTACCGTTGGCCGTAACCAATGTGATCGGAGATGCAAATGTAGATTGAATGGCTTGGTAGGCCAATTCAGCTGGTGACAATAGCATTTGTTCTCCGTATGTGTCAAGGTCTGAAGGAGCCAATAGGATCCATGGATCGGTCTGTTCATGAGGAATAGATGAAAGCATGTTGACCATATATGAAACCTTGGGTGACTGAAGAGGAAAACAACCCATGAGGGAAGAAGCCTTCAATAGACTGGTACTGAGACTGACATAAGAGTCAGGTACACCACCTACTAGGGGTACGGAGCCACTTGGTAATGGGGAATAATCAGGGGTGCAGAAAGACAACTGATCTACTGTAACTACCTTTCCATCCAATGGAAATAGGATGATGTGAAAGACAATAGATACAATGGCCATCATGGCATATGTCCAACTACGACCTGGCAAGAGATTTTAGTCAAGTTTTTTATCTATGACTTCTATGTCCACCATTACCGTTTTCCCATACAAAGTGATGGGGTAGCTAGCTAGGTAACCTTTTGGGATGAAAGTGTGGCCATTGAAAGCTTTAAGGGAGTTTGATGGTGGGGATAGGGTTGGAGAACCCAGGGTGAGCCAACATGAAGCCGACATGATGCAGGTAGAAGCGCCTTTGTCACTGACAGTTCTATGTATACTTTTACCTTTCGAAAAACATTGCACCTGAAATGCAAGCTGGTGAGAAATGGGAGGTTTACACTTTTCCATGTCAAAAATTGCAAGTGTGGAATCCTGTGGTTCGATACCACCAATAATTGAAAGCAAAGCTTTCCTTTGTGCTGGGCATGTTTGTAATACTTCGAGCACCAACATAGCCGACAGCGCTTGCGCCAAGTCTTCTACAATGCTATAGTTTTGGGCAGCACATGCAGATGTATTGTGCATTGTGCATCGAAGTGCCCCTTTGGGGGGGGCGAATTAAAAGGTCAGCAACTGGCCTTTCGATATGAAAATCATTGGGCGGTGGTGGGTTTTGACTTGAGGAAGGTTCCTTTGCATGAGCGATAGGAGCTCCATAAGATTTGGCTCGTGTTTGTAGATCTATCATTTCAAAGGTGTAAATGGTAGAAGATCCTTCACCAACTAAAGGATGTTGTGAACCATCATTGCCCCCTTGTGGGGTTGGGGTTCGTTTGCAATAAGGTTTTGCTGCTGCTAAGTGGGAAAAGGATTTTTGAGGACGGTGGGGGTCCTACCAGTATAAGGTTTTGCTACTGCTAAGCGGGAAAAGGATTTTTGAGGACGGCGGGGGTCCTACCAGTATCCTTTTTAGCAATGTATTCTATGCATTCCTGAAGACGCGGATAACGATAGGTCATGTGGTCTTCAGCATAGATTTTGCAAGGAAATATGGTGGGTTTATCCTTTTCATCATCAGGAGGCGCAATGGCCTTCTGGTTTGGGTTTGGCTGCTTTTTTTACTGCTCCTCAGAAGTAGCAGCCTTTTTCTTATTCTTCTTATTCTTACTACTGGGTTTCTGTGTAGACTGCACAGAGTTTATCACGGAGGTAGGAAAAGCAGTCGATTTGGTAGAGGGGTCCACTATCATTTGGGTAATCTGACCACTAAGTTGTTTTAAAGCATCCCCAAAGGTTGCACCGATAATCCCGTCGACGTGCGCTCTGGGGTGCTGAGTAGTGGAGACAATGGAGTTACAAGGAGCATTGGGGATTACATCGTAAAGAGTGCCAGATTGTGAATATATCAGATCTAAGTGCTGAGCAAGACGTATGGATTGGTCTTCTGTGACCGCACCACCTAAAGTGACATATTTAGCGATTTGCGGGAGTAAGTACTTGCAGAACCAATTCGCTAAGAGATAGTTTGGGAGGGGAGCTTTGACTAACCTCCACCTATGTCTCCATTCATGTATTTGATAGGAGATGTGAGTGGCACTGTCCTAAAGTAATGAAGTTAGGAGCTCTATCCCAGTCTCATAGTGGATGGGTAGCTGGAAGTGCTTTAGGAATTCCATCGCTAAAGCGTCGAAGGTGTTTACTGACGTGCGTGGTAACTCAATGTACCATTTAGCTACATTGCCAATGAGGGTGTGGGGAAAAAGACATAACCAGACACTATCATCCACCATGGAGTTTGAAACACACCAAAGATGGTAGGTGGTGATATGGGTGCCCGGATCCTCCCCTTGCTTTCCTTCGAACTTGGGGATGTCCATTGGTATCTTATGCGAGATCGGCGGCCAAAGTAAGTTGTGGTAGATGGGGTCATTTGTGAGTTTGTACAAGTTGGGTATATCCAATGTTGCCAAGAAAGGCAGAGAGTGTGGTGCCCCCAACTCGGACCAAGGTGATGACATATGACTTGAGGAGCCTTGCGCTCCTCCCATCATTTGAGTCCCAATATTATACATGGGCTACGTGGTATAGTAGTTGCCTTGAGGTATGGCATTGTAGTGTGGATTTCCATGGGGATTTTGATACTGGGGTATAGAATTGTGCCCAAGATAAGTGGTGCCCCCTTGACTCATTTGAATTTGTGAGTAGGGTGCCCCCATGGATTGGTTGGGACCTCCTTGAGGATTCCCACCCGTCATAGAACTAACCATTTGTCCTTAATTGACATAAGGAATGCTCATGTCAATCAACAACTTACCATGCGTGCCTAAGAATGGAGAGGGAACTGTTATGTTTCCTACCAGCATGTGCATATTGGGAATTACCCCAGATACTTGAATCTGGTGGTTTGAACTGTACAATGGTGGCCGATCATATTGTTGGTGGATGGGAATGCGCCCATATCGCTATATTGAGCGTTATAGGGAGTGTTGTATGTAGCACTTGTCGAAGGTATGTAATTTGACACTAAAGGGGTGGAACCCGGCATCGGCTGGGTTCCACTCATAGAGGGTGTCATGTGAGTGGTTGTACCTAGGACAAATGGGATAGCGAGGTTCGCCATCGACGGTGTTGTGGTGACTGTCGACTGGGGAAGTGGTGGAGGACCAAAAGTGTCCACAAAGTTCCATGACCCGTTAGTCGTCGATGGGATGGATGGAAATGTTCCACCTACAGAAACAGGGAGTATAAGTGCCGCTGGAATCAAACCTGGGTCCAACAGGTTCATGAGTGGAGGGTTAGAGTGAGGAAGAAACCCTTCGGTGAAGAAATCCTCTAGCAAACTTGAATCGTCGATTGTCCAAATAGATTCTGTGTGAGATCTGGGAGACTGATTCCCTGAAGATGGTGAATCTAGTTTACTGGAGCTCGACGAATCTTCCACAATGAGTGGAGGAAGTCCTAGAAATCATCTATATTGATGACGAGGGCCGGATGTAGCCACGGTGACTGTTAATTTTTATCAATAAATTTTATCGTGATATTTGTTAAAGTCTCAAATGATAACACGCGAGTGCCTAAAAAATATAAAAAATACACTAAGTTGATCAATCAGCAAACAGAGGGAAATGACCTTGTCTAATAAGCACTGATCACTAGAGATGAAACCTAGTATCTCAATGAATAACAGAGAAGGTTGGCCAGATGTACAATTACGGTTACTCTACAGCTTCACCCAAACCTTAGATTGAGGGTCCAAGCACTCTTGTGAAGACGATCAACCTCCCAAAAACTAAAGATAGAGTAGGTCCGTCTGTGTTAGGTACCAGGGCAGCCCGCCCCAATCACCTTGTTTAAGTCCCTAAAATTTTGGCCACTAGGATACCTATGATCACAAACACCACCAGGTGGGACATAGCCGCAGATAGTACGTTGTGTGGGTAGGATACCTGAGTCCTCGACTCAACTCCAAAATCCCTGAAGGGATCCCCAATACATAGAATACCCAAAGGAGTTGTAAGAGAAGGTGAGCTACCTTCACTTACAGTCCGATGTTGTCTCGTATTTCGCTCTGCTTTTACTAGAGTGGTCCCAGTAGTATGAGTGCAGAAGGAATTTTCTCTCTTCTAATGACACTAGTTTGGTTTTCAATCTTGGGTAGTTTACTCACACTGCCTATCCCAAGACCCTAGCCTGAACTAATGTTTGTTTGCTCAATAAAGAGTTACTGATTGATTTTAGGTAAATTTTATGTGTACTTCTTTATTTTTTTTTGTAGGGGAGTTGACATATGAAATGTGATGGGACTCTGACTCAAAAATCATGGACAATGCAATGCTTTAAAAAAAATTCAATTCGATGAAAACAAGTTTTATTCTACAGGTGAGAGTTTTTCACATATTCATATTCTTTCCATGCATATTAGTCATTTAACACATGCATAACCAACAGACTTCTTTCTAATTTTTTCTTAACAACTACTTGGAACCAAAAATAGAGAAGCTTTTAACCAGATAAACAGAAGAGTGAATAAAACATGTGGATCTTTATTTCATAAAAAATGATTTTAAGAAAGAAAAACAAAACTTATTTCCCAAAAAAAATAAAATTAGAACACCTATTTTGCTAACAAAATGCAGTAACAGATCCTCTTTCAGTCCATGAGTAGGCTTCCCATCCCTTTTGGTTTGCAGACACGGCTGGAAATCAAGGTTTTGGGAGACTAACGCTCTATAGCAGTGGCCACAGAGAGTTGATAGGTCCACTAACACTCCCTGTGAGCAGACACGATGCTTTATAAAGCACTTTGTGGTCTGCTAACCTACATTAGTGTGCGAAAACAGTCAAAAATAGGGCTTCTTAGATCAGATTCAGTGATGAATACATGTAGGCAAGATGTAGCAAGGTTTTTGGTGGGTCAGAAAGGGAATGCAGAAGTATAGGGAAGTCTTAGAAGGAGGAGAAAACGGAGATCTGTGGAGTCACCAATTCTTTTATAGGATAAAATGCACGGTGTATGGAGAATGAAGATACCCTCAAAGGTCTTCCCAGGACCTTCAGTGGATTGTAAGATTATCTGCAACCGTCACAAAATTACATGCATGCTCATAAACAATAACTAACTATCAAAGTAGGAGAAGTAGATTACCTCAGGCCTCCATGTAGATTTGTTCAAGAGCACAATGTAGCTATGCAGAAGTCCCCTAAGCCGACTCCAGATCAAGTCATGCACATAGAAGCAACAAGCATAATCACACCATACTACTCAGATAACTAATACATGAATACATAAAATAACATCTAGTTACACATAACTAAGCTACTCATGCTAAAAGATATTGGACAAACAACTGAATGAATGATAGTACCAACACCACGAAGTATATAGTACAACTATAGTTCTATATTAATGTTGGAAGAGTGATTACAACCATCTGTTGCATCAACCTTCCTTTACCCCTCCAACTTGTCTCTCTCTCTCCCTTCTTGCCAACTTCTTATGATTTGAGACAATTCTCAACAGTCAAGTATGTTATCCTTTCAAATGCTCTGCCCTCTATCACCACAACCCTAGCTTTGCTTATGTAGCAATTGAGTTAGGGTTGCCAAGTTCATCCTTGAGTTCCCTAGGGTAAAAGCAATGAAGTTGCCATGCTTTTCAGCTCTTTCCCATTTGCCTCCTTCTTTCGGATTAGAAATCCTCAAAATAGGTCAAATTTGGATGTTTCCTTGCTTTTCTTGACTAATTTTAGGAACAAATATCTAGATATTTATGAGTCAATTCATTCCTTTGATCCTTAGAACTTCACTAGGATTCACTAACGTTGTTCCCATACTAGTAAATTGAGTTAGTTGGGTCACTAACGCACCCTTAAGCTTGTAGAGAAGCTTTATAAAGCAGGTTGTCAGTGCATAGCCAGAGTTAGTGTGGAAACAAGGCATGTGATTTTGGTCTTTGCTTCAGCTATCATGTCTTTTCCCTCTGAGTTGATGAGGGGGTCAATTTGTTGTATAACACATGCTCTGCAAGAATCGAAGAAGGACTCTCTTGATCAGTCGGGATAGGAAGCTCACTCTTTGATTCAGGAGAATCTGATGAGACGAGAAGAAGATGAGCAGTATGATCATTATGCTCTTCCGGAACGGAGTGAACAACTGGTGATGAAATCAAGTCGACACTCTTTTCGACCAATGGTTGGTTTGGAACAGATAGAACACAGTCAGGCTTAGGAAGAGCAAGGTCAGTAAGAGATGAATCTAAGTCAATCTCTGCACTAACTGAAGGAGGGTCAGAAGAAAGTCTTTGATAACCAACAGGGAGTTGGGGGGAAGAAGCCGTAAATTTTCCCAAAACTTTGGATGCTTTATCCATAAGAGGACAAAGGTGAAGAGGATGTTCGCCTTCACATAACCTACAGGGAAACCTAATCTTCCCTTTCTTCTTACCATCGCTGGCCACGAGCGTGGCATCGACATGATCTCCAGAGGTCGATGAGGATTGATGAGTCAGATCTTGAGACCATACTTCTAATATCCAAGGAGTACTAGGACAATCACGAAGAAAATGGTCACCCTTGCACAGCTTACAAGGAAATTTAACCTTCCGTGGAGGATCAGAAGGTTTTTCTACCGGAGGTGTACTCAGAGCAATAGTTGCATGGGTGGCTTCTCACTTATCTAACTTCTTCTTCTTCGTCTTCCTCTTCTTCTTCTTAGCCTCCTGATTACCGGATTTAGAACTTTCACCAGGTGAAGTAGAAGGGGAAGGTGAAGACATAGGGGAAGAAGGCGAAGGGTTAACCCTTGTATCATATTGACGTGATTCAAATGAAGGAGATGGCGGAACAGGAGTCAGGACGCTCGGGACCACCGAGGTTGAAAACAACCTAACAGGTAAACCAATGGTTAACCTAGGCAGGGACAACGTCACCATATAAGGAGCACCAGCATTTCCAAAAGAAGGAAATGGACTAGGATTCCCATCCGAGGGGAGACCTTGACTAGTAGACTCTCGAAACGTTGCCATTAGAATCAACCTTGAAAGGAATGCTAAGTTTAACCAGGAATCTTTCGTGGGTAGTTAATTTTACAACATTGAAACAAAATTGTGCCTTTTCATATTTTAAGAGTCGAGAAAAAGACGAAACGTGACTCTATCTCTTTCGAGGTTTAATAAGCCTGAAAGGACAAGTGCTCAGATGATCCTTTTACTTTTAAAGAGTCGAAAAGGAACAAAAGTGACTACTCTGGAATTCTAGGCAAGATGTTAACTAGACAAATCATAAAACTGCATATACACCTTGGTAATAAAATGAAAGAGAAATGACCAAGGACTTTCCGTATCGCAGTCAATCTTCTCAAATGTTTTGTTCGGTGCATTACGACTTGTAAGGTGGTAGACTCAGCTGCCTATGGATAATAGGATGATAACTTAGTGGGATCTCCCAATATATACATGATGGTACGAGGAGCACAAATCCGTACTAGCACCTATTGCACCACAAAAGGAGGAATCACCCAACCTTAGTGAGGAAAATAGGAACTAGGTTTAATGACGTTGGAACACGTCTCTAGCCTAGACCTCTAAATATTTTAGCATTAGGTTCCAATACATTTTTAAGTTCATTCAATAGATTTTAACAGTTAATCTTGAATTAAGTCTCGATTTCAGGACCCTACCGAAAGTATTTCAACAATCTCTAGTATGCAACTATAATGAGTAAAAGACCATTCCTTTTGATGAACGACTACTTAAATAAGGGTAAGGAGTTCATTTCCAAGAAAACGACGACAATAACAAGAAAATGCAAGAACAACAGTGCAAGCAAGTAATCCAATCAATAAGAAACACAATGCATCGATTTCCACTTATCTCGCAACTACTATGACGAAAAATGAAAGATTTGAATTTCACTTTTCAATTCCTAATCATAAAGAATCTACTAATGCAAACATTCTTTCATTTTCGTATACTATATGAGTGTAATTGTTTTTTATTTTTTGGAATAAATGACAAACAAGCTAATGCACAACTTCACTGATCAAAAGGCAAATGTAATCTATGCTTCAATAGTGAATGGAAATCAAATCAACACAACAAGCTAGTTTGATGACCAATTACTACATATCAACCAAGAAGATGGGCAAAGTAGCAAGAGAACAGCTTCAAACAAATCAACAAGACTGTTGTGGATGTAGTGCAGAATCTTGGAAGGACAAGCAACCCAAAACAAGTGAATTCTTGATGAAATCCTAAAAGACTTAGGTCACACAGCCCAAGAACCAAAACTCATACAAACATCTGTAAGAAGGATATGCCTTAGAAAACACAGTGGAAAAAAGCTTAATAGAATGTAAGGGATATCAAAGGACAAGCTACACTAGCCTATTTAGGAGGCAAGGTTGTAAAAATAAATTCTACAAGAATCGTCGTAGGGGTAAGACTAACAACATGAGACAATCGCCAAATTGTCACAGGCACTACACTAGCAACTGAGCGATCTCATCGCAAGGGTACACCTATTCTTAGCGACGGTCCGATTTTAGGAATCGTCGCAGCTGTATGACGGGATATCTACGACGTACAGCTCGGTTAAAAAGGACAGGAGCGATTCGCCGCAGCTATTAGGAATTAAACAACGACGATCTCAATAGAGAGGGAAAACAAGGCAGTTCCAGCTAAAAGACACCAGGCTTATCAATCAGACAGTGAGGTGGACTACCAGATATACTCAAGTGATCCAAAAAACTGATGGTTCAGTCTCAAAACAAAGAGACAATATGTAATCTAACCAAAAACAAATCAAGAGCAAAAGCAAGAGACAACACACAAAGGACTCCCCAGCGGAGTCGCCAACTTGTGATGTAGGTAAGTTCCCTCTGCGGACAGAGACAACCCCTCTAGCCCTAGAGTGGATCTAGTCACAACAAGACAAAGACAATAGCTAATTCCTTAAACAGTTCTCATTGAAGAGGCCTACCTTAAACCAGTGTTCGATGAAGTCTTTGTCACGTTGCTTTAGATATTTCTTTCTTCTACTTAATGAATGATGCAGCTGAAACAACATAAGAAAATGAAAAAACACATAATAGAGCACAACAACGAACTATCTACTTATAGAGTCAAGGAACCATAAGCTATCGACATACATTTCATATATGATATAAGAAAGAACCATTGATTATATTAATATGAGCAATAGTAAGGCTTACAACCATGCCTTGACATTGCAAGCTTCCTTGAAGGGTCCGATCAATATGTCTCCATAAGAATTCGCTCTCAAAGGTCTCCCAGAAAGGTTGATGACTCTCTCTCACACCCAAAAGCACAAGTATGAAACTAAGGCAGTCACAACAAGGCTTTCTTCTTCCAAAACCATTTTACACTCTCAGTCCACAACATGAAAGGAAATCCAAGCTGTAAGCTATCAATCCAACAAGCTAAGAACTAGCACTCTAAGACCTTGCTAAGAACTCTGAACTAGCTGACCATAGTCATGGAGGATGCTTTTATAAGAGGAGGACCCTCCATAAATGAGGGGAGAAGAAGCTTATCTTAAAGGGAGGTTACTCAAAAGGCGGAACCACAATCTCAAAGGGGAGAGGCGAACTTCCTTGACCCAACAGCCAGCTCCAAAACCACCCAGAATCATTTTGTTTAAACTAATTCGTCATATCTGGGTCATCGCATGTCAAATACTGAGACTCAGAGACAACATCGCAAGGTGTTAGTGCATTCTGGGCTATTGTCGCAGGAAGGATACTGATGACTTGCGACGATCCCTAAAATTTGACAATCGCTGGGAATAGGTGTACCCTTGTGACGGTGTCATGAGGTTCTCGTTTAGCTTGAGCCATCATCGGAGGCAGGACACTGATGTCCTGTGATGATCTTGAAACATAGGTAAAAAGGGTTAACTTTTGGATTAATGAGCATGGCTAATCTTCTTGAGTGATATGGAAGACGTGGACACATATTTTGATGTATGACACAAATCAGATGCCATTCAGGGATCGACTCTACCCGAGATCAGGGGATGCGGGGATGGTGACAAAATACTATGTAACAATGCGGGATGCATAACTTAATGCGAGGTGAGGGATATCACAATCAGGAAGTGGTGAGGAGCGTTGTTTTATAATTCATGTAATATACATCGATCGCGGGTTGCGGGATTTTTATGGATTTCAATATAGTTTAATGGGTGTAGCTAAAGTTAAAACAAATGGAATTTCGGCTAGAGTTAATACTGTTAGGACCCTACATTGTACCTTTTTGCTCACATGCTTTGTTATCATTCCACCCTTTTTCAATCCATATTTAAAGCCTATGTTATTACTTTAATCCATTTTCCAAAGGTATATAACATTTCTTCTTGTTACTATATGTTTAATTTGTTTTACATATAATTTTACATTACTTTCATAATTAACCAATGATCGGAAATAGCAACAACTACATTCCAAAGTTGGCATTGTCACAACCATTGTAACAACATTTTGTTAATGGAAGAACCAATTATCCTATTTTATCATATCGGGTTAAGAATAGGATTTATAATGTAATCAAATGTATAATAGATGTCTCCTCTTTAAATAGAGGAGACATCAGCATTAGAGGGGAGGACGGACAGACTACAGGAAGGTCTAGCTGAAAGTAAAGGAACTTGAATCTTTTTGTAATATGATACATTGACAGATGAATAAAATATTGTTCTAAACACTCCTTCTTAGTTCCTTTTTCTGGGGAATCTTGTGAGAAGGAAAGGGCCCACCTTCCTCACAAGATTCACCCATTAATTCCTGTAGTGTGTTAAGTGTTATTTTTCATTCATACCTTGTTAAACTCTATTTGTTGAAATTACTTATGTGTTATTGGAACTCTGTATTTATTGTTGAATTCTGTTTCTATTTGATTATTGCATTGTTTTCATAAATTCATTCATAGGTAATCAATGATTATTTTAATTGGTAATCGGGTTTACAGAGTGATTTTGTGAAGCATGGTAATCAGAAACAGGTGCTGAAGATTCCTACTTGGGGAATAGGGTCCTGTTCTCTGTTATATCACAATTAGTCTTTTCCTATGCAGATTGATTTATTTTCCTAGATTGTCATTTTTAATGTAATCCAGCATTCTTTTGATAATTTTCTGCAATAGAGAGATTGTTCCTATTGTAACTCAAAGTAGAACTTTAGTTTGTTTAAAGCAAGGTGTGATTAGTGTAATTGTTACTACAACTTTTCATTGCTTTTGAAATTGATAATATACAGTGTGTGATTGCCTTTGAAACAAACAGACTTCCCTAGTTTGACAATTCATGTAGCACTTGGTTTTTTAAATTAATAAGTAATCAAAGTGACCAACATTTTGGCGCCATTGCCGGGGAAGGCAATTGTAGATTTCAAAAGCATTGATATTTTTCTTTCAAATGTGCAAAATGCATGAGAGGACACAAGAAAACTAACCCTATAGGTGGCAAGGGCAAAGGGAAAGGAGGAAGAAAGACCTTTATTGACGAGATTATATCAAAAGCTAAAACTTCTCAGAGGCTAAGCTCTCGAAAGCCAAAGCCTCAACTCTCCCTTCAAACAAACTACGAAACAAAGGAAGTTGTGAGCCCTGAAATATTTGAGGAGCCAGTAGAAGACATTGAGGAACCAGTAGAAGACATTGAGGAACCAATCGAAGACGTTGAGGAGCCAACAGAAAACATTGAAGACAGAGCAAGTGCAGTAGGAGAACAAGCAATGGAAGGGAACAATGAAGGATTCTTTGGTGGAGGACAGGTAGAACCTGAAGGAAGAGATGAGAATTCTCTCTCTACCTTGGGATTTCCTATTGGTGATCTTCCCAGAGGAGAAACTCCCATGAAGAATATCCCACTTTCGGCCTTACCTAACTTCCATGGTTTATCTTCTACAGATCCTGATGAGTTTCTTTTTGAGTTTGATATATTATGCCGAAGCTATGATTATGTTACTTTTTTTTTAACATGATCAGGTACTTATATATTATAAAAATTGTTGGGAGCCAAGTCCTGTTACATATGTAAGGAGAAATAGATAAGGAGAAGTCCAAAAGGGGTACGTAGACCCTGACTTCTTGTAGGAAAACTTGAGTAGAACAGATTGAAAAAGAAAACGGCTGTATTGCCTTACAAACAGACCTGCGAGAAGACAAAATTTACTAGTCATTAGGCAGATTACTAAAGCTGATTGACAGAGTCATCAATCTAGGGTTCTTTCTTAACACTGGCTCTGGTTGAGGTCTCAGCTTGCATACTCTGAGTGATGGATTTGATATGGGCAATTGCTTCCTCCATGTGGTTACATTTTTCCTTCAGGCTTTCTATCTCAGCTTTTTGTTTTTGAAACTTCTGTCTCTTTGATCTACTTTCTGCCTGAAAGTCCTCTTTGAGCTCATTGAAATGTTTGACGAACCTTGCTATCATAAAGCAATGGGCTTTACATAGCGTGCAACTGCTATTTGCAATCACTCTTTCCAGAGGGTTCTCGGGTTGTTCTCTGTGTTCCGGATTCTTAGCTTGCTCTCTGTTTTCTGGAATCTCAGCCATATCAGGGGAGCTATTGGGGAAGGGGATGCAGTACAGGGACAGGGATAAGGAACTGGGATAGAAAAGAAGGAGAGGGAGACCGGAAGAAAAATAGGGGAATTCTATGATTACGTTACTAATGCTCAAAAACTGAAGCTATTTCCAGCAACACTAAAAGGAAATGCACTAAGATGGTTCATGAGTTTGGGAGGCCATGTAATCACAACATGGGAATAGATGAAACAAAATTTTCTGCTCAAATATCAAGATTACTGCTGGATGAGAGAAAAAAGAGAGGAACTATTTAAGATGGTGTTGGCTAGTTGAATTGTTTATGAATTAAACATTCAAGTACCACATTAATTGTCAACCAGGGAAAGTCTTTTTATTCCAAAGGCTACTGCGTACTGTATGTACTTAAATTCTAAAAGCATTGAAAAGCTGTAGTATACGTAATTCTTACGCTATGTCATTACAGTACTTGTTAAAATAAAAGCAATTAATTAAAACTACAAATCTGGAAAGCAAAGTGATGGATGCTCTGTTGGCAGAGGATCAGGACCCTATCCTCCAGGTGGGGACGTTCAGCACCTGCCCCTGTAATCAGATTACTAATGCACACTGCACTCTCATTCACCGGTGAGAAACAAACTCAAGTGATTAATGAAACAGAGTACTAGCAAAACAGAAAATACCAGAGGTAATGCTATAGAATCCAAACAGAGTACCAGAAAGAAACTATTGCACACTTACACACTTGACAAGAAAGTAAATGGGTGAATCTTGTGAGGAAGGTGGGCCCAGTCCCTCTCACAAGATTCCCCAGGAACATGAAGATTGGATTAAGTGCTCAAAACAGTTTTATATTCATTTGCCAAAAAGATTTGAATACAATAAAGTTCAGACTTGCTGATGTTCTCAAGATCTCCCCTTACAGACTCACCATAGACACTGACTAATCCCCTTTCTCATGTAGATGTCTCCTCTTTATAGAGGAGACATCTATTACAATAGAGTATTACAGCCCGTTAACCCATTCTATCAAAAATAAGAATTTCAGAACGTTGTTACAATAGTATGATAATATGTTCTTTCTTGGGTTCTGGCTGTTACACAGCTGGTAACTGACTTCGACCGTCTTCTCGGGATGTTCACATTCCTTTTTCGTTTCCCCATGCTGTTCTTGATTTAGGCCATTCTGACTGTGTTCTTCTTGCTTTAGACATCTGCTTGATTATGCCGCATCAGGGTTCTTTAAATAGTTGCCATCTGTTATTCGCGGCTATTACAAAATAGCTTGCTTTAGGTGATTGTTGTTGCTGACTGTAGCAACTACGGAGTTGTTGCTTCTGGTGTTGCAGCAACTGCGTAGTTGTTGTTTCTGGTGTTACAGCAACTGCGTAGTTGTTGTTTCTGGTGTTACAGCAACTATACATTATAATTCCTGCAAGCTTAAGGCAATTACTTGACAGTTTAGTCAGCTTTTCCAAGGATAAATATAAAGATATTCACGAATATGCAATGAACAATTAAACATAGATATGCGGGAAGTTACTTCATACCTTGGGGTAATTATGTCATTATAAAATCAAAAGCTTTCAACCTATGACTGCAAAAGGATAATAATACGGCAAAAAGATAAGGTCAAAAATAGGTCAATTCTGAGTCCCAACATCCCCCCCAACTGAAGAGATTTCATGTCCCCATGCAATGGCTACTCTGAGTCTGAGTCGGAGAACTGGGACGAACAATGTAGATTACTAAGACAATAGCTGTAGGGAGTAGCATCAAACTTCTTCCTGAACCCACAAACAGTTTGTATATGCTTCCATGCTGCCGCTTCTTCCCTGTTAGATAGTCCAAACTGGCCCTTATACTGATCACCAGACAACCATAAAAGTGGAAATTTAAATTTATAACCCATCCAATTTTCAGCACAATGCTGCATGCATTCAACATACTGAGGTACCCTTGAGAGTGCTACCTGCAGATTTGATGGGTTATACGGGTGATATTCCTGCCTCTCTGTGGGGCAGTTTTCCCAAAACAGTTTATTTGCTTTAACAGCCAAGGATGCTTTAGTCTTTACATAATGCTGACAGTCTGTTAGGACCTTTGTTTGCAGTTTCATGACATGATCCTTCATATCAGGGTCGCTTACCATTTTTAGGTGTTGTGCAATGAAAGTGGCAGCGTTCTGTGGTTCAGCTCGAATCCACAGAAGACAATTCTGTTCGTTATGGTGAGCTGAGACAAAGGCATTCTGCCAGGTAAGTTGATTAGCCAAAAAGGAGATGAAGGCTCTCAGCTGTATGTCACCAACTACAGGTATCATATTCATGTTCCTTTCTTCAGATACAGCCTCATTATGGAGGTATAGTTCACATAGGAGGTTTTGATCATTTTTGGATGCCTCTGCAAAGGTCTGCATAAACTGCTCTGCTGTGACCACTTGATGAGGCCTCCCCTCTTTGACAGCCTTCAGCTGTATAAATGCAAGTCTTTCCCTAAAAAATGTAGCATAGTTAGAAGAGGGTTTCCTTGTGGCAAGCATTCTTTGACATAACTCAAACATCTGGGACAGTCTGGCTTTCAGTTCCTTGATTTCTTTATACTGGGCCCTACACTGTTCCAGTGCTTCCCAGTTCTTATAAGCATGATCAAACCAGGTCCCCTTTTGTTGTTCGAATGCTTTGCCTTGAGACTGCTGATATTCTCTCCACCACTTACCTTTTAATGCCTGAAAACTCTATGTTTCTGTACATGCATCACTAACAGTGGGGAGCTCTGTTTGTATACAGGCATCAACCAGGATCATCTGCTCTGTTGGAGTGGGCTGGGATGATCCAGCATCTTTCTCTTCATCTCTGACTAGAGTCTCTTCCTCCTGTTGTACTAATTCATTTTGCTCCAAGGTGATTTGGGTGGGCCAGGGTGAATCTGTCCCTTTTTCTTCGACTTCTCCTTGCTCCTTGGCAGTTTGACTGAGGCTGGACGAATTCAATTCTTCTTTATTCCCTTCTGAAACTATTTGTTCTTCCTCCATAATAATCTGGGTAAGCCGGGGTGAGTCTGTACCTTTTTCCTCATTTTCTTCTATGTCTTCTTCTCGTTCCATAACACTTTCAGTGTTTCCTTCTTCATTTCCTGGTTCTTGTGTAGCTTCTTCTTCCATAGCAAATTGGGTAGGCCGGGGTGAATCCTTGTTCTCCTCTTTCTTTTCTTCCTGCATAGTGTCAGCAAGCTCCTCTGTTTGTTCCTGTGCAGTCTCTGGAGAACTTACTGGTTCTTGTGTGTCAGTAAGCTCTTGATCTTGTGCATTTTCAGGCGAACTTACTGGTTCTTGTGTGTCAGTAAGCTCTTGGTCTTGTGCAGTTTCAGGTGAACTTACTGGTTCTTGTGTGTCAGTAAGTCCTTGATCTTGGTCCTGCATCTTCTCTGGAGAGCCTGTTGGTTCTTGTGTGGCAACAGGTCTCTCTGTCTGCACTTCTTCTGAAGATCCTGTTGGTTCTTGTGTAGCAACAGGTCTGTCTGTCTGCACTTCTTCTGAAGATCCTGTTGGTTCTTGTGTAACAACAGGTCTGTCTGTCTGCACTTCTTCTAAAGAACCTGTTGGTTCTTGTGTGTCAACAGGTTTTTCTGCCTGCATTTCTTCTAAAGAACCTGTTGGTTCTTGTGTGTCAACAGGTTTTTCTATCTCAGCAGAGGATTGTGGGATTTCTATTTGTGCATCAGCAGGCTCTTTTGTTTCATCTACAGCAGCGGAGGCTTCCTTCATTGGTTCTTGTACTACCTTATATCCTGCCTGAGTATATATTTCACCACAATTTGTACACATATATTCGTTATCTTTACTTTTCTCTGCTGCAGACGCTACTCGTGCTAAAACATGCAGGCTGAATTCTTTCTGATATGCTTCCCTAACCCTTATTATCTCTTCCTGATAGTCCTGAATCTGAGATTTCAGAAACTCAATTTCTTCCTGTAGGGCAGGTATGGTAGGCTGATCCTGTGGGACAGTAGATTCTAGTGGAGGCAGAGGTTGTGCTTCGTCAATTTGATCAGTATTCCCCACAGGTGGTTCTTGTGTATCACCTGGGGTAGTGGTTGTTTCTTGTGTTGCAGCCACTTGGTCACTATCACTCTGGGTGTCGGCAGCTGGTTCTTGTGTATCAGCTGTCTTAAGATATGATGTCACGAAGCTATGAACACTCTGCATCTCAGCCTCTGTGGGTGAGGGAGAGGAGTTTCGAGGAGTGGCTGGAGTGCGGGTTCTTAAAGCGATGGGTGGTGAACTGGAGGAATTAGGAGATTCAACTACTACCGATTTTCGTTTTGGTAGAGAAGCAGGGAATTGAGGCGTTTTTCTCTTCCTGCTAGCCTTTAAGGTAGGGACAATAGTCAGAGTAGTAGGTGCTTTGGTTGAAACCCTAGTTCTCCTTCTTTTTGCTGGGGTTTTCTTTTCCTGCTGCATTTTTCATTTACGCTGAGTAATTGGGATATTATCGTCGGAATCATCAGTAGAAATACTGAGTATGGGAGCGGAAGGATTGGTTCTTTTGGGAGATGTGGTTAATTCCGCTGCTGCTTGTTCATTCTCAGTAACGTGCAGGGGTGTTTGCTGGGGTTGTTCAGGAATATGCTCTGCTTGCTGAGGGTTTTCCAAAGGGATTTTTTCAAGCATGTCGTCCGTTTGCTGAGGAAGCTCTTGGTCTTGCTGAGGTGTGTCCTCAGCTTGACGAAGAGTTTCCTCTTCTTGATGAGGACCTTCATGCTCTGGCTGTGGAATTCCTTCCTCCGGATGGGGATTAATGGGGGGTGGAGGGTTGTTTAGAGCGAGGGCTCTGTTAATCAGCAATTGGGCTAAGCGATGATGTTTTAAGGAGAGAACTGGATGCTTCACTTTCATAGCATATCGTGACATATTTTTGAGACAACCCAGCAAATAATATGGCATGTTCAATAATTGACCATTTCTTAAGTGATTTAACAGGACGAAGTCGTGCTGGTAAATTACCTGGTAGCGACCTTTGCACGTCAGATATTGCTTGACGAATTCAATGACTTTTGGCCATGGTTGAGGCAACGACCGCAGTGCTACACCTCTGCCCTTGGTTTCTACTTCCTCTCCTGGTCGGAGAAAGTCTTGCTGTGCATTCAGAATCAGGTGCTTTCTGCTGAACCACCGTGTGCCATTGGCTGGTAGTCCGGTGACTTCAGCTATGATTTCTTCCGTGACTGGAACTTGAATTCCTTGGACGACAGAGAATCCTTCTGTCAAATTGCATGCGAATTCCAGGACTTGCTGCTCATCAAAGTCCGGAAGTCTCCTGAAATACTCTATCCATCCAGCTTGCAAGAAAATTTGGTAAATTTCCGGAAAGAGTTCCAGGACTGCTGTCGTGCCAGGTTCATGAGTAATGAGGGTTCCTCCCATGGCTGTTGTCTCGGTGAATCTTCAGAATTCAGAGCCGAGCTACCGATTTCAACTCAGAGTATACATCGCAAATGGTAACATGTCGTGGCTTTTACATACAACCGGGAGAATTAAGGGTGGCGGTGGTTGGCGTGGTTTGTCATTATGAGAATTGCTTTGGTAATCCCCCCCCCTTCCTACGTGTAAATGATATGATTGGGAATGCAATCATTTGATGGACCTATCAACTTTTCCGCGTTATCTATTATTTAATGCTCATTCATAAACGTGCGTACCTTCGTATTTTACCTTTTTGATCGCTGCGTCAAAAAGTCTTTTCTTGTCTTCTGTCAAATTATAATAATTACCGCGGATCTGAAAGCATGGGAATATGGGTGATTTGTAATGATAATGACGGGAAGTGATAGTAAGGTGTTGTAATCATCACGAGAGGTGGTATATTTTATCAAGATTTGTTCGTGAGGGAATTTTGCTGGGAAGGATATTTCGTGATCGGGAAGCAATATCGTGGCACCGGGATTGGTGTTGCAGCAATGGGAAATTACCGTTGGGGCAACAGGGATTGGGAAAAAGACGTTTGTGAAAACGGGGAATGTGCCGGAGTAATGGAACTAGTGTTGCAGCAACAGGGAAATGGTGTTGCAGCGACAGGGAAGTGGTGTTGGAGCAACAGGGATGGTGTTGCAGCAACGGGAAATGGTGTTGCAGCAACGGGAAATGGTGTTGGAGCAATAGGAATGGTGTTGCAGCAACAGGAAATGGTGTTGCAGCAACAGGGAAATGGTGTTGCAGCAACAGGGATGGTGTTGCGGCAACGGGAAATGGTGTTGCAGCAACAGGGATGGTGTTGCAGCAACGGGAATTCGGAGTCCACACAGTAATTCCTTTTGAGACTTTTTGTTCTCAGCTACTTCCCAAGCTAACACCTGCAAAATACTGAAATGTAATATCGCAATCCTTGGCAGGATTTATTAGTTTCTAAAAAAAAGAATGTCTAACCTAAAAATTACATAAATAATAGAAACTCAAGTGCTTTGAGGGACAGCAAGTTCCCCTGGAAAAGAATACTGTTTTATTGCCATGCAAGTGGCTTTAAAATCCTCTTTGGAAACTGGCCGCTGATATAACCGAAGTCGGTAGCCATTCACTAATAGTGGTGTTCTGCTTCCATCAATTGTTAAAAGTCTAACTGTTCCATTTGGGAAAACAGTATCCACCTCGTACGGCCCTAACCATCTTGTTCTCAGCTTCCCTTGAAAATTCTCAAAACGTGAATCATAAAGTAAAGCCCAGTTACCTTTCTGGAACTGCTTTTGCTTGATGGTTCTGTCATGCCATCTGCTTCTTTGTTGCTGTATCATAGTTGTTTGATGGACGGCATCCAGTATTTTCTCATCCAATTCCTGCAACTGCTGCAACCTGGCTATCTGTGCATCAGTTAAATCAAGGTTAACAGCTAAGGCGGTTCTTAAGGTTTTAATCTCAAACTCTACAGGAAAAATAGCATTCTTTCCAAAAACTAATTCATAGGGTGAGAAGCCTATTGTATTTCTCCAAGTGGTTCTGTAGGCCCAAAGAGCCTCGGGAAACCGCTGAAACCAGTCCCTTCTATTCTCCTTTATCGTTTTTGTTAAGATAGCTTCTATGACCTTGTTGGTGCTTTCCACCTGCCCATTTGCTTGGGGGTGGTATGGTGTGGTCATCTTATGCTTGATATGATATTTTTGGAGCGTATCTTTGAAGCCATGAGAATTGAAAGGAGGTCCTCCATCAGTGACTAATTCTCTGGGTAGTTCAAATCTAACAAAGATTTCTTCAAATAAGAATGTTAGTACTGCTTCTTCATTAGCTTTAATGAGTGCTTTGGCCTCTACCCATTTAGTCATGTAATCTGTGCATACTAAAATATAAACTCTTTGATTAGATGGAGGATTAATGGGACCTACGAAATCTAATGCCCATTTCTCAAAGGGTTCGAGAGTTACCTGGGGATTGAGTGGCATTTCATCCCTATGGTTGGGCTGGCCCATTCTTTGACAGCTGTCACAAGCCTTCACATATTTTCTAGCATCTTTAAAAAGTGATGGCCAGTAATAACCCATTCTAAGTACCTTGTGAGCTGTTCTTTTATCTGCAAAATGTCCTCCACAAGGACCATCGTGACAAGCTTTCAATATATCATAAATCTCGTCTTCCCCAACGCACCTCCGGATTTCTTGATCTATTCCTGTGTGGAACAGACACCCGCTTATCCAGCTGTACCTAGCACTTTGCTGGATGATCTTCCTTCTTTCCTTGTGTGATAGGTGTGATGGTAATTTTCCTGCAACTAGATAATTGGCAATGTCTGCATACCAAGGTGAGTGAGCAGATACTGCAAATAGATACTCATCAGGAAAAGAATCATCTACTGGAACATTTTCATCAGTTTTTAAACGAGAAGTAAAATCAGCAACTACATTTTCTTTTCCTGGCCTATCTACAATTGTGATATCAAATTCCTGTAATAGTAATAACCACCTGGTGACTCGAGCATTTGTAATTGATTTATTCATTAAATACTTGATGGCCAAGTGGTCAGTATGCACAAAGGTAGTATAGCCAGTAATATAATGCCGAAATTTATTAATAGCATAAATAACTGCTAAAAATTCTATCTCAGACACTGTATAATTTAGCTCAGGTGGTGTCATGTTTTTGCTGATGAAATAGATAGCATAGGGGAGATTGTTTTCTTCCTGACCCAGGACAGCTCCAATTGCCGTACCTGAGGCATCAGAGGAAATATGAAAGGGTAATGCCCAATCAGGTCCTCTCAAAATAGGAGTTGCGGACAACTGATGCTTAAGTTTATTGAATGCATTCTCACAGTCATCAGTCCACTTGAATTCAGCATTTTTCATTAATAATACAAACAGAGGAGAAGCTATTTTAGAAAAATCCTTAATGAATCTTCTGTAATATCCGGCATGTCCTAAAAAACTTCTCACCTCAGTTTGTGTTTTGGGGATAGGAAGGTTCTGAATCACCTGAATCTTAGCTGGGTCGACTTGAATTCCTAAAAATGAAATGAAATGACCTAATACAATACCCTGATTCATCATCATATGGCACTTTTCAGTGCTTAAAGCAAGGTGTGCTTCCATGCACCGCTTAAGTACTTTTTCAAGGTTTTGCAGAGCATCTTCAAAGGTCACTCCATAAGGAGTAAAGTCGTCCATGAATATTTCTAATGAATCGTTTAACATATCAGAAAAGATTCCTATCACCGCTCTTTGGAATGTTGCTGGAGCATTGCATAGTCCAAATGGGAGTACTCTGTAAGCAAAGGTTCCCCATGGGCTAGTAAATGTGGTTTTGTCCTGGTCCTGGAGTGCAATCCTAATTTGGTTGTATCCACTAAACCCATCCAAGAATGAGAAGAATTTCTTACCTGCTAAATTATCCAATACTTGATCAATAAAAGGTAAAGGGAAATGATCTTTCTGGGTTGCTTTATTTAATGATCTATAGTCTACACATACTCGCCATTTCCCATTCTTCTTTGGTACAATTACGAGTGGGGAAACCCACTCACTTTCAGATATTGGATATATAAATCCTGCATTTAAAAGTTTTTGGAGTTCCTCCTTCACAATTTCTCTAAGGTTAGGGTTCATTCTTCGTTGGGGTTGACAGACTGGCCGGGATCCCTCCTTAATATGAATACGGTGAGTACATAATTCAGGGGAGATCCCTTTCATGTCTGTGTAGTCCCATGCAAATGCCTCTTTATTTGCTTGGAGTAACTTTATTAATTTCTGTTTTTCATCATCAGTCAAATCAGGATTTATATTTAGTGTTTTACCAGGTTCAATTTCAATTGTTGTGCTCTTGGAAGGGTTGCCTAATGTTGTCTGGCATAAGTTTTCATCTTTCATATTCTGCTGGGATTCAGGTTCTAAGATTGTAGCGAAGTGGTTAAATGTTTCTGGATTAACCGAAGAGGGTTCAGAAATAAAACTACTAATTAGTTCATCTTCGGTGGAGTCCTTAAAAGTCAAAGCTTGTCCAATAGTTAATATAGGTTGGGTTTCCTCATCCTCATAGTCTACCCATACAGAATTGTCACTATTAATCATGGGTGTGGCATGAGGATAGAGGGTAAGCTATTTAGTTTCTTGTCCATTGGAGATGGTCATTGATCCAGATCTACAGCTGATGAAAGAATCTGCTGTAGCCAACCAAGGTCTCCTTAGAATCAACGGATGACCCCCCAACTTTGTTTTAGTTTGTAACACCACAAAGTCAACCGGGTAATTCCAGGATTCTACAGAGATTATAAGGTCTTTAATGACCCCTTCAGGTTTAATCGTAGAACGGTCAGCTAATTCTAAGATAGTTGGAGTTTCCCTGATAAAGTTTTTTAGCTGGAGCAATTGCGCTGTTTCGAGTGTCATAATATTTATTGCAGCTCCTAAATCTACTAAGACTTTAGAGATAAAGGTTTTTCCAACCTGGACTGTTACTGTAGGGTGACCAGGGTCACCATACTTCACAGGATAATCTTTTTCAGTCATTAAGGCAGTTAATTCCCCCATCACATGAACTGTGAGGGGATATTTAGCCTTCCTTCCAGGCTTTTTTATACAAATGTCTCTAATAGTTCTAGCATATATAGGAACATCCCTTAATGCTTGCAATAATGAGATTTTGACATACAAGTTCTGTAGCTCTCCTAAAAGGTTAAAGGCAGGTTGTTCAGGTGTTTTAGTGAGAGTCAGCCTTTCAGGGAATGGCGGATCTATTGTTTGATCATTATTGTTAGATGTTGATTCTACTGTTTCAGCACTATGGTTAGCTGGTTTCTCTTTTCTAGCCTCTTCTTTGTCAGAGTCCGTAATATCATCTATAATGGGTTCGACTATTCTCCCTGAGCGAAGGTGAATATCATTACATTGCAGGGGAGAAATAGGCTGATTTTGAATGTCAATAACTTGCAGGGCTTTATTATTATTTGGATTGGGGTTAGGTTGTACAGGCAGCTGTGGTCTCATTGCCTGGTTATTCGAAGGATTATTAGATGGTAAGGAAAGAGACTGTTGTTGTTGAGGAAATGGTATATGTTGGGCTGCCCAGTTTGGATTCCATTGATTAAAGTACGGTTGCTGGGGAGCCCAAGGATTCCATATAGTAGGGTCAGGAAAAGGAAGATTTGGTTGTTGCATAAGTGCAAAATTCATTGCATTGAAGGGTGGGTATTGCATTTGGTTCATGGGTGGGTAAAAAGGAGGATTATTATTCCAACGATTGAATGTTGTATTAGAGCTCATACCTTGTCTTTGCGGCCATTGCCTCCTCTGTGTCATCAGGTACACTGCTTCAGCCTCTTCTTCAGTTGTCTGCAGTGCTGCTTTGATTCCAGGCAGAGAGGGGCATTGTTGTGTTTCATGGTCCTTCTCGCAGATTGTGCAGATAGGTATCTTATCCAGTGGGCATTCTCTGAGTGGATGTTTTTCTCTGCATTTTGAACAGAAAATTGCCAGAGCAGCTTCTGCTTCTGCCTGTTTCTTCTTAACCTGCAGAGCATCAATTTGTGAAGCAAAAGAACTTAGCATCTCAGTTTTAAATTCTTCTAATAAGTTACCTATCTCAGCTCTTGTTGCTCCTCCACTGGCTGACTTCTGAACTCTTGAATACACATTATCTCTGCTTTTTGATCTACCTGCTGCTCCCCTTGAACACCTCATGCAGAGATTAATAATTTCATCAAAGGGTTCTTTGGAAATGTCCCCTTTCCCAAGCATGTTCAACATGTCCAGGCAGTCATCTCTTACCCCTTTCAGCAGTATGGTCTTCAAAATATCTTTACTCATATTAGGATGATCAGAGCGCTGCAGATTATACTGTAATCTTTCCACGAAATCTTCCAAATTCGCGTCCTCTTTCTGAACCATTTTAAACAATTCTTCCTTCCTTTCTCTTGTCCGGCAGTAGTCTTGATACTTGGCCAGAAATCCCTCTTTCATCTGGTCCCAAGTGGTGATTACCTGAGCTCCTAAGCTCATAAACCACCTCAACGCATTCCCTTTTAGTGTTGCTGGAAACAATTTCAGCTTCTGATTAGGACTTATGTAATCATAACTTCTACATAGTATGTCGAATTCAAAGAGGAATTCGTCCAAGTCTTCAGAGGATAACCTATGAAAGTTGGGTAATACCGAGAGTGGAATGTTTTTCATGGGGGTTATTCCTCTCGGGAGCTCCCCAATAGGGAATTCCAGGGTAGAGAGCGAGTTTTCCCCTCTTCCTTCTGTTCTGTTATCCTCCATTGGTCTTTTTCCTGAATCACTTGCTTTATCTTCTGTGTCTTCTGTTTCTTCAGGTTCTTCTACCGGTTCCTCAGTGTATTCTGGTGCTTCCAGCTTCCTTTCAGGTCCTATTATTTCCTCCGTCTGTCGGTCTGTTTGTGAGGAGTATTGGATCTGAGGTCTCCAGGAACTCGTCCTCTGTGATGTTTCGGCCTTTGAGATGATTTCGTCGATATAAGTATTTCTTCCTCCTTTGCCGCCTGCAAAATTAGGTTTCTTGCGTCCTCTCATACACCTGTTATTTTCACAAAGAAACCATTAATGCTTTTAGAAATCTTTAGTTGCCTTCCCCGGCAACGGCGCCAAAATGTTGGCTAGTTGAATTGTTTATGAATTAAACATTCAAGTACCACATTAATTGTCAACCAGGGAAAGTCTTTTTATTCCAAAGGCTACTGCGTACTGTATGTACTTAAATTCTAAAAGCATTGAAAAGTTGTAGTATACGTAATTCTTACGCTATGTCATTACAGTACTTGTTAAAATAAAATCAATTAATTAAAACTACAAATCTGGAAAGAAAAGTGATGGATGCTCTGTTGGCAGAGGATCAGGACCCTATCCTCTAGGTGGGGACGTTCAGCACCTGCCCCTGTAATCAGATTACTAATGCACACTGCACTCTCATTCACCGGTGAGAAACAAACTCAAGTGATTAATGAAACAGAGTACTAGCAAAACAGAAAATACCAGAGGTAATGCTATAGAATCCAAAAAGAGTACCAGAAAGAAACTATTGCACACTTACACACTTGACAAGAAAGTAAATGGGTGAATCTTGTGAGGAAGGTGGGCCCAGTCCCTCTCACAAGATTCCCCAGGAACACGAAGACTGGATTAAGTGCTCAAAACTGTTTTATATTCACCTGCCAAAAAGATTTGAATACAATAAAGTTCAGACTTGCTAATGTTCTCAAGATCTCCCCTTACAGACTGACCATAGACGCTGACTAATCCCCTTTCTCTTGTAGATGTCTCCTCTTTATAGAGGAGACATCTATTACAATAGAGTATTACAACCCATTCAGTTAACCCATTCTATCAAAAATAAGAATTTCAGAACGTTGTTACAACAGTATGATAATATGTTCTTTCTTGGGTTCTGGCTGTTACACAGCTGGTAACTGACTTCGACCGTCTTCTCGGGATCTTCACATTCCTTTGTCGTTTCCCCATGCTGTTCCTGATTTAGGCCATGCTGACTGTGTTCTTCTTGCTTTAGACATCCGCTTGATTATGTCGCGTTAGGGTTCTTTAAATAGTTTCCATCTGTTATTCGCGGCTGTTACAAAATAGCTTGCTTTAGGTGATTGTTGTTGCTGACTGTAGCAACTACGGAGTTGTTGCTTCTGGTGTTGCAGCAACTGCGTAGTTGTTGTTTCTGGTGTTACAGCAACTGTGTAGTTGTTGTTTCTGGTGTTACAGCAACTATACATTATAATTCCTGCAAGCTTAAGGCAATTACTTGACAGTTTAGTCAGCTTTTCCAAGGATAAATATAAATATATTCACGAATATGCAATGAACAATTAAACATAGATATGCGGGAAGTTACTTCGTACCTTGGGGTAATTATGTCATTATAAAATCAAAAGCTTTCAACCTATGACTGCAAAAGGATAATAATACGGCAAAAAGATAAGGTCAAAAATAGGTCAATTCTGAGTCCCAACAAATGGTACAAAAGGAGGACGAAAATCTAGAGGACTTTGTGGAAAGGCTACAATACAATCTGTAGAGATCCAATCATCCCGATGTAAGTAAAGATATTCTTAAAACAATATTATTGAAAGGGGTGAGGGATGATTGTCTAGACACGCTAAATATGCTTGGTAAAGGGAACATATCTAAAGAATCATATGATGAAATTTTTAACCTCTGTAAAAGATGTTCAAGGGGAGCTGCAAGGAATAGATCAAACAGCAGGGATAATACATATTCAATAGTTCAAAAATCAACCAGCGGAGGAGCAACAAGAGCTGAAATAGGTAATTTACTTGAGGAATTTAAAACTAAAATGTTAAGTTCTTTTGCTTCACAAATTGACACCTTGCAGGTTAAGAAGAAATAGGCAGAAGCAGAAGATGCTTTGGCTGTCTTTTGTCCCAAATGCAGAGATAAACACCCAATAAGGGAATGCCCATTGGAAAAAGTGCCAATTTGCACCCTTTGTGAGAAGGATCATGAAACACGACAATGCCCTTCTTTACCAAGAATAAAAGCAACATTGTAACCAACCAAAGAAGAAGTTGAAGCAATCTATCTGTTGAAACAGACAAGAAAGTGGCAACCATGAGGACAAGGTATGAACTCTAATATGCCATTTACATATTCTAATTGTTGGAACAATTATCCTTCTTTTAATCAAGTAAATTACACTCCCTTTAACCAGATGAAATACCCGCCCTATAATCAAATAAATTACCCACCCATGCAACAAACAAACCCTCCCTTTGTGGACCCAGCAATATGGACTCCTTGGCCTCCACAACAACAATCTTACTTTAACCAATGGAATCCAAACTGGAGGGGTCAAAAACTCTCGTTTCCAAATCAATTTCCTCAATTTCAGCAGCCACTCCCTCTACCATCAGTTGCTCCACCAAATAATCAAATGATGAGACCCCAACTACCTGTGCAACCAAACTCTAACCCCAATAATAAAGTTGTGCAAGTTATTGATATTTAGAACCAGCCTATACTTCTTGTTTTCCCTGTGCAGTGTAATGATATTCATTTACGATCTGGGAAAATAGTTGAACCCATTATTGATGATGTTACCTCTTCTGATTCTGATAAAGAAGAGACAGAGAAAAATGATTCACGTAAGGAGGTACAACCACCCTCTAATAAGGGTGCTAAAACAATAGAACCACCATTCCCTGAGCGTTTAGCTTTGACTAAAATGCCTGAGCCACCTGCTTTCAATATTTTAGGGGAATTACAAAATCTTTATGTTAAAATTCCACTTTTACAAGCACTAAGAGATGTACCAATTTATGCCAGAACTATGAGAGATATTTGTGTTAAGAAACCCGGTAGGAAAGCTAAAGATCCCCTTACAGTTCATGTTATGGGTGATCTATCTGCCTTAATGACCGGTAAAGCCCCTCCTATTAAATATGGTGATCCCGACCATCCTACTGTTACAGTACAAATTGGAAAAACAATCATTCTGTGAGTTCTGGTAGATTTAGGTGCTGCTATAAATATTATGACTCTTGAAACTTCACAACTGTTACAACTAAAGAATGTAATCAGAGAGACACCAACCATTCTAGAGTTAGCTGACCGTTCTACAATCAAACCGGAAGGAGTCATTGAAGACCTAATCATCTCAGTTGAATCCTGGAATTACCCAGCTGAATTTGTGGTATTATAGACTAAAACAAAGTTGGGGGGACATCTTCTAATTCTAGGAAGGCCCTGGTTGGCCATAGCCGATGCCTTTATTAGCTGTAGATCAAGTTCAACGACAATTTCTAATGGATGTGAAACCAAGCAGCTTACTCTCTACCCTCACGCCATGCCCATGATTAATAATGATAATTTTTTATGGTTGGACTATGATGATAATGCTTCTCAACCTATTTTGACTATCGGACAAGCTCTAAGCCTTAAAGATACCAGTGAGGATGGAGTAATTAATAATTTTATTTGTGAACCCTCCTCGGTGAATTCTGAAACACATAATCAGTTGGCTGAAATTTTGAAATCTAATACCTAGGAAAAGCTTAAATCTGAAGATCTACCTCAAATATCAACTACCCTCTCCTCTAAAAGCATAACAGTAGAAATTGAACCTAGCAAGATATTAAACATAAACCCCAACTTGACAGATGTTGAAACACAACAACTAATTTCACGTTACTTCTTAAAAATAAGGAAGCATTCACATGGGACTATACAGATATGAATGGAATCTCTCTTGAATTATGTACTCATCGCATCTATATTAAGGAGGGTTTCCGACCAATCTATCAACCCCAGCGACGAATGAATCCTAATTTAAGGGAAATTGTCAAAGAGGAACTTAAAAAATTGCTTAATGCAGGGTTTATATATCCCATATCTGACAGTGAATGGGTTTCTCCATTGGTAATAGTCCTTAAGAAAAATGGGAAATGGAGAGTATGTGTAGATTATAGAGCCTTAAATAAAGCCACTCAAAAGGATCACTTTCCCTTGCCATTCATTGATCAGGTGTTAGATAGTTTGTCAAGGAATAAATTCTTCTCCTTTTTAGATGGTTTTAGTGGGTATAATCAAATCAAAATTGCACCCCAAGACCAAGATAAGACCACTTTTACTAGTCCCTGGGGAACTTTTGCCTATAGAGTTCTCCCATTTAGATTATGTAATGCACTAGCAACCTTTCAAAGAGCAATTATAGGAATCTTCTCTGATATGCTTAATGACTCTATGGAGATATTTATGGATGATTTTACCCCTTATGGTGTGTCTTTTGAGGATGCATTAGAAAACCTTGAGAAGGTACTTAAACATTGTGTACAAGCTCACCTTTCCTTAAGTACTGAAAAATGCCATATGATGATGAATGAAGGATTGTATACTTGGACACTTTATTTCATTTCAAGGAATTCAGGTAGATCCATCCAAAATACAGGTAATTCAGAACCTTCATGTTCCTAGAACACAAACTGATGTGAGAAGTTTTTTAGGACATGTAGGATACTACAAAAGATTTATCAAAAAAATTTCCAAAATAGCTTCTCCTTTGTTTGTGTTACTTATGAAAAATGTTGAATTCAAGTGGACTAATCTTTCCCAGGAAGCATTTGTTGAACTCAAGCATCAGTTATCTATAGCTCCTATTTTAAGGGGACTTGATTGGGCACTTCCCTTCTATATATCCCCTGATGCTTCGGATACTTCAATTGAAGCTATCTTGGGACAAGAGGAAAACCATATTCCTTATGCTATCTATTTCATTAGTAAGAATATGACTCCTGCTGAGCTTAATTACACAGTTACTGAAAAGGAATTTTTAGCAGTCATTTATGCCATTAATAAATTTCGACAGTACATTATTGGTTACTCTACTTTTGTCCATAGTGACCACTTGGCTATTAAGTATTTAATGAAAAAATCTATCACAAATGCTCGAGTCACCGGGTGGTTATTTTTATTACAAGAGTTTGATATTACAATTGTAGATCAAATAGGTAAAGAAAATGTAGTTGTTGATTTCCTTTCTCGATTAAAAGCTGATGATAATACTCCAGTAGATGATTCCTTTCCTGATGAATACTTATTTGCAGTATCTGCTCACTCACCTTGGTATGCAAACATTGCCAATTATCTGGTTGCAAGGAAGTTACCATCACACCTATCACATCGAAAAAAAAGAAAAATCATTCAACAAAGTGCTCGGTATAGCTGGATAAGTGGGCGTCTTTTCTACACAGGACTTGATCATGAAATCCGAAGATGCATTAGAGAAGATGAGGTTTATGATATACTAAAAGCTTGTCATGATGGCCCTTGTGGAGGGCATTTTGCTGATAAGAGAACGGCACATAAAATTCTCAGGATGGGTTATTATTGGCCCTCACTCTTCAAGGATGCAAAGAAATATGTTCGGGCCTGTGATAGCTGTTAGAGAATGGGTCAACCTAATCATAGAGATGAAATGCCATTGAATCCTCAGGTAATACTTGAACCATTTGAAATATGGGCCTTAGACTTTTTAGGGCCCATTAATCCTCCATCCAATCAAAGAGTTTACATATTGGTTTTCATAGATTATATGACTAAATGGGTGGAGGCTAAAGCACTCCTTAGAGCTAATGAAGAATCTATTTTAGCTTTTCTATTTGAAGAAATCTTTGTTAGATTTGGAGTTCTTAGAGAGCTAGTTACAGATGGAGGACCTCCCTTCAATTCTCATGGTTTTAAAGCCACCCTTCAAAAATATCATATTCATCATAGAATGACTACACCATACCACCCCCAAGCCAATGGACAGGTGGAGAGTACAAACAAAGTTATAGAAGCCATTCTAACAAAAACAATGAAGGAAAACAAGAAGGATTGGTCTCAAAGACTCCCTGAAGCACTATGGGCTTACAAAACTACCTGGAGAAATACTACAAGATTTTCTCCCTATGAATTGGTTTATGGTAAAAGTGTTGTTTTTCTTGTGGAATTTGAAATTAAAACCTTAAGAACTGCTTTAGCTGTTAACCTTGATTTGACTGATGCACAGACAGCCAAGTTGCAGCATCTTCAGGAATTGGATGAAAAGAGGTTAGATGCCATTCATCAAACAACTATGATCCAACAACAAAGAAAAAAATGGCATGATAAAATCATCAAGCATAAGTAGTTCCAAAAAGGTAATTGGGCTTTATTGTATGATTCTCGGTTTGAAAATTTTCAAGGGAAACTACATACAAGATGGCTGGGACCTTATGAAATAGATATTGTTTTTCCCAATGGAACAATAAGGCTCCTAACAATTGGTGACTCTAGAACGCCGTTATTAGTAAATGGTCATCAGCTCCATCTGTACCAGCAACCCATTTCCAAAGAGGATTTTAAGGCCACTTGCATGGCAGATTCACATTATCTCTTTTTGGGGGAGCCTTCTGCCCCTCATTGCATTTAATTTTTCTGCATTGTATTTTTAGCATTAGATTAGATTTCTTAACTAATAATCCCTGTCAAAGGCTGGCATGTTACAATTGATTATTTTGCATATTCTAGATTTAGGAAAGGCTTATTGGAAAGGACAATCCTACTACAAGAAGATCCAAACTTCATCTTGTGAAGCACTTTTCATCTCATTTCAATCCATCTGTTAGTGTCAGTCTTCCCAGCCTTCCTCCAGTGATCAAATATGCTCTTACAAAGTGGTCTCAGAGTTTCCAAGTCAAATTTTGTCATTTCCAAGAGTTTTCAAGCAAAATTTGGTCACAAGGCATTAAGTCTAGGGTTTGCCCAAACGTCAGTCCATGTCATCATTCAGCTGAGTCTATCATCATTCATAGGGTTTTCATTGTCATGTCAGTGTCTAATGAGTCATTTTACATCTTGTTCATGCTTCAGTTGTGCCTTGGCAAGGTCATGTCCCTCTCCTAGGGTTTTGAAAGCCAATTTCTCTTGGACGGTCAAATCATCGGCAAAACTTGTTTCCTGATGTTCATACACCTTCCCCTATCCTTAGAGTACCTTATCAAACACTTCTCATCCCTTAGATCTGCCAAATTCCTCATTTTTGCACAAACCCTAGTTTCTAGCTACAACCTGGCAATTTTCTAGGTTGGGCCTGTGTTTTGCCCTTTTGGACCCCTTCCCCTCACTCAATCTCTGAGATTCCACTTTCCCCTGCTTCCTAACATCCCTCCATACTTCCAAAAATTTCCCCAAGAATTTAGAAGCCCCCTATCCCCTTCATTTCGCTCCATTTCGACAAAATTCCTTGTTTCACACATCGGGACAAGTCGCACTCAAATGATGTTCCAGAGCAATAAAAGATGCATTTTGGAAAATTGAGAGAGGTTTTTATCCACAACATGCCAAAGAAGAAAAAACTCCTTCACTTTTTGCACATGTGTCATGGTTTTAGAGAGATGTCAAAATTACAATCGTCGGATCCAAGGCGGTTGGCCAAGGCACAAAAAAGGAGAAAGAGGCCCGATCCCCTCCGTATCTTGGCTGAGGCTTCACTCAAGGATCATGGCACTCATTAGCCTAGCCACAGCTCAATTCCCAAAAAATTTTGAGAATTTTGGGTAATTTTGGCAATTTTTGGAAATTTACAGGTTTTGGCTCCTTAACGGGTCTCACCCCCGGTGAGACCCTTTGTCATGGCAACTCATTTTCACAAAAACTCAGCATTTCCTGATTTTTTATGCAAAGTTACATATTCCCATGGATGGACTTGAGTTTTTATGGAGTTTTGGGCCTCCAGAAAGTCAAAATACATGCCAAATTTGACTTTCTGCCCCTTTTTTGAGTTGCAGAAAGCAGTCTTGGGAGAATTGAGTTTTGACTGGGAAAATGACCTCCAAATTCAAAAGTTCCAGTTGGGTTGGAAAGTAGACTCATAGACCTTTCCAACTAGCTATCCTGCAACCAATTCTGACACCTGCAAGTGCCTCAAATAGAGATCCCAATGTGCGCGACCCATTGAGAAGATGTGCGCGACCTGTTGAGCAGACTTTGCCAGATTTCACTGTACAGCTCGGAAAAGCACAGTTTGACTTGGTTTGACTTTTTGGGGTTGAAGATGATTATCTTTGATGTAATTTTTGTAACTCTAAGACACTATTACTCTTGTTTAACACTTCTAGAAGATTCATTCATGTCAAGGGTAAATATTTAATGAATGGATTGGTTTCCTAGCTTATAGAGGCAAGTTGTTTTGACTGCCTAGATTTTAGTGCTCAGTTTAGAATTAGTTGAAACATTTCCTAGAAGGATGAGCTCGATCCCTAGAGGCAAGGGAAGAGGTTGGATTGCCTATATTATGTATTTTCTTAATCATTTTCAGGGGTTGGAAGGTTGGACTGTTGAGGGAGAAACTATCACTGTATTATTTCACTTATATCTCTGCAATTTTTGGCTAAGGAAGACCAGGGTTTTGCAGTCATCTTTGGGATTCTTGTGGACTCATGTGTTGATGGTGTGTTTCTCCATGTTATTGTAAGCTTTGTTATGTGATTCATTTCCTTTCTATACTGCTGCATATTAAACAAATGAAGTGTTAAAGTAAGAATTCATGCTTGCCATGCTCTACTTTTAAATTTGTTTAATTTCTATGTTTTCTACTGTCTAAAGAGAATTCAAATTCATTGTTTGCTCTCTTTAGCCTTCTTATCTTTCTTCCTAATCATCCACTTCAGCTAAAGACATCAATACAGGCTCCTACCTCGCCCCAAAGACCCCCCTGCAGAAACTGTGTCCAATCCCCGCACCCTAAATTGCAGCTCCTCAATTTGCCACCAAAAACCCCAAAAACCCCCAAATCAACCTTCAAATCAGTTTACTAGCCTAATATCAGTGTTACCTTGTTGGTCATCTCATCCTATTGAAAATCTACCGAGATTGACCGGAGAGAGCCTTCTCCTGCCCCGTAGGGCTAGCTACGAGGCTGAATGGTTTGATGTAGCTTTGAGGTTTGCCTTTTTCAGCCTGAGGTGAAATTTCAAGTGCCATAGTTCATTTCCCAATCCTCCAGTAACATTTCCATCATTAATTCCCCTCATTTCCTTTCCCCATTTTTCCCATCACTCTTCAGCAACATTTTTCCCTATTTCTCCCATTGCTGAAACATCACTCTTTAGCAACATTTTCCCTATTTTTCCCATTGATGAAACAACACTCTTCAGCAAAATTTTCCCTATTTTTCCCATTTCTGGAACAGTACTCTTCAACAACATTTTCCCTATCTTTCCTGTTGCTAAAACACCACCCTTTACCCATTTTCTCGTTGCTGAAACACCATTTCTTTTAAAATACATCACCATACAGCACTTTCCGTCATGAAAATCACTTTCTTCCATTATTTTTATGCTAATTCTATCCTTTCACTGCCTTCTCCTATAATTATACAAACCCCTAATATAATCTCCCTCATGTTTCAAAAGCTTCTTCCATGACTATTGTTGATCTATTATGAACGAGCACTATATTTTTCGAAATATGAATTAAAGGTAAACATGAGGTATGTAAATATTATGTGTAAGTACAATTAAACTATGGTTAAATGAGAAGATTACGTTCATCATTACCACAATCCCCGTACATTTAAAGTCATTATTTCAGCCGTAGTTGGGGGGAATACTGAAACTATACGCCATCATTTCACAGCAAGCCAATTACCATCATTTTTCTTACCCACTATCCCGTCTTATTACCTCGCCTCTTCGTTGTTACTCCATGTTCTCATTTGCAAAATTTACTCTGTTCGAAGTGCGGTAACTTGGTTTTTGACTGTGCATTTTACCAAAGCTAGTTAACTATGGGAGGACCTGTTATTCAACACGAGCCCGGCTCGATAGCTCTGCTTGAATTATATCCAGAGGCGTATCAGATTTTTCAGCAGGCAGGCTGGATAGGATATTTTCAGAGGCTTCAAGAATTTGATCCACAATAGGTCCTTGAATTTGCACGAAATCTACAAGAAGATTATTCTACTGTCCAAGGAGTTCAAATTCCAGTTCCATAGGGTGACATAGCACAGGTTTCAGGTTTTTCAGTCACTGGCACTCGATGGTTTAGTCGCAAGTATATTATTCTGAATGCACAACAGGATTTTCTTCTGCCAGGAGAACAAGTCAAGCCCAAAGGCCATGGTGTCTGACTTCCTTCATTACCACCTCTGTGGCTGAAGGTTGCTGAATTTGTCAAACACTACCTTACTTGTGAAGGTCGCTACCAGGTAGTCTATCAGCATGATTTTGTCTTATTGAATCATTTGAGACATGGTCAATTGTTAAATATTCCTTATTATTTACTTGGGTGTCTAAGAAATATGTCACATTACTACAAACAGGTAAAATTCCCACTCCTTTCCCTCACCCATCACCGTCTTGTTCAGCTACTGATTTAGAGGGGTTTTGCTCAGCAAAACCCTCCTCTAAACAATCCACCCCTAGACCCTGAGCAAGCTGCTGAAATTCCTCAAGAAGCTGTTGAAATCCCTCAGCAAGTTGTTGAAAATCCTCAAGAAATCCTTGAAAATCCCCATGAGCAGCAACCAGAGAACATCCCTAACCCTCCAAAAATTCCACCAACTAATCCAATTAACCCTCCCACCATATCGACTCCATCCCACAATTTAGCATAATCATCTAATCCTATTATTCATATCCCTAGTGATGATTTTGAAGATAACCTTCCCATCTCTATTCTAAAAAGAAAAAGGCAAACTAAGACTGTTTTCCTATCAAAAAAACGAACGAGGGCCTCAACCAAAGCAGCTACCATTTCTGATAGCCCTCCCCCTCAGAAAAAACCCACTCATAAAAGGAAAATTACTACTCTCCCTGCCTTTTTACCCCGAAGACAAATGAGGGCGTCAACTGAAGCGACAATTGTTGCCACTATCCTAAATTCTCAACCTATTCATCTAAAAGCCCATACCCCACCACAGTCCCAAGTCCCGGAATATTTACCTATCTCACCCTCGGCACTAAAACACAAGAACCAAATGCCCAGGATTTTACGACATTATTTCTTTCAGAACAAGTAGTTGTCACACAAAAACCAGCTACTCATTTAGTAGTTGCCACACAAGAACTAGTTATAGTTGCCACATAAGAACCAGCTATGGTTGTAACACAAGAACCAACTGCTGATATACAAAATCTAGATGCCCAGGATGTTGCACATCACGTAGCTGTTACACAAGAACCAGCTACTCATTCAGTAGCTGCCACACAAGAACCAGCTGCTGATATACAAAATCTAGATGCCCAGGATGTTGCACATCACGTAGCTGTTACACAAGAACCAGCTACTCATTCAGTAGCTGCCACACAAGAACCAACTATTAAGACCGTGACTGTTACACAAAGCCCAGTCACCCTGGCTTCCATTTTACATGAAAACGAGTTTCTAAAATCTGAACTCAAAGCTTATAGGCAGGAATTAATAATGGCAAGGGAAGCCTACGACAAAGAGCTTAAGTACACTTTAGCCCATGCGGCATCCATGGCCGAGAAAAATACAGAGAAAGATCAGTATAAGGAATATATGTACAGCCAATGCGGTAACATTTATTATCAAGAAGGGTATAAAATAGTTGAAATCCCACTACCTGGAGCCTCCCCTGCATCCATGTCTTCTACAATAAAAAAGGAACGCCCTACTGTCACACAAGAACCAATAGGGCCTTCAAAAATTTCTAAAAAAGAAACTAAACCACAAGTACCTCGGCCTACTGTAACTGTTAAAGCTGAAGATCCCGTTTTTATTTCTACTCAGACTATACCTCAGCCTATCGCTTGTAGAACTGAAAAACAAACTTCTTGGGATAAGCACAAAATAATGGACAAGTGGAAGAAAGAATATGTTATTTCACAAGATAAGATCTTGCAGGAGCATAAATTACTCTGGAAAAATCATATATATTCAAGCTGGGAAGCCTTGGAGCAAGTACTCCAACATTCTCGCGCCTAGAAGAAAGAGAATAAAGAGTTAAAAAGTAAACTCCTCCTTATGTTTGATTTGGTTCAGAAATTATTAGATGTCAGGAAACCATCTTCCAATTATTCTCTTTTTCTTGCAGAACGCTTAGCGTTCTTTCAAATAAAAGGAATTAAAGATGGGAGACCTCATGAAGTATTTAGTCCCAAATAGTTTGTGAAAACTTTCGCAGAAGAATCCACCAGTGATCAACATTTACTCTGTGAGTTGTATCTCCACAATGAAGCTATCCCTGAAAATAGGAAGCTCAATCTTAACCCTTTAGTTGGTGATGTTCAGATCAAATCATTTACCTCCTTCCTTGCTAATCAGATCACATGGCAGACTACCTTTCTTGCAGCAAGGCATAATGAGGACAACCATCTCCTGTGGATTTGACCAGAACCACAAAATCCTGCCATTTTTGTTGCAGAGTATCATCAATTTTTGCAAAAACCAGGGATGGTTGAACACATCAGGCAACTACAAGCAATAGTGCTAAAGGACTGCCAACACTTTGTTAAGACCAAGGAAGTTGCTGCCTTAAAAGCAAACAGCTCATTCTGGCAACAATCCTCTAAGGAACGACAGGAGTATAACTCCTTCAATCCCCCTAATTTTGAAGCAGCAATCTCAAGGGTACCCGATTATATCATATGTGTTCGGAAATGTGCTAAAAATTGGATAGGGTATCATTTTCATTTTCCTCTTCTATGGATGCCAGCACAAGAATATAAGGCTCATTACAGGTTGACTAAAAAGGAAGAAGCAGCAGCATGGCAGAGGCTGCAAAATGTGCAAGGGTTCAGAGATCTAACTGACAGTACCTTCTATAGTTACTGCTTAAGTAATTTGCACTCTAAGGCCCAGTACCTGGACTCAGATTCAGAGTGAAGTTGCATGAGGACATGCAACCCTTTCAGTTGGGGGGGATGTTAGGACCCTACATTGTACCTTTTTGCTCACATATTTTTCTATCATTCCACCCTTTTTCAATCCATATTTAAAGCCTATGTTATTACTTTAATCCATTTTCCAAAGGTATATAACATTTCTTCTCGTTACTATATGTTTAATTTGTTTTACATATAATTTTACATTACTTTCATAATTAACCATTGATCGGAAATATATAGTTGTTGAAACAGTCTGAAGACTGCAGATTTATCATTACGGTCTACATTGCTGAAATAGTTAGAACAGTGTGCAAATCCCGTTGTTGAAAAAGCCCGTGATTTTCATTTCATATTCGGCAGCAACAAGAGGAGATCATCGAAGGAGCTGTTACACTGGCCACAACAACTACATTCCAAAGTCAGCACTATCACAACCATTGTAATAGCATTTTGTTAACGGAAGAACCAATTATCCTATTTTAGCATATCGGGTTAAGAATAGGATTTATAATGTAATCAATTGTATAATAGATGTCTCCTCTTTAAATAGAGGAGACATCAGCATTAGAGGGGAGGACAGATAGACTATGGGAAGTTCTAGCTGAAAGTAAAGGAACTTGAATCTTTTTGTAATATGATACATTGATAGACGAATAAAATATTGTTCTGAGCATTCCTTCTTAGTTCCTTTTTCTGGGGAATCTTGTGAGAAGGAAAGGGCTCATCTTCCTCACAAGATTCACCCATTAATTCCTGTAGTGTGTTAACTGTTATTTTTCATTCATACTTTGTTAAACTCTGTTTGCTGAAATTACTTATGCGTTATTAGAACCCTGTATTTATTGCTGAACTCTGTTTCTATTTTATTATTGCATTGTTTTCATAAATTTATTCATAGGTAATCAGTGATTATTTTAATTGGTAATCGGGTTTACAGAGTGAGTTTGTGAAGCATGGTAATTAGAAACAGGTGCTGAAGATTCGTGCTTGGGGAATAGGGTCATGTTCTCTGTTATAGCACAATTAGTCTTTTCCTCTGGAGATTGATTTCTTTTCCTAGATTGTTTTTTTTTAATGTAATCTAGGATTCTTTTGATAATTGTCTGCAATAGAGAGATTGTTCATGTTGTAACTTAAAGTAGAACTTTAGTTTGTTTAAAGTGAGGTGTGATTAGTGTAATTGTTACTACAACTTTTCATTGCTTTTGGGATTGAGCATATACAATGTGTGATTGCCTTTGAAACAAACAGACTTCACTGGATTGACAATTCATGTAGCACTAGGTTGTTTAAATTAATAAGCAATTAAAGTGACCAACAAATACAAATGGACTTTCGACTAGAGTTGGAATTTTCAAAGGGATTTCACATAATGTCTCAATGTATAATACAAAATGAAAATGCAGCTAAAGGAATATTCAAAGGGAATTTGGGATAAGGCTAGAGTTTCGGAATTAATATGAAATATGAGTGTTTCCAAGGGAAAAATGGGTTTGGACTTAGGATTTAAGGATTTCTCAAGGAAAAAGGGGGTTTAGATGGAATGAAAGGATTTATGTGGGAAGATTGAGGGAGTTATATGAAGTATGAATGGGTATGTTGGAACAAGCTGAAATCTCCTTGAACATATTTTTTCCTCTAATTACTACTCCCATAGTGATTAACCATAAGTGATTTCATGACTCTTTTTTACCATTTTGATGACTTGACCTATTGATGAGATCTAATGGAGTATGACACTGACCATGAGATGAGAAAGATGGTGATTAAGAGATTTTACTGATGACTCATCATAATGAGTGATGACACGACCAAAATGGCATTGGACCATGAAATGGAGGGAATAGCAACATACCTAGACATACTAACCAATGATCAAATTATATTTGAAAATATAACAATTTGACCTAATAACCATATCAACAACTTTGAAATAGTACATTTGATCACTGGTGACTAGCAGGACTAACAGACACGTTCATTGGCTCCAACTAGTGATGTAAGATCCTTTAGGAGGTGTCAAGAACATCGTAGACCAAGTAGCTTGATCCATTGGGCATGGATTCAAAAAGAAAAAGACCAAACTGAAAACTGACAAATTTACAAATTGAACTGACTTTGACAATAAAAGGCAAACTGAACCTTTCAAACCAGCAGCTGGTCAAAGAAGCCTTATGGCCTTCTCCTCGGGCTTCAAGCTCCCATGACAGCTACTTCACACTTTGACAAGAAAGTAAACTGGTTTGTACAATGATAATGAAAATTTTCAAAAGTTTATCAAGTAAGGTAGTTCTTGAGAAGCCTACCATTGATGCTCCCCCTGAATAGTCTTGTCCATTCATTTCTTCTAGGAGATAGGCATTCTTGCCTCTCAAAGCTGAGATTCTGTATGGCCCTTTCCACAGATTTTCAAACTTATTGTGCTTTCCCTTCTCTTCATTCTGTGCATCCCAACGAAGAACTATATCCCCCATGTTGAAATCATCTGCTTTAGTCTTGTGGTCATAAATCTTATTTATTATTTCCTGAAGTTTAGAAATGTTATGAAATACTTCCTCCATGGTTTGCTGCAAACAAATCAACTGATTTATTCTACGTTGCACATCATTTGGTTCGTTGCCAACTTCCTACAAAATATTCATGACCAAGACAACAAGAGAAGTAGGAAAGACAATATCAATCCCATACACCAACTAAAAAGGCGACATACGTATGGATTTCTTGTTACTCTCTGTCGGCCCATAAAGAATTGATAAGATTTTTATGCAGTTCTTCTTATTGACCTCCAATATCTTCTTGATTATATTGACTAATTATTTATTGGAATATTCAACCAATCCATTACTTTATGGGTAATAAGCAGTTGCATGCGCCAATGTGATATGATACTTTTCATAAAATTCCATCATCTTTTTAGACTTGAAGGCAGCGACATTATCTGTGATTATCTTCTGTAGGCAACCAAATCTTGATAAGATATTAGATTCAATGAATTGAATGACTACTAAATCAGTAGCTTCCCTAGTTGGGATTGCCTCAATCCATTTTGTTAAGTAATCTATGGTTTTCAGGATCCATTTGTGATGGGATGAAGATGAAGGATGGATCTACCAAATAAAATCAAGACCCTATTGCTGAAATAATGTTGTGATTTGGGATTGATTTAAGACAATTAATAAGGTATTACAAACTCATGTGCATGGATGTGTCTATGTTATTTTATGCAACGGGTCGATAAGATTGTGAAATAAACAGACACTGAAGTAGTTAAAGAAAACACAACAAGCAAACATATAAACACAAAAAGTTTAATAAGGAGTTCACCCAATACTCCTAGGCTATGTCTCCTGGTCCTGCCTTCAATGCTGGCTTCTCTATTATGTTTTCAAAGCAGATTTTTTACAACAGTGAGCTCAATTAGAGTCTCACTCAACAGATATAAATCAACAAGACTGTACTTGGATTCCCCAAGTCCTTGGAGTACACAGGCTCTACTTACTGACTCTTGACCTCTACTGGTCACAATGATATGAGTCCAATCTGAGACTCAATACATGACAGGAATATACAGAGGAGTTTGCTTGAACCTCTCAAGCCCTTTCTAGAGTACACAGAATCTCTGAATCTCTCTGACTTTGTCTCGATGTTGCCTTTGCTTCTGCAGGTCAGCTTTACTTCTTCTCTCTGTTCTCTGCTTTTAGCTTTCTTAACTCGCTTACTGCTTTTACTGCTTCCTGCTTTCTCTGTCAGTTCTTGGCTTTAAAGCCAATCTATTTTCTGACTGTTCGTTTCTGCTTCCTAGCTTTCCTGTCCATTTGAATCCCTCTGTTCTGCGTAATCATCACTGTATAACGCCTCACAGGGATGTGGCCACCTGTTTCATAATGAACTGAGTGTCAATTCTCTTGGACGTTTTCAAAATGACCGTTTATTCTGTTAACTCCAAGAATGCCCATGAACACGACCTTTTACCAACGCATCATCCATGTCGGACTTCAAATATTATAAAACTCTGTCTATTTACCTCGTTAGGTCCAGTCACCCATTGGAACGCATCCCTGCCATTGATATGGGGACCCTAGATCCTACGATCATCGTCCATATCGGGCGGGTAAGTAACATGATGTTTACCCATCCGATGTGAACGGTTTTCTCTCTCTTCTGCCGGACGTGTGGCACCCATTGTGTGGCATCGGGCAGGACTTGGTTGAAACCGCTTACCACTCGAATCCCTTCTGATATTCTACCAGTTTTTTTGGGACCCCACTTCTGAAAGAATTGAAACGGTACTTTTCCACAATTTACAGTTATTTCGGGTCCAAGCGCTCGGGGCTTTTCCTTCTTTGAGGGGTTTGCTCTGCAATATGAGATTAGCAACTTGTCACTAATCGCATATCAAAAACTACCCCCATTCCTTGAATTAACTCCTAGTTTTGTTAATTTGTGGCAGCGCGCGTTACCATGGGCCGACGGTCTGCGCACTTGACCAAGGGTCCTCGTTGCTCCACGCTGATCACAAATTGCAACTATTACGAGGTTATTTCTGATAAGCTTGATATTTATAAGACTTTGAAACTTTGGCATGAATTTTACAGAGTTCATGAAAACTTAGAGAGTGTTCTAGGATCCAATTTGGATCATGGCCTTCCCACTGAAAAAAATCTTTTGGACCACCAAAAGTTGGTTTTTAAGCATCAATCAAGTGAGGGTATAGATTCCTCGCTTGCCCAATTTCTATCTGTTTTGCACTACTTGGTTTTGAACCTTTGAGTCCAATCCTGAGGTACTCAACATCACCTCTGTGCATAGTTCTCACCTTCCTATCTAGAACTATATCTTCCTGCAATTCATTGAGATATTCAGGTAAAATATCATCAATAGAAGGTAATTGACTCCACTCTTCAGGATCTTCAATTAATGAAGGTTCAAATAGTCTCAAGCTTTCTGCATTAACTATCAAATATATTTGCATGTAAGCTGGCAAATCAAGGCAAAAAGCATTCTCACCAATTTTCTCAAGTATCTTGAAAGGTCCATACCTTATTGGCTTCAACTTCTTACCTTCACCTTGCATTCTGTTCTTGCTGATATATATCTAGAATTGATCACCAACTTGGAAGCTATGCTCAATCCGATGCTTATCATGCCTTGCCTTGTACTTGGCTTAGCTCTTTTCTAGTTGTTCCTACACTGCCTGGTGAATCTCTTGGATTTGTTCAATGAACTTGGTTGCCTTGTCCACATCACTATGTCCATCAACCGCTATGTCTTTACCAAAGACAAAATCCAAGGGAGACCTTGGTGTGAAACCAAAACAAGGTCTCAAAAGGAGATCTCTGTGTAGAAGAACGTTTAGCACGTTTGTAAGCATGTTGCACATAACATAAATGTTCATCCCATAGCTTTGGATGCTTTCTGCAATAGCCTCTGAGCAACTAGATCACTATCCTATTGACCACTTCTATTTGGCCATCTGTTTGTGGATGAAAGGTTGTGCTCTTCTTTAGTCTAGTGTCCATCAATTCCCACAAACTCGACCAAAACTTCCCAACAAATCGAGAATCTCAATCAGATACAATGGAAGTGGGTAATCCAAAATGAACCCATACATGCTGAAAGAACAACTTTGTTGTTTGTTCAGCTGTAATCTGCTTGTTACAAGGTATTAAAATACACATTTTGTTGAACCTATCCACAATAACGTATAAATAGTCATGACCTTTTCTAGATTTAGCAGCCCCCCAACAAAGTCCATGGAAAGGCTTTCCCAAGGATGAGAAGGAACTGGTAGTGGATTGTACAAGCCTAGTTTTCTATTGTTGGGCTTGCTTTTAGCACACATAGTACACCCTCTTACATATCTAGAAACTGTCTCATTCATTTTTGGCCAATAACAAAATCTTTGCAGCTGTGCAACTGTTTTACTTACACCAAAGTGACATGATATTAGAGAAGTGTGTGCTTCTCGAGTTATCTTTACTCTTTAAGTTTGTGGAATGCATAACTTTCCAAAATGATAGAAGAGTTGGTCCTTAACATGATAATCCAATTCTTCTACTTGTTTGCCACAACTTAAAGTTGCATATACATCTTTAAAATCTATATCTTGAGCATACTGTTCAATGTAGCTTTCATGCAATACTAAATTATGCTTAAGTATAGTAGATGTGTTTATGATTGGTCTAGACAACATATCTGCAACTTTATTATGTATGCCCTTTTTATATCTGATGACAAGATGAAACTTTTGTAGAAAACCCATCCACCTATAGTGTCTTGATTGTTGCAACTTAGTTTGTGAGTGTAAATGTTGAAGTGGTTGATGATCATTATGTATAATTGTCTCTTTTTCCCATTAGATAATGTTTCCACTTTTTCACACTCTGTACTAATGCATATAATTCCTTATCATATGTGGGATAATTAACTACCACAGAATTAAATGTCTCATAATGATAACATATGGGTTTACCGTGTTGCATCAAAACTACTCCCATGGCATAGTCATTGGCATCTGTTTCAATCTCAAATGGTCTTTGAAGATCGGGCAATGCTAGTACTAGTGTTGTACTAATATTTTCTTTTAAGGTGTCGAAGGCTTTCTATTGTTTGCCTCCCCACTGAAACACCTTGTTCAATCCTGTTACAACATGTAAGGGAGCTGCAATCAAGGAAAAGTTAGCAATAAACTTTCTCCAATATTGTGTTGCTCCTAAGAAGATTCTATCTTCTATAGCAGATTTGGATTTAGGCCAGTTTACAATGATTGCAAACTTAGAGGGATCTATATTCACTTCACCACCCCTACAATATGACCCAAATAATTCAAAGATGTTTAGCCAAATTCACATTTTGAGAGCTTAACATAGAGATTCTCTCTTTTCAAAACATCTAGAGTCTGCTTGACATGCTTCAAATGTTCTTCCCATGTTTTACTAAATATAAGAATGTCATCTAAATATACAATGATAAAATCATCAATAAATGGTCTAAGTACATCATTCATTACTCTCATGAAATTAGTAGGAGCATTAGTTAAGCCAAAGGGCATAACTAACCACTCATACAATCCCTGCTTTGTTTTGAAAGCAGTCTTCCATGCATCTTGCTCTGCAACTCTAACCTAATGGTAGCCACTATGCAAGTCCAACTTGGAAAAGTAAACAGCTTCTTTCAACTGATCTAATAGATCATCTATGCGAGGAAGGGGATAACGATTTTTTATCGTTATCTTATTCAGTGCTCGGTAATTAATGCACATTCTCCATAAGCCATCTTTCTTTCTCACCAAGACAATTGGAGACCCACATGGTGATGTGCTAGGTCTTATGAACCCTTTCTCGAGCAGCTCCTATATCTGCTTCTTGATTTCTGCATTCTCTAAAGCGGACAACCTATACATTCCGATGTTAAGCAATGGAGCATCTTGCCGCAAATTAATATCATGTATTATTTCCTTTTGGGGTGGCAGACTTTTGGGTTCTTGAAATAGTATATCATATTCTGAAACAACTTTTCTAAATCAGCTTACTGGCATTACAGCCGTCAAATATACTGGGTTTATCAGGTTTCTTTTCCTTTACAACCATCAGTAAAAAAAATTTGCATGAATTTACAATTTTTTTCATCTGCCCCGAGTTTATGAAAGTATAATTATTCTTGATTTTATGAGCTCTTACAATATATTTGATTCCATCTTTAATGAGTTGATACTTGTTTTCAGCTCTATAGAAAATGGCTTTCCTATCATACAAGTAAGGACTTCCTAAAACAATTCCACATATATCCAAAGGAACTATATCTAACTCAACCTCATCTACAAATGTTGACCCAAAAGAAAACCTAAGTTTACATTGTCTAGTCACTTGTAGCTTTGCTTTATCACATAACCAACCTAATGGATATGGCTTCTTGTGAGGTGTGGTTAGTAATCCCAGCTTCTTTACAATTGCTTCAGAAATTAAATTTACTTGTGAGCCACTATAAAACAAAGTATCAATCTTTTGATGCTTTGAAATAACTCGAATATGAAAAATCTCATGTCTTTTCCTCTCATTTTCTTCATTATTAGTAGATTATGCAGAATTACTAGTAGATGCTTCAGAATTTTTACCTTTTATACCTGTGGCTGCAATTGTTGTTTCATCCCCTGACTCTGACCCCAAATCTTTTTGAATAGCTATAGCAGTATTCTTCTTTTTTCCATTGAACTTCTTGGGTCTTAGCTCCGGATGTAGAATCCAGTAGTGTTCATCATCATGCCGATCCTTCTTGCAGTGAGTGCATGATGGCTTGGTATTTTGTACAACATTTGTCTTCCTCTCTTTCCATTTTTGTTTTCTCTTTTCCTTGTTCTTGCTTGCAGTGGGTTTTGATGATCTCCCAACTTCTAGGTTCACATTCTTGCCTCTAGCCTCTAGATGTGTAGCCTGAACAGATACCTCATCTATGCTAGTGGTATTAAACATGAGAATGGTGTGCTTTAAATAGCTATGTAGACCACCTATATACTTCAACAGAGTTTCAGGTGAGTCTAAATAAATTCATAGAATCAAAGCTCTTTTTCTAAATTCTTGAGTGTAGCCTTATACACTTTGCCCTTTTAATTGTCGAAGAGTTTGCGAGCACATCATGGCTTGTTGCATATAAGCTAGTGGATAGAATTTCTTTTTAATTGTAGAAACAAATTCACTCTAGACAGAAATAATTTTACCATGCTTTTTCATGTCAACTTGTGTCCTGTCTTCTCACCATACCAAGGCAGTGCCTCCAAGGCGTAGGCTGGCCATCTGAATCTTACTTTTGTCTGAAGCAATGCTCTACACCCTAATACACATCGATCTGTCTAATCCAATTATCCAGCTTTTCCGCATTTAACTCTCCATCATATATCGACAAATCAAATTTAACATCTAATTTAATCAAAGATGTTTTATTTTTATTTTCATGGCTATCAGGAGGTGTGGGAAGCCTTTCTTCTTTCCCTTTTCCTTTAGAATGGTCATGGAGGAGAGATTCTTCTACTCCTTTATCTTGTTTGGAGTTTGATGAATCTTCATCTCTACCTTTCTTGAATTCTCTATACATTTCCTCCACCATGGCTCTCATGGTCATGAAACTATCCATGAACTGGGTGTTTGATTCCAAGGGATTTTCTTCTGCCATTTTCCTCTTAGGGTAGGCTCTTCCAATTTGTAGGTTAGCTTCAACCAACTCTCCTTCTCCTAATTTGAGCTTTGTCCTAGTTAGCATTCAACAACAAAATCCAACACAAACTTGTCTAACCTTAGCAACCTAGAGCTCTGATACCACTTGATCTGGGATTGATCTAAGACAATTAATAAGGTATTACAAACTCATGTGCATGGATGTGTCTATGTTATTTTATGCAATGATCAATAAGATTGTGAAATACACAGACACTGAAGGAGTTAAAGAAAACACAACAGGAAAACATATAAACACAATAAGTTTAATAAGAAGTTCACCCAATACTCCTGGGCTACATCTCTTGGTCCCAACTTCAGTGGTGGCCTCTCTATTATGTTTTCAAAGCAGAGATTTTATAACAGTGAGCTCAATTTGAGTCTCACTCAATAGATATAAATCAGCAAGACTGTACTTGGATTCCCCAAGTCTCTAGAGTACACAAGCTCTCCTTACTGACTCTTGACCTCTACTAATCACAATGATATGAGTCTAATCTGAGACTCAATACATGACAGGCATATACAAAGGAGTTTGATTGAAAGACTCAAGCCCTTTCTGGAGTACACAGACTCTCTGACTCTGTCTCGATGTTGCCTTTGCTTCTGCAAGTCAGCTCGACTTCTTCTCTCTATTCTCTACTCTTAGCTTTCTTAACTCACTTACTGCTTTTACTGCTTCCTACTTTCTATGTCAGTTCGTGGCTTTAAAGCCAATCTACTTTCTGACTGTTCATTTCCACTTCTCTTCTTTTTGGTTCCTATGCCTCTGTCCATTTGAATACCGCTGTTCTACATAATCATCACCGTATAATGCCTCACAGGGAGGTGGCCACCTATTTCATAATGAACTGAGTGTCAATTCTCTTGGACATTTTCAAAACGACCATTTATTCTGTTAACTCCAAGAATGGTCTTAAACATGACCTTCCGCCAATGCATCATCCACGTTAGACTTAAAATCTTATACAACTCTATCTATTTACCTCATCGAGTCTGGTCACCCATCAGAACGCATCTCCACCGTTGATCTGGGGGCCCCAAATCCTACGGTCATCGTCCATATCAAGCGGGTAAGTAACATGATGTTTACCCGTCCGATGTGACTGGTTTTCTCTCTCTTCTGCCGAACACGTGGCACCCATTGTGTGGCATCGGGTGGAATTTGGTTGAAATTGCTTACTGCTCGAAGCCCTTCCAATATTCTGCCGGTTTTTGTGGGACCTCGCTTCAGACAGAATCGGAACAGTACTTTTCCGCAATTTACTTTTCCTTCTTTGAGGGGTTTTCCCTACGATATGCGATTAGTGACTTGTCACTAATCGCATATCAGAAACTACCCTCGTTTCTCGAATTGACTCCTGGTTTTGCTAATTTGTGGCAGTGCGTGTTACCAGGGGTTAACGGTCTGCGCACTTGATCGAGGATCATCGTTGCTCCACGCTGATCACAAATTGCAACTGTTACGAGGTTATCTCTAATAAGCTTGATCTTTATAAGCCTTTGAAAGTTTGGCATGAATTTTACAGAGTTCATGAAAACTTAGAGAGTGTTCTAGGATCCAATTTGGATCATGTCCATATTGAAATGGGCTATAATGGCAATGGTAGTAGTTTCCTTTTCCCCTGAAAAATCTGACATTCATGATAGCTCATCACAGTTTTATATACGTCATCAAAAAGATTCAGCCAATAAAAACCAGCCCTCAGAATTTTGTTGGATGTGGTTTTCTAGAAGAGGTGACCGCCACTATCTCGCTTGTGAAATTCACTCATCACTTCTTTTGTATCACTTTTGAAAAGACAATTCAAAAGTCTATTTACCTCATCGAGTCTGGTCACCCATCAGAACGCATCTCCACCGTTGATCTGGGGGCCCCAGATCCTACGGTCATCGTCCATATCAAGCGGGTAAGTAACATGATGTTTACCCGTCCGATGTGACTGGTTTTCTCTCTCTTCTGCCCAACATGTGGCACCCATTGTGTGGCATCGGGTGGAACTTGGTTGAAATTGCTTACTGCTCGAAGCCCTTCCAATATTCTTCCGGTTTTTGTGGGACCTCGCTTCAGACAGAATCGGAACAGTACTTTTCCGCAATTTACTTTTCCTTCTTTGAGGGGTTTTCCCTACGATATGCGATTAGTGACTTGTCACTAATCGCATATCAGAAACTACCCTCGTTTCTCGAATTGACTCCTGGTTTTGCTAATTTGTGGCAGCGCGTGTTACCAGGGGTTAACGGTCTGCGCACTTGATCGAGGGTCATCGTTGCTCCACGCTGATCACAAATTGCAACTGTTACGAGGTTATCTCTAATAAGCTTGATCTTTATAAGCCTTTGAAAGTTTGGCATGAATTTTACAGAGTTCATGAAAACTTAGAGAGTGTTCTAGGATCCAATTTGGATCATGTCCATATTGAAATGGGCTATAATGGCAATGGTAGTAGTTTCCTTTTCCCCTGAAAAATCTGACATTCATGATAGCTCATCACAGTTTTATATACGTCATCAAAAAGATTCAGCCAATAAAAACCAGCCCTCAGAATTTTGTTGGATGTGGTTTTCTAGAAGAGGTGACCGCCACTATCTCGCTTGTGAAATTCACTCATCACTTCTTTTGTATCACTTTTGAAAAGACAATTCAACAACACACTACCTGGATCCTTCCAAAATAAGACACCATTGAGGATGTAGTATTTTGATGATTTTAATTTCAATGATCTACTCTTACTTTTTGGCACTTCTGGCAGAGGATTCAAATGTTGGAGTACATAGACAATGTTGGAATACCAAGGAGATGAATTAAACATCAGTGATACCTGTACCGGCAAGTCTTCAACTTCTTCTTCAAAGATGGCAACAATTAGATTGATATCCAATGCGTGCAAGTTAGATTCAGCCATGAGCTTTTCCAAACCGTGTCACTTGATTAGCTTTGTCGGTTTTATCTCCAGATCATATTCTAGCATCGTTGTGATCCATTTTCCCTACCTACCTTATGGATATGTCTGCATGAAAACATCCTTCATGCTGCAGTCGGAACATAAGCCAAAATGTGTGATTACAGAATGTATACTTGAAAGTCCTTTAGAGCTTTCACTAGGGCTAAAGCTTGTTTCTCAATAATATTATACTTTAGCATTGCATCTCTTATAGTTCGACTGAAATATGCAATGGGTTGTTCAGTTTTGTGGTCCTTCTTCTGCATTAGGAAAACAATGAAAGTGTGCTCAGAAGAAAATGAAAATATGATGAAATCTAAAGTATAATCAGGGCCAATCAAGGTGGTAGCACAAGACAATGAAAATTTAACTGCATTGAATGATTTATTTGCATCTTCTGACCATATTACCTCATTGTCCTTCTTCAGCATATTAGTCATCTCTCTCAAGTGTTCAACAGGGTTGGGGATGAATCTCCTCAAAAAGTTGATTTTTCCATTAAAAGATTGAATCTCTCTTTTGTTTCTTGGGAAATCTAACTGTTGGATTGCTTCAACTCTTGCGGGGTCAATGCGAATATCATATTTTGAAATAATGTGCCCCAGCAGTTTTCCCTCCTCCATGGAAAATAATCTCTTCTTTGGATTCAGTGAAATGTCGAATTTCCTGCATCTCTGAAAAACAATCCTTAGATGATGCAAATGTTCTTCATCAAATTTGGAAAAAATTGTAAGGTCATCCAAGTAAATAACTAGAAATACATCTTTTTCATTGGCAAAAGAAATATCCATTGCTCGTTGAAATGTAGCCCCCACATTCTTCAACCCAAATGGCATCTTGTCCTACATAAAAGTACACCATGGTGTTGTAAAGGCTATTTTCAATTGATCATCTTCATGCACCAAAATTTGGTTGTATCCAGAGTATCCATCAAGAAGTGACATCCTTGAATCCCCAACTACCCTCTGCAAAATATGGTCCATCTTCAGAAGAGGATAATTGTCCTTTAAGGACACTTTGTTCAAATTCCTGAAATCAATACAAAGACTAATCTCCCCTGTCTTTTTTCTTACCAGCACAAGATTTGACATCCATTCAGAAAAACAAATAGGAACTATGATACCAACTTTGTAAAGTCTATTTACCTCTTTCTCAATGGATGGCAGCAATTTGGGATTAATCCTCCTCAGCTTCTGGTGGAATGGCTTATGATCAAGCTTGACTGGTATAGTATGCTAGATGATGTTCTTGTCATACACCTTTAGATCTGAATAGTCCCAAGAAAATACATCAGAAAATTCAGCCATTAAAGCAATGTATTTACATTTCATCTCAAGGGATAGAGACTTCAACAACTTGACCATTTTTGGCTTGTTAGCTATGCCAATGTTTATATTTTCAACACCTGTTTCTGTGGGGACCATTTTTGTCTTTTTTGCGACATCATCGCGATCAAATAACTCTTCGAAAGGCATGAGACCACATGGAATGTTATTGGCTTTCAACTACAACACTTCAACCTCATTGGCTTCAATTTCCTGATCATTCTCATCACACACATCACCAATATGGAAATGAAAGAATTCATCCTCCATTTGTAGAAAATTATTAATTTTCTTATCATCCCAAAACACCTTCCAATATCTGAGATTGTCAGGGACAGTTGGACAATGCTTGACATGAATTGAAAACTTATTACTAGAGTGGATGGGGATCTCAAACATACTTGTTGCAGTTGCAAGGGAATTAGCCATAAAATTATGACTTCTAGGAATCAAAGATAATGTATATTCAGAAAAAAAATAAAATAAAATAAAATAAAATAAAAATAAATAAATAAAATTAAAAATTAAAAAATAAAAAATTAAAATTAAAATTAAAAAATTAAAAAATTAAAAAATTAAAAAAAATTAAATAAATAAATAAAAATAAAAATAAAAAAATAAAAAAATTGAGAATATCAAGGGCAACATTTCTATTATATCACATCCTCGGATGCTTGGCCTGTTACTCCCCTTTTACCTATTTAATCACCAACTCAGAGTTGCCATAAACTGAAATATTCTTTCCTCCCAACGTTTTGGGAATTTTAAGGTCAGTAATCAATTCTTTGTACTCTACCTCGTTATTTGAGAAATCAAAAGCCAACTTATATGAGCTTAATATTACATTGCGAGGGACTTTACCTGACTAATGCAAGGGACCATGAATCCACATGCCAATCCCAACTCCTTCCTTTCCTAATGCTCCATCAAACTGCAGGGTCCAAAGACCATCTTCTTCATCAGGAAACTAAAATTTAGAGGGTTGATTTATTTTACTTGTTGGAGGATGACATGTTTTCTTGACAATTTCTATTTCTTGCACTAATTCAATAGTCTTTTCAGGTGAACTTTTTGGCTACAAACAGTCTACATCCTATTTCTCTTTTTCTGCAATCAAATACTTATGTACACTACTTATAACTTCTGAAACTTCTAAAATTTCAACAATCTGATTGTCATCATCTACTAAAATCATATAATTATACAAAATAAAGGACTCTAAGTCAATATGTACATCATGGATAGGGTGATTATTAGGTATCTCTTTGCTACTAATCATAAACTTCATCTTTTTCACTCGGTACAGTTTTCTAAGCTGCTTAAACACTGGTATAGTAGCATAAGAGAAATCAAGTTGTAGGGTGTGTAGAAATTTTGAATAATTTAACACATATTCAACAAAGATTATCCTGATCATGTACTATTGTGGAATACATACACAATACATAAGCTCCTCTACGTTGATCATCAATATAGCAGCATCAATAACAATAAAACATCAAGAGCATTCACACATTAACACAATATGTAACCGGGGGAAAGAATCTCGCTAAAAACCCCACACTATCTGTATATTAATGATTGAGACCATGTAACATTACAAAGTACAATGCTTATCACAAGCAATCCAGTACAAACTCCACTTGTTACACACAATGCAGCTAAGATCTGATCTCCAAATCTATTCTACTGCTTGCCTGCCTCCACTGCTCAATACCTGCTCAAGAATGAATGAGAATGGTCTACCAAACTCGTATTTCACCTCCAAAGAATCACTCACAATGTGTAAGATGTGAGAAGAAGCTATAAACTGGAAAAATACATGAGCAAACTCATTGGCATACTCAATCCCTTGATTGTGCAAGATCTGATGCACAACTATAGTCACAACTGATAGCAATCTGATTCTCTAACACCTGTCCCTGCTGAACTAAACATGCACTGACATGCAACTGAGTTAACTGATGTATTCTATAGTTGTATTATGAGTTAATAATTAGTTTAACAACTCATCATTAGTCTATTTGCAGTTAGACTAACAACAACTAGTTTAACCAAGTCAAACTGAACACAACTCCATCAACTCCACAATCAACTCCACCAAACTCAACTGATTGAGTTCTAACTGAAGTCATGCATGCAACAACTCAACTGACTCATAAGAAAATCGTACTTCCTTCTGACAACTGCATGGGCCACATCTGTAGCTCAAACTGAAGTGATCCAAGAGAATAAGATCAATTTTATAGTCCAAATATTATTATGAGACAATAATATTTGACTTTTCTATTTTTGACAGCCAGTCTAAAAATAGACTTTGATCACCCACACTGTGATCACTCACACTGTGGTCACCCACACTATGGTCACCCACACTGTGATCACTCACACTGTGATCACCCACACTTTGATCATCCACATTGTGATCAAAAATAGAACTTGCGCCATAATTTGCCTGCAGGCCCACTTAGTGAAGGCGACTCTTTTCACTAAGCTCCATCATCTTGTTGCAATCTCAACAGGGTGCCTTTCCACTTTTCTCCCCTAGATTGAGAGAGAAACATGCCAAACCCTTGAGCAAAATCAACAACAACCACATCCATCAACACATTCTTGGCTGGAATCTGGTCCAGAGACACTACCAAATCTTTGATAAGACCAAGACACTTTGCTCTTCTCGAATCAAAAGAATATAGATCATGATATGGTCAGATGATATCTAATCCCATTTTCTCCATAATGGCTTTAGGCATAAGGTTGTGTGAGGCCCCAGAATCTAACATGGCGTTACAAAGGATAAAATCATGGAGTTTCAAACTAAGGTAGAATGGTGGGACTTCACTATCTTATGGACTCCCATCTATGTTTGGACCAAACAGAATTGCAGGGTCATCCTCGGCGACATTAACCATGTCTGACATTTGATCTACCTTTAACATCTTGGCAATCTGATATTTATATTTATCATTCTTGACTAGTTCAATTAGAGGGTAAAAAATTTCAACTTAGAAATTTCATTATCTAAACTAAACAAGTTAGATTGCTTCTCTACCTCTTTTTAAGTGGTGTCCTACTTTATAGGTTTTCCTTTCTCTGACCGTCTCCTTATACTTCCTTGTAATGCTAGTAGAGGCTTCATTGGCCCTGTACCAACTTAGGATAATAATCTCCTTTTATTTGTTTTGATCAACATGAGTTGTTTCTTCGTCTTGGGAATCTCTCTGAGCACTTTGCCTCTTCTGATTCAATGTAACAGCCACATTTCTGCTCCTCAAATTGTAATTCTTTTGCATATGACTGAGAGCATTCTGATAACCCCTTTGGTATTATTCGGTCTACATTTCCCATACATCATCATTTGAGAGGACAAGTTTCCTATCACTTGGTGCAAAAGAATCCTGAGAGAATTGATCTTCCTTAGTTAGAAAAATAGGTAGTTGATCATGTTGATCCTCCTCAAAGAAATGGTTTTCTTCAACAATCTCTTCTTCTTCTTCTTCCAGGCCTTGAGTGTAATTTTGCTAAAACGGAGTTCTAATTTTCTACTGTCTCTGAGGATCTTGATTCTTCTGCTATTTATGCTTATTTTTGAATTGTGACTGCTGCTGACCCCTATAATTTGGATTCCTTATTGAAGGCTCTACCTATTGGTCTGCAATGGTCATTCTCTCCATCATTTTTTCCATGGTTTTTATAAGAGTGTCAAGTTTACCATCAGAAGAAGAGGAGGACTCCTCCTTTATGGTAACTTTCTTCTTCGACTTTATTTTGGATTTCTTAATCAACAAATTAGCTTCAACACTCACTGCATTTCTCTACATGTCTTCTAAGGTGGCAGGGTTTCTCTCCCTAAGCTAATAAGCCATGTCTGGGTCAAAGGCATCAGGATAGTGGAGGATTGCTAAACCAGGGGGAGGTTTCATGTCATTAGGGATAGAATTATACACCTTATTGAATCTAGTTGTGAACTCCTACACTGTTTCATTTGGATTTCTCTTCATGGAGTTGTATTCAACCAAAATCTGTAATGGATTCTTCTTTTCTTCCCATCGGGCTAAAAACAAGTATGTCAGCTGCCAAGAGTTGTTGATGGAACCAACTGCCAAACCACAAAACCACTTCTTAACCTCTTCAGAAAAGATTTGTGCTATAATTCTAATTTTAGCATCCCCATTGTTAAAGTCGGTCTTGTCAGTCCTCCGTCAGAGATCAAAACTCTTTATGCATTTCATTTTTAGGTGTCCTGCTCCATTCGTTCAGCTGCATTCTGCTAGGGGCCTGCCATAATCTGATGGAGAAGGTCATCCTAGTCATTCCCCCTCATGTTTGGCTCCTGCTAGCTCAGGTCTTGTGTCAATAATCACCAAAGTCCATGACAGTCAAGGTCTAGTCCTTTAAAGGACAAAAGTCATTTTCTATGTTTAGGTCTAGGAATTCATCAATTTGGTCTTTGAAACATGTCCAGTAAAGCCATGCAGGCTAGAGGGAGGCCCTTACACAACTATGGTTCAGAGAGCTTCATCGTCATGTGGATAGACTTCGACTCTTCTTCAAAACTCTGTTTTCAAGAAAAGTCAAACAGTGTCATTTATGACAAAATTTTCCAAAAACGTCGCCAGTTTATTTTTCAGATACAGTCATGGTTTCCATGGCCAAATATCCTGTCATACAATCCCTGCAAAGAGTGCCGAAAATTTCATCATTTGAGCCAAAATTTCAAAGGGAAAGTGAAAATTAGTGTGTTTTAAAGTCAATGAAAAAAGTGCAAAACACAACATTAGAAAAATGGGTTTTCAAGGAAGCAAAAATTAAACCCACCTATTCCAAGGCTATATATACATGTTTTCATCCAAATCAAGGGCATTGTGCTATTACAAGCCTTGGAGAGATGTTCCAAAGGTGTGAGTGTGAAATTGTGAGCGTTTGAGTGAGTTGGAGGTGGTTTTAGAGGGCGCGGCACATATACCTAGGAACACGGCGCACACAAAGGGCATCGCGTACACGCAGCCTGCCCACAGTTTAATTTTTCTAAGGGCACGGTGCATACCCAAGGCACGGCGCACTGGGCTTTGCGTACGGCGTACACAGACAAGGACCAAAAACAGTGCCCAAACACTTCCAAATTTTGGTGACTGCTATCAAATCAAGAGGTAAGCCTTATGAAATCACTTGTTCTTCAAATTTTATCAATGATATGGTGTTTATAGAGATGTTTGAATGTCACCAAAATGCATAAAGTCAACCATAAGAAATCACCAAGAAAATGATGGCTAGGGTTGTTAAAATGTGTTGTTTGTGCCAAAGCTTTCACTCCACTCACCTTTTTCCCCTCACCTATCATTTTTCCCATCCTCCCTTTATCATTTTTCCTAAAACCCCTACCCTAAATTACTACCAAACCCTCTCCCATATCCCTCCATTATTCAGTCAACACAAAATCCCAAACCCTACCCCATCAACACAATACCCAAACTCCTCCCAAGTCCCTAACAAATTCTCCCTATAACCCCTGTTCCCATTTCATCATTCCCATCCTAATACTCCCTTGTTTAATTGTCCCCTTGGTGGAATATTATCAAAACAACCTAGCTTTCATCATCATCAAAGGGGTAGCCTAAATTCAGTTTATAAAACAGTAGTCATGGCATCCGAGGTTTCATCAGAATATGAGGTGGAAACCCACAGTGATGCAGCTTCAGGAGAGAAGGCCCCCAGGAGACATCACCGGAGTGGCAAACATGTTAGAGATGAGCCAAACACCCTCGCTGAGTTGCAGGCATGCCCTCTTGCTATGTCATGTTTCCAGCACCTAGCATGTTTCGAATTTTGTCAAAGGGTGGCAAATGTCAGAGTTCATCATGAGTTGGCCCGTCATTTTGCGCTTCACCTACATGGAGGTCAGTCTATCTTGGCTGGGGTCACTTTCACATTGACACCCGAAACCATATCAGTGGCAACAGGCATACCAAATGTTGGAGAACAGTGGCATAAGAAGAAGAAGGTGGAGAGGCATCATTATGAGCCTTGCATTAAGGCCAGTTGTTTGAGTCACCTCACGAGAGTTTTCCCATTTAGATTTTTGAGAGATGAGTATGCTCCGCTCATGAAATTGATCATGAAATACTTCAGTTGTGAGGGGAGGTTTTCTCGCCTTTATGCCTATCACATTAGGTTGCTCATGCACTTTACCAGGGTGCAGATGATGAACCTCCCATTCTTCATTTGCGGGAACATAGAGAGGATGAAAAATTTCATGCACCACAAGACCCCTCGACAGCAGCTTAACAGTGTTTATCACTTTGCTCTTATCCGGATTTTGGTGGACCATCAGTTGGGATTGCAGGGTATTTCTTGGGAGGACTTCATCCCCGTGACTTCTTCAGCACTCCACAGGTAGTACCAGAGGCAAAGCATGAGATACGTGGTCCTTCTCATCAGCATGAGTACCATGAGACCACTACGGTGCCAATTTTCATCACATACCATAAAGGCACTAGACGTTTGTTTGCAGCGGAAAAGCAAGTGTTATCTCCACCCGGGGTGGAAGGGGCCTCGCTTCCTCCATCAACATCGCAAGAACAGGACAGAAGCAAGGAGCCAATGTAGGATGAGGGGTCTTCAGGTGAGACATCAGGTGAACAAGAGACCGAATTCGTTCTCCTTCAGGATGATGATGCCAACACAGATCCGCAAAGCACACAGCTGGAAGAGATCATCCAGGAGCAACAAACAGAGATTCAAGCCTTGTCCCTTAATCTGGAAAGAGCCAAATGGAACATCAGATATTTAGAGCAGAGGAACAAATAGCTTGAAGACTAGCATGTGATCATGGAGCTGCAGAACATCCGTGAGGATCGCCTAGCTGCCTAACATAGGAGGATTGAGCTCACTTCATTGGACCAACAAATTCATGATGATCGAGAGTCTACTCTCGAGATAGTTAACATGCACCTGGACAGAATGCTAAACAAAGCTGACACAGACAACGCATTGTTGAGGCACATGGATTATCACTACATGGCGCGCAACAAAGTTTACAGGGCACAAATAAGGAGTTTGAAGGCGAAATTGGGCAAGGTGACAAAGAGAAAAAAGAGGTGAAAAGAGCAATATCGGCTCCGAATCTTGGCCGAGGCTTCATTTTCCCAACATAACAACTTGATAAGGAAGCTCCAACCCAAATTTCAAGAAATTTGGGGCAACTTTGGTGTTTTTGGAAATTTTTGGTCAAAACACAGGTTTTTTCTCCCTGTGTGGCGCGGCGCTAAAAATCTAGAGCTCCAAATGAAGAATGGTTTACATTTTTGGATTCATCATGGAAAATCACGAATACTGGTGCCCAGACAAGAAATTTTGGCAAGATATGAGTCTCCAAAAGGTCAAAAAACACCCAAAGATGGCCTCTCTGCCCCTTTTTTGACACACAGGAAGCAGTCTTGGGAGAATGGAGATTTGGAGGGGAAAATGAGCACCAATTTCAAAAATTCCAGTGGGGTTAGAAATTAGACAGGATATGCTTTCCAAAAAGCCCACTTGGGAACATTTTGGACACCTACAAGTGCCCCAAAACAGGCCCCAAAGTAGTGCAGCGCACAGAGAAAATGGCGCGGTGCACAGAGGAAAAATTGCCAAATTTGCTTCCGTTTCGTGAAATTTCAGTTCTCGACTTCTCCAAGTGGGCCCGCTCATCTACACTTTGGTTTTTTGGCACCAAAGGTGGAATTTAAAGTTTTTTCTCCAGATTGGATTCTATCCAAGTGGCGAAGGAAGGCAAACGGTCACCCAAGCCAAATGTCATGTTTGTAGCGTTGCACCTGTAGCTGATGGTTGGCTCTTCATCTCCATTTTGTAATGATTCGAGTAACTCCCCAACCCTTGGGCGTTCTATTGCTTCATGGCACATTCTATATTGTATGTAAGTTATTTGAAAATAGGGGTTGGCTTGTAACTTCTGGGAGACTGTGGGAAAGAAAACTTTGTTTCTTCACTGTATATTTTTTACAGAGAATTAATGAAAGGCAGCGGCTCTGTTTCATGAGATTCATGTGGTTGTGAGTGTATAAAATGTGTCTCTTATGTTTTCATATGTATTTCGTTATGTTTCATAATTCAATTCATGTTCATTTCTAGTGAAATTTTCTGAGTTAGATAAGGTAGAATTCAATTTTATTGCTCTGCCTGAGGGAAAATTTCATGTTCAGTGTTCTTCTTCTGTTGAAAAGGATTCATGTTCCTATGCCCTTTTCACTCTCCTAAACAATCTCTCCATTCTACTGTATTTCAAACTAAATTGCTACACTTTCCACCTGCCTTGCCTCACGAAGTAATCTGTGCCTTCGTATTACATTCTTTGTTCTTTGTTGACTGTTGGTCCCACACCATCCCAGAAACACAGTCATTCACAAAAATTTGTTTCTCGGTTCCATATTCTTTTACTAGCCTAAAATAAATTTTCACTATAAGTCATCTTAGACCATATTGTTTATCTATTCATTGAGCGTGACACAGAGAGAGCCCTCTCCTGTTCTGGTAGGGCTAGCTACCAGACTAAGCGTGGTTTGTGGTTACCTGAATTTTGCCTTCCTTCAGCCTGAGGCAGATTTAGGTGCTAACATAGTGGCGACTCCACTGGGGAAGAAAATGGTTTTCTTGAAGATTGTTTTGCCCCAATACATCTATCAAGCTCAGATTTGATGGTTGATGGTGAACAACGATCAGACATAAGAAGACGGCTGAAATCATTCACCTGGCGACTCCATTCACTGAAGAATCCAGAAATCAGTGCTTCCTGGTGACTCCACTGCAGAGAGGTCAGTAGCTTTGAGATTTTCAAGATGGATCAGGTTGCAAGATGATACGCTCTCATGAGCCGATATCACATTCTAGGCTTTCCAAATAAGATTCCGAAAGTAGATTGGTCAAGGAATTTGCCTACGTTTAAAGATGATGGTAAGAAGGACGTTGCTTTATATCTAGTTCGATTTCACATGCATATTCGCAAGTTGAAGGTTGATTTTCCTGAAGATTGCTTAATGAAGATATTCATGGCCACTCTAGAAGGTGAAGTCGTATGAAAGTTTTCCGCCTACTTGTATTTACTGTTTAAAGGATTTTCATGCCATGTTCATTGAAAGATATAAAGACTCTTATCCATCATTAAATCCAGTTCATGACTGTTGCAAACATGCTTCTACTTTTATTGAAAAACTTGAAAAATACTATGAGGATGATAATTTTATGGATGATGAGATCATGGAAGCCCTGGATGAAAATCCCTTTCAGCAGCGTAAAGACGATCATGAAAATTTGCAGCATGATCAAGATTGTAGTACATTGGAAGAGGAAAGAATTTTGCATCTTAACAGTCAACAGGAATGACATGAAATGGATCAGCAGTATGAGGAATATTTATATACACCTTCACTTGAAATTAATGAAGACAATCATTGTTTGAGCGAAAGGGAACAAAAGGTCTTATCTCCTTTGTCTGAAGATGAGATAGGTCAACTCTTGCACGGTTATGTTCCAACTCAAGCTAAAGCAGATTTGCAGTGCACACATGGTCAAGAAAGTGTTGGTTAAACTTCTTCCTCTTTTGAAAAGGATGACAGTCCGGTGAACAGCTTTATAGATCAGCAGGTTGAAGAATTCCATATGGCTGAAAGTGATGAAAGAAAAAGTGTCGGTTCAGATCTGTCCATAGAAGAAGGCAACATGCAGGGAAGTCCAATTCTACTTTCAAAATGTGATAACGTTAAGTCAACCATTTCAGATTCAGATTCAGATTGTGATGACCAAGAAAACCTTGTACTAAGTCCCATGAAAGAGAACTCTTCTACTAAAATCATCTGGGATGAAGAAGATAGAGTTTTGGATCCGAATGTTCTCATGTCAGCAGAACACAGTCTTCATGAAGAGGTAATCCAGTCAGTTCATAAACAACAAGATGAGATCTGCGGTCAAGTAAGTGAAAAGGTTTCTCTGGATGAATTTATGGTAGATGATAGAAATGTTAGTGTTGGGTTTCACGAAACATCTGAAGTTTATTTTCTCATGATTGATGAATGTAATGAGAATCTGGTTGTCATATCATATGAAGGTGACCTACAATATAGTCAGACTACCGAAGATTAGACCATTCAGGATGCCATTTCAGATTCTTCTTCCTATGTTTCATGTTTTGAAATGTTCTTTGAAGAGGACATCTGCTCATCCACTTGTTCAGAATTTTTTGAGGACCAAGACCATACTTTTTCTGAAGTACATTATGAAGGAAGATCAGAATCAAGAGAAAAAGATACCTTGTTTTTTCAGCAAGAGGTCAATCTTCATGTTTTTCATGATCCAATGGCAAATCTGTTGCAGTCAGTAGTGAAGGTGATTATTGCAGTATTTAGTGATGAAGGAGATCATGGTCAACTGTGTTTTTGGATGTCCAGTTACAAGTATCAATTGTTGACTAGAAGATATGATCCAGAGAATCAATCAAGGAGGCATCTACTTGATTGGTTACATTGGAAGACACATTACACATGATTGTACATATTGCATTAGTACGCAGGTGGTTGTCATCATGATTTGAAACCCTCGAATCTTGATGAACTGCTGCCATTGAATAGGTTTTATCAGTTCTTGTTTTAGTTAAGTCAGTTATGAGTCATTTCCTTTTGCATTGAGTCGGTTTTTTCAGTCATGTTGGTTTCATAATTAAGTCGGTTTAAGTCAAGTTTCAGTCAATAAATGAGTCGAAGTCTTGTGTTGTTTGTCGAAATAATGACTCCATAGCCCAATGGACGAAGGCACTATCTATCTCTTCCAGAGATCTATCGTTCTTGGCACCTCCAAGGAGCTACCATCCCCCATTGGAGCCAATGTTAGAGTCGGTCTTGCCAGTCCTTCGTCAGAGATCAAAACTCTTTATGCATTTCATTTTTAAGTGTCCCGCTACATTCGTTCAGCTGCATTTCACTAGGGGCCTACCATAATCTGACGGAGAAGGTCATGCTAGTCATTTCCCGTCATGTCTGGCTCCTGTTGGCTCAGGTCTTGTGTCAATAATCACCAAATTCCATGACAGTCAAGGTCTGGTCCTTTAAAGGACAAAAGTCATTTTCTATGTTTAGGTCTAGGAATTCATCAATTTGGTCTTTGAAACATGTCCAGTAAATCCATGCAGGCCAGAGGGAGGCCCTTACACAGCTATGGTTCAAAGAGCTTCATCGTCATGTGGATAGACTTCGACTCTTCTTCAAAACTCTGTTTTGAAGAAAAGTCAAACAGTGTCATTTATGACAAAATTTTCCAAAAAAATCACCAGTTGATTTTTCAGATACAGTCATGGTTTCCATGGCCAAATATCCTGCCATACAGTCCCTGCAAAGAGTGCCGAAAATTTCATCATTTGAGCCAAAATTTCAAAGGGAAAGTGAAAATCAATGTGTTTTAAAGTCAATGAAAAAAGTGCAAAACACAACATTATAAAAATGGGTTTTCAAGGAAGCAAAAATTAAACCCATCCCTTCCAAGGCTATATATACATTTTTTCATCCAAATCAAGGGCATTGTGCTATTACAAGCCTTGGAGAGACATTGCAAAGGTGTGAGTGTGAAATTGTGAGCGTTTGAGTGAGTTGGAGGTGGTTTTAGAGGGCGCGACGCATATACCCAGGAGCGCGGTGCACACAGAGGGCGCGGCGCACACGCAGCCTGCCCACAGTTTAATTTTTCTAAGGGTGTGGCGCATACCCAGGGCACGGCGCACTGGGCTTTGCGTGCGACGCACACAGACAAGGACCAAAAACAGTGCCCAAACACTTCCAAATTTTGGTGAATGCTATCAAATCGAGAGGTAGGCCTTATGACATCACTTGTTCATCAAATTTTATCAATGATATGGTGTTTATAGAGATGTTTGAATGTCACCAAAATGCATAAAGTCAACCATAAGAAATCACCAAGAAAATGATGGCTAGGGTTGTTAAAATGTGTTGTTAGTGCCAAGGTTTCACTCCACTCACCTTTTTCCCCTCACCTATCATTTTTCCCATCCTCCCTTTATCATTTTTCCTAAAACCCTGCCCTAAATTACTACCAAACCCTCTCCCCTATCCCTCCACTATTTGGTCAACACAAAATCCCAAACCCTACCCCATCAACACAATACCCAAACTCCTCCCAAGTCCCTAACAAATTCTCCCTATAACCCCTGTTCCCATTTCATCATTCCCCTCCTAATACTCCCTTGTTTAATTGTCCCCTTGGTGGCAGATTATCAAAACAACCTAGCTTTCATCATCATCAAAGGGGCAACCTAAATTCAGTTTATAAAACAGCAGTCATGGCATCCGAGGTTTCATCAGAATATGAGATGGAGACCCACAGTGATGCAGCTTCAGGAGAGCAGGCCCCCAGGAGACATCACCGGAGTGGCAAACATGTTAGAGATGAGCCAAACACCCTCACTGAGTTGCAGGCATGCCGTCTTGCTATGTCATGTTTCCAGCACCTAGCATGTTTTAAATTTTTTCAAAGGGTGGCAAATGTCAGAGTTCATCATGAGTTGGCCCGTCTTTTTGCGCTTCGCCTACATGGAGGTCAGTCTATCTTGGCTGGGGTCACTTTCACATTGACACCTGAAACCATATCAGTGGAAACAGGCATACCAAATGTTGGAGAAAAATGGCATAAGAAGAAGAAGGTGGAGAGGCATCATTATGAGCCTTACATTAAGGCCAGTTGTTTGAGTCACCTCACGAGAGTTTTCCCATTCAGATTTTTGAGAGATGAGTATGCTCCGCTCATGAAATTGATCATGAAATACTTCATTTGTGAGGGGAGGTTTTCTCGCCTTTATGCCTATCACATTAGGTTGCTCATGCACTTTACCAGGGTGCAGATGATGAACCTCCCATTGTTCATTTGCAGGAACATAGAGAGGATGAAAAATTTCATGCAGCACAAGACCCCTCGACAGCAGCTTAACAGTGTTTATCACTTTGCTCTTATCCGGATTTTGGTGGACCATCAGTTGGGATTGCAGGGTATTTCTTGGGAGGACTTCATCTCTCGTGACTTCTTCAGCGCTCCACAGGTAGTACCAGAGTCAGAGGATGAGATAGGTGGTCCTTCTCATCAGCATGAGTGCCATGAGACCATTACGGTGCCAGTTTTCATCACATATCAGAAAGGTACCAAACATTTGTTTGCAGCGGCAAAGCGAGTGTTATCTCCACTCGGGGTGGAAGGGGCCTCGCTTCCTCCATCATCATCGCAGGAACAGGACAAAGGCAAGGAGCCAATGCAGGATAAGGGGTATTCAGGTGAGCCATCAGGTGAACGAGAGACCGAATTCGTTCTCCTTCGGGATGATGATGTCGACACAGATCCGCAAAGCGCACAGCTGGAAGAGATCATCCAGGAGCAGCAAACAGAGATTCAAGCCTTGTCCCTTAATCTGGAAAGAGCCAAATGGAACATCAAATATTTAGAGCAGAGGAACAAACAACTTGAAGACTAGCATGTGATCATGGAGCTGCAGAACATCCATGAGGATTGCCAAGCTGCCCAACATAGGAGGATTGAGCTCACTTCATTGGAGCAACAGATTCATGATGATCGGGAGTCTACTCTCGAGATAGTTAACATGCACCTGGACAGAATGCTAAACAAGGCCGACAGAGACAACGCACTGCTGAGGCACATGGCCTATCACTACATGGCGCGCAACAAAGTTTACAGGGCACAAATAAGGAGTTTGAAGGCGAAATTGGGCAAGGTGACAAAGAGACAAAAGAGGCGAAAAGAGAAAGATCGGCTCTGAATCTTGGCCGAGGCTTTGTTGTCCCAGCATAACAACTTGATAATTAAGCTCTAGCCCAAATTTCAAGAAATTTGGGGCAATTTTGGTGTTTTTGGAAATTTTTTGTCAAAACACAGGTTTTTTTCTCCAGTGGCGCGACGCTAAAAATCTAGAGCTCCAAATGAGGAATGGTTTGCATTTTTGGATTCAGCATGGAAAATCACGACTACTGGTGCCCGGACAAGAAATTTTTGCAAGATATGAGTCTCCAAAAGGTCAAAAAAACACCCAAAAATGGCCTCTCTGCCCCTTTTTTGACACATAGGAAGCAGTCTTGGGAGAATGGAGATTTGGAGGGGAAAATGAGCACCAAATTCAAAACTTCCAGTGGGGTTAGAAAGTAGACAGGATATGCTTTCCAACAAGCCCACTTGGGCACATTTTTGACACCTGCAAGTACCCCAAACCAGGCCCCAAAGTAGCACGGAGCACAGAGAAAATGGCGCGATGCACAAAGGAAAAATTGCCAAATTGCTTCCGTTTTGCGAAATTTCGGTTCGCAACTTCTCCAAGTGGGCCCGCTCATATACACTTCGGTTTTTTAGCACCAAAGGCGGCATTTAAAGTATTTTTTCTCCAGATTGGCTTCTATCCAAGTGGTGAAGGAAGGCAAATGGTCACCCAAGCCAAATGTCATGTTTGTAGCGCTGCACCTGTAGCTGATGGTTGGCTCTTCATCTCCATTTTGTAATGATTCGAGTAACTCCCCAACCCTTGGGCGTTCTATCTATTCATGGCACATTCTATATATTGTATGTAAGCTATTTGCAAATGGGGGTTGGCTTGTAACTTCTGGGAGACTGTGGGAAAGAAAAATTTGTTTATTCACTATATATTTTTGACAAAGAATTAATGAAAGGCAGCGGCTCTGTTTCATGAGATTCATGTGGTTGTGAGTGTAGAAAATGTGTCTCTTATGTTTTCATATGTATTTAGTTATGTTTCATAATTCAATTCATGTTCATTTCCAGTGAAATTTTCTGAGTTAGATAAGGTAGAATTCAATTTTATTGCTCCGCCTAAGGGAAAATTTCATGTTCAGTGTTCTTCTTCTGTTGAAAAGGATTCATGTTCATATGCCCTTTTCACTCTCCTAAACAATCTCTCCATTCCGAGGTATTTCAAACTAAATTGCTACACTTTCCGCCTGCCTTGCCTCATGAAGTAATCTGTGCCTTCGTATTACATTCTTTGTTCTTTGTTGACCGTTGGTCCCATACCATCCCAGAAACACAGTCATTCACAAAAATTTGTTTCTCGGTTCCATATTATTTTACTAGCCTAAAATCAATTTTCACTATAAGTCATCTCAGACCATATTGTTTATCTATTCACTGAGCATGACACGGAGTGAGCCCTATCCTGTTCTGGTAGGGATAGCTACCATACTGAGCGTGGTTTGTGGTTACCCTGAATTTTTCCTTCCTTCAGCCTGAGGCAGATTTAGGTGCTAACACCCATCGTCAACCTCTTCAAGATTGATGAAATCCACCAATTTGTAAGCATGTTGTTGAGCTGTGATTTCTGAAGTTACATCAAAAATAGGAAGCCTTTTGACATAGTTTTGAGGTAGGGCAACCAGTTGACCAGGTAATGCTAGAGGGGAAAACCTTGCCATGACTGCGGGAGGAAGTTATACAAGAACTACAACTCATTGTGTTGATGGAGATAATGATATCAATGGAGGTGATGGTGATGGATTAGCAATGACAGATGATGTGGCTGATGTATTTGGAGGTATGGTAGAGGAAGTAGAAATGTACATATTCTCAAGTTGATATTGAAAGTAGGCCTTTTCCGTGGTGATCTGAAGCTGATCAGCTAGAATTTGGAGCTTATTAAAGTTTTACCAAAGCTCATGATCAGATTTAGAAAATAGGGATTTAGAAGAAGGCAGGTAAGAATCAAACTTGATAGGGTCAAATACTACCTCTAAAATGAAAGATTCAAACTTTGATCAGAAATGAGATAGCTCAAAATGGATATCAAAAGAATTATCTTCGATAGTAAGCAATTAATCAGGCAAAGGATTGGTTCTTACCAATTTACGAGCTCCACTTTCGGGAAGAGAATATTTGAGATTCCTCAGCAGTTTCTCCAGATCATCATCAACAGGAGATTGATTTGGGTCAGGGTTTTACCTCGTGTGTCTTTTAAGAGCCACAATTTTGCACCTTAACTTGATGTTATTTAGATCAACCTTTGTCGAGTACTGAAACCTGTCACCCATAGGACCAGTCTTGAATGCACTTGTAAAACTAATCTCAGGGAAGATATATCCCTCGTTTCCCCAACAACGACGCAAAATTTCATCCTCCACAATGTCCCAAGGAAGGAGATCGATGGAGGTAAGATCAAACCACTTAGGGTTCAGTAGCTAGCCCTGCTAAACCAAAGAGGGATCTCTCTATAAATCTCACAACCAAATATGACTGGAGTGGGAAAATGATATTAGGCTAGGTATGTTCAGCTCTAGGGTTTTGAAATTTAGGGTTTTGCTGGATCAAGAGTGAAAATCAGGGAACTAGGTCAAAAGATCAAAGGTTTCAGTTGCAAGAGATATAGAGGAGCAAGGTAGGTATGCTTTTGTGATAATTTAAGAGTTGGTCGATGTAGTGTAGGGTGGAAAAGAAAAGATTCAAAATGAGCATGGCAAGCATGAATTCATTTATCAGAAGACTAAGTACACAAAATGATATTCCTAACCAAAACAGAGCTTAATTAAAATAATTATGCTTAAAACATCTTAGGAAAATCATTGAAGAATGAAGACATGGAAAAGAGACTTGTATATCATTCATATAAAACCATAACAAAGAGAAAACATTATAAAAAACTCACAACACAAGAATTCGTGAATAATAGCTGCAACTATCCTTTGATTTCCTATAAAATATTATGAGTACAAGCTCCATGCTTTTCACTCTCTGATGTCCAACCTGTAATACTTCGAAATCTGAAGTATTTATACAATTATTTACAGAAAAGTATCTTGAAACAAAATTCAAGATTTGTTACAAAAAATCATAAAAATATATCAAAACTACTAAAAATATCATTTGGCTGAGCTCTGGTGTTGTTATGGGCATTTTGGTGTAACTGAGGCCTTGAATAAACACTTATGTTAGTCCTGCTGACTAATGAACTGCCTTGTTGTTCCATTTTTTCTGCATTCTGTTCTGAAAACTGTTGTAATGAATGTGCAATGTTGGCTTCTTTTGTTGCTTAAAATGTGTTGAAAAGGTCTTCATTGTCCTCTAAGCAGCGAAATGAGTGATCTGGTGCTATGTGAATGGAAACCGTGGTCTTTCAATTAAAAAATTACATGAGAAACAGTGAGAAATTGTGGTTGAGGGGGTGAAAAACTAAACTGATATTGACTATAGGGAAGAATTATGAGTCGTTGATCTCAACTGGCTAAACCAAGCCAATTAGATCTAGGCCATTGATCCGAGCCAATTATATATCGCAATCACAATAGGGATAGGGGCTCTAAACCATATTCCATAGTGTTTTGTCGACGGGCTGGTGAAGGATATAAAATAAGCATATCTAAAAATATTAGAAACAAAAAACTAGACTCACTTTTGATGTATTCCTCACATTCTCATTATTAAAATAATGTTTATGATACAGATAATACATGAAGAGAATTTGTTTCAATATAGTGTGTTGATCTTGGACACTATGGTTGAGCAAATCTCTCAACCAAACACTAGTCTAGGAGTCTAACTAGTTGGAGAGAATCTCTCAACCATCTAGGTCTAAAATAACTTCTAACCATGAGGAACAAACTCAATCTAGAAAGGTAAAATTAAATCCAACTTTCTTGATTTTAATTAATTTAATTATTTTGGACTTATAATTGTTTTAAACACATGAGAGTGAGGCTAACATTCCTCCCCTTGATGATAAGTTCAAAATAAGAACCAAGAACCAACTTCCGAGTTCTTATGTTAAAACTGTTGATCCTCAAAAACATTGTCTGAAAACCGCCAAAGTTGGATGTTGAAAAAACTCCAATCTGAAGAGAAAATGAATCAGTTGTAAGTTTGATTCGCCTCTGAATTTTTCTTGATGACCCCATCACGTGCCAAGCTACAAAAGGATCCATCTATCCTTTTCTTGCAATCAACATCCTTTATCCATTGACAAAATGTTGATGATGCCCACCGATGAATTTGCTTTGTCCACTGACAAAATATTGAGAATGCCCATTGGTGAATTTGCTGATGTCAAAACTGATCACTATTGTTTGTTGAAAACTTCTCACTGGCTGCTTTGAGGAAGATGATGACTGCCCATTGGCTACTTGACGTTGACTACTCATTGGCTGCTTGATGTTGAATGCCCACTAACTGCTTGATGTTGAACACCCACTGGCTGCTGATGATGATCGCCCACTGGCTGAGTTGATTCTGTCAAAAATTATTTACTACTGCTTGTTGATGTTGTCGAAACTTTTAGTCTGACAACCTTCAATTCCATTATTATCATTTCACCCCCTTTGTCAGCTGAAAGGAGAGACAATCAACATTTGATTTTGGAACTCTCCCCTTCAGGTTCAGGAGAGTTTCACCATCTTCATTTTATTATAGAATTTATCATCTTGTGAGACTGAATCCTTCAATAACACATAGATAATTGTTTGACTGTAGATGACCATTTCCAAGGATCAAACCATGCATAATTTATCTTCACTCTGGGTGGTTGATTTTGCTTGCAGCATCTTTTAGATGAATGATTTTTCTTGCCACAATGGCGACAAGGATGGAGGTCAAAGCATTTACTCTCCATATGGCCATTTCAATTACAATGATTACACTTAACCAAATTCTGATCATTGTCGAGAAAACCAACACTTACAAACTGAACTGGTTTTGAGAAATCTAGAACTAACAAAGTGTTTCTTTGTTGTATTCTAGGCCATGTCGATCTTTGTTGCTGGAGATTTCTTCCCAAGGTCTGATCACTTTCTTGGAAAGATTATCCTGCTGTTGTTCTTAATACTTACTTTTACTACTAACATTCTATCCTTGATTTATTAAACCTTTTGTATCACACTGAGAATCAAGCATTAACAGTTCATCTGTTTGACATGTTGCATCAAACTGATCAATTTCATCTTTGGTACTACTTGTTGCATCATTAAGTAGTACAACTGGTTAGTTGAGATCACGTGTGTCACAACTTATATCAACTTGATTGATTAGTTCATCTATGTCAGAACTTATATCAACTTGCTTGATTAAATAATCGGTGATGAGGTCTTCAGTGTCACAACTTGCATCTATCTTCTCTACACATTGTGCATCAAGTAAATATTTTTCTTCACATAACTTAATTTTGAGTGCATGAATGAGTTTTTATTTCATTTCAAGCTCAATTTGAAAGTATTTTGTTGCTTCTAATGTGCTGGTCATTTGATTGATTAATGCTTGATTCTGCTTCAACTTCCATTCCAGTATTTCAAATTTTTTCTATAACTCATGATTGCAATCTTGCAAAATTTTAATCTCTAGTTCTACACTTTGAAGATGTTTTCCTCATTACCCATTATGACTTTTGACACACTCACTTGTATTGGCTCGGTTTCTTGCTTTGGCTCGGTTTCTTGCTTGATTTTTCTTGATGCTTTCTTGTAACACTTGCGGGATTTGAAGATCTCACTCGCTTGAATTCTTGAACTTGTGTTCCTGATTTAGTTTATCAATGTAATGGTTGAACTCACGCTCACTTGAACTTTTTGAATGCTTCAGTCAGCTTAACGCTTGCTTGAAATTTTTGTTAACAAATGAACGCATGCTCACTTGAATTGTGTACTAGGATGAGGGTGTCGGATACCACCGAAAATGCACCCAATGTTTACAATGACAATTTCAAATGATATTGACTCATTTGAAGAGAATTGACTCACTTTACCTCCTATAAATTCACAATTTGGGTGTCGGTTTTGACCGAGAAGGCACCCTTACAACTGGCTCAAATTTAATTTTGATTACTAGTTGTCTTACAGAAAAAATAAGATTATTTTCAAGTTACACAATGACCAATTGTTATTGAATGTTGAAGTAGTCTTTTGAAATGCATAAGTTTGCAATTGCATTAACTTGATTGCCTTGTTTGAATTTGCTTGTTGATGTAGAATGGTGATGTTGACAACTTTGATTATGTGTTGTAGTTGCGCAAATTCATGTAATTGTTTGTGCTTGATTGAATGTTCATTGCAGCTTCTTAATTTTAGGTGCTTTGATTAATGTGCTTGTTTCATTCACTTTCTTTAGACTCCTTGTGTATGTTAGATAAGATAATGGTAGTGTCAAAACTAGACACAAAACATGCAGAATCAATCACTACACAATGTGTACCTAAGATCCCCTTATTCAATTTCAGGTGGATTTAGGACACTTCAACACCAAAAAAAAAATATCTTTATTAAATATTAAGTACATCAACCTTCAACTTCACAAGATTGTGATTAAGATTTCTCAAGAAATGAAAAAGTCAAACTCACAACCCCTTTAAACAACTTGTCTTCAAAAATAAATGTACACTGAATCAATCTCAAAGTAAAAGTTTTCTTCAAAATACAACAATGAGCTTCCCTTTTAAAAATATTTACTTAATATTCCAAATTAAAAAAAAAAAAAAAAAAAAACAAACAAACAAACAAAAACATCTTATCTCTCCAAAATAAAAATTATTTCCCTAAACTTTGAACTCATCTCATACAATAAACCACACCTTATTACACCTCCAAAAAAAAACTTTAGTTTAAAACTATTATAACCTACCTCTCCAAAATATCTTCTTATTACTCTCATAAGATATACACCTTATCACTCCATTACAAATCTTATCTTTATTATCTTTATTACAGATCTTAAGATTTTCTGACACACACGTTAATACTCCAAAATAAAATTTAAATGAAATACGAGCAGAGCTTGTCCTTCCAAAAAAGAGTTTTTTATTTTTTAATCCCTTTTAAATTCCCATTCAAAGAATTTTATGAAGTTCCTTTATTAAAAAAAAAAGAAAAAAGTGAATTTTACGTTCACTTTAAAATAACTCACGTGCGTGCTTTTAACAATCCCCGTACTTTTAGTCACGCTAGCTTTTTTACGCAACGACTGGGTTCATCTCTTCGGACATCACTGCTCTTCTATCTAGGCCTGCACCCGTGCAGTTCCCGGGAATCAAAAAGTATGCATTAATAGTGCAGTTCCTTTGTGAATCATACCAAGAAAACAGGGTGGTTGTGGTCATACTGCGATTCGACCAGTCACGATATTGGGATTTACGCTGAGAAGTCACGACTTTGTCAAATCCTCCAGAAGACGGTGGAGCTCAAAGATCGAATTCACTACAACAACCTCGACTTCGGGTCCAACGATGAAGATGTGATGCTCAGACTTGGAGTGATGATAAACAATTCCACTCTCGAATATGTGAGCAGGGTGGGATTGATTTATGGTATTGTGATAGCGGTGGGGATTTTGGTGCTTATATCCACCAGTAACAATAACCACATCGGTTGGTGGTGCTAGGGAGTACAGTGAATGAGACGGGCCTCTATTGGTTGGATTTACAGTCGACTACCTGGCGATTCATATGCGGTTATTTGCTTCCTTTTCCGATGAACAGAGCATCCAAGCATGTAATTCCGCTCATGAGCTTGAGCTAAGCTATGTCCCCTGGAAGCACATGAAATAAATTTTGCAAATAAATAAATAATGGGATGGCAACTGCTCGACCAAATTACGCAAAGACGAAGGTGGAGCAATGAAGGACTAGCATCCACAGACGAGATTCGATTCACTTTTGGAGTCTAATCCCTTGTTGATTCCACTAATTACCATAGAAGACTTCTTCCAAGGAAAGAGTGCTCATGAAACACAATCTCCTGGGGTACCAGAAACCTCAAAAGTTGTAGCCCCTTTGATGCCAACAGAACTTGCAACCAGCGTCTGACGAACTGACAAGAAATGCCCGCTTCCAGATTTATTTGATTCGGGAGCGCAGACATGAACATTGAAGCGACCTCTATTGACAAGAGATTTGACAAGGCATTTGAGCCCTGGAGCTTCTATTCCATCCTTGTTGGGGTTCCTGAAAGTTAGCGCAACCAAAAACGTAGTCTGATCCGAAGTACATTAAAAAGGATGCCAAGGTTCCAAACGACTGATTTAAAGCTTGATATCTGAAGATATGTTAATCGGAACCCCACGTTGCTAGTTTTAAACTGTGGTTGTTGTTGAAGATGCACAAGAGATGATGGTGCTTGCAAAGAAACATGTTTCCGTTGATTTTTGATGTGGTTGTGGGATCCACCACGTGTTGCACTTGGGATTCGATTCACTCATATGAATTATGGGCGAAGACGGCTGAAATCATTACAAAGATCTGTTTCCTTAATAGCTCACAAATTCAATACTTGCTGTGACACCACATGAAGGAGATCAAATAAGCATATATAAAAATATCAGATACAAAAGACTAGACAAGGCGGAAAAGGCCTTATCCTTGATGTATTCCTCACATTCTCATTATTAAAATAATGTTTATGATATATATAAATGCATGAGGAGAATTTGTCTCAAGATAATGCCTCTATCTTGGACGCTATGGTTGAGAAAATCTAGGAGCCTAACCAGGTTGAGAGAATCTCTCAACCAACTAGATCTAAACTGACTCCTAACCATAACCATGAGGAAAAAACTCAATTTATAAAGGTAGGATTAATTCCAACTTTCTTGATTTTAATTAATTTAACTATTTTGGACTTATAATTGTTTTAAACATGATTATTATTGGGAAGGAGAACGAGAGCGGAGGAAGCGATGAAGGCAGGAGAGTAGGGTTAGGGTTTCGGAACGGGCCACCTCTAGCAGACTTGATCCCGGAACAGGGTGCAGGGGAAGCCTGCAACCACCCATATCTAACCAAAGAAAAGAAGAGTGCAGAGACGCGCAGAGGACGGGAGATAGAAGGCAAATGGGATTGACAAAGAAATGGCAGACGGAGACGGGAGGGGAGAGATCCCCTCCTATAAAAATGTAGCAACAGGAGAGTCAAGCAGAAATGGGGCATATGGAGGCACTAGAAAAAGCTACAAGGACATTCCGGTCATGGGGGCTCGCTGGCAAGCAGGGTTAGGAAGCAGATTCCTACCCAGAGCAACGAAAAAACCTAGGTTTGTAATCCCTAACAACAAACTTGAAGAGTATAGAAGTTATATGAAAGATCATGCTCTGATTTGTAAGTTTGTGGGGATCTGGTCGTCCAAGAAGGATCTGGCCAAATGGATACAACAGAGATGGAAGCCTAAGGGACACATAGACTTAAAACTAGGGGCAAAGGACTTTTTCACGGTTGTTTTCTCTAACCTGGAGGACAAGGAGAGGATTTTTGAGGGAGGACCCTACTTCCTGAATAACGCTGGGCTATTTATGAGGCACTGGGAGGAATGTTATAACCCAGACAAAGAAAAAATGCTAGCGGCACCTATCTGGGTCAGACTGTTCGGACTCCCAATCGAGTTCTGGGATCCAGAGATCCTGGAAGGAATAGAAAACACAATTGGAATATTCGTCAAAGTAGCTAAGACCATTAAAAGAGGAAGATACATGTCCTATGCTAGGATCTGTGTATACATGAATATCACAGAACCGCTTCCAGAGTATATTGAAGTAGAGTACCATGATGAGGTCTGGCAACAACCAGTGGATTATGAGCATATCCCATTCCGCTGTAGAAGATGCCATGAATATGGTCATCTCTTCAAACAATGTCCTTTAAGTACATCTGAAGAAACAACTGGAATAAGAGAGGAAGAGAAAAATGAAACAAAGGCAAATAAGGAGACCGAGGAAGGATTCAAAGAAGTGCTAACCAGAAGGAAATCTCCAAAAGGACCAATCCATCTATAACCACCTGTCAAAATGGTATTGCTGGAAAATCAAAACAAGTTCAAGGTTCTTCAGGAAGAGGAGATGGAAACAGAAAGGGAAGACAGTGAAGAAGAACCAGCGGAACTTTCAAAAAGGGAAAAAGGACAGGACACAATGCAAACAAATGTGGAACAGGAGAAGGAAGGAGAAAGCATGGGAATGCCCAAAGACCAATCTCAAATGGAGATAGATCCACAAAAAGACAAAGGGAGCGAAGAGGAACAAGTAATGAGGAGTCTGTTACATGAATGGAGGCACCTAGATGGGAGATTCATACTGGAAGACAAAAGCAATTATACAAGGATATGTTTCAAAAGTATAAGGAGAAAGTAGGGGTAGCCATGGCAAACCAACCAGAACAACTAGGAGCACAAGGAAGCCAAGGCACGGAAATGGGTAATGCTGGAAAAGGTGGAAGAAAACGAGGAAGACGACCTATGAGCGAGACCATCCAAATGGTTGGAGAGATGCTGGTTAATTCAGGAAGAGTCATACCTCTTTCAGAGGTATTCCAACAACCCCTCAAATTGTTAAAATGATAATTACAACATGGAATATTAGAGGGTTGAACAGTAAGGGGAAACAAAGATATCTAAGAGACAGGTTGAAAAAAGATAAACCCAACATAATGATAATTCAAGAAACAAAGATTAGTGAATAGAAATTGAAAGAGATAATGAGCAGATTCAATCCTCATTATGAAATAATGGGTCAGGATGCCTTAGGTAGCGCAGGGGGACTGGAAATTCTTTGGAACCCAGAGGAAGTTCAATTTGAAAATTGGGTAAGCATGCCTCAAATTCTTTCAGGCAAATTTAGGAATATAGGTTCTCCAGAATGGATCCTTCTCACTGGGGTATATGGTCCTCATCTAACGGGCGAACGCAGAAGCTTTCTTCAAAGTGTGGGAACAATCTGAAGGTTATACCCAGATTCACCATGGATTGTAGGAGGTGACTTTAACATGATCACATCCCTAGAGGAAAAACGAGGAGGCCTGAGAAGAACAGATCCGGACATGGAAGCCTTTGGCGATATGATAACAGAACAAAGACTAGTGGATATTCCCACAATAAATGGGATCCACACATGGAATAACAGAAGAGGAGGCAAAAACCAAATTGCATCAAGATTGGACAGATTCTTAATATCTGAACAAATAATAAACAGGGATATATTTATTGAAACAATGATCCTCCCAGGACTGGGTTCAGACCATTGGCCGATCCGACTAGAAATTGACATTAAAGCTAGCCCAAAAAAATGACCTTTTAGGTTCGAGGCCTTCTGGCTCAGAGATCAAAAGTTCATGACAAAAGTGGAAGAATGGTGGAATCAAAGCCAACAAAGAGGAAGAAGCAGAATGCAGACATTTCAACTAAAATTAAAAGAACTCAAGGAGAAGATTAAAAAATGGAATAGAGAAGAATTTGGGAACATATTTAAAGACCAACAGCGTTTAGATCAAAAAATGAGAACACTGCAGCAAGAAATCATATCAGAAGGTAGAAGCGAGGAAAGAATTAGAGAAGAAGGGATATTGATAAGTCAAATTGAAGAACGAAGAAAACAGGAGGAGATTTTATGGAAGCAAAAGTCAAGAGTAAACTATCTTAGAGAAGGAGAAAGGAATACAAAATTTTTCCACCAAGCCATGATTCAGCAGCGGCAAAAAAATAGAATTTTCTCCATTAAAAATGAAGAGGGACTCCGCCTAACCCAGCATGAGGAAATGGAACAGACTCTAGTCGGTCATTTCAAAGACCTCCTTACAGAACCCCAAATGAATAGAGAAGAAGCAATTGGAAGGATATGCAATGAAATCCCGAGTATGATTACAAGAGATCAGAACCTAGCACTCATGAGAGCTACAACCCTGGAGGAAGTGGAAGAGATCGTGAAAGGGATGAAGAAGAATAAAGCTCTAGGACCAGACGGATTCACAGTGGAATTCTACCAAGCGGGCTAGAAATTCTTGGGGCAGGACATCTTGGAGGTGGTAGAAGAGTCGCGAAGAAATCAGAAGGTATGTCCTGGTCTAAACTCAACCCTCTTGTCTCTTATTCCTAAAACTGCTAAATCTGAAACTGCCCAGGGTTTTCGACCCATTGCTCTTTGTAATGTAATTTATAAGATTATAGCCACTCTGATGGCCAAACGATTGAAAACAATTCTGTCAAGCATTATCTCTCCGGAACAGACCGGGTTTGTGGAAGGGAGACAAATCCTAGATGGCTTGGTAGTATCTCAGGAAGTGGTGCATTCTTTGAAACACAAAAAGGAAGCGGGTATGATGATCAAACTAGATCTCTCAAAGGCATATGACCGTCTAAACTGGGAATACCTCAAATCAGTATTAGCGGCATTTTGTTTTTGCAATAGATGGGTAAAATGGGTTTATGATATGATTTCCACACCAAATTTCTCCATTCTCTTGAATGGAACGCCAACTTCAACCTTCAATGCCACAAGAGGGATGAGACAGGGTGATCCTCTATCCCCATTTCTGTTCATCATTGCAATAGAAGGTTTGGGAAGATACATCAAAAAATAATTGAAAGAAAGTAAAATCAAAGGGCTAAAGTTATGGGGAAAAAACCTACCGATTAATCACCCGCAATTTGTAGATAATATTATGCTTTTCTGTGTAGTCTCCCTAAGAGAAGTAAAAAGAGTCAAAAGAATCCTCGACCTCTTCATGGAAGCTTCAGGTACTCAAATTAACAAGGAAAAATCTTGTACATTCCTTTTCAACACTCCGGGCACTGTCAAATCCCACCTGACGAGAATACTGGGCTTCCGCTCTCGAGAATTACCCACAAAATACTTAGGTAACCAATTAGCCTTAAACCCTTTAAAGATGGCGAATTGGCAACAAACCATCGAGAAACTTAAGAATAGATTGGCTAACTGGTCATTCCAACTTTGAATATAGCAGGAAGAGCAGTGCTTCTCAGATCGGTCCTACAAGCAATTCCCATATACCCTCTTTCGGCAACGGCTGCTCCCAAAGGGGCATGTACAAAAATGGCGGAAATATTCAAGAAATTCATCTGGGGAGGGCCAAAGCAACAAAAGAAATGGGCTTTGATATCTTGGAAGGGCCTGACAAAAAGTAAAGAAGAAGGAGGATTGGGTCTGAGAGACCCCTATACCCTGAACCAAGTAATGGGGGCGAAGTTGTGGTGGAGATGGATGAGGGGTGGAGGAGACCTATGGAAAAAAATCTGGACTCAAAAATACAACATGCCCACAACTACTGAAGGTATTCTAAGACTTGAGGAAACGCCAAGGGGTTCCACAATATGGGACCTGGCTAGTCAAAACAGAGACATTATATCCAAACATGCATTCTGGGAAATACGGAATGGAAATTCAGCTAAATTCTTGGATGAAGCCTGGCAGCAAAGAGAGAGAATGAAGGAGATGCAGGGCCTGCGAAACACATGTCAGAAGGCAAAAGAGGAAGGGCTAAATTATGTAAGTGAGTTCTGGAATGAAGAAAGCCAAGAGGAGACCTGGAGAACCTGGAAGAAGCTGGAAGTGTGGGATAGACATATTGATACTGAACAAAGAGAGCTATATATAAGAGAAATGAAGTCAAGGAGAATAACTATCAGAACAGGCCCAGATATACTGAGATGGGGTAGATCCACGAAGGGAACCTTCACGATTAAAGAAGCTTACCATCTAACCATACAGCAGGAACAAGACGAAAATGCACCCATGTGGAAACAAATATGGCAGAGTAAATGGTGGCCGAAAGTAACCATGTTTTTATGGTTAGTAGGTAAAGGTCACATTTTGACATGGGATCAGCTTCAGAAGTGTGGATTCCACGGACCTCCCAGATGTAGCTTATGTAAGCAGGACCAAGAAACACAAGAACATCTTCTGAACACATGCCCTGTCGCTCAGCAGCAATGGGAAGAAATCAAGAAACTATTTGGGAAGACAAACAGAGACCCTCATAACATTAAACAAACCATTAAACAATGGGGGAGAGGTCAATTTTCGAGCCCGGTGGTAAGAAGAGCCTGGAGTCTAATGGTGGGTTTGAATATGTGGATGATATGGAAAGAAAGAAATAGGAGAATATTTCAAAACAAAGAAATGCCTCCAGAGATGATCTAGAAAGGAACCCAAAGCCATATAAGAGAGACTATCCTAGCGGAATCCTGGAATCAAGAAGATTGGAAAGCAACTCCGGAAGAAGAAAGGATCCTGGCATGCCTAAATTTAGAACAAGGCATGGTGCATCCCCAGAAGCAGAAAGAACCAAGAACTCATAACCATAGCCCTGCCAAGTTCAAGTGCCCACGTGATGGCTTCATCAAACTGAACTTTGATGGAGCCTCCAAAGGAAATCCGGGGCCAGCAGGGTTTGGAGGCATATTCAGGGACCATCAAGGGCAGACAAGATGGGTATATGCAGATCATGGTGGTATAATGAGCAACAATGAAGCAGAATTAATGGCAGTCTATCAAGGAATCATAATAGCGATCCGAAATGGATACAATAATCTAGAAATAGAAGGCGACTCAAACCTAGTGATAGAGATGCTCAGGAAACTTAATAATGGCAAGGATTGGGAGAAAGTAGCACAGAGCTGGAGGACGATAGGCCTAATTCAGGACCTAGTAGAGCTCATAAAGCGCATCGAGTACAAGATCATAAATCATGTTAGAAGAGATGGTAATAAGGCAGCGGATTTCCTTGCTAATTGGAGCTGCAATGAACAAGGGGGCAAGGTAGATAGTATATGGCCAACACATTGGGAAGAACAAAGATGGGAGCCTCTCAAAACAATCATTACTCAAGATAATAATGAGGATACGAACTCAAGGTAGTGGATACAGGTGGCCCCCGATCGGGGTGAGAGAGAAGGACAGGACGGTTAACAGGAAAACGCAGGGGAGAGGCTGGCAAGGTTGGCCACCAAATGCTCTAATAATTACTCAGTGGGACGCGGGGGCATCATGCAGGCCTGCTGGAATCCCGAGGCGCCGAGGTGACAGGGGAGTGGAGGAAGAGGGACTAGGAAATGGCGGCAGAAGAATGAGGGGATGTAAAATAAAAGGGAGAGGGTTAATGAGGAAGGCTAAGGGAGTAAGAGAGACTAGTACGCAGCGAAGGAAGGAGAAGACTAGAGCCAAGCAAAAGCTGGATTCTTTTGCAACTAAGCGACAGTCCGGGTATGTTTTCTCAGTGCTAATTCTTGCTTCCCTTTCATCCTTTTGTTGTATGATGGAGGAGGGAGGGGAGTTAGGAGTTGCTGTGAGAGGAAGAAGCCCGCACGAGTCTGAAATCCTCCCTGTAGTGCATAGTAAGAAGGCGGAGGGGGACAAGGCGAGGAATGCAGAGGGAGATTCTTGCAAGGTTAAGAACCGCGACGACCAGAATGAAAACTTGGCGGGGTTCGGTAGGTGTTGGGTACAGGGGAAGGCTGAGGAGGTTAAACAAGCAGTCTGGGAGGCAGAGAAGATTATAGAGAGTATTCACATGTCTGGCCCAAGGGGAGGGAATCCGGGGAGTAGCCAGACCATTGGGAGAACCTGGAGTGGGGAGGGCAAAATCTGGGACAGGGACACTCAGGAGATGGGAACAGGAGTGAATGCTGATAATCTAACCTTTGTTGTTGGTCATGGTAAACAGGCGGTTGCAAAACGCAAGATGATGCGTTCAGGTCGAGGAAGGGGCCGAGGTGGAAGAGGCCGGCAAAGCCAGCCAGGACGTAATGACCCCACGACCTCTGCGCCTGCACTTCAGAGGCGTAGCCGGAAAACTATGAGGAAAACAGTACAGGAAGCTGCAAGGGCATATCAAGAAGGAACTGATGTGGATATACGCAAGCTCATTCAGGAATTGGAGGAAAATGTCATGGAAGAAGATTCGGAGCCTGAAATGGAGGAGTTGGGAGATCTCATTCTTTACCCGGGTAACATCAGGGGGAGAATGATTTTATATAAGCAAGCCTTGCACGTTTACTGGGTGCTGAAATGTTTACTTGCAAAGGCACTGGAACAAGTAGCAGGTGAAATGGTAGAGCTTGCCCAGGGCATGCCAAACATGAAGAAAGAAATGAAAAATCTTCAGATCATAATGATCATGCAAGACAGTAAGCTGGAAGAGATCCAACAACAGTTGAAAAATTTAACTCCAACAGCGAAGGACGTGGCAACAACACCTGAGAACGTGGAAGACAGAGAGGTTTAGCTCTTGTAGTTGTTTATTATGTTTGTTTCTGAGGATCAATATTATCTTTTCCTTGTAATGGCTTCATGACTGTCTAGAACATACTTAGCTTTTGTTGGTGCATGGCTTATATTGCATGGACTAGTAGACTTAGAAAATTTTGTTACTGGATGGCCTATAATAACTTGAGGTGGCCAACAGACCTGGTTTCCCATATGGGCAGGTTGAGGCCACCAAACTGATGTATATGGTTTAACCTGTTTTGATATAAATAGAAAAAGAAAGGTACTACCGTAGCTTACAAAAAAAAAAAATTGTTTTAAACACATGAGAGTGAGGCTAATAGCTGGACCCGAAAATTTATCAAGAATAAATTTATAAAATATCGCATTTGGACGGGTTGGTTTCCATATCACAATCACAGCATAAAATGGGCCCAATCCATATTACATAATGATTTTAGATTAAATGGATCTAAAATACCATTTCAATCCATTATAAAAAAGATTGCATCCAACCGGTCTTTCCACATTACAATCGCAACTGGGAAGAGATACATGGGAGTGGAACCATAAAGTTAGTGCGATCGCTGGGGGCCAGGACTTAATAGATGCGAGACTTATTAGCTGCAAGGTTTATCGGCTTCGGGGTTTATTTTGGGATGTGATATACTTTGTGAGATGCAGGACTTAATGCAGGGTGCAAGACTATTTGTGGGATGCAGGACTTAATGCGAGATATCACAATCGAGAAAGGGTGATGAGCATTGTTTTATAATTCACGTAATATACGTCGATTGCGGGCTACGAGCTTTAAATGGATTTGAATATAGTTTAATGGGTGCAACTAGAGTTAAAACAAATGGAATTTCGGCTAGAGTTAATACAAATGGACTTTCGACTAGAGTTGGAATTTTCAAAGGGATTTCACATAAAGTTTAAATGTATAATACAAAATGGAAATGTGGCTAAAGGAATATTCAAAGGGACTTTGGGATAAGGCTAGAGTTTGGGAATTAATATGAAATATGAGTGTTTCCAAGGGAAAAATGGGTTTTGACTTAGGATTTAAGGATTTCTCAAGGAAAAAGGGGTTTTAGATGGAATGAGGGGATTTATGAGGGAAGGTTGAGGGAGTTATATGAAGTATGAATGGGGATGTTGGAACAAGCTGAAATCTCCTTGAACACATTTTTTCCTCTAATTACTACTCCCATAGTGATTAACCATAAGTGATGTCATGACTATTTTTGACCATTTTGATGACTTGACCTATTGATGACATCTAATGGAGTATGAAACTGACCATGAGATGATATAGATGGTGATCAAGACATTTTACTGATGACTCATCATAATGAGTGCTGATACAACCAAAATGGCATTGGATCGTGAAATGGAGGGAGTAGTAACATACCTAGACACACTAACCAGTGATCAAATGTTATTTGAAAATATAACAATTTGACCTAATAACCCTATCAAATACTTTGAAAGAGTACATTTGATCACTTGTGACTAGCAGGACTGACAGACACTAACACATACCAAGGTTTAAACGGTTCAAAATAAACAAAGGATTAATTCTTGTAAACTAATCAATTTGTTTATTTGTTTCTCCGGTCAATGTGAATACATTTCACATGTCTAAATTCATTTAAACTCATCGAAAGCTCTAACGTCTAATGAAATACATTTTAGATTTTAGGGTTTTTGTCATAGCTGAGAAGAAAATTTTACCAAAGTTTTCTAAAGGCAAAATAAAAAGAAAACAATTTTACATGCTATATAGCGTACATAAATATTAATATTTTGGGGAGAGATTGATGAGGTAAGAACATATATTTACTTCAATGTTATTTATGAACTATCATGTGATTTATATAAATACTATTTTCCGCTTGTATTTTACGATGCAAGAGAAATAATAAAGGATGTTTTGAAAATTGTTGAGTGGACAGATTTGGTTACAATAAATCACAAAGGAACAATTTACTCCATTATATGTGAAATCATTAATGTAATTAATATTTATCTTGCAGTTTGTATGGGAGGTTATGAAACGAAACTGAATAGTAACCAACACTCGTAAAGATGAAAGGGTTGTAAACTTGAATTAAACGGGGGGGATGATAGGCTTTGGAGGTGAAAATTTCTTTTTTTAAAGGAATAATGTATGATTGTGAGATTTTAATTTATGCTATCACGATTCATTATGTTTTTCCTTTCATGTGTTCTTGTTTATTTTATATTTGTATTTATTGGTAAACATGAAAGATTATTGATTTGACATGATCATATAGTAAATATTTCATACATATTTGATTTAATATTTCTTAAATATATACTATTTAGAGGGTTTAAATCATAATTTGAGTGACATGTTGCAGGTAGGAATCATATTGATACATGATATCTATGATTTCCTTGCACATTTAATTTGAATATTAATACATACCAATTATCTTTCATTTTATTTTTCTTTGTTGTTCTTTTACTTTATCTTCTTTTACTAGCATACATGACTGATTAAGAATGATATGACATGATCACATTGTTAATCTTTCATACATATTATTGATTTAATATTTCTCAAATATATACTATTTAGAAAGAATTAAGTCAACATTCTAATTGACTTGTTGCAGGTTAAAATGATATAGGTACATGATATCATATGATTTTACTACACATTCCAATTGGACATATTTGGAATTTTCTGTTTTAGTCATTAACGATTTATTTATTTAATAAGTTGCACATATTGTAAGCCTTATGACCTATATTTTCTTAAAACATTCTTTTATTTATAATCTGACTATTTCTATTGCTATTATAGAAAAATATGTATAAATAATATTAAACACAAGGCATACCCCCTGTGATTCGAGAGGTCTAGTCTCCAACTTAAAGCTGAAGAATCATAAGATCTGCATTTGATGCCTTTTGGGTTGTTTCTTGTCGCCAGGAACAATACGAGAGAAAAAAGTCTCGATAGGATGGTGCCTAGACTTCGATCTAATTGGAGAAAGCATGTATATGCTACAAATTGATGTGGGAAAAAGACAAATAACTACTCTTGGATAGACCATTGGGCCATGGAAATAACTAATGATAGATCACATAAATCATATGTGATGAAGGCTTGGGGGACTTGGGGTTGGAACCTTGCCTAGAAAAATTGTGCATTAGGCTACTAGGGCCACCAGACCACTGGATATTTTGAATAGAATCATTCACATGGAGAGGCTTGTATATTGGCGAAACCCAACCCAATGTAACTTCGCCACTAGGTAACTAACCAACAGGACCATAAAGGAATTTAAGTGGAATAATGAGCAGTGGGTGGACCTAACATACATTAGTGAATGGACCCTATCAGACTTCATGCCTTTGGATGCTTGAATGATTCAGATGGAGAGCAATGCTGATAGTTTCTGATCTAACATATATCATGGAAATGATGTGTGGGGAGCGTGGCAAGAAGAACCTGATCGATCTGGTGTGAGGTGTGTTGAGGTGGCCCAAAGGGCTCATGGGCTCTCAGCCATTGGGTTAACCATATGGTTATGCAGAGGTTGGATTCAAGGGATCCTTGGTCTAATTTCCATGAGCTACATAGCAAAACTGGGCATTAGACATGTTGTAGAAAATTTTTGCAAATCTCAAATACAAAATATTTTCCCAAAGAAAATTCCAGCAAGGAAACAAAATTAAAGGTATGTGAAGCTACAATAGTATGGAAATCATGGATTTATGTGTCCATCTCAATGCCATATTCACCCATGTGCCCTTTTCTACCAATATGACCCTATTCTAGCTAGCTGAACAAAAAGCTAGTGTTGGCGTAGTACCAACAATTGAAAAAGCTATGTAAAAAAGAATCATTGATATCTTTGTGGGGAATGAACTCAATTTATATAGGAGTTATTTTAAAATATCCCTGCTGGAAAATTTGTGAAGTTGCTAATCAGGAAAGGCTAAAATATGGACTCAGATGTTTCTTTTCCAGAATATTTGATAAATGACGATTAAAGTTTTGAGCATGAGACGAATAGAGTCAAAGATTATTAACAAAGTGGAAAAGAAGTTGATAAAAAAACGATGAAGAAGATGACGTTATCATCCTTCTGGGAGATATTAAGAATTTAAAACCCAATTTTCCCATTCATGTGCTTCCCAGGCTCTCCTCTCATCATATATTCAATATTTTTCAAAAAATGAGCACAAGCTCTTCTATTTCTCTTCGTTTATTTGATTTAGTGAAGCACTATTGCTTTTTCCATACTCTCCAATCCTATTATCTTATAGTACACATTAAGAAAGGTTAATGCAACATAGTGAATATTATGAAGGCTTTGGCAAGCCATCCTAGAGTAGGACTGAGTTTGATTGAAGGTGATTCATTTCATCTTTTATTTCAAATGGTTACAATAGTTAAATAATTTGGCACGCTTCTAATTCTCCCCGAAGCCCTTGGGGTTAGGCCTAGTTATTGGCCATGGGGCTCGATTCCCTTCGGGGTTGATCAACCCAGATATTTCTATGGACGTAGCAGCCGCCCAATGACCAAGGTGTCCATGAACCACACCAAAAAAAAAAAAAAATTGGCACGCTTCCTTTACATATCATTGGAATGCCATGTAGACACTTGGTCTCCTATTAGTCAATGAAAATCAAAGTGTGGAAAAATCCATTCATGCACGCCATATGTGAAGGATTTTAACTACAAGACTCGGGATGGAAACATCAACAATTCTAGATCTCCTCAACCTTCACCAAGATGCAAATGAGTGGAATACAAATTCTGACACATGCATTAGACATCAAGCAACATAAATATTTTGTGCACCATGTTCCCTCATGTTTCTAAGATTTAAAGTGAGAACACTATAAAAGAATGAGAATAAGGTATCTAGATTATATGAAACACCATCTGAGGTATAATTATACATGCAAATGATCTTTGTTGACAAATAGAAGAATTAGGAGAACTGGTGCACTACCCTTGCCTTGAGATTATGCATGTGATAGAGATATATACTTAGCCTTCCACCTTGGGAGCCAACTCTATTTTGACTCATGTCATGATAGGAAGGCTTATTTCAATCTTAAACATGAAGAATATATTGATGAGGTATGGGAACAATGAATGCTAGAAAATCCGTCATTATATAATGCAGTGAACTTTAGGGTATGTGAAATGGTTGTAGAACAAGGACCTATATCCTTTAGTTACAATTATGGACAAAAGGGAGAAGGGAAGGAAATCTTCTAGCTTGACATTATGCCATTACCCTTCTTAGAGATTATAAACTAAGTGTGAAATTTATATTTTTTCTTCTTCACACTCCCTTCTTCCAGTTAAAAGACATACTTCATCTTATGATCCAGATTTATGTAGGAATGAAATGAAATATAGATGTAACAGAAACCGAGAGCTACAACCAAAAATAAACTTCAATTCATTAATAACAAAATATTGAAACCGTTTACATGCAAAATGGAAATAAACTAGCTCGGGCGATGGTAGATTATCTTTGAGAAGAGATGTGATGACTACATGCCTCTGAACTGTGTTACAATGAGGCTCCAAGGAATTTTTATTATTGAGAAACAAGGAAAAACCCTAAACATCCAAAAACCTAACCCTAGGAGAGGAAGCACCAAAAGTTTGTGGGCCCTGTTGGGGTTAGTTGATATATCAACTTCCTCGGGTTGTCACTTTGGCACATGATCTTCGTTCGATGTGTAAAATATCTCGCTAGAAATATATATCTGAGGACTTCAAAATTCAACTGCAAACACCTATTGCAAGCTGCTGGTTTTCCTGTTTTCCAAACAAATGTCGCTTAGGGCCTCAAAACGACTCTGGAAGTTCAGGACTCGAAAAACTGCCAAAAATAGTAAACTATGCTACAATTAAGGAAATTGAAAGAAAAAATGTTGGGGGTCCAAGTGGAATAGGGAGGTGGCCACCAATACCCACCTGGATCATCTTAGAAAGTGGGATGGTTGAGCAAATGATTCCCCACTTTAATAAGTGTGGAGGTTGTATGGATTTTTTTGAAAAGGATCAGTTCCAAAAATGGAAAATTGTCTCTTCCTGAGACTCATTGAATATAGGACGTTCATTGGCACAAACCTTTGTCCTTCGTGGGAAAAATATATTGTAGCAACTAAAGATGATGTAGAGAAATAAAAACACACATCAAACTCATTAGATAATGGAGCGATCATCGAGACAATTGATAATTTTATTCTTGTGCTAGAAAGAAGTCACAATGTAAGGGAGTTTCTGATCCAAAATGGATCCTAAAACCCTTTAAGTCTTCATATAATCAAAAAATATCGCAAGGGATGAACCTTTAAAAAGGGTGGATAACACTATCGGGAGAGAAAAACATGAAGACATGACCAAAAATAGAGTCTATCAAAGGCTTGAATAAATTTGCACAGGAGCCGTCAGATCCGGCCAATCAATGGTCCAGATCCGATCAGAATATCGCAATCGGCGGTGGCAAGCGGAGTTAATCGAGTGCGGTTATATGGAAATTGCGATGGCGGTCAAGCACGATTAGACGAGCACCATTGATCAAGCGCACAGATCTGATGGTCCAGATCTATCCGCGCTATATCGCATCACTAATATATATATGTGTGTGTGTGTGTGTGTGTGTGTGTGTGTGTGTGTGTAGGGACTTAACCACAACCCGATGGATCAGCAATATGCGATTGCGATATCGCAATATCGCATCGCAACATTGTAAAGGGGCAATGCCAAGAGGCCAGCAACCATGCGATATGCCAATAGTCGATAAGGCCGATCGGTGCAATTGATGATCGGAAGCCAATCCAAAATGCGATATGCGATATATCCAGACCCGATGGGGTTTATAAATGAAAATACATATATTTTGAGTTCCAAAAAATAGGGTTTTTCTTTGTATTTGCGTTTTCGTTAAATGAACGAAAAACAAAGGAAATACAAATTGGGCGATAAAACGGACCTGAAAGGATTTTTTACATGCAGCTATAGTGTTTTCAGTTCCGAAACAAGTGGGATTTCGGGCGGGCCTTAGGCGGTAAGTGTTATTGGACAGGCTCTGCCTGAGCCCATACACTAGTCGCCACGTGGCTCGATGCCAGAGAGAGAAAACCACCTTTTTGGGTGGGTAACTGATGAGCCCCAAATTTGGTAACATTTTGGGCTCATTTGGCCTAATTATCCTTGCTCAATCCTTCATTTTTCATAACTTATGCATTATTTTTAGTATGTTTATGTCATTTGTACGAATAAGGGTAGTCACTCTTCCTAGGTGGCTAACACGTGCTCATTTCAGGATTTTTTGACACATGTTGGAGCAAAACCGAGCAGACAAGGGCTAGGAGACAACCAAGCTTGGGTTGAGGATTCGTAGGGGGGTTGTCTATGGCATTAAATAGCCTCCCTCGGGATCTTCACCCCCAACTCCGAGCTCCAAAGGCCACCAAAACCGGATCTAGAAGGCAGCCAAACAGATTTTGTGGAAGCAGCTGTTCACTCCCAGTTTGGTCAGCCAAGTCCCATAGATTTAGGAGGCCAGCTAGGGCCTCGTGGTGTATAAATGGTAAGGCTTCAACCTTCGAAAGGGACTTTTGGAAAAACTTTTGCATGTTCTGCACTACAGTGCTGCTAGTTCTATTTTGTTCTCTTGTAGCCATTGTTGGCATAACTCTTGACTTATGATTTTTTTTTATAATGAGAAGCAGTCAGATTTGATATCAGCTCAGAGTTTTCTATAGGAGCCATAGCTCTCAGGGTTGGGCCCAACCTGAGAGCCTAGGGCCTCCTTCTTTGTATTGATATCTTTTCCTTTTAGCACTATGATTTTCCTTGTATGCATTTGAAACAAAGTTTGTTGAGCTAGATTTCGTTGTGTGGTTAAGTAGGTGATTGTTGAGGAATAAAGTTGCTTCAGATGTCTAGAATAGATTAATAAGATAAGAATTGATAAAAGCTCTAGAAAAGGGTTGCCTGCACTCTTAGTTTCACCTCTCCCTAGGGGCTGGAATTGCAGACATTGCTGCCCAACAAAAACACTAGTTTGCTTGCCCATGCAATATTTGGTGCAATGTTTTCATTTGTAGGAGTTAGTCATGCGTTCAGATCTTTTGGAATGTTTCTTTGCTTAAGTTTTGTACATGGTTCTCTTTAGGAATAAAGTCGTTGTTCATTGGTTTCGTTGACAGTTAGGATAGATTAGTTAATATTTTGGTTGTGTGCAGGACGTGGTTGATTTGGTTAAGTATACACCGTGCAGTGCATCTCCATCACCCTCTCGTCCACCTAAGCTTCGTCCAGGCCAACTGTTCCATCTCCAATTTAGGTTCCTCTTCTCACAACTACCCTTCTGCCCACGTAACCCTACCTTCTTGCTCTTCCATTGCCTTAGCCTTCTTTAAGACAAGCTAGCTTTCCACACCCTCTCATCACTTCATCCCTCAGTCACTGAGTCATTTCAAGACCCCTACCCTACCTCCCTATCCATTCATGCATCCTCTTTTACTCACCCATCATCCAAAATCCAACTTTAGAACATCCTGTAGAAATTTCTGAACATCCTGTAGAAATCCCTGAAACTTCCTGTAGAACCCCTGTAGACTTCCTGTAGAAGCTCACAGATGAGGTTTCTTGATCACCAAACTTTGTGAAACTCTCTGGAAGGGTGTTAGGGACTCCTTAGACCCCCTCTGAACCTTCCCAACCTTTTCCAAGCCTTTCTCCTCCTCGATCCGCCCCTGGACAGTAAAAAGCCAGTTAAAAGCACAAGCATGATAATTCAAATAACTTATTCAAAAAGACAAAAAGATGTGTTCTTCAGATAGAGATAGCATAGGCATGTGCATTTTACCTTTGTAGAAGTAATGGCATCTTTTTCAATAGTTTGCATCCTCTCCTTTGCATCAGTAGGACTAGCTGGTAGAATTAGGGTTTGCTAGGGTTTTTGCTACTTTTTGGCTTTTAGTTTCTTTCTGCAAGTAGATCAGTTTCTTTTGAGTTAGCTTCCATCCATCAGTTAAAAAGCTTCTTCTAAGAGCCCATAGAAGTTGGCTTAAGCCCCTAGCGGACTTGTGCCAGCTGACCAAGTGACAGCTGCGGCAAGAGCTAGTACTTGTGCATACAGCACCGTCGCTTCCAAGTTTGTTACGAACTACCGGGTTGATAAAAGTAAAGAAGGGAGTCCCAGGAGTTGCATCATTATTGCTGCAATACTGGAGCCCACCAGTAACCTCCGTGCGCGTAAGCCACCTGAATTCAATAATAACCATTGGATCAATGATCACTTGCAATAGCGCCTGAAGACAGACCTGATGGAATATAGGGTCAAACTAATGATTTTTGAAGTCTGATAGAGTGCGTTTGGGCAGATTTTCCTCTGTTTTCTGTGTATTCTCTGTGTAAACAGAGAACGACCATTTTGGGGGTTTCAAAGGGCACCGATGGTCCCTTTTGTTGCAGAAAAAGTGGCCACCTTCCCTGAAGGCATTAACAAATGATTACTTAACGCTCAAAGGGGCATTCGAGCAAACAAAGGTCGGGAGCGAGAGATCCCAGAAGAGGAAACAAACAGACAACGGTGATTGTCTTAAAAGCCACTGAATGACAGAGACAGAGGCAAGCAATGCTGAGACAGAGAGAAAACAAAGACAGAGTGTTAGTGAGGAGAGTCTGTGTACTCAGAAAGACTTGGGGGATCTAAGTAAAGCCTTGTTGTTTTGTATCTGTTATGTGAGACTCAAACTTACCTCAATTTTGTGAAACTCTATTCTTGAAGACATAATAGAGAGGTCACCACTGAAGGCTAGACCAGGAGACATAGCCCAGGAGTGTTGGGTGAACTCCTTGATTATCTTGTTGTGCTATGTGTGTGTGTGTCTGTTATGTATCTTTAACTGCTTCATTGTCTATATTATTCGTAATCTTTTCGATCTGTTGGACTAAGTAATATAGGAAAATCCATGCACATGAGTCTGTAATACCTTAATATTAGTCTAATATCTCATTTTCAAATCAAGTGGTATCAGATCTTTAGGTTTGCTAAGGTTAGACAAGCTTGTGCTGGATTGTTGAATGCTAACTAGGTCAAAGCTCAAACTAGGAGAAGGAGAACTTGTTGAGGCTAATCCAGAATTGGAAGAGTATATCCTAGGAGGAGAATGGTAGAACAAACCCCATTGGAATCAGAATATCATTTCATGGATAGTTTCATGACCATGAGAGCCATGGTGGAAGAGATGTATCGAGAATTTAAGAAAGGTCAAGGTGAAAGTACTTCAACCTCCAAACAAGACAAAGGAGCAGAGGAACCTTCTCTAGATGCCCCAGAGGGCAAAGGGAAAGGGGAAAAGCTTCCTCCATCATCTCCTCCACCATCACCTCCATCATCCTCATCTCCTAGCCCTGAAAAGAAAAAGAAGAAAACATTTGTGATTAAATTAGATGTGAAATTTGATTTTCCAATCTATGATGGAGAATTAAATGCAAAAAAGCTAGATAACTGGATTAGACATATTGATGTATATTGCAGGGTGCAGAACATTGATTCAGAGAGGAGAAAGATTCAGCTGGCTAGCCTTCGCCTTGGAGGAACTGCACTAGTGTGGTGGGAAGGTAAGACACAAGCTGATTTGAAGAAGCATGGTAAAATTATTTCTACCTGGAATGAATTTGTTTCTGCCATTAAAAAAAAATCTATCCACTAGCTTATATGCAGCAAACAATGATGAGTTGGAAAACTCTTCGCCAATTAAAGGGCCAAAGTGTACAAAGCCATACCCAAGAATTTAGAAAAAGAGCTTTAACTCTAGGCATATCTCTAGACTCACTTGAAACTTTGCTGAAGTATATAGGTGGTCTGCATAGCTATTTGAGGCACACCATTCTCATGTTTAACCCCACTAGCCTAGATGATGTATCAGTTCAGGCTACACATCTAGAGGCTAGAGGCAAGAATGTGAACCTAGATATTGGGGGATCATTAAAACCCTCTGCAAGCAAGAACAAGGAAAAGAAGAAGCAGAAATGGAAAGAGAGGAAGGCAAACACTGTACAGAAAGAGAAACCTTCATGCACTCACTACAAGAAGGATGGGCACGATGATGAACACTGTTGGTCTTTGCATCTGGAGCTGAAACCCAAGAAGTTCGGTGTTAAAAAGAAGAATACTGTTGTTGTTATTCAGAAAGATTTGGGGTCAGACTCAGGTGATGAAACAACAATCATAGCCACAGGTATAAAAGGTAAAAATTCTAAAGCATCTACAAGTAATTCTGCACAATCTATTGATAATGAAGATAATGAGAGGAAAAGACATGAGCTTTTTCATATTAGAGTTATTTCCAAGCACCAAAAGATTGATACTTTATTTGATACTGGATCACAAGTAAACTTGATTTCTGAAACAATTGTAAAGAAGTTGGGCTTACTAACAACACCTCACAAGAATCCATATCCATTAAGTTGGGTATGTGATAAAGCAAAGCTACAAGTGACTAGACATTGTAAACTTAGGTTTGCTATTGGGTCAACTTTTGTAGATGAGGTTGAGTTGGATATAGTTCCCTTGGATATATGTGGTATTGTTTTAGGAAGTCCTTACTTGTATGATAGAAAATCCATTTTCTATAGAACTAAAAATAAGTATCAACTCACTAAAGATGGAACAGAATACATTGTAAGAGCTCATAAACTCAAACTTGCTGAAATAATGGCAGAGATTGTAGGAAGAATAGCAAGAAAATGGGAGAAGACCAAGAAATATAAAACTGAATTTGTATCTGCTTTATTCAAGAATGAATTTTCCTCTACATGAGCATTCGATATATTCATGTGAATAACTACCGTTACATAACTAAATTACTCGTTACAAAACTGTTTAACTACATTTACCCAAATTCGTTGTCAAACTAACAAACTCCACCTTGACAACAATTTTCCCATTCATCATCTCTCCTGCAAGCCAAGAGAAGCTAAACACCACCGCAACTTCTCTACTGTAACTGGCTTTGTGAATATGTCTGCACAATTTTCTCGTGTATGGACCTTTTTAAGAGCTACTTTTCCACCATCGATCACATGTCTCAGAAAATGATATCTCACATCAATGTGCTTGGTTCTGCTGTGATAGGCAGGGTTTGTGGCCAAGTGAATAGCACTTTGACTGTCACAAAGTACACTCACTTTCTCCTGCGTTCTTCCAATTTCATCGAGCAAACCCTTTAACCAGATTGCTTCTTTACTGGCATCTGAAGCAGCTATATATTCAGCTTCGGTAGTGGACAATGCAACCGTGTCTTGAAGCTTTGACATCCAACTAATTGCTCCACCTGCAAGAGTAAAGACGTAACCTGTAGTAGATCTTCTTTTGTCCAAATCACCTGCATAGTCAGCATCTACATATCCGCAGACTGATCCTTCACTACCATTAAAGACGATGCAATGATCTCTTGTGCCTCTTAGATATCGAAGCACCCATTTCACTGCTAGCCAATGTTCTTTACCTGGATTTGCCATGAACCTGCTGACAACTCCAACTGCATGTGAAATGTCAGGTCTTGTAGATACCATCACATACATTAAGTTGCCTACCGCATTTGCATATGGTACATGAGACATATACTGCTTTTCTTCATCATCTCTAGGACTCAAAACCGAAGAAAGCTTAAAATGGGAAGCTAGGGGAACATTAACAGGTTTCACATTATTCATAGAGAACTTTTCAAGTACCTTCTCCACATATTTCTGCTGTGATAACCAAAGCTTACCATTTTTCCTGTCTCTGTGTATCTCCATGCGCAAGATATGTTTTGCTGCTCCAAGATCCTTCATATCAAACGCCCTAGAGAGTTGAGCCTTTAACCTGTTGATCTCTTCCATGCTTTTGCTTGCAATAAGCATATCGTCAACATACAAAGCTAAGATAATGAATATGCCATTGAAACTTTTAAAGTACACACAATGATCATACTCACTTCTTATAAAGTTCTGGCTCATTATGAAGGAATCAAACTTCTTGTACCATTGTCTGGGAGGCTGCCTCAGACCATACAATGATTTCCTTAGCTTGCAAACTAATCTTCTGCTGCGACCTCGTACAAAACCTTTTGGTTGTTCCATATATATCTCTTCGTTCAAATCACCATGTAGAAAAGTTGTTTTAACATCTAACTGTTCTAACTCAAGATTAAGCAACGCAGTTAGTGCCAACACAGTACGTATAGAAACAAGTTTTACAACTGGAGAAAAAATCTCATGAAAATCTATACCATCAACCTGAGAATACCCTTTTGCTACCAGTCTCGCCTTATATCTTTCGATACTACCATCAACTTTCCGTTTCAGCTTGAAGACCCATTTACATCCAACAACACTTCTCCCTTCAGGAAGCTCTACAAGATCCCAGGTATTGTTCTTGGCTAAGGAGTCCATTTCTTCTTCCATAGCCTTTTTCCATTTCTCGCTATCTTCATCATCTATCGCTTCCTGATAACAAGACGGTTCCCCATCTTCAGTAACCAAAGCAAAAGATGAAGAAGAATCTTCATACCTTTTGGGAGTTTTCCTTTCCCTTGTAGACCTTCTTAGAGTGACTGGTTGCTGAACTGGTTCAGAAACTTGCACTGGTTCAGAAGCTTCAACGGCTTCCTTTGTGTCTTCAACACCTTTGTCTCCAGAAGTCTCTCCTTCCTTTCGACTGTCACCGAAAGATCTAGCCTCCAACTGAACTCGTTGACTCGGCGATACCTGTTCCTGTTCCATTCTTTCAACATTTGATTTTAACAAAGAGGATTCATCAAATGTTACATCTCTACTAATGACTATCTTCCGCAATGTAGGATCCCACAACCTATATCCTTTCACTTCATAGTCATACCCAACAAAGACATAACATTTCGACTTTGGATCTAATTTTGAACGCTGATTTTTCGGAATAAGAGAATAAGCATCACAGCCAAATATCCTCAAATGAGAATAGTCACAAGACTGACCTGTCCAAACTTCTTCAGGAATTTTACAATCAATTGCTACTGAAGGTGATCTGCTAACTAAATAACAAGCAGTAGATACTGCTTCTGCCCACAACTCCTTTTGCAAGTTAGCATTGTTGATCATGCTTCTGGCTCTTTCCATAAGAGTCTGATTCATACGCTCAGCAACACCATTTTGCTGAGGAGTATAAACAGCAGTTTTGTGTCTAACAATGCCCTCATCCTTACAGTATTGTTCAAACTCAACAGGAGTGAACTCACCACCATTTTCAGTTCTTAGACATTTAATAGATTTGCCTGTTCTTTTCTCTACCATTACTTTAAATTGTTTAAAGACATTGAATACATCAGCTTTCCTTTTTAGCATATAGACCCAAACTCTACGAGAGTAATCATCAATGAACGTTAAAAAATACAATGCACCTCCATATGACATAACAGGGGAAGGCCCCCACAGATCAGAATGAATGTAGTCTAAAACATCTTTACTATTATGATTGCCAACTTTAAATCTCTGTTTACACTGTTTTCCATACACACAATGTTTACAAAAATCTAAATTCAAGGATTTCAGACCAGGAAGAGATTTACGTTTCATCAGTATGTGAAGACCTTTCTCGCTCATATGACCCAAACGCTGATGCCACAGACGAGTACCTGCTTCCTCCTTTTCTGACGCAACTGCTGCTTCACCGACCTGAGTACTTCCTTTTAACCTGTAAAGATTTCTGACCTTTTCTCCCTTCATAACCATAAGAGCACCTTTGAAGACCTTCAAGACGCCATCCTGACCTGTAAACTTATAACCATCTGAATCCAACACTCCCAAAGAGATTAAATTTTTCTTCAAATTAGGTACATGTCTAACACTAGTTAATGTCCTAACTGTGTTATCATACATCTTAATCCTGATATCTCCCATCCCAACAGTCTGACTTGACATATTGTTACCCATAAACACAGAACTACCGTTTACATTTTCATACGAAGTAAACCAGTTTCTATGTGGGCACATATGATGCGAAGCACCAGAGTCTAACAACCAGCTATCAAAACTCTGAGAGACATTACATTCAGGTGAAGTTTCATCTATCATACACAATTCTTCAGCAGATAAAACTTCGTCTACCATACCTGAATCAGCCTGATTCGCTTCGTTCTTCAGGTTTTCGGATTCCTTCCGTTTCCAACAGTCCTTCTTCAAGTGTCCAACTTTACCGCAGTTCCAACATTTTGCCTTACACTTCTTGCCCTTCGATTTCGACCTGGAAGATCCCCTTGGTTTTTCTCCTCTTTCCTTTGAGCGTCCTCTAGCGACCATGGCTTCTGATGCAGTTGTATCAGTGTTGGATTTCCTTCGTACTTCTTCAGACAGAAGAGCTCCCACGACTGATTCAAACTTCAAAGAATCAGCAGAGCTGAAGCTGATTGAGGTTACGAAGTGATCCCATGATTCAGGCAGAGAACACAGCAAGGTTATGGCTTTATCTTCTTCCTGTATTTTGACTTCCATATCTGTTAATTGACAAATTAGTGTATTAAAAACATTCAAATGTTCTGCAACGCTTGAACCTTCTTTCATTCGAAGACTGTATAACTGTCGTTTCAGATAAATTCTGTTGGTTAATGATTTTGTCATATAAAGGTTTTCAAGTTTTTCCCACAAACCTGACGCCGTAGTCTCTTCAACGATGTTGAAGAGAACTTCATCCGCTAGACATAACCAGATGGTACTGAGAGCTCGGGCATCCAAGTCCTCCTAGTCTGAAGTAGTCATGGTTGTAGGTTTCTTAGTAACCCCATCCAATGCCTTGTGCAACCCTTGTTGCACAAGCAGATCCTTAACCTTCAGTTTCCAAAGAGCAAAATTGCTCTTTCCGGTGAATTTCTCCACCTCGAATCTTGCGTTCGACATCTTGGCCATTTTTCCTCCTTCCTAGGATTTCAGGCTTTCTAAAAAAAAATAACTTCCCCAATTCAAACAGAAAGACAAGTTTCAAATCCTTTGTTTCTTGCAAACCCTTTTGTTTTTCTAGTTTCAAAACATTCTTGCAAATCCCTTGCAAACTTGTTCTTCTACAATATTTGTAAAAAACAACTTTTCAATCTCTGCTGTCTTAAAAAAAAAATTCTGAACAACCTTTTCAATCTGCTGTTCTACAATATTTGAAAAAGAAACAACAACCTTTTCAATCTCTGTTGTCTTTTAAAAAAAATTCTGCAAACCCTTCTTTTTTTTCAATATTTTTATAAAAAACCACAACTTGACTTGATTTCAATCTTCAGCCTTTGTTTTTTTTTAAAAAATTCTGCTGGAAAAAAAAAAATAAGTCTGGAAACTCCGATCAATACCCGGATTTCACGCAGGCTCTGTCACAAATCCTCTGCAACTTTATGCAGGCCAGCAGGCAGATAACGCAGGCTCTCCTTCTTAAAAAAAAATACGCAGCAGTCTGGCTCTTCTGGTTCTTCACAAAATACACAGCAGTCTGGCTCTTCTGGCTCTTCACGCAGGGACAGCACGTCTACAGGGTCTTTAAAAAAAAAACGCCTCACGCTACACAACACAGCCTCACGTCTCCTTCACGCAGGGTTTTGGTCACTGGAACAGTTCTGGTCACTGGAACAGTTCTCAGCAACGATCCTCCACTCCTTGACGCAGAGCGCAGCACGATTCGAGGCTCTCACGCTGATACAGCCACACGCCCAGGTTTTGGACTCACGGCTCTGATACCACTTGCTGAAATAATGGCAGAGATTGTAGGAAGAATAGCAAGAAAATGGGAGAAGACCAAGAAATATAAAACTGAATTTGTATCTGCTTTATTCAAGAATGAATTTTCCTCTACATGAGCATTCGATATATTCATGTGAATAACTACCGTTACATAACTAAATTACTCGTTACAAAACTGTTTAACTACATTTACCCAAATTCGTTGTCAAACTAACAATAACTACTCTCTCATAAACTCAGGGCGGATGAAAAGAATTGTAAATTCATGCAAGCAATTTTTACTAATGGTTGTAAAGGAAAAGACCCTTGATGAAACCAATGTAATTGAAGACTGTGATGCTAAACAGAAAGCTGATTTAGATAAAGTTGTTTCAGAATATTATATCCTATTCCAAGAACTTAAAGGTCTGCCACCCAAAAGGGAAATAGTACATGATATTCATTTGCAGCAAGATGCTCCATTGCCTAACATCGGAATGTATAGGTTATCCGCTTTAGAGAATGCAGAGATCAAGAAGCAAGTACAGGACCTGCTTGATAAAGAGTTCATAAGACCAAGCACATCACCATGTGGATCTCCAATCGTATTGGTGAGAAAGAAAGATGGTTTGTGGTAGATGTGCAATGATTACAGAGCATTGAATAAAATAACAATCAAGAATCGTTATCCTCTTCCTCGCATTGATGATCTATTAGATCAGTTGAAAGAATCAGTTTACTTTTCCAAGTTGGATTTGCGTAGTTGCTATTATCAAATCAGAGTTGCAGAACAAGATGCATGGAAGACTATTTTCAAAACAAAGCAAGGGCTATATGAATCATTGGTTATGCCTTTTGGCTTAACTAATGCTCCTGCCACTTTCATGAGAGTTATGAATGATGTACTCCAACCTTTTATTGATGATTTTGTAATTTTATATTTAGATGACATTCTTGTTTTCAGTAAAACGTGGGAAGAACATTTGAAGCATGTAAAGCAGAATTTAGATGTTTTGAAAAGAGAAAATCTCTATGTAAAGTTATCAAAATGTGAATTTAGCAAAACATATTTAAATTATTTGGGTCATATTGTAGGGGGTGGTGAATTGAAGATAGATCCCTCTAAGGTCAAATTCATTGTGAACTGGCCTAAACCCATATCTGCTACAGAAGTTAGGAGTTTCCTAGGAGCATCACAATATTGGATAAAGTTTATTGCTAACTTTTCCTTGATTGCAGCTCCCTTACATGCTTTAACAAGATTGAACAAGGTGTTTCAGTGGGGAGGCAAACAATAGAAATCCTTCGACACCTTGAAAGAAAAAAATAGTATAGCACCAATACTAGCACTGTCAGATCTTCAATGACCATTTGAGATTGAAATAGATGCCAGTGACTATGCCATGGGAGCAGTGTTGATGCAACATAGTAAACCCATCTGTTATCATTATGAGACATTTAATTATGTAGTAGTTAATTATCCCACATATGATAAAGAATTGTATGCATTAGTGCAGAGTGTGAAAATGTGGAAACATTACCTAATGGGAAAATAAAAAATTATACATACAGATCATAAACCACTTCAATATTTTCACTCACAAAGTAAATTGCAGCAATCAAGACACTATAGGTGGATGGGTTTTCTATAGCAGTTTCATCTTGTCATCAGATATAAAAAGGCATACACAATAAGGTTGCAGATATGCTATCCAGACCAATCATAAATGCATCTACTATACTTAAGCATAACTCATTAATGCATGAAAGCTACATTGAACAATATGCTCAAGATATAGATTTTAAAGATGTATATGCAACCTTAAGTCATGGCAAACAAGTAGAAGAATTGGATTATTATGTTAAGGACAAAATCTTATATCATTTGGGAAAGTTATGCATTCCTCAAACTGAAAGAGTTAACATAATCCGAGAAGCACATACTTCTCTAATATCAGGTCATTTTGGTGTAAGTAAAACAATTGCATAGATGCAAAGGTTCTGTTATTGGCCAAGAATGCATGAAACAATTTCTAGATATATTAGAGAGTGTACCATGTGTGCTAAAAGTAAGCCTAGCAATAGAAAATTAGGCTTGTACACTCCACTTCCATTTCCTTCTCGTCCTTGGGAAAGTGTTTCCATGGACTTTGTTGGGGGATTGCCAAAATCTAGAAAGGGTCATGATTATTTATATGTTATTATGGACAGGTTCAGCAAAATGTGTATTTTAATACCTGGTAACAAGCAGATTACAGTTGAACAAACAATGAAGTTGTTCTTTCAACATGTCTCGGTTCATTTTGGGTTACCCACTTCCATTGTATCTGATCGAGATTCCCGATTTATTAGGAAGTTTTGGTCAAGTCTGTGGGAATTGATGGACACCAGATTGAAGAAAAGCACAACATTTCATCCACAAACAGATGGCCAAATAGAGGTGGTTAATAGGACAGTGATCCAATTTCTCAGGGGCTATTGCAGCAAGCATCCCAAGCTTTGGGATGAACATTTCAACCATGCTAAACACTCTTCTACATAGAGATCTCCTTTTGAGACTTGTTTTGGTTTTACACCAAAGTCTCCCTTGGATTTTGTCTTTAGTAAAGACATAGCATTTGATGGACATAGTGATGTGGACAAAGCAACCAAGTTCATTGAACAGATCCAAGACATTCACCAGACAGTACAGGAATAGTTGGAAAGAAGCCAGGCCAAGTACAAGGCAAGGCATGATAAGCATCGAATTGAGCATAGCTTCCAAGTTGGTGATCAAGTCTGGATGTACATCAACAAAGACATAATGAAAGGTGAAGGTAAGAAGCTAAAGCCAATAAGGTATGGGCCTTTCAAGATACTTGAGAAAATTGGTGAGAACGCTTTTCGCCTTGATTTTCCAACTTACATGCACATCTATTCAGTAGTTAATGCAGAGAACTTGAGATTGTTTGAACCTTCATTGATTGAATATACCGAAGAGCAAAGTCAGTTGCCTTCTATTGATGATCTGTTCCCTGAATATCTCAATGAGTTGTAGGAAGACACTGTTCTGGATAGGAAGGTGAGAACTACACGTAGAGGGGATGTTGAGTACCTCAGAATCAGACTCAAAGGTTCAAAACCAATCAGTGCAAGATGGATAGATATTGGACAAGTGAGGAAGTTGTATCTTCATTTGATTGATGCTTAAAAACCAAATTTTGGTGGTCCAAAATCTTTTTCAGTGGGAAGGCGTGATCCAAAATGGATCCTAAAACCCTCAAAGTCTTCAGATAATAAAAAACTATTGCAAGGGACGAACCTTTAAAAAGGGCGGATAACACTATCAGGAGAGAAAAAAAATGAAGAAATGACAAAAAACAAAGTCTATTGGAGGCTTGAATAAATTTGCACAGGAGCCGTCGGATCTGGACGATCAACAGTCGAGATCCGATTGGCATATCGCAATTGGCGGTGGCAAGCAGAGTTAATCGAGCAGGGTTATATGGAAAATGCGATGGCGGTCAAGCGTGATTAGATGAGGACCATCGATCAAGTGCGCAGATCCGATGGTCCAGATCTATCCGTGCTATATCACATCACTAATATATATATATGTGTGTGTGTGTGTGTGTGTGTATACATATGCATATATATACACACACACACACACACACACACATATATATATATAGGGACTTAATGTTGTAGATCTAATACCAAAATATAAATATACCGAAGAATAACAAGATCAAATATAGATAAATGCTTCTTTATTAATATCAAAACCCTTAAGGTAGGGCAACACCATACATTCACTCCTTAAGGAAGGAGAACACTCCACAAGCCATATGCCTCTTCATACAAGAATACTTCTCTTCATATTCCTCCCTCCATGTGGAGTCTCTAGCCTTTATATAGGCCTCATACATACAATACCATGTATCATTACCATGGTTTCCTCATAACATCAACTAATACCATGGGCCCCTTACATTATTATTAATTACTTGTGGTCCCTTACATGACATGCGTTAACCACCTTATTTATTACTATGGCCTATTACATTATTACCTTGGGTACCTCCCTTGGTACCCCATATTATCCCCCCTAGGTACATAACATTCCACCCCCCTAAACATGTTTCGTCCCCGAAACATGGGAAGAACATAAATAATAAGATCTACTCAAGAGAGTAGTCCACTGATACCATGCACGTGCATCTAGCCATCCAAGAGAAAGGTGAACCCTCGATCTCGCTGGTACCTCGCTCGCTTGAGATGGAAGTTGACTGCGATAGCTCTTCTGTGTGGAAGTGTAGTAGGTGGATTTTTGTTCCTCTCGATCTGTCCTGCCGGGTTTGTTGTCCATGTGGCTAATTGGTTGCCATCTTGATTGTTGTCTTGCTGGGTGATGTGGGTGATGATATGTTGAAGTTTTAACCCACGATGGCTTTTTCTTTACTTCACCTTGCTGTGGTGCCTCTTCTGGTGTCTTCTTTTTTAATATGACTTCAACCACTGAATCGTCCTCAGATGTATCAGCGCCTGTAACCTTTTCTACTTCAGCCTCTGTTTGTGTTTGATTGTCGACCATCAACTGCTCATCGTCTGATATGTCAGTCCCTGTAACATCTTGTGCGTCAACCTCCGTGGACTCTACCTGTTTATGGATGGAAATATCCTGTAATGTAATTTTATTCTTTTTATACCATAGCTTCAAGAATTTCTTCTGCACATTAATATTGATAGTACCCACAGATTCCATCCAAGGATATCCCAAAACAACATCGATATTATCCATCTCTGAAGCATAAAAATCACCATGAAACACATACTTATCCATAGAAAGCTTCAAATCCTTATAGATTTGAACATCCTTATCATCATCCTGTGTATGTGCAATTTGTTTTGCTGGGACTTGCAATTTTTTTTCCAAATTGACATTTATGAGATTTTGCTTGCAACTTGGATTTATAGACACAATGATTTTCTCCTTCTGAATCAATCCATGAACCTGCAATAAGGAGATACCAGCAGAAAATAACCCTTTAGGTTCCTTGGTTTCCTTCTTTCCCATAAAAATAAAATCTTTGCTAGGCTGTGTGTCTGTCTGTGTGAGCTTATCCACAAGATTAGCTTTTCGTTCAAAGCGGTCCATAAGAGCTTTAGTGAATTTGTCCCAAGTCAAGGGCCAACGATAGCGACGTTGATGCCCTTGCCACCATTGCAATCTTTCATTGTCCAAGTACATTGTTCCCAAATTCAGCTGAGTCTCATCATCCATGATGTAACTCAATCTAAAACATTTCTCCATTTGTGCTAGCCATTTGGCTGGATGAGAGCCATCAAATGGATATAAGTCATTCAAATTCAGATCTCGGCCCACCATCACAAAAATTGGCGAAAATTTGAAATGGTCACAGTTTCGTCAATATTGCTCAGAATCCTTATTATGACCTGTTTTTAGAAATGGAACAATCATTCTGCATCTGCCCATGTGATAGAAATCTTGATCCAGGCACTAGAATTCCAGATCTGCGCTGCTACTCTCCCGCCGTCACCCAAAATTTCTACAAAAAGAGGTGATTTTAAATCAGCGATATCTCCCTCATCCGGACTCCGATTCGACTGATTTTTTTTTTGAAGATGGGTATTTTTTCCCAAAGAATCCAGATCTGCAATTATGTTTTGCAGATCTTGTACCAGGACGTCTATATCTGCGCCGCAAAATCGCTGCCCTGAAAATTGTCTACAACCCCACTGATTTTTAGATCAGTGATATCTCCTTCATTCGGACTCCGATTCAACTGATTTTTTTTTTGAATTCGACTATTTTTGCACAAAGAATCCAGATCCGTAATTATATTTTACAAATCTTGCACCAAAACATACAGATCTGATCTGCAAATTCGCCACCCAAAAAATCCCTGCAAAAATGAAAAAAATTCTCCACGGTTTGCCCAAGAAAGTGCTCTGATACCAATTGTTGTAGATCTAACCCAAAATAATATGGATCTGATAAGAAAATACAAGACAATGCAAATAAACCCCGAAATAATATGAAATGATACTTTATTGATCAAACCCTTAAGGTAGGGCAACACCATACATTCACTCCTTAAGGAAGGAGAACACTCCACAAGCCATATGCCTGTTCATACAAGAATACTTTTCTTCATATTCCTCCCTCCATGTGGAGTCTCTAGGCTTTATATAGGCCTCATACATACAATACCATGTATCATTACCATGGTTTCCTCATAACATCAATTAATACCATGGGCCCCTTACATTATTATTAATTACTTGTGGTCCCTTACATGACATGGGTTAACCACCTTATTTATTACTATGGCCCATCCCATTATTACATTATTACCTTGGGTATCTCCCTTGGTACCCCATATTATCCCCCCTAGGTACATATTGGGTACCTCCCTTGGTACCCCATATTTTTGTGTGTGTGTGTGTGTATACATATGCACACACACACACACACACACACACACACATATATATAGGGACTTAACCACGGCCCGACGGATCAATGATATGTGATTGCGATATCGCAATATCGCATTGCAACATTGTAAAGGGGCGATGCCAAGAGGCCAGTGACCATGTGATATGCCAATAGCCGATAAGGCCGATCAACACAATCAATGATCGGAAGCCAATCCAATATGTGATATGCGATATAGTCGGACCTGATGGGGTTTATAAATGAAAATACATATATTTTGAGTTCTGGAAAACAAGGTTTTTCTTTGTATTTCGCGTTTTTAACAATGTAAACTTTGAAACGGGAACTATAAACTCAAAACGGGAACTTTGGCCAAAAAACGCCAAAAAAATCAAAAACAGTGCTAAAAACGAAAAGTGTGTATACTGGAACGATGGTTTTTTTTTTTGTTTTAGGGACAATTTTGAACATGTTTTAAAAATGGAAGTGAAAACAAAATTTTCGTGCAAAATATAGTTGAAAACGAAAAAGTGATTATACTGGAACGATGATTTTTTTTTAGGGTCAATCTTCACAATTTAAAAAAATGCTAGTAAAATGAACTAACAATTATTACTATGGCCCATCCCATTATTACATTATTACCTTGGGTACCTCCCTTGGTACCCCATATTATCCCCCCTAGGTACATATTGGGTACCTCCCTTGGTACCCCATATTTTTGTGTGTGTGTGTGTGTGTATACATATGCATATATATACACACACACACACATATATAGGGACTTAACCACGGCCCGACGGATCAATGATATGCGATTGCGATATCGCAATATCGCATTGCAACATTGTAAAGGGGCGATGCCAAGAGGGACTTAACCACGGCCCGACGGATCAATGATATGCGATATAGTCGGACCTGATGGGGTTTATAAATGAAAATACATATATTTTGAGTTCTGGAAAACAAGGTTTTTCTTTGTATTTCGCGTTTTTAACAATGTAAACTTTGAAACGGGAACTATAAACTCAAAACGGGAACTTTGGCCAAAAAACGCCAAAAAAATAAAAAACAGTGCTAAAAACGAAAAGTGTGTATACTGGAACGATGGTATTTTTTTTTTGTTTTAGGGACAATTTTGAACATGTTTTAAAAATGGAAGTGACAACAAAATTTTCGTGCAAAATATAGTTGAAAACGAAAAAGTGATTATACTGGAACGATGATTTTTTTTTTAGGGTCAATCTTCACAATTTAAAAAAATGCTAGTAAAATGAACTAACAACATAAAAATGACTCATAACTTCTCATTTAACACCATATGGAAATCAAAAATTTTATTTCAAGAGACGATGCATACATCAGTTAGATAAACTATCTTAAAAAATTATTCAAAATCACTCATATTTTCTTGCACGCCATCAGAATTCACATCTTCAAATGAGTGACTGGATGCTGATGAAGATGTTCCATATTCTTCTCTTTCATCAACTAGTGCCCCATCTGAGTCCACATGCATGCCCATCATTTCAGGTTTCAAAATTCTTCTAGATCTATGACTGGTTTCAGCAGACTCCCATCTCAATACTGTTCCTTCTGGTAACAACCTTTTCAGACCATCTCAATTTTGTAAAACTAAGCTCTTAAAGACATAATATAGAGGTCACCACTGAAAGCTGGACCAGGAGACGTATCCCAGGAGTGTTGGGTGAGCTCCTTGATTATCTTATTTTGCTATGTGTGTGTGTGTCTGTTATGTATCTTTAACTGCTTCATTGTCTATATTATTCACAATCTTTTCGATTTGTTGCACTAAGTAATATAGGAAAATCCATGCATATGAGTTTGCAATACCTTAATATTAATCTAAGATCTCATTTTCAATTCAGTTTCCATGACGTTTGGTCTTCCCTTGAGAACATTCTGAGCTAGAAGAACTTGAAATTTCAGGCCATTCTTATGATGATGAAAAATATTTAGAGATAATTTGCATTCTATGATCCCCCAAGATATGTTTGACAGTATGATACATGAAGTTGAGGAAGAGATTGGTGTTCTTGAAATCTATCTAAGTGATCCAATCTTTATTGGAATTTCTCAGAGAGTGATGAATGTCCAACCTACAACTTTCTTCTACATCAAATGTTGTTTAAATCCATCAGATATCCTAAGACTCTATTCAAATGTAAAGGATGGTTCCGAGTCAACACCATTGTGCAAATGTAGAGAATCTCTTAAGTTTTGAAAGGTTGATATCTCTAGAGTAATTGTGTGTTGTTAGGTGTCAAAGGTCTAAAATGTGATCGAGTATGATCAAGTCACACTAAGGAACTTGTAGAGATTGTTTATGGCTTTGAACACAAGCTTTCCCACATTGATATTAACCATTGTAATACTATCAATTGAAAATACCAAGATTTTCATGCTCTGAGAGGGATGATAACATTGGAAAGAGTTGTAGAGAAAGTTATACTTGATCCTCATTCAATATTTCTCTTGGAGAATATAGTGCGCACATACACAGTAGAGTATATTTTTTTGCTAGAAATGTTTAGGCAATGCAAGAAGATTTCAATGAAGTCAAAGCTATCTATACCATGAAAAAGAAGTGGATTTGATAGCAATCGCTATAAGTGGACAAAAGTTTCTTGGACCAACGATCGACAATTACATACTATGGAGAGGTGTGTTTGAATGCCAGAATATTAAAGGTTAAACCTTGTGCATGTTTGATAGCAGATCAACTAACACTTGGCACCAACCTCTGATCGAACATAATGAGTGGCCCTTGCCCCATTCGAAGTTTAAGGGGGGCGGTTTTGCACAATTAGTTATATTCCAAAACCACCCTATAAGTGATCCCCAGTTATGAACAAATGAGCGACCCCCCCTTTTCAAAACCAAAAGAGAATGAGGGAACTCAAAACCACCAATGGTTTTGGACAGTCCCACATGTACCTCCACTATATTTCAAACTTTATTGTATCTATATATTTTTTTAAATGGGTCAAAAAATACTGAATGGATTAAATTATTGAAGGCTTAACTTATGTAAGAGGTTTTAGCAATATTATCTCTCTCTCTCTCTCTCTCTAGATATATATATATCTATCTATATATATATATATATATATATATATATATATATATATATATATATATATATATATATATATATATATATAAACTTATAAAATGTTATATTAAAATATCGATGAACCTCTTTTAATTTTAAAATATTGATGAACCTTTTTTAATATAACATTTTATAAGTTTAGAGAGAGAGAGAGAGAGAGTTTTTTAATTGTCTAGGTTTGTTATATAACTAATTAAGAAAGTTAGATTATGAGGGGAAAAGATAAAACTTAGAATAGTGAACGAAGGGGGTTCCGAGTTCTGAAGTTTGAGAAGTTGTGGGATGTATGAAGTCTCTCAAGGACACATTAATAAAAAACTACTAATATGATTCTAGAATTGAGTTAAGTGGCAACCTGTATCATTTTTCCTATGTGTAATTATTATTTCACATTGTGTTTTAAATAATGTATGTATCAACGAGTTTTCTTAAGATATAATTGCAAATCTAACTATGTTACTCTTTGTTGCAAATGGTACTTTGGTTAAATTAAGCATCTTAATAGGTGCTCTATTGTTTTTGGGAAACACATTCATACTTTCTTTGTTTTTAGTTTCATCCATACTTTCATTCTTAGGGTTGAAAGCTTAAATTCTTTATCGCTTAAGTTACTAAACCCTGTTTCTTCTTATTTTTCTTTTATCCATCTTATTTAATTATGAGGTATGCAACCCTTAAAATGCTGGCCATTTTGGTTGTAAATAATGAGTCTTTGAACTAGAAACATTCATTTCATTTTATTAGCCCAATTCCAACCAATCTTTATAATTTTTATCGATTTTTGAAAGATGTCGTGGGCAATGACTCCCTACAACTAGGAGTTGTCTTTAGGGTTACAACAGGGCACTTTCTGAAACACCATGGAATGGAAGAATATCTCATTTCTGTAATAATAAGAGGGTTTAAGATTAAAGATACTTTCTCAATCTCAGGCACTCCTTTGCTTATAACCAAACTAAATTTCAATTTCAAAGTATCTATTATAGTACCAACTTTCATAACCTCTTTAAATCATCAAACTCCTTTGCTTATAACCAAACTAAATTTCAATTTCAAAGTATCTATTATAGTACCAACTTTCATAACCTCTTTAAATCATCAAACTATGTGACTTTGGAATGTTTCTCTTAATGATTTTTTAGTAGAAAAATATGTTTTTAAATAAAACCTCATCCCATTTTTAAGATTTTGTAAAACAATTTTACTTATTGTTGTCACCCTTTGCAAAGCTTATCTTCAGTTGTTAAAAAAGGTTCAATTGGGCAAGAAATATTGCAGCCATCTCCAGAGTCACAGAATTAGTGAAGGATTGATTGGACCTCCTCCAATGGGTAATTCTCGGAATTACTTTTCCAACGATATGTGTAACTCCTCAATCGGACCCTAGAATATAAATTTATAGCAGATTTAAGTTATCCTTGAAACCGAAATCCAAGGAGAAAATGCCTTAAGCAAAAATCCCGCGATTGGAGATCGAAGGTCCTAAGGTTCAGCGCATGGTACAATAGAATCAACTTGTCGATATGCGATCAGTGATCACCGATATCAGAGTTCGGAGGTCTAAGGCATAGCGTATAGTGCGGAAATCGAGGGTTAGAGCCATGTCGAAAATTGACGATCACAAATATCAAAAGACTAGCAAGGTGGTGCATCAGCGGGTCACACATCAGAGGTCCCGAAAGCCTGCAAACAACCATTATAAAGAAAATGCCAAGAATAGAGCCAAAAGTTTAAAATGTCAGGGAGAACCTCGGAAAATGTGACAAAGGAAACCAACGCAAAACCAAAGGGCAGGCGGGCCTTTTCTCTCTCCCCCAAGGGTGCCACACGGCAGAGTATTATTGGATCTGATAAAGACACGGTGGCGCTGACGTCACCATAACATGGAAGTTCGGAGGACACGTGGCATGTTGATCTGGTACTTTCAGGGTCCTATGAGGGAATATCCAGGTGACACGTGTCCCCCTTTTACGAAGTGACTTGTGGCACTGATGACGTCATCAATCGGAAATCGGGGATTAAGGGTAGCAGCACATTGTGCATCATAGGGAATTCGTCGATGTCGAACCTCTGATACAGGGGCTAGCCCACTGTCATGTTGAGGAGCAAAGTACCAAGGGCTGACTATTAACAGGTGGTCTCGTAGTCGATGATCGCAGGAAGGCTCGTCGCATAAGTAGCACGACCTGGGAATCGTCGATGTGCCGGTTGTGATCCCAGGTAGGCCCAATCGGTGTCTGGCAGTCGCAAACTATATAGGGTGCAGACTCTCCCTTATTATTTTTCAAAGTGGGCTAGACCACTTCACACATCGGAGATCACAATAATGGGGAGGAGGCACCAAAGGCGAGCATTAGAAATCACTGGTATACGAGGTTCTGTTTAACAAAGGGATAAGTTTCCCAGACACGAGTCCAAAGGTCCTAGCACCTGAGGACTAAGCGCTTGGTCATAGCCCCGGATCACATGAAGCAAAAGGGGCTAAAGTGGATTGGAATACCCTGTCCCATAAGGAATTTTAATGGGAAATCCCAAAGTGATAACAACGCGATAAGGTAATGCATAGCTTTAAAGGCATGGTGGGTGGGCAGCTGAGGCATTTAAGAAGGAGATGGAGCTTTCAAAAATTGGCATGGGTTGATCCTGTAAAGCCCCTTATGACACGAAATAAGGGTCAACACAGACAGAGTAAATGAAGGCATGAAAACTCAAGAGGACTTGATGATTCACCATGGTGCTCTATGAAGAAGGAAGAAAAAGTACCACCCAGGTGACCTTTGTTTCTGTACTATGGCATTAAAATTATAGTTGACCACTCCCATCTTTGGAGAACGAATGATTCGAGCAATAAAGGTAGAAGCGACGAGAATCAACCGAGTAGCAGAGGAGGCTAGACCATGGGCAAGCAACAACCTAAGAAAAGGCCATCACAGGGATGGGCATTAAGATATTTTTTAGAGGTTTTCCCCTGCCAATTGACTTGTTTTGTCATCAGGTACTTGTCACAATTTAACGAGGAAATTAATCTGATTGTAGTCTTTTTGGGTCGCAGAGTCATCCCGGGCCGAAACAGCTAGTCGATCTGACAGTTGAGGATGGGCCGAGATATTTTTGTAATTAAAGTTCAAAGCTCCCCTCTTCTTATAAATGAGAGGGAAGCCACTCTTAAAAGGGTTTAGAGTTTTGGGAAAGAAACTCCTAAGGGATCCTTTTTCTGGCTATACAAAGGCATTATATGAACTTTGATGTATGCACTCTATTAGAGAATTTAATGGAAGAATTGTAGTGATTCTAAACTCCTTGATTTTCAATATGTTTTTTCTCTCTGAGTATTTCATTATGTGTTTGACATTCTCCTCAGATTACATGTAAGTAATAGCTAAATATATTTCCATTATAGCGGATCCATTTCAGTCAAACCTTTGATAAAATAATGCATGTATTGATATGGTGATAAGGTCTTTAAAAGTCACTCCATGCATCTCAACATCTCATAAACCTCTCATTGCTCTTGTTTTTCTTTAGATCCAGCGATACATAATTATTAAAATCTGAGCTCTGTTTTGATGGATTTTCTCGTTATTATCTCCTACTATTCCATCTCCATTAACAATTGATTTGTTGCGAGTTTCAATCTGCTTTAGCCACCACTATTTGAGTATTACTCCCTGTGGAATTCTGCACACATGTTATTCCTTACAGTGTGTTTCATGAGCGGTTCTGAACCAACCCTTTCAAGCTATTTGTGACAGAAAACTATTAGTGTTGCAAGCTCCCAAGACTAATCTACCAGCACTACTTAAGATGTCCTAGGCATTGGTCTATAATCAACCTAGAGGTTATCTCTAGGAAGCTTTGCTTTCCTTGGAAGCAATCCTGCTCCAAGAGTTGGGAGAAGTCACAACACTTGTGTTGATAGGAATGCCTATTTTGGAATAGGGCTTCTAGAATTTTAATTTAATTACCAACAATTATTAGGTGGATGGGAGAGATTTAACCTCCATAAAATATTCTGGAATAATTTTAATAGAATTCACAAATCAAAGGTTGAGATTTATCTCAAAAGTAGTTATGCCCTTTTAATTAAATTGATTAATAAAACAAAATGTCATATAAATTCACTTTTTTTTGGTTGGTTGGCTAACAAATGAGGGGTTTGAACTTGGAATCTCATGGAACATAATACTTCATGAGATGATTGTCAATTGAACTACACCACGGGAAATAGTAAAACTAATTTAAAATAAAATTATAATTTAGTTAATTTTTATAATATCTTTTTCTTAATAATGTGAGATGTATCGTAAAATAAGTGAATTGATATTTATTATAGATTTATGTTTATTAGTATTTACTAATCATTTAATTTATATGAACACCTATATTTTTTTTCCTCAAAAATAAATCACAACTTCATCAACTTATGAAAAATTACATTTTACTAATGCATCTTATGCATTCGGTGTATATGTATAACAATATCCAAAAACTAACAAGGAAGGCTGCGAAGCAGCTAGTCCCTGCACATAGTTCTATCTGAGTACAGCCAGACACAGACAATGTTGAGAAGATTATGGGATTGCCGCCAGCTGTCTGTCCTACTGATCCAGAACCCAAATTTGAAGCTTAATCTTATTCAGTGGTAAGCTCTTTTGTGTCTCAGAAACTGCTAGACACCTATTAGAAAATACGCACAGCTCTACTGGGTAAGAGGAACAAAAATCAATACCCATCATTGAAAAGCAAAGTTAAAAGTCATTTTAAAAAGTGTACGACGGATACATGGATACTTGAGTCCTAACAACATGCCAAGGAACCGCTCAGAATGATCCAACCAGCTTTCTAAGGCAGAACAGAGCATCAACTTGCCAATCTAACAACGATGAAGATGAGATCACTAATATTCTACTCTTGAGATCAACAACATTATAGCAAAGAAAGTAACCATTGATTCATCTTTAGATTTCTTGTAGCAAAGTTAAAGGTCAACTAATAAAAGTCTATATCGCCAAGTCAATCTGGCAGGACCACTCAAGCTGATCCAGAATACTTGCAGGGCGGACCACAGCATCGCCTTGACCAGGGAAAGACCCAGGGGTCAGCCCAGCAAAGACTCAGTAAAAAAGAAAGCATAAACATACTGACCATATAAAATACTTGACATGTAAATCATGAAAGAATTCTAAAAACCAGATCTGAAAAAGAGTTGAGTCAGTGGACCTCATAGTGAAGACAAAGCCACTAAACCCAAGCAAGATAAACCATGGTACTTTTGATGCACATATACATCTATTGAAGACTAAACTGCAATTTCATACTGCCAGAATATGACCGAGTACACTCTCCATTATGGCTCTGACTCCTTTTCAAAAGCTCTGATAAAAAATGGCTGCTAAGGATGAGCGAGTAAAGCTACCATCAATGTGAATAAAATGAGTGTGTCTCAAGCGATGGTAGGGGGCTTGTGTTGCAATTTCAATTAGATTGTATTTTGATAGTGCAAACAAAGTTGCTGCCAGTAAAACATTTTTACAAGAGAGCCTAATTATTACAAGAACAAGAGCATTTCCAAAACCTTGAACAACAGATTTTCATAGTGCTTTCTTGGAATTTCTATCCAAGACAAATGTTACAGTAATGATAGCTAAGAAAAAGAACAGATCATGGTTTGCAAGATAAAAGGTCACGCCAGAGAAGGGCTTGTCTCCGCGAACCGATTCTCTCATTGGGCACTATTCGAATCCTGTTGCTTCCTTGAAAACTGAACCATCGACAAAACATGAAGCTCTTCTTACTGAGCAGCAATACTTGTAAAATTGCCTTTGAATTCGTGTACTCCGCAAGCACCATGCCATATTGAAACTCAATGGGACTTGATCGTGTTCTTCAGACTGATGTAGAGGTTAGACACATGATTTTCCTTTGCTTTAGCAACTCCAACGAATTCTAGTTCAATATGCACAAGTATCTATCTGTAACTATTAATCGTGGGAATATGCAAATACAACATTAATCGAATCTCTCGCCACCAAAACTGCTAGACCATTGAGCACCACCAGTTAATATGTTACCCAGGTCCTATATTGAATCAGCTGACTAGCACTTGACATCTAAGTATATAAGCATTGCTTTAACACCTTAATGCTACCATTCTAACTCATTTAGTTCAACAAATATGAACAATGCTTGTTATCTGGGTGAATATTTAAATAAAAGCACAATAACTAGTGAGAGAAGATCTGGACTTCAGGCAAGATTTGTAATAAATTTTCTGTGGATAATGAGGTAAAATTAGACAGCCACAGCAATAATGGGAGTTACTTCAAAAGTTATCACTTTGTAACATCGTTCACAAAGTGTAGGATGGTCTACGAAGGAACCAACAACCTGCAAATAATTCCAACATCTTTCACACTTGGAACCATCTGCACGAGATACCCCAATCCATAAGTCACCCAATCCTGCTGCAGAATAGGTTCCAGTGAATGCAGCACCAGTGCTAGATACGTGGTCCATTGAAGGTAAAACCTCAACCTATATCCCAAGCGACCGCATTAGAACAAAATAATGCTCAAGCAGAGATAAGTTTATGTAGAAATCAGATTAATAATGAACAAAAGGGTTACTTGCCTGAGAAGTTATGAAAATCTTATGCAACTTATCTGCATCATCCCCAGGCATAGACATCTGCTGGAATTTATTTCCAGCATAATAATATTATTACAAATAGTTACATATGATATATTTTGATAATATAAAGTTATAACACGTGAAACGAGATCTTCTAAGTGATTTATTGATAGAACAACCACGTGTACCGAAATTTCTTCGCCAGATGCCTAACACATTCATTTCTATGCTAACACATTCATTTCTATGTGTCCATAGGATCTTGGCTTGTTCTTCATATAAGCTGTTAGTACAATAGCATAGAAAAGACAATAGCTACAGTTGTACAGTATCGATGCCAATGAAATATCCACCCTCCATAGCTCAACAGATTTTCCCCACTTAAATGGGAATGGCCAAATAAATATATAGAAACACTTGAATCATCTAGGCCTGATCTGAGCCTTCACGGGATTAATAATTTGGAACATTTCAGGGCTTTTTCCAAATCGGGATCCCTGAGCGAGATCTGGAACTGAACAAGGCCCTGCAGATACTGCGCGGCCTGGTAGACATCTGCGGCATTCACAATCTCGGAGAAAATGTTCTTCCGCAGTTGATTGGCATCCAGAAAAATCTCCGTCAATTCAATTCCCGGATCTGCGCCGTGAATCCACTCTCCAGTGCCACCACGGCATCTTGATCCTCCCGGCGACTCGATCCCGGGGAACTTTCTTGGCGGTCTCGGAGCAGGGCCAGCAACCAGTCTTTGGCAATGGGGCCTCCCAGGCCAAGCTGAACGCGGCGCATTCTGTGAAAGAGGGCAGGAACCATGGTGCACAGCACCATTCTGATATTCTCGACCTTGTTCAGCAAGTCCTCCGACGCGTAAGCCAGCCCGCCCCTGCGGTAATAATTCTTCTCCGACGTCGCAGGTTCGAGACTGAGGCGGTCCAGGTAATGCGCGACAAGGCCGTGGAAGAGATTGACGAAGAGCGTGGGGTGCCAATCCCCAATCCAGAGGTAGGGTTTCTCCAGAGGTGTTCTCCAGGCGGGCGTGAGCACTTGCATCACGTCCTGCCTTGCTGCGCGGTCAAGGGCGTCGTAGTGGGATTCGAAATGGAGACGTAGCGCTTCCACTTGCGCCTCGATGCGGATCACGTCGTCGCATTGCAGGGCTTCTTTGAGTTGGGAGTGAAGCTTCTTCAGCTTCTGGACCCACTGCAGGTAATATCCCTGAAAAACCTGCTTCCGTTCTGTTCAACAAGAAATTGATTAGCTAAAATAAAAGTTAAAATGCTCATTTGTTTGCTGAAAACGTAGGATTATAGAAATATTACAGACTGGTAGTTATAACTTAATGCAAAAAGAAAGGACTCATAACTGAATGAAGTCGGGCTCCTGGCTAGTAATTTCACCTTAAGAAGCAGGCCTCCATCCAGGAAGCAGACCTACGTCACGGGAGTGCTTGGAACCTGTTTCCCTGTGGCTATACCTTCCGCTTCCGCGGCTTCTCAGGTTTCAGTACTTCATATGTTCTGCTACGATGCCCTTTCTCTTTCGCACTCCTCGGACAGAGGGCTGAACCTAATTTCTCATCATCACCATCCGCTCAATTGTTTCAGGAACCCAACTCATTGGCATCGTGACCTGACAGACATGAAAAGAAGGGCGCTGCCCATCAGAAATGCGGGAATGGAGTCCCTGACGACCACGCTCGACGCAGTCGACATCGAAGAGAAGAAGGAGCCAAAGATGTCCAAGGCGTCGAAGCCCAAGAGGAATCTGGAAGACATATGGAGGGAAATCCAAGGCGCCAACAACTGGGAAGGGCTGCTTGATCCCATGGACGACATACTGCGAAAGGAGATCATCAGATACAGAGAGTTTGCCCAGGCCTGTTATGATGCTTTCGATTTCGATCCCTTCTCCAAGTACTGTGGTAGCTGCAAGTATCATCGCAAGGATCTCTTCCAAGGCGTTGGGATGTCGGATTACGGCTACGAAGTGACCAAGTATCTCTATGCCACTTCCAACATCAATCTGCCTGGACTTTTCCAAAAGCCTCGCGTGCAGAAGCTGTGGAGTACTCACGCCAACTGGATGGGCTTCATAGCTGTGGCCACGGACGAAGATGAACAGAACAAACTGGATGGCCTTCATAGCTGTGGCCACGGACGAAGATGAACAGAACAGTTTCGATATTAGTTTGCCACTTATATCCCCATGCATAACCATGCCACTTGTTTTATTTTCTGTATATCTATGAGATCACTGAAAAAGCAATATTAAACTCTAGCATTTGTACCTATCGAATTAATGTTAACATTAAAACAAACCCGTTGACGATTAGCGAGAATGCAGCAGGCGCGTAAAACCAATTTAAGCTATGGTCGGGCCTCTTCCGCCTCGGGAAGAGGCCAAATAAGATGGCAAAAGTTAAGTTCGAAATAAAACTTTGGTTATCCAGCACAGCGCGTTTGAGAGCGTTTGAAAACTTTGTAATAAGCACAGTATAACACAGTAATAAAACTTGAAACTAATGCTATCTCGGACCCGATCGATTACAATAATCCTTGCCGAATGCCAGATGGCAGGGACTAATAAATCAAACCTATAAAAAAAACCTGATAATCACAAAAACGAACCACAAACATTATACAATATGCCTTTATAACAAAAAGACATCTGATAATATATCAGATACAGATGACTACTCATATTAATAAACATTAAGTATTATCATTATCATCATAATTTTTTTTTTTAATTTAATATAAAAATTATATTTTTAATGCTTTATTTTTAAATCTCAAAGAATTCCCCTTATTTTGAATTCATCTAGATTATTAGGAATGAGACTAAACTGTATATACGTGGAAACTGACTTCTTGTAATGCGGAATGGAGAAATTCGAACTATGACTTCTGAACCTATCCATGGTCAGTTAGAGAATCCCATAAAGATAAACTCGAAGAGCGGGATTTGCTTTCGTTGTGCTAAATTCGAGGCGACGAAACCTTTTGATGTTCTTGTCAAAACTTTTTGACTGTGAAGTGACAGTCCACGTGCGTACACGAATATGTAGTTTAGATCTGTTAATATTTGGATAGTTTTTTCATTTTTATTTAAAATTTGGTCAACGGAATTGAAATGAGAAATAAATTAGTTTATTGTTATCTGCTCTTTTAAAGTGTTTTAGTAATATATTCTTTTAAGTATTTTAGTTATATATATTTTTAAGTATTTTACTAATATATTTTTTCATTTCAGTGAGGTTGTTATTTATTAATATTATTATTATTTTGAAGGTAGAGGAATTGGTAATTGAGTTAGTTATTTGTTTATTTCAATCACTATTCATTATAATATTTGGTGTCTATCCATATTTCTTCCTTTTTACATGTACAAATAAATCAAATAAGAGGATTTGAATTTCAATCTTCATCACAAATAATATTTTATTTTCACAGTTTGAATTTCAATCCTCATCACACATAATATTTTATTTTCACAGCCATCACTAGCTGAACTACTCGGGGAGTTATTTATTATTTATTATTATTTAAAATGTATTTTTGATATAAAATCTTCACCGGCTGAGCTACTCAAAAAGCTATTTATTATTTAAAATGTATTTCTTTTATATAAAATCAACAATCAACAATCAATTTATAGTATTTTCACAATTCAAAATTATTATTCTAATCATTTTTAATATTAATTTAAATAAAATTCATAAAAAAATATATTAGAAGTAGACAAGCTCTTAGTCAAATAAGCGTAATTGTAGAACACATATACCCAATGTAGTTTAAATATATTAATATTTGGCCTTTTTAAATATATTTTTATATTTTTATTTGAAATATGTTAACTAAATTAAAATTAAAAAATTTAATAACTTTATTTAATTTAGTTAATGAAATTGAAATTAAGAAAGTTTAATTGTTAATTTTTTTTAATATAATTTTAGATAAAATGGAATATTGATGATGATGATGATGGTTAACGTTCATTGAGACGACTTTGGTCTATCGGACCTAAAGAAACGAATTATTTAGTTTGATTTAAGATTTTATTCTTATGCTCAAAAAGCTTGGAGAGAAGCCTCCCGAGCTCACTGTAATTTTGACATCGTAAAAGGCTAAAAAGGTCAGTGTTGCAACAAGGATTTTGAAACTAAGATTAATGAACATGTGTTTTGCATAGAAGTTCAGAGACACACCACATAAATATATGCACTGCTCTCTGATTTTGGTGAGATTGTTTTCTATTATTTATTATTATTTGAAATATAATTTTAAAATGTTCTAGAAAAATCTATTTATATAAATTTGTGAGATTGTTTTCTATTATTTATTATTATTTGAAATATAATTTTAAAATGTTCTAGAAAAATCTATTTATATAAATTTGACAATCCATTTCAGCCAATTTTAAAATTGATTCAAATAAAATTAATAAAAACTTATACTAAAAATTATAAAATTAATAATAATTTATAAAATTAATAATAATAAAAAGTGTAGTTTAACTTATAGATGTAATAAACATTTTTCACGAGAAAAATAATTTCAAGAAAAAATGTGTTTTTGTTGTTGTTTAAAATGCATTTTTGAATGCATAAATAGATTCGATACTTTGAAAAACTCATAGGCCACTGGAATTATGCAAATTAAACAATTTAAGCTCAAATTTTTAAAAATATATGTCTATTAGATATCATTTTGGGATTCAACTGCGCTAAGTCATTCACATATGACCATTTCCATGAGAGGTAGTCGTAATAGTGTCAATCATCACTTCGTACGACCATTTCCATGAGAGGTAGTCGTAATAGCGTCAATCATCACTTTTGGGGCTTGCACCCGGTAACCAGGACTTCCGGGGAGGTCACCCATCCAAGATTGCCTCTGGCTCAAGCGCACTTAACTGTGGAGTTTTCCCCATAATCAAGCCCACTTAGCTTGCTACCCCATTTGCAAAACCTTAGCAAGTATTGTGCCTCATGAACCATTCAATTAGAGTTCCCTTCACTCTTTTTGAATTTAAGTATTAGGGGGTTTATGCAGTGCATTATATTAGATATCATTTTGAGATTCAACTGCATTAAGTAAGTCATTCACGTATGACCATTTCCATGAGAGGTAGTTGTAACTGACGAGTTTCTCATGATTTTTGAGTAGTTCATTAGCATTCATTGCATCGGGTGATGCTCACAAGGGTGAAGAAGTGGGTGGGTGACCCCTTGGGAAGTCCTGGTTACCGGGTGCAAGCCCTGGAAGTGATGATTGATACTATGTGATTCATTTCACTAGTTTCAATCCCACTTCTTCACCCCTGTGAGCATCACTCGATGCAATGAGTGCTAAGTGAACTATTCAAAAATCATGAAAAATTAGTTAGTTACGACTACCTCTCATGGAAATGGTCATACGTGAATGACTTACTTAATGCAGTTGAATTCCAAAATGATATCTAATATAATGCATTGCGTAAACCCCCTAATACTTAAATTCAAAAAGAGTGAAGGGAACTCTACTTGAATGGTTCATGAGGCACAATACTTGCTAAGGTTTTGCAAATGGGGTAGCAAGCTAAGTGGGCTTGATTGTGGGGAAAACTCCAAAGTTAAAGCGCGCTTGAGACAAAGGCGATTTGGGATGGGTGACCTCCTCGGAAGTCCTGGTTACCGGGTGCAAGACTCGGAAGTGATGATTGACGCTCTGTGATTCATTTCACTAGTTTCAATCCCACTTCTTCACCCTTGCAAGACCCGGAAGTGATGATTGATGCTCTGTGATTCATTTCACCAGTTTCAATCCCATTTCTTCACCTTTCACTAGTTTCAATCCCACTTCTTCGCCCCTATGACCATCACCCGATGCAATGAGTGCTAAGTGAACTATTCAAAAATCATGAGAAATTAGTCAGTTACGACTACCTCTCATGGAAATGGTCATACTTGAATGACTTACTTAACACAGTGGAATCCCAAAATGATATCTAATATAATGCAGTGCTAAGTAAACTATTCAGAAATCATAAGAAATTAGTAATGAATGCTAAGTGAACTATTCAAAAATCATGAGAAATTAGTCAGTTATGACTACCTCTCATGGAAATGGCCATACGTGAATGACTTAACGCAGTTGAATCCCAAAATGATATCTAATATAATGCATTGGTAAACCCTTAATACTTAAAAATATATGTCTAATTAAAATTAAAATTAACTAGAAAAAATATGGTAAAAAAAGCAGTTGTCCATAATGCGACTTTTTGGAAGCCTTTACGGTGGGTTTTTCTGGTCAAAATCTGGCAGCAATTTATTGGAATCGCAAGTTTGCAAGTTTGATAGCTAGTTACTGCACAATCAAAGCGTCCCAGTGTTTTTCAGGGTGCTGAATCCAAATATGCAATTAAAAAACCATTTTAACTGCAACAAATCAAGATTTAACCTCAATTTCTTCCGCACCGGAATCTCCAAAAAATCGCATTATAGAAAACTCCGTAATTTTTTTTTTTTTTTTTAATAATAAAATAAAATAAAACATCTAGACTTATTTTTAAAATAATAAAATAAAAATAAACAAAATTCCAAATAACATAAAATTCATAGAAATATTAAAAAATAAAGTAAAATATTTACACTGACTTTTAAAAAATTCGTACAATATTTGTTGAGATTTATTTTAATGATAAATATTAATGATTAAAGATTATATACTTCAAATTTTAAGGTTTATCTATATTTTCAAAAATAAAAATAGGTAAGTGTAGAATTTCTTCAATCCGAGCATACAAATTTCTTCATCCCAAGTACAAAGTTGTGACATATCTCGGAAACAGTACAATCAAGTTGTGACACTTCTCAGAAATAGTCGAGTGAGTGCTAAGTGAACTATTCAGAAATAAAAAATCATGAGAAATTAGTCAGTTAGGACTACTTCTCATGGAAATGGTCATACTTGAATGACTTACGTAATGCAGTTGAATCCCAAAATAATATCTAATATAATGCACTGCGTAAACCCCCTAATACTTAAAAATATATATCTAATTAAAATCAAAATTAACCAGAAAAGATGCGAAAAAACATAAAATTTTTAGAAAAATAATAAAATAAAATAAAACGTTTAAACTTATTTTTAAAATTCAAATAAAAAAAATTCCAAATAACATAAAATTCCTAGAAATATTAAAAAATAAAGTAAAATATTTAAACTGACTCAAAAACATTTCGTACAATATTTGTTGAGATTTATTTTAATGATAAATATTAATGATTAAAGATCATATACTTCAAATTTTAAGGTTAATCTATATTTTCAAAAATAAAAATTGCAGTTTTCAATCCAGGTAAGTGTAGAATTTCTTCAATCCGAGCACACAGAATTCTTCAACCCAAGCACAAAGCGGTGACATATCCCGGAAACAGTACAATCAAGCTGTGACACTTCCCAGAAATAGTCGAGTCTATAGAGACCCCACAAGGTGAAAATTCCAGGCTTTGAATGATTCGCAAACCAGACTTTTTCCTAGTTCTTGAAAATACACATACACGTTGTCTGTTTTTTGAATACAGACTGTAACGTGCATACATGGAAGTTAATGATCTCACATAAATGCAAAGCCGATTAAGAATAGTTCAAGGGATATCAAAAAGCGAGAGGATGATCTCACTTGAATGGGAATTTGGATTGAGAATAATTCAAAGGGTATCGAAAGGCAGAGGAAACATCACGCCTGGCTGTTTTCCCATGCAAATTGAAATGTTTTGTTTGATTTAGTCCCATTCCTGCCCCCCAACTGGAATCACATCCTTCATTGACTGTCACATATCTAGAGCTATGTAGTTTTCATTGCTACAGATTAGGCCAGAGGCTCTTCATATTTTGAGTTTTCAGATAAAAGTTTCTGGAATATTATTGAGTACTGCGAATCATGGTTCCAAAGAAATATGCCAGGAAGCCATTGGAATTGGCTGGATTTATAATTTGGGTATTGTTTGGATTGTGTGTAAGCAAAGGATCAGCTCAGCTTAGTGAGAATTTTTATGCAGAAACCTGTCCCAGTGTTGAATCCATTGTAAGTAATGCTGTTTCTCAAAAGTTTGAGCAGACGTTTGTCACAGTCCCTGCAACACTGAGGCTCTTCTTCCATGACTGCTTCGTTGAGGTAAGGGACACATCTATATAAATATGTTCATGTTTTTGCTTTGAATTTGAATTTGAAATTGAAATTCTTTGTTCTTTCATCTTTTACCCATTGTTGATCCTAGTAAATTAGTATTATTAATATATGGGCTCATATATATTGTTGAACACTGTCAATTATGATGATGGATGTTTGCATTGAGGTCAAATGGTCTGATTTTGCATTTGGGTTTGCACAGGGATGTGATGCCTCTGTGATTATTCAGTCTACTCCAAACAACACAGCTGAGAAAGATTCTTCGGACAACTTGTCACTAGCGGGTGATGGATTTGATACTGTAATAAAGGCCAAGCAGGCTGTAGAAAATGTGTGCCCCAATACGGTGTCTTGCGCTGATATCCTAGCCATGGCTGCCAGAGATGTTGTAGCATTGGTAAGTGATTTGCATCACAGGGCTAAGTGGCCCACCTCCTTTTTAATGCGAACATGGGGAATTAATGGGTTTGCAGTCCATAGTAAGTAGGATGACTATGGTCAAAACCATAAGCAGTTTATCCATACAGATGAACTGGATTTTGATGGAAAGGCACTCATTTTGACATAAAGCTAAAAAAAAATTAAAGGGGATTGATGAAATGACTGAAACATATGTAATAAAGTTAAAAATGAAAAAAAAATAAAAAAATTGACTTCAGATATAAAGATAATTAGACCTTTAGATGCAGATATAAACATCAAAATTGAAAATCTCACCTTAGATCTAAAGATGAGTGAACCTACCAAAGTTCATCAAATATTTGATTGTATCTAAATTTTTTCGGAAAATGATTTTTGGTGTACTGTCACGATGGAAAGTGATGAAATTTCATAAACCTGTGAGACCTTCCCAACCAACAAAAAAAAGTGAGGTTGCCCAGATTCTTTGACGCATTGGCCCGGGAATTTACTTCTTACAAATTTTCCATTATTGAAAATCTGAAAGTTGTAATCATAGGATTGGGATTTATATGACCATATTACATTAAGTCATCAACTAATGTTATTTGTTATTCTCTTATTTTGCAGGCTGGAGGCCCACAATTTAATGTGGAGTTAGGGCGACGAGATGGATTGGTATCACTAGCCTCAAATGTCCCAGGAAATCTGCCGGAGCCTACATTCAATCTCAACCAACTGAACGCTTTATTTACGAGGAAAGGGTTGAATCAGACAGAAATGATAGCTCTTTCTGGTAATTTACAGCAATTTTCGTTTTTCTATTTGTGTGATAAATTTTAGGGTCAGACTGTTAGGGTGGATCTGGTAAATATGATTTGGTCAAATTATCTATGGTTTTGGCTTCTAGATTTAGGGGTCTTTATTGTTTTTCCCGTGGTATTAGTTTCTAATGAAGCTTATTTAAAGGCTGAAAATATCAAAGGTAAATTGCCTATTGGCCACTGAGAACACAGTGAGACACCATCATCTTTTTCTGTGCTCTGTTATCTTTACACAGACTCTCAATAATTTTATTTGGTAATTAATTGCAATGACCCATATTTTTCTTTTAAATTTACAACCAAACTAGATATCAAATTGGTGTATGAGATTCTTTATTTTTATATCACAAAAATTTAACTCCACCTTACCATTTGATTATTAAAATTTATTGATTATTAAAATTTATAAATTAAAATATACATACCTATATTATAGATATTAACCTGTAATTTTTTTACAAGGAATACCATTTCTTAACCATTAAATCCATAAGAATCCTTCTGCAAACTCCTTGCGGCCCTTGTCTGGCCTCGTAATCCCAATTCCCAATTCTCCAGTAAATTACAGTAAGAAGATTAATAAACAAATTCTTCAGTAAATTCAAGTAATAAATTGGGAACATTAATAAGTAAATGGGAAATAATTTGCAGTTTGAAAAGGTTAGAAAAATACTGAAATGAAATGAATTTCAAAATTATTTTATTGTTTTTTTAAACTTCCTTGCTCTTTCATAATGTTAGCAAAATCTACTCATATCTCCCTCTTCCATAATGTCATCAAAATCCACTCATCTCCCTGAGCTTAAGTCTAAGTCGGTTGATTGATTTCACTTATGTCCATTGAATCCCCAAATATTCTAGGAATCATGTGGAATCCACATGAGGATGCCCCTTCTATCTATCCTGTCACTAACTTGTGTTTTTGGTCCTTTTACAGGAGCGCATACCTTGGGATTTTCTCACTGCGACAGATTCGCAAATAGAATCTACAATTTCAGTAGTGGGAGTTCCGTGGACCCAACTCTGAACCCTGCCTACGCCACACAACTCCAAGAAATGTGCCCCAGAAACGTGGATCCGAGCATTGCCGTCAACATGGATCCCATAACTCCCAATACATTCGATAATGTATATTACCAGAATTTGCAATCCGCGAAGGGGCTCTTCACCTCTGATGAAGCTCTATTCACAGACACACGCTCACGGAGCACAGTGACCACATATGCACAAAGTGCAGCTGCGTTTAATAAGGCTTTCGTGAACGCCATGACTAAATTGGGTCGTGTAGATGTTAAGACGGGAACAGAGGGCCAGATCAGACTAGATTGCACCCGCTTTAATTGATCCCACACTCAACCTGAAATAGTTCTTTTTCTTTTTATTTATTTTTAGCTTTTGATGAACAAGAAAACGGAGCTTGTTCTTCCTATTGATTTTCATGGAAATTGGATCCCTCTTTGGAGCATTTATTCAGTGGCATATCTGCAACGGATTTGGATTAAATAACAGAATTGAATAGTAAGCATTTGCCTATGAAAGATGTTATATTTCAATTTGAATGTTTCGATTCAACTCGTATGTTGCATATTAACCTGGACGTCAGCTGGTTGGTTAGTTTGAAGTTCGAAGGTTAGTTAGTTTGAAGTTTGAATGTGATATATTATTGTAATCTTGTTTATTGTAAAAGGAAAGAGGTTAAGGAAAGAGGTTGATTCTACAGCTAAGTATGATGTGTAAGTTTGTTTTTTTATTATTGAAGTTGACATTTTGTTAATCAGATAAAATAAAAAATTCTAAAACTCTAAAATAAATAAATAACTATATAAAACATTTAAATAATGTCTACTCATAAAATAAAATTTCAAATGAAGAAATTGGATCCTTCTCGGCTCATGTTAGATTCATATTTAAAATGGACCTAGGGTAGTTTATAGCAAAAAAGTTAAAGAACAAAAACCTCTAGAGATATAATTATGCACTGCTCTAACGTTTATGCTTTTTTGAGCTGAAAGTTATTTGAGCTTAAAGTTATGGAAATTCAGACCATATTTTGAAAAAATCTAGTAGGGATTTTTGTAAATCCAAGTAAAAGTTGTCAAATTAGGTGCCCTAGAGATTTTTGATGGCGCTGAATCTATTTCCACCATCAAAAATATGATTCAAACATTGCATCTACAAGGTTTTTTGAAATTTTTTTGCCCTCTTGAATCTCCCTAGACTACTCTTAAAATTACAAGACAGTTGACTTTTTCCAGACAATTGACTTTTCATATTTGTTTAGAAGACTTAAGTTTAAAAAGCTTAAAATTTACAATTGAAAACCAATAACTAAAATATAAACCACATTAGTTGGTTCATAATCTCTACCAAATCTTAATAATATGTTTCATACTAAAAACATTCTTATTTACAATATAGATACTAAAAATTTAAAATCTAACAAAGATATTTCTTATTATATCATTATAATGAGTTTGAAATAAACCCAGAACATTATAATGAGTTTGAGATAAACCCAAAAGTCACTGGACTAAACCAAAATATTTATTAACTTAAATTGCTTTTAAATAAAAACATGGTAAAAAACTCCAGTAAATATAAATGTAATTGTTATTATTATAAGCACTTTTTTCCTTTCCAATTCGATGCCATATGTAATACCAATAACTCTAAAAATATTGTAGACGAGGGGACCAAAAGAAAAATATTTCCGATGACTCCGGGAAAGGACAAGTTCCTAAAACATTAGGCTAAGATTAACTGATCTGCCCATTTAGGAAAACAATTCTCTTAGAACTATTGTATTAAGAAGATAGGAAAACTTAAAAAGTGTTGGTATTTTCTAAAATGTATTTATAATGAGATAAAGAATGTTTTAAACAAACTATTTTAGAGTAGGAGATACATTGGAATATTAAAGTTTATTAAATTAACATGAAGGTTTATTAAAGAAACATTGATATTTTTTGCTAATTTGCGAGAAGAATGAAACCATATATTTTATGTTTTTATAGATTGTGATAGATGTTGTTAAGGCATGGTAGGTGAGTAAGTAATTATTTTTGGCAATGTTTATAACAAAGTTTTGGGATTTGGCATGAATGAGTGGATATTTACAACAATGACGTAATACACTTGTATGGATAATTGACTTAGTAGTTTTAACTTAATAACAATTGAAGTTTAAGCCAAATATAACAATTGTTTGGCAGTTTGATTTGGCACTAAAAAGAACACTTTGAGTTACCGTAGCAAAACAATAGTTAAGAGGCATATTTGGAAATTTGGGTCAAACTAGAGGTTCACTAAAGTTAGAAAATTTTCGCTAAAACCTGAAACTCACAGGAATTGAGGAAAATAGTAATTTAACTAAAAAATTCTTGAAGCAACAGGTGAAGAGAAAAAAAACACTTAGACAACATGTTTAGGGGACGATTTGTGAACAGAAAAAAGGTAAAAATAAGAAAACGATGTAGCAGATCAATGAACAAGTTAAACAAATATTGAAGCCAAAAATATCAATGCAGAATTCTTTAAAAGCAAAATTTGAGCAACAAAAAATTGGGAAAGAGAAGTAGAGTGTTGCAGAGTGTGCGTGAGAGTTTTTGGTGCAACATGATTCATATTAGTGGTATGCATCAAGGGTGGATCAAAGACCAATATTGGCATCTGAAAGGTGTTTTTTGAATGCAAAGAAGTGCGTGGGTGATTGGTGTTGATGTTGTTGGTGCATATATAGTTTGGTGATTTGTTTAGTAACAATAGATTGCTGAAGGTGTTTCTCAGTAATCATAGATTGTTGAAGATGTTGTTGATTGAGTACATTGTTTTATTTTGAAGACATAAGTGGCATTTAGTGTTTCTTGTATGAAAATGGTTGAAAGATGAACCAGTGAGTGTCAAGCAAGTTGTAGCTTGCAAAATCAAGGGTTGGTGTTCCTTCTAGTGGGTGCTGGAAAATAGTTGGAGTTTTTTGAAGGCTCGAAATGTTTGCCTCAACATCAAAAAAACCACCTGGTTGGGACGTTAGAGCATATCATTTTCCGTTTGGAATGGTGGCTCCGACTAGAAATTATGGGACCAATTTCCCTTGATATATGTTAAATTTGACAACTAGGGCCAAACATCACTTTGGAGAGCTCTTATGAGGTAGCTGATAATTTTCTTGGATTCCTCTTTCTGAGAGGTGTAGGATTGATCTAAAGATCATCCCATTTTGACATGTACAAATGAAGTTATGAATTTATTTTGATTATGGACAAATTGTCAAGGTCAACCAACCATCAAATTAGCCTCCTCTAGCTTTCAACGTTGCATATAAATACAAGGTGCCTCCTCCTCATTTTGGCATATCATCTCATTCATCTTTCTCTCTCTCATCTTGACTGGGTATGTATTTTTGGGCCTCTCTCTCTCCACACGTGCGAAAGGAAGACTGTCCTTTTTAGCTGCTGCGTTGACCAGATTTGACCGAAAGTTTAGGAGGTCAAAATTTCTGGAGACTGTAATTTCAAGAGGCCGAAATTTCAGGACGCTGACTTTAACTAGCATTGACCCTATTTGACTTCGGTTTTGTGAGGGAGACTTTTGTTTGGGCAGGCCGCTATTCTAGGCACAAAAGGTGAGGCAGTTTGACCCCTACGTTGACTGCCCTAATTCAGGTTGTTGTGTTGACTTTTGTTGACCATATTTGACTGGTTATTTTCAGACTATTTTGGGCTGCATTATCTTGCTATTGGAGGCTGAGTTGACCAAGGTTGGCTGTGTTGTTTTGAAGATCAATTTCAGCCCTATTGACCAACGTTGAATTTCTGGTTAGGGCTTTCTATTTATGTTGTTTTGACTGATCAGTTTGGGCAAGTGAATATTGTAAATTGTACTCTCTCTCTTTGTTGAAGTTTTGAAGAATTACAAGAGGAATTGATCAAGGGTTTCCCCACATTGGGGTTTGTCCCTGGCTGGTGCCATATCTTGTGTCCTCTTGTGTTGGCTTGTCTTCTACTATTATTGTTTATGTTCTATCTGCATTTTACTATCATGTTGATGGGATTGCTATACTAGATATGATATTGGGCCAATAAATAAAATTGAAGTAAAATTTCTCTAAGAATAGAACATACCATTGTTATCCTAAAATTAACATGGTATCAGAGCTGAGGCGAAGACAAAGCCCAAGAAAGAGCAAAGAGAAATCACTATGAGGAGCAATCACTGATCAAGAATAAGTCTCAATGGCCTTCACATCCTACTTCAAGTCTGATGACAAGCTTCATGATAAGTCTAATTATCATGCATGGAAGATGTCTCTTGATTTGACTTTAGAAGAGAATGATGTCATGGATTATGTGCAGGGAAAGATTCTAGAAGCTCCTTCAAATGCACCGGCTACTGCTAAGAAAAAGTACAAGAAGGGTGAAGTCAAAGCCAAGAAGATCATCAGGGTTTCTATTCATAAGCACTTAGTTGCTTACGTCTCCAATTTGAATACATAAAAGGAGATATTTGACAGGTTTGTTGACATGTTCAAATATAGCAATGCAAATCAAATTATTTTCCTCAAGAACAAGATGAAGGATATAAAGAATGGAAAAGGTGAGGATATTCAATCCTACTTCATGAGGATTACCGAGATAAAAAATGATCTTCTTTCGATTAGTGAAGCTATTACTAATAGGGAGCTCATTCTCATTTCCCCTGGAGGTCTTCCTCCCGAATGGCATGTGTTCAACACTACTATTCTCAATAACGATAAAATTCCAGGTTTTGAAGAATTTCCGACTAGATGTTCTTAAGAAAAAACAAGGATGATGGAATTGGAGATGCCTTCAAATAAGAATAATCCTACCACATTCTTCGTTCACGCCAAGAGGAAGAACAATGTAGGTTCAAAGAAGCAAAGTCAAGGAAGATCAAGATTCGAAAATGGAAGGAAGGGAAAATGCTTCATTTGCAACAAGTTTGGTCACTATGCTAGGGAGTGTCCAAATAGAAGGGACACGTCTCATGATGATGATCTGAATCATTCTAGGGGCAACAACAACAATCAAAGGAGTGGCAGGTTCAACAACAAAGGGAAAATGAATGCTTCTTCTACTCAACGTGGAAATGATCGAGCTTCTAAAAGAACAAGAAACTCCAGATATAATGAGTCTAATGTTGTAAATTCTAAGCAAAAGGAATTTTATCTTATATCTTCCCTCTCTACTGCCTCTCCTTTGGATATTTTGGGAAATTGGTTGATTGATAGTGGTGCCTCAAGGCACTTCACCAGGTACAAGGAAGCTCTTTCAAATCTGATAGAGAAGGATACAAATTTGGAAATTATCCTCGGAGACAATGCCACCTATCATGTGAAGGGAGTTGGGAATGTTACCCTTCAATTGAATCAAGGTAACACCGTTCATCTTCAATAAGTACTATATGTACCTGATCTAAAGAAGAATCTAGTGTCTATCTTGGTGATGGAAGACAAAGAATTCAAGGTGGCATTCATCGATGGAAAGGTACATGTGTGGAAAATAAATTTCAAAGAAGCATTTACTCTTGGATTCAAGGTTGACAGTTTATATCAAGTTGGAGGAAGTCCACTAGGAGCCATGTCTTGCGACACATCTCTTCAATCCGAACTACGACACCATAGGTTTGCTCATCTTCACTATAAGTGATCCAGGTGGATATAGGTGGCCACACGCCAATTCCACCTAGACCACTCAGTCAGTTTCATCTGTTTCCTTATTCATTTCAGCGTTTACTATTCTTAGCAATTTTTCGAGTCGTGAACTTCTGGAGTAGTTTTGACCCCCTAAACGACATTTTTTTTGGGGTCTGCGGCAGGCCTGTAGCCATAGGCAGGAGCCTGTTGCAAAACCTATAGTACTGAAAGATACCTTTCCAACAAGGTATCGTACGCACCAAACGAAGATAATATGGCCAAACTACAACCTCGGGAAGTTGGTTGCCCAACTAACCCCAACACAAAATCTTGGTGTTACATCTCCTGGGGTTAGGGTTTTTATTTTTAGGGTTTTCTCATGTTTTCCAATAATAAATAGGCCCTTGAGCCTCATTGTAACATAGTTCAGAGGCATGTAGCCGCCACATCTCTTCTCAGAGATAAGCTACCACCACCCGAGGTATCTTATTTCCATTTTGTTTGTAAGTTGTTGAAGCCCCGAAAATTAGGCCTACAACAAGGGGGATAGCCACCCGGTCTGTACCTTGAAAGCAGCTCCTTTTCCGTTTGGGATGGTGAGTCTGAATGGGGATAATGGAAATAGTTTCCTAATTTGTGTGTGTGTGTTGAGAATTGATATTTCCTTTCTAATAATTTCTAAGTAAAATGATTTTATTCTAAATCTAATTTAACAACATGCAATTGTATTGTAATGAATAGAAATATCTAATTTTAAAACTAACCTGGGATTTAATCTTTCAGTTATGCAATCTAAAATAATTTCTAACAACAATTGGTAATAAAGATCATTCAATTTCTATGAGAAAAGAATTCAATAAAGATGAACCATTTCGTATAAAAAGTTAGTTGAAACAATTGTGAAACGCATATCACATAATAAGTCACTCATATATTAAGCATAAATAGAATAGCCATCACCGTACAGAAGTGCCAAATGATAAAGCATTCATATATAAATAATTGAACATAAATATCACCTTAACATATAAGCAGAAATCATTAAGAGATAAAAGTACCATTGGTAACAAGTTCTACTCATGAGCTTCAGCAATAATGATTTATCTCCTCCTAATTCAACATCTAATAAGAGTACAAAAGTGCATTTCAGTAGCAGATATTAAACACAAATATCAATAAATCTTGTTCCATTCATTCATCAAAACATCCTTCGAGGGTGCAGAAGTGCATGTTCTGAGGAAAATTTTTTGACAAATTTCAGGACCATTCTCTAAATGCATGAGAAGGGTTGAAATACTACTAGCTAAATCTAAAAATAGTTTATTACAAAATTATAGGAGGAGGTTTAAATGACCGTCCTCATATAAGGCAAAAATAAATCAAAACTAAAACTAAAACTAAAACTAAAACTGAATCTAGCAATTAACTATCTATGTATCTGTTCTCTGTGGTCACAAGCATTCAACATCGACTTGAGGAGAGTTGGTTGGCTGACCTCCAACTTTAGTTTCCCTGTGAAAACAGAATCGACAAGTGTTGGTGCTATCTTCTTAGCAGAGTTGGTGAGGCATTTGAGAGTCATGCATTGACTGTGTGGTTTAACCAAGTACTCTTAAGGATATCTCTGATAAATACCACTTGTTTTTAGAGCTGGGGTTTTGCCTTTAGCCTTTAGCACTTTTTCCTACAATTTTCTGAGCTTTCTGGCGACTCATTGATCAGAGGCTCTCCTTCTCAAGGGGTTTTGCCCAACGATGCGTGATTAGCGCGCGCCTCGGAAACTGCCTCCGTTTCTCAATCCGGGCTTCCCTGGTGATATTTTCCACCTCTTGCGCGCTTTTTGTTAGAGGATATATAAACCTTAAATTTTGTGGAATGAACAACCCCATGAGTCCTTGGTTTTGAGTCTTAAATTGTCTATCTGTTATATCAGCACTATCCAGTACCCATTTGACCATGTCCGTGTATGGAAGAATCTTGGGTCTCACCGCTATCCGGTGCAAGAATGAACATGCTAGTTCTGTAATTGATGCCTCAGATGACCCACGTGAGTCTGCAGTTGCTGTAACCTCCATTACTCTGGGATTTTCTTCCTCGAGTAGATTGTACATGCCTTCCCAAGTAGTGATGTCGGCGTCTCTGTTACAGGTGGTGTCTGTGTATAAGGGCGTCATTTCTTTGTCTTCAGAAATCAGAGCTTTTCCCTTCTTTCCCATTATATTCTGAAAACTGCTATGCATACCTTTTTGCTTTCCGTTCCTGCAATTTACAAATAAGGAAAGAGTAATGATAAGAAATAAGGTGACAAGAAAGCTTTAAATGCCGAAATCATATAAAATATATCACCCTACGTGAAATGACCTTTCGATCAGATCCAAACCTTATTTCATTAATGATCATCAACTAACTCATTAAATTAACATTAATGCGCATAACTTGGCATTGGATTACGAATTTTTTTTTGGATGATGAGCCCTGCAGAACTGCGATAAAGCGATTTTGTGATTTTCTTTGCAATATCGCAGATCGCAATATCGCTAATCCGTTGTGTTTTACAATCATTTATTACCATATGTTTCTGTGAAATGTGATTTGCAAGATGCGTCATCGCATATCAGCGGCTTGAGGTATTTCACCTTAAGTGATACTTAAGGCATATGAAAACTGTGATGCGCGATGAGTTTCTTTAGTGTGTGATCTCGCATCACGATTTCGCAATCTTAGGAGTTTGTTTATATGATGTTATCCATTACCTTTTTTTGCGATGTGATGCTTTATTTTTGAGAGAACTTATCATAAAACTTAAGTCCTTTTGGATTTTGCGGGTATTTTCCTAAGTTTATGATAGTAAGATTTATTCAAAAAGGGAATACAAGTACTAATTTATTTTTTTAATTTTTTGATAAGGGTCCCCACTTATTTAGTATTAGTAATAAAACTAAATAAGAAGGGGAGTTGTTGCTAGCCACAACAATTGGCGATTCACTTGGCAGAACCAGTTATCACTGATTTTCTTTTGAATTTTCTAAACTTAAAAAAAAAAAGGCTTTTTTGGAAAATCAAACTTTATTATAGAAAGATAAAGTACACTATGCTTTCAGCTGTTAATGATAGTTTGTTTCTTCTATGTTAACTTTGATTATTTACTTCCGAGAGCTAGTCATTGTATTTACGTCAGCCACTACTTGGTTTGTTAAGATAAAAACAAAGTATTTTCTGTAAATTAGTTTTAAATATGCTCATTTGTCATAGGTAGAGCCTTTGCTGCCAGCAGGCGTTTATAGTCTCGACATGTTTACCTGTTACCCAACAATGATTGTGTATCCTACTTGGAGAAATATATGATTTTCAAAGGGAAATCCATATCCACACTTATTGCTTTTATTTTATTTTAATTCTTAAAGAAAAATGCCTTGGTTTGGTAGCCAAATTATGACAGTGCCACTCACTTGATTTATAACTTTGCTGAACAAGCTAGCTCGTGATGAGACCCCTTGTCTTTTGATTGCAACAATCTTGAGTCATTGCCCTATTGTGGTATGCAATTTTGGCAAAGTCAGCAAGCTATAATATCTATGATCATGATAAGTCGGCTCGTGATGAGAGCTCCTATTCTTTAAGTTTAAAGTGTATCACTGGATTATTCCTTGAATCTCGTAATTCTCTAGGTGGGGAGGAAGTCATTGTTTCCTTAAGAATATCTCTGGACGACAATGGTAGAGTCTTTTGGAAAGATATTTTCTACAGAGAATCTTCGTTTTTGTTATTGATGCTTTTCATTTGACTGATATAAAACAAATTCCGACTAAAGGTTGCTTTTTATCAAAATTTACAAGGCTGAAACTAGTATCATTTTTAGGCTTATAGCCTTTTGACTGTGTCTTTCAATAATAATGACCAATTTTCCAAATCAGTTATATTTATACAAGTGAAAAAACAAAATCTAAAAGAAATACTAGTCTTTTTTGTGAATTCCAAATGTAACCATTCACAACTGGTTTTATTATCAAAATAAAGGAAAAACTAATTTACAAAAAATAAAAATAAAGATCTTCTATGGAAAGTATTTTTTGAGGATCTGCCCGTTAACAGGTAAAGATTCTCTTTTTCCTGTTAAATCCTATAACATAAAATTAGATGGACCTATGATTTCCGCAATTTGGAAAGGGCCAAGCCACATTCTTTGGAATTTTGTATGTTTGCCTTTTTCTTCGTGAGCCTTATCCCATTTTAAAACTAAATCTCCAATTTGAAAGTCCTTTCTGGATACCATGTTTGAATTAAAAGAAGCCTTTACTAATTCTTGGTGATGAGCATGAGTTATTTTAGCCTGTTCTCGTTGCTCTTCTAGCTTAAGGATTTGTAGCTGCCTTAGTTGTAAGGATGAAGTTGGTGTTTCATCAATAAATTGAACTAAGGCCAAAGAGGGAATCGCTAGATGAGTTGGAAGAACCACTTCTTTCCCATAAACTAAATTAAAGGGAGAAGTGCCAATGGAGGCTTTCTGCGTTATTCGGTCTGCCCATAGAGCATACATCAAATATTTGTGCTAATTCTTATGATTTTGATCGATGGTTCGCTTAATGATTCTGATTAAGTTTTTATTTGTTGATTCAGCTAACCCATTCCCTTATGGGTAATAATTGGCAGAGTATTTAAGCTTAAAACCTCTTTTGAGCGCAAATTCAGTCATAGCATTGCCAGAAAAATACGATGCATTATCAAACATTAAAGAAGAGGGTAAACCAAACTTGGTGATTATGAACTGATCTATGAAATCAATGATGTGTTCAGCATTAATTGTCCTGAGAGGAACTGCTTCTATCCATTTAGTAAAATAATTTGTAGCTGTAAGGATATACCTATGCTATTTAGAAGAGTGAGGAACGATCTCACCTACTATATCCAATCCCCATTGATCAAAGGGTTGATTGATATTGACTGGTTGCAAAGGCAATGACAGTTTCTTTTGTCTTCCAGCAACAGTTTGACAAACTTGACATTTCCTTACATAGATATGCACATATTTGAATAGTGTAGGCCAATAGTACCCTGCACGCAAGATTTTATGTGCTGTAGCATCTCCAGCATAATGTCCACCTATTGGTCCATCATGGAGTTCCTGCAACACCTTTTGAGCTTCAGATTTCTTGAGACATCGAAGGAGAACAGAATCATCATTCATCCTAAAAAGTACATCGTTCACGAGTTGATATTGCTTAGCCTTCAATCTTAGGGCTCTTTTCTTTGTATAATCCAGGTTTGAAGGAGCATATCCATTTTTTAGATAAAATATGATATCAGCATATAATGATTCAATATCGTTTAGGCTTACCTCATACATTTGTACTTCTAAATATGGTATTTCGGAAATAAGCGATGCTCCAGCCAACATTTTGCAAAAGCCTTGACCTTTTACAATATTTGCTGGTTTAATTTTAGCATCGTATTCTTGTAAGGAAGTAACCCAATTTGCTCTTTTCTCACCCACATCTTTCTGTACTAAGATATTTCTCACTGCTGGAAACGGTACTATGATTTTTGTATGGGTTTTAAGTAGGAAGGGTCTAAAGTGTTTGATCGCTTTGAAAATAGAATAGATTGTTTCTCGACATCAGAATAATTTAATTCGACCCCTTGTAGATTTGAACTGAAAAAGGCAATTGGGGCTTCCACCTTGTCTTGATTTGCTTGAGTGAGTATCATAGCATATGATCTATCAGAGGCAAATGTATACAAAATGAAAGGATCAGAAAAATTTGGAGTTGCTAAGGATGGGGCGTTTACAATTGCATGTTTAATCAGATTGAATGCTTCATATTCATCTTGGCCCCATTTGAAGATTGAATTCTTTTTAATCATTACTTGTAAGGGAGATACGATCCTTGAGAAGTCCGGAACAAATCTCTTAACAAAATTAATTTGGCCAAGGAAAGATTGCATGGCTTTCTTGTTGTGAGGCAAGGGTATTTCGGAAATCTCCTTGATTCTATCGGGATCAATATGGATTCCAGATTTTGACACTATAAATCCAAGAAGTTTTCCTTCACTTAATGCAAAAAAGGACTTTTTTTGGATTAAGTGAAATCCCATACCTTTGGCAATGTTGGAAGATCTGCTTTAAGTCTCTGAGATGATTACCACGTTTTTTAGAATATACAGTTATATCATCCAAGTAGATTACTACTGATTTGTTTACTAATCCCTTAAATGTGATGTCCATGGCCCTTTGAAATGTGGCACCAGTGTTGATCAGACCAAAAGGCATCTTTTGATATGCATAAGTACCCCATTTGGTTCTGAACGTGGTCTTTAATTGATCGTCAAGATGGACCAAAACTTGGTTGTAGCCGAAGAAACCATCCAAAAAGGACATTAATTCTGATCCTGCAACTGCTTGCAATATTTGCTCCATAGGAGGCAGGGGAAAATTATCCTTTTGGCAGGCTTTGTTAAGGTTTCGAAAGTCAATGCAAATTCTAATGTCTCCGTTTTTCTTTCTAACGGGAACCAAGTTGGAAACCCATCTAGAATGTCGAACGGGAAAAATAATTTTGGCTTTCAATAATTTATTGAGCTCAGACTTAATCTGGCTTTCCATATTAGGATGGATCTTCCTCAGCTTTTGCTAGATAGGTTTTTCATCGTTTATTATTGGGATAGTATGTTGAATGATAGAGGTGTCGAAAGTATTAAGGTCATCGTAGTTCCAGGCAAAGACACTTTTGTATTGTTTCAGGAGATGAACATATGCTAATATTTCTTCAGGGGCTAGGCCAAGAACTAGATTGATATTCTACGGTTTGGTATCAGTTCCTAGATTTACTAATTCATAGTTCAGAGTTGAAATTTGAAATTTTGAATTGGTAGATCTTTTGAATCGGTATTTCAAATCATATAGGTCTTCCAACTTGACTACTAATTTTGGCATAACATTATTAGTGCTATCTTGTTGCAACTGTTTGTCATGTTGGTCCTCATCAATTGTCTGATTAGTGTAAGATCCATCTGATGTGAGGAAGCTTACAATATCAGGATCATCCTTGAAAATTCTCCAGTTTGTAATATTATAAGGAATCGAGGGTCTAAAGATCAATTTGATTGAGAATCTGTCTGGGCTATAGTCTTCTGAGGGAATGAGCTTGGAAGCTACGTTTGCCAAGAGGTCAACACTAGCATTTTGGAGTCTGGGAATGGATGAAATATTGAATGCTATAAAATGTTTAGTCAGATCTTGCACTAAAGATTGATAATGCTTTAAATGACCTGATAGACAATGTATAGTATTTCGTACCTGTCTAATAACAATTTTAGTATTTCGTACCTGTCTATTTGGTGCAATTGAACTCGAATCTACAAGTTAGCATAGTTTTGTTTCCCTCTGGACTAACTAATATGCATCCTGCTCCTTCTCCATCGTTAGACTTAGAACCGTCAAAAAATAACTTCCAAAATAAAGATTTATTTACAGGTCTATCTATAAAATTAATGCATTTAGAACTATCTGTTTGAGAAAACTTTTCTACTTGAGACAAAACAGAATGTTCTAAGTAAGGAGAAGTATGAGCATTAAAATTTCCTAAGAAAGAGTGAACAAAATAGTTGCCAATTATATTGTTGCTGTATGCAACAGGTTCATTTTCTCCTTCCAATTTTGTTACTATGTATTTTTGATGTCTTTCTCGCTCAACCTTTATCTGATTCGGTTTACCATTGTAAGGGAGCCACATATGCGACCAATCGGTTGCAAAGTATCCATGAAGCTTTTAAGACCAATCTCTACTAAGAATTAAGCCATAAAATTTTGGAATGTCTGCAACTAAGATATCAATAACTTGAAATACCTTTGGATTAGATGACAGCCTTATGGTAACCTGATTTAGTTCACCGATCACTTCAACCTGCGACCGGTCTAGCTAAACTATGCATACTGGAGATTTTTGAGGTTGAACGTTCAACTTTGCACATATTGTTTTAGGTAAGATATTAGATGAAGCTCATGAGTCTACTAAACAATTATGCAAGTTTTTGTTGAAAACTTCATAAGCAAGAAGAAATGGGGGAGTATGAGATCTTGACCTTCCTCCAATCAAAGCGATATCGTTTGGATCAACTTTATTAGTCACATTAGTTGGAGATCTTCCCATCTCATGAGAATCTTGCAAGATTACAGCGGCAGGCAGAGGTGCAACAGGTATTGCGTGTAACTCTTTCAAAATCAGCTTTTGTTGATGTTTTAATTTGCTGAATTCATGAAAAGTAATGTTAGCCCTAGTCTTCTTCATGTCTTCTATGATATTATACTCCATCTCATCAGAAACAATCAATGTTTTAGATGGAGTTGGTGAATCGGATTGGACTGGGCTTGTTTGAGTCACTTTGGGTGACGTTTTCTTACCTGTGACTTTATCTTTAGACATTGAGCTTGCACTCTTCTATTTAGGAGTAGGTTGTGGAGGATCGAGTTGATTTCTACTTCTGGTACTAACTAGTGATGCCTCTTGATCCTCTTCATCTGGGAGGATGAAGTCCCACATTCCTTGTACTTCTACAACTTCTTCTTCATTAGTAGGCTCCTCATTAGAAACTTCCTCTTCTTCTTCTTCTGATTCTGCATTTGTAATAGCATTGGGAGGCTTTGAATCAGTTGAAGGATTTTTTCTATAAGGCCTGTAAGGATTTTTTGAAGAAGTCTCTGCTACTTGTTTCTTAATGTCAACCATTTCATTAGACATGGTTTTCAAAACTTTCTACAATCCTTCTAAATCAAATGGGTCTTTTGATTGTTTTTTCTTGGGATCTTCTTTAAAAGTGACCTTCTTAGATTTTTGTTCATCAACAACGTTTTTATTTTCTAAGGCTATGATACGTTTCTCTACCGCTATTGCTTCCTTCATATTTTCAGCCAAAGTTGTTTTGGCAGCCCTATCAACGAAGATTGTTATGTTTGATGGTAGAGTAGATATGTACCATTCACTTCGAACTTCTTCACTAGGCTTGGAAGCGGTAGGAATTTTATTCAAAAGTTTATTGAAATGCGAGTTAAAATATTTGATAGGTTCCCTTGATTCAGTCTTAAGATTCGATAGGTCATTGATCAATGTCGCAGTAGACCTGTCATCACCGAACTTAGTCAAGAATTTCTCTTGGAAAATATCCCAACTAGTGATAGATCCAGATGGTAATGAAAAATACCACGATCCGAATGCTCCTTGCAAAGTGTAAGGAAAGAGCCGGAAAATAGAATCTTCATTAGTAAATCCATTGAGATTTATAGATAACATAAAGTTGTTTATGTGTTCTTATGCTAGCATGCCTACTTCAGGATTAAACTTAGGTAGCCATTTTTCAAGATGGGCTGGTATTTGACTCAAGGGCGCAGGCATTAAGACTGCCCCTAGGTTATTCCATGGGGTTTGGGCCATCGTTGAACTACTAACAAAGGAAAGCGCAGAAGATACTCCTTGCGGTTGGGAAGATGAGGATATTGCAGTTCCAGATGATTGTGAAGCAGATGTTGAAGTTCCAGTAGTCTGTTGGACAATAATTTGAAGTGGAGGGGTGGATGGTTGACTTCACAGTGGAGAGGTTGAGATGGACGATGATGACGAAAGAGTCTCACTATTAGACCCTTTAGGAGATTTCTTTGCTCTTTTCCTTTTAGGTAGAGGTAATTCAGTTGGTTCGATACCAAACTTTTCACTCTGCAATTTGGTATGAGGATGAGAAGGGTTATATTGCTAAGTCACACTACCTTGAGATATTTCATATTTTTGGGGTGATATAGAAAATTCTTGAAGTTTATGGATCAAAGATTCAACTTCGCAGGTTCAATAGTAGATTTCTATGAAATGTTTGGGTTTGTGGCAGTGGTTTTTGTTTTATCGACTTCTCGCTCAAGATTTAAAGATCCTAAATGCAATGGAGAAGTCGGGGGAGATGTTGAGGGCAATTTACTCTCAGAATGGTATTTAGATTTAGATTTACTTGCCATTCATAGTTCAGGCCCTCCTTCTAGCGCCAAATATGTTGAAGCCCTGAAAATTGGGCCTACAACAAGGGGGATACCCACCCGGTCTGGACCTTGAAAGCAGCTCCTTTTCCATTTGGGATGGTGGGTCCGACTGGGGATAATGGGACCAGTTTCCCAATTTGTGTGTGTGTGTTGAGAATTGATATTTCCTTTCTAATAATTTCTAAGTAAAATGCTTTTATTCTAAATCTAATTTAACAACATGCAATTGTATTCTAATGAATAGAAATATCTAATTCTAAAACTAACCTAGGATTTAATCTTTCAGTTATGTGATCTAAAATAATTTCTAACATCAATTGGTAATAAAGATCATTCAGTTGCTATGAGAAAATAATTCAATAAAGATGAACTGTTTCGTATAAAAAGTTAGTGAAACAATTGTGAAACACATATCGCATAATAAGTCACTCATATATTAAGAATCAATAGAATAGCCATCACTATACAGAAGTGCCAAATGATAACTCAAACATTGAAGCATTCATATATAAATAACTGAACATAAATATCACCTTAACATATAAGCAGAAATCATTAAGAGATAAAAGTACTATTGATAACAAGTTCTACTCATGAGCTTCAACAATAATGATTTATCTCCTCCTAATTCAGCATCTACTAAGAGTACAAAAGTGCATTTCAGTAGCAGATATTAAACATAGATATCAATAAATGTTGTTCCATTCATTCATCAAAACCTCCTCTGAGGGTGCAGAAGTGCATGTTTTGAGGAAACGTTTTTGACAAATTTTAGGACCCTTCTCTAAATGCATGAGAAGGGTTGAAATACTACTAGCTAAATCTAAAAATAGTTTATTACAAAAATATAAGAGGAGGTTTAAATGACCATCCTTATATAAGGCAAAAATAAATCAAAACTAAAACTAAAAATGAATTTGGCAATTAACTATCTATGTATCTATTCTATGTGGTCGCAAGCATTCAACATCGGCTTGAGGAGAGTTGGTTGGACGACCTCCAACTTTAGTTGCCCTGTGAAAACAAAATCGGCAAGTGCTGGCGCTATCTTCTCGGCAGAGTTAGTGAGGCATTTGAGAGTCATGCATTGACTGTGTGGTTTAACCAAGTACTCTTAAGGATATCTCTGATAAATACCACTGGTTTTTAGAGCTCGGGTTTTGCCTTTAGCCTTTAGCACTTTTTCCTACAATTTTCCAGGCTTTCTGGTGACTCAGTGATCAGAGGCTCTCCTTCTCGAGGGGTTTTGCCTAGCGATGCGCGATTAGCGCGCGCCTTAGAAACTGCCTCCGTTTCTTGATCCGGGCTTCCCTAGCGATATTTTCCGCCTCTTGCGCGCCTTTTGTTAGAGGATATATAAACCTTAAATTTTGTGGAATGAACGACTCTATGAGTCCTTGGTTTTGAGTCTTAAATTGTTTGTCTGTTATATCAGCACTATCCAGCACCCATTTGACCATGTCTATGTATGGAGGAATCTTGGGTCTCACCGCTATCCGGTGCAAGAATGAACATGCTAGACCTGTAATTGATGCCTTAGATGACCCTTGTGAGTCTGTAGTTGTTGTAACCTCCATTACTCTGGGATTTTCTTCCTCGAGTAGACTGCACATGCCTTCCCAAGTAGTGATGCCGACGTCTCTGTTACATTTGGTGTCTATGTATAAGGGTGTCATTTCTTTGTCTTCAGAAATCAGATCTTTTCCCTTCTTTCCCATTATATTATGAACACTACTACGTATACCTTTCTGCTTTCCGCTCCTGCAATTTACAAATAAGGAAAGAGTAATGATATGAAATAAGGTGATGGGAAAGCTTTAAATGCCGAAATCATATAAAATATATCACCCTACGTGAAATGACCTTTCAATCAGATCCAAACCTTATTTCATTAATGATCATCAACTAACTCATTAAATTCATTAATGCACATAACTTGGAATTGAATTACGAAAATATTTTTGAACGATGAGCCCTGCAGATCTGCGATAAAGCGATTTTGCGATTTGCTTCGCAATATCGCAGATCGCAATATTGCTAATCCGTTGTGTTTGACAATCATATATTACCATATGTTTCTACGAAATGCGATTTGCGAGATGCGTCATCACATATTGGAAGCTTGAGTTCACCTTAAGTGATACTTAAGGCATATGAAAACTGCGATGTGCGATGAGTTTCTTTAGTGTGCAATCTCGCATCGCGATTTCGCAATCTTAGGAGTTTGTTTATATGATATTATCCATTACCTTTTTTTGCGATGTGACGCTTTATTTTTGAGAGAACTTATCATAAAACTTAAGTCCTTTTGGATTTTGCAGGTGTTTTCCTAAGTTTATGATAATAAGACTTATTCAAAAAGGGAATACAAGTAGTAATTTATTTTTTTAATTTTTTGATAAGGTGCCCCACTTATTTAGTATTAGTAATAAAACTAAATAAGAAGGGGGGTTGTTGCTAGCCACAACATAAGCATAGTTCAATATTTTTCTATTAGTGAAAATAAGCATTTTGTTGCTACATCTTTGTGTTTATGATTATATATGTAGGTTGTTGTGTTCTTGTTTAAGTTCATATCAGTGGTATCAGATCAATCTTCTCTTTCTCTATTTTTCTTTACATGTCCCCAACGAGGTCAGGGTCTAAGGAGTTAGGGATTGATTTGGTTAAACCATTGCAATATTAGCCTCGGAAAACCTGACGACCTCCCCAAGGTGAAACAAAAGAAAGACAAGGGGGTAGGAGATCCTTTCAAAATGTTGCTCGACGAAGCCCTCGAGCAACAGAGAGACGCGATGATGGATAAATTTCCCCATATCCTTTGACGACTACCCATAGGCAATGCATCTTCGTCCAATAGCCACTCTCGAGGTGCCACTCCTTTTAAGGTACAATTTAACTTCGATATTCCCATATTCGCAGCGCTGATAGATGCAGACGCTATAGATAAACGGTTAAATCTACTGGAAGAATATTTTTCAGTTCATGACTTTTCCAATCGGGAAAATATTACCTTTTAACTTCTTAAAGCCACCCCACACGTCAAGGATTGGTGGGAAACCTATTGTGAACAAAAGAACGAGAGTGAACCCTCGTTGTTTTCAGCCACACCCACTTGGAATTCTTTCTGAGATGCCCTTAAGGAATAATATTAGCATGTCGGGAGCTATGAATATGTTGATGGTGTTGGACCTGCCAACATGTCAAGGGGATCTTCCCGGTAAGAAGTCCCAATTAGACCTCAAACTGTTTGGTTTAGGAGTCCCAATAGTGAGTCGTAAGGTAATTCCTTGACCGCGGTGTCACACAGAGGCAAGTAGAATAACTCTGTCAGTAGCAAGGGTGTGAGTGATGCAGTGAGTCAAGGAAGGTGTATGAGAAGTTCCAAAACTTCGAAGGGGGAAGGAGGTGAAGTTGAGTTTCCAGTAGAAAGGGATCAGCCCCAACTCGGCTAGGAACACACAACACAAAAGACATGCACAGCTTCTGGCGGAGCAGTCTACTCGGATGTGGCAGTCACATCATACAAGGTAAGATAAAACATACAACACTCATGGATCAGTCTGAGATGACTATGACATTGTTATAGCAAGGTTCAAGTGAAAGGTTTGTCTGATGTCTGGAAGAGCGGTCGACATGGACGGTGACAACATTAAAAACATATGCAACACATTAACAACAATATTCATATAATTGCATGTGAATCATTTCATACACAAGTACATAAGTTAAACAAAACATATCATTAAAGAAACTAGAGCAGACCAACTACAATAAAAATATATGCATGAAAATGTGTTGGCTCTTATTATATAAAGAAGTGTAAGTCACAATCATATAATACATCAATGTAAACCTGCTAGCCCCAACAGTGGAACGTTACGACCACATCCACCTACTCCTCCAAAGAGATGTACTAGCTCTGTGTAGTGGAGAAGCCAAGGCGTGTTACAATACTGTCCAAGCCTTCTTCAAAATAGTCTTAGTAGAAGCTTGGCTGACCAAAAGCCCTTCCAGTGAGTTATGAGGGACTATTTATAGCAAAGGGTGGGGTGACCCTTGACATTCCTAATGACTCTTCACCTACTCTATGACTGTTACATCCAATTATTGACACTTGACTTACACTTGACATGACTCAATATTACAATGCACATGTACTCATGTGAGACAAAATAGCTTAATAAAGCATTGCAAGACATCACTAACACTCGTTCCCCTGTGATGAGACCTATTCTTTGAGATGCTTGTGATGGTGAAGTTGGTGAGCTGATGCCAAGCTTGGTCGTCCATGATGGTGTGCATGCACCTCATGGTGACATCTTACTGAAGCGAACTCTTGCCTCCGTTGCAATCAGTGCATTGGTTCAGCCCCTTCATCCAACTCGTCTGCTAACATGCGCATTGTCTTCTTGGTTATGGTTGAACCGACAAAACATTGATGCATAGTGTCTGTGTTGATCTTCAAGTGTGTATTGGTGGTCATGCGCATCAACTTGTTGAAGTACATGTTCAGCCCCAGTTGGACTTGCTTCTTGTCTTCGCCTTGGTGAGTGTGTTGAATGGGTTGGATTGCATGCATACACTCAACAACATGCATGCTGTTGAATCCCTTGCATGGAATAAACAACACTACTCACCATGTCTACTCTGTGTCAGCTGCTGGGATGGATCTTTAACTTGTACGGGCACAGTTTCATCCACGAGTGCATGTTGTTCCCACTGCTATTCCTGATCCTGCTGCAACTCATTTGCCTGTCTATGCAACTTCATGTTCTTCCTTGAGTTGCTGCTTCGGCACATGCAAATCCTTCTTCATTTCATTCTCTATCTTCGCGCGATCCTCATGTCGTGCCGTCACCTCATAGCTTGAGTCTCCAAAGTTTCTTTCATTATCAGTGGATTTGCTTGATCTTGCAACTTTGTTCCGCCTTTGTGTTTTCAACAACCTTTGACTTGCATTCATTGTATTCGTTGTGTTCGTTGCATTCATTGCATTCGGTATGCTACCTGCGGCTACTATTCATGATGCTGCTGCTTAATGTCCTTGTCTATGAACAACTTGATGTCTTCGTGAGTAGGCAAGCTCATAGACACTTGATCGACTGCATCTCCAAGCGTGCTCTGAACAGTTTCTTCGTCTCTGCTCTCTTGGAAACCACTGTACCTGTACTGCTAAGAGGAAGATGAACACCTACGATACCTATAGATATGGAAACACTCATGGCAAGCAATCTGTCATTTGAAAACAAAAATGAACATGAGAACTGACTTGTAACATACCTGGGTGAATGATCATGAAGGTTGCACAATTTCGGCCAGGAGGTCGGGAGACCAACTGCCAAGACTGTACAAGGCACAGTCCGGGCTACTGGGAGACTGACTAACTACTGGAACTATGCAATACACAGTCTAGTCTAGTTGTTGACTGTTGGGATTGGGCAATGCGCAATTCCAACTGGGAAGGACTACTGGCCTAGGGACAAATTTGCGCAATTTCTTGGGCCAAGCAACCACCGTCCTCCTGAAATGCAAAAAATAGTCCTGGATGCTAGTGATGGGCAGCAATGCGCAAATTTGGAGAGGAAGGTGAGCCTTCCTTTCCTAGATTGCGCAATGCAACCTTGGTGGTGGCATAGCCTAGGCCAGGGTTGGCCAAACTCGCCAACGGGCAACTAAAAGCAAGTAAGACAGTGAATGCATGGTGACAATAAGTGATAGCAGAAGTGATTGACAGTGCATGTAAAACATGAATGGAAGATTCAGTAAGTAGATCAACATGCATGTGGGTGAGGCAGTTCGACGGTTGGACGAACGTCCATGAAAAACAGTTTCATGACAACAGTGAGATAGAAACGAAAACTGAAACAGAGCTAAGACAAGCTAGAATACATGTAAATGATAGCAAGCATTCAAAGAGATCAAGCAAACAATACTCACACAAGCAGAAAAACCAAAAGCGACAGAAATGCAGCACAAGGCATGTGAAGCAGGCTTACCCCAAAACAATTGAGCTGAATGTGTCGACCACTCCTAGATGCGATGTGGGATGTCAGAGATGCAAGGTTGATGTGAGGAATGAGCTCTGCAACGTCCGGTTGATGAGTGTTGATAACAACGAGGTTTTGGAGCGCATGCCACAAATCTAGGGGAAGCGACACTTGGTGGGAGGTTTATGAATTGCTCCTTGCATGTAACCTCCAACTGCTAAACATAGATCCCTGAGACAAGGGATGCCTTTGCATGTTGCCTTAGGAGAAGCAGCCTATGCATGCAAATTTGTTTTTCTTGGTCCTGGAGGGAACCGGTCAGCTCAACTGCACATGGAAGAGACTGCTCGATTGCTAGAGAAAAATGCACATTTATCGCTGGGAGTTGGGTTGGCTGCCCAGGATATTTGTGCAATTTTTGGGTAGAGTAGCTGACTGCTACCCATATTTGCGCAAATCATGGGCTAAACAGCCTACTTCTGGGAAAATTTGCACAAATCCTGCTAGGAGGGTTGGTTGGCAGGATTGCGAAATCCTAGAGCCCGATAGACTGCCAGAGAGGATTGTGCAATTCCTAGAGGGAAAGCTTGTTTCCCTCTAGAAATGCGCAATTTTCAAGGGGAAGCTACTTAGCCTACAACTAGACCAAGTCCGGGTGAGTATCTTGTGAGGGGAATGGATCAACTATGATTGATAGGCTGCCTTTGTGTGAGGAAAACACTGAAGCTTGAGTACTTGACGAAGCAAGACAAAGTGTTGTGTAAGGTTGGTAGGGAGGCTCCAAAACAGGCTAAGGAAAAATTTTGGAGGGTGGTTGTAGCCGCTACAACAATTGGCGACACACTGGTAGAACTCTAGCTCTCTGCATAGACCTTGTTTATGAAAAACAAGTCTAACACCTCCAGAAGTATTGTTCAGTTCTTAGCTCATCTTGGTTTCACACTAACTTGATTGTAAGATGTAGCATCTGCCAAGCCCTTGGTCGATTGACACACATTCCAAGCCAAGGCAACACAGTTGTTTCGATTGGGGTTGAGGGGTATATAGGTGCATAAGTAGTATAGTCATCAGAGTTTTAGTTTCATCTTTGGTGTTTCTCCACTGCCAGTAGGCTTGGATAGTACCCTGGTGGAGTGACATAGGGACACAAGCATGGCTTCGCTTCCAATGAGCCTAGTCAGTACCCCAACGGAGTTACTTTCATCACCTCCCTGCACAAGAAGCCTTTCTCTTCTTTCACCTTATTCACTTTTCATTTTGAATTTTTGACTTTTCATTTTAATTTTTTTTTTCACTATGCATAGCACTTATTCATTTCAGAGGCGGAAGAGGGATCTCGACTTATTGAGAGAAGAAGAGGTTGTTCCAGCAGAGAAGTATTTTATTGTATCTCTGACGTGCCTATTAAGGTTTTCCCCCTTACCTTACTCTACTTGACTGAGATGACAAGGGTTAACCCAAAAACAACCGACTAGAGAAGGTGACACCAGTTAGTGCATAAGCATTGTGTTTACACCAAGGTCCACTTTGAACAATACGTATTTTCATCCGACGTATCATGGACTAAAAGTAACAAGCTCAACATACAGAGGCAAGATGACAGATAACCAAGTAGTGATAGTAGTACAAGTCCTCTTGTACTTTACTCAACTCACTTCAAGATTCATACATGGTTTCATGCAAAACTAACCTATGAACGAAACAAGCGAATGAACTAACAATCAACAAAGAAAAGCAAGAGAAGAAGCAAAAATGAAAGCGAAGAAAGCAAACAAACAAGAAATCAAACAAACAAGCAAACAAAGCATGTAAGCAAACAAGCATGCAAGCAAACAACTGAAAGTAAACACTACTCCTACTCCTACACTAACGATACATGGGCCTAATAACATGAATTGATACTTCCAATGCAGCCACTGACGCATTGGTAGACCGATGTTGGTGAAGGCTTGGTCTGCGAGCAACCTAGCTGTGTGAACCACCAAGAAAGAAAGATATAACGATGAAGACAACCACACTTCATGATTCAAAGTGCCCACGAGGCATAAGTGGGTGCATGTGCATGGCGGGCAGTCCACAGACTTATCATGGTGTTATGTGACACTACATGAAACTTTGAAGCATAAGAACACTCTTGATTGTGACATGCAAGAAAAGACTCATGTGACTTGCGTCGCGCACGAGTGCTTGCAATGTAAGACTCCTCCAATGCATGAGCAATGGGATCGTGTAGTTCGAGTGGAGGAAGTGAAATCTGAGTGTTGGATTGATGTTGAGTGCATATAGATGAGTGATGAGGATCCATAAGTGTTTGAAAAATTTCCTGAGTGGAAGTGAAACCAACCTCAAGATAGCGAGGGCTTGACATAACCATCAGCTAGGGCTGAAGTGCCTCGACAGTCTGTGGGGTTTCAACTTCGTTGATAGATGGATCTTCGTAGACCAGTGGCTTAGACAGATTAGAAATGAGTGAATCAACATCATGATTGGATGATGAGGTGAAGAGATCACGACAACCAAGACCCAAAAATTCAGGATGTTGGTCGACATCCTCATGGTTGGATGAATCACACAGAGGGGTAGATGAAAAATGAACAAACTCATCCTCTATGTTTCCAAAAAATACAGATGAAGGATCAAGTAGATTTTCAACGAGTAACTTATCCTCTCCATTGTCGAATGATGGACTAACATCTAGTGAGTCTTGCGAGTGATAAACAATGGGTGCATCCGTGGATGAAGATACACATGCAAAATCATGGATGGCAGGTTCACCAAAGAGGTTAGGAAAGAATGAAGGGGACTTGGACAAAAGGGAGTCATACTTGGACGAATTTTGATGTTCAAACTCCCATTCATAGTCTCCATGAATTACAACGAATGTTGGTTGTGAAACACCGACTCTGACAGTGGGTTGTTCGTCGTTCACAAAAAGTGGAGAGTCTGGAATGGACGAACACAAGAGAGCATCATCCGGAGGAACACCTGAGTGCATAGACGGAGGTCGAAGAAAAGAATGCATATGAGAACTCGAATGAATCACAACCAAATCTGTGCAAAAATCAAGTGGAGTGATGTTGGGAGAGTGTGAAGGATGAACATGTGTGTGAACATGATCCTCAACATCACTAGGCAGTGGTGGAGCTACTGAATGAGAGGGAGGCGGACAGTCAGTTGAGACAGTGTCTGTTGCCACATGAGATTGCGCAGTTCCATCAATGAAGAATGTTGAGTGAGGCTTGATATCAAGCTTCCTCTTGGGAAGGGCGGGTTTCTTAAGGAAATACTCGAACGAGTCCCAAAGATAAGAAAATTTCATCTGGTTGTTCGGAGCTTGAAACTGCAAGTCACGGAAGCATTACCAAAAATCAATAACGGATTCATGCGGGGCCCTCCGTTGCTGTAATAGTTTTTGGTCAAGATATTCTGGATCAAAATGATAGAACGTGTCTTCAATGAAATCAAAAAAGTGCTCAAATGAGTGCATGGTGTCAGCCAATAGGCTGAGCATGCAATGAAATGGAGATTCACGAAATGTGTATGCAAGCAACAAACCGGGCTGTTTGTTAGAAAACTCATCTTCCTCATAAATTATGAAAAGAAAGTTATATAAGTGATCAGGCTAGGCCACTTCGCCTTCAACATCATATGTGTGAGTGGAAAAGAGATCTAAAAGCTTACACGAGATGGAGACATCTTCACGACTCGAAAAACACCTCGAGGGAAGAAGAATGCAAGACTCCATGAAAGATATGCAAAGGTTCAAAATTGGATGAGAGGACACAACTTGTCATCAGACCCTCCTTCTAGCACCAGAAATGTTGATGGTGCTGGACCCACCAACATGTCAAGGGGATCTCCCCATTAAGAAATCCCAATTAGACTTTAAACCGTTTGGTGTAGGAGTCCTAGTATTGGGTTGTAAGGTAATGCCTTGACCGCGGTGTCAGATAGAGGCAAGTAGAATAACTCTGTCAGCAACAAGGGTGTGACTGATGCAGTGACTCAAGGAAGGTGTATGAGAGGTTCCAACACTTTGAAGGGGGAAGAAGGTGAAGGTGAGTTCTAGGTTGAAAGGGATCAGTCCCAACTCGGCTAGGAACACATAACACAAAGGACATGCATAGCTTCCGGTAGAGCAATCCACTAAGATGCGACAGTCACACCATGCAAGGTAGGATAACACGTACACCACCACAGATCAGTCCGAGACAAGTGTGACAGTTGTTATATCAAGGTTCAAGTGAAAGGTCTTTCTGATGTCCAACAGAGAAGTCATCACGGACGATGATAGCATTAACAACATATGCAACACATTAACAACAATATTTATATAATTGCACGTGAATAAGTTCATACACAAGTACGTAAGTTAAAAAACACATATCATTAAAGCAACCAGAGCAGTCCAACTACAATAGCAACATATGCATGAAAATGTGTTGGCCCTTATTATATAAAGAAGTGTAAGTCACAATCATACAATACATCCATGTAAACTTGCTAGCCCCAACAGTGGAATGTTACATCCACATCTGCCTGCTCCTCCAAAGAGATGTACTAGCTCTGTGAAGTGGAGAAGCCAAGGCGCGTTACAACACTATCCAAGCCTTCTTCAAAATAGAATTAGTAGAAGCTTGGCTTACCAAAAGCCCTTCCAATGAGTTATGAGCGACTATTTATAGCAAAGGGTGGGGTGACCCTTGACATTCCCCTTTGTGACCATTCAACTACCCTCATGACTCTTCCCCTACTCTATGACTGTTACATCCAACTATTGACACTTGACTTACACTTGACATGAATCAACATTAAAATGCACATGTACTCATGTGAGACAACATGGCTTGAGCAAGCCTTGCAAGACATCACTGACACTCGTTCTGTTGTGATGAGACCAATTCTTTGACATGCTTGTGATGGTGAAGCTAGCGAGTTGATGCCAAGCTTGGTTGTCCATGGTGGTGTGCATGCACCTCATGGTGACATCTTGCTGAAGCGAACTCTTGCCTCCATTGCAATCAGTGCATTGGTTCGGCCCCTTCATCCAACTAGTCTGATAACATGCGCATGGTCTTCTTGGGTATGGTTGAACCAGAAACACACTAATGCATAATGTTTGTGCTGATCTTCAAGTGTGTGCTGGTGGTCATGCACATCAAATTTCTGAAGTACATGTTCAGCCCCAGCTGGACTTGCTTCTTGTCTTCACCTTGGTGAGTGTGTTGAATGGGTTGCATTGCATGTGTGTTCTCAACGACATGCATGCTGTTGAATCCCTTGCATGCGATCAACAACACTGCTCACCATGTCTACTCCGTGTCAATTATTGGGATGGATCTTTAACTTGTACGGGTGCAATTTCATCTGTGAGTGCATGTTGCACCCACTTTTGTTCATGATCTTGCTGCAACGCATTCATCTATCTATGCAGCTTCATGTTCTTCCTTGAGTTGTTTCTTTGCACATGAAACTCCTTCTGCATTCCATTCTCTATCTTTGCGCAATCTTCATGTCACGTTGTCACCTCATAGTCCGAGTATCCAAAGTCTATTTCATGATCAATGGATTCTTGATCTTGCAACTGTGTTTTGCCTCTGCATTGTCAACAACCTTTGACTTGCATTTGTTGTATTCGCTGTGTTCGCCGCATTCGTTGTGTTCACTGCATTTGGTATGCTGCCTAGAGCTTCTACTCATGATGTTGCTCACTGTGATGCTACTGCTTGATGTCCTTGACTACAAACAACTTGATGTCTTTGTGAGTAGGCAAGCTCATAGACACTTGATCGGCTACATCTCCAAGCGTGCTCTAAATGACATCTTCATCTTTTCTCTCTTAGAAACCATTATACCTGTATTGTTGAGAGGCAGAGGAACACCTGTGATACCTGGAGATATGGCAACACTCATGGCAAGAAATCGGTCAGTTGAAAACCAAAATGAACATGAGGACTGATTTGTAACATACCTGGGTGAATGATCATGAAGGTTGTGCAATTTCGGCCGGGAGGTTGGGAGACCGATTGCCAAGACTGCACAAGGTATAGTCCGGGCTGCTGGGAGACTGACTAACTGCTAGAACTGCACAATGCATAGTTTAGTCTGGTTGCGGACTGCGGGATTGTGCAATGCGCAATTCCACCTGGGAAGGACTACTGGCCCAAGGATAGATTTGCACAATTTCTTGGGCCAAGCAACCACTATCCTTCAGAAATGCGCAAAACAGTCTTGGAGGTTAGTGATGGGTAGGAATGCGCAAATTTGGAGAGGAAGGTGAGACTTCCTTTCCTAGATTACGCAATGCAGCCTTGCTGGAGTCAGAGCCTGGGCCAAGGTTGGCCAGACTCGCTGACAGGCAACTGAAAGCAAGTAAGACAGTGAATGCATGGTGACACTAAGTGATAGTAGAAGTGATTGGCAGTGCATGCAAAACATGAATGGAAGATTGAGCAAGCAGATCAACATGCATGTGGGTGAGGCGGTTTGTTGGTTGGGCAAACGTCTATGCAAAACAATTTCATGCATGCGACAGTAGTGAGATAGAAACGAAAACTAAAATAGAGCTAGGACAAGCTAGAATACATGTAAATGACAGCAAGCGTTCAAAGAGATCAAGCAAACAATACTCACACAAGCAAAAACACAAAAAGCGACAGAAATGCAACACAAGGCATGGGAAGTGGGCTTACCCCAAAACAACTAATTTGAATGTGCTCACTGCTCCTAGATGTGATTTGGGATGTCAGAGATGCAAGGTTGATGTGAGGAATGAGCTCTGCAGCATCTAGTTGATGAGTGTTGATAACAACGAGGTTGTGACTTGCATGCCACAAATATAGGGGAAGCGACACTTGGTGGGAGGTTTCTGAATTTCTCCTTGCATGTAACTTCCAACTGCTAAACATAGATCCCTGAGACAAGGGATGTCTTTGCATTCTGCCTTAGGAGAAGTAGCCTATGCATGCAAGTCTATTTTTCTTGGTCCCAGAGGGAACCGGTCAACTCACCTGCACATGCAAGAGACTAATCGACTGATGGAGAAACATGCACATTTATGGCTGGGAGCTGGGCTGGCTTCCCAAGAGATTTGCACAATTTTTGGGTAGAGAAGTTGACTGCTGCCTAGATTTGCGCAAATCCAAGGCTAAACAACCTGCTACTAGGAAAATTTGTGCAAATCCTGCTCGGAGGGTTGGCTGGCAGGATTGCGCAATCCTGGAGCCCAATAGGCCATCAGAGAGGATTTCACAATTCCTGGAGGGAAGGTTGGTTTCCCTCCATCAATGCGATATTTTCAAGGGGAAGCTTCTTAGCATGCAGCTGGACCAAGTCGAAGTGAGCAGCCTGTGAGGGGAATGGATCATGTGATTGACAAGCTTCCTTTATGCGAGGAAAACACTGAAGCTTGAGTACTTGACGAAGCAAGACAAAGTGTTGTGTAAGGTTGGTAGGGAGTCTCCAAAATAGGTTAAGGCAAAATTTTTGAGGTTAGTTGTAGCCACTACTACAGAAGACAAATACACAAAGTCGACCATGCTATGGTAGGGAAGGGACCAGGATGTGCCAGAGTTCACAAATAATTTCCATAGCCTTCGCAGGAAGATGGGTATCAAGGATACTGAGTGGAATTTGGTGCTCAAGTACTGTGGATGTCTACATAAGTACATCTAGGATGAGATGGAGTTCCTGGACATTTCCTCGCTCGACACAATGTATCAGTACACTGTCAAGATTGAGCAGAAGTTTAAAAAGAAGAAGCGGGACTTTGGATTTGCAAATCCAAAGTAAGGAAAAGGCACCCCCAAACCACAGAATAAAGGACCAAGCCAAGTCGGCACTACTCGGGACAGCCTGCCAAAGCCACAAGCATAGAACAACACCAGACGAAGAAGGACATGGGAAAATGGTGTGAGTTCCATAAGAGATCCACTCATAATACAAGTGAGTGTTGGCCCAGGTAGTCATTGGTGGCCAAGCTGAAGGCTTCCGAATTAGATGTAGGTTCTCAGAACCTGATAAGGTAACTAACAAAGGGAAGAATATCATTGATGCAGAGTCCAGTGCCACCATGGGTACCACCAAGATCCAGAAGATTGAGCCTTAAGATCCTGAGGAGGGGGAACGTCTCTTCCACTCACATATGTGGGTGAAGGGTTCTCTTTTGTAGTTCATTGTCGACATCGGGAGCCAAAAGAACCTCATTTTAACAGAGGTCATGAAGCGGCTGGGCCTAAAGACTATAGCACATTTACATCCATACACCATTGGGTGGCTTCACCAAGGACGTGTTGGAAATAATACTGAGAGGGGGGGGGGGGGTGGTGAATCAGTATTATCAGATCAATAAAACTTTTTCAATGCTCAGAAACATACACACTGCTTTCGTTAAGTGAACCCGCGTGTACACGCGACTGTATCTAATGCAACAAGCGTATACCCAAAGATCTTATAATTCAGTTAGCTTTAATCTTCTGTAAATGCATCAGAACATTATTAAGTATATTAACAGTAAACAGGTGCAGTATAACAGAACAGAACATCACACAAGAGCCACACACATGAACACCATGATATAAGGTGGAAACCCAATGTGGGTGAAAACCACCTGCTGCAATTCGTCTCTTTCTTCTTTAATGAGAAACTTCTTTTACAATGTACTGGTGCAGTCCTTTACCAGTACGCAGGCTACAACCTGCAGAGGGCTACAACCCTCTCTTGTTTTCCAACTACTTCTGGAAGGGAGCTACAACCCCCTCAGCTCTTGTACTAGCTGATCCATTTACTAGTACATAGGTGCTGACCCTACAACCTTCAGGGACCACGTTTCATCAATTTTTAGACTGGATCCAAGAGTACAAAACAAACATTACTGCAATACAATCATCAACTTATACTTGCATCATAATTCATTAAACAACCCAATACTGAATCACTGAAACCCTGTCATCAAGAACACAGAACCCAAACCAGAGCCCAGAACTCTGCAACAACCACCAGAATCAGCAGCAACCTGAAATATCAAATCTTATTATGTATACGCTACTTTACTGTACCAAAACCACGTGTATACGCGCTTTCACCAAAGGCAACCCGCGTGCAGATCTAGAAATAGATTCTTATGCCTTCGCTGTCAGATCCGACCCTTGCCAAAACGTCCCGAACAGATAACCAGCAATACCAGATCCTCTCACTGCGTCAGACACACAATACATATCTTTGCCTAATGATCTTCTCCTTATATAGCCTTAGGCCTTGTTCAATACCAAGAGCCAAAACCATAGTAACACAATACCATCAACTTCAAATCTAGGGATCGACACGCCCGTCGAGACACAATGGTCCGAAACCATGGGCACAACTTCCAAGGACTAACCGCCATGGACCAAAGGTACTTTTCCACATACACGCGCTTTTGCTGAATCCAACCTGCGTGTACACGCGACTTGGGCTTAACGAACCTGCGTGTATGAACTTTCTTGCCATGCTGTACTAAGATCTGTCCTCTGATTAAGTTGCCATTACCTGTACCAACCTCTGAGAGTGTTGCCATCAAGGACAACACTTGAATCATAATGCCAACAATCTCCCCCTTTGGACTTGATGGCAACCACCACACCAAGTCACTCTCCCCCTTTGACATCAAGGGCAAAGGGCGTACCAAGATATTCTCTTCTTTGGTATACCTTCTACTGTCCATACTGCTGTCCATACTCCCCCTGAGTACATGCTGAAGATTCTGATTTGGCTCCCCCTTTGTATATGCCAAAATGTACCAATCTATCCATGCTCCCCCTGAGCAGATGTAGGATCTAAGACCAGCCATTCAGATTTGTACCATAATCATCAACCTGCAATACTATTCCTTTGATCAAACAACAAGATGTATCATTTAGTTTCATCAGCAATCCATAATGCCAACAATGAATTATTTGAAGTATATGCTCCCCCTGAGTGTGAGCTAACCATGACTGAACCATTTCCTGAGTCTGTTCTGCTGCCCCCTGAGCCTGAGCCAACCATGACTGAACCTGGGTTTGTTCTGCTGCCCTTTCTCCATATACGCGACTTTGCAGCCTGTAACTCGCGTATATACGCGACTTGTCTTCATTATATCAGCGTATGCAGGATGGAATACTGAATTTCATCACTTTCAGATTCCCCTGTGTCTGTTATGTCAGCTGACTGAGTTATGCCACACCTTTCTGTCTCTGTCTTCTTCAATTCCTGCAACTGTGATGATGTATGGTCCTCTTGTCTTGAATTTTGAAATCTGCTCCTGCATTCCCTTGCTTTATGCCCATAGTTGTTGCATGTATAACACCTTATATTTTTCATGTTCCTTCTATCACAATCAATTGCTTTGTGTCCATATGCATTGCAGGCAAAGCAATACCCTCTGAAATACCTGGGATGCGATGATCTTTCTTGAACCATTGTACTTCTACATCTGGCTGCAACATGTCCAAGATTATGACATACATAACATTCAACATTCTTCAGCGGAGGAAATAATCGTCTATCACGTCCATAGTTAGGAGTAAAGGATCTTCCTTGAGGAATTTCTTTCCTTGGTTGTTCCTTGAGCATTTCAGATTTCTCATTAGAGTTTCTTGCCTCACCTTGTGAACTAGATTCACCTTCAACATATTCATGAAAACCAAGACCAGTCTTGATAGCAGGAGATCTTTGACTATTAAGAATATCATCCAAGACTTTAGAACTATCTTGAAATCGTAAAAGCTTATCCTTTTCCTCTAGTTTACCTTTCAAGATATTTACCTCAACTTGATGTTGTTCTTCCTTTTTCAGATACTGCTTCCTTAGGTCTTCTTCAACTTTTCTCCCTTCTTCCACTTGTCGCTTTAGTTTGATCACTTCATGTTCTTGATCTTCAAGATCTTCTTTTAGAGAGAGGACCTTTGATTCAAGTCTCTGAATAGTTGTGCTCTGATCTTTTGCTATATCCTGCAATTTCTTCCTTACCCTGGTTTCTGTCTCCAATTGTTCTTTTAATTTGGCAACTTCTTCAGTTTCTGCATTCTTCTTTTCATGTGCCATGAAACTTTTAATATCTTCGCTATTATTGGATGAAGCATTCTTCTTTTCATGTGCCATGAGACTTCTAATATCTTCACTATCATTGAATGAACTTTTAATATGGGTATAATAGCTTCTACCATCTTCTTCAGATATCTTTCCTTTGTTATGAGGACATCTAGCAGCATAGTGACCAACTCTACCACATAGAGAACATTTGAAAGGTAGCTTACCTTTGAACCGTCCAGTTCCCCGTTCAAGATTCTTGACAAAATTTACCTCATCTTCTTCCTCTGACACTTCGAATGCGGCCTCTGGTGGTACCTCTTGTCGCATTTCAAAAGCAGTTAAGATCCCGTGAAGCTGTGACATGGTAATTTTCTGCACATTCTCCTTTTCTTCTATGGCAGATACTTTAGAATCAAATTTAGTAGACAGAGATCTCAAAACCTTTTCAACTAAGACAACTTCCTCAAATTCTTCACCCAGATCCCTCATACAATTCACAATCTCATCCATACGCAGGAAATAATTAGCTACGCTTTCATTACTTCGCATCTTAAGAGTTTCATACCGGATTCTGAGAGTTTGAAGCTTTGCTCTTTTTACCTGATCATCTCCTTCGTAGCTTGTAACGATTTTGTCCCATATTTCCTTAGCTGATTTGAAATGCATGATCTTCATAAATTCTGATTGAGTCAAAGTACTCAATAGGACAGTAACTGCTTTGGCATTGAGCTCATATTGCTTTTTCTCTGCTGGATCTGTAGGAGTTGCTGATGGGAATTTGTATCCTCCTTCTACGATTCCCCAAACTTTTGCTCCAAGAGACTGTAGATATGCAGTGGTTCTTATCTTCCAGTGAGTAAAATTGTTCCCGTCAAAGACTGGTGGCCTGATGTGTGCCTCTCTTTCTGGATTAGCCATTCTGATGGATCTTTTCCTTCAAGCGATCAAGCTTCCTCTGAAGGACCTGCTTTGATACCAATTTTTGGAAATAATACTGAGAGGGGGGGGGGTGAATCAGTATTATCAGATCAATAAAACTTTTTCAATGCTCAGAAACATACACGCTGCTTTCGTTAAGTGAACCCACGTGTACACGCGACTGTATCTAATGCAACAAGTGTATACCCAGAGATCTTATAATTCAGTTAGCTTTAATCTTCTGTAAATGCATCAGAACATTATTAAGTATATTAACAGTAAACAGGTGCAGTATAACAGAACAGAACATCACACAAGAGCCACACACATGAACACCATGATATAAGGTGGAAACCCAATGTGGGTGAAAACCACCTGCTGCAATTCGTCTCTTTCTTCTTTAATGAGAAACTTCTTTTACAATGTACTGGTGCAGTCCTTTACCAGTACGCAGGCTACAACCTGCAGAGGGCTACAACCCTCTCTCGTTTTCCAACTACTTCTGGAAGGGAGCTACAACCCCCTCAGCTCGTGTACTAGCTGATCCATTTACTAGTACGTAGGTGCTAACCCTACAACCTTCAGGGACCACGTTTCATCAATTTTCAGACTGGATCCAAGAGTACAAAACAAACATTACTGCAATACAATCATCAACTTATACTTGCATCATAATTCATTAAACAACCCAATACTGAATCACTGAAACCCTGTCATCAAGAACACAGAACCCAAACCAGAGCCCAGAACTCTGCAACAACCACCAGAATCAGCAGCAACCTGAAATATCAAATCTTATTATGCATACGCTACTTTACTGTACCAAAACTGCGTGTATACGCGCTTTCACCAAAGGCAACCCGCGTGCAGATCTAGAAATAGATTCTTATGCCTTCGCTGTTAGATCTGACCCTTGCCAAAACGTCTCGAACATATAACCAGCAATACCAGATCCTCTCACTGCGTCAGACACACAATGCATATCTTTGCCTAATGATCTTCTCCTTATATAGCCTTAGGCCTTGTTCAATACCAAGAGCCAAAACCATAGTAACACAATACCATCAACTTCAAATCTAGGGATCGACACGCCCGTCGAGACACAATGGTCCGAAACCATGGGCACAACTTCCAAGGACTAACCGCCATGGACCAAAGGTACTTTTCCACATACACGCGCTTTTGCTGAAGCCAACCTGCGTGTACACGCGACTTGGGCTTAACGAACCTGCGTGTATGAACTTTCTTGCCATGCTGTACTAAGATCTGTCCTCTGATTAAGTTGCCATTACCTGTACCAACCTCTGAGAGAGTTGCCATCAAGGACAACACTTGAATCATAATGCCAACAGGACGAGATCTTCATGTTAGCCAACAGTGCCAACTTCTGTTACACAACATTTTTTCACTGTCCCTGTACTCCTCGTTCCTCAATCCTGGAGGACCTCTACAGTGACCCTCATGTGTTATACTGCCATGAAGAACATGTCCCTACATCCCTCTTCATCTGTAGAACATTTCCCTCTTACATCATTTCCCAAAATTATTCCTTCAAACTTAGTTTTCAAGATTGGCACTAGCACTCAGTTTCTTCCTTGCACCGATTTGCATAGTCTAACATTGGGCCTGGTGCCGAACGATAATGGTAAGCCATTCATGACCTGCATCGTTCCTCTTTTGGCAAGTTTTTAAAAATGGAGTCAAAGCTTCCAGGTCTAGAACCTTCGTGAGCGAAAGTCTGGCAAATGGTTGAGCAAGATAGAGCCGAGAAAGACTTTTTGGGCTCCTTTCCCCTATTAAAATGGAACAAACCAAAAGGGATAAGGCCTCTCCCATCATAAGAGGATCCATTCCCCCTCTATCAAAGCTATATAAACTCCTCATTTTCCAAGCTAATGAAAGGGATGGAATAATATGTAAATCTTGATAGCCATCTTGAGAACTTTAGCCTTCTTGTTTGTGTGTGTGAAGGGAGAATAAGCTTGTAGTGTTTGGTTTGGAGCAAAGAGGAAGAAGCATTGAACTTCTATTTTTTTTTAGGGTGAATGATGAGATGCTTAAGTGGTGCTAGAACCCGGACACGCCAAACGGAACCTGCAACATCAAGGGTCCAGTTGTATTTCTCTTTGAAGTTTATTTTAATACAACTAATGGTTTATTTCCTATATCGTGTGTAATATTACATTTGATAGCTTAGAACTACTTGACCTTTTAAGTAGATTGAATTTGATTTTGTGCTACCACTTTTGTTGTTGTTTCTTGCATGTTTGTTTCAGGTATTTGAACGAAAGGAACGAAAGGAAGCTGGAGCAAGGAAGCAAGATCACCATGAAGTGGATTAGTGTTATAAGAGGTAGGCCCTCTTATTCAATTCTAATCTAAGGAAATTTATATTCGATTGTCTTGTTTGTGGTTAGATCCTCTCCCCTCGACTAGAGGGATTGTCTTTGTCCGCAGGGAGAATATTCCTACTCCACAAATTGGCGACTCCACTATCCTTGTACTCCCCATTCCTCGATCCTAGAGGACCTCTACAGTGACCCTCATGTGCTTTCCTTCCATGAAGAACATGTCCCTACATCACTCTTCATCTGCAGAACATTTCCAGAGTCTACCAGTTAAGGATTCCCCTCGGATGAGAATCATGGTCCTTTTCCTTCTTTTGGAAATGCTGGCACACCTTATATGGCAACATTGTCCCTCCTAGGGTTAACCATTGGTTTACCTATCTGGTTATTTTCAACCTCGGTGGTCTCGAGTGTCTTGAATCTTGTCTAGCCATCTCCTTCTTTTGAAAGAGATCATGATGATTCTAAGGTTGACCTCTCACCTCCTTCCCCTATTTATTCATCTTCCTCTTCTACTTTGCCTGGTGAAAGTTTGAAATCCAATAACCAAGAGGCTAAGAAGAAGAAGAAGATGATGAAGAAGAAGAAGTCAGATAACTAAGAGGCCAACTATGCAACTATTCCCCCAAATGCACTTCCCATCGACAAACCTTCTGATCCTTTGTGGAAAGTAAAATTCCCTTGCACGATATGTAAGGGTGACCATCTCCTTCGAGACTGTCCTAGTATTCCTAGAATATTAGAGGTATGGTCTCAAAATCTGGATCGATCATACTCATCAGCCTCTGGAGATCATGTCGATGCTACACCTTTGTCTAGTGATGGTAAGAATAAAGGAAAAATTAAAGTCCCCTGTAGGTTATGTGAAGGAGAGCATCTTCTTCACCTTTTTCCTTTCATGGATAAAGCTTCCAAATTTTTGGAAAACCTTATAGTTCCTCAACCCCAACTTCCTGTTGGTTATCAAAGGTTTTCTTCTAACCCTCTCCTAGTTGGTAAAGAGATTGACTTGGATTCATTCCTTTCCCATCCTGTTCTTCTTGAGTGTGACTCTCTTGTGTCTATCCCCAACCAACCTGTTAGAGCCTAGATTTTCCTTAGGCTAAAAAGACAAGGTTCTAGGTCCACATCAAACCACACTTAGCCTCATAGCTAGCCCTACGAGGATAGGAGAGGGCTCTCTCCGGGTCGATCTCAGCGAAAGATAATCAATGGGGCTTGAGATGACTAATTTAACAACTGATATTAGGCTAGGTATGAAGTGTAAGGATTTTATTTGAGTTTTTAAGGGTTTTGTTCGAAAAAAGGGAAAGGCAAATTTGGGTCTGGGGATGAGGCCTAGTTTTTGCAGAGTTCTGATTAGGGCAAGGAAGGCAATCATTTTGATGCTTTGGATTGAATGAATGGATGGATCAGACCGGTGAGGGGCTAAGGAGGGCAAGAATGTCTCAAGAGTCCTCCTCAAACAGGTGAAAACATGTAAAATTAAACAAAATTTCAAGGCAGAGTAGAGCATTCCAATGAATTCTACCTCAATCACTCATTTGTTTAATTGCAGAAGAAAAGAGAAGGGAAAATGATACACATAAACATAAATGAACTTACAAATACATAGAGAAAAACACCATCAAAAAATAGAGCCACATGGATCCCAACAAGTGCTGCAAAACCCTGGTCTTTCCTTTGCCAAAATTGCAGAAATGAAATGTACAATAGAGTGCCAAGCAATCCCAAGTATCCAACCTTGAAAATGACTGAGAAATTACATGATATAGACAAGCCTAACTCCTTCCCATGCCTCTAGGGGTCGAGCTCATCATTCTAGGATCTGTTTGAACCAATTCTAAACAAGGAACTGAAATCTAGGTAGTCAAACAACTTACCCCTATATGCTAGGAAACTGATTCATTCATTTAATTTTTACCTTTTAGTGAATGAATCCTCTAGAACAAGTAAAAATGTGCTAATATTACATCATGTTTATCAAATTACATCATGAAAGATCAAGAGTAACATCAAAAATCAAAACTGGTCAAAACTGGACGAATTTATGAGCTGAACAGTGAAAAATAGGCAAAAATCCTCTATGCGCCGCGCCTGATTCTCTATGCATCGCGCCACTTTGGAGCTGATTTTGAGGCACTTCCCAAAGTCCAACTTGAGCCCAAGTGTGCTTTTTGGAAAGGTCTACTTGTCTACTTTCCAACCCAACTAGAATTTTTCAATTTGTCCTCCATTTTTCCCTCCAAACGTCAGTTATCCCAACACTGCTTCCTGTGTGTCAAAATAGGGGCAGTGAGGTCATGTTTTGAGGGTTTTTGGCCTTCTGAAAGCTCAAAACCTAGCCAAATTTCTTGGCCATGCACAAGAAACCATAATTTATCATGAAAAATCCAAAAATGCATTTTTTTTTGGATTTGGAGCCCTCTAGCAAAAGCGAGTGCCATGTGGTGCGGCACATAGGGAGACAAACCCTGCTTTTTAGTGCAAAAAATTTCAAAATGTCAAAAATTGCTCCAAATTTCTTGAAATTTGGGCTGGACCTTCTCTATCAAGTTTCATGCTGGGCTAAAGAGGCTTCAGCCAATATCCAAAGACAATCATGCTCCTTTTGCCTCTTTTGCTTCCTTATTGCCTTCTTTAATTTTGCCTTTAGATTCCTTATTCGTGCCTTGCAAACCTTGTTCCGTGCCATGTAGTGGAAAGCCATGTGTCACAACAATGATTTGTCTCTGTCAACCTTGTCCAGCAGCCCATCTAAGTGGATGTTGACTCTTGCGAGCCAAGACTCCCGATCATCATTAATCTCTTGCTCCAATGAAGAGAGTTCAATCCTCCTCCTTTGGGCAGCTTGACAATTCTCCCTGATGTTTTGTAATTCCATAATCGCCTGCTAATCTTCAAGCTACTTATTCCTTTGCTCCAAGTATTTAATATTCCACTTATCCCTCTCCAAGTCGAGGGACAAGGATTTGATCTCTGTCTGCTGCTCCTGTATGATATCTCTAAGTTTGGCACTTTCCGGGCCCATATCTGTATCATCATCATGAATGAGAATGAAGTTGGTCTCTCGTTCACCTGAAGGCCCCTCATCCTACATTGGCCTCTTGCCTCGATCCTGAACCTGTTGTGCTGATGGAGGAAGCGAGGCCCCTTCTACCCCGGGTGGAGATAACACTCGCTTAGCTACCGCAAACAATTGCTGAGTGCCCCTTTGATATGTGATGAATACTGGCACACTAACGGTCTCATGGTGCTCATACTGATGAGAAGGTCCACCTGTCTCACGCTTAACCTCTGATGGTCCCTGTGAAGCTCTGAAAAACTAACGTGAGATGAAGTCATCCCTAGTGATGCCCTGCAATCCAAGATGATGAACCACCAAAATCTTGATAAGAGCAAAATGATAAACACTGTTAAGTTGCTGCTGAGGGGTTTTGTGCTGCACAAGGGTGGTCATCCTCTCTATGTTCAGGCAGATGAAATAAGGAATTTTCATCATCCGTACTCGGGTGAAATGCATGAGCAACTTGATGTGATAAGCATATAAACGAGAGAGCCGTCCCTCACAGCTGAAATACTTCGTGATTAATTTCATTAGTGGAGCATATTCATCTTTAAGATATCTGAATGGAAACACTCTCTTGAGCTGCCTCAAGGAACCGGTTTTAATATATGGCTCATAATGATGCCGGTCAATCTTCTTCCTCTTTTTCCATGGTTCTCCAATGTTTGGTATGCCGATTGCCAGTGAGATAGTTTCTGGTGTAAGTGTGAAGGTGACACCAGCCAATGTAACCTGATCTCCATGTAAATGCAGTACAAATAGACGAGCCAACTCATGATGAAATTGAACATTAGCCACCTTCTCACAAAACTCATAACATGACTGATGCTGAAAACAAAAGATGGCTAGAGGGCAGGCCTGTAATTCAGTGAGGGTGATTGGTTCTTCCCCGATATGTCTGCCACCTCTATGAGGCCTCCGGGGTGCATGTTCTTCCATGGGTGAATCACTTTGGGTTTCCACTTCATAGTCAGATGAATGCTCAGATGCCATGACTGCTGTACAAAATGCCTTGGAGAAAACTGATTGCTGATGTATGTGTTAGCGCTTGGAATTCACCTAGGCTGAGATAGACAAACTCTCAAGGCTACATCAAACCATTTCACCTCGTAGCTAGCCCTACGAGGTATGAGAAGGCTCTCTCGGGTCAGATTCGGTAGATATTTCAATATGATAAGCTGACCAATTAGGAATAAAGATTTTAGGCTAGTAAATTGATAAGGGAGGTTGATTTAAAGATTTTTGGGGTTTTTGGTGGCAATTGGATGGAGTGCAATTCAGGGTGCGGGGATTGGGCTCAGTTTTTGCAGGGGGATCTTTGGGGCAAGGTAGGAGTGAGTGCTGATGCCTTAATTTGAGATGGATGATCAGGAATGATAGAGGAGGAGCTAAAGAGGGCAAACAACAACTTTGAATCCTCTTTAGACAGTGGAAAACATAGATATTGAACAAAATTAAAAGCTGAGCATGGCATGCATGAATTCAAACTTTATCACTTCATCTGCTCAATTAGCAGCAAAGAAAGAGATGGAACACATAAAAACACTTAAAATAACATGTAGAGAACACACCATCAACACAACAATCCACAAGAATCCACAATGATGTCTGCAAAACCCTGGCCTTCCTTTTCCTCAAATTGCAGAGATACAAGTAAAATATACAATAGAGCTTCTCCCTCCAGAGTCCAACCATGAAAATGAGCAAGAGAAGGCATAATATAGACCATCTAACTCCTTTCCCCACCTCTAGGGGTCGAGCTCAGCTTCCTAGGAGCAGTTTGAACTAATTCTAAACTTAGCACTAGATAATAGGCAGTCAAAACAACTTGCCTCTAAAACTTAGCTAACTCATCCATGCATTAAATTTTCACTATTTACATCAAGGAAGCTTATAGAAGGGTTAAGAGAGATTAAATCTATCAATGTGCCATGAAAATTATCCATACATCCATCATTTACAAGTACAAATGATCAACCAAGGTAAAAAACAGAGTTTGCAGGCCTGAAAAGTCAAAACTGGCAATTTTTAGCTCGAGTGGTTGCGCCCCTTTGAAGCACTTTTTGAGTGGGTTCCAGTTGTCCAAATCAAGTGCACGATGACTCATTGGAAAGATCTGTGTGTCTACTTTCCGTCCCAAGTTGAATTTCTGGATTTGGAGTTGATTTGACCCCTCAAAAGTCAATTCTCCCAAGGTCACTTTCTGCAACTCAAAAAGTGGGCAGAAAGTCAAAATTTTGATGTATTTTGAGCTTTTGGAGGCCCAAATGTCAAAATCAAGTTGACCCCAAGTATAGGTAATTCTAGTTTTTGCATGCCCTTTACAAAAATGTCAATTTTTTGTGATTCTGAGCAGTCCTCCCGAGTGGTCGCGCGGGGGGTGAGACCACTCCAACGACCAAAACCTGTAAATTGCACAAAAAATTCACAAATGACAAAATTTTCTCCAAATTTCTTGAAATTTGGGCTGGGAGTCCCCAATCAAGTACCATGCTCAGTCAAAGAGTCTTTGGCCAAAGTTTGGAGTGGATCGGGTGTTTTCCTTCGTTTTTGTGCTTTGGCCAACCGTCCTTGGAGCACCTTCGTTCTCGCCGGTATTTTTGACATTTCTCTCAAACCATGACACCTGTGTAAAAAGTGAAAGAGGTTTTTCTTCTTTGGCATATTATGGACAAAAAAATCTCTCAGTTTTCCAAAATTCATCTTTTATTGCTCTGAAACAGCTTTTGAGTGAAACTTGTCCCGATGTGTGAAACAAGGGATTTTGTCGAAATGGAGCGAAATGAAGAGGACAGAGGGCTTCTAAATTCTTGGGGAAATTTTTGGGAGTAGGGAGGGATGTTAGGAAGTAGGGGAAAGTGGAATATCAGAGATTGAGTGAGGGGAAGGGGTCCAAAAGGGCAAAACACAGGCCCAACCTAGAAAATTGCCAAGTTGTAGCTAGAAACTAGGGTTTGTGCAAAAATGAGGAATTTGGCGGATCTAAGGGATGGGAAGTGTTTGATAAGGTACTTTAAGGATAGGGGAAGGTGTATGAACATCAGGAAACAAGTTTTGCCGGTGATTTGGCCGCCCAAGAGAAATCGCCTTCAAAACCCTAGGAGAGGGAAATGAGCTTGCCTGGGCGCAACTGAAGCATGAACAAGGTATCAAATGACCCATTAGACACTGACATGATAATGACAACCCTATGAATGATGATAGAATCAGCTGAATAGTGACATAGACTGACATTTGGGCAAACCCTAGACCTAATGCCTAGTGACCAAATTTTGCTTGAAGACTCACTGAAATGACAAAATTTGACCTTGACACTTCAAAATCACTTTGTAAGAGCACGTTTGATCACTGTAGGAAGGCTGGAAAGACTGACACTAACATTGGCTCCAATGGGGATGGTAGCTCCTTGGAGGTGCCAAGAACTTTAGACCTCTGGGAGAGCAGACCAGTGCTTTATTCATTGGGCAATGGAGTCATAAACTCAAGCTGAAATGCATGACTGAAAACTGACACAAACTAACTTAACAACAAGACTAAAAATTGACTCATAAAGGACTCATGACTCAACTAAAAACTGACTCGATACTTGAACACAACTGACAAACTGACAATGATGCTCAAAGTGGAGCTTATTCATCAAAACCTACTCTACCAGTTTCATTCATCACCTGATCAAGTGAAATGAAACAACCAATGCAACCAAGTAAGTATCTCATCTGCTGTTTGGAATCTCCGCAAGTTCTCACTTATGACCAACAAGAGAGAACTACTGAAAGGCAACTCCCATGAAAACTTAGGAACAGATCCGCTGAATGATATGAATGCTCTATCCGCCTCCAAAAACACTGCATAAGGATCTTGAAATTCAAGCACACTGGAACTTAACTCATGGAATGGATTACTTCTCTTTTCCTCATACCATGAATGCAAACTTTGATCTGAGCCTTGTGATGAGACCTCTGCTGAAAATGACAAAGAAACCGGCTGCTGGATCAAATTCATATCAGCACATGTTTCAAGCTCACATGTGGTCAATGGAGAAAGACTTGGACTGCAAACCTCATCCAAAACATCAGCTATTGGATCATGAAAAACTTGAAATGACTGCTGCAATGTATCCATTGAAAATGTATGACATCCTTCTAGCTGTTCATTTTGTTCTTGAGAGATTTTATAAAGATTTTGTCTCATAAACTGAAATGCTTCAAAACAAAAGGGTATAGAATCTTCCTGTATCATCAAATCATGTATTTCGGCTGCAATACCTTCATCTGTAATCTGCCCTTCAATTGCATTTGGTGGCTGCAAATCTGATGCTACAGGCTGCTCAAGAATTTTGTTATCTGTCTCATCCTCAACCTTAAATGATTTACTATGCAATCTACCCTTCAAAAACTGAATTGATTCAAAACAAAATGGTACAGAGTCACCTTGAATCATTAAATCATGTGTGTGCACTTCCAAGTCTTCAGCTGCATCTTGATAATCAATGGCTTTCGAAGGTTGCAAATCTGAATATGAGAAGTCTTGAAAAAAATTTTCATTGCCCTCAAGATGGTCTAGATCAAGACTTGTTGAAAATTGATTTCTGATTGCATGGAAGTTGTCTCTGATGAACTGACATGAATCAAAACAAAAAGGCAAAGATCCTTCACTTACTTCAAACTTTGATGCACTTTCCTCACCATTGTCATAGCTGATATGTGATGGCTGAACATTGTTTTCGAGCTGCTGAAAATGAACTTCCTCCCACAAACTAGCTGCTGATTTGTCTGCAAGATTAGCTTCTGTTTGGAGAACATAATCATCATCATACTGATCATAATGAGGCAAATCATCATCAAACATATACATCATATCAACAGCTCTCTCTTCTCCTAGATGATCTACAAAACAATCACTATGAGTGCGATGACAACTAGGATGGGAAACAAAATGTTTTGGATCAGCAACTTGTTCTTCTTCAATCAGCGAGCCATGAACATCATAATCATTCCTTGCGGTGATCTTGTCCATCATCTCTTCTACTGCACTTACCAAAACGTCAAGCTTTACCTCTAGAGATGTTGATTCGGCCGGATCTATGTTTTTCATCTCTTCTTCGTTCAACCTTGCCCGTCGGATCAGCAGATGCGCCTCTACATTTACTGCACTGTTTTGCATCTCGTGAAGTGTTGCAATATCCCTTTCTCTCAGCTGAAACTCCATCTCCGGATCAAAGGCACCCGGATAGTGCAAGAGAGAAGATCTAGGAGAAGGTCTTATATCAACTGGCATCGAATAATAAACTTGATTAAATCTGGCCGAAAACTGTTGTACTGTCTCACCTGGCAATCTTTTCAGCTGGTTATACTCTTCTACAATCAAGAAAAGGTTTTGCCCGATCATCCACCTATCGAGAAAAACTTTGACGAACTGCTGGAAATCTGAGATGCTTGCATCAGGCAGGGTTTTGAACCAACTCTTCACTTTGGCTTGCAAAGAAAGAGCAAAAAGCCTTATACTAACATCTTCTTCATCAACTTCAAAAAGATCTAGAAAATTCTCAAAATTCTGGACATGTTGCTCAACGTTGACATTCTTACATTCACCATCAAACATCGGCAAGTATAGATCATAGTTTTTGGGGAAAGCATGAAGAACAGAAGGTAAAACAAGAGATTTATACTGATCTGGAATTTTACAAGGTATAAGGGTATGTACAGCAGGTATAGAATTAGTTTTGGTCACTTGAGGTTCATCAACTTGAAGATAGCCATCACAAAATTCGGAAAAAGGATCTTGATCAAGCTCAAAGACATGCAAATCTTTGGTATTCACAATCTTCAAAGGGAAAGAATCAACTGCAGGCCGAGGATCTCTTCTCAAATATAGTATATTTTGCAAAGCCCTTTTTACATTCCTATGTTAGCGCTTGGAATTCACCTAGGCTGAGATAGACAAACTCTCAAGGCTACATCAAACCATTTCACCTCGTAGCTAGCCCTACGAGGTATGAGAAGGCTCTCTCGGGTCAGATTCGGTAGATCTTTCAATATGATAAGCTGACCAATTAGGAATAAAGATTTTAGGCTAGTAAATTGATAAGGGAGGTTGATTTAAAGATTTTTGGGGTTTTTGGTGGCAATTGGATGGAGTGCAATTCAGGGTGCGGGGATTGGGCTCAGTTTTTGCAGGGGGATCTTTGGGGCAAGGTAGGAGTGAGTGCTGATGCCTTAATCTGAGATGGATGATCAGGAATGATAGAGGAGGAGCTAAAGAGGTCAAACAACAACTTTGAATCCTCTTTAGCCAGTGGAAAACATAGATATTGAACAAAATTAAAAGCTGAGCATGGCATGCATGAATTCAAACTTTATCACTTCATCTGCTCAATTAGCAGCAAAGAAAGAGATGGAACACATAAACACACTTACAATAACATGTAGAGAACACACCATCAACACAACAATCCACAAGAATCCACAATGATGTCTGCAAAACCCTAGCCTTCCTTTTCCTCAAATTGCAGAGATACAAGTAAAATATACAATAGAGCTTCTCCCTCCAGAGTCCAACCATGAAAATGAGCAATAGAAGGCATAATATAGACCATCTAACTCCTTTCCCCACCTCTAGGGGTCGAGCTCAGCTTCCTAGGAGCAGTTTGAACTAATTCTAAACTTAGCACTAGATAATAGGCAGTCAAAAGAACTTGCCTCTAAAACTTAGCTAACTCATCCATGCATTAAATTTTCACTATTTACATCAAGGAAGCTTCTAGAAGGGTTAAGAGAGATTAAATCTATCAATGTGCCATGAAAATTATCCATACATCCATCATTTACAAGTACAAATGATCAACCAAGGTAAAAACCAGAGTTTGCAGGCCTGAAAAGTCAAAACTGTCAATTTTTAGCTCGAGTGGTCGCGCCCCTTTGCAGCACTTTTTGAGTGGGTTCCAGTTGTCCAAATCAAGTGCAAGATGTCTCATTGGAAAGATATGTGTGTCGAATTTCCATCCCAAGTGGAATTTCTGGATTTGGAGTTGATTTGACCCCTCAAAAGTCAATTCTCCCAAGGTCACTTTCTGCAACTCAAAAAGTGGGCAGAAAGTCAAAATTTTGATGTATTTTGAGCTTTTGGAGGCCCAAATCTCAAAATCAAGTTGACCCCAAGTATAGATAATTCTAGTTTTTGCATGCCCTTTCCAAAAATGTCAATTTTTTGTGATTCTGAGCAGTCCTCTCGAGTGGTCGCGCGGGGGGTGAGACCACTCCAACGACCAAAACCTGTAAATTGCACAAAAAATTCACAAATGACAAAATTTTCTCCAAATTTCTTGAAATTTGGGCTAGGAGTCCCCAATCAAGTACCATGCTCAGTCAAAGAGGCTTTGGCCAAAGTTTGGAGTGGATCGGGTGTTTTCCTTCATTTTTGTGCTTTGGCCAACCGTCCTTGGAGCACCTTCGTTCTCGCCGGTATTTTTGACATTTCTCTCAAACCATGACACCTGTGTAAAAAGTGAAAGAGGCTTTTCTTCTTTGGCATGTTATGGACAAAAACCTCTCTCAGTTTTCCAAAATGCATCTTTTATTGCTCTGAAACAACTTTTGAGTGAAACTTGTCCCGATGTGTGAAACAAGGGATTTTGTCGAAATGGAGAGAAATGAAGGGGACAGAGGGCTTCTAAATTCTTGGGGAAATTTTTGGGAGTAGGGAGGGATGTTAGGAAGCAGGGGAAAGTGGAATCTCAGAGATTGAGTGAGGGGAAGGGGTCCAAAAGGGAAAAACACAGGCCCAACCTAGAAAATTGCCAGGTTGTAGCTAGAAACTAGGGTTTGTGCAAAAATGAGGAATTTGGCGGATATAAGGGATGGGAAGTGTTTGATAAGGTACTTTATGGATAGGGGAAGGTGTATGAACATCAGGAAACAAGTTTTGCCGGTGATTTGGCCGCCCAAGAGAAATCGCCTGCAAAACCCTAGGAGAGGGAAATGACCTTGCCTGGGTGCAACTGAAGCATGAACAAGGTATCAAATGACCCATTAGACACTGACATGATAATGCCAACCCTATGAATGATGATAGACTCAGCTGAATAGTGACATAGACTGACATTTGGGCAAACCCTAGACCTAATGCCTAGTGACCAAATTTTGCTTGAAGACTCACTGAAATGACAAAATTTGACCTTGACACTTCAAAATCACTTTGTAAGAGCACGTTTGATCACTGTAGGAAGGCTGGAAAGACTGACACTAACATTGGCTCCAATGGGGATGGTAGCTCCTTGGAGGTGCCAAGAACTTTAGACCTCTGGGAGAGCAGACCAGTGCTTTATTCATTGGGAAATGGAGTCATAAACTCAAGCTGAAATGCATGACTGAAAACTGACACAAACTAACTTAACAACAAGACTAAAAATTGACTCATAAAGGACTCATGACTCAACTAAAAACTGACTCGATACTTAAACACAACCGACAAACTGAAAATGATGCTCAAAGTGGAGCTTATTCATCAAAACCTACTCTACCAGTTTCATTCATCACCTGATCAAGTGAAATGAAACAACCAATGCAACCAAGTAAGTATCTCATCTGCTGTTTGAAATCTCCGCAAGTTCTCACTTATGACCAACAAGAGAGAACTACTGAAAGGCAACTCCCATGACAACTTAGGAACAGATCCGCTGAATGATATGAATGCTCTATCCGCCTCCAAAAACACTGCATAAGGATCTTGAAATTCAAGCACACTGGAACTTAACTCATCGAATGGATTACTTCTCTTTTCCTCATACCATGAATGCAAACTTTGATCTGAGCCTTGTGATGAGACCTCTGCTGAAAATGACAAAGAAACCGGCTGCTGGATCAAATTCATATCAGCACATGTTTCAAGCTCACATGTGGTCAATGGAGAAAGACTTTGACTGCAAACCTCATCCAAAACATCAGCTATTGGATCATGAAAAACTTGAAAAGACTGCTGCAATGTATCCATTGAAAATGTATGACATCCTTCTAGCTGTTCATTTTGTTCTTGAGAGATTTTATAAAGATTCTGTCTCATAAACTGAAATGCTTCAAAACAAAAGGGTATAGAATCTTCCTGTATCATCAAATCATGTATTTCGGCTGCCATACCTTCATCTGTAATCTGCCCTTCAATTTCATTTGGTGGCTGCAAATCTGATGCTACAGGCTGCTCAAGAATTTTGTTATCTGTCTCATCCTCAACCTTAAATGATTTACTATGCAATCTACCCTTCAAAAACTGAATTGGTTCAAAACAAAATGGTACAGAGTCACCTTGAATCATTAAATCATGTGTGTGCACTTCCAAGTCTTCAGCTGCATCTTGATAATCAATGGCTTTCGAAGGTTGCAAATCTGAATATGAGAAGTCTTGAACAAAATTTTCATTGCCCTCAAGATGGTCTAGATCAAGACTTGTTGAAAATTGATTTCTGATTGCATGGAAGTTGTCTCTGATGAACTGACATGAATCAAAACAAAAAGGCAAAGATCCTTCACTTACTTCAAACTTTGATGCACTTTCCTCACCATTGTCATAGTTGATATGTGATGGCTGAACATTGTTTTCAAGCTGCTGAAAATGAACTTCCTCCCACAAACTAGCTGCTGATTTGTCTGCAAGATTAGCTTCTGTTTGGAGAACATAATCATCATCATACTGATCATAATGAGGGAAATCATCATCAAACATATACATCATATCAACAGCTCTCTCTTCTCCTAGATGATCTACAAAACAATCACTATGAGTGCGATGACAACTAGGATGGGAAACAAAATGTTTTGGATCAGCAACTTGTTCTTCTTCAATCAGCGAGCCATGAACATCATAATCATTCCTTGCGGTGATCTTGTCCATCATCTCTTCTACTGCACTTACCAAAACGTCAAGCTTTACCTCTAGAGATGTTGATTCGGCCGGATCTATGTTTTTCATCTCTTCTTCGTTCAACCTTGCCCGTCGGATCAACAGATGCGCCTCTACATTTACTGCACTGTTTTGCATCTCTTGAAGTGTTGAAATATCCCTTTCTCTCAGCTGAAACTCCATCTCCAGATCAAAGGCACCCGGATAGTGCAAGAGAGAAGATCTAGGAGAAGGTCTTATATCAACTGGCATCGAATAATAAACTTGATTAAATCTGGCCGAAAACTGTTGTACTGTCTCACCTGGCAATCTTTTCAGCTGGTTATACTCTTCTACAATCAAGAAAAGGTTTTGCCCGATCATCCACCTATCGAGAAAAACTTTGACGAACTGCTGGAAATCTGAGATGCTTGCATCAGGCAGGGTTTTGAACCAACTCTTCACTTTGGCTTGCAAAGAAAGAGCAAAAAGCCTTATACTAACATCTTCTTCATCAACTTCAAAAAGATCTAGAAAATTCTCAAAATTCTGGACATGTTGCTCAGCGTTGACATTCTTACATTCACCATCAAACATCGACAAGTATAGATCATAGTTTTTGGGGAAAGCATGAAGAACAGAAGGTAAAACAAGAGGTTTATACCGATCTGGAATTTTACAAGGTATAAGGGTATGTACAGCAGGTATAGAATTAGTTTTTGTCACTTGAGGTTCATCAACTTGAAGATAGCCATCACAAAATTCGGAAAAAGGATCTTGATCAAGCTCAAAGACATGCAAATCTTTGGTATTCACAATCTTCAAAGGGAAAGAATCAACTGCAGGACGAGGATCTCTTCTCAAATATAGTATATTTTGCAAAGCCCTTTTTACATTCTCAGGAAAAGAGGAGAAATAATTTAGAAGAAAGAACAAAATATCTTGGATGAAATTCCAACTTGAGTACCTGATCTGTCCATATTCTCCTTTCATGTTTTTGCTGGTCGGGATCATCCTCCAGTGGAGTCTTTGGATCTGATCTTGAAACTGATTTAGAGTCGCCAAGTGAATGATTTCAGCCTTTCAAGTGTCTGATCGGTGTTCACCATCAACAATCAGATCTGAACTTGATACATGTACTGGGGTAAAATGCAAATGAAGTGTTTCATTCACAAACTCACGGAGATTGACTGAAGCAGCGTTTATCTACTAACGCTGATGTAAAACAAGAGCGTTTTCGAAGGCTTCTAGCGTAACTTCAGGCTCCGTCTAAGACTTATGAAACAAACACATCAACCCACAAACAAGTTTGTTCTCCCCAGTATGGTCGCCACTATGTTAGCGCTTGGAATTCACCTAGGCTGAGATAGACAAACTCTCAAGGCTACATCAAACCATTTCACCTCGTAGCTAGCCCTACGAGGTATGAGAAGGCTCTCTCGGGTCAGATTCGGTAGATCTTTCAATATGATAAGCTGACCAATTAGGAATAAAGATTTTAGGCTAGTAAATTGATAAGGGAGGTTGATTTAAAGATTTTTGGGGTTTTTGGTGGCAATTGGATGGAGTGCAATTCAGGGTGCGGGGATTGGGCTCAGTTTTTGCAGGGGGATCTTTGGGGCAAGGTAGGAGTGAGTGCTGATGCCTTAATCTGAGATGGATGATCAGGAATGATAGAGGAGGAGCTAAAGAGGGCAAACAACAACTTTGAATCCTCTTTAGACAGTGGAAAACATAGATATTGAACAAAATTAAAAGCTGAGCATGGCATGCATGAATTCAAACTTTATCACTTCATCTGCTCAATTAGCAGCAAAGAAAGAGATGGAACACATAAACACACTTAAAATAACATGTAGAGAACACACCATCAACACAACAATCCACAAGAATCCACAATGATGTCTGCAAAACCCTGGCCTTCCTTTTCCTCGAATTGCATAGATACAAGTAAAATATACAATAGAGCTTCTCCCTCCAGAGTCCAACCATGAAAATGAGCAAGAGAAGGCATAATATAGACCATCTAACTCCTTTCCCCACCTCTAGGGGTCGAGCTCAGCTTCCTAGGAGCAGTTTGAACTAATTCTAAACTTAGCACTAGATAATAGGCAGTCAAAACAACTTGCCTCTAAAACTTAGCTAACTCATCCATGCATTAAATTTTCACTATTTACATCAAGGAAGCTTCTAGAAGGGTTAAGAGAGATTAAATCTATCAATGTGCCATGAAAATTATCCATACATCCATCATTTACAAGTACAAATGATCAACCAAGGTAAAAAACAGAGTTTGCAGGCCTGAAAAGTCAAAATTGGCAATTTTTAGCTCGAGTGGTCGCGCCCCTTGCTCGAGTGGTCGCGCCCCTTTGCATCACTTTTTGAGTGGGTTCCATTTTTCCAAATCAAGTGCAAGATGGCTCATTGGAAAGCTCTGTGTGTCTACTTTCCATCCCAAGTGGAATTTCTGGATTTGGAGTTGATTTGACCCCTCAAAAGTCAATTCTCCCAAGGTCACTTTCTGCAACTCAAAAAGTGGGCAGGAAGTCAAAATTTTGATGTATTTTGAGCTTTTGGAGGCCCAAATCTCAAAATCAAGTTGACCCCAAGTATAGGTAATTCTAGTTTTTGCATGCCCTTTCCAAAAATGTCAAATTTTTGTGATTCTGAGCAGTCCTCCCGAGTGGTCGCGCGGGGGGTGAGACCACTCCAACGACCAAAACCTGTAAATTGCACAAAAAATTCACAAATGACAAAATTTTCTCCAAATTTCTTGAAATTTGGGCTGGGAGTCCCCAATCAAGTACAATGCTCAGTCAAAGAGGCTTTGGCCAAAGGTTGGAGTGGATCGGGCGTTTTCCTTCGTTTTTGTGTTTTGGCCAACCGTCCTTGGAGCACCTTCGGTCTCACCGGTATTTTTGACATTTCTCTCAAACCATGACACCTGTGTAAAAAGTGAAAGAGGTTTTTCTTCTTTGGCATGTTATGGACAAAAGCCTCTCTCAGTTTTCCAAAATTCATCTTTTATTTCTCTGAAACAGATTTTGAGTGAAACTTGTCCCGATGTGTGAAACAAGGGATTTTGTCGAAATGGAGAGAAATGAAGGGGACAGAGGGCTTCTAAATTCTTGGGGAAATTTTTGGGAGTAGGGAGGGATGTTAGGAAGTAGGGGAAAGTGGAATCTCAGAGATTGAGTGAGGGTAAGGGGTCCAAAAGGGCAAAACACAGGCCCAACCTAGAAAATTGCCAAGTTGTAGCTAGAAACTAGGGTTTGTGCAAAAATGAGGAATTTGGCGGATATAAGGGATGGGAAGTGTTTGATAAGGTACTTTAAGGATAGGGGAAGGTGTATGAACATCAGGAAATAAGTTTTTCCGGTGATTTGGCCGCCCAAGAGAAATCGCCTTCAAAACCCTAGGAGGGGGAAATGACCTTGCCTGGGCGCAACTGAAGCATGAACAAGGTATCAAATGACCCATTAGACACTGACATGATAATGAAAACCCTATGAATGATGATAGACTCAGCTGAATAGTGACATAGACTGACATTTGGGCAAACCCTAGACCTAATGCTTAGTGACCAAATTTTGCTTGAAGACTCACTGAAATGACAAAATTTGACCTTGACACTTCAAAATCACTTTGTAAGAGCACGTTTGATCACTGTAGGAAGGCTGGAAAGACTGACACTAACAGTATGAAAACCGTGTGGGCTATTCTTTAATAATGTGCCTAACCTCTGCCACCAAGGGGAAAATAGTGAAACATGGACTGTTAGGAGAGAAAAAAATAGTGAGGGATTAGGGGCTATTGGGATAGATTTTGTTAGGGAAATATGGGAGAGGGTTTGGGATTTTATGTATGGGAATAAGGTTTAGGGTTTTACATTTAGAATTTGGGGAAAGGGAATTTGGGATAGGAGTTTAGTAGTTTTAGGGGGTAGGGAATAATGAAATCAGGGAAAATAGAATAAGGGAGAAAAGGAAATGATGAGAAGAGAAAAAACTTGGTGGCAAACAGTTGTTGAAACCCTAGGCAGCCATTTTTATGTGAGGCCTTTAAGATGATAGGGTTTGATCATTTGTTTAGACACTCAACACATCAACCATCATAACATAACTACCAAACTTTGATGAACAGGAGAATTGGAGCTCAACCTACTTGAAACAAAGGAAATTTGTACATTTTTGGCATTTGGAGGCCGTTCTGGAACTTTTCGGGCCGCTCAGCTGTATGCGCCGCGCAGCTTGCCCAATGCGTTGCGCCTTCCCAGTGCACTGCGCCTGTGTTATTTTGCACTGAATGGTCGCACCCAGTGCACCGTGCCTCTCTGGTGCGCCGCGCCTTCTGCCCAGTGCGCCGCACGCACTCTAAACACAGTTTTGGCTTGGAAAATTACAGTTTCGCCCTCTCACCACTAAACTTCGACCTTCTTTGATCTCTTGGATGCAAATGGATGTTTCAAAACAATGAGAATATCTTATAGTGATGGATTTGATTTTTGTTTCTCACAAACCCACTTTGTAGTGTTTTGACTTGGCACTTTTTTTTCACAATTAATACAACTTTGTCTTTTTGTTTCCTCCTTGATTTTTTGGATTGAATTATGAATCTTTTGGCAATTTTTGCAGGGATAGTGGCATGTCTTGACAAAGGAAGACTAGGGCTATGCATGGAGAATTCAACAACTAAAAAACTTTTGAAAATTACATGGCAATTTATTACAAAACGAAATGACGAATTTTCTTCAAAATAGAGTTTTGAAGAAACGTCATAGTCCAGCACTATGACGATGAAAATGTTGGAAATGAAAACTTATTTAGAACCTCCCTCATGGGTCTGCTAGCATTGTTGGACATTATTGAAGACCAAATCAACTAACCCTAGACCTAGTGACTGAAATGACTCTTGCTGATCAAGAGACTAAAACAGGACTGTGAGTGACTTTAACACTTGATTTTAATGAACAGACCTGAGCCAGCATGGATAAGGCATGAGGGGTAATGAATGACAAGACCCTTCCGTCAGATTATGGCATGCCCCTAGCAAAATTAAACTGAGTGAATCGAGCGAGACACCTAAAAATGAAATGAAATAAGAGAAATGATCTCTGACGAAGGGATGACCAGACCGAGTTTAACACAACCATTGGTTGAAATGAGTGTTGACTTGGCTCGGCCTTCAGTTGTTCACTCTGTTCCCCATGTGTTGTTGGGAAAAGTATCCAATACGGAATGACCCTATCCCACTCTAAGGGTGATAGTACCTCAGCAACAACTGAATGCAAAGCTATTCAAGATTACTTCTTTATGAGATGAGAGAGAGAAGAGAAGGATGATCTACTAACCGTTATCTTGCGCTTAATAGTCGATCCAGTCTTCACTCCTTGCTGCTTGCTCCTAGCTCCTTGCTCTTTCACCGGCCCAGCTACACAAAGATCCTGTAAAAGCACAAGAAAAGGAAACTACAAGAAGCATACATCCATAATCGATTCAGGGATTAGCATAAATCAAATATACAAGCATCTATTCACCATAAAGACACATGCATATAGAAGAACCTCAAATACTTTATTAATGGAAGAAGTAAAGTTCTGAGAGGGTTACAACCATAAGAGGCCCAATCCAGCAACACCTCCTAGCAGAAAGAAATCTCCTCTTCACCTCCTTCAAGCAATCACCCAATAGTTCTATACACAAACCAACAACACTTCCTTACTTGCACAAAATTCCAGCCTCCTTAGACCTCGTGAGAGAGCTCTATATATAGGAGATTTGGAGAAAGGATGAGTCATCTTGAGACTGACATGAAGCTGACTAGTGTCCTCTCCCACTTTAGTTAATCTTCAGTTCTTGAGTCCACTTGGAGATTCTTTCTTCCACTTGGAGATCAAGACCCTCTTACTCATCACAAGGCGAATTCCTTGACCCAAGTGTCAGTTTGGAAGCTTCCTGGGCAGTTGACACCTTGCAGAATGACTGTGCCACTTGGCCAATCTCGCCCAGCGCAGGTAGCCTTCATTAGTTTTGACATTCAGCGCAGGTACAGAGTGGAGCAGTTGACATTTAGCGCAGATGCTCAGTGGAGCAGCTGACATGATCCAGAAACTGCTTGTTTTTGAGTGTTTTCATGTGGAGAACTGATTTTCAGTGCTGTGGTTTGCTGACCTTGTTCCTCTAGGGGTAAGAACAACATGTTTAGGGACTTTGGATCCCTCAGATTATTGACATTTCATGCTTCATGTTGTTAGGCACAAAAATGTCTATAACACCATGCGAGTAGTGATCATATTGCTCATGTTCTTCTCATATCCTCAGATTCTCATGAATTGAAGAATGGTCCTCCCGCCTTAGTTGTTTAGGAGAGTCCTTCTCCTCTTCTTACGGAACATGGGAGGAATCATATGATACCCCCACCAAGTAGTTATGTCATTTATTTTGATTGGAATCCATTGATTGCTTTCCTCCTTCCATCTTATGTGCCTTTCCAAATCACAGTACATGCCTATAATATGGTAGTACATGGCACTATACTAAGTGAAGGTGTGTCTATTAGCATCATGTCTTCCACTGCTTGGCAAGCTTTGGGTTCCCCACATCTTGTGACTGTCACCTAGAATATGTTGGCTTTCAATGGAGGAGCCAGTCAGACCTTAGGGATCCTTCTGAAATTCCATATTACTTTGGGAGGAAAGACCATCTATATAGACATGATGGTAGTCCAAGGTCCCTTATATTTCAGTATTCTCCTTGAACGCAACTATGTTTATGTCATGGGAGCTCTTGTTTCTTCGCTTTTCCATGCGGTTTGTTTTCCACACGAAGGGAGAATGGTGACCATTGATCAATTATCGTTCATTGGTCACCAGGTGCCTCCTTTGTAACCATCGTCCCCTATTAGTTCTTGTCTGTAAGTAGTACCTTCCTTGCCACAGGTCAATTATGTGGCTACTTGTTCGTCTCCACATATGCTAATGATCACACAGATGATATAGTACATTATGCATTAGGGGCATTGGAACCTAATCTGTCATTGGTACCGATTAAAATGCATTCCTCCTAGAGTGTGGTTCTCCCATCTAGTGAGGACCTCTTGGGAGCGATGTTTTCGTCTAGTCCTTAAACAATTATGGAGCATACTTCCTTGTCTCGTGTCAAGCTCATTAAAAAATGAAACAAGGAGTGCGAGCATAGTTCCTTGTCTTGTGCCAAGCTCGTTAAAAAATGAATCAAAGAATCCGAGGTTAGTTTGTTCCTGTGTGAACCCCCTTTTCCACATCGAGCTGTTTGATTAAGATCTCGTAAAATCCCAGTCGAGTATTTTCTAGATCTCGATGAGTCATGCTAGGGGCAGCTTTTCCTCACCATAAGGTCAAGGTTTGCTCGCCTCCTTTCATGTGCCTTTTTAACCGAGTCTCTACCGTTTTCCCATTATCGCAATGGGGTTTCCATCCTATGACTCGTAACCCTCACTCGCCCAGGGGGGGCATGGGGGGCACATCCTTTTATGAGTTTTACTCTATTAGTTGGCTGAGTCAATGTTTACACGTCATGTCAATGGTGGAACTATAACGTATTTTGGTTTGTTGTTTTTTTTCAAGCAGCTTTCCTGCTTATTATGTCTTCACCTACTTTGTAGATGTCTGGTAGACTCCTTACATCGGTTTCGATGATGTTGCTTTCCATAGTACTCAGAATCTGTCATCTGCGGCATGAGCTATTTATGCCCCTCATGGTGAGTTGATTGATCTTCAAGCTATTTGTTTGGGTCAAACAACTAATAACATTGTTGAATATAGTGCAATTATCGGACTCTTGTTCGAAGACATTGCTCTTGACATTCGAGAAATGGTTGTTAACCTTGATTCACAACTTGTTATTCTTCAGCTCAATGGGCAATATTCTTTTAGAAACCCTCATATATTGAGAATGTATTTGCATATTCGTCTTGTTAGCTACCTATACCAATAGGTTTCATATTTCATGATTGGCAAAGAAAGTTCCAAATATGCTCTGCTTTGGTGATACAAAGATCCCATATTTCCAAAAGGAGACAAGGTGTGTATATAGCTTCATGTTGATTAAGTTTTGGTGGGTGGTCCAAAAGCCTAATCTGGATCATGCCATGTTTCAATTTTTCTGTTGTAGAATAGAGAAAGAAGTCTGTCCAAACTGTTTAATCTTGGCAGACCAGTAGCTTAGGTAGAGAAGTAAGCTTCCCAACTGCTTAATCTGGGACCTTGGAAGCAATAAGGGTAGCCTTGGATAGAAAATCAAAAGGAAAAAGCCAAAGAAAAGAAAAGGCACATAAGGGTCTGCAAGTCTAAGTGCAGCCTCCATGAAGAAACAAAAAATGCTAGGCAAGTAGATGGGTAGGTAGATGGGGTTGCAGAAATGTCATTCCTTACAATTGAATGTGTGCTAACCTTTTCAGAAAGGAATATCAATGGATTGAGAAGGTCTTCTTCTCCATCATGTTGCAGCAAAGCAAAGGAGCATGTCTAACTTCACTTTTTCCCCTTTTCACCTTCATTACTAACATCCCTTCATCAGTTGTGTTCATGGAAGAATTTGAGGTTTTATGGTGGTTCTTATTCCTTTAAAAGCCACATTTCTTGTCTAAAAATCTTTTCATTTTGATCTACTCCCTAAGATAAGTTATCTTCACATAAAATTAGTGATTTCACTCCTCATTCACCTTTTCCATCCATATTAACCCCTAACTTCTATTATCTAAATCCCCTATGTTACCCTTTCCCTACTATTATAACACTATGGTGTATAAACCCCAAGCATTGTATAAATATCCCTCCCCTTGGCATTATAGCCATATGTTCACTATCAGGGATTAAATTGACATTTGGTCAGTTTAAGAGCCCTAAGACTGACCCCTCTTTCCCCTTCAGAAGTCATTTAACCCATTAAACCCTTCATTTGCTAAGAAACCTTGTGATAAACCCCTTTTTGTCCCTAACCCGATTCATTTGCAAAATACATATAAAACCCACTTTTTCCATTTATCCAAAGTCTTAGCGCTATCCGCATTTTTATAAAAAAATTGAAAAAACCATGTAAACCGCCAAATTCCTAAGGTTCCCGCCGGGCGCAAATCTCAAAAGATATATTATTTTAATCCCGCCCCCCATCTGTATCGTCTGGCCACCTCAACGATCTGTCGACCGTCGCATCGGGCCCTTTTCATCCGACGGCCCTCGTGCATTTCGGACCGGCCCTGACGTCCGAAAGATACCGTCCGAAATTTGTCAGAGGGTGACGTCAGGCCTTTGCCACGCCTCACCCCCATATCGTATCGGAGGCCCCTCTGACAATTCCGCTTCCGTATGGAAGGCGGTGCGATATGAAACTGCTAACCACTTCCGGTATCGGTGAACCCGCCTGCCAGCTTCACCGCCAGCGTCATCGCCGCGTCGGCGCCCCCGCCCGCCTTTGCTCCACCTGTCTGCCACCTCACCATCCCCGTGGATCTCTCTTATGCCGCCACGTCACCCGATGACGTCATGCTGACGTCATCCGACCTTGACCCCACCTGATGACGTCATGCTGACGTCATCCAAAAAAAAGCACCAATGATCCAAAAAATCCATATTTTGGCCAAAATTTCGCGTTTTTTGCACTTTTTGCAAAAACGGTTGTCGTTTCTCTGCATGTTTTTCACGTCCAAACTCACGCCAACCTGCTGAATTCGACCTGGAGACCGCTGGCGCGCCATTTCCACCTACATTCGTGACCATTGTTAAACAGTTGCCAGGTATTTATCCCTATAAATCCCTCCTGCACCTCGTTTTGTCTGTGAATCGCCAAAAATAGCTTAAAACAGTGAAAAAACACATAATTCACTGGCGAATCCCTTGTGCCTAATCCCCATTTGCACTGTAAGGTCGAAATTCACCAACTGAGCCTTATATTACCAGATTTTTCATAAAACTTACATTCTGTTCGCGCAATCGTGGACTGGTAGCCTAAACAGCACCAATTTGCTGCGAAAAAGAGTTTAAAGCCAGGCATTGGTCTTATCCATACTTTGAGCAGTATTTCAATTGCTGTAATTAACCATTTATTCTCTTTTCATCAGTAATTCACCTTTCTTTCTAAAGAAAAACTCTTTGGTGTTGCTCTGCACAGTAACACCAGTTTATAAACAACAGAAATCCTAAAAGTAACCATGGATCCGCCAGTAGCTCCTGTAGCCTTGAATGTTGCCCCTTTAAATGCCCCTCAGAGAGAATTGGAATGGCAACCTCTAGCAGACCTGGATTATCAAATATCAGAGGAAATGCTGATGAATACCAAGTTCCACATCCACCTGCTAAATGAATTGAAGGCTAAACATGAGAGTGGAACAGATGTATTGGGCATATGGGACTCTTTTCTCCCTATCTTCAAGCTCCCTCAAGTCAACCAGTTTCTTGATTTAATCCACCTATGTGCCGAATGCTATGACCCTACTCAGAGAGCTGTGCTTGACCCTTCAGGCTCAGTTGTTTTCTATATCACCCCTGAAGCTATCAAAGAGATGCTGCACTTCAAGACTGAGAAGAAATTAGTTCCTTTATCACTAATAGATTTGATAAATCAAGGAGCTAGATTGACAGATGATCAGGTCACCTAACGCAATCAGCTATACATTGGCTCTGACTCTGTGAAGTATCCTCCTATTAACCAAGTATACCTCAACCAATTGGGCAGAGATCTTGCAGACATGATTAGTCCCATTTTGGGCTATAATTCAATTGAATTTGTTGATGAAACTGTGCTGGTGATCATGCTCATGTTCGCTCCTGGCAAGTCTCCAATCTGCTATGACTATGCCACCTACATGTCTGATAAGATACATGAGCAGTTGATGAACTTGGCAAGAGAAAGGGTGTTCAGATACACCTCTTACATCTACCACTTAATCCTATATTATCAACATGAAAAGTTTTCTTTCGCTCTGAAAAGAGTGGATGCCCAAGGCAATCCAAGGTTAGTGGTCTATTGGTCTTCTGCCTTCCACTGCAGATCTGACTCTCCATATACTTACTGTGAGTTCATAGATCTCTTCATCCACCCAACCATGTCTTTGATGATGAGCTCACCTCCTCCAAGACTAACTGATGAGATGCAAAGGGTACTTCAGTTGTCTAAATCATACACCATTGGGGACTGGTACTTCTACCAGAACCACACAGTTATAAGGATATATGGGTGTGAGTTGCCCCCATACAGATTGCCCAAATATGTGCCCATGATATTGTTTGACCTGGAATACTTCAGGCAATTTGGGAATGCTGATGTGCTGCACTTTTCAGGCAGAGGCAAGAAAGCACAGCTCAAGGTCAGGAACCAATTAGGCCACTTTATCTACAACAAAAGGGAGGAAGGTTGGCAAGAGGCGGATAGAATGTTAGAATCCCTTGGCTTGCAAACCAGTTTCCTTTGGAAACCATATGACCCCAGTCACTTCATAAGCCTAAGAAGGGTCAAATATAGGCTGGCCAGTTATGACCATGTAAGACTTCCTCATATAGAAAAGTATGCAAATCAAACAAAGTGGAGGAGAGGAACCTTAGAGGAGCCTATCACACAAGAAGAGTTAAATCAAAGAGCACTAAGAAATATGAAAAAGGTGGCTGACCTAGAGCTTTGTTCATAGGTGTTTACTCTTCCAAGCACTCAAGTGGGAGCAGCTGCATCTTCCTCCACAACAAATCAGCAAGCAGCCAGAGCTACTGAGCAAACCTCTACCAAAGGCAAGGAAAAGGAAATGGAACCAGAACAGCCACCTCATGAGGAGGTACAGCAGAAACAACAACAGGTACAACAACCACAAGAGGGGCAGCAAGAGAAAGAGCAGCCACTGCAGCAAGAAAAGGCAGCTGAGGCCCCAATTTTTACTGAGCAGCAGCCACAACAAATTGTGCCTCCTAGGCAGGAGACAACGGTGGAGGCCTCAGTCCTTCAAACCCCACAGAAAGAAGATATTAGTAGAAAGAGGGACAGAGAGACTCCCTTCACAACATCGACAACTCATGGGGAGAAAAGACATAGAATGAATCCTTTCTCAGAGGAAGAAATGCCTATAGGGCAATCTTTGGGCATGGGCCCACCTAGCAGGGAGGCCTCAGCAAGTTCCTTCCAGCAGGAACAAGAGAGGATAGTGGGAGGAGAAGTCAGCTCCTCAAGCCAGCAGAGAGAAGGTGAACTGAGCATCAAACAGCAGTTCATTGACATAAAGAGGAGGAATGAGCCAATAAAAATACAGCTATATAATTATTTGTTGAAAATGGCTCCCACCAACCAGCAAAGACTAATGTCTGCATATGATGTTAATGAAGGCAAAATGATCATGAGTCACTTCATGCCAACTGCATTGCAACCACAGTCCCCTTCAGACTACTTGAGGACCAATCTTGAGGTCCTTGCCAAGGACATCCACCCAATGGACAAAATCGAATTGCATAAGCAAACGGGTGAGATGGTGTATGCCTCCTTGGCAGACAAGACATTGGATAACTACAGGCTAGAAAATAGCCTAAATAATACAGCTGCCCAACTTGAGTTGGAGAGAGCATCCTCTCAAGCAAAGGACAACAGGATCAGGGCCTTAGAAGATATAATCATAGAGATTGGGCATGATCCCAAGGACATCAAGGGCATACAAGCATTATTGAAATTGAGGGATGCAGACATGGCAGCATTGAGAAAAAAGATCAAAATCCCAGCAACTATTCACCCTCAAACGGAAGAAGTTGCCCAGCTGAGACATGATCAAGATGCGGTAGCTTTGATGGTGTCTTTATACAAACATCTGATCCAGACTCAAGAAAAGTTGGGAGAATCAGAAGCTGCACAGGCAGCATTGCAAGCAGCATTACAGCAAAAGGAAGTAGGTCAAACATCTCAGCCTCCTCCAGAAATAACTAACGTTGAGGAAGCTCCTCCAACTACTGCTCCCCTCACTCAACAATCAGAACATGCAACACCTTCTACCTTAGCACCAGCACTAACAACAGAGCAGGCCCCAAGCCTGGACATGCAAAAGCTGAGAAATGAAATTCAGGCCCTGGAAGCCCAAATGACAGAACTAAATGAGGCCAGGGAGAGTCTAGCCAAGCTAAATGAAAGATATGATAAATCCAAGCAGACTGTGGCAGAAAAGGGCAGGGAAATAAAGGCTCTCAAAGAAAGGATAAAGGAGCTGGAGAAGGAGCTCACACTGGATAAAGTAGTGGCTGAGCTCAAGACAGTGCTATGGGCCAATATTGGCCAATCCATCACTGATCAATGGCAATATATTGAGACAATTCATGAGCAGTTGGAGCTCATTGCAAAAGCACAGAGGGAAATCCAGAGATCAAGGGCCTCTCTAGACAATATGCCTGAAGTTGCCAACAGGATGATCAATGTGCTCAATAATAGAACAAGTGCTCAGTTAGCAACTATGGGAATCTCCAACAAGACTGAGACTATTTTGTTAATAAAGAGGTTCCTAACACTAAGAAACCTGGTGCAGACACTAGAAAGAAGGACCCAGGACATGCAGACAGAGGTCAATAGATTCATGGACAAATTTGTGGCATTGCAAAACAGAGGTCTCCCTGGCTTACTGAATAGCGCAGGAAGGCTACTTACACATGAGCAGTATGCCAAGAGGGTCAACACATTCGCCACAAATCAGATCACTGAAAGGCCCAACACCTCAAAGGAAACAGGGCCAACTACAGGACAAAGTCTCTACAACAGGGTAGAAAACTTATTTTTTATCATGGATGAGATCAAACATCTGTTTGAAGTGCCTCCCAACTTATACAAATACACAGAGGTAGATGAGACATTAGAGGCAATTCTGAGACATCAATTGCCCACACAGGAATACTGGACCAAAATGATACAGTTGATATTATAAACTAGAGCCTATAAATCAAATTTTCATTTAAATTCATAGGTGATCATGCACAGGAAAATTTGATAAAATCAACATGCATGAAAAGGAAAAGGCTGGGCCAACTCAGCAGAACTAATCGACCAATAAAGCAAGATTGACAGCTACAGATGACAGGGCCAAAAAACTACAGCACGACAGCCATAAAGGCACATTTTTCCAGAGTTAAAGCAGAACGTTCAGACCGACTCAGTGGCCTCCAAAGGTCAAAATATCCTATAACATACATAAAGAGCACTTATTCATACATAAAGAGCACTTATTTTGTATTCAATGATGTAATAAATTTCTTATCTACTATCTTGAAAAGTGGGTGAACGCATTTATTTCTAGAATGACTCAAGGCTCCAGATATTTTGTATGACCAATTGTATATATTCCCCCCTCGCATAATCTTGCAGGGGTTGTTGTTGATCTCTCTTCAAGAGTTTCTTATGCTGTAAATTTCAGACTATTAATACAAAAGCTGATGGAATTTCCAAAGCTCTGCGTTATCTGAGTAGTTGTGGTGTTTTGCTGAATGTTACAGGATTCCTGCGTATTTCATGAATCAATAAGTTTATTTCAAACTCTTCGTTATGTGTTTTGTCATCTTCTCATAGCTCATTCATGTTCTGTGTTTTACAGTTAATGGCAAAGAAAAATAATAGTTCTAGGATTTAATCACAGATTACCCTAGAATCAATCTATGCTATTATAAATGTTTTATTTAGTTACAGTTATAAAGGTGTAATTCTTAATTGCTGCACTTTCAAACATATGCTTTCACAGTGATTGTTGTTTCAGGAATTCAAGTTTGCTCCTATGCAACATATCTCTTTTTCACACTCCCAGCTTAGTGGAAAATTCTCAATTTCTTTCCACTGGTTAATACACACTTCACCATCACAATTTCAAATTTGTTTCATGAAGTATTTAAATGGCCCTGCAGTTTCAGCAACTCAACTCAATATTTCAGACAACCTGTAGCCACAGACTCCATTGCCCAATGGACTAATACTGCCTGAAAACTTACACCTTAGATGCAGAAGACATCCCTCAACCAAAACATAAAACAAAACCCTGAACATTATAGCTAGCCTAAAATACTATCAAAACAGAGACAAATCATAAAGAGAGAGCCCTCTCTGATTACAGTTTGGCTAGAAACTGTAATCCAAAGATTGGTTAGTGGTTACCCCGGCCGTATTCCCTTGGGAGTCAAAGGGAACAACCTGGGTGTTAACATAATTGGCGACTCCACTGGGGAAGAGCATATTATTTTTCAACTGTGGTCTGTCCATAGACTGTGGTTCTAAAAGCTTGAGCAGTCCCTTAAAACAGTCCTAAAATATCCTAAAAATACCAAAAAGAAATTCAGAAGCTGGCTCCCAAGAAGAATCCACGATATACAAGGTCAAATCCTGACCCAAATCCACCAGCTGTTTTTGAAAATCCTAATACAATCCCTAAGATCATTAGGAAGCAGCAGGGACAGGAAACTCTTGCTGATTCAAGTCCTGAGATAGCTCATCCAAACCCTGTTCCAACTCCAATCAAGGTTCTATTTCGGTCTACCCTTGATTCCCCCAGTTCACCATCCACATATCAAAGCCCACCTTTCACACCTCCATCCACTGCACATATTCCATTGACCAACACCCTAGTTTCCACCTTTCCCACTACCCCTGTTGTACCAGTCATTCATGCTATCCCAGTTATCCCTGTCAACCCTATAAATCCTGCAAATATGGCTAATAGATATGCACCCCTGCAGTTACCTGCCAATGCTCCAGCTCTACCTCAGGACTATCAATCCAAGATCTCATATTTTGACTCCACTGGCCCTTTCACAGCTATTCAGCATGCCAAAAGGATGCAAGACCATTTTGAGAACTATGAAATAGATGATGACAGTGTGAGAATGAGAATGTTCGTTCAAAGCCTGACTGGGGATGTAAGAACTTGGTTTAGATCACTGGCTGCAAATACCATCACAACTCCTGATGACCTTTATCAAGCCTTTACTAATAGATGGGAGAAGAAGAAAGATCCCCTGCACATACTTGGTGAATATGACACAATCAAACGAGGTCCTCAAGAGACTGTTTTGGAGTATTGTGCCAGGTTCAATAATGTATATAACGCAATACCACAGAATTTAAGACCTCCCCCTGATTTAGCCTTGTACAAATTTCCTGATGGTTTTGACCCTGATATGGCATATCAGTTGAAGGAAAGAGCGCTTGAAACCCTTGAAGAAGCCCAAAAGGTTGCTGTCACAGTAGAGGCCAACCTGATTGCCAAAAGAAACAGGGCAAGATTGGAAAAGAGAACCACCTTCAAAGAAGAACCCTCAGCCTTTGATCAAAAACTGGATGCAATACTTACTGGTATGAAGAGATTGGGTGATAGAGTAGAATCAGTTGAGAGAAAGTCATCATGGGAAGCACCACAAAATAACCCTATCAGGAATCCAAATTTTAGGAGAAATCAAAACCCAAACACTGGCAAAACCGGTTCTGATCCAGACATAAGGCCTCCTTTCCAGGAAAACTATACTGAGGCATCCACTTCCAATGAGCAAACAAATGACACCCACATTAACCTAATGGGCCTAAATGATGAGCAGCAAGTTTTCCTGAGTCAAGAGGATCATAAAGATGATGACATTCAGCAATTCCAAACCAGGTCAGGTGAGTCATTTGACTTTAAACAAGGATATGACACAACTGTCTATGAAGTTCATAAACAATACAAGCTAAGAAGCATAACTATAAATGTGACACAGCCTGACAAGACAAAGGGCACTACACAGCCTAAGAAAGCTATTATCACAGAAACAAGTGACAAAACTTGTCCAAGTACAGATGAGGTAACAGTTGAAGAAATAACTGAAACATCTCCCTCAAAACAACAACCAGTAGATTCATCACCCTTGCAGCCCAATCCAAGTAACACTCCTCAAGAGGTGAGTAAGAAGGACAAGCCGCAATACAAAGATAAGAACCAAGAAGAAGACTTAGTGAACAAGGAAAAGACTGTCATCCACAACCCCAAAATCCAATCTGAAAAACCCTTTGACTTAGAAGCTGAAATTGGCAAACTAAAAGTAGCTATTCCTCTTTCAGAACTAGCCAAGCATGACATTTATAGACAACAAATTAAGAAGTCCCTTCAAATTACTCGTAATAAAGATAATGTCAATGTGTTGGATGACACCCCTGAACTTCTTTTCGGTCCAGAGGTTGATGGAAAGACAACTGTTGCAGGTATCCTACCTTTCTATGTCAGCCTGCATGTTCATGATAAGATACTACACAATGCAATGTTTGACTCAGGTGCCTCTCACAACTTGATTCCTAAATCAGTCATGGAAAGATTGAATCTAGATATTACAAGACCATACAAGGACTTATTCTCATTTGACTCCAGCCAAGTTAAGTGTTTAGGTCTGATAAAAGATCTATGTGTGTCCCTAGTTCAATATCCCAATAAAACAATCCTCATGGATGTTGTGGTTGCTGATATCCCACCCAAATATGGGATGCTGTTATCAAGGTCATGGGGGGCTAAATTCCAAGGTTCCCTACAATTAGACATTTCATACGCAACCATCTTAGACTTTGGTCAACCCAAGAGGTTATATAGAGAGTCACTTATGAAATACATGGTCAGCAGTGAAGACAAACCTCAAAATTTTCCCATATATGCTGTCCATTCTGACATAGACTCATACATTCTTTTCAATGACAATACAGGTCTTACAAATAATGATGTTGAAACCAAAACACTTGAACAGGATCAGGACATTAATGAACAAGCTGCTGCCCTAGAAATAAAGTTGATCCAAACAAGTGATGAGACTGTCCTAAAAGACAAAATAAATGAAAACCCAGAACTTCAACTCACAAACCCAGATCACAAAGAAGTTATTAAGTCTCCCCCAGAACAAGAAGTCCTATGGTTCCTTGAATTTGATGGGTCAGTTAACAAATTAGGGGCAGGAGCTGGAGTTTGGATACATAATAAACAAAACAGTCATGCAGAAGGCCGAGCCTATAGGTTAAACTTCAGATGCACCAACAACATGGCAGAATATGAAGCTCTCTTGCTAGGCCTTAAACTGGTAAAATTCTTACAAGCCACAAAGGTTTCAATTCTAGGAGACTCAGACCTAGTTATCCAACAAGTAAAGGGAAATTTTGTCACTAATGACAAAAGATTGAGATCTTATAGATCTGCTGTTGCTGAACTACTACAGTCCTTCACTGAATTTCAAATTACCAAGATTCCCAGGACCCATAACCTGCATGCTCATAGCTTGGCCACATTTGCAAGCACCTGCAAGTTACCTTTTGAGCCCCACCATTGCTTTACAACTGAGGTAAAACACAGACCTTCTGTCCCAAACAATGTCAAGGACTGGCAAGTATTTGAAGATGATGCACAAATAAATAATTTCCTGACCCTGCAACAAGAATTTGCAGGATTAAATATTGATATTGAAAGAGCAAGTCAATCACAAATACTTGAGGGAGCAAGTCAATCACAAATACTTGAAAGAGCAAGTCAATCACAAATACTTGAAAGAGCAAGTCAATCACAAATACAGAATGAACAGAATAGCAAGCCAATATCACCTAAGACAGCTCACCAAATCCTACATCCAACAATTTTTAACAAAAACAACATACAAGAAATTCAACAAATCAGTTGTGAAGAAGTGGCTGATGCTGAGGCTGAAGTGATACAATTGAAAGACAATTTTCTTCCAACAGGCCTAACTCCACTAGAGGATATTTTTGATTCAAATGATGTCCCCAGAAAACAAAAAATGCAGCCCCTTAACTCTGCCATCGAAGAATGCAACATTGGAATTGTTGAAAAAACCAAGGTAATAAAATTGTCTGCATCCCTACCTCCTGATCAGAAGCCTAAATACATTGACCTCTTCAAAGAATTCCAAGATGTCTTTGCATGGAGTTATGAGGACTTAAAATCCTATGACACCTCTGTTATCCAACATACCATCCCTCTCAAGCCAAATCAAAAACCCTTTAAGCAAAAATTGAGGAGGATCAATCCATTACTTCTCCCAGCAATGGAGCAAGAGGTACAAAAAATGTTTAAAGCTGGTATCATAGCGCCAATCAGGTTTTCTGATTGGATCTCAAATTTAGTGCCCACAAGAAAGAAAACTAGTGAAATAAGACTCTGTGTCGATCTTAGAAATCTAAACCAAGTGTCTCTCAAAGACAACTATCCCTTACCTAAGATGGATCACATTCTCCAAAGAGTGGTAGGAGCCTCAAGGATTTCATTACTTGATGGATTCTCAGGTTTTAATCAAATCCTAGTACACCCTAATGATCAAGACAAAACTGCATTCACAACCCCATGGGGAACTTTCAAATATGTAAAAATGCCTTTTGGATTGAAAAATGCAGGGGCAACATTTCAAAGAGCAATGGATATTGCTTTTGCCAAAGAGATTCATGAATTCCTTGTCATTTATTTAGATGACCTTACACCTTTCTCAAAATCAGACCAAGAACATTTGAAGCATTTGAGAAAGATCTTCCTAACATGTAGGAAATATGGGATTTCCTTGAATCCCAAGAAATCTCTATTTGGTTTGGAAGAAGGTAAGCTGTTAGGGCATATTATTTCAAAGGATGGCATAATAATTGACCCGGACAGGATACAAGCTATCTTAGAAATGCCCCACCCAAGAAACATTAAAGAATTGCAAGCCTTCTTGGGTAAGATCAACTTCTTGAGAAGGTTTATCCCAAACTTAGCAGAGTTGATCAGATTACTAAATAACATGCTAAAGAAGGACTCCAAATTGAAATTGTTGTTGGGAAAAGTATCCAATACGGAATGACCCTATCCCACTCTAAGGGTGATAGTACCTCAGCAACAATCAAAGCAAAGCTATCTAAGATTTCTTCTTTATGAAAGTAAAATAGGAGAGAAAGAGATCCACTAACTGATGTCTTTCGCTAATGGTTGATCCAATCTTCTCTCCTTGCTTCTTGCTCCCAGATCCTTGCTCTTTCACTGGCCCAGCTACACCAAGATCCTGCAAAATGGCAAGAGAGGGGAACTACAAGAAGCATACATTCATAATTGATTCAAGGATTAGAATAAATCAAATACACAAGTATAACAATACACCATTGAGACACATGCATATAGAAGAACCTCAAATGCTTTATTAATGGAAGAAGTAAAGTTCAGGAAGTGATACAACCATAAGAGGCCCAATCCAGCATCACCTTCCCAGCAGAAAGAAATCTCCTCTTCACCTCCTTCAAAGCAAATCACCCAATAGTTCTAAACTCAAACCAACAGCAATTCTTTACATTCACCAGATTTCAGCCTCCTTAGACCTCATGAGAGAGATCTATATATAGGATTTTTGGAGAAAGGATGAGTCAGCTTGAGGCTGGCATGAAGCTGACTAGTGTCCTCTCTCACTTCAGTTATTCTTCAGTTCTTGAGTCCACTTGGAGGTTCTTGCTTCCACTTGGAGATCTAGACCCTCTTACTCATCACCAGTCGAATTCCCTGATCCAAGTGTCATTTTGGAAGCTTCCTGGGCATTGACACCTCGAGGAATGACTGTGCCACATGTACCAATTCGCCCAGTGTAGGTAGCCTTCTTTTCAGTTGACATTCAGCGCAGGTAGACAGTGGAGCAGTTGACATTCAACGCAGATTCTCAGTGGAGCAGTTGACATGATCCAGAATTGCCTTGTTTTTGAGTGTTTTCAAGTAGAGAACTGTTATTCAGTGCTGTGGTTTGCTGACCTTGTTCCTCTAGGGGTAGGAACAACATGTTTAGGGACTTTGGATCCCTTAGATTACGGACATTTCATGCTTCATGGTGTAAGGCGCAAAAATGTCTATAATAGTTGCCCCCTAAAGTATGAGGTCGTTTATCGGGTGAAATGCTTTATTAGGAGGATACGAAGTTCATTCAATCACTGAGAGGTGACCTGTAATAAGATACAATACAATACATTATTTTTCATACTGCTTTCATGATCTAGCTGAGGCGGGCATTCCCATGCTCAGCTTTATAAATACATTTTTCTGTACATAGAACAGACAATCGTCTGGTGATAGACTGATAATTCTCTGCTGAAATTATCATCCTTTGAGTAGGATGATCATCTGCTGCACATGTCAATGTCTTTATTTCCTGAATATATGTCGCAGCCCGGATGGATGAAACTAGATCCGGGGTCTTCAAACTCGTTCGATCTTCACTCTAAGTACAAGTCGATCCATGTGAGAATTGCGCTGAAGTCGAACATGGAAAGACATCGCTTGATTACCGGTTAATGATGTAAACCGTTAACAAGATCGAGAGGAATCACCGATAATGATAATGACCCTCAAGGTACTGCAGTACAATTCATGTGGTGTGAATATAGGACTTGGCGTCGAACACCACGCAAAATCTTCTGGTTGAAGGTCATTGATGTATACCTGTCGCCGGAAGTGAGAAACTTGCCATTGAGGCATGCAAGCTTCAAAGTACTGAGGGGGTTGTTCCTAGATCAAATCCTTGGATAATGAGCTGAAGTCGACAAGAAGCGATCCGTCAAAGGAGGGCCTTAATGAATCCCACATCAGTGACACGGAACGAAGCTAATGATTTTAATGGAGGTGAAAACAATCTGTGAAATATGATTCAGGGTGGCGGTCATGAAAGGATGAAAGATGATGTATGGTAGTGGATAGGACACGGTTGACTCTTTCTGAACGACATCTCTTGAACATATAACGACACTGATGCGATGGATCGGTAGCATTACCCCAAATGTGGATGGTTTGGCGAGACCATGGTGATGAGACCGATGAATGAAACAACCCAACCCGATGTGGTACGGAGGAAAAGTGTCATGTTCAAGAGCGACTTGCTACCATTAAAGCTTTGAGGTTCTCCCAATTTTTCCCCAGTCATTTCTGACCAGTACCTCTTTATTTTTGTCAAGCTTGAGGAGGATAACATATGCTTGTTCTATAACCTGCCCTTCGGGCAAGCCCATCGCTATGTTTTAACGAGCCTAGCGATAGGGAAACTCATTCTCGTCTAAAGACAAGTTTGTCACTATTTAATCTTTTTAACGAGTCTAACGACAAGGAAAACTCGGTCCTTTTCATTTTTAGAGAGTCTGAAAAGGTACATAAAGTTAACTCCAAAATTATTTTTTCGTCACCTAATCCCTTAAGTCCGAAAAAGAATAAAACAATGCAGAAGGGATGAATTTTCGATAACTTTAACGAGCCGAATAAAACAAGCGCTCGACCTTTTTGTGCAATAATCCCTTAGGTCCAAAAAGATTAAAATCTAGAGGAGGGATATCTCTTCCGGTCACTTTAACGAGCTGGAAGGCCAAAACTCGGCAAACTTTTCATATTTTACGAGTCAGATGAAAAGAGCTTAAAGAAGACTCGTCTTTTGAGGAACGAGTGATAAACAGGGATAGCAACTGATTCCAGGTACAGGTTGGAATTTTCCAATCACGGCAGTGTCACAAGGATGGCTAGGTGAAATCACTCTTCGCAGTTGTTCCTCAAAATGGGTAAACAATCATATGGAGGTGAACGATCGGCCAAATGAAAGTGGAGGTGGCAGGTGCAAAAACGACCAAGGCTTTTTATGGCTGATAAATTTACGATCACAGTGGTTATTTACCGGGATAGGTTCATTTTTTAATGAGCTTGAATGCGCCAAAACCCTGCTCAATCTTATGTTTATTTTTTAACGAGCATGAACTATGTGCTAAAACTGCTCGGATCTCGCTTTTCTATTTTTTAACAAGCATAAATTCCGCGGTAAAACTGCTCGATAATACCAGTCATAAGATAAGAAATGTCCCCTGTGAGATCTCTATTTTTTAAGGAGTTTCATCTTCACTGAGCTATACTCCATATCCTTTCTTTATGCAAGTTCGGAAACGGCTAATCCCAAAAATAGATAAATAACCGCTCTTAGCTTGCACTCCAAAAGGTTTGCATGCCCCCAGGTATAAAATACAATTTCAAGGTTGCCCCTCCTCTCCCCCACCTCTGCTTCTCTTTGGGTGTTCACAGCTACTTGTCGTCTTGTTAGTCTAATGTTAACGATACTTGTCTTCTCGTTATTTTTAACGGGTCTTATGCGATACTTGTCTTCTCGTCAGCCCAACTTTTAACAGATCTTTTGCAAGATCGCAAGAGAACAGCTACTTGCGACAAGAGAAGAACACTACTCAAAGACAAAACATTTGTGTTATTGAGGGAGGCTTACCTCTTTCTGGTTACCCAAAGATTGTCTTGTTATTTTTTCAAACAAAACACTTCCTCGGCAACGTCTACCGAAATAGACAAGGGTGAATGACCTTTGTCAAACACGTAACTTTGACAAAAGAATCTTATTCCAGAACAACCCCTCTTCCATCCATGGACAGGGTACGGACTAGTCATATTCTCTCGCGGAAATTCTATCTTATACCCAAGGTTTTCACTGCCCGAAGCAGACCAGGATGCATGCCCCCTGGGTTCCAGTCCCATCTTTCCGAATCACTCGCACTCATCGGGAAGGAGGACTGGGGGTGGAGACATTTCTTGATTGAATAGACCATTCAGGGTTGGTATGTGACTATTTGCAATGCGTGATCCCGGAAATGAAAGTTGGTCTACGAGCTTGACCATTCTTCCTTCGTGTGGAAAACACATTACTCTAAAGAGTGAGGAGACTATTGCTCCCATGCAATATATATAGTCTCGTCCAAGGAGTAGGTTATAATCCAAGGGTCCTTGAACGACCATCACGTTCATTTGAACGGTCTTCCCTTTCAATGTAACAGGCACATTGGGGAGGATCCCTAATGGTCGACTGGTTCCTTTATCGAAACCTGAGAGATTTCTTATCTCAGGCAAAAGCGCCGGGGAACCCAGTGCTTTCCAAGCAATAGAGGAAAGGATACTCACAGATGCCCCTTCATCAATGATAGTGCCAGCCATTAACATTCTGTATATTTGGACTATGATTCTGAATGGTATACTGGCTGGCAACCGGGGTCTGCCTAGTTGGTTCCAATCAAAGGATACAACCAGGTTGCTTGGTGGTGGGACCGAATATACGGTCGAATATGACCTTGACGATGTTCCTTCCTGCGATAAAGGAATGGGCGCATTGCCCTGATGCTCGTCAGAGTTTGTGTTGATGAAAAGAATCTGGATGGTGTCATCCTTATTCTCTTTAGTGAGGGTGTCATTTGAAGATGAATCTTCAGTGACGGTGTCATTTGAAGATGAAACTTCTAAAGGGAGAACCGGGTCAACTGCCGTTTCGACCTTTGGACTTTCGTCCGGTCTGGACTCAGTAGGTTCATTTTCAATGACTGACGCTTCAGCTGACCACTTGAGCGGGCCAGCTGTATTCTCAACCAACGAAGGACTTGGCACGAGTTTTTTGTATCCATGAGGAAGTCTCAACGGTGAAACCGGACGATCTTCCAAAACTCTCTTCGCTTCGTCTAAGAAGGGACAACGGTGGATGGCATGATCGCCTTCACACAGTCTGCAGGGGGATCTTGCTCCCCTTCTTTGTCTTGAACCTTCACTTTCGCTGGTTGACGGTAAGCATTCAACATGGCTATCAGAGGTTGATGCTCCCGAACTGTGCAAATGAGGGGACCAGTCCCTTAGTATCCGGGGAATACAGGGACAATCTCTATGGAAGTGGTCTCCTCTACATATGACACATGGCGATTTAGGGTCGGTCTGTGTTGTTTGTGGATTTTTGTCAGATGTCTTTTGCTTACCCCCAGTCGCCTTAGGATCCTTCTTCTTCTTCTCTCTCTTCTTCTTCTCCTTCTTCTCCACGGGAGCTTGGCTTTTTCCGGCTCTACCTTGCGAAGATGAAGGATTGGAGGAAGAGTTATAGGAAGTAGAAGGCTGCTGGGCAGCTCTAGACTGATCTAACTGTTGACTCGACTGTTCAGGAACCATGGTGTTCTGAACTACATTGGTTGAGAATAGCCGAATTGGCAGGCCAATTATCAGTCCTGGAAGCGACAATGTAGCCATGTGGGGCGCACCAACTTCTCCCCAAGAGGAGAAAGGACTAGGATTTCCATCATGTGGAATTCCTTGGTTGGTGCGTTCCATGTTCTCAACCTACAGATCAACGCAGGAATGGGAGGTGATTATGTTCCGTTTAAAATAAATTTTATAACGACGCTTTAGACACAACTTGCTTTTTCACTTTTTAAGAGTCGAGAAAAAGCTAAAGATGACTCTAGTCTCCTTCAATGTTTTAACGAGCCCGAAGTGACAAATGATCGGATGGACTTTTTCAGTTATAGAGTTTGAAAAAGGCCAAAAGAATCTACTCTGGAGTTCTAGGCAGAGGGTGTGCCAAACTTTTCGCAAAACCACAGAATACGTTTTACGGTACGAGTGGTCGATCTTCGTGAATGTTGTGTTCACTGCATTGCGATCAGTAGGGCAACCGACACGGTTTCCTATGGATAAAGGCTTTGTTCCTATAGGGGTCTCCCAATATATACACGACGGTACGTGGGAGCACAAGTCTGTATTGATACTTATCGCTTCACCGTGGAGGAATCACCCAACCACTCAACGCTAAGATATCACGTTTAACGACGCCGGAACACGTCTCTAGCTTAGACCTCTATGTGTTTGCATTATGTTTCAAAGCATTGTTATGTAAATTCAATTTATTTTAAGGTTGATCTTGTTTAGCAGTTTGCCTTTATGGATCACCACGAGATGTATGGTACAACTCCTAAATGCAGTCTAAGATGATAAGAAATCTTTTCAATCTTTCAACTTTGAAAATCTTAACTACTGAGGGAAAAGAAAGACATCATCTTTTCACACAGATCATAGAGCACACACTAATGCACTTTTTCCTAAATCAACATGCAAGCTGTCAAAATGCACATGCACAATGCAGGTATTTCTTTTCTCTTTCTTAATGTTGATGTACTACAAAAAGAAAGCTGTTGTATAACTTTGCATTCAATTTCAAGTGAAGGCAAACAAGCTTTTGTCCAAAATCAAAAGACACCTTAAGATTTACTTGTTTCAACACTAGAAATACTTAAATTCAAACCATATGACGAAAGCAAAAAAGCTCAATCAGCTATGAACAACAAACAAACTAACTCTTGAGATCAGAACGACACTTTATCACAGGTCTAGATCCAAGAGGCCACAACAAGACTAGTTCACTTTCGTTATGGGAAACTGCAAATGACGTAAGAAATACACAAAGAACAAATACAATTTCTTTATACAACCGAGGCAGAATAGTGGCAAAGAAAGGTGGTTTCAGATAGGTACATTGACTGATAACAGGCTGCAAAAACAGGGATGAAAACAGGGCAACAGAAAGCAGGGAACCCCAGTTGCACAAGGCCTAACTGGTTCAGCGCAGGTAGTACACTGTCAGTTTGACATTCAGCGCAGGTAGCCCCTTCGGGACCTGCGATGAAATGCAGACTGCCTTCACAGTGCCTGCAATGAAGAGAGAAACTCTCGTTTTTCTCAGTTTCCGGGTTACAGATTGCTCAAAAATCAACAGTTTTTGGCCAAATCAAAAGCTATCAATCAAGTACACACTAAAGGATGAAAAGGAGGATGAAAAGCTATCACTAAGAGCTATTCAGAGTCCTTGTGGATCAACTCTTCAAATCATAAACATGCCCAGAAACGGAGCTAGAGTAGCTGCCCTCTACTTTGCATTTGAAAGCTCCAAATGCAGTTCGATTCGTTACTCCCTGTGTTTATGAAATGAATAGCAAAAACACAAACAACCAACAAGATACGATCCCCAGTGGAGTCGCCAATTTGTTGTTGGGAAAAGTATCCAATACGGAATGACCCTATCCCACTCTAAGGGTGATAGTACCTCAGCAACAATCAAAGAAAAGCTATCTAATATTTCTTCTTTATGAAAGTAAAATAGGAGAGAAAGATATCCACTAACCGATGTCTTTCGCTAATGGTTGATCCAATCTTCTCTCCTTGCTTCTTGCTCCCAGCTCCTTGCTCTTTCACTGGCCCAGCTACACCAAGATCCTACAAAATGGCAAGAGAGGGAAACTACAAGAAGCATACATTCATAATTGATTCAAGGATTAGAATAAATCAAATACACAAGTATAAAAATACACCATTGAGACACATGCATATATAAGAACCTCAAATGCTTTATTAATGGAAGAAGTAAAGTTCAGGAAGTGATACAACCATAAGAGGCCCAATCCAGCATCACCTTCCCAGCAGAAAGAAATATCCTCTTCACCTCCTTCAAAGCAAATCACCCAATAGTTCTAAACTCAAACCAACAACAATTCTTTACATTCACCAGATTCCAGCCTCCTTAGACCTCATGAGAGAGATCTATATATAGGATTTTTGGAGAAAGGATGAGTCAGCTTGAGGCTGGCATGAAGCTGACTAGTGTCCTCTCTCACTTCAGTTATTCTTCAGTTCTTGAGTCCACTTGGAGGTTCTTGCTTCCACTTGGAGATCTAGACCCTCTTACTCATCACCAGTCGAATTCCCTGATCCAAGTGTCATTTTGGAAGCTTCCTGGGCATTGACACCTTGAGGAATGACTGTGCCACATGTCCCAATTCGCCCAGCGCAGGTAGACAGTGGAGCAGTTGACATTCAGCGTAGATGCTCAGTGGAGCAGTTGACATGATCCAAAATTGCCTTGTTTTTGAGTGTTTTCAGGTAGAGAACTGTTATTCAGTGCTGTGGTTTGTTGACCTTGTTCCTCTAGGGGTAGGAACAACATGTTTAGGGACTTTGGATCCCTTAGATTATGGACATTTCATGCTTCATGCTGTAAGGCACAAAAATGTCTATAACAGAAATGGAAAGTTGAAGCAAATCAAGCCTTTGAAGGTATAAAATTAGCCCTTACCCAAACCCCAGTCTTAACAAATCCTCAATTTGACAGAGAATTTATCATTTTCTCTTTTGCCTCCCAGCATACCATTGCTGCTGTTTTATTACAGAAAGATGACCAAGGAAATGAGAAACCCATTGATTTCTTTAGCAGAGCTCTTAGAAATGCACCTCTGAAGTACCAAATCATGGAGAAACAAGCTTATGCTTTGGTCAAGGCCATTAAAGACTTTAGGATTTACATCCTTTATTCCCATGTTATAGCTTATGTGCCAAGTCCCATTGTAAAAGACATTCTCACTCAAGAAAACTTAGAGGGTAGAAGAGGAAAATGGATTGCCAACATTTTGGAATTTGATATTGAAATAAAACCTACAAAACTAATAAAAGGTCAAGGTTTGGCCAGAATAATGACAGAAGAAAACTTCCAAGCCCTAGACATAAACCAACTAGACAATGAACCGGAGCTGGCGACTCCAAAGATCAATGTAGTCTTTGAACAATCCCCTTAGTACTCTGATATATGTTATGTGTTACAAAACCTGTGTGCTCCACCAGGATTGTCCAGAACTAAGTGTAGGTTCCTAAAAATGAAAGCTTCAAGATTTTGTGTCATGGATGGCAATTTGCTTTGGAAAAACCATGAGGGTATATTGTTAAACTGCCTGATTGAAAATGAAGCTAACAATGTTACCAAAGAATTTCATGCAGGTGACTGTGGTGGACACTTGTATTGGAAGTCCACTGTGGATAAGATTTTGAGGGCTGGTTATTATTGGCCCACTGTTTTCTCTGATGTCAAGAAATTTACCATCTCCTGTCATAAATGTCAAGTGTTTGAGGGAAAGAGAAAGTTACTTCCACTTCCTTTGAGACCTATTGCAACAGAGAGACCTTTTCAACAATGGGGCTTGGATTTCATTGGGGAAATTCACCCTTCATCTTTAGGCCAACATAGATGGATTTTAACAGCTACAGACTACTTTACTAAGTGGATTGAAGCTGTTCCATGCAGACAAGAAAATGATTCCACTATCATTCAGTTCCTTGAGACTAATATTCTTTCTAGATTTGGTTGTCCTCATAAAATAATAACAGACAATGCTGCTGCCTTCAGATTTAAGAAGATGGTGAATTTCTGCCACAAATTTCACATTACCTTGGGCCATTCTACTGCATATTATCCCCAAGGAAATGGCTTAGCTGAATCATCAAACAAAAGCCTTGTGAACATCATAAAGAAGGTATTGGAAGAAAATAAGAAGAATTGGCATAAGAATCTTGTGAATGCCTTATGGGCAGATAGACTAAAAACCAAAAGAGCAATTGGGATCAGCCCATATGAGTTAGTTTATGGATTGGAAGCCAAATTTCCTTCATCACTAGGGATCCCTGTCATGAAACTTCTTCAAGAAAGCCAGGCAGAGCCAAATGATATGCAAAGAAGGATAAATCAAATAATATGTTTGCAGCAAACTAGAGACCAAGTTTACAGCAGAGTTCAAGTTTTACAAGAAAAGTTAAAGAAAGCCTTTGACAGAAGGACTAAGGCAGAAGATTTTAATGTTGGAGACAAAGTCCTCAAGTGGGACTCAAGAAGAGAAGATAAGGGAAAACATGGAAAATTTGATTCCCTTTGGAGAGGACCATTTGCTGTTCAAGCAGTACAAGGAAACAATACTTACTTCCTTAAAAGTCTTGATGAAGCTGATTTGGATGAAGGTCCTGTGAATGGCAGGATGTTGAAGCACTATTTTGACTACTACCCATAAGTGCAGCCTGAGTTTCCCTTGTACATATTCAGGTGTATATATTACTTTCTGTTAAAATGTAAAAATGCAGTTTCTCAAGTTTTATTGGTTGTCAGCAAAGGGCTAATGAGTTCAGAGATCTACCAAGATGGGAAGAGTACAATTTGGCATGTCAAAGCAGCAAACTTCAAGTTTTGGTAAAAGGAGTCAAGGGCCCAGGCATTCTGACCTGCTTTTCTTGGCCTTTCAAATAGAAAATCCATCCCCATGTGGAGCCACTGTTAGCTACCTATACCAATAGGTTTCATATTTCATGATTGGCAAAGAAAGTTCCAAATATGCTCTGCTTTGGTGATACAAAGATCCCATATTTCCAAAAGGAGACAAGGTGTGTATATAGCTTCATGTTGATTAAGTTTTGATGGGTGGTCCAAAAGCGTAATCTGGATCATGCCATGTTTCAATTTTTCTGTTGTAGAATAGAGAAAGAAGTCTGTCCAAACTGTTTAATCTTGGCAGACCAGTAGCTTAGGTAGAGAAGTAAGGTTCCCAACTGCTTAATCTGGGAGCTTGGAAGCAATAAGGGTAGCCTTGGATAGAAAATCAAAAGGAAAAATCCAAAGAAAAGAAAAGGCACATAAGGGTCTGCAAGTCTAAGTGCACCCTCCATGAAGAAACAAAAAATGCTAGGCAAGTAGATGGGTAGGCAGATGGGGTTGCAGAAATGTCATTCCTTACAATTGAATGTGTGCTAACCTATTCAGAAAGGAATATCAATGGATTGAGAAGGTCTTCTTCTCCATCATGTTGCAGCAAAGCAAAGGAGCATGTCTAACTTCACTTTTGCCCCTTTTCACCTTCATTACTAACATCCCTTCATCAGTTGTGTTCATGGAAGAATTTGAGGTTTTATGGTGGTTCTTATTCCTTTAAAAGCCACATTTCTTGTCTAAAAATCTTTTCATTTTGATCTACTCCCTGAGCTAAGTTATCTTCACATAAACTTAGTGATTTCACTCCTCATTCACCTTTTCCATCCATATTAACCCCTAACTTCTATTATCTAAATCCCCTATGTTACCCTTTCCCTACTATTATAACACTATGGTGTATAAACCCTAAGCATTGTATAAATATCCCTCCCCTTGGCATTATAGCCATATGTTCACTATCAGGGATTAAATTGACATTTGGTCAGTTTAAGTGCCCCAAGCCTTACCCCTCTTTCCCCTTCAGAAGTCATTTAACCCATTAAACCCTTCATTTGCTAAGAAACCTTGTGATAAACCCCTTTTTGCCCCTAACCCGATTCATTTGCAAAATACATATAAAACCCACTTTTTCCATTTATCCAAAGTCTTAGCGGTATCCGCATTTTTATAAAAAACATTGAAAAAACCATGTAAACCGCCAAATTCCTAAGGTTCCTGCCGGGCGCAAATCTCAAAAGATATATTATTTTAATCCCGCCCCCCATCCGTATCGTCCGGCCACCTCAACGATCCGTCGACCGTCGGATCGGGCCTTTTCATCCGACGACCCTCGTGCATTTCGGACCGGCCCCGACGTCCGAAAGATACCGTCCGAAATTTGTCAGAGGGTGACGTCAGGCCTCTGCCACGCGTCACCCCCATATCGTATCGGAGGCCCCTCTGACAATTCCGCTTCCGTATGGAAGGCAGTGCGATATGAAACTGCTAACCACTTCCGGTTTCAGTGAACCCGCCTGCTAGCTTCATCGCCAGCGTCATCGCCGCGTCGGCGCCCCCACCCACCTTTGCTCCACCTGTCTGCCACCTCACCATCCCCGTGGATCTCTCTTATGCTGCCACGTCACCCGATGACGTCATGCTGACGTCATCCGACCTTGACCCCACCTGATGACGTCATCCAAAAAAAAGCACCAATGTTCCAAAAAATCCATATTTTGGCCAAAATTTCGAGTTTTTTGCACTTTTTGCAAAAACGGCTGTCATTTTCTCTGCATGTTTTTCACGTCCAAACTCACGCCAACCTGCTGAATTCGACCTGGAGACCGCTGGCGCGCCATTTCCACCTGCATTCGTGACCATTGTTAAACAGTTGCCAGGTATTTATCCCTATAAATCCCCCCCGCGCCTCGTTTTGTCTGTGAATCGCCAAAAATAGCTTAAAACAATGAAAAAACACATAATTCACCGACGAATCCCTTGTGCCTAATCCCCATTTGCACTGTAAGGTCGAAATTCACCAGCTGAGCCTTATATTACCAGAGTTTTCATAAAACTTACATTTTGTTCGCGCAATCGTGGGCTGGTAGCCTAAACTGCACCAATTTGCTGCGAAAAAGAGTTTAAAGCCAAGCATTGGTCTTATCCATACCTTGAGCAGTATTTCAATTGCTGTAATTAACCATTTATTCTCTGTTCATCAGTAATTCACCTTTCTTTCTAAAGAAAAACTCTTTGGTGTTGCTCTGCACAGTAACCCCAGTTTATAAACAACAGAAATCCTAAAAGTAACCATGGATCCACCAGTAGCTCCTGTAGCCTTGAATGTTGCCCCTTCAAATGCCCCTCAGAGAGAATTGGAATGGCAACCTCTAGCAGACTTGGATTATCAAATATCAGAGGAAATGCTGATGAATACCAAGTTCCACATCCACCTGCTAAATGAATTGAAGGCTAAACATGAGAGTGGAACAGATGTATTGGGCATATGGGACTCTTTTCTCCCTATCTTCAAGCTCCCTCAGGTCAACCAGTTTCCTGATGTAATCCACCTATGTGCTGAATGCTATGACCCTACTCAGAGGGCTGTGCTTGACCCTTCAGGCTCAGTTGTTTTCTATATCACCCCTGAAGCTATCAAAGAGATGCTGCACTTCAAGACTGAGAAGAAATTAGTTCCTTTATCACTAATAGATTTGATAAATCAAGGAGCTAGATTGACAGATGCTCAGGTCACCAAACTCAATCAGCTATGCATTGGCTCTGACTCTGTGAAGTATCCTCCTATTAACCAAGTATACCTCAACCAATTGGGCAGAGATCTTGCAGACATGATTAGTCCCATTTTGGGCTATAATTCAATTGAATTTGTTGATGAAACTGTGCTGGTGATCATGCTCATGTTCGCTCCTGGCAAGTCTCCAATCTGCTATGACTATGCCACATACATCTCTGATAAGATACATGAGCAGTTGATGAACTTGGCAAGAGAAAGGGTGTTCAGATACACCTCTTACATCTACCACTTAATCCTATATTATCAACATGAAAAGTTTTCTTTCGATGTGAAAAGAGTGGATGCCCAAGGCAATCCAAGGTCAATGGTCTATTGGTCCTCTGCCTTCCACTACAGATCTGACTCTCCATATACTTACTGTGAGTTCATAGATCTCTTCATCCACCCAGCCATGTCTCTGATGATGAGCTCACCTCCTCCAAGAATAACTGATGAGATGCAAAGGGTACTTCAGTTGTCTAAATCATACAGCATTGGGGACTGGTACTTCTACCAGAACCACACAGTTATAAAGATATATGGGTGTGAGTTGCCCCCATACAGATTGCCCAAATATGTGCCCATGAGATTGTGTTCCCTGGAATACTTCAGGCAATTTGGGAATGCTGATGTGCTGCACTTTTCAGGCAGAGGCAAGAAAGCACAGCTCAAGGTCAGGAACCAATTAGGCCACTTTATCTACAACAAAAGGGAGGAAGGTTGGCAAGAGGCGGATAGAATGTTAGAATCCCTTGGCTTGCAAACCAGTTTCCTTTGGAAACCATATGACCTCGGTCACTTCATAAGCCTAAGAAGGGTCAAATATAGGCTGGCCAGTTATGACCATGTAAGACTTCCTCATATAGAAAAGTATGCAAATCAAACAAAGTGGAGGAGAGGAACCTTAGAGGAGCCTATCACACAAGAAGAGTTAAATCAAAGAGCACTAAGAAATCTAAAAAAGGTGGCTGACCTAGAGCTTTGTTCACAGGTGTTTACTCTTCCAAGCACTCAAGTGGGAGCAGCTGCATCTTCCTCCACAGCAAATCAGCAAGCAGCCAGAGCTACTGAGCAAACCTCTACCAAAGGAAAGGAAAAGGAAATGGAACCAGAACAGCCACCTCATGAGGAGGTACAGCAGCAAAAACAACAAGTACAACATCCACAAGAGGGGCAGCAAGAGAAAGAGCAGCCACTGCAGCAAGAAAAGGCAGCTGAGGCCCCAATTTTTACTGAGCAGCAGCCACAACAAATTGTGCCTCCTAGGCAGGAGACAACGGTGGAGGCTTTAGTCCTTCAAACCCCACAGAAAGAAGATATCAGTAGAAAGAGGGACAGAGAGACTCCCCTCACAACATCGACAACTCATGGGGAGAAAAGACATAGAATGAATCCTTTCTCAGAGGAAGAAATGCCTATAGGGAAATCTTTGGGCATGGGCCCACCTAGCAGGGAGGCCTCAGCAAGTTCCTTCCAGCAGGAACAAGAGAGGATAGTGGGAGGAGAAGTCATCTCCTCAAGCCAACAGAGAGAAGGTGAACTGAGCATCAAACAACAGTTCATTGACATAAAGAGGAGGAATGAGCCAATAAAAATACAGCTATATAATCATTTGTTGAAAATGGCTCCCACCAATCAGCAAAGACTAATGTCTGCATATGATGTTAATGAAGGAAAAATGATCATGAGTCACTTCATGCCAACTGCATTGCAACCACAGTCCCCTTCAGACTACTTGAGGACCAATCTTGAGGTCCTTGCCAAGGACATCCACCCAATGGACAAAATCGAATTGCATAAGCAAACGGGTGAGATGGTGTATGCCTCCTTGGCAGACAAGACATTGGATAATTACAGGCTAGAAAATAGCCTAAATAATACAGCTGCCCAACTTGAGTTGGAGAGAGCATCCTCTCAAGCAAAGGACAACAGGATCAGGGCCTTAGAAGATATAATCATAGAGATTGGGCATGATCCCAAGGACATCAAGGGCATACAAGCATTATTGAAATTGAGGGATGCAGACATGGCAACATTGAGAAAAAAGATCAAAATCCCAGCAACTATTCACCCTCAAACGGAAGAAGTTGCCCAACTGAGACATGATCAAGATGCGGCAGCTTTGCTGGTGTCTTTATACAAACAACTGATCCAGACTCAAGAAAAGTTGGGACAATCAGAAGCTGCACATGCAGCATTGCAAGCAGCATTACAACGAAAGGAAGGAGGTCAAACATCTCAGCCTCCTCCAGAAATAATTAACCTTGAGGAAGCTCCTCCAACTACTGCTCCCCTCACTCAACAAACAGAACAGGCAGCACCTTCTACCTCAGCACCAGCACCAACAACAGAGCATGCCCCAAGCCTGGACATGCAAAAGCTGAGAAATGAGATTCAGGCCCTGGAAGCCCAAATGACAGAATTAAATGAGGCCAGGGAGAGTCTAGCCAAGCTAAATGAATGATATGATAAATCCAAGCAGACTGTGGCAGAAAAGGGCAGGGAAATAAGGGCTCTCAAAGAAAGGATAAAGGAGCTGGAGAAGGAGCTCACACTGGATAAAGTATTGGTTGAGCACAAGACAGTGCTATGGGCCAATATTGGCCAATCCATCACTGATCAATGGCAATATATTGAGACAATTCATGAGCAGTTGGAGCTCATTGCAAAAGCACAGAGGGAAATCCAGAGATCAAGGGCCTGTCTAGGCAATATGCTTGAAGTTGCCAACAGGATGATCAATGTGCTCAATAATAGAATAAGTGCTCAGTTATCAACTATGGGAATCTCCAACAGGACTGAGACTATTTTGTTAATAAAGAGGGTCCTAACACTAAGAAACCTGGTGCAGACACTAGAAACAAGGACCCAGGACATGCAGACAAAGGTCAATAGATTCACGTACAAATTTGTGGCATTGAAAAACAGAGGTCTCCCTGGCTTACTGAACAGCGCAGGAAGGCTACTTACACATGAGCAGTATGCCAAGAGGGTCAACACATTCGCCACAAATCAGATCACTGAAAGGCCTAGCACCTCAGAGGAAACAGGGCCAGCTACAGGACAAAGTCTCTACAACAGGGTAGAAAACTTATTTTTTATCATGGATGAGATCAAACATCTGTTTGAAGTGCCTCCCAACTTCTACAAATACACAGAGGCAGATGAGACATTAGAGGCAATTCTGATACATCAATTGCCCACACAGGAATACTGAACCAAAATGATATAGTTGATATTATAAACGAGAGCCTATAAATCAAATTTTCATTTAAATTCATAGGTGATCATGCACAGGAAAATTTGATAAAATCAGCATGCATGAAAAGGAAAAGGCTGGGCCAACTCAGGAGAACTAATCGGCCAATAAAGCAAGATTGACAGCTACAGATGACAGGGCCAAAAAACTACAGCACGACAGCCATAAAGGCACATTTTTCCAGAGTTAAAGCAGAACGTTAAGACCGACTCAGTGGCCTCCAAAGGTCAAAATATCCTCTGACATACATAAAGAGCACTTATTCATACATAAAGAGCACTTATTTTGTATTCAATGATGTAATAACTTTCTTATCTACTATCTTGAAAAGTGGGTGAACGCATTTATTTCTAGAATGACTCAAGGCTCTAGATATTTTGTATGACCAATTGTATATATTCCCCCCTCGCATAATCTTGCAGGGGTTGTTGTTGATCTCTCTTCAAGAGTTTCTTATGCTGTAAATTTCAGACTATTAATACAAAAGCTGATGGAATTTCCAAAGCTCTGCGTTATCTAAGTAGTTGTGGTGTTTTGCTGAATGTTACAGGATTCCTGCGTATTTCATGAATCAATAAGTTTTCTTCAAACTCTTCGTTATGTGTTTTGTCATCTTCTCATAGCTCATTCATGTTCTGTGTTTTACAGTTAATGGCAAAGAAAAAGAATAGTTCTAGGATTTAATCACAGATTACCCTAGACTCAATCTATGCTATTATAAATGTTTTCTTCAGTTACAGTTATAAAGGTGTAATTCTTAATTGCTGCACTTTCAAACTATATGCTTTCACAGTGATTGTTGTTTCAGGAATTCAAGTTTGCTCCTATGCAACATATCTCTTTCTCACACTCCCAGCTTAGTGGAAAATTCTCAATTGCTTTCCACTGGTTAATACACACTTCACCATCACAATTTCAAATTTGTTTCATGAAGTATTTAAATGGCCCTGTAATTTCAGCAACTCAACTCAATATTTCAGACAACCTGTAGCCACAGACTCCATTGCCCAATGGACTAATACTGCCTGAGAACTTACACCTTAGATGCAAAAGACATCCCTCAACCAAAACATAAAACAAAACCCTGAGCATTATAGCTAGCCTAAAATACTATCAAAACAGAGACAAATCATAAAGAGAGAGCCCTCTCTGATTACAGTTTGGCTAGAAACTGCAATCCAAAGATTGGTTAGTGGTTACCCCGGCCGTATTCCGTTGGGAGTCAAAGGGAACAACCTGGGTGTTAACACGTCTATTGGAAAGAAATTTTGATTATATCACATATCATCACATTCCTAGGCATATGAATACATTAATAGATGCATTGGCTAATTATGTTTTAGACAGACATTTGCGCAATATGTGAAAAAAAATTGTATCATAATAAACAAGAAATATAGCATCTCTCTCTCTCTCTCTCTCTCTCTCTCTCTCTCTCTATATATATATATATATATATAATGTTTGAGTGTGATACATCAACATCCAAAAAATAATGTATGTGTTCTGAATACATTTGTGGCTCGCAGACCTCAAAACTGTAAATGCTAAACTATGGACTATTCTGCGTGGTGATCATGATAACATGTTACTGCTTGTACTAAACGAGTCAGTAATCGTCGAATCCGATTTGACACCCCCACTGTGTGCCTATGATAACGACGAGGAATGTCCTCAATCCGTGCATACTCTGGGATTCCTCTGGTCAAGCCCTCCAGATTTTGGGCAATCTATTCTTCGTTGTCTTCTCCTTCTTGATAAGGAGTGACCTCGAACTATTGAGCCACGCGTCTAACTATAGGGGACATCCATACTAATATTTCTAGTCCAACATCTGCATTTACAAAATAAAGATTTCATGAATACATATATGCAAAAAAAATAGAAAACAACAAACCAAAAATGTTTCACTCACCTCCATCATCAAAGTCTTCTCCCTTTGGGAATGGCATGTCAGGATCACTGTGGAAGTTAGTCCCGCTGTATGGCCAATCCTCCACCACGATCAACTATCGTTTGAGCCACACAAAGAAGGAGGGATTGTATGACATGTGATGACCCCTCCAGTCCTGGGCATCAGCTTACCCCAACGGACCATTTGTGGATCTCATGGCATTAGGAGGTTCACCTCTGCCAGCTGATAGTGGAATAGTGGGATCCGTTACAGGAAGAAAGTCACCATAATAGAACCATATCCAAATTTCCTCAGGTTCCCTACCTTGCATTGGATAATTGGCATTTCATTTTCACTTTCATGGCTTCCGGCTAGTTGAAGACAGTGGGTGCTGTGCAGTCTACCACATACTGGAACTTAGATTTGTCGGAATCATGTAGTGCTTGAGCCCTAGCTACATTGTTAATGGTCAAGAACATCACCTGCAATACAATATCGCGTATAGTCATGATATTGATCTTACCGCATGTAGATTTCAGAGCTCCTGGCCAATGTTCCGCAAGGAGCATGTTTACATTCACCCTAATGGGACTGCCTCCATACAATTGAACTACTTCTCCTCTACGGGAAAATTCGGTAATGAAGTAAATGTCTGAAGTCTCTATGATGCAGGAGCATCCATCAAAGCTTATAAGACCCATGAGTCTTATTTCACATTTACTAAAGGGAGTGGGTTCCCTTAATCATTTCATTTATTTCCCTAAGTTTAGTTGAGTTTGAGGAAATTTAAGTTGTAAATTTAAATTGTTGAGAATATGTCGTGAATGTAGAGACTTTAGAGATAGTTGAGTAATCCTAGGAAGAGTGAGGATTTGAGGGATTTAAATGATTAATTTAGGATTTTGTTTGAGAAAAGAGTGGAGCTGAAGAAATACTTTAGGAGAAAGTGAGAGATTGTTGGATCTGAACTAAATTGGTTCATGAATCCGTATTTGTATAAATTGTGATCTTTTGAATAATTAAAGGTTAGAGAGAGCTAGAGGTTAGAGGTGACATAGAGGTTAGAGAGTAGAGGTGTGTGTAAGAGGGATATGATGAAGGTCGTTTGATTGCATATCAGGCATGTGAATTTTGTAAGTTTCTTGTGTTATTATAAATTAAAACTTGGCAGAGTTTGTCAAGAAAAGCCTGTATGTGTGTTTGTATAAATTTCCGAATTATTGAAGTATTGTATGTAAAATTTTGGTATCTTTCTACACTTCTCTAATTTATGCACACGGATGGTCAAACCCCGGATGTTTTATTCTCCCTTCGAAATAATTGAAGTTAATTAATTTACATGTTGAAATCTTGGTTTTCTTTGGTATAATGGGCTGGAGATATTGGAATACTCTGGGCAATTAACTGTGGAAAACTAAAGGCTTTCTGCACCATATTTTCCTTAGAATTGGGCCACAAGTCTATTGAGAACCGTTAATAGTCTGGATATGTTTCAAGGTCACATAAATATAGTTTAGAGATAGACTAAAATTAGCGGACAAAGACTAAATAAATTTGGCGAAACGAAGAAACCTGACAAATTTGCGAAGAAACCAGAAGAAGATCTGAATCATCTAATCGATCAGATCTGTCATATTTGACGGTCATCATGTGCCAGCAAGGAGGTTGAATCCAAACCTGGATGCGATAAATTATAGAATATGATTTGATATAGTTGAATTTCGGATCAATCACATTCGTTCGTTGTTTATGGATGAGATCTGACGGATATCGCTCTGAAAGATGCGTGTTGGTTAGCATAAGTTTCGGACGCGATGAGTTTTAAACTTGAATCTAATTTTTTTTGAGTTCTGCTAAAGCGATCGGGGTTAATAGTTTAATTAAAAAGGGGTTTAATTATTTAATTTCTAGATTTTTGTAATTGGTGCAGCTTCACTTCATACGAAGATGTATACGTGGGCCCAGAACTCATAGGTCCACGCAGAATTTTGAAAAGATTGTGTTTTGCTGCATCACTCTAGCTCCAACTCTTGGTCATGGATCACAAATACCTATCATCCAATGTCCCATAGACTGATCATGTATTGTAGTAGCTCAGGTTGAGCTCGTAGGCCCAGTGTAAGAAAGAAATTGAGGAGCCCATAATTCCTCAATACATCTAGATAATTTGGATATTCCAATGCTAATGCATCTATTCTTTCATGCTCACATTCTTTCCACTTGATCACCATCTTTCTTGCTGTAATTTGCCTACAAACACCCCGCGTTCAACTTAATATCAGTCATTGAAGGAGAAATTTCGGATTTAAGGCAATGAAATTGGGCAAAAATTGAAAAATTTTAGTTCGATGTGCCAGTGCGACTGTTTTTAAAATAGGTGCGCTGATAGCACGAGAGCCCGTGCAAAAATCCCCCAATCAACGTGGTCCTGTGTCTGGCTCCTGCACTGACCGGGGGCAATTAATTTTTTGCCAAAAGTCCCTTAAAACCCCAAAAAATATAGTTAAATGCATGAAAAACATGCATCAATACAAAGAGTAGGGCCATGACTCTTACTTGCAACTGACGGTTCGGCGATCAGCCTCCTGGATCTGCAGAAATCTGCTCCTAAAGATTTAGGGCACAAGTGGGTTAAAATTGCTCCAAATGAGGTAAAAGTGGTAAATGGTAAAAAATGTTTTACTTTTTCCCTTTTTATAAACTTTTCACCATGTTTTAGGGTTTTAAAAGCATTTTTTCACCATTTTCCCTTAGAAATGGATAATGCATTTGCTTCTTGTGCAATGACAAGTGATGGTTTGTCGATGGTGATACGAAACTAGAGTTGTATTTAAGCTCTTTTCTCGACTCGTAAAAAACTGAAATGAAAATATTGCCGAGTATTTTTCCCTTTTTAACTCGTTAAAGAAAATAAAAATGGGGAGTTCGCTTTAAGCCCTTTTCTGGCTCTCAAAACACAAAAATATTGTCGATTTCTTGTCGTTTTGACCTCGTAAATGGTTTCAAAACGTCGTTTACCCAGTATACATTTACCCCTTTTTCGGGTTGGGATAAACTATTTACGAAAAAGGTACTCCTTGGCTGACATGGTCAAGAGGTTCTCTCGAGTATTGTTTTCTACCTTTTTGAGCTCGAGGGACAACTTTACGAAAAGGGACCTTTTGGAGTTCTCTTTTCTGTGTCTCTTTCAAACTCTCTAAACATGAAAAGGATATCGAGTTTTCCCTTTTTTGAACTCGTTAAACTTTAAATGACATCGGATTTGTCACCATGACAAACACGAGCTTATCCTTCCTAAGGCTCGTTAATCTTACTAGGTCAGATCTATCTGAAGGATGGAATTACATTACAAGCATATGATATCCACTTCAAGCTTGCGATAAAAAATAATTGGGGTACCTACCAGAAATGGTGGGGGAAAATGGGAAATTTTTACCAGTTGTGTCGGCAATTTGTCACTCTTGAACATGACACTTTTATGCTTCGTGTCAGGTTGGGATATCCCCACTTCATCATTGACCTTCTTGGGTTTGGGCCACCAATTTTTGCCTTTGAATCTGATCTCTTCCATGTCATAATGACCTCTGATTCTATGGATCCAAAAGCTACCAAATTCCGGGGTCATGTCGCCGATATGTTCAAGAGTTAATCCTTCTACAGTTTACACTCATTCCTGATTCTCTGTATCATCCCTAATAATTGCATCCCTTGTCTCGTGTCGATGATGTGGGATACATCATGTCCCTCCTTCGATAAGGTCACTTCCTGGTGACTACAGTCTATTATCTAAGAAGTTGGCCGACAGACTCCCTTCTAGTACCTTAGAGCTTGCATGCCCTAATGGCAAGTTCTTCACACTCGACAACATGTTATCATTATTGGCTTTCAATCGAGTGACTTCACGGGTGTTTGAAATTAGTTCCTTATTCACACTCTGTGAATTGTGTTGTTAGTACCTTGAGAGCCATTGTCATTATTGGTGGTTTCTCTCGTGCTTGTTAATAGTTCACCTCATTGACTTGTAATCAAGCAATTTTCTAGCATGTTCGACGTCAACACATCTATTCACATGTTGGAATTTGTACTTTGATCAGGTCGTGTTGGAGCGCAAGACCCTGGGCTTAGACTACATAAGTCGAGATTACAAAGCAATGTGACATGATCATGCTTACATACATGTCTCTTTCAGACGGATGGTTGCGACCAATACACGAGTTTGTTATATGTGATCCTTCTCATTATTGGATGGCTACGACCGTACCTTGGGTTTGATATGATCCTTCTTACTAGATAGCTACGCCCATACCTTGGATCCATTTACACGATCTTCTTTTGGATGGTTGCGTCTATAACATGATTAATGTATTAGATATTTCAGTGATGTATATGTATATATGCTTGCCTGCAGGTTTTCCAACGATAGTCTTCGGTTCCATGCATCTACTTGTAAAGCATTTCACTCCTCACTCTTGTTCGGTCTTCATGCTTTAGGGGGCATCTGTTACACAACATTTTGTCCCTGTCACTGTACTCCCCGTTCCTCGATCCTGGAGGACCTCTACAGTGACCCCATGCGTTTTACTGCCATGAAGAACATGTCCCTACATCTCTCTTCATCTATAGAAGATTTCCCTCTTACATCTTTCCCAAGAATATTCCTTCAAACTCAGTTTTCAAGATTTGCGCGAGCACTCAGTTTCTTCCTTGTGCCGATTTGCAGAGTCTAAAAATGGGCCTAGCATCGAACAATGTTGGTAAGCCATTCATGACCCATGCCTTTCCTCTTTTGGCAAGTTTTTAAAAATGGAGTTGAAGCTTCTAGGTCTAGAAGCTTCGTGAATAGAAGTCTGGTAAATGTTTGAGCAAGATAGAGTCGAGATAGATCTTTTGGGCTCCTTTCCCCTATTAAAATGGAACAAACCAAAAGGGATAAGGCCTCTCCCATCATAAAAGGATCCATTCCCCCTCTATCAAAGCTATATAAACTCCTCATTTTACAACCTCGGCTGGCTAATGAAATGGATGGAATAATCTATAAATCTTGATAGCCATCTTGAGAACTTTATCCTTCTAGTTTGTGTGTGTCAAGGGAGAATAAGCTTGTAGTGTTTTCTTTGGAGCAAAGAGGAATAAGCCTTGAACTTCCATTGTTTTGAGCGTGAATCATGAGATGATTATAGTGGTGCTAGAACCCGGACATGCTAAAGGGAACCGACAGTGTCAAGGCTCTGGTTGTATTTCTCTTTGAAGTTTATTTTAATACAACTATTAATTTATTTCCTATATCGTGTGTAATATTACATTTGATAGCTTAGAACTCCTTGACATTTTAAGTATATTGAATTCAATTTTATGCTATCATGTTTTCTATTGTTTCTTGCATGTTTGTTTCATGTATTTGAACGAAAGGAACGAAAGGAAGCTAGAGCAAGGAAGCAAGATCACCATGAAGTGGCTTAGCGTTATAAGAGGTAGGCCCTCTTATTTGATTCTAATCTAAGGAAATTTACATTAGATTGTCTTGTTTGTGGTTAGACCCTCTCCACTGGGCTAGAATAATTGTCTATGTCCGTAGAGAGAATCTTCCTACTCCACACTTCCCTACAACATCAAGCCCTTCACAGGTGAGGTATTGTGTGATGTTGCTCCTCTTGAAGTTTGTGATTTATTGTTAGGGAAACCATACTTGTGGAAGCGACATGTTGTATATGATTCTATACCTCTCTCTGTGATGATTAATTTGGCTAATAAGTTGTACATGATACCAGAGGTAGCGCCTCCTAATGCCATCTCTTTGATCACTGCAAAGAAATGCAGTAAGATTATTTCCCAAACCAGGAAATTTGTTTTCCTTGTGATTCACCCCCAGGGACAGAAGAAGGTTGTGGCCATGGCTTCCAAGAAGGGCTCCTTTTCACAGCAGCAACAGATGGACAAGGTCGTGGAGGAGTATAGGGATAATTTCTTCTCACCCACAAGGGTACCTCTGCACTATCAGGTCAAGCACTTCGTCAATCTGACCCCAGGTGCGTCGATTCCCAATGGACCAATATATTGACACTCTGTTCTGGAGAACGATGAGATCAAGAGGAATATTTAGGAACTATTACAGAAAGGGCACATCAAGCCAAGCTCATCACCTTGTGGGAGCCTGATTTTATTGGTATAGAAGAAGGATGGGACATGGAGGATCTGTATTGATTATCGGCCGTTGAACAAGATCACTCTCCGGAATAGGTACCCAATCCTGCGGATTGATGACCTTCTGGAGTAGCTCAAGGGGGCCAAATATTTTAGCAAGATTGACATGAAGTCAGGTTATCACCTGGTGGCTATTGAACCCTCCGATGTGTGGAACACTACCTTCAAATCCAAAGATGGCCTTTTCAAATGGTTGGTCATGCCATTCGGATTAAAAAAAACCCCTGCAACCTTCATGAGACTGATGGATGACATCTTGTGACCCTTCACCAATGCATTCATGGTGGCGTATTTAGATGACATCTTCAGCCATAGTCGGGAAGAGCACATCCACCATATTCGAAAGGTCCCTCAAACCCTACACCAACACAAGATGTGTGATAACTTGGAGAAATGCACTTTTGTCCTGACCTCGGTTAAATATCTGGGGTACGTCATTGATGAGAAGGGTGTACATGTGGACCCATCCAAGATACAAGTCATTCGGGATTGGCCAACCCCGACCACTCTAACATAGCTCCGCAGCTTTTTGGGTCTTACCAATTTCCACCCTAGGTTCGTGTTGGGGTTCTCTCATATGACTTGGCCTTTAAGTCAAGCCACCAAGGGCAGAGTGAAAGAAAAGGTTTTTAGGTCAGAAACCCAACTGTTGGATTAGTTGGTCCTGACCCAGGTTCAGAGTTAGTTTTGCCAAACAAATCCCTACACTACTGGCCCTTTCGGCATCAACCCGTGAAGCACAGACTGAAGTCTCACTCGAAGCAATATGGGGGGATGCTAGAACCAAGTTTCCACATCCAGATATTAGTGTAATGTCATTTTATGCCATAAACCTGCCTTCGCACAGATTGATAAACCTTTTGGGCTTATCGATACAACTTCATTTAATCAACCTCTAGACCTTCGCGAAGTTCTACAACTGTTTTTCGCGAACCCTAAATAGGTGAATCAACCACTTAGATGCCTATGTGATTACTGCTAATCCCGTGTTTACCCAGATCGGCCTAAGTGTTGAGAACTTTAACATGCAATAGGATATGCTTTGCGTAAAAAAATAATATTAAGTGCATACATATAACAACATCAATTATGTAAAGTCACGTATCAATATAATATTACTTCATAAACCCATCATTCATTATAGCATAAAATTGCATTCATTCATAACAGAAGTAAATGGAAAAAATGTAGGAATTTCTGGAATAATCTCTTTATTAATAGTTCAGTTCTACTTATAGACTCAAGACTTCCCTGCGCACTCAACTGTGGAATATTCTCTAGGCCTCTGCGTACATAGCTACAGAGCCTCTCTTCTACTCTAAGACTTTTTCGCTCTTTTCTCTATTGACCCATTACATTCATCTTCATCATTGATACTACCTGTCTTACACATCCTAAGACACACCTTTTTATACAATCCCATGGCTTGCGGACCATGGGTAGATCTTCAAAAGCCTACTCAAATAACATAAAAGAAGGGTAAAACCGTTTATGTCACTTTACTTTCTACACGCTCCACGACCACAACTTGTAGAGACTTTACATTCTATACAACAAAACTTGGGCTTTTTGCCCCAAAGCTGACCCTGTCCCAACACCAACAACAAGCCTTCTCTGAGTTGAATAATAGCCTCTGTTTTGCACCAATAGTCACATTACCAAACCTGCAACAACCATTTGCGATTGAGATAGACGCCTCCGACTATGCTATTGTTGTGGTTCTTACTCAACATGGGCATCATGTGGCTTACCACAGTGATACATTTTCAGACTTAATCCAAAAGTACCCCATTTACGACAAATAAATGTATTCAATTTTGTAGGCCTGCCATCAATGGAAGCATTACATTATGGTGAAGGAAACGGTCATCCACACAGACCACCAGCCTCTATATTTCATACAGACACAAGGGAAGTTGCAGAACGATCACCATTAGAAATGGTCCACCTATTTGCAATAGTTCCATTTTAACATTAAGTATAAGAAGGGCAACACCAATAATTTTGTTGATTGCCTCAGCTGACTGCTAGTCATGGTGCTGATCATAGTGCTTGACTCCTGTGGGCACAAGACATCCAGGTGATCGCATCTTTACAAGAGCGATCCAGAATTTGGAAGCATATGCCAAAAACTCCTAGAAGGGAAGAAAGTTCCAAATTTTCACCTTAAGGATGCAGTGTTATGCCACCTAGGACACATTTGTGTTCCTTCAAGTGAGCGTGCCAAGATGATTTTGGAGGCACACTATCGTAAGGTTGCTGGACATTTTGGAGTAGAGAAAACAGTGGCGGTATTGCATAAGTATTTTTATTGGCTGAAACTTCGTCAAGATGTTGGGTGGTACATTAGATCCTGCACCTCCTGTGCCATTTCCAAACCAACTTGTTAGCGCTTGAAATTTCACCTCAGGCTGAGAAAGGTAAACCTCAAGGCAACATCAAACCATTTAGCCTCGTAGCTAGCCCTACGGGGCAGGAGAAGGCTCTCTTCGGTCTATCTCGGTAAAATCTTCAATAGATGAGATGACCAATAAGGTAACACTGATATTAGGCTAGTAAACTGATCAAAAGGTTGATTTGGGGTTTTTTAGGGTTTTTGGTGGCAAATTGAGGGGATGGTAATTTTGGGTGCGGGGATTGGACACAGTTTCTGCAGGGGGTTCTTTGGGGCGAGGTAGGAGATAGTATTGATGCCTTTGATATGAGGTGGATGGTCAGGAATGAAAGGTGAGGAGCTAAAGAGAGCAAACAATAACTTTGAATTCTCTTTAGACAGTAGAAAACATTGAAATTAAACAAACTAAAAGCAGAGCATGGCAGGCATGAATTCTTACTTTAACACTTCATTTGTTTAATGTGAAGAAGTAAAAGAAAGGAAATGAGTAACATAACAAGCTTACAAGTACATTGAGAAACACACCAACAACACATGAGTCTACAAGAATCCCAAAGAGGAATGCAAAACCCTGGTCTTCCTTAGCCAAAAATTGCAGAGATACAGTGAATAATACAATGATAGCTTCTCCCTCAAGAGTCCAACCATGAAAATGAGCAAGAAAGTACATAATATAGATGATATAACCTATTTCCTTGCCTCCATGGGTCGAGCTCACTATCCTAGGAGCTATTTCAACCACTTCTAAACTAAGCACTACAAACTAGGCAGTCAAAACAACTTGCCTCTATAAGCTAGGAAACCAATTCATTCATTTAATATTTACCCTTTTCATGAATGAATCTTCTAGAAGTGTTACATAAGAGTAAAAGTGTCTTAAAAGTAAAATAATTACATCAAAGAGAATCATAATTCACTCCAAAAAGTCAAACTGGGTCAAAATGCGCTTTTCTGAGCTGTACAGTGCATTTTGGAAAAATCTGCCTGACGGGTCGCGCGCATTTGGAGCCACTTTTGGGGCACTTTCAGGTGGCCAAATTGAGCAAGAGTAGGCGTTTTGAAAAGGTCTATGAGTCTACTTTCCAACCCAACTGGAATTCCTGCATTTCGAGTTCATTTGCCCTGTCAAAAATCAAATCTCCCAAGACTGCTTTCTGCAATTCAAAAAAGTGGCAGAAAGTCATTTTTTACTAGTTTTTTGACTTTCTGGAGGCCCAAAACTTCACCAAATCTCAAGTCCATCCATGAGCATGTGTAAATTTGCATGAAAAATCTAGAAATGCTGAGTTTTTGTTAAATGGAGTTGCCATGATGAAGGGTCGCGCGGGGGGTTAGACTCGTTAATGGGAAAAACCTGCAAATTGCCTGAAAATGCCAAAATTCACCCAAAATTCTCAAAATTTCTTGGGATTTGTGTTGTGGCTAGGCTATTTAGTGCCTTGATCCTTGAGTGAAGCCTCATCCAAGATACAGAGGGGATTGGTCCTCTTTCTCCGTTTTAGTGGCTCGGTGAACCGCCTTTGAAACATCTTCATCTTTGCCTTGCACACATGCATTCTTGCCCAGTAATGATTCTTCATGTTCCTCAGCAATTTCCTCTCTTGGTTGGCCTTAGCCAACAACCTCTCCAAGTGTGCATTTACCCGGATGAGCATGGACTCTCGGTCAGCGGGCAATGGGTCACCGGGTATTCTTCGGTTCAAGATTCGGTCACTACGAATCCTCCACAGCTCATCAAGTGCTTGCTCATCTTCCAACTGTTTGTTGCGTTGCTCCAGGTATGTGATGGTCCATTGTGCACCCTCTAATCTCCTCTACAAGGCATCATTTTCAACTCTGAGATGCTGAATGATCTCCTTTGCCTCTTGGCTCGGAGAACTGGCCTTAAGATCAACAAGCTCAATATCTGGAACTCCTGATGGCCCCTCATCAGTCATGGGCTGTTTGCCCCTCCCTCGTACCTATGCTGGTGAAGAAAGTGAGGCCCCTTCCACCTGATGTGGAGATAACACTCGCTGAGCCGATGAAGAAGGCGAGACCCCTTCCACATGTTGTGGAGAAAGTACTCGCTGAGCTGCTGCAAATAAGGCTCTTGGGCCTTTCTGATAGGTAACCAGAGGTGAGGAGCTGACATGTCTAGTGACAGGGATGTCATGCTGCTAGGATGGTCCTCCCTCCTCGTGAACAACCTCAGGATGTGGCGAGGGTGGTGCTGTGAAAAACTCACGAGAGATGAACTCCTCCCATGAGATGCCCTGCTGAGCCAACTGATGCAATACTACAAGTTGAATTAGACCATAATGGTACAGGCTCCTATACTGCTGTGCCGGGCTCTTCCTCTGCAACATGGGCACCATCCTCTGAATGTTTTGATAGAAGAAAACAAGGATGTTCATCATCCTCACTCGGGTGAAGTGCATCAAGAGGCGAATATGGTATGAATATACCTGTGAAAATATGCCCTCACAGGCAAAATAGTGCATGATGAGCCTCATCATGGGAGCATACTCGCTCCTGAGAAACCTGAATGAAAACACACCACCCAAATGTCTCATGAATGGTGGCCAGACAAAAGGCTTAAAGTGAACACTATCCAACACCTTGCGCTTATTCCACACCTCCCCAACAGTAGGTATCCCTGTGGCATGTGAGATCACCTCGGGTGTCAATGTAAATTTCACCCTTGCAAGGTTGACATGTCCATCATGCAAGTGTAAGATAAATAGGCGAGGCAACTCTCTGTGGTGCTGAATCCGAGAGATCCTCTCACAAAACTCATAGCAAGACATATACTGGAAACATGTGATTGCCATAGGACAAGCCTGTAACTCTGCTAAAGACGTGGGCTCCTCTCGCCTATGATGACCACCCTTTCCACCCTTATGAGGCCTCCTCTGTACCTCAATCTCTGAAGCTGATGACTGGTCATCACTTTGCTCATAGGTTTCGGTTTCTGAAATTGTTTAAAGAGCAAAGTGGACAAACTGTGCTGCTGTTTCTACCTGTAAAAAGATGATTTATATGCTATTTCAAGGGGACAAGGAACATGAGGGAAATGTTAGGGGAGCGACATTTTTACAAGGAAAATGGGAATACATGTATACAACAGGGAATTTAGGGAAAAAAACACTGCAAATATCACTGCATATGCATCATTAAATACATGTGTTTACATGGGTATTATGAGGGGTAGGGTTAGGGCTTGATTTTTTATTTTTTAGGGAAAAGGGGTAGGGTTTATTTTCTTTACAAATTTAAAAGGGAGATTTATATGGACATACAGGGAAAATGAAATGGGAATGAGGAAAAATGAGTACAAGGGAAAAAACCATTGAAACAGCAACAAACCCTAGCAAATTTTTACAAATTTAATATACAGCCATATGGAGCGTTTTCTCTTGCACAATTTGATCATTAAAAACACAATCATGATGTCCTTCAAACATAACCAGCAATCATTTCCAAGTTTGGAGAACCTACCTCAAGCAATTTGATGATTTGGAGGGTGCTTGAACAAATTTGCAACGAGTTTGGAAGGGAGGTCGCTGACGGGTCGCGCGCCTCACCCAACGGGTCGCGCCCATTAAAAAACTGAACTATGGGAACCCCTCTGACGGGTCGCGCGCCTCTGACGGGTCGCGCGCCTGGCCTGACGGGTCACGCGCCTGTCAAACGCCCGAATTCGCTTAACTTTCACTCCTTTCACTCAATCACTCACCCAAACTCTCTTGCAAGTGTCTTGGATGCACAATGAGAGTAAAAGGAGGGAGTTTGCGTCTTTATAGGTTTCATTTGAATAAATTTCATGCTCAAACCCACTTTCTAATGTTTCTCTTTGACACTTTATAAAACTGACTTTTTGGTTTCCTTTGTCCTGAAATTGACTCATTTAGTGCTTTGGCTTGATTCTTTTTGCAGGGAGATCATCTGAGGGATCTTGGCAAGGGGACCAAGGTTACATGCTGTCTGCTGAAATCTTTTGAAATTTCATCACTTTTTACAAAATATTAAAAAAAATGACCTTGGCTTTAAAAACAGAGTTTTTAAATCCAAGGTGAAAATTAACTGTGCAAGATAAAAAACTTCGAAGAAACATCTTTACAATCATCCCTCTGGCTTGCTGAGCACTTATTGACCTTCAGAAACATGACCTTGTAAACATACTTGACCAAAACCCTAGACCTAGGAATTTGACCTCAAGACAAGACAAGACAAGCTTGAAAGAGCTCAATGACTGAAATGACCTGATCCAGCAAATGCCAAGAGGGGTATAAATACACCAGCTCCTCCATCAGGGTTATGGCATGCCTAATGGGATGCAAAAATTGACATTGATGAAACACCTACTTATGCAAATGCAAAGAGTTTTGATCGCTGATGGAGGGCTCAAGACCAACTCTAACATTGGCTCCAATGGGGATGGTAGCTCCTTGGAGGTACCAAGAACCTTAGACCTCTGGGAGAGCAGACCAGTGCTTTATTAACATTGGGCAATGGAGTCAACTTTTACACATGTGGCCAAATTTGGACAACTTTATTTGACTTTGACATTTGACTGAAATTTAAACTAACTTTGACATAAACCGACTCACTTTATGCAGAAAATAGGCTGACTAAAACAACTTGAAAAACTCACACCAACTAATCACCCCTTTCAGAATTATAGCCTTCACCTCGGGCCCCAAACTGAATATGGGAGATCAGTTCACACTTGCTGCAGAATAAAAGTAAAATGGTAATTACAATGAGAGTGATTAGAGTAGAAAATGCTCAAGCATGATATCTTTTGAGCAGCCGGCCATTCACTGACCCACCGAGACATTCATCACCATTCATTTCTTTGAGAAGAAAAGCATTTGGACCACGGTACACTGCAATTTTGTAGGGACCTTTCCACAAGTTGTCGAATTTGCCATGTTTCCCTTTGTCTTCATTTCGGGTATCCCATCTCAAAAAAACATCATCGATCTGAAAATCATCTGATTTGGCCTTTTTGTCATAGATTTTCTTTATGCGCTCCTGCAACTTAAGGGAATTTTGATGAACCTCCTCTCGTGTTTGCTGTAAATGAATCATTTAACTGATCCGCCATTGCATAGGATCCTCCTTGCCACCAGCTTCTTGAAACAACTTGGCTACTGGAACACTAAGTGAAGTAGGAAACACTGCATCTACTCCATAAACCAATTCAAAAGGTGACATACCAATTGACTTCTTTTGACTTACCCAATCAGCCCATAATGGATTTACTAACTTTTTGTGCCAGCTCTTCTTATTTATTTCCAGCAATTTCTTTATGATGTTCACTAGAGATTTGTTCGAAGATTCAGCCAGCCCATTACCTTGCGGATGGTAGGCAGTCGAATGCCCCTAGCTGATGTTATATTTGTAGCAAAAATCAACTATTTTCTTCGATTTGAATGCTGTTGCATTATCTGTAATCAACTTGTGTGGCAGCCGAAACGTGACAATATGTTACTTTCAAGAAAATAAATAATTACCGAATTCGTGGCTTGCTGGGTGGGAATGGCTTCAATCCACTTCGTGAAGTAATCTGTGGCGGTCAAGATCCATCGATGCTGCCCGGAAGATGCTGGGTGGATTTCGCCAATAAAATCCAAGCCCCATTGCTGAAATGGTGCGCTGATTTCAACGGGCTTGAGAGGCAACGACTGTAATTTCTGCTTTCCTTGAAAAATTTGACATTCGTGACAGCTCTTTACCGCTTTATACACATCAGAAAACAAAGAAGGCCAATAGAAACCAGCTCTCAAAATCTTATTAGCCGTGGTCTTCCAAAACAAGTGACCCCCACAGTCACCTTTATGAAAATCTTCTACTGTTGTTTTAGCTTCTTCTTCGACCAAACAGTTCAGCAATATGCCACCAGGATCTTTCCAATAAAGTGCTGATTTGATAATGCAAAATTTGGCAGCCTTTAGCTTCAATGTTCTAGATTTGTTTCTAGGCATCCCAGGGGGTGAAGACAAATTTTGAAGCACATAAACTATATCAGCATACCAAGGAGAAGACACAAAGATATCGGATACCTGTAGAGCTGAATTTTCTTCGTCTTCATCGGACAAGGCAACAATCAAATTGATGTCAAGGACGTGAAGATTCGTTTCAGCCATCAACTTAGCAAGACCTTGACCTTTAATCAACTTGATAGGCTTAATTTATACATCATACTCTAATAGTGCAGAGATCCACTTACCCCTTCTTCCTTCCAGTTCCGTTTGTACTAAAACATCCTTAACAGCTGCATTGGGAACATATGCTAATATATGAGAATTCAATATGTATACCCGGAAATCTTTCAAGGCTTTGATCAGCGCCAATGCTTTCTTCTCAATAATATTATAATTCAACGCTCCGTCCCTTATGATGCGGCTGAAAAAAGCGATGGGCCTCTCAACCCCATCTCTCTTTTGCATCAATACGGCTGCCAACGTATGCTCAGAAGAAAATGAAAATAAAATAAAATCCTGTGTATAATCTGGGCTGATCAAAGTTGGGGCTGAAGATAAGATTACCTTTATCAAATTAAAAGACTTTACCGCCTCTTCGGTCCACTTGAGCTCGCTGTCCTTCTTGAGCATGTTGGTTATCTCTCTAAGATGTTCGGCAAGATTGGGGATGAAGCGACGCAGAAAATTCAATTTTCCATTGAAGGACTGCATTTCTTTCTTGCTTCGGGGTTGCTCTAATTGCTGAATTGCTTCCACCCGTGCAGGATCTATACGAATGCCATCTTTAGAAATAATATGGCCTAGCAGCTTGCCTTCACTCATAGAAAAAAGGCTCTTCTTCGGATTCAATGAGATACCATACTTTCTACACTTTTGAAACACCTTAGTCAAATGAAACAGATGCTCTTCATCTGATTTAGAAAACACGGTCAGATCATCAAGATAAACAACCAAAAAGACATCCTTCTCATTTGCAAAGGCCATGTCCATTTCCCGCTGAAATGTGGCACCCGCGTTCTTCAATCCAAACGACATCTTGGCATAATGAAAAGTACCCCATGGAGTAGTAAATGCTGTCTTGTCACGGTCATCTTCATGTACCAAAATTTGATTATACCCAGAATAACCATCAAGCAATGACATCCTTTATGCCCCCACTACCCGCTGCAATATATGGTCCATTTTGGGCAACGAATAATTGTCCTTTAATGACACCTTGTTCAGATTTCTAAAGTCTATACACAATCGAATCTCGCCGGTCTTCTTTCTCACGGGCACCAAGTTGGAAATCCAATCAGAAAACTGGATTGGCACTATGATTCCAGACTTATACAACCTGTTGACTTCCTTCTCAATCAATGGCAGCAATTTAGGATTAATTCTTCTCAACTTTTGTCGGAAAGGCTTTTGATTTGGTTTTATGGGAATGGTATGCTGAATGATACTTGTGTCATATGTTTTCAAATCTGAATAATCCCATGCAAAAACATTAGAAAACGAAGACAACAATCTGATATATTCTTTCTTTACCTTTGGCGACAATGCTTTCGAGAGCTTCACCATCTTTGGATTTTCGGCTGTCCCAAGATTCACATCTTCAACACCTTCGTCCGTTGGCCTCAAAGTTGGCTTGCAAGACACATCATCTTGATCGAACAATTCTTCTAAAGGAATTAATCCTTTAGGAATGTAATTGTCCTTGAGCTGCAAAACATCCATCTGATTTACTCCTTCAGCTTCCGTGTCTATTGAAATATCTTCAAATTTACCCTCAATTTGCAGAAAATCTTTGATTTCTTCGTCATCTTGGAAAACTTTATCTGGAATTGTAGGACGATGCTTTACATATATCTCAAACTTATTGCTGGAATTCATGCGTATATTCAGATTACTTGCTGCCTTAGCCAATGCATCCGCAACACCATTTTGAATCCGGTGCACACATGTCAAAGTATGTTCTGAAAACCGCTTTAAGATATCTAGGACAGCATTTCGATATGCTCGCATACGAGGATGTTTGGCCTGAAATTCACCTTTCACTTGCTTGATAACCAACTTGGAGTCGCCATATACCGCTATCTTCTTTGCCTTCAACTTCCGAAGGATTTTCAGACCAGCAATAAGAGCTTCGTATTCCGCCTCATTATTTGAACAATCAAATGCCAATTTATAAGAACATACCCGTACCTTTCTTGGAACTTGGTTTTGAACTGAAAACGGGCTTCGAATCCACACACCTATACCAGCACCATCGCTGCCCACTGCGCCATCAAAATCCATGGTCCAGAGACCATCCTCATCATCTTCTAAGTGCTGAAAATCTGATGTTGATGCATGCTCTGTTTGCTGCCCATTTGTTTCAGCAATTGGCCTTATGACAGCAGACCTTTCTTCACTTTCCTTTCTCAAAACTTCTCTGAAATTTTTTGAAATGTCTGGTATATCTTCTACTTGAACTAACTGACTATCTACCTCATTGAAATTATCGACAAACAAAACAAAAGATTCTAAATATGTTTGTACATAATTTACAGGATGATTGACTGAATTTTCCTTACTAGTGATCATGTATTTCATCTTTTGTTCCCGATATAACTTCCTCATTTGACCGAAAACTGGAATTGTGGCATATGAAAAATCAAGCTGAAGTGTACCTTTGAGCTTGGCTCCCCATGATCTCGATAGTAACATGCCAAACCGCGGAGGAATGTCCGCCACCACCACATCCATCAAAACATTCTTCGCGGGAATTTGATCTAGACTCACCACCAAGTCTTTGATCAAACCAATACATCTTACCCGGCTGGAATCAAACGAATACAAATCATGATACTTCCTTGTGATGTCAAGTCCTAGCTTCTCCATGATCATTTTCGGCATCAAATTATGCGAAGCTCCCCAGCCAAACATGGAATTATGCAACACATACTCATGCAATCGCAAACTGATATAAAATGGAGGAACATCACTTTCATGAGACTCACCATTTAAAGCTGGCCCAAAAATCAAATCTGGCTGATCATATTGTACATTCACCGTGTCTAGCATTGGATCAAAATTCAACATCTTGGAGAGCTGGCCTCGGTAGGTGCTATTCTTCATGATTTCTATCAAAGGAATGGGCACTTTCAACTTTGCAATCTCATTCTCCAAACTGAAAACTAAAACCTTCTCACCTTCTTTAGCCGGATTATCTCTTTTTTCAGCTTTATCTTTTGGTGCATTTGATGGCTGATCCGTCTTAGCTGCTGGTGATGATTGACTTGTTGAAGGACCGACTATGTCTTTTCCTTTTGCGTGTGGGGAAGCCGAATCATTCTTTGCTGAAGTATCTTTCCTTTTCTGAATGGGATTTATAGGAACAGCTCGGTTTCTCAATTGTCTTTGCTGGCCTTGCTGGGCTGATAAAGCATGCAAATACCCTCTTTGATACTCTTCGGATTCTTCTTCAAGTATTGCATCGTTTGACAAAATATAATGCTCATCTTGGGGAATGATGGAATTACTCACCAACTCATCTTCTTCTGTAATATAAGTGGGCATATCATCAGGAGTGAAGAAGTGATTTTCCTCTCCAACATTATCACCTTCATCCTCTGATTCTTGGCTAACAAAATTCTGCTGAAAAGGAGGTTTCATTTGCTGCTGAACTGCTGCCTCTTGTGCCTTTGTTTCACGCTGCTTGATCCTATATTGTTGCTGCTGACCTCTGAAATTTGGATTACGAATCTGCGGTTCCGGCTTGACAATCTGAACATTTTCAAATGCTCTTTTAAGCTGCTCAACCTCACGAAGAAGCTGATTTGATGTGGATGCTTCCTCCTTGATTGTGACTCGCTTTTCAGCCTTCATTCTTGCTCTTTTATCATTCAAGTTTGCCTCAACGCTGACAACAATCTTCTGCATATCCTCCAAGGTAGGAGGATCTCTATCTCTCAATGAATAGGCCATCTCCGGATCAAAACCATCCGGAAACTTAAGAAGTGCTGATTTTCTAGATGGCCTCAAATCATTAGGAATAACATTATAAACTGTATTGAATCTGATTATGTAAACTTGAACGGACTCACCCGGATTACGTTTGAGATTGTTGCATTCTGCATTAATCTAAAGCGGATCTTTTCTGATTTCCCATCGATCTAAAAACTGATTCTGAAGTGCTTCCAAGGTGGCAATGCTATTAGCTGTCAACCCTCTGAACCATTTTCTAACTTCTCGTGCAAATGTTTGCACGAACAACCGCATGGTAACATCTTCTTCATCTAACTCATATAGATCAAAGAAAGTGGTCATTTTGTCGATATGTTGCTGAGCGGTAATACTTTGTGGAGTGCCATCAAACATGGGAATTTTACTTTGATAATCAGCTGGCATATCATGAAGATTTGCAGACAAAGCTAGTGGGGCAAACCGAGCAGCCATTGCTTTAGGAGGAGGAGTAGGATGAGTATGAGGAGGAGGAGCTGTGATAGCAGGGACTATAATAAGAGGAGGTGTAGTTTGTGGAGTCGGAGGGGTAGGAGAAGTAGGAGGGGTATGGGGTGTAGAAGGAGAACTCACTGTGGATTCGGGATAGGTGATTATAGGCGAAACTGAAACATAAGGAGGATAAGATTCTTCGTGAGCCGTGATAGTGGATCCAATATGATCAGAGATATTCTCAACAAAATAAGCAAGGGTAGTAGCTTGAATATGCGTCTGGAGATGTCTCAAGATGAGATTTTCAACCAATTTGTTATGTTTCTCAAATTCAATAGCAGCTGCAAAATCAGGGTCAAGAACTAGAGAATCTAGCACACTTTCAGACTTGGCTTTAAACAGAGACAAGTCAAAGCTTTCGTCAAAATCTAAATCTTCAAGATAATCAAAAATAGCTGGGCATGAATGAGATTTGAAAACGGGTCTAGGATCTGTAGCCAGCTTGTTTTGCTCAAAAAGACTAGGAAAGAAAAACCATTCAGCCTGTGAAAACTCTCAACCTATCATCAACGGCTCAGAGTTAAAAATTATACTGGGATAAAGTGTCAATGAAGTGCTACGTTCACAAGCTCACGGAGATTGACTGAAGCAGCGTTTATCTATTAAAGCTGATGTAAAACAAGAGCGTTTTCGAAGGCTACCTGGCGTAACTTCAGGCTCCGTCTAAGACTTATGAAATAACACGTCAATGAGCAAACGATTAGTTTGTTCTCCCCAGTATGGTCGCCAGTATCTTAGCGCTTGAAATTTCACCTCAGGCTGAGAAAGGTAAACCTCAAGGCAACATCAAACCATTTAGCCTCGTAGCTAGCCCTACGAGGCAGGAGAAGGCTCTCTTCGGTCTATATCGGTAAAATCTTCAATAGATGAGATGAACAATAAGGTAACACTGATATTAGGCTAGTAAAATTATCAAAAGGTTGATTTGGGGATTTTTAGGGCTTTTGGTGGCAAATTGAGGGGATGGCAATTTTGGGTGCGGGGATTGGACACAGTTTCTGCAGGGGGTTCTTTGGGGCGAGGTAGGAGACAGTATTGATGCCTTTGATCTGAGGTGGATGGTCAGGAATGAAAGGTGAGGAGCTAAAGAGAGCAAACAATAACTTTGAATTCTCTTTAGACAGTAGAAAACATTGAAATTAAACAAACTAAAAGCAGAGCATGGCAGGCATGAATTCTTACTTTAACACTTCATTTGTTTAATGTGCAGAAGTAAAAGAAAGGAAATGAGCCACATAACAAGCTTACAAGTACATTGAGAAACACACCATCAACACATGAGTCCACAAGAATCCCAAAGAGGATTGCAAAACCCTGGTCTTCCTTAGCAAAAAATTGCAGAGATACAGTGAATAATACAATGATAGCTTCTCCCTCAAGAGTCCAACCATGAAAATGAGCAAGAAAGTACATAATATAGATGATCTAACCTCTTTCCCTGCCTCCATGGGTCGAGCTCACTATCCTAGGAGCTGTTTCAACCACTTCTAAACTAAGCACTACAAACTAGGCAGTCAAAACAACTTGCCTCTATAAGCTAGGAAACCAATTCATTCATTTAATATTTACCCTTTTCATGAATGAATCTTCTAGAAGTGTTACATAAGAGTAAAAGTGTCTTAAAAGTACAATAATTACATCAAAGAGAATCATAATTCACTCCAAAAAGTCAAACTGGGTCAAAATGCGCTTTTCTGAGCTGTATAGTGCATTTTGGAAAAATCTGCCTGACAGGTCGCGCGCCCCTGCCTGACGGGTCGCGCGCCTTTGGAGCCACTTTTTGGGCACTTGCAGGTGGCCAAATTGAGCAAGAGTAGGCTTGTTGGATAGGTATGTGATTCTACTTTCCAACCCAACTGGAATTTCTGAATTTGGAGTTCATTTGCCCTGTCAAAAAATCAAATCTCCCAAGACTTCTTTCTGCAATTCAAAAAAGTGGCAGAAAGTCATTTTTTACTAGTTTTTTGACTTTCTGGAGGCCCAAAACTTCACCAAATCTCAATTCCATCCATCAGCATGTGTAACTTTGCATGAAAAATCTGGAAATGCTGAGTTTTTTTCAAATGGAGTTGCCATGATGAAGGGTCGCGCGGGGGGTGAGACCCATTAATGGGAAAAACCTGCAAATTGCCTGAGAATGCCAAAATTCACCCAAAATTCTCAAAATTTCTTGGGATTTGTGTTGTGGCTAGGCTATTTAGTGCCTTGATCCTTGAGTGAAGCCTCAGCCAAGATACGGAGGGGATTGGGCCTCTTTCTCCGTTTTAGTGGCTCGGTGAACCGCCTTTGAAACATCTTCATCTTTGCCTTTCACACATGCATTCTTGCCCAGTAATGATTCTTCATGTTCCTCAGCAATTTCTTCTCTTGGTTGGCCTTAGCCAACAACCTCTCCAAGTGTGCATTTACCCGAATGAGCATGGACTCTCGGTCAGCGGGCAATGGGTCACCGGGTCTTCTTCGGTTCAAGATTCGGTCACTACGAATCCTCCACAGCTCATCAAGTGCTTGCTCATCTTCCAACTATTTGTTGCGCTGCTCCAAGTATGTGATGGTCCATTGTGCACCCTCTAATATCCTCTGGAAGGCATTATTTTCAACTCTGAGATGCTGAATGATCTCCTTTGCCTCTTGGCTCGGAGAACTGGCCTCAAGATCAACAAGCTCAATATCTTGAACTCCTGATGGCCCCTCATCAATCATGGGCTGTTTGCCCCTCCCTGGTACCTATGCTGGTGAAGAAAGCGAGGCCCCTTCCACTTGTTGTGGAGATAACACTCGCTGAGCCGATGAAGAAGGCGAGACCCCTTCCACATGCTGTGGAGAAAGTACTCGCCGAGCTGCTGCAAATAAGGCTCTCGGGCCTTTCTGATAGGTAACCAGAGGTGAGGAGTTGACATGTCTAGTGACAGGGATGTCATGCTGCTGGGATGGTCCTCCCTTCTCGTGAACAACCTCAGGATGTGGCGAGGGTGGTGCTGTGAAAAACTCACGAGAGATGAACTCCTCCCATGAGATGCCCTACTGAGCCAACTGATGCAATACTACAAGCTAAATCAGACCATAATGGTACAAGCTCCTATACTGCTGTGCCGGGCTCTTCCTCTGCAACATGGGCACCATCCTTTGAATGTTCTGATAGAAGAAAACAGGGATGTTCATCATCCTCACTCGGGTGAAGTGCATCAAGAGGCGAATATGGTATGAATATACCTGTGAAAATCTGCCCTCACAGGTAAAATAGTGCATGATGAGCCTCATCATGGGAGCATACTCGCTCCTGAGAAACCTAAATGGAAACACACCTGCCAAATGTCTCATGAATGGTGGCCGGACAAAAGGCTCAAAGTGAACACTATCCAACACCTTGCGCTTATTCCACACCTCCCCAACATTAGGTATCCCTGTGGCATGTGAGATCACCGCGGGTGTCAATGTAATGTTCGCCCCTGCAAGGTTGACATGTCCATCATGCAAGTGTAAGACAAATAGGCGAGGCAACTCTCTGTGGTGCTGAATCCGAGAGATCCTCTCACAAAACTCATAGCAAGACATATACTGGAAACATGTGACTGCCATAGGACAAGCATGTAACTCTGCTAAAGAGGTGGGCCCCTCTCGCCTATGATGACCACCCTTTCCACCCTTATGAGGCCTCCTCTGTACCTCAATCTCTGAAGCTGATGACTGGTCATCACTTTGCTCATAGGTTTCGGTTTCTGACATTGTTTAAAGAGCAAAGTGGACAAACTGTGCTGCTGTTTCTGCCTGTAAAAAGCTGATTTATATGCTGTTTCAAGGGGACAAGGAACATGAGGGAAATGTTAGGGGAGGGACATTTTTACAAGGAAAATGGGAATACATGTATACAACAGGGAATTTAGGGAAAAACACTGCAAATATCACTGCATATGCATCATTAAATACATGTGTTTACATGGGTATTATGAGGGGTAGGGTTAGGGCTTGATTTTTTATTTTTTAGGGAAAAGGGGTAGGGTTTATTTTCTTTACAAATTTAAAAGGGAGATTTATATGGACATACAGGGAAAATGAAATGGGAATGAGGAAAAATGAGTACAAGGGAAAAAACCATTGAAACAACAACAAACCCTAGCAAATTTTTACAAATTTAATATACAGCCATATGGAGCGTTTTATCTTGCACAATTTGATCATTAAAAACACAATCATGATGTCCTTCAAACATAACCAACAATCATTTCCAAGTTTGGAGAACCTACCTCAAGCAATTTGATGATTTGGAGGGTGCTTGAACAGATATGCAACGAGTTTGGAAGGGAGGTCGCTGACGGGTCGCGCGCCTCACCCAACGGGTCGCGCCCATTAAAAAACTGAACTGTGGGAACCCCTCTGACGGGTCGCGCGCCTCTGACGGGTCGCGCGCCTGGCCTGACGGGTCGCGCGCCTGTCAAACGCCCGAATTCGCTCAACTTTCACTCCTTTCACTCAATCACTCGCCCAAACTCTCTTGCAAGTGTCTTGGATGCACAATGAGAGTAAAAGGAGGGAGTTTGGGTCTTTATAGGTTTCATTTGAATAAATTTCATGCTCAAACCCACTTTCTAATGTTTCTCTTTGACACTTTATAAAACTAAATTTTTGGTTTCCTTTGTCCTGAAATTGACTCATTTAGTGCTTTGGCTTGATTCTTTTTGCAGTGAGATCATCTGAGGGATCTTGGCAAGGGGACCAGGGTTACATGCTGTATGCTGAAATCTTTTGAAATTTCATCACTTTTTACAAAAAATTAAAAAAATGACCTTGGCTTTAAAAATAGAGTTTTTAAATCCAAGGTGAAAATTAACTGTGCAAGATAAAAAACTTCGAAGAAACATCTTTACAATCATCCCTCTGGCTTGCTGAGCACTTATTGACCTTCAGAAACATGACCTTGTAAACATACTTGACCAAAACCCTAGACCTAGGAATTTGACCTCAAGACAAGACAAGACAAGCTTGAAAGTGCTCAATGACTGAAATGACCTGATCCAACAAATGCCAAGAGGGGTATAAATACACCATCTCCTCCATCAGGGTTATGGCATGCCTAATGGGATTCAAAAATTGACACTAATGAGACACCTACTTATGCAAATGCAAAGAGTTTTGATTGCTGATGGAGGGCTCAAGACCGACTCTAACACAACCATCAAGAAGCAAGACCTGTATACTCCTCTACCTATTCCTAGTTGGCCTTGGTAATCTGTCTCCATGGATTACATGTCATTCCTTCCTTCTACTAAGCACGACAACGATTTCATTTTCGTGGTCGTTGATAGATTCTCTAAGATGGCCATTATGGAGGCTTACAAGAAGAGTATGACAACAGAGGCCACTGCTAAGCTCTTATTTGAGCGAGTATGGGTACACTTTGGGATCTCATGGTACATTATCTCATATCAGGACAACATGTTCCTAAGTGTGTTTTGGTCAAGTCTTTGGTCGATGATGGATACAAAACTTACTAAGTCCACAGATTTCCATCCCCAAACTGATGGCCAAACAAAGGTTGTCAATAGGATGATCATACACATTATGTGCATGTAAAACTCAAAGCGTCCATGCAAGTGGGATGAAAGTCTCTGCTATGTCCAACACAGCTACAATAGAGCTCTCCATAGCTCAACTGGTCACAACCCCTTTTAGGTAGGGCTGGGATTTCAACCATTATGCCCGATTGATGTGGCCATACCATTTGCAGCCACTCAGGTAGATTGGACTCACGTTCAGTTTGAAGATGAAAGGGCCAACAAATTCATTGAGTGCATTCAACACACCCACCAGCAAGTCAATGATATATTGGACAGAGCCAATGCTAAGTACAAGTGGGGCCATGATCATCATCAAGTGTCGCACAAGTTCTAGGTGGGCGAAAAAATTTGGCTACATTTGCAGAAGGAGTGCCTTGCTGGACCCCACAACAAGGTTCACCCGCTCCGATATGGGCCATACACCATCACTAAGGTCATCGGCGACAATGCCTTCGAGCTCAACATGCCACCATTCCTTGGTATGCACCCAATGTTTAATGTAGATCGGCTTCAGCCATACTTTCCATCATTATTGGACACATATAACATTGCAGAACAACTCACACTAACAAAGCTCAACCCGGACTGCATGGAACAGGACACAACTGTTAGAAAATTATATATTACAGAGCAATGGAATGCATAAAATATTGTAGAAATATAAACATAGAAAATGCATAAAACAAGAGAGACACAAATATACGTGGTTCACCCAGTTTGGGCTACATCCACGGAGAAACAACCAGTCCTTTTTATATTATCGAGCAAACTAAAGAGATACAACCTATAGCAGATCAGCTGTAACTCCCTCTTCTCTCTCAATCTCCTCTCTTTTCCTCACTCAGAATACAGATCTACATAGACGCAATACAATTCCCTCATATATAGCGAGGGGTTGCCATTTAGGGCAAAAAACCCTAAATTAAACATAACTTCTACCGTCATATCTTTGCCTAATGAACGGCCTAGGTTGACTACAAAATTACAACATTTTACAAGGAAATTTTACATCTATTCTTAGCTTTGGGGGTACTGCCGCCGAAACCCCCTGATAGGGGGGGTTCCCAAAAGGTTAAAGCCGCCCCCCTGGACTCCCCTTGCAGCAAATATTTTACGGGCATCATTGCCGCCCCATTTCGAATTGGGGTCCAATGCGGCGATACCTTTGAATACATAAGATAATCAGGCTCCACACCCAACAACAACTAATTAGATCATGGACACATAGATAGATAACACTCACCAACAAAAGATACAGCTATATCGAGTTGTCAAAGTAGGCCAACTCCTTCACAAGGGAAAGTGGTTCAACAAGGACCAGATTCAACAAAAATTTCCTCACCTCATGTAGGCTTTGCACACAATGGGCATAAATGCTTCCTAAGGGGGGAGGAATGATCTAGGTGGATATTGGTGGTCACTCGCCTATTCTGCCTAGATCCCCCAGTATGTTTCATCTATTTCCTTGTTCATTTCAGCATTTACTGTCCTTAGAAGTTTTTCAGGTCATGAACTTCCAGAGCAGTTTTGACCCCCTAAAGAATGTTTTTTTGGGGTCCACGGTAGGCTCATAACCATAGGCTGGGGCCTGCAGCAAAACCTATAGTACTAAGAGAGACCTTTGCAAAAAGGTATCGTACATGCCAAACAAAGATAATATGACCAAGTTATGACACTGGGAAGTTGGCTGCCCAACTAACCCGAGTGGGGCCCACAAAATCTTGGTATTACATCTCCTGGGTTAAGGTTTTGGTTGTTTAGGGGTTTCTCATGTTTTCCAATAATAAATAGGCCCTTGAGCCTAATTGTAACAATGTTAAAAGGCATGTATCTACCACTTCTCTTCTCAGAGATAAGCTACCATCACCCGAGGTATCTTATTTCCATTCTATTTGTAAGTATAGTTCAATATTTTTCTATTAATGACAAGAAGTGTTTTTCTGCTGCGTCTCTATGTTTATGATTATATCTATAAGTTGTTGTGTTCTTGTTTAAGATTGGATCAATAAGGCTCTACTCGATGCAAGGAAGATGGTTACAGGTATTCCCGAATTCAAAATAGAGCATGAAGGTGTATGTCAGGGATGTGTCGAGAGAAAACATACAAGGGGACCATTCCCCTCGAGTGATAGGAAAACCACAAAACATTTTGTAATTGGTTCATTCTAATCTATCTGGTATGTTTCCTATAACATCATTAGGAGGATATTTATATTATGTTGTCTTTGTGGATGACTTCTCTCACAAAACTTGGATATATTTCTTGAAGAAGAAGGACAAAATATTCTCATGGTTTTGTGCCTTCAAAGCTTTGGTGGAAAATCAAATAGGGAAGCATATCAAGATATTGAGGACCAATAATGGAACTGAGTATGAGTCAAATGAATTCAATGGCTATTTCAAGTAAGCTGTCATTAAGAGGGAGACTACTACTTCATATACTCCTAAGAAAAATGGTGTTGCTGAAGGGAAGAATTGTTCCATTATAGAAGCCATTCATGCAATGCTTCACGATCAAGGACTTCCAAAGTTCCTATGGGGAGAAGCTTCCAACACTAATGTGTACATTCAAAATAGATGCCCTCTTCATGCATTGGACTCCAAAACTCCCAAAGAAGTTTTCACCGATAAGAAACCTAATTTTTCTCATTTCATAATTTTTTGTAGTCCCGTATACTTTCATGTGTTGAAAGAAAAGAGAAGTAAATTAGAGGCATCTAGGAAGAAAGGAACTTTTGTGGGATACAATGAAACTTCTAAGGCATATAGAATCTATGTGCCTGGTCAAAGAGAAGTAGAGTTGAGTCATGATGTCACCTTCGATGAGGATTCTGGCCTAAGGAATATTAGCAACCTTCCTATTCCAAGGAAGGACAAAGAAGCAAATGCAGGAAATCAGGGAGATTCGCAGGATGAGTCGATGCTCGATGTTGAAGAACTAATGGATCCCATTGATCCTCCTCCTCATGAGCCCTCCTCCTCCAAAAGGAGACCCTCATGGCTGAGGTAAACTCTCGAAGATGTCGAAAGACATGTTGCATCGAGGGGGACATTTCACGAAAGAAAGAAGCCTAATAGGTAGCAAGGGTACTTAACTTCTATGAGCACTATTATTCAGTTTGAACCTTAATCATTCGAAGAAGCTGTGAAGCAACAAGTATGGAAGGATGCTATGAATGAATAGTATGGGTCAATTATGAAGAATGATGTCTGGGATGTGGTCCCTAGACCCCAGGACAAATTTGTTGTCACCTCTAAATGGCTCTACAAGATTAAGCATGGTGCTGATGGAAGTGTTGAGAAGTTCAAGGCCAAATTTGTTACTCGAGGCTTCTCTCAAAAGGAAGGTGTAGATTATGATGAGATATTTGCACTCGTTTCTCATTACAACACCATCCATTCGATTATAGCCCTTGTTGCATCGCAAGGATGGAATCTATACTAGATGGATGTCAAGACTGCCTTCTTGCATGGTTCACTTAAGGAGGAAGCCTATGTGGAACAACCTGAAGGGTTTGAAGTTCAAGATTGTCAAACAAATGTATTCAGGTTGAATAAATCCCTCTATGGGTTGAAGTGAGCACCCTAGGCTTGGTATGAGAGGATCGATTGCTATCTAATGAAGTTGAGATTTACAAGAAGTGAAGCTGATCCAAATGTTTACTTTAAGGTTGAGAATGATAGACCTATCATCTTGGTACTCTATGTGGGCAATCTATTTTTGATAGGTGCAGACCCTCTTATTCATCAATGTAAGAGAGAGTTGGCTTCTGAATTTGATATGAAGGACCTAGGATTGATGCATTACTTCCTAGGGCTGGAGGTTTGGCAAAAGCGAGGGGAGATTTTCCGTTCTCAAGGAAAATATGTTGTGAAGCTACTTGAAATATTTGGGATGGTGGATTGCAAGTCCGTGACTACTCCAATGGAACTTAACTCCAAGAAGTTATGCGGAAGTGCCGTCGGGCCCGATTTGGGAAATCCTTCTGAGTATCGTCAACTCATAGGGGCCTTGATGTTCTTGGTGAACTCCTGTTTGGACATATGGTTTGCAGTGAACAAAATGAGTCAGTTTATGGTCGAGCCTCATCATATACATTGGATTTTTGCCAAGAATCTCTTGAGATATCTCTAGGGAACAATCACGTATGGACTAAGACACACTTCCGAGAATGTGAGGCTCCATGGTTACTCTAATACAGATTGGGCTGGCAGTGTGGTGGATCCAAAGTTACATCAGGATGTTTCTTCTCTATAGGTTATTCTTCAATATCATGGATGAGCAGGAAGCATAAGTCAGTTTCTTTAAGAACCACTGAGGCTAAATACATTGCTGCTAGTTTGGCCTCCTGTGAAGCTTTTTGGTTGATGAAGCTCTTTAGTGAGTTGTTTGGACATGTGATAGATACCACTATGATCTTCTATGACAACCAGAGTGGGATTTGTCTTTCTGAGAATCCTGTGTTTCATGATTACTCCAAGCATATCAGTATTAGGTACCACTTTATCTAGGATATGGTACATCAGGGAGAAAGAAGGCTCCATCATATTGGGATTGATGAGAAGGTCACTGATATTCTTACGAAGCCCCTAGGGAAGGTCAAATTCTTAACCTCCTGTGAATGACTTGGAGTCATGGAGAGATCCTCTTATGAAGGTTTTGTATGAGATGGATAATGAGCTCTGGGAGCTCCTGGGGGCTTGGTATACTTCTTGGAGCGATGGGCGACCATAGAGTGACTCACCCTCCCCTACTCATGCGTTGTGTACAGGGTGAATAGTTCACCTTCCCCTATGATACCCCATGGTGGAATATGCATAGGTTGAGTGGTTCAGCCTCCCCTATGGCATATGAGCAGGATGAATGGTTCACCTTCTCCTACCGCCACATCCTACCCATTTAGTCTAGGACTCATGGGAAGTACCTGTCATCTGGCCCATGAGTAGGGAAATGAGGATAGGGTACTACTGATGGACACCATCTAGTACCATACTCCCTATGCTAGGATGTTGATATTGACCTGGGATCAATGGAAACTGACTATGGTTCAGTTAAGTGCGGTATGACACACTCTCTGTTGTTGGAGATTGACTTCAGGTTAGTGGAGAACGATATGTTACATTCTTGATCATTTCTTCTTTCTTCATGGTTTAGTAGAGAAGAGCAGAGAAGTGCAATGACAAGGATGGTATAGATTGTCAGACAATTTGGCAGGTGATGTTCTCCCTAGTTGAGAGGGAGTGTTAAATTTGGAAACTAGGGCCAAACATCAATTTTGACATCTCTTATGAGGCAGCTGATATTTTTCTTGCATTCCTCTTTCCGAGAGGTGTAGGATTGATCTAAAGATCATCCCATTCTGACATGTACAAATGAAGTTATGAATTTATTTTGATTATGGACAAGGTCGGCCAACCATCAAATTTGCCTCCTCCAACCTTCAATGTTGCATATAAATACAAGGAAGACTGTCTTTTCTAGCTGATGCATTGACCAGATTTGACCTAAATTTAAGGAGGCTGAAATTTCACGGGGCCGAAATTTTAGGAGGCTAGAATTTTAGGAAGCCTAAATTTCAGGAGGTCGAAATTTCTGGAGGTTGACTTTGACCAGTGTTGACCTTGTTTGAATTTGGTTTTTTTAGGGAGAGTTATGTTTGGGCATGACGCTATTTTAGACACAAAAACTGAGGTAGTTTGACCCCTGCGTTGACCAGTGTTGACTGCCCTAATTCAGGTTGCGGCTTTGAATTTTGTTGACCATATTTGGTTGGTTATTTTCAAACTATTTTGGGCTTCATTATATTGGAGGCCGAGTTGATGAAGGTTGATTGTGCTGTTTTGGAGGTCAAATTCAGCCCTGTTGACCAGTGTTGACTTTCTAGTTAGGGCTTTCTATTTTTTCTATTTTGACTGATCAGTTTGGGCAAGTGAATATTGTAAATTGTACTCTCTCTTTGTTGAATGTTTGAAGAATTATAAGAAGAATTGATCAAGGGTTTCCCCACATTAGGGTTTGTCCCTGACTGGTGCCATAGCTTGTGTCCTCTTGTGTTGGCTTGTCTTCTACTATTATTTTTTTATGTTCTATCTGCATTTTACTATCATGTTGATGTGATTGCTATACCAGATATGATATTGGGGTCATAAAGGAAATTGAAGTAAAATTTCTCTAAGCATAGAACATACCATTGTTATCCTAAAATTAAGAATAATAAATAAGAAAATGGATGGAATATATAGATGTAAATCTTATGATGTAATTAAAATGAGAATAAAGAATATTTAAACTAACTATCTATCCCGAGAAAGATTATCTATATATTTGATTTGAAAAGATCTAACAAACAACATGACAATATAGATTATCAAGCTATTATGAGGTTAAAACAAATAATGATAATTGATTTAATTAAGCAGTTAATTAAATTAGTTTATGAATTCGTTACACATAAAATATTTCGTTGTTTATGCATATAATATATGATTCCAATCACACACATCAATAGTAAACTGTATGACTTCTTGTAAACACACATATGATAAATGTAATCAAATAACCATTTAACTCTTAAGCAAAGGAAAAACAAACAGATAATAGTACCCAATATATTGTAACTCTTCTCATGAGAAAATAATAGTGGTTCAAATTTCTATTAAGATAACTTAAGCTACAATAGTGCAAACAAAAGCTTTCTCTCCAAAGCTCAGAACCTCTTCTCCATTCGAAATGAAGGGGATTTATAGTTTTCAAATTAAATACAAATATAGCAAAGCAAAGTAAAAGGCTGAAGCGGTTTTAACAAACAACGTTTAAAATAAAACAATAAGATAATTTTATATTTTGTTGTAACAACTCGGCTAAGTTTGTGAAGAAGATTGCCCTCCCATATGCTGTCGCAATTCATAAATATCTATCACGGGCTTCAATTTAGGTGGAGACTGTGGCTGAATCCACATTTGATTAGTAAATATAGCATCCCTGAGTGTTGAAAACATATGACTGGTTATGTTAGATAAGAATCTGAGCATTAGCCATTGGCTGTGAGGCTTGAATAAGAAATTCCAATGGCATTATAAGTCAATCTTAGATAGATTTTCAATCTTCTCGGCCTTTTTCTTGGATAATTCCTACCACATTTTGGCTAGCAATTTGATATCATGTAGAGTTCCCTCGGGAAGTCGGAAATAAGATTTGCCTGAAACTAATTATCGTTGATGGCTTCAATGAGGTCATTAGAGATGTCCCTTGCATTGAATACTGATGTTTCTATATGTTTGAGGTGGATTTCCCATTCCCTGAAGACTATTTCCTTATGTGATTCCTCTATCCTTTGGATATCGACTAATATCCTTTAGCGTTGTCTTGCCATGTTATGTAGCCTACAATCTTCTCTTCAATATCATCAAACTATGTCGTGAGGTCAGACAATTGGTCCACCAATGAACTAGTTGTTTGACATAAATCATGAATGTTGGCTTACTTTTGGCAGAATATGACCTGTTGTTGAGAAAGGAGAGTATTTAATTCCCCTGCTTCCCTTTTAAACTCTGCTAATTCAGGATTAACTTTCATTTGTTAAATCATGTGCTGTAATTCCTAGATTTGAGCATCTCAGAGCCTCAAATCAGAGTCATGTTGAATTTTAAGGGCGTTGAAACTTTTCTGGAGCTCAAAAGGTTGTTATTATCATTGATGAGCAATCTTTAGCTTCTTATTCTCAAGGCCTTATTCAAATTGTATAATCTTGTCCTCGTTTTCCTTCAAAAGTTGTTGTATCTCAATGGATTTGTCCATAGTCGCAAAAGCATAATCTCCCATGAACTGAGTAAGTCTTTCGAGTTCCTCTATAGGGGTGGACTGTGAACCTTTCCATACTACTTCAAAAGAGGAATTTCCAGGGAGTAAGGCCTGGGATTGGTTAATCTCCCTTTTCATTTTTTGACATTTTACAACATATTTATGCTAGGTACTGTATAATATGTAAAGGGGAGGAATCTCTTTGACCCTTAATATGACCTCAGAGGTCAGGAATGTTGGTATAATTTCTATTTCTTCAATCTCTAAAGGTTGATCAATAGTCCTCATTGTAATCAGAGTCTTCGCAAAAGTTTCAAAAGTGTCTAAGACTTTTTATTTTAAGGTAGTCTTTAAAACCTCAGGTTTGTTTCCTTTCAAAACTTGGTTGCATTATTCCCATATCTCTTCAATCTTAGAAGTTGGTAATTGTCCCTCAGTCTAAGTGGAAGAAGAATCCCCTATATCTTTTGGATCAGGAATATCAGTAACCTATGTATAAGGAACATCTGTTACCTTTTCTTTAGCTTTTATTTCTTTTGAAAGTTTTAGTGAATATAAAGGTAAACAAGATAGCCTTACTTCCTTGTACTGGGAAAATTGATTGATTTCCTGTGGGTCTAGCTTCTCTGCAATATGTTTTGAAACTATTGAATAGGTGGCAACTTTTTCAAAGACATGATCAAGCTGATTTGGTTCATGAGAGAATTGCCTAACGCTTGATTGTGTAGTGATCTTCTTGACAATTCCATGAGGATTGTACCGTTTGTTAGGGATAGCGGGAAATTTTGACTCTAAAACAAAGTTAATCTCAATAGCTACATCTTTGTAATTCTCTAGTTTATACATACCAAAATGAAAATGAAAGGTAGGCCATATGTTCTTATTAGATTCTTTATATACTTTAGAAATTTCGTTACCTACAGTTTGGTATGCTATCTCATGAGCTAGTAGTTTGTTAGGGATATACAGGGGAAAATCATATGGATTAGCCAGACTACTAAAGACCCAGATGTAGGTAAAAAACTCCTCACCAAACCAATTCCCAACCCTAAGAAAGTTTGTCTCTACTTCCGGGGAAATCCTAGGAGCTCTCTTATTAAAGATAATTTGATGAATAGGCGGCATGAAACCCTCGCCTATTTTATAGAAATGGGGTTTGTACTTAAATACAAAAGGATATTATGGTATATATGAATAGTAGTTTAGTCCCATAAATTCCATTTCCATCCCATGGAGGTAGAATCCATATTGTAGAACAGGGCGTCCATTACATAGGAACTCATATAGAAAGGAGGAATTACATTTTCTAAAACTGTATGCCTTTTCCTAAAATTCAAAATGTGAGTGGCTAAATTATGAGATAAAATATTTCCCCAGTCTAATTTAAATCCTTTTGAAGCAACATAAATCAAATGAGTCCACTCACCTAGGAATTTATAAGTATTAGGATAAGCAACTAATCTACATACCATGGCAGCAACTTGACAATAAGGATCTGTAAGACAATCTATTGCATATATTCCCTTTTCCTCCTTATTATGCTTATTAGGGTGCATTCTCCATTCCTTGATAGGTTTATATGCATGATCATTGATGCTCATGAATTTCTCCATGAACTATTTTTCATATTTATACCGCGATAGTGGAAAATGGTACATTGCACTGAAATCACTGCCGCTGAAAGAGATGATGACTGTAACATTTTTTGTCATGAATTGCATGTATGCAATGTTCAAGTGTTCCACCACCCACCAAATAATATCTATATAGGGGAGGATATTTTGCTAAGCAACAATTCTATGTAAAATGAATTTGCGACATCGATGTAGGTGGTATTAGAAGCAAGAGTTGAATCCTTTGCTGTAATTATTCTTTGAGTCACCCTTGGTCCCTTGTTTTAGAATAGGTGATATATAGATTCCTATGAGGCATTGCCAACATCTAAAGAATGTATTGTATCTAAAAACAACCCTGGTTTATCGAGATTTTTAGCTAATGGAGCAGCTGACAACTGTTGAGCGACTGGTTTCTTCTTTTCTTTAGTTGCCTTAGACATTTCTTCTGAGTTTCGCTTATCGGGACTGGCATGCAATGGAAAAGATAAGATTAAGTGATAATTCCTTCGCCAAAAAGTATTTAGTGCAAATAAAAATATTTCATAACGATTTATATCTTAAAGGGAAAATCACGATAATATCAAGCTGCAATGAATAAGGTTGTTTAGAACTTTAGAAACCATAAATTTGCCACTTTAAGATATTAAATGAAAAACCTGAATTCACATGGGTTTTGTACATGTCAGCATATCAAACATTTTTATCGGAGAAATCCCATGGTCTCACCTTAAAAATTACAATATTTGAGGCTTCCGATATATGTTGTTCAAATATATAATGACTCTAAGTGTAAATGGGAGGATATATCAGAAGTTTTATATCGGTGAATGGAGTATTGGGGATTTTAAAGAGTGACATCTAAGATGAAAAGTCCTAATATGAGTAGATACAAGAATATTAGAGGTTTGAGATATCAGAGAGGAGGAGCATCAGTTATATTAGATATCGAGAGTGTGAGGCATTGGAACATTGTGATATCGAGAGATTTTGAGATAGCAGAAGTGTGAAGTATCGAGGTTATACGATATCGGAGGTTATGAGATGTAATAGTTAAAAAGTTATGATATTTGGGGGTTCTGATATGCCAAGTGGAAAATTGTGGGATCGAGAATTCTTTAAAATATTCAATATAAAAGGAAGCACCCACTAAAATTTCTGTTATATATAGGGAATGTTTGATCGGGGAATGATTTTATCGTAAATGTCCTATAAGGAATGTTACAATATTACAATGATACAATATAAATCCTCTGATAACACATCATTTAAATAACAAAAGGCCTATAAGGTTTTCATTAATCGTAACAGTTATAAGGTTGGACTTCCGATATGTGGGTTCCGACAATAGAAACTTTCATGTGAAAGGGTATTTTATTTACAAAAATAAAATTTTTCCTTATCTTTATTGAAACTAAAGAGTTTTATTAAAATTAGAAAAGGTCCCCATGATTTATTATATAGCTAAAATAAAACTAAATGGGGGGTTGTTGAGTAGTAAAATAGGATCATAGTTCCATTTAGTTGTAGTTGATAAATAATATAGTTGTAGCTTCTTGCTAGTTGTAGGTAGAGGATTGTAATAGCAACTTGTAGCTTGCCTTGTGAAGAAATGAAAGAGCAGTCTTGAAGAATTTATTTGTTATTTGTGTTCCATTTTGAATTGTTGATATTATTTCTTGTCATGATCATTTACTTGAAAATATTATATGGTGTCCTAGTGATCTAACACAAGTAAAAGAAAGTTTTTTAAAATTGGTGAAATTCCTGCAATACTGATTCACCCCCCCTCTCAGTATTGTCCTGGTTTCCAACAATGATAACTATGATTAGCCCCATCTTAGCCAAGGTATATAGCTATACCTTGGAAAATTGATCATTATATGGCTTGAAATCCACCAAAGAAGATCTAAAGGACAATCTAGATTTAGGGGATATCATCTGACTATGGACCAACTTGTTATGCTTAAGATAATTGCAGAGGAGTACCACAATAATAAAACCTATCTCCTTTGTTGTTTTGTTGATTTTAGAAAATATTTTGACATAGTGCATATGGCTAACCTTTTGAATAGATCAAAAGAGAAAAAAGTTCCTTATGAGCTAAGAGTTGTTGCAATAAGAATTTATGAGAGTTTTGTTTCCAAGTTTCATAGCATTGAGTGATGGTTGAAAGAAACTAACTATAAATAGGAGTTAGGCAAAGTTGTCCTCTATCAACTACTCTCTTTGGTATGAACATTGACAAATTAGAATCTTGGTTTGAAGATACTAGTTATATCGACACACCTCTTGCTGGTATAGTCGTAATTCTTCTTCTTTATCATTATGATATTGTTCTTATGGAAAGGGATCCTTAGGACCTCGATAATCATCTAAAAATCCACAAGGACTTCTACGCTAGTATTTATCCAAGAGGATCCCAAAAGGCCGTATTTTCAAATTCCTCGAAACTCAGCAAAACCTATCTCAAATTTAAGAGTTCATCATTCAAAATCAAATGGCATGAATGAAACCTCAATTTGACACTGTATACGAAAGTTATAGCTTGCTAGATTTTTTGCCAATTTTTGTTTTTAGGTATGCCTACCACATGGCTTTTAGGTATGCCTGCTACATGGATCTCCCATAGGCTTCCACATGGAAGTATGGTCAACAACTGATGTCAGCAGTACGACGTTAATCAGGCCAACCAAAATGAAAAATGTGGCAATATCTATGGAATATTATGAACCAATCTGGAGCCAACACATGTCGAGCATAGATTGGCCTGATAAGGCCCAATATAGGATTACCATTTGAACCAATCATAGGGCACCACATGACACCATGTGACTAGAAAAATGGGATTGGAATGGGCCAAAAACAATAGGCAACTTGGCGGGAATTTTAGGTGTGATTTGTTTGGTGATTCGACCAAGTTAGGGGTTAGTTTTGGCAGAAAAGTGTCTCACCATCATCGTCAACATGTCAGCAAGTTATAATTTTTAAATGGTTTGGCAAGCCGCCAACTTGGTGGAATTTCCAAACCCCAATCCAAACCGGCATATGAAATGTTTTATATTATCGATTTATTTATATATTAAAACAAACAATGAATGTGAAGTTCCGCGAGTCAAACCTGTGACCTACAGGCGGCCCAATGACCCAACTTTCCTGTTATTACCGATGCAACAACCAGTGTGTTGTTTATGCTTAGGGATATTGTATTTAAGTGGTCCATTCAACACCAATGGGGGAACAAACAGGACTCATAGCAGAAAATCACTCAATGCTAGAACCAGTCGTGCGAGAACTGTGCCTAGGGAGGAAGCTTGTGATACACTTTATGAGGTGGAGGAATATTCCAAAGCATATTCTTGAAATATTCCAAAAATATTCTTGTGAGGGAATCTATGGAGAATATTTTAGAATTCGTAGAGGCATAGGGGTCATAGTGACAAAAATTGGCCAAAATTTATAGTCAAAATTCATGAATTTTCACTAGGAATCTAATGGTACAGTCAATTTTTTGATCTAAGAAGCCCGCTCTCAGGCCATCCATAGATATGGAGGTATAAGTTTATTTTTCCATGTAATCATTTGATTTTTTCTTAGATTAATGAAGAGGCCTTCTCACTACTGAAGTATGGCCCAAAGACGTAATCCACACTAGACGAAGTCGATTATCAAGCTCTTTGTGTTCTTTGTCTTGATGGTTGCCTTTATTTTTCCTCTTCGTTAAAGTGTATGCATATGTGGTTTTTGATGCTATTTTAAAATGAAGTAAATATACCTTTTCTTTACATGCTTGATTGCTTGAGTTAAATTTATGTTCCCTCCTTGTAGCTAATTGATGCATGAACCTAGAAATGATGCCAAAATTGTGTAATTGTCTGCTTCCTTCATTGCTTGCTTTCCTCATGTTGAATCGTACTCCTTTAGACACAAAAATATCTAATATTTGACCATAGTATACTAAGAAACAATCCCTGCTTGATGGTTAACCATGAGTAAGCCGAAATGTTGAATATCCATTAGGTTTTGGTGCAATAAAATTAGGGTTTGCTATAACAAAATTAGGGTTTATGTCATACTCTCTGCCCCCAAAGTCAACTGATCAATTTTCTATGCCTTCTGTGACTTGAGAAAAGATGTCCAACTTGCTTTGACTCCTTGTCACCCTTATCATAAGTTTTTGTGGACTTTTATCAGCTTTTAGGGTTTTACCTTTTTTCTTCTCAACACACTCAATTTTCCTCTATCTTTTTCTACTCTTTGAAATCTGCCCTGCTTTTTCTTCTGCGTCAATGATGATATTTGCTTCTTTGATCTTAGAGTTCATCTTAGCTTTGAAATTTAACCTGAGTTTTCTATTAGGGTGAGTGTGAGGTCTTTTACCCTGAAACCTAGCCTCTGTCTTGGCTTCCTCATCCTATGTTTCAACTTTTTGTTTTCCCTATTCACTTTTTGAGGTTTTATGTTATGTTTCTTCCTCCTCTACTATAATTCTTTGTTTTCTTCAAGTCTTCCCTTTCTAAACTTCAACCTCTGGAACTTTCATAGGGACCTCCTCATGTTTCTCAACCTGGTGGTGGCTAGATTCTCCTTTGGTTTCATGAGCTACAACTTGAGAAGGAACTCTGTTTTGACTTCTCTTTGACCTTCTAGGTACAGGTGGGTTTGGGTTCCTTTGTCTCATTTGCCTCAAGTCTTATACTTGCTTATTCAATTCATGAGTATATAAAATCTTAATTAGACCATGATTACAAATATCATGGGCTTGTAGCTTAGGTATTTTCCTTTCATTAATGCACATTTTCAACAAATTTTAATGTAGGAAATGGAAAATTCATTTTCCTAAAGCCTTCTATGTGACAAAGGAACCTCATGTGATATAGGTAAGCTTTGGAATACCTACCTTCATAGGTGAAGAAGAGCTGAACAATTCTATATGCATCAACCCATTGATGTTTCATCCTACTTTAGAGGACTCTTGCATCCCAATCTTGATTTTGACAGTCCTCTTTCAGAAATAAATTCAAATTGACATTCATCAACCTCTGTTTCTTGAACCATCTTTCACCCTTTGTTGGCAAACCTGTTGCTTCAATAATAGACTCCTTTGTGATAGGGAACTGAAATGTCCTAACTCTAGTTGTGTTGCCATCAAAGGAGAAGATAAAATCATGGCACCAACTGAGGTTATACCCATTAAAATGCTAAAATACTAGTTCTCAACTTGCATCTGTGAAAAGATCTAGCATTTCAGGGTACACTTCACTGAAGTACATGCCATTGAGTTCAACCCTCTTCACGTGGCTGGAACAAGCCATTTTTTGAAGATATAGGACCTTCAAACACCTTTTTTGACCTTGAAATATCCTAACGTAAGACTGCAAGACAATATAGAACCTTTCAGCACTCGAAAATTTCAAATATGGGTTTGTTGGAAAAACAAGTTTTAAGGAAAACATAGCAAACTAGGTTTTGATCTTAAACGGGTCTATTTGACTCAAAAAAGTCAGAAAATGTCATATAATGTAGGAGGAGGATTGATATTTCATAAATAACCACTTGAGTGCTTAAAAAGGAGGGATTAAAGGGTCTAAAATCAAGTTTTAATTTTTTTCGAAAAGTGCCATTCGAAATTTTACTATAGGTCAAAACACTAAAAGAAAATTTGCATAAAATTAGGGTTAGGTGAAAGAGTTTTAATGACATATTGCCCTAGGCTTAGAAAACCTTAGAATGAATACAATACCTCCTTTACATAATTATGATCTTGCCAAAAAATAAACTGATATCGTTGATTGATGCTAACGATTCTCACCTGGTGGGAGAGTAAGCTTAAGAAATGTAGTACACATGTGGGTAAACACCTTTACTTCTGTTCTGAATTTGTCTATTAATTGAGAGATAAATTCTATCCTTTGGAATATCAGCAAAAGGTGATGATGGAATGGTAATATTTGAGAAAACAAGCTTTAACATTGAATAATTTAGGAAGTAAGCTTTAACATTGGGCATTTCTTTAGATTCACTTGAGACTATGATGAAGTATATTGGTGCATTACATAGCTATATCAAGAATTATTTATTGTTGTTTGAACCTACGACTGTTGATGCAGCCAGTTTTAAGGTCATCCATCTTGAAAAAGGGGGTAAACATGACAAGGAAGATCCTCCCAAGAAATTATCTTCCAAACCTTATAACAACAAATGCAAAGGAAAAGGAAAGGGAAAGGACAAGAAGACATCAACAACCAAGAAGCAAGGAGGAAATCCATCTTGTACACATTGCAATAAGGAAGGACATGATGAAGAGCATCGTTAGAAGTTACAACCAAAATTGAAGCCAATGATATTTGGTGGAAAGGAAAAGAAAAATATGGTGGAAAATGTGCAACATGACCTAAGTTGGATCTAACTCCAATGATGATATGTAGATTAAAATTATGGGAATACAAGGTAACAAATATATTCATGTTAATTCAAGTTCTATGATCTAGGTGGATATTGGTGGCCACCCGCCAAGTCCACTTGGACCCCCACCATTGTTTCTTTCATCATTTTAGTTTCCTTAATTGTAGCACAATTTACTATTTTTAGCAGTTTTTCGGGTCTTGAACTTCCGAAGCCGTTTTGAGGCCCTAAACGACGTTTTTTTAGGAAAACTAGGAGCAACATGGGTCTATAGAGCAATGTTGCTCTTCCCAAAGTTGTATTTCTCGGATAGATCTTTCTAGCGAGATATTGTGTGCGTCAAACAGAGATCTTATGCCAAAGTTACGACCCCAGGAAGTTGATATACTAATTTACCCAAACGGGGCCCACAGTTTGGCGTTTCATCTTCTAGGGTTAGGTTTTTGGATGTTTAGGGTTTTCCATTATTTCTCAACAGTAAATATGCCTTCAAAAATCATTGTAACATAGTTCAGAGGCATGTAGCTGCCACATCTCTTCTTAGAGATCAGCTACCATCGCCATAACTAGTTTATTTCCATTTATGTCTGTAAGCATATTTCAGTATTTTACATTAATGAAATGAAGTATTATTTCCACTGCATCTCTGTGTTTATGGTTATCTTTGTAATTTGTTGCATTCCTATTTAAATCCGGATCAGTGGTATCAAAGCAATTTGCTTTTTCTTTGTTTTTCTTTGCATGTCCCCTATGAAGTGAGGATATAAGGAGTTAGGACTTGAACTGGTCGAACCTTTGCAAGACCAACCTCGCAAATCCCGATGGCCTGCCATGGCGGATGAAAAGAAAGATGAGGGGGCATGAGATCCTATCAAAATCTTTCTCGAAGGAGCCCTCGAGCGACAAAGGAATGTGATGATGGACAACTTTGCCCAATTCCTTCAGCAACTACCCAGGGGCGACGCATCGGCTTCCAACAGCTACTCTGGAAATGCCACACCATTTAAGGTACAAGTTAATTTTGAAATCCCCATATTCGAGGGTTAGATAGACATAGATTCCATTGATAAATGGTTAAATATGCTAGAGGGTTATTTTTCTGTTCATGATTTTTTCAGTCAAGAAAATATTATTTTCGCTCTTCTCAAAGCAGCCCCCCACGTCAAGGACTGGTGGGAAACCTACTGCGAGTAGAAGGATGAAAGTACAGGCTCACTATTTTCAGTTGCACCCACTTGGAATTCATTCCAGGATGCCATTAAGGAGCGGTACTACCCTGTCGAAAGCTATGAGGATTAATACATAAAGTGGACCACGCTACAGCAGGGAAGGGACCAAGACATGCCAAAGTTTACCAAAAATTTTCATACCCTTCGCACAAAGTTGGGTATCAAGGATTCGGAGCAACATTTGGTACTCAAATATCGCGACTGCCTGCACAAGTACATCAAGGAAGAAATAGAATTCCTGAACATCTCCTCACTCGGAATGGCATACCGATATGCCATCAAGGTCAAGCAAAAGTTTAAACAGAATAAGCGAGACTTTGGATCTGCAATTTGAAGCAAGGAAAAGTTGCCCCCAAACTGCAGAACAAAGGACAAAGCCAAGGCGGGGTGGCCCAAGACAACCTGCCAAAGCTACAAGAAAAGAATAGCGCCGCGAAGTTAAAAAAGGAAATGGGAAAGTGGTGTGAGTTCCATAAGACCTCCACTCACAACACAAGTGAGTGTCAGGCCAAGCAGTCACTCGTGGCCGAGCTAAAGGTTTCAGAATCAGATGCATGTTCCGACTTTGAGTTAGAACCCGACAAGGGGAATGACAAAGGGAAGCAGATTATCAATGCGGAGCCCAACGTCACTGTTGTCACCACAAAGATCCAGAAGGAGTAACCTGAAGATTTAGAGGAGGAGGAGCGTCTCTTCCACTCCGAGATGTGGGAAAAGGGCTCCCCACTGTAGTTCATTGTCGACAGTGGGAGTCAAAAGAACCTCATTTCGGCAGAGGTCGCGAAGCGGTTTGGTTTACCAACCACAACACATCCACAATCGTACACCATTGGGTGGCTTCACCAAGGACGGGATCTTCGCATGAGCTAGCAGTGTCGCCTTCCATACAACATTAAGCCCTTCATGGATGAGGTATTGTTTGACATTGCTCCCCTTGAAGTTTGTGATGTATTATTAGGACAAACATCCTTGTGGAAGTGACATGTCGTGTATGAATCAAGGCCCCGTGCTATTATTGTTACTTTTGGAAATAAGTTGTACAAGATACTGGAGGTAGCACCACCTACCTCCATCCCTTTGGTTACTGCAAAACAATGCAGTAAGCTCATTTCCAAAACCAGGAAATTTGTTTTCCTGATGATACGCCCTCAAGGAAAGAAGAAGACGGTGGCCACAAACTCCAGACAGGGCCCCTCCGCACGACAACTATAGATGGACAAGGTCGTGGAGGAGTACGAGGACATCTTCAGCTCCCCCGTAGGGGTTCCCTTGCACTGTCAGGTCAAGCACACCATCGATTTGACTCCAAGTGCGCCGCTGCCCAATGGACCAATCTATTGGCACTCCATTCTAGAGAAAGATGAAATCAAGAGGCAAATTTAGGAGCTATTGCAGAAAGGTCACATTCGTCCGAGTTCATCGCCCTATGGGATTTCGATCGTGTTGGTACAGAAGAAGGATGGGACTTGGAGACTCTGTGTTGACTATCGGGCGCTGAACGGGATCATTGTCCGTAATAGGTACCCGATCCCATGGATTGATGACCTCCTAGACCAACTGAAGGGGGAAAAATATTTCAGCAAGATCAATTTGAAGTCAGGATATCACTAGGTGCCAATCGAACCCTCTGATGTGTGGAAGACTGCCTTCAAAGCCAAGGAGGGCCTTTTCGAATGGTTGGTTATGCCTTTTGGATTGACGAATTCTCCCGCAACCTTCATGAGGCTAATGGATTACATCTTGCGGCCATTCACTAACTCATTTTCATTGGTATACTTGGATGACATCCTGATCTTCAGCCAGAGTTGGGAAGAGCACCTCCACCACATCCGACAGGTTCTCCAAACACTGCGGCAACACAAGTTATGTGCAAATTTGGAGAAATGCACTTTTGGCATGACCCAAGTTCAGTATCTAGGATACATTATTGATGAACAAGGGGTGGATGTGCATCTAGCCAAGATCCAAGTCATTCGGGATTCGCCATCTCCAACCACTCTGACAGAGCTCCGCAACTTTTTAGGTCTTGCCAACTTCTACCGCAGGTTCATGTTGGGATTTTTCCATATCACTTGGCCCTTGATTCATGTCACCAAGGGAGGAGCGAAAGCAAAATTCTTTTGGTATGAATCTCAACAGAAGGCATTCATAGAGTTGAAAGATCGCCTCTGCTCGGCACCAGTGCTCGCATTACCAGACTTGCAACAACCATTTGAGGTCAAGACAGATGCCTCTAACTATGCTATTGGGGTAGTCCTTACTCAACACGGGCATCCAGTGGCATATCATAGTGAGACACTTTCAGACACAGTCTGAAAGTATCCCACTTATGACAAAGAGATGTATTCCATTGTGTAGGCCTGCCGATAATGGAAGCATTACATTTTGGGGAAGGAAACGATCATCCACACATACCACCGAACCCTGCAGTTGATACAGACCCAAGGGAAATTGCAGAATGATCACCATCAAAAGTGGTCCACATACCTACAACAATTCCATTTGAATATCAAGTATAAGAAGGGCAGTGCCAATAATGTTGTAGATTGCCTCAGTCGACCACCGATCATGGAGTTAACCACCGTGCTCAACTCTTGTGGGCACGAGACTTCTGATTGGCCACTTCTCTACAAAAGTGACCCAGAATTCGGCCACACATACCAGACACTATTGGATGGTCAGCATGTTCTAGATTTTCACCTCCAGGATGCCTTGTTATGCCACCTAGGTCACCTTTGTATTCCTTCAAGCGAGCATGCCAAGATGATTTGGGAAGCACACTACAGTCGGGTTGCTGGGCATTTTGGGGTCGCGAAAACGGTGGCAGTACTGCAGAAGTATTTCTATTGGCCGAATCTTTGACAGGATGTAGGGAAGTACATCAGATCATGCACTGCATGTGCCATTGCCAAACTGACTATCAAGAAGCAAGGCCTCTATACCGCGCTGCCTACCCTTAGTTGACCTTGGGAATCCATATCCATGGATTACATGTCAGGCCTTCCTTCCACTAAGCATGCAAACGACTATTCTTTTGTGGTTGTCGATAGGTTCTCGAAGATGGCCATTATGGCAGCCTGCAAGAAGAATATCATAGCAGAAGCCACTGTTAAACTCCTCTTTGGACGGGTGTGGGTACACTTTGGGATCCCACAGTCTATCATCTCCGATCGGGACAACAGGTTCCTCAATAAAATTTGGTCCAGTCTCTGGTCGATGCTGGATGCCAAACTCACTAAGTCCATAGCCTTCCATCCTCAAACTAATGGCCAGACAAAGGTTGTCAACAGGATGATTGTACACATTTTGTGCATGTACAACTCAAAGCATCCACGCACATGGAATGAGAGCCTCCCCTATGTTCAGCACAACTAAAACCGAGCTGTCCACGGCTTGACTGGCCACAACCCTTTTCAAGTGGGCTTGGGATTCCAACCACTATGTACCATTGATGTGGCCATGCCATTTGCAGCTACTCACGCAGATTCTGCTCATGTCTAGTCCGAAACAGATAAGGAAAACAACTTCATTGAGCACATCCAACATATTCGCCAACAGGTCCATGACATTCTCAAGAAATCAAATGCCAAGTACAAGCAGCTACATGATCAACATTGGGTGCCACACAAGTTTCAGGTGGGCGACAAAGTCTGGTTGCATTTACGAAAGGAATGCCTTACCGGAGCCTATCGGAAACTCATACCACTCCAATATGGTCCTTACACCATTACCAAGGCTGTGGGAGACAATGCATTTGAACTCAACATTCCCCCATTCCTTGGCCTGCACCCAGTGTTCAATGTGGACTGCCTTCGGCCATACTTTCTACCATTACTAGGCACATCCGACATTTCAGAATAACTCACACCCACAGGGTTAAATCCATATTGCATTGAACAAGCTACAACTGATCGGATCATGGAAACACAGATCAAACAAACTTTCCAGTAGAATATCTAATTGTATCGAGTTGTCAAAGTAGGCCAACTCCTTCACCAGGGCAAATGGCTCACTAGGGACTAAGTTCAGCAGAAGTTTCCTCATCTCATGGAGGAACTCAACGCAATGGAGACCATTGCTTCCTAAGGGGCGAGGAGTGATCCAGGTGGATAATGGTGGCCACCCACCAAATCCACTTGGACCCCCACCATTGTTTCTTTCAGCTTTTCAGTTTCCTTAATAATAGCACAACTTACTATTTTTAGCAGTTTTTCGGGTCTTGAACTTTCGGAGCCGTTTTGAGGCCCTAAATGATGGTTTTTGGGAAAACTGGGAGCAACATAGGTCCATGGACCAATATTTCGCTTCTCAAAGTTGTAGTTCTCAGATAGATCTTTCTAACAAGATATTGTGCGCGTCAAACGGAGATCGTATGCCAAAGTTACGACCCTGGGAAGTTGATGTACCAATTTACCCAAATGGGGCCCACAGTTTGGCATTTCATCTTCTAGGGTTAAGTTTTTGGATGTTTAGGGTTTTCCATTGTTTCTCAACAATAAATAGGCCTTCGAGCCTCATTGTAATACAGTTCAGAGGCATGTATCCGCCACATCTCTTCTCAAACATAAGCTACCATTGCCCTAGCTGGTTTATTTCCATTTTTGTCTGTAAGCATATTTCAGTATTTTACATTAATGAAATGAAGTATTATTTCTGCTGCATCTCTGTGTTTATGGTTATCTCTATAATTTGTTGCGTTCCTATTTAAATCTGGATCACTCTAACGTTCATGCTATTTATGAACGAGTCTCTTGTTGATGAAGGGAAGAGAAGTGAATTATTCCATATTACGGTTTGTTAGAAATTAATCAACAGGGAAATGAAATACATAAAATGTTGTCAAAACAAAAATTCCGAAACACATAAAATAAGAGAGACATAGATATATATGATTCACCCAATTTGGGCTACATCCATGGAGAAACAACCAATCTTTCCTTTTATATAATCCAACAAAATTAAGAGATAAAACCTATGGTAGATTTGTTATAATTTCCTCCTCGCTCTCACATAGTCTCATCTCTCTCTCTCATTCAGAATAATTATACATAATTGCAATACAATTCCCTCATATAAACCGAGGGTTTCCTTCAGGGAAAAAAACCATAAATTGTACAGTAAGATAATATTATTAATGAACGACCCAGATTGTCTACGAAATTACAATATTTTGAAATCCAATCTTATCTATTTTTAGCTTCGGGGGTGCATCCCCTGAATCCCTGCCAAGAAGGGCTCATAAAAATTGTCGTTGGGCCCCCTGGACCCCCTATCAATGATCATACGGGTGACGTTTCCACCACATTAGGAATATGGATCTAACCCGACTAAAACAAAAAAAGCTCTGAACAATCAAGAAGATAATAAGGCTCCACACCCAACAATATCCCACTTGGATATTGATTATATAAACTCCATCATTGGTTCACTTGTTGAACAATGACTCCACTTGGACCTGATTGTTTCTCATATTCACTATCATACTTGAACACCAATTGAAACTAAGAAGAATCTAATTTTCTCCCTAGTTACAACTTTTGTTAACATATCTACAGGATTATGGCTATTGTGTATATTTTCCAGCTTCAACTTTCCATCTTCCAACACTAACTGTATGAAATGGTACTTGAGCTGTATATTTTTAGTCTTGGAATGAAATGATGACTTCTTTGCAAGATGAATGGAATCTGGATGTCACTATATGACCTTCCCATCTCCTCCTTATTTCCTAATTCATCCATAAATATTTGTAACCAAATCATTTCTTTACTCACCCCTATAGCAGCAACATACTCTACTTTCGTTGTTGAAAGTGCAAACATGTTTTGCAATTTTGAAACCCAACTTATAGTTGTTCCACCTACAGTAAACACATACCCTGTGGTTCTCCTTCTGGTATCTCTATCTCTTGCAATATTTGCATTAACATATCCATGTAGAACAATGTTTGAACCTCCAAAACATAATTCTTGATTTTTGGTACCTCTCACATACTTGAGAATCCACTTCACTACTATCCAATGTTGTTTTCCTAGATTGTTCATATACCTACTTACAACTCCCATTGCGTGTGCAATATCAAGCCTTGTGCAAACCATTACATACATTAAGCTTACAAGTTTTTATGCATATGGAAATTTACACATATAATCCATATCTTCTTGGATCTTGGGACACATCTCCTTACTTAGTTTGAAATGGCTAACCAAAAGTGTACTAACTAGTTTTTCATTATGCATTTTAAATCTTTCCAATGCTAATTTGCGATTTTTCCTGACTCTAGTTATTCCCATACCAAGGATTTGTTTTGTAGCATCCAAATCCTTCCTTGCAAATGAGTTTTCCAATATTCCTTTGAGCACATTTAGTTGCTGCATGTTAGACCCCGCAACAAGCATGCCACCTACATACAATAGCAATATAATATAGTTGTCATCATTTTTTAAGATAAACACAATGGTCAAAGTGACATCTAGTATAAAATTATTCATACATAAGCCTGTAAAATTTTAGATACCACTACGTTGGAGCCTATTTTAAGCCATACAAGTTTTTTTTCATTTTTCACACTAATTTCTCCTTCCCTTTGACCTAATACCCTTGTGGCTGCTGCATATATATTTCTTCTTCCAAATCCCCATGGAGAAAGGTTGTTTTTACATTTAACTACTCAAGATGCAAATCTTCTGTTGCCACTAGAATTAAAATAATTATGATTGAAGTCATTTTAGCAACAAGATAAAAAATTTCATTAAAGTCTATAACTTTCTTTTGTGCAAACCCCTTCACCACAAGTATAGTCTTATACCTATGTTTACCTCCATCTTCTTCCTTCAACTTGTAAACCCATTTATTCTACAATGTTATTTTACCTGTAGAAAACTTGACTATGTCTGAAGTCTGGTTATGCATCAGTGATTCCATCTCTTTTGCCATGGCTTGCTCCCACTTCTAGTTTTTGTCTACATTGCTTCTTCATATATTTATGGTTCACTATAACTAGTCAACAATATGTAATATAATGAAGGAAAATATCATTCAATAGATCTACTTATCTTGGTAGATATTCTAACACCACTTTTAGGTGTTTGAGGTGCCTATTGTTGTTGTTTTTGTTGTGGCTACCGATCATTATGATTTTCAGACAACTTTAATTTTTCTATGATCTCATCTAGCACTGTGTATTCTTTCTTTTCCTTTTCCCATTTATTGAATATGAAATCTATGTTCCTTATGATTTTGTGATTTTGATAATCATATAAGCGATAACCAAAATCATTAACACCATATCCAATAAAGGTACATTTATTTGATTTTTCCTCAAACTTTGTTCTATTTTCTTTATTAATGTGGACAAAAGCTTCACAATTGAAAGTCATTAAAAATGAGTAGTTTACCTTTTTACCTATCCATGCCTCCTCAAGAATACTACCATCCAAGGAACTTGAAGGCCCTCTGTTTATTATATAAACAATAGTATCTACAACATTTTTCCAAAATTTTAAGGGCAATCCCACATGCAATCTCATGCACCTTGCACACATCATGATTGTCCTTTTCATCCTTTCTGACACACCATTTTCCTGTGGTGTTCCTGGAACTGTCTTCTCTCTATGAATTTCATGCTTTGAACAAAAGTTATCAAACTCTTTGTTGCATATTCATCTCAATTGTCTAATCTGAGACACTTCAACTTCTTTCCTGTCCCATTCTCAGCCAAATCTCTCCATTTCTTGAAAGTATCAAATACATCATACTTATTCTGAATACAATAAATCTAGGTTTTCCTACTTGTGTTATCAATATAAGTAACATAATAGAGGGAACCACAGAGATATAATACCTGAGAAGGTCCCCATACATATATATGCACAAGCTTTAATTTTTCACTCTTCTTTTCCTTCCCAAGTCTGAGAAATTTGACCCTCTTCTATTTTCCATAAACATAATTTTCATAGAAATCCAAATCAACATGCTTCAAACTTGGCAAAAAATTTCTTAAGTGAAGAATCTACATCCCTTCTCACTCATGATCCTGAGCCTATGATGCCACAATTTCGTATCTTCTCTAGTGGAGGTTAAATCATTAACACAATTAGAAATACCATTGCATAAATACAACATACCGACATTTTTTATTTTTCTATTACTAAGTCTCCTTGAGTGACCTTCAAGGTTTTGTCTATCAATGTAGTTACACAAACTTCACCTCCCAATTTCCTTGCTGAAATTATATTTTTCTTCATATTTGGAAAATGCCCGGCCTCCTTTAATAGCCATCGGTTTACATTTTATTGCTTTATAAAAACTTTACCCATTCCAATGATTTAATAGGGTTATCATCACCCAGATGAACGTGTCCAAAATCGCCTTGAACATAGTCATGAAAATGTTTCCTATAAGGTGTGGCATGTAATGAAGCCCCTGAATCTACTACCTAGGCATCAATAATATTTTCTAATGAAAGAATCAGGTCATCATGTAACACATCACTTGTTACATTTGCTTCTTGATTGTTATCTTGATTTCCACCTCCTTCTTTTCCCTTTTGAAACTTAAAATATTTCTTCAAGTGCCCTTTCTTCCCACCTTTCTAGCACACTATCCTCAATCTGGACTTAGATATACTTTTCCTTGACTTCCTACGATGAACTGGGATCTTTCCTCTTTCCATTTTTCTTCCCCTAGTCTCTGCAGTCAAAGCATTACTTGATGTCTTACCTGGGCTTTTCCTCCACATTTCCTCACTAAGGATAACACCAACAACATCACCAAACTTTAAAGTACTAGATCTGGAGACAGAGTTACTAATTTCCATAAATAAGCCATTCCAACTTTTTAGCGATGAGCACATAGATAGTAGATCACTAACTTCATCATTAAAATTTACCCCTACAAAACTTAACTAACTGGTAACTGTGTAAAATTCATTTAAATTATCAATAACAGATCCACCTTCTCAAATCTTCATATTAAATAGACACTTCATAAGAAATAGATTATTTGAGGATGAGGGTTTTTCATATAGTTTATTCAATGCCATCATTAAACCTTCTCTTGTCGTTTCCTTTGAAATGTTGAATGCCACTGATGCTGCTAGACACAACCATATTGTGCCTAGGGACTTTATGTTGAGAATATCCCATTCTTCGTCTGTCATACTTGTCAGCTTCTTTGATTTTCTACTCTATGGTATGTACAAATATTTATGATACAGATAATCTTCCATCTGCATCTTCCAAAATTGATAGTTTTGGTCGTTAAATTTCTGACCTGTTGTAGTGACTGCAACACCCTCCAAAATTTTAGCCTGCATCCAAATTTTGGAGCCTTCCTTTGGTTTTCCATTGATGGTTGCAAACACTCGAGCTCACCCCATGAGCTCTTGTGAAGCCTTTTCACCCTTTTGCTTGTTTGGCTAGCGATTGTCTTTTGGAATATTGATTGCTTTGTCATGCTTGCGATCTTTATCTGGTTATTTCAAAGGTCTGTCTTTGTGTGTTTGGTTTGTCTTAGCTATGTGAACACTCGTCATGCAAGTGTCATCATGGTTGTTTGAAGGTCTATCTCAAGTGTCGCGCTTGTCGCTTTCAGCTTGTTATATACCTAGGGGGGATAATATGGGGTACCAAGGGTGGTACCCAAGGTAATAATGTAATAATGGGATGGGCCATAGTAATAAATAAGGTGGTTAACCCATGTCAGGGACCACAAGTAGTTAATAATAATGTAAGGGGCCCATGGTATTAGCTGATGGTATAAGGAAACCATGGTAATGGTACATGGTATTGTATGTATGAGGCCTATATAAAGGCTAGAGACTCCACGATGAAGAAGAAGAGAAATATTATTGTATGAACAAGCATATGGCTTGTGGAGTGTTCTCCTTCCTTAAGGAGTGAATGTATGGTGTTGCCCTACCTTAAGGGTTTGATAATAAAGAATCATTTCATATTATTTCTAGGTTTCTTTGCATTATCTTATACTTTTATATCAGATCTATAATAGTTTGGGTTAGATCTACAACAATTGGTATCAGAGCTATAACAATTGGTGTCAGAGCTACAACAATTGGAATCAGAGCTACAACAAGTGGTATCAGAGCTATTCTTGGGTTTCTTTGCATTATCTTATATTTTCATATCAGATCTATCATATTCTTGGGTTAGATCTACAACAATTGGTATCAGAGCTACAACAATTGGTATCAGATCTATAACAAGTGGTATCAGAGCTACAACACAGCTCTAAGACAATTACACCGAGGGAATGTTTTGTCTTGTTGTACTGGTGGTCTATGTTGTCTCGTTGTCGAAGTACGCTAAGTGTATGATCACAATGCCAAGTCTATCCAAGTTCACTTGCTTTCAACACTTATCCATTCTCCTTAAAATGTGTCTGATTGGAAAACCCTCTTCCACGGGACCCCGATTGAGTTGCACTACACAGTCTCAACCCTTAGTGACCTTACTCTACTACTTGGAACTAAACAATACTTAAGGTTGTACTCCAGGTCAGTTGCACTACACAATCCCAGAGGTTAGCAACCTGTGTGCCTCCCAGAACTGCCAGAAATTGTCTTCATGTCCAAACTGAATTGTGCATTTCTCAAGCATAATCATCAAGCCTCCCTTTGGTCTGTTGAAACCCTGCACTGCACTGAGACCTGGGTCTGCACTAATCTCCAAAATTGCGCAGACATGCCTAGATGATCCCTCTGATGCCTTGCTCTGCACTGCCCTTAGAAACTGCACACTCATGTCTAGTAGATCCTCTATTGCGTTGCTCTTCATTGTTCTCCAAAAATGCACAGCCATGTCTAACAAGTCCTCTACTACCTTACTCTGCACTGCCTTTAGAAACTGCGCAGTCACGTCTAGTAGGTCCTCTGCTGCCTATCCTACACTGTTCTCAAAAATTGTGCAGAACTACCCAACATATCCCTTGCAGCCCTATCTTGGCTTCCCTCCAGGAACTGTGAAGAATTTCCCCTTAGGGTCCCACCTTGCAGCTACCACTGGTGTCCTTCACTACACAATTTTTCCTCCCAGTGGTCACTGCACAATTTTTCCCAACAATGAGGGATGTCCTCCCGGAGTTCCTCTTTCCAGCCTGAGCTACGCTCTGCTCTATCTTAGTGAGTTTTCCTCCCTCCCTGTCACCCAAAACACAAGAAAAATGCATCATGATAGAATAGTAGGTTTTGTATTTGATGTCATCCTATCGTGAGTGAATTGCAGGAACATGCATTGATAGATAATGGCAAGATGATGAACGAGATGAAGAAGGAGCGCACATGATAGAAGACTTGCTTGCAGCTGGATGGACGTACCAAGCATGTTATGCAACAAGCAAGAGGAACACATGAATTGAACCATCATGCAAAGCCAAGACCATTGAAGACCCCACAACCTTAATCCATGCAAAGAAGAAGACAAATCACACCAAGAGTACATTCATCACTTAGCAGCATAACAGCTTGACATGGACACCATAGTCAGCCAGTACATGTCAATAGTTTCATGTCAAGTTGTTTCATGGGTTGTCTTGGCCACATCACCACTATCGACCATATCTGTTGTAACTGAATGTAATGTAAAGTGAAAGTCTAATGGATGCACACAAGAAGTTGAAGAGTCATGTCAGTTGAAAATTCATAGGAATTTGAATGGTCATGAGGGTAGTCCAAGAGTCACAAGGGTTAAGCATCACCCTTGGCTATATATACCCCTCCCATTGTATGAGCAAGGTACTTTTCACCTTGGCCCCTCGCACATAGCCTTGAGAATCTGTAGTTTGTCTTTGAGGAGTGAGGATTGGCTCCAATGTTCCACTACTGAGACTAGTGATGTATGGTGTATAGATGTGTCTTGGGAATTTTTCTTAATTCAAAAGATTTGTTAAGCCCAACACATGTTTATGCATGTTTTGTAGATGTTGGTAAGACTACTCTTTAAACATTTGTAATGCATGTTTTCTTAACCTGTACTAAGATAGTTGAACTACTTTGGTTATTTTAGTACTTACATTGTGGAAGATGTGTTGTATTGTGTTATGAAACCAGCTCATTGCTTATCACCACTGTCTCATCCCTATGGACTACTTTGCGGGATACTAGACAAACCACCTTCATGTATTGGCTATCATCGATGTCACATCCTTGTGGACTACTCTGCTGGGTGGTGTACGTGTTGTCCTCTTCACCTCAGTGTTAATGACTGTCGAATCTGTTATGGACTATTCCATTAGGTGTAGGACAAGCCTTTCTAGTTCACGCGTGTCTCTTCTTCTGTGGTACTACTACCTCTCATTTAGAGGCTCACTTTACTCTCCTCCTTTGTAGTAAGAGAACCTTGACATGGTTACATTACACACTCATGAGGCACACATACCTTGTTGTTTGAAGATACCAACGTAACACTCTCATGTGCTTACAGCTAGAGCCAAGGCAGATCTCTAAGTATATGGAAACCGAGCCTTCATACCAGATGGGACTCCTACACCAAACGATGCAAGGTATAGTTGGGACTTCACATCGAGAAGATCCCCTTTGTTGGCTGGTTCAACACCATCAAAAAAATGGTGCTAGAATGAGGGCTATATGACAAGCTGAGCCCATTGCATTTGGTTTGAATCTCTTATATAAAATGGCTCATACATAAAGCATGCTCCTGGGGTGTTTCTCCCATTTTTCCCTTGATCAATTTTCACTCCTTGATGAGCTTCTCGATCACTTGTCCCAATTAAAGTTTAATGGTGAGGACGGAACGACCATAACCAAGAACATTTATGATTTTCTTCAATTTTGTGAACCTTATGAAATCGACAATGAAGAGTCTACTTGTGTAATTTTCTTCCTCACCCTTGAAGTTCGTGCTAATCAGTGGTGTCATACCTTGCCACATGCTTCTGTCCATTCCCTTCGTCCTTTCCTCAGGGAGCTCCATCAAGCCTTCGGTAAGTATAACTACCAAGATGTTTGTGGAAGGATCAACCTATTAAGAATGGAGCCTAATGAATCAATTGAGATTTTTTTTGATTAGTTCCTTCATCTTTGCTGTGAAATTCTAGAAGAAGAGTTAAACTGGGATTTCTTGAAATAAGAGTTTGAGCACTTGGTTCGTGTCTCTTCATACGATGAAACTGAACCTCCTGATTTTTCTATTTCCCCAACTCTTGTGGACCATGAGGCACCTCAAATTATAGAGGAGGAGCCCAAAACCTAGTTTGTTCCTTATCCTCCTTTTAAGGTCCCGATGTGGGTACCCCCTTGCGGTGATTGCAAAGTTGAGAAAACTGCGCAACATGTCGCCAACCCATCTTCTTATCTATCTCCCGCTTCTATGGAGGAAGTTCCAGAGTGGCTCAGGAAGCTGTTGAAGGCTAAGAATTCTTCTTTTCCAACATGGGGGATAACCACCTAGTCTGGACCTTGAAGACAACTCCTTTTCCATTTGATGTGGTGGCTCTGACTGGGGATGATGGGACCAGTTTCCCAGAATGGGTTTGAAAATGAGAATGGGTGGTTTTCAAGCGATTGCAATAAGAATAATGATAACTAAATGACCTATTCTAACATGCAAATCTCTAGCTAACTTAATCTAATATAAACTCGGGGTATTCTGTGCAATATGCGATCTAAAAAGATATATGTTTGGTATGTGATAATAAAGATCATTCACGTATTAAATAGAGATGATAACATATGAAAATAATTTATTTGACTAAATAGTTAGTCAAAGAAATGTATAAATTACGTCGCATGTATTTAATGATCATATATGAAAATAAATACCTTCAGCTAGGCATCATACAATAGTGCAATTAACACATAACAGAAAGAACATACTCCATATATAATTCATGAAAACAAAATGTTATCACTAATTTAATAAAACAAAACTGATCATACAAGATAAAAGTACCATATGTGTGAGGTTCTGCTCATTTGACTAGTGACATAGATCAACTCCTTTCTTCAATTGAATTATTCTCCAAGCATACAGTAGTGCATTAATAAAGGAAAGTAGTTTGATATTCAAAAGTAATGACCATGTTCCATAATTTCATCAAGGCATTCAAAAACTTACAGAAGTGCATTCTTTGCAAATGTTTTTTGATAAAGTTATGGACCCTTCTCTAAATGCATGAGAAGGGTATAAATACTATCTAACTAAAGTTCAAAAATAGATTATACAAAATATCTGAGGTTTCAAACAACATTCCTCTTAACTAGAAACTAACTCTAAAAATAAAAGTGATTTGATGACCAGAGGTTATAAAGATGTCTTGTTGTCTGCCAGCTTTTCCTTTAGGTCACATATATCAGACATTGGTTTCACTTGAGGAGGTGCCTCGAATTGCGTTCTGACCTATCTTGCGAAGATGGCATCTGTAAGAGGTGGCAACATCCTTTGTGTTGAATTGAGTGAAAAAATCAGCGTCATAATTTGGCTGTGAGGTTTGACAAGGAATTACCAATATGCCCCCTAGTCAGTCTTTGATAATTTTGTGATCGCCTCCCTTTAGATTTTCACCTTTTCCTTCTAGTCCAAGTCATTCAAATCTGGTAGTGACTTTGGGTTACCTTCTTTTATCAAGTTGGTGGTGTGTAAAGTGTTATTGACTGCTTTTATTATATTTTTTGCCACTCCCGTTGTTCTTGCTACTACCAATTCTGCTTGCTTGATCCGTGCATCCCAATTTGTAAATAATATGTCTTTCTGTGTTTCTTCTATTTCTAGAAGATTAGCATTTTTTCCTTCTTCAGATTCTTGCCATTCAATGTAGTCAGAGATCTTAGTATTTAAGTCATTAAACTCGGTTCTCTGATCAATTTCCTTATTTGTTAATTGATCACTCGTAATCAGATAAGGGGTGATATGGGACATTTTATGGCAGAGTATATCTTGCCTTTTTTACTGAATGGAGCTTAGTTCCAATGCCTCTTTGATGAATTCATCAACAATAGGGACATCTTTATATTTTTCCATAGCCTCTTGCAACTCTTGGATTTTCATGTTCTTTACAGAGATGTATGCTTCATGGCTTATCCTAAGTACTTCCATGCTCTGCTGCAATTGGACTATTTGTTCAACGACTTTCTTGTTCACATTTGATTTCTTGATTTCCAGTTGTTGCTCGAGATGTGATATCCTTTCCTCCCTTTCCCTAAAAAAAACAGATACTTCAGTGGCTTTATCCATGGTGGCAGTAGGATATGCCCCTGTAAATTGCAACAACTTGGTTAAATTTTCAGTTGGATTTGAAGGAATATCCCTCTAGACTATATCCATTGGTTCATTCCCTAGTGGGATTTCAGGTGTTTCCACTCTCCTTCTTTTCCTTTGTCTTCTTACTACAACCTTATGAAGTGGGTTGTAGAATACATCTAAAGAAGGTATTTATATAACCTTTAGGATAATCTCAGGTGTCAGAAATGTAGGAATGATTTATGTATTCTGCGAACTTGTCCCTTGCTCATTCATTAGCTCAGAATTTGAAATTTTCTGAGTTTGCTGTGGAGTATGATATTCTGTGGTTTCTTAGACATCTATTGTCTTGGGAGTATCTTAGAGTTTTTATTAAATTGGTCCCATTCTTGCTCCAAATCGCTACTTTTTCCTTCGAGATTAGTATCTTGAATTAGGTCACTTTTGACCTGTTCCTCGGCTAACCTTTTGCTGGATTCCGCTGTATTCTCTGTTTCTTGTGCCTTCCCTGTATCCTGGGCTGTATTCACCTGAGATTCTATACGTGAATTTGGCCCTTCACTGTTAATAATTACACTGGGCGTAGGTTTGTCATCAACTATTTACAAATGCAATGGGATTATTTCGAGCCTCTGATTTCTAAAGTCCTGAAACCTTTCAAAGTCATTAGGATTCAAATTCACCTTCACCCAATCGAATGCTTGTTCGAATGATTTAACTAATTGTAAAATATCTTCAAATTCATGATCTTCATGGACAAAGGGTTTGACCTTTAGTGCTGTAGTAACATTTTGTGCTACTTTCTCTAGGTCAAATTGCCTCTTTGGCAGAGTATGGAGCCTGAGGCTCTCTAGGTTTAGTAATTGTTTATTTGCATCGCTGAAGTTTGCCAATTAAAATGAACCACACCGCATGGGATAGGGTGGCCATAACTATTTTTTGTTATCTTTCAAGGTCTTGGTTAAGCACTTCCCAATAGTTTGGTGAGATATTTCTTTGGCTAAGAGCTTGTCAGAGACATACAAAGGTAGTGCATATGGGTTCTGTTGTACTACTGTAAACTCTGATATATGTGAACCATTGTTCATCAAAGTACTTGATTACTACGAGAAGGTCTGTAGCGGCTTCCTACGAAAATCTGGGGGCCTTCTTATCAAAAATCAATTGATGTAATGGTAAAATAACACCATGGCATATCTTGTAAAAATGGGGTATAAAGTGGGTTTCCCACATCTGTTTGTGACTGAGATGGATGGGGTAGGGGTCTTGCAAAGTCCATTTCCAACCCATAATTGGAAACTTAGTACAGAAACAGATAGAGTCCATGATATAGGCACTCATATAAAATGGAGGAAGGTTCTCTGTGGAGGTGGATCTCTTTTGACGATATTCGGAAATAGCAGTAGCTAGGTTATCAGATAGGATAGTAGCCCAATTCATTATATGATAATTGACACAAACATCGATTAAAGGGACCCATTCTATAAAGAACTTGGTATTATTAGGCAATCCATACAATCTACATAACATAGAAGTTGTGTAGTTATGGGGATTTTCTAAATAAGCTATGGGATACATACCCGTCTTATCATATTTGAATTTTTTTTCTAGGACTCTCCAACCCTGAATCATCTTGAAGGGTTCTTCATTCTGCTTCGTGAACTTGGCCAGGAATGATTTGTCATATATATCCTAAGGGTCAGGAAGATGATACATTTGTTTCAAGTCTTTAGCTTTGAATGATCCTATCAGCTCCATCTTTGAGTTCTTGAATTGTTTGTCTTCAATATTGAGATTTTCCACCACCCATCTAACCATATATGTGTATGGTAGTATCTTGGCTCTTACTCCTATTCTGTGAAGAAAAGAGCAAGCAACATATTTGAATTGAACTCCCGAGGGTTTTATTGAATCTGTTGTTGCCTTGGTGACAATAATTTTAGGCCGCTCATCTTCAAGTCTGTTGTAGATGACTTCCCACATCGTTGCTCCTCCATCAACACTGCAAACTGTATCAGCAAATATGGGCGACATCTCTGAAACCTCAGACTTTGAAATGCTCTATTGCTTCTGCTTTTTCATTACCTTCCGTAATGACATATCTTTTGAAGCTTGCCTGAAACGAAAGAGAGATATATCAGCGCACACAATAGAGGGAAATTAAGGCTAAGAGATCTTTGAAATGAATTTGAATCATGGGAAGATTTTGAATGCGATTTCTGTGTTAACTAGCCATAACTTGAAAACATCAATTTCTCTCCTCGAGCTGCTAAACATTAATTGTTCTGTCAAACCACTTAATATTTCATTAAAACTCAGTAACTTCCCACGCTTCACGCCTTATTTTCCACATCACGACTTTCAAACATTGTAATATAGCGTTGCCCATAGATAATGCGAAATGTGATTGTGAAAATTACAATATCGCATTTTGTAAATTTTCAAGGGGTGACACAATGGCATGCTTTATTAATTTGTGACATTCGAAGTGCGATCGCAGAGTGTCGTGATCGGAAAATTGCAGTGGGGGTTTTATCACATATTGCATGATCCAGATTTAAAGAGGAACACAACAAATTACAGATATAACCATAAATACAGAGATGCAACAGAAATAATAATTTATTTAATTAATGTAAAATACTAAAATATGATTACAAACAGAGATGGAAATAACCAGCTAGGGCGATGGCAACTCATCTTTGAGAAGAGATGTGGTGGCTACATGCCTCTGAACTGTGTTACAATGAGGCTTGAAGGCCTATTTATTGTTGAGAAACAATGGAAAACCCTAAACATCCAAAAACCTAACCCTAGGAGATGAAACGCCAAACTGTGGGTCCCATTTGGGTAAATTGGTACATCAACTTTCAAGAGTCGTAGCTTTGGCATACGATCTCCGTTTGATGCGCAAAATACCTCGTTAGAAAGATCTATCTGAGGAATACAACTTTGGGATGAGAAACATCGGTCCATGGACCCATGTTTCTCCCAGGTTTCCCAAAAAACATCGTTTAGGGCCTCAAAACGGCTCCGGAAGTTCAAGACCCGAAAAAGCTACCAAAAATAGTAAATTGTGCTACAATTAAGGAAACTAAAAAACTGAAAGAGAGAGTAGTGGGGGTCCAAGTGGGATAGGCAGGTGGCCACCAACATCCACCTGGATCATTCCTCACCCCTTAGGAAGCAATGGTCCCCATTGTGTTCAGTTCCTCCATGAGATGAGGAAACTTCTGCTGAACTTGGTCCCTAGTGAGTTGTTCTGCAACCTCTAGTGTGTCTAGTAATGGTGGGAAGCATGGTCGAGGGCGGTCCACATTGAACACTTGTTGCAAGCGAAGGAATGGGGGAATGCTCTGCTCCAAAGTATTATTTCCCATAGCCTTGGTAATGGTGTAAGGACCATATTGGAGTGGTATGAGCTTTCGATGGTCTCTGGTAAGTCGTTCTTTCTGTAGATGCAACTAGACTTTTTCGCCCACTTGAAACTTGTGTGGTAGCTGATACTGATCATGTCACGTCTTGTACTTGGAATTTTCCAGAATGTAGCGACAATATATTGACCTGTTGGGTAGAGGTGCTCTAGGAGTCAAATCAAATGAATGCTTGACCTGATAGTGCAAAGGTACCCCTGTGGGTGAGGAGAAGATGTTCCTGTTTGATTTCATGACCGTATCCATATGGTACTGCTGCTGTGTGGAGGAACCCTTCACGGGGGTCATGGATGTGGCGACGATCATCCCCTTACTTTAGGAGCAAACCAAACAGAAAATAAATTTCCTAGTTTGGGAGATGATCTTATTGCCTTTCTTAGCAGATATTAAAGACATGGCGGTAGGTGGGGCTACGTCCAATATCATGTATAATGTATTAAACAAAGAAATAATAACAGCGTGAGGCATTGAATCATACACAACATGTCACTTCCACCAGTATCGTTGGCTTAATAATACATCACAAACATCAAGCGGTGCAACATCACACAATACCTCATCTGTGAAGGGCTTGATGTTGTAGGGAAGGCGGCACTGCTGGCGGACTCAGAGATCTCGTCCTTGGTGAAGCCACCCAATGTTGTATGGTTGCGGGTGTGGTATGGTTCGTAGTCCCAGCTGCTTCACGACCTCTGTTGAAATGAGGTTCTTTTGGCTGCCAATGTTGACAATGAATTGCAGTGGCGAACCCTTCACCCACCTTTGTGAGTGGAAAAGATGCTCCCCCTCCTCTGGATATTCGAGCTCATTCTTTTTGACCTTGGTAGTGGCAACAGTGGCACTAGTATCAACATCAATGATTTTCTTCCCTTTGTAATTCCCCTTATCGGGTTCTGACTCAGGGTTAGAACATGCATCTGATTATGAAGCCTTCAACTTGGCCACCAGCGACTGCTTGGTCCGACACTCACATGTGCTATGAGTGGGGCTTTTATGGAACTCACACCACTTTCTTGTGTCCTCTTTGAATTCTGTTGAGAATGCAACAAGATGATGGAGCTCAGTGGAAAGAAGTCGCCTTCACTAAGTGGGCCAGCAGGCTATTTTTGGCGCAAAGTCTATTTTTTAGACTATGTATATTTTTAGACATATGGATCATGGTCTATGAGTTGGAGGATGCTATTTGTGGATGATTGGTCATGTTGGTAAAAATAGATGAACTTCTATTTTTAGACATATGGGCGGTTTCTATTTTTAGACTGCCAGGCTAAAAATAGAACGATCAAATATTATTGTCTCATAATAATATTTGGACTATAAACATTATCTTATCCTCTTGGAGCACTTCAGTTTGAGCTACAGATGTGGCACATGCAGCTATCAGAAGGAAATACACTTTTCTTGTGGGTCAGTTGAGCTATTGCATGTAGGACTTCAGTTAGAACTCATGTGGTTGAGTTTGGTGGAGTTGATTGTGGAGTTGATGGAGTTGTGTTCAGTTTGACTTGGTTGAACTAGTTGCATTTTAGTTTAACTAAAGAATACACTAGTGATGAGTTGTGTGAATTAATTATTAATTAATTCACTAATTATTAACTCATAAAGCAATTAAAGAATACATCAATTAACTCAGTGCATGTACAGTTCAATGGAGACAGGTGTTAGAGGTTGAGATTGCTATCAGTTGTGACTATAGTTGTGCATGAGATTTGCACATGCATGGATGGAGATTGTCCATGAGGCTTGCGTAGTATAACCAAAGGAATTCGATTTCACAAAGTGATTGATTCTCTTGCAGGATTGCGTAGTGGAGGCAGGCAAACAGTGGAGGAGATTTGAGGCATCAGATCTGAGCTCGTTTGTGTGTAACAAGTGGAGATAGTACTAAGTATTTGTGAGGAGTATTGTACTATGTATTGTTATATGTTATCTATCATTATAATATACAGATAGTGTGGGGTTTTCAGCTGTATGCTTTCCCCCGGTTACATACTGTGTTAATGTGCACATGCGATTGATGTTTCATTATTTTTAATGCTGCTAAATTGATGATCAACGTAGAGGAAGTTATGTATTGTGCATGTATTCCGCAATAGTGTATAATCAGGATAATCTCTGTGAATAAGTGTCATATTATTCAAAATTTCTACATGGTATTGGAGCTGTTGATCATCAGATCTATTATTCAGAAAGTGTTTACATTTGATTTCTTCAGGCAGAGTCTGTAATCGGGCCAGGTAGCCTCTGGATTCATCCTTCCTTTGGAAGGTGAGATATCTGGTAAAAGCCCATACAGTCAATCTCTGTATGAGAAATACTTTGTTCTCACGAATTCTAGATCAAAGGCGGTTGATTTTTGAGTTGGTGGAATTTGAATTTGCAGCAGTGTTTTCTTGGTATCAATGTGGCAATGTCTTTCAACGGATTGCGATTGGAGTATGCTCTTGAGGGCAGCTCGAACTATATTTCATGGAAGGATAGGATGGAGGTGGTGTTAGATGATAATGGGCTGAAGGAGTTCATAGAGGCTGAGGTCCCAAAGCCTACTGATACCGCGCAAGTTGATGCTTGGCAAAAGAAGACAACAAAGTTTCGAAGGATTCTGTTGGAGGGCGTGAAGGATCACATTGTGTCCAGCCTGCATGGAAAGGCTTGTCCATACTTGATGTGGAAAGCGTTGACAGATCTATTCGAAAGCAAGAGCGATCAGAGGAAGTTGGCGCTCAAGGATAAATTCAGAAACATTAAATGCAAGAAGGGAGATAGTATGCCCAAGTATCTCACGAAGTTCACTCAGTGCAGGGATGAGCTGAGAAGTGTGGGGGTGACTGTCGATGATGAGGACTTGGTGAGCTTGGCTCTCCTTGGTCTTCCGAAGAGTTGGCATTCCTATCAAGACTCTGTCAATGGTTGGGAGAAATTTCCAGGATGGGAGAGACTTTGGTCAGATCTTGTGCAGGAGGAGATTAGGCGGAATACCAGGGACGAATCTTCATCAAAGGCAAATGATGAAGAAAATTGCGCTTTGGCTGCCAAAGAAAAGAAAGGGAAGAACAAGAAAGCTTCTCATTCTAGTGCGAAAGGCAAGAAGCAGGACATGTCCAAGGTGAAGTGCTTTCACTATCACCAGCACGGACACTATGCCACAAATTGTCCGCAGAATAAGAAAACTAAGCAATCTGCTGGATCTGCAGCAGGAGAGGCCTTAGCCTCACAGTTTGAGCTTGATTTTTCGTTGATTTCATGCTTGGTCTCAAGTGTGATGGGATCGGTGTGGTTCTTGGATAGTGGTGCGTCTTTTCACATGACAGGAGATCGAGATTTGATTTCTGATCTGGAGGAGAAAGATCTTGGAGTGCACATCGAGATGGGCGATGATGGTAGATACAGTGCGACCGGTATCGGTACCATTTCCTTTGAGAGGGAGTTTGGTAAACCCTTTGTATTAAAGGAAGTGATGCATGTTCCAGGATTGAAGAAGAATCTTATCTCTGTGGCGATGTTAGAAGACAAGGGATATGATGTTGTTTTCAGCGAGGGAAAGGATTTCCTGCGCAGTAAGACAACTGGAGAAACCCGGAAGATAGGGGTTTGAGTCAGGATCCTTTATCAGTTGCATGTAGATGGTTGTGCAAAAATGGCATGCAAGGTAGAAGGATTGGTGAGTCAGGATGATGGCGAGTTGTGGCACAGGAGATTGGGTCACCTTCACCATGGAGCCTTGAAGATACTGCAGTAGATCACTACTGGGCTTCCCAAAGGCACTCTTGCGCAATTAGATCAGTGCAAGGGGTGTACTTTGGGAAAGTTTGTGAAAGCCACCTTTCACGAGAAGGATAGTCGTGCCACGACGATCCTTGAGAGAATTCACACAGACGTGTGTGGACCTTTCTCAGTAGCTTCGACAACAAAACACAGGTATTATGTGATCTTTGTTGATGATTTCTCTCGAAAGTGATGGATCTTCTTCATGCAGAAGAAGAGCAAGACATAGTCAAAGTTCTATGAGTTCAAAGCACTGGTTGAGAAGGAGTCAGGGAAGAAGGTGAAGGCTCTTAGGAGTGACAATGGTGGTGAATACATCTCTGCTGAGTTCAAGGATTTATGCAGTGCAGAAGGGATTCGAAGAGAGCTCATAGCTCCCCATAACCCACAGCAAAACGAGGTTGCTGAGCGGAAGAACAGAACGATTGTGGGTGCTGCACGGACGATTTTGCATGATCAGAGCCTACCCCTTCACTTGTGGACAGAAGCATGCAATACTGCAGTATATGTGTAGAACCGTTGTCCTCACAGGATACTTGGCACGAGTACACCCGAGGAGGCTTATTCTGGTAAGAGGCCTGATATTTCTCATTTGAGGATTTTTGGTACTAATGTTTACATGCATGTGACAAAGGATGCCAAGAAGAAGCTGGAGCCGACCGCAGAGGTTGTGATATTTGTGGGGTACACTGATACGCTCCACAACTATCATGTGTATTTGCCAGAAAATGGCAAGACTGTTGTGCGACGGGATATAAAATTTCAGGAGGAGAAAGCCATGAAGTGTTCGCTTGAGAGGGAGCCACACTTGCATGTAGATGAGGAGATATTAGTTCCTAAGGATGAGCTTCAGGACGTGGATCAAGCACAGGATGAAGTTCATGGAGTGGAAGAGACCACTCATGCAGCGCCAACCATCAGAGGGTGAAAGCGCTTGACAGAAGTTGAGTGACTGGCTCAAGATGCAGAGAAGGTTGTAGGACCACCTGCAGCTCAACGTAGACAGAGACAGTCACCTGATCGGTACACTAGATACATGGCTCTTGTGAGCAAATGTGTCATGACTGAGCCATCCTCTTTCGAGGAAGCTGTGCAGGATCCCGCATGGGTAGATGCCATGGTGGGAGAGTATGATTCGATTGTCATAAACAGTGCATGGGAGATTGTCCTAAGACCGGAAGGGAAATCAGTGGTGGGTTCGAGATGGATCTACAAATTGAAGCAGGCAGCTGACGGGAGTGTGGAAAAGTACAAGGCAAGATTTGTTGCTCGAGGCTTTTCACAGATAGAGGGGATCGATTATGAGGAGACCTTTGCACCTGTTGCAAGGTATTCTTCCATACGGACGATTCTTGCTCTCTCAGCACAGATGGGGTGGCACATTCATTAGATGGATGTGAAGACTACGTTCCTCAATGGAGTCATTGAGGAGGAGGTGTACATAGAGCAGCTCGAAGGTTTCGAGATCTTCAACAGCGAGTCGCATGTGTGCAGGCTCAAGAGAGCGTTGTATGGGTTGAAACAAGCACCACGTGCTTGGTACACACGGATAGACAGTTATTTCACCGGACTTGGATTCTCCAAGAGTGAGGCGGATCCTAACCTATACCAGATTGTGGTGGAGGGTAAGTTGCTTATCATTGTACTTTATGTAGATGATTTGATTCTAACAGGTGATGAGTTGTTGATACTTTCATGCAAGGATGATCTTGCTAAGGAGTTTGAGATGAAGGACTTGGGCCTCCTTCATTATTTCCTGGGATTGGAAATCTGGCAGCGCAGTGATGGACTATTTGTTTCTCAGGGTAAGTATGCTCGGGAGATACTGGAGAAGTTCAACATGCATGGCTGCAAGCCTGTTGATACTCCTCTTCCTGGAGGTTGGAGGAAGGAGGATGCTACTTCAGCGGAAGTAGTGGATGCCACTGTTTATCGACAGTTGGTGGGGTTGCTTATGTATCTGGTCAATACACGACCCGATATATGCTATGCTGTTAACCAGCTTTCACAAGCTATGGTTAAGCCAACCAATCTCTTCTGGAAGGCAGGCAAGCATGTATTGCGTTATTTGAGAGGCACATCGAGATATGGATTGTGGTACAGACAGGAGGATGAGGTGAAGCTATGTGGCTTCACGGATGCAGATTGGGCAGGGAGCCCAACGGACATAAAGAGCACATCTGGAGGGATCTTCAGTATCGGTTCGACAACAGTTTCTTGATACAGCAGGAAGTAGAGATCCGTGGCACTCAGTTCAGCAGAGGCCCAGTATATGGCAGCAAGTTTGGTTGCATGCAAGGCTATATGGATGAGGAAGATCCTGGTCGGGTTGTTCGGTTCTCACTTGGAGCCTACAGTGATTTATTGTGATAACCAGAGTTGCATTAAACCCTCAGCTAATCCAGTATTCCATGACAGATCTAAGCACATTGACATCAGGTACCATCATATTAGAGATTATGTGCAGTGGAGAGTCATGTTACTTTCATACATTCCAACGAAGGATTAGGATGCTGATATCTTGACGAAGGCGCTCACCAAGAGAAAATTCGAATACCACCGAGGCAGGATAGGGGTTTCTGATAATCAATATCTTGTTGAGAAGGAGTGTTGAGAATGCAACAAGATGATGGAGCTTAGTGGAAAGAAGTCGCCTTCACTAAGTGGGCCTACAGGCTATTTTTGGCGCAAAGTCTATTTTTTAGACTATGCCTATTTTTAGACATATGGATCATGGTCTATGAGTTGCAGGATGTTATTTGTGGATGATTGGTCATGTTGGTAAAAATATAAGGACTTCTATTTTTAGACATATGGGCGGTTTCTATTTTTAGACTGCCAGGCTAAAAATAGAATAGTCGAATATTATTGTCTCATAATAATATTTGGACTATAAACATTATCTTATCCTCTTGGAGCACTTCAGTTTGAGCTACAGATGTGGCACATGCAACTGTCAGAAGGAAATACACTTTTCTTGTGGTTCAGTTGAGCTATTGCATGCAAGAATTAAGTTAGAACTCATGTGGTTGAGTTTGGTGGAGTTGATTGTGGAGTTGTGTTCAGTTTGACTTGGTTGAACTAGTTGTATTTTAGTCTAACTAAAGAATACACTAGTGATGAGTTGTGTCAATTAATTATTAATTAATTCACTAATTATTAACTCATAAAGCAACTAAAGAATACATCAGTTAACTCAGTGCATGTACAGTTCAGTGGAGACAGGTGTTAGAGGTTGAGATTGCTATCAGTTGTGACTATAGTTGTGCATGAGATTTGCACATGCATGGATGAAGATTGCCCATGAGGTTTGCGTAGTATAACCAAAGGAATTCGATTTCACATAGTGATTGATTCTCTTGCAGGATTGCGCAGTGGAGGCAGGCAAACATTGGAGGAGATTTGAGGCATCAGATCGGAGCTAGTTTATGTGTCACAGGTGGAGATAGCACTGAGTACTTGTGAGGAGTATTGTACTATGTATTGTTACATGTTCTCTATCATTATAATATAAAGATAATCTGGGGTTTTTAGTTGTATGCTTTCCCCGGGTTACATACTGTGTTAATGTGTGCATGCGATTGATGTTTCATTGTTTTTAATGCTGCTAAATTGATGATCAACGTAGAGGAGGTTATGTATTGTCCATGTATTCCGCAATAGTGTATAATCAGGATAATCTCTGTGAATAAGTGTCATATTATTCAAAATTTCTACAACTTCGTGGTGTTGTTCTTTTCTTGCGGCTTCGACGGGTTGTATTGGGTCACCCCACCTTGGCTTTGTCCTTTGTTCTTCGGATTCGTAGATCCAAAGTCTCGCTTCTTTTGTTTAAACTTTTTCTCAATCTTGACAGTGTATCAGTATGTCATGCCAAGCGAGGAGATGTTCAGGAACTCCATCTCATCCTAGATGTACCTATGTAGGCAGCCATGGTATTTGAGTACCAAATGCAACTCAGAATCCTTGATACCCAACTTTGTGTGAAGGTTATAAAAAATATTTGTGAAATCTGACACATATTTGTCCCTTCCCTGTAGCAGCGTGATCCAATTTATGTATTTATCCTCATAGATTTTGATAGGGTAGTACTACTCCTTGATGGAATCCCAGAATGAATTCCAAGTGAGTGTCGCTGAAAAAAGTGAGCCCGTACTTTCATCCTTCTACTCGCAATAGGTTTCCCACTAGTATTTGATGTGGGGGACTGCTTTGAGAAGTGCAAAAGTGATATTTTCCCGGCTGGATAAATCATGAATAGAAAAATAAGCATCTAGCAGATTTAACCATTTATCTACGACATCTGTATCTATCTGGAACTCAAATATGGTGATTTCAAAGTTAACTTGTACCTTAAAGGGTGTGGCATTTCTAGAGTAGCTGTTGGAAGAAGATGCGTCGCCCCTGGGTAGTCACTGAAGGATCTAGGCAAAGTTTTCCATCATCACGTTCCTTTGTCGCTCTAGGGCTTCTTCGAGCAAGATTTTGATAGGATCTCTTGCCCCCTTATCTTTTTTTTCATCTACCATGGGAGGTTGTCAGGATTTGTGAGACTGGTCTTGCAAAGGTTCTGTTAGTGTCAGTCTTTCCAGCCTTCCTCCAGTGATCAAATATGCTCTTACAAAGTGGTCTCAGAGTGTCCAGGTCAAATTTTTTCATTTCAAAGAGTTTTCAAGCAAAATTTGGTCACTAGGCATTAGGTCTAGGGTTTGCTTTCACTCTTTTCAAAATTGCCCAAATGCCAATCTATGTCATTATTCATCTGAGTCTATCATCATTCATAGGGTTTTCATCACCATGTCAGTGTCTAATGAGTCATTTTACACCTTGTTCATGCTTCAGTTGCGCCTAGGCAAGGTTCATTTCCCTCTCCTAGGGTTTTGAAGGCAATTTATCTTGAATGGTCAAATCATTAGTAAAACTTGTATCCAGATGTTTATACACCTTCCCCTATCCTTCATGTACCTTATCAAACGCTTCCCATCTCTGAGATCCTGCAAATTCCTCATTTTCGCACAAACCCTAGTTTCTTGCTACAACTTGGCAATTTTCTAGGTTGGGCCTGTGTTTTGCCCGTTTGGACCCCTTCCCCTCACTCAATCTCCACAATTCCACTTTCCCCTACTTTCTAACATCCCTCCCTACTTCCAAAAAAAATCCCCAAGAATTTAGAAGCCCCTTATCCCCTTCATTTCGCTTCATTTCCACAAAATTCCTTGTTTCACACATCGGGATAAGTTTCACTCAAAAGATGTTTCAGAGAAATAAAATATGAATTTGGAAAAACTGAGAGAGGTTTTTGTTCACAACATTCCAAAGAAGAAAACCCTCCTTCACTTTTTACACAGGTGTCATGGTTTTAGAGAAATTGCAAAAATATCATTGCCTCAGGAGAATCGAATGCACCTCTAAAGTGACCTTGGGAAAATCAAGTTTTCTCCTAGCTTGGTTGGCCAAATGACTTTCGTGATGAGTCAAATGATAGCTAGACACAATGATCTTTCCAATGCAATATCATGAGCTCCATTTGGAGTTGCGAAAGGCATTCAAAATTTGACTGCAACAGCACTCTGTCTTGAGGCAGCCTCATTTGGCACATTTTTACCAGTATTGGGAGATTAGATTTTTGACAAGGCAAATGAACTCCAAATTGAAAAATTCTACTTTGGTTGAAAAGTAGACTCATATATCTTTCCAACGAGCTATGCGGCGCCCAATTTGGACACTGGAAAGGCCTCCAAATGGCATCTGAACGTCACGTTACGTGTAGGGCTCAGGCGCGCTACGCATCAGGGTTTTGGCTCAACGCGTAGCGCGCTGCGCGCTACCCTTAAGTTGGGGAGGTTACTTTCACAAAAAATCAGCAATTTTGGATTTTTCATGACAAATTACATTTTCTCAGCCACTGACAAGACATTTCATTGAGGTTTGGGCCCTCAAAAGGTCAAAAAACAAGCAAAAAATGACCTTCTGCCACTTTTTGGACACACAGGAAGAAGTCTTGGGAGATTGCATGTTTGGAGGGAAAAATGGCCACCAAATTGAGAAATTCCACTTGGGCTGGAGAGTAGACATCCAGCCCTTTCCAAAAAGCCCACTTGTGCCTCATTTGGATGATGGGAAGGGCCCCAAAAGTGGGCTGAAAGGCGCGCTACGCGTTGAGAAATGGCGCGCTACGCATCAGGACATTTTCTCAATTTTTCACCTTCGGCTCAGGAAAACGTAGCATTTGATCAGTTTTGAATTTTTTGTGGGATTTTTCATCCTCCTTGATGTAAGTGATGTAATTTCATGTTGAAATGACACTTATTTACCTATTCTAGAAGATTCATTCATAAAATGGCAAACATTTAATGAATGAATTGGTTTCCTAGCTTATAGAGGCAAGTTGTTTTGACTGCCTAGATTGTAGTGCTTTGTTTAGAATTGGTTGAAACAGCTCCTAGGATGATGAGCTCGACCCCTAGAGGTTAGGGAATGGGTTGGCATGGTCTATATTATGTATTTTCTAAATCATTTTCATGGTTGGAGAGGTTGGACTCTTGAGGGATAAGCTTAGACTGTATTACTCTTTGTATCTCTGCAATTTTGGCAAAGGAAAGACTAGGGTTTTGCAGCACTATTTGGGATTCCTGTGGTGATTTGTGTTGATGGTGTTTTTCTCTCATGTACTTGTAAGTTTTTTATGTGTATCATTTTCCTACTCTTCTCTTCTGCAAATTAAGTAAATTAAGTGTTAAGGTAGAATTCATGGTTTCTATGCTCTGCCTTTAAGTTTGCTTAATATCTATGTTTTCATCTGTTTAAGGAGAAATCTTGATGGTTTCTTGCTCTACTTAGCTCCTCACCAGTCATACCTATCCATTCAGCTCCTTCAAAGGCATCAAGACAATCTCCTACCTTGCCCCAAAAAGACCTCTGCAAAAACTGTGTCTCATCCCCGCACCCAAAATTGTCGTGCTCAGTTTTCCAACAAAACCCTAAAAATTTGAAATCAAACTTTCCCTATCAGTTTACTAGCCTAAAATCAATGTTCTTTATTGGTCATCTCAGCCCTTTGAAGATCTTTTGTCGAGATAGACCTGGAGAGAGCCCTCTCCTGTCCTCGTAGGGCTAGCTACGAGGCTAAGTGGTTTGATGTTGCCTTGGATTTTGTCTTCTTCAGCCTGAGGTCAAATTCGAGTGCTAACATATTGGCGACCATACTGGGGAAGAACAAATGGTTTGTTGGTTGATGTCATTTTTTTTATAAGCTACAGATGGAGCCTGAAGTTATGCTAGGTAGCCTTCGAAATGCTTTTGCTTTGCATTAGCGGAAGTAGATAAACACTGCTTCAGTCAATCTCTGGTCTAGCTTGTAAACGTGACATCTAACTTTTTAATTACCCCAATACATGTATCGAGTTCAGATCTTATTGTTGATGGTGGACAAAGATCACACACTGACAAGGCTGAAATCATTCACTAGCGACTCCTTCACTGAAAACTCCAGAGATCAATGCTTCATGGTGACTTCACTGCAGGAAGATTAGTAGCTTTGAGCTTTTCAAAATGGATTGGGTTGCAAGAAGATATGCTCCCATGAGCCAAGATCACATTCCTAGTTTTCCAAATAAAATTCCGAAGGTAGATTGGTCAACGAATTTGCCTACATTTAAAGATGATGGTAGTGTTGAGGGCCCTGAAATAGGGTCAACAACAAGGGGGATACCCACCCGGTCGGGAACCTGGTTGGCGGCTCCGTGCCCGTTTGTTGTAGCGGGTCAGACTGGGGATAAGGAGACCAGCTTCCCGTTCTAAGGGGGTGTGTGTGTGTAGAGTTTGGTGATGTGTGTGTGTGTAGAATTTGATAATGAAAATATGGAATTACTTCTAAGGTAATCTAGTTCTAAAACTCTGAGACTAAATTTTATACTACTTTAATCTATCAAGAACAACACATCTAATCTACGCTAACCCAGGATAGAACTTTTTCCATTATGCGATCTAGAAAGATTTCACACAATAACTGGTAATGAAGATTATTCAGCTATTATGAGAATATAAATCAATTAAGATGAACCATTATGCATAAAAAGTTAAGCAAAACGGTTGTGAACAGCATATCACATAATCAGTTATTCATGCATTAAGCACAAATCAATGACTCCACCGTACAAAAGTGCCAAATGGTAGTCCACTCATTCATACGTTAACATATAAACAACATCAGTTGTATATTACTCTAAGAATGCAAGCAGAAACTCATTAAGAGATAAAAGTACCATTTATGACTGACTTTATACTCACAGACCTGAAGCAATAATGATCTATTTATACTTACTTCTAATGCCTACTAAGCGTACAGAAGTGCAACATCAGTAGCAGGTATTGAAATGCAAACATAAATAAATCTTGATCCGTCCATTCATCAAAAACCCCCTCCGAGGGTGCAAAAGTGCATGTTCTGAGGACAAGTTTTTTGACAAATTTCCGGACCCTTCTCCAATGCAACGAGAAGGGTTAAATACTACTAACCGGCTAATTTTAATTACACAAATTTAGGGACGGCTTCAAATTACCGCCCTTTTACTAAAACAAATTTATTTCTAAAAACTGAATCTAATTTCTAACCATTTATGTATCTGCTCCTTAGTGCTGTAAGCGATGCGCTGTTCGCCGTGAAAGAGTCGGCTGCTTGTCCTTTCCTTTTGTTCAAGCTTGAAAATTAGAAATAACAAGAGCTGGCACCTCTTTCTGACAAACTAGAAGATATTTTTGAAAGTGTTCTTCTGGAGGAGTGTCTTCACGGCGTGTATACTTAGTACAACTCAGATTTCTTTCAAACTGATTGTGCTGTTGCAATTTCGGTTTCCAGCCGTGCGAATGACACAATGAGCTGGGGATTTTGTTGCCTGAACGATTTTTTCAATTGAAACTTGTTTCCATTCTTTGTTAAAGGCTTTTCTAAGACGTCTTTCCCCTTAAACGTTTTTCTTTTTGCTTTACCCAATTTGGGACTCAAGATCTTTCATAAACGCTTTGCTTTTGTGCGCCTTTGACTCTGAGTCCTAGATAGCCTATTTCCATCAGCATTTGTTGAGTGATACTCTGGGATCCGCGGTCCTGTTGTATGCGGTATCCATCTGCGAAGTCATCTCCTCTCTGTTCTCCTAGTTCTGGCGCTTTTCATTAGATGTTTCTTGCATATAGATTTATATCAGTTGCTGACTTATAGTTCACGTAAATGAAGAGAGACAGAAGAAAAGATTGACATGAAAGCAATTAAGTTCTAATGAATGCATAATCATGTCACCCATTATGACTTGACTCTTCGAAAAATGCAACATAATCATCTTTGGATACACAGGCGTACAATCATTAATTTCCCGTAAGGTGTGCGCCTAATTTTAGGCTCACAGATCATGCCGAGGAATGCCTACGACGAATGGCTTCTGTGATTTGCATCGCAGCATGGAATATTGCGTTGTAAATAGGTGGCATCGCAGCGATTGATAGTCTCATTTGTCGCACACCATAGATCGCAGGTCGCAGCTTTGCATGGTCACAGATCGCATATCACAATATCGCAAGGTTTTTCGCTTTGTCACTTTGTGCTGCTTATGCGACATTGCGACATGCGACGTCGCATATCGGCCGTGGGCGGTTCTTTAGGTTTTTCCCCTTTTGAGCGCTTTTGATGCACGCGATGTGATGAGTTCTCGCGTCGCTCCTCCTTAGTGTGTTTATGCGCTTTGGGAAAGCGCTCCTTTTTCCTTTACGACGCGATATAGCTCGTAGGGAGTTGATACAAAAGATTTTTCAAACAAAAATATTTTTTGGATTTTTTGTTTAAGGGTCCCCCTTTGCTTGATGTTATTACTAATATCAAACAAAGAGGGGGGTTGTTGGTGACCACAACAATGGCGATTCACTGTGAAGAACCAGTTATCTCTGCATTTCTATTGACCGTTCACTTCCAAAACAATAATTTTTTTTTTATATGTCTAAATTTTGTTATGGACAGATAGAGTAGATTGCCCCTCACCTTGTCGACGATATTTTGTCTCAACCCTTTTTATATCCCAATTTCTTGCTTCCTCAGGTTTTTTCTTGCATTCGCATCAGACATTACTTGGTCTTGATAAAAGATAAAATAAGGTCTTCTCTGCGTACTGGCTTAAAAGTATGCTCATTTGTCGTAGGTAGAGCCTCTGCTGCCCGCAAGCATCCATAGCCTCGACAGGGTTACCATGTTATCCAGCAATGATCCTTTTTCCTGCTTGAGGTTACTCGCAACATTCCAGAGAAAAATCCTTTTTGACACACTTTTCCTTTTTTAATTCTCTAAAGAACAATGTCTTGGTTTGGTGGCCAAATTATGACACAGTCATTCACCTGATTTACACTTTTGTTGAACAAGCCGGCTCGTGATGAGACCTCTTGTCATTTGATTGCAACAATCTTAAGTCGTTGCCCTGTTTTGATAGACAGTATTGGCAAAGTCAGCAAGTTATAATATCTGTGATCATGATAAGCCGGCTCATGATGAGACCTCTTATTCTTTGAGATATGGTGTTTTGTTTGGATTGTTTCTCTGAATGCTGTAATTTCCTTTTAGCAGGGAGGAAGTCATTGTTTTTCCTTAAGAAAGCTCTGGACGACAATAATAGAGTTTTTGAAAACAACAGCTTTGCAAAGAATGCTTATTTTATTATTGATGATACCTTTCATTGTGTTGATACAAAACAATTCTTTTACCAGAGGTTGCTTTTGTCAAAGTTTTTAGAGTTCGAAACGAGTATCGTAATCAAAGTGAAGTTAACTCTATTTGTCAATAATAAAATTCAGATTTTCAAAAATTTTGCTATTTGTACAAGCGAAATCAAAATCTGATAGAGAATTGGCGTGCTCTTTCATGAATCCTTTTTAAATGATCATTTACAGCGGGTTTTATTCATTAAAAGAGAAAAACAAAACAAAATAAAAACTAAAAACTAAATCTATCCTACAAAAATTAGAAGATTTCTCTTCTATGGAAAATATAATTTAAGAATCAGTCCATTGACAGGTAAAGAATCTCTCCTTCCTGCCAGATCCTGCAACACGAATGTAGACGGGCCTACAACTTCTACAATCTGAAAAGGGCCAAGCCACAGCTTCTGAAATTTCGTATGTTTGCCCCTTTCTTCATGAGCCTTATCCCATTTCAAAACTAAATCACCCATCTGAAAGTTTTTTCTGGTTATGATGCTTGAGTCAAAAGAAGATTTTATTAGTGCTTGGTGATGAGCATGGGTTTTCCTAGCTTGTTCTCTTTGTTCTTCTAGTTTTATTATTTCCATTTGTCTTAATTGTAAAGAGGAAGTAGGTACTTCATCGATATATTGCACTAAAGACAAAGAGGGAATGACTAGGTGAGTCGAAAGAACCACTTCTCTCCCATAAACTAAATTAAAGGGAGAAGTGCCGATTGAAGCTTTCTTCGTGATTCTATCAGCCCACAAAGCATTTACCAGCGCTTTGTGCCAATTCCTTTGGTTTTGGTCGACTGTTCTTTTGATAATTCTGATTAGGTTCTTGTTTGTTGATTCAGCCAATCCATTACCTTGCGGATAGTAGTTGGCAGAATATTTCAGTTTGAAACCTCTTTTAAGCGCAAACTCAGTCATAGTATTTCCAGAAAAATATGAAGCGTTATCAAACATTAATGCTGTTGGCAATCCAAACCTAGTGATGATAAATTTATCTATGAATTCAATAATATTTTCATAATGAACTGTCTTGAGAGGAACTGCTTCTACCCATTTGGTAAAATAATCAGTTGCCGTAATGATATACTTATGCTGCTTAGAAGAGTGAGGAACAATCTCACCTATTATGTCCAAGCCCCATTGACTGAATGGTTGGTCGATGATGACTGGTTGTAGCGGCATGGACGATTTCCTTTGTTTTCCTGCAGCAGTTTGGCAGACTTGGCATTTCCTTACGTGATTGTATGAGTCTTTGAACAGTGTGGGCCAATAATATCCTGCACGCGAGATTTTATGTGCAATCGCATCTCCGGCATAGTGTCCACCCGCTGGTCCATCATGGATTTCCTACAAAACCTTTTCGGCTTCAGTTTTCTCAAGACACCTAAGAAGCACAGAATCGTAATTCATTTTAAACAAAACATCATTTATGAGCAGGTATTGTTTAGCTTTTAATCTCAGAGCTCTTTTCTTGGTATGATCCAGACGTGATGGAGCATACCCGTTCTTAAGAAAATAAATGGTGTCAGCATATGATGATTCTGCATCATTTAGGCTTACCTCGTACGCTTGTACCTCTTCAGATGAGTTCTCCGGAATTTGCGATGCTCCGGCTAACATCTTGCAGAAGCCTTGACCTCTTACGATGTTTGCTGGTTTGATCTCGAGATCATATTCTTGTAAAGCGGTAATCGAATTAGCTCTCTATTCACCCACGCCTTTTTGCACTAAAAGGTTTCTTACCGCCGGAAATGGTACTACGACTCTAGTGTGGGCTTTAAGCAAGAAAGGTCTGAAATATTTGATCGCTTTGAAAACAACATATGCTTTTTTCTCTACGTCTGAGTAATTAATTTCAGCACCTTGTAAGTTCGAGCTAAAGAATGCGATTGGAGCCTCCGCTTTCTCTTGATTTGCTTGGGTCAAAATCGCGGCATAGGATTTCTCTGAGGAAAAAGTGTATAAGGTAAAAGATTCCGAAAAATTTCGGGTGGCCAAAGATGGAGCATTGATGATAGCTTGTTTGATTAAGTTGAACGCTTCGTGCTCATCTAGACCCCATTTTAAATTTGAATTATTTTTTATCATATTTTGTAAGGGAGAAATAATACGTGAAAAATACGGGACAAATCTTTTGACAAAATTGATCTGTCCAAGGAAGGATTGCATGGCTTTCTTGTTATGAGGTATGGATATTTCAGAAATTTCCTTGATTCTGTCGGGTTCTATGTGAATACCAGATTTCGACACTATGAATCCGAGAAATTTCCCTTCGCTTAATGCAAAGAAAGATTTCTTTGAGTTGAGCGAAATCCCATACCTCAAGCATCTTTCAAAGATTTGCTTCAAATCTTTGAGATGGTTGTTTCGTTTTTTGGAGTACACTGTTATATCATCCAGGTAAATCACCACTGATTTATTGACTAATCCTTTAAACATGATGTCCATGGCTCTCTGAAAGGTAGCTCCGAAATTGATCAGACCAAATGGCATCTTCCGATATGCATAGGTGCCCCATTTGATTTGGAACGTAGTCTTTAACTGATCATCGGGATGCACCAATACTTGATTGTATCCTGAAAATCCATCCAGGAATGACATTAATTCTGAGCCTGCTACTGCCTGTAATATTTGCTCCATAGGTGGGAGGGGAAAGTTATCTTTCTAACAGGCTTTGTTGAGATTTCGGAAATCGATACAGATTCTAATGTCTCCGTTTTTCTTCCTAACGGGCACCATATTGGATACCCATTTAGAATGCCTTACGGGGAAAATTATTCTGGCTCTCAACAACTTATTAAGCTCAGTTTTTATCTGATTTTCTAGGTTAGGGTGTATTTTTCTGAGCTTCTGCTGGACAGGATTTTCATTGTCAATCATAGGGATAACATGTTGAATGATAGAAGTGTTGTATGTTTTTAGCTCATCGTAATTCCAGTTGTATTGTCTCAGAAGACGGATATATGCTGATTTCTCTTCAGGGGCTAGGCCGTGACCTAGGTTAATGTTTTGTGGCTTCTGATCGGTCCCTAGGTTTACTAATTCATAGTTCAGGGTAGAACTGAAAAGTTTAGCATTGGCGGACCTTTTAAACTGACTTTTCAAATCATATAAATCTTCTAACTTGACCACCGATTTCGGTATAGCATTGTCAGAGCCATTTTGTTGTATTTGATGATCATGATGGTCTTCGTCGATTATTTGATTTGAGTAGGATCCTTCAGAAGTAAGGAAATTTACGATGTCAGGATCATCGTTGAACACTCTCCAATTGGTGATATTGTCAAGGATGGATGGTATGAAGATTAATTCTATTGAAAACCTATCAGGACTAAAATCTTCAGACGGGATAAGTCTAGAGGCTACGTTAGCTAACAGGTCTGCGCTCGCATTTTGAATTCTTGGAATTGACGAGATATTGAATGCTACGAAATGTGCAGTGAGATCTTGAACTAATGATTGATAATGCTTTAAATGACTTGACAGGAAATGTATGGTGTTACGTACCTGTTTTACGATGATCTCCGAATCTCCAAAGACTTGAAGATACTTAACGTTTAATCCGATTGCTTTGTATAGGCCTTGAACCAAGGCTTCGTACTCCGCTGTGTTGTTCGTGCAATCGAACTCAAGTCTGCATGTGAGCATAATCTTATTCCCATCTGGGTTAATCAGAACGCATCCTGCTCCTGCTCCCTCATTTGATTTATATCCGCCAAAATATAATTTCTGAAATAAAGATGTATTTACAGAATTATCTAAAAAACTAAAACATTTTGAGTCATCAGTTTGGGAGAAATTTTCAACTCGGGATAAAACTGAATTCTCTAAGTATGGTGAAATATGAGCATTGAAATTACCTAGGAAAGAATCTATTGCGTAATCGCCTACAATGCTGCTATTGTACGTTATGGCCTCATTTTCTCCTTCCAGTTCTGTCACTATATATTTTCGGTGCAATTCTCGTTCAACCTGTTATCACTTAGAACCATAGTTCATGTATGTAATGTTGTCCACAAGTTTCATATAAAAATCTTCAGCTTAGTGAATAGGTTTATATGTGTGTATGTCACTTTGAAATTTGAATTTCAAAAGGTATTGATGTAATTCCGTGTAAAAAATCGTTAGATACCCTCTATCATTGTCAGTTAGGGCATGTCTTGTCTTGATTGCGTCATTAGTACTTTGCGCAGTTTCGCAGCGCAGTCTGTTTGGTCAATTTAGCTGCGCAATGATGTTTCCGCCTTTTCGCAACGTACTGTTTACCAGCCATTTCGTAGCGCGTTTTGTTAAATCTTAACTATCTGCGCTACGAAATCGGGGTTTCGGGGTTTTTGTAGCGCCTTTTTCTTGAAATGTCAAATCTGGGAGGGGTGAGTCATAGGTCCGTTCACGTTTGTCAGTTGATGTCCTCTCCAGGTCATGATAGATCATAATTCCGCAAAAAGGTCTAGGATCACGCATATGAATATCATCTTAAGGGATTTTATGAGGTATGGTTGTGTCATAATGTGTTTCCATAATGTGTAAACATGTCTGCTGTATGACAAGTGTTTAAAAAAAAAAAAAAAAAAACGCAAAGAAGCCCGAGTTCTCATTTAAAGGGATCATCGCAAGCGAGTCTGCACTCCAAAGTCGAGATTGTTTTCGAGCTGTAGCTGCTATTAGTTTCCTGTGTGAAGATATTTGAAGCAAGATGGAAAAGAGGGAACATCGATCCGGTAAGTGCCTAAGAACAGAGCCAGAGGGACTTGATGTTACACTCAGAGATGAAGGTGTAGCAAGAGCCTTTCGAAATGCTGGTTGCTGGAGGTTCTGCGAGAAGTTGAAGGGAGGACATGCAGAGGTAACGAAGGCTTTTGCATTGAATTTTACTGGATTGAATTCAAAGGTGTCAATGTTAGAATTTCCTGTGTCTCCTGAAGCCATTTCTATTGTCACTGAAATTCCGAGGGGAGGACAAGAATGGTTCAAAAATTTTAAATTCGACATGAGTCCCTGTAAAGAATTTTTGAAGGAACCGTATGTAAATGAGGACCTCACCAAAGCGGTGCCAAGGAGTTACGTAAAAGAACATTATGCTATGCTCCTTACATGCATCCAGAAATACCTAACATGCGAGGGAAGGTACAACAAAGTTTATTCCTATCACTTCAAACTTTTGTTGCATTTCACAGGTAAAGCTTCGATAGATATCCCTTTCTATTTGTTCAGAAGCATTAGTAAAATGTGTGATAAAATCCAGTTAAAGAAAGATGGTTGTGAAACATCCTTGTTTCATCATGGTTTGGTAAAGTTGCTGGTGTTGGATGGTTTGCAAAAGATTGGCAGAGATTGGGATTCTTTTTCTTTTATGGCTGGCTTTCAAAGAAAAACATGCCTTACTCCATTGCCTGTGAGGGAAAGGGAAGAAAGAATTGAAGAACCTACTCTGGCTGAGCTCAGAAAAGAGGTGACAGACCAAAAGAAGCCTAAAACCAAGTTAAGGAAATCAGAGAAGTCTGTGGTGGCAAAGGAGACACCTAAATCATCAGCAAAGGAAACACCTAAGTCATCATCTAAGAAGACACCTCAGTCATCAAAGCAGAAGATCCAGAAAAAGAAGGATGAAGCTGAACCAAGTGAAGTTGAAAAGATTTCAAGGGTAAAAACCAGAGGTCAACTAAACAAGGAGAAAGGTAAGTCAATTACTGTGGAAGAAAGCCCTATGTCAAAAGGCAGTTTAAGTGACTTACTTGTAGCTATTGAACTTGAACAAGATCAGCCAGTACAGATTGAACCAATAGAGTTTGAGCAAGATCACCCAGTGCAGCCAATGCATATTGACCTCACTCAATCTTCACCCGAAAGTACTAAGAAACCAAGAGCTTCAAAAAGGTTGAGATTTGAGGAGCCTAGTAAAGAATATGCTTTCAAGCCACGTAGGCCAGTCACAAGAAGACAAATGAAAGAGGTGGAGAAAGCGCAGAAAGAGGAGGCACCTTTAGAAGTGCCTAGTACAGATGTACTTGAGGTTTTGACCAGAACAGTTCATGTAGCCAGGAGTAAAGACAAGAGTAATAGGGTCATTATCAGCCAAGGTGGAAATGTCATTGCTATCAAGCAACAGGCAGGAACAACACAAGAAGAAGTGCCTCAGATTAAAAATGTTTCTAAGGAAAGGGCAGTGAGATATGCAAATTATAAAAAGGCTGTACTAAAAGGCAGAACAAGTCTAATGAGCCAAACTGACTCAGTGTCTGATGCATATTTGTGGACAGTGCCAGCTCTGAAGCAGGCAAAAACCATGAAACAGTTGAACACAAGCCTAAGAGCAGAAAACAAGGCTTTGAAGAAAGAAGTTAGCAGTTTGAAGAAGAAGCCAGGTAAACTAGCTGATTAATCCAAGGGAAAATTTTCTTTTCAAGTTTTGATAAATTTTGGTTGCCATCATTTTGAAACTTTTTGGATCCCTTACACCTATACAAAGTAGCTGAAGAAATCACGAAGTTAAGTCAACAGTGCTTTAAGATTCATATGTTCTGTTTTGATTATCTACAGCAGTTTCGTAGCGCGCTACGAAACTGCTGTAGATGACTGTTTTATAAAAAAAAATGAAATTGATGCTGAGGTCAGCAAATCTTGAAAAGGATGAATCGAGGCCAATAAGGAGACTATACAAAGCTATCCAAATATTCAAAGGGTGACAGGTGTGAGTGTTGAAGAAAAAGGTGAAATTTTTTGTTTTTTGCTAAAAGTCTTCCTAAAGTTACTTTATAACCGAATTGTTAGGGTTCTGGTAGGGTTACCGAAATTTTGGGTGGTACACCTGTTCAGTTCACAAAGCATCCAGATCATGAGGCATATTGGATTATGCGTGGTTATTAAAGGAATTAAATAGCTTGGAGCATAGTATTTTAGTACATGAAGACTAATGGAAGGCAGGGACCGTGAAAACAGGGCACACATCCTCATCAACTAATGAGTCATCCACACAGCAAGTATCCGAAGCTGCTCGTTCAGTGAATGTTTCTCCAGCATGTCTTGGCCATTACAGAAATGGTACAGGTGTCAAAGTTCAAGAAAGCATCAATGCACACGAGGAGATAGAATTAGAGTTTCAATAGGAATGGGACTCTATGTATTCACAACGCAATACCTTTGTATTTAATAAGTTTGTTTAGATATAGATAAGGCAATTAATGATAGGATTTCGAGCTCCCCTCATGCTGGAGGAGGAGTCTCAAGTAGTTGTAGTTTTGTTTTCCTATATATAGAAAAGACTCTGATGTAAAAAAGGTTGGAGATTTTATAAAAAAACAGAGTTTATTTGGGCCGATGTAAAAGACTTATTACAGTAATATAAAAACAGCTGTTGTTTCTTCTCAAGATTCTCAATAGATTATATTGTTCAAATGTAATGGTTGTTTATTCTCTTAATTTTCTTTTACAGCCTTGTTACAGCATAATCACTCAGAATTCATGTTTAATGCTTTGACTTCCTGTATGCTTGGCAAGCTGTGGTTTATGTAAAGTATGTTTGAACATCTGATGTAAAGAGCCTTGACTTCCATGAAATGACTGTGCTTTTGTTTACTGAATGTGTGAGACTCCATAGCCCAACGAAGACTAATTTGATATTTGTCCAACCAGCTTTGTTTTCATATATGTGTGAAGAGTTAGCCATCTGTTGTTGTGATTGATTCTTATCAAAAGTCTGTGAGAGAGCCCTCTCTGACTAAGGAGGCTAATCCCTAGTCTAAAGTCTGGTTGAAAGAGTTACATAAAATCTTGCTTGGCTGTAGCCCCTAGTACTGATTTTGTGATAACACAACCTTTATCTGATTTGGTTTACCATTGTATGGTAACCACATGTGCGACCAATCGGTTGAAAAATATCCGTGGAGTTTTTCCGACCAATCCCTGCTAAGAATCAAACCATAGAACTCAGGGATATCAGCTACTAGAATGTCGATAACCTGACACACTTTTGGGTTAGACGACAATCTTATGGTCACCTGATTAAGTTCACCAATCACCTCGACTTGGGATCGATCAAGCTGAACTATACGTACTGCGGATTTTTGAGGTTGCACATTCAATTTGGCACATATTGACCTGGGTAAAATATTCGTTGAAGCACCAGAATCGACCAAACAATTGTGCACGTTTTTGTTGAAGATTTCATATGTGAGAAGAAAAGGAGGAGTATGAGATCTTAATCTTCCTCCAATCAAGGCGATGTCATTTGGATCAATTTTATTGACCGTGTTGGTTGGAGGCCTTCCCAGATTGTGGGAAGCTACAGCTGTAGGTAAAGATGTAGTAGGCACAGCATGTAATTCTTTCATCATTATTTTCTGTTGGTGTTTCAATTTACTCAATTCATACAGAGTGATATTAGCCCTAGTCTTCTTCATATCATCAATGATGTTATATTCCATTTCATCCGACACTATTAGTGTTCTTGATGGAGGCGTTTGATCAGATTGGACTGGGCTAAACTGGGTCGCTTTAGCAGTTGTCTTTTTTGTTGCGACCTTTTCTTTTGTTACAGGGCTTGCGCCCTTTTGTTTTGGGGTAGTTAGGGGAGGATCAAGTTGATTTTTGTTTCTCGTGCTAACAGGAAATGCTTCTTGATCCTCTTCTTGTGGGAGGATGAAGTCTCACATTCCTTGTAGTTCTACGACCTCTTCCTCGTCGGTCTGCCCTTTAGTGGTATTCTCTTCTTCTTCGTCTTCTTCAGATTCAACATTTGAGACAACACTAGGTGGTCTTACCTCCATGGGAGGATTTCTTTTAAAAGTCATAACGGGCTTTTTCGAAGAAGTCTCTGCTACCTGTCTCTTAATATCAATCATCTCGTTTGACATGGATTTCAACACTTTTTGCAATCCTTCCAAATCGAAAGGATCTTTCGTTTGCTTCTTCTTGGTGTCTTCTTTGAAAGAGATCTTCTTAGATTTGCGTTCTTCTATAGCAGAACTCTTTTCTAGGGCTACCACGCGTTTTTCCACTGCCAACGCTTCTGTCAAGTTGTCAACTAAGGTGGTCTTGTTTGCCCTATCTATGAAGATAGCCAAGTTTAGAGGTAAAGCCGTGATGTACCATTCACATCTTACTTCCTCGCTGGGTTGTGAGGAAGCGGGGATTTTGTTGAGGATCTTATTGAACTGTAAGTTAAAATCTTTAATGGGTTCTCTAGCCTCAGCCTTAAGATTAGATAGGTCATTTATCAATGTCGCCGTGGATCTGTCATCACCAAACTTGGTGAGGAATTGACTTTGAAAAATGTCCCAGCATGTGATGGATCCGGAAGGTAACGAAAAGTACCATGACCTGGTTGTTCCTTGCATTGTATAAGGGAAAAGCCGGACAACAGCGTCTTCGTTAGTGACTCCGTTGAGATTAACAGAAAGCATGAAATTATTGATATGTTCCTCGGCTAGCATTCCTGCTTCCGGATTGAATTTAGGCAGCCATTTCTCAGGATGGGCCGGTATAGGGCTCAGGGGTGGAGGCATTAAAACCGCCCCAGGATTGTTCCATGGAGACTGGGCCATCTTTGAGCTGCTAGTTAATGGAAGTGCAGTAGACGATCCCTGATGCTGAGAAGATGAAGATATTAAGATCTTTGATGTTTGAAGAGGAAGGTTTGTAGAAGATGGGTGAGTGAGTTGGAATGAAAGAGTGGGTGGTTGACTTCGCGGTGAGGGATTTGATATGGAAGAAGTGGATGAAGGAGTCTGATTGTCAGACTCTGGTGGTGTTTTCCTTGCTCTTTTCCTCGTAGGGAGAGGGAGTTCACTTGGTTGTATGCCAAATTTTTCACTCTTTGATCTGGTGAGGGGATGAGCAGGGTTGTACTGCAAAGTCACGCTTCTTTTAGATTTATCAGACCTCTGGTTAAAAATAGAGAATCCCTGGAGTTTACGAATCAAAGTTCGAATTTCAGGGGGTTCAATGATAGATTGGTCTGATATATTCGAATATGTAGCAGTGGTAGATACTCGAGCGACTTCAAATTCTGGGTTTAACCGTGTTGGAGAAGTCGAGGGAGTTGATGAGGGTGTATTACTCTCAGAATGGTATTTAGATATTTCTTTAGGTGCCATTCATAGTTCGGGCCCTCCTTCTAGCGCCAAATATGTTGAGGGCCCTGAAATCGGGTCAACAACAAGGGGGATACCCACCCGGTCGAGAACTTGGTTGGCGGCTCCGTGCCCATTTGGTGTAGCAGGTCCGACTGGGGATAACGGGACCAGCTTCCCGTTCTAAGGGGGTGTGTGTGTGTAGAGTTTGGTGATCTGTGTGTGTGTAGAATTTGATAATGAAAATATGGAATTACTTCTAAGCTAATCTAGTTCTAAAACTCTGAGACTGAATTTAATACTACTTTAATCTATCAAGAACAACACATCTAATCTACGCTAACCCGGGATAGAACTTTTTCCATTATGCGATCTAGAAAGATTTCACACAATAACTGGTAATGAAGATTATTCAGCTATTATGAGAATATAAATCAATTAAGATGAACCATCACGCATAAAAAGTTAAGCAAAACGGTTGTGAACAGCATATCGCATAATTAGTTATTCATGTATTAAGCACAAATCAATGACTCCACCGTACAAAAGTTCCAAATGGTAGTCCACTCATTCATACGTTAACATATAAACAACATCAGTTGTATTTTACTCTAAGAATGCAAGCAAAACTCGTCAAGAGATAAAAGTACCATTTATGACTGACTTTATACTCACAGACCTGAAGCAATAATGATCTATTTCTACTTACTTCTAATGCTTACTAAGAGTACAGAAGTGCAACATCAGTAGCAGGTATTAAAATGCAAACATAAATAAATCTTGATCCGTCCATTCATCAAAAACCCCCTCTGAGGGTGCAAAAGTGCATGTTCTGAGGACAAGTTTTTTGACAAATTTCCGGACCCTTCTCCAATGCAACGAGAAGGGTTAAATACTACTAACCGGCTAATTTTAATTACACAAATTTAGGGACGGATTCAAATGACTGCCCTTTTACTAAAACAAATTTATTTCTAAAAACTGAATCTAATTTCTAACCATTTCTGTATCTGCTCCTTAGTGCTGTAATCGATGCGCTGTTCACCGTGAAAGAGTCGGCTGCTTGTCCTTTCCTTTTGTTCAAGCTTGAAAATTAGAAATAACAAGAGCTGGCACCTCTTTCTGACAAACTAGAAGATATTTTTGAAAGTATTCTTCTAGAGGAGTGTCTTCACGACGTGTATACTTAGTACAACTCAGATTTCTTTCAAACTGATTGTGTTGTTGCTATTTCGGTTTCCAGCCGTGCGAATGACTCAATGAGATGGGGATTTTGTTGCCTGAACGATTTTCTCAATTGAAACTTGTTTCCATTCTTTGTTCCAGGCTTTTCTGAGACTTCTTTCCCCTTAAGCATTTTTCTTTTTGCTTTACCCAATTTGGGACTCAGGATCTTTCATAAACGCTTTGCTTTTGTGCGCCTTTGACTCTGAGTCCTAGATAGCCTATTTCCATCAGCATTTGTTGAGTGATACTCTGGGATCCGCGGTCCTACTGTATGCGATATCCATCTGCGAAGTCATCTCCTCTCTGTTCTCCTAGTTCTGGCGCTTTTCCTTAGATGTTTCCTGCATATAGATTTATATCAGTTGCTGACTTATAGTTCACGTAAATGAAGAGAGACAGAAGAAAATATTGACATGAAAGCAATTAAGTTCTAATGAATGCATAATCATGTCACCCATTATGAATTGAGTCTTCGAAAAACGCAACATAATCATCTTTGGATACACAGGCGTACAATCATTAATTTCCCGTAAGGTGTGCGCCTAATTTTAGGCTCGCAGATCATGCCGAGGAATGCCTGCGACGAATGGCTTCTGCGATTTGCATCGCAACATGGAAGATTGCGATGTAAATAGGTGGCATCGCAGCGATTGATAGTCTCATTTGTCGCACACCATAGATCGCAGGTCGCAGCTTTGCATGGTCGCAGATCGCATATCACAATATCGCAAGGTCGCAAGGTTTTTCGCTTTGTCACTTTGTGCTGCTTATGCGACATTGCGACGTGCGACATCGCATATCGGCCGTCGGCGGTTCTTTAGGTTTTCCCCTTTTGAGCGCTTTTGATGCACGCGATGCGATGAGTTCTCGCGTCGCTCCTCCTTAGTGTGTTTATGCGCTTTGGGAAAGCGCTCCTTTTTCCTTTGCGACGCGATATAGCTCTTAGGGAGTTGATACAAAATATTTTTTGGATTTTTTGGTTAAGGGTCCCCCTTTGCTTGATGTTATTACTAATATCAAACAAAGAGGGGGGTTGTTGGTGACCATAACAATGGCGATTCACTGTGAAGAACCAGTTATCTCTGCATTTCTATTGACCTTTCACTTCCGAAACAACAATTTTTTTTTTATATGTCTAAATTTTGTTATGGACAGATAGAGTAGATTTCCCCTCACCTTGTCGACGATATTTTGTCTCAACCCTTTTTATATCCCAATTTCTTGCTTCCTCAGGTTTTTTCTTGCATTCGCATCAGACATTACTTGGTCTTGATAAAAGATAAAATAAGGTCTTCTCTGCGTACTGGCTTAAAAGTATGCTCATTTGTCGTAGGTAGAGCCTCTGCTGCCCGCAAGCATCCATAGCCTCGACAGGGTTACCATGTTATCCAGCAATGATCCTTTTTCCTGCTTGAGGTTACTCGCAACATTCCAGAGAAAAATCCTTTTTGACACACTTTTCCTTTTTTAATTCTCTAAAGAACAATGTCTTGGTTTGGTGGCCAAATTATGACACAGTCATTCACCTGATTTACACTTTTGCTGAACAAGCCGGTTCGTGATGAGACCTCTTGTCATTTGATTGCAACAATCTTAAGTCGTTGCCCTGTTTTGATAGACAATATTGGCAAAGTCAGCAAGTTATAATATCTGTGATCATGATAAGCCGGCTCGTGATGAGACCTCTTATTCTTTGAGATATGGTGTTTTGTTTGTATTGTTTCTCTGAATGCTGTAATTTCCTTTTAGCAGGGAGGAAGTCATTGTTTTTCCTTAAGAAAGCTCTGGACGACAATAATAGAGTTTTTGAAAACAACAGCTTTGCAGAGAATGCTTATTTTATTATTGATGATACCTTTCATGGTGCTGATACAAATCAATTCTTTTACCAGAGGTTGCTTTTGTCAAAGTTTTTAGAGGTCGAAACGAGTATCGTAATCAAAGTGAAGTTAACTCTATTTGTCAATAATAAAATTCAGATTTTCAAAAATTTTGCTATTTGTACAAGTGAAATCAAAATCTGATAGAGAATTGGCATGCTCTTTCATGAATCCTTTTTAAATGATCATTTACAACGGGTTTTATTCATTAAAAGAGAAAAACAAAACAAAATAAAAACTAAAAACTAAATCTATCCTACAAAAATTAGAAGATTTCTCTTCTATGGAAAATATAATTTAAGAATCAGTCCATTGACAGGTAAAGAATCTCTCCTTCCTGCCAGATCCCGCAACACGAATGTAGACGGGCCTACGACTTATACAATCTGAAAAGGGCCAAGCCACAGCTTCTGAAATTTCGTATGTTTGCCCTTTTCTTCATGAGCCTTATCCCATTTCAAAACTAAATCACCCATCTGAAAGTTTTTTCTGGTTATGATGCTTGAGTCAAAAGAAGATTTTATTAGCGCTTGGTGATGAGCATGGGTTTTCCTAGCTTGTTCTCTTTGTTCTTCTAGTTTGATTATTTCCATTTTTCTTAATTGTAAAGAGGAAGTAGGTACTTCATCGATATATTGCACTAAATACAAAGAGGGAATGACTAGGTGAGTCGGAAGAACCACTTCTCTCCCATAAACTAAATTAAAGGGAGAAGTGCCGATTGAAGCTTTCTTCGTGATTCTATCAGCCCACAAAGCATTTACCAGTGATTTGTGCCAATTCCTTTGGTTTTGGTCGACTGTTCTTTTGATAATTCTGATTAGGTTCTTGTTTGTTGATTCAGCCAATCCATTACCTTGCGGATAGTAGTTGGCAGAATATTTCAGTTTGAAACCTCTTTTAAGCGCAAACTCAGTCATAGTATTTCCAGAAAAATATGAAGCGTTATCAAACATTAATGCTGTTGGCAATCCAAACCTAGTGATGATAAATTTATCTATGAATTCAATAATATTTTCAGAATGAACTGTCTTGAGAGGAACTGCTTCTACCCATTTGGTAAAATAATCAGTTGTCGTAAGGATATACTTATGCTGCTTAGAAGTGTGAGGAACAATCTCACCTATTATGTCCAAGCCCCATTGACTGAATGGTTGGTCGATGATGACTGGTTGTAGCGGCATGGACGATTTCCTTTGTTTTCCTGCAGCAGTTTGGAAAACTTGGCATTTCCTTACGTGATTGTATGAGTCTTTGAACAGTGTGGGCCAATAATATCCTGCACGCAAGATTTTACGTGCAGTCGCATCTCCGGCATAGTGTCCGCCCGTTGGTCCATCATGGAGTTCCTGCAAAACCTTTTCGGCTTCAGTTTTCTCAAGACACATAAGAAGCACAGAATCATAATTCCTTTTAAACAAGACATCATTTATGAGCTGGTATTGTTTAGCTTTTAATCTCAGAGCTCTTTTCTTAGTATGATCCAGACGTGATGGAGCATACCCGTTCTTATGAAAATAAATGGTGTCAGCATATGATGATTCTGCATTGTTTAGGCTTACCTCGTACGCTTGTACCTCTTTAGATGAGTTCTCCGGGATTTGCGATGCTCTAGCTAACATCTTGTAGAAGCCTTGACCTCTTACGATGTTTGCTGGTTTGATCTCGAGATCATATTCTTGTAAAGCGGTAATCCAATTAGCTCTCTTTTCGCCCACGTCTTTCTCCACTAAAAGGTTTCTTACCGCCGGAAACAGTACTACGACTCTAGTGTGGTCTTTAAGCAAGAAAGGTCTGAAATATATGATGGCTTTGAAAACAACATATGCTTGTTTCTCTACGTCTGAGTAATTAATTTCAGCACCTTGTAAGTTCGAGCTAAAGAATGCGATTGGAGCCTCTGCTTTCTCTTGATTTGCTTGGGTCAAAATCGCGGCATAGGATTTCTCTGAGGCAAAAGTGTATAAGGTAAAAGATTCCGAAAAATTTTGGGTGGCCAAAGATGGAGCATTGATGATAGCTTGTTTGATTAAGTTGAACGCTTCGTGCTCATCTAGACCCCATTTGAAATTTGAATTCTTTTTTATCATATTTTGTAAGGGAGAAATAATACGTGAAAAATCCGGGACAAATCTTTTGACAAAATTGATCTGTCCAAGGAAGGATTTCATGGCTTTCTTGTTATGAGGTATGGATATTTCAGAAATTTCCTTGATTCTGTCGGGTTCTATGTGAATACCAGATTTCGACACTATGAATCCGAGCAATTTCCCTTCGCTTAATGCAAAGAAAGATTTCTTTGAGTTGAGTGAAATCCCATACCTCAAGCATCTTTCAAAGATTTGCTTCAAATCTTTGAGATGGTTGTTTCATTTTTTGGAGTACACTGTTATATCATCCAGGTAAATCACCACTGATTTATTGACTAATCCTTTAAACACGATTTCCATGGCTCTCTGAAAGGTAGCTCCGGCATTGATCAGACCAAATGGCATCTTCCGATATGCATAGGTGCCCCATTTGATTCGGAACGTAGTCTTTAACTGATCATCGGGATGCACCAATACTTGATTGTATCCTGAAAATCCATCCAGGAATGACATTAATTCTGAGTCTGCTACCGCCTGTAATATTTGCTCCATAGGTGGGAGGGGAAAGTTATCTTTCTGACAGGCTTTGTTGAGATTTCGGAAATTGATACAGATTCTAATGTCTCAGTTTTTCTTCCTAACGGGCACCATATTGGATACCCATTTAGAATGCCTTACGGGGAAAATTATTCTGGCTCTCAACAACTTATTAAGCTCAGTTTTTATCTAATTTTCTAGGTTAGGGTGTATTTTTCTGAGCTTCTGCTGGACAGGTTTTTCATTGTCAATCATAGGGATAACATGTTGAATGATAGAAGTGTTGTATGTTTTTAGCTCATCGTAATTCCAGGCAAAAACGTTTTTGTATTGTCTCAGAAGACGGATATATGATGATTTCTCTTCAGGGGCTAGGCCGTGACCTAGGTTAACGTTTTGTGGCTTCTGATCAGTCCCTAGGTTTACTAATTCATAGTTCAGGGTAGAACTGCAAAGTTTAGCATTGGCGGACCTTTTAAACCGACTTTTCAAATCATATAAATCTTCTAACTTGACCACCGATTTCGGTATAGCATTGTCAGAGCCATTTTGTTGTATTTGATGATCATGATGGTCTTCGTCGATTATCTGATTTGAGTAGGATCCTTCAGAAGTAAGGAAATTTACGATGTCAGGATCATCGTTGAACACTCTCCAATTGGTGATATTGTCAGGGATGGATGGTCTGAAGATTAATTCTATTGAAAACCTATCAGGACTAAAATCTTCAGAAGGGATAAGTCTAGAGGCTACGTTAGCTAACAGGTCTGCGCTCACGTTTTGAATTCTTGGAATTGACGAGATATTGAATGCTACGAAATGTGCAGTGAGATCTTGAACTAATGATTGATAATGCTTTAAATGAATTGACAGGAAATGTATGGTGTTACGTACCTGTTTTACGACGATCTCCGAATCTCCAAAGACTTGAAGATACTTAACGTTTAATCCGATTGCTTTGTATAGGCCTTGAACCAAGGCTTCGTACTCCGTTGTGTTGTTCATGCAATCGAACTCAAGTCTGCATGTGAGCATAATCTTATTCCCGTCTGGGTTAATCAGAACGCATCTTGCTCCTGCTCCCTCATTTGATTTAGATCCATCAAAATATAATTTCCGAAATAAAGATGTATTTACAGAATTATCTAAAAAACTAAAACATTTTGAGTCATCAGTTTGGGAGAAATTTTCAAATTGGGATAAAACTGAATTCTCTAAGTATGGTGAAATATGAGCATTGAAATTACCTAGGAAAGAATCTATTGCGTAATTGCCTACAATGCTGCTATTGTACGTTATGGCCTCATTTTCTCCTTCCAGTTCTGTCACTATATATTTTTGGTGCAATTCTCGTTCAACCTTTATCTGATTTGGTTTACAATTGTATGGTAACCACATGTGCGACCAATCGGTTGAAAAATATCCGTGGAGTTTTTCCGACCAATCCCTGCTAAGAATCAAACCATAGAACTCAGGGATATCAGCTACTAGAATGTCGATAACCTGACACACTTTTGGGTTAGACGACAATCTTATGGTCACCTAATTAAGTTCACCAATCACCTCGACTTGGGATCGATCAAGCTGAACTATACGTACTGCGGATTTTTGAGGTTGCACATTCAATTTGGCACATATTGACCTGGGTAAAATATTCGTTGAAGCACCAGAATCGACCAAGCAATTGTGCACGTTTTTGTTGAAAATTTCATATGTGAGAAGAAAAGGAGTATGAGATCTTAATCTTCCTCCAATCAAGGCGATGTCATTTGGATCAATTTTATTGATCATGTTGGTTGGAGGCCTTCCTAGATTGTGGGAAGCTACAGCTGTAGGTAAAGATGTAGTAGGCACAACATGTAATTCTTTCATCATTATTTTCTGCTGGTGTTTCAATTTACTCAATTCATACAGAGTGATATTAGCCCTAGTCTTCTTCATATCATCAATGATGTTATATTCCATTTCATCCAACACTATTAGTGTTCTTGATGGAGGCGTTTGATCAGATTGGACTGGCTAAACTGGGTCGCTTTAGCAGTTGTCTTTTTTGTTGCGACCTTTTCTTTTGTTGCAGGGCTTGCGCCCTTTTGTTTTGGGGTAGTTAGGGGAGGATCAAGTTGATTTTTGCTTCTCGTGCTAACAAGAAATGCTTCTTGATCCTCTTCTTGTGGGAGGATGAAGTCCCACATTCCTTGTAGTTCTACGACCTATTCCTCGTCGGTCTTCCCTTTAGTGGTATTCTCTTCTTCTTCGTCTTCTTCAGATTCAACATTTGAGACAACACTAGGTGGTCTTACCTTCATGGGAGGATTTCTTTTAAAAGTCCTAAAGGGATTTTTCGAAGAAGTCTCTGCTACCTGTCTCTTAATATCAATCATCTCGTTTGACATGGCTTTCAACACTTTTTTTAATCCTTCCAAATTGAAACGATCTTTCGTTTGCTTCTTCTTGGTGTCTTCTTTGAAAGAGATCTTCTTAGATTTGTGTTCTTCTATCGTAGATCTCTTTTCTAGGGCTACCACGCGTTTTTCCACTTCCAACGCTTCTGTCAAGTTGTCAACTAAGGTGGTCTTGTTTGCCCTATCTACGAAGATAGCCAAGTTTGGAGGTAAAGCCGTGATGTACCATTCACATCTTACTTCCTCGCTGGGTTGTGAGGCAGCGGGGATTTTGTTGAGGATCTTATTGAACTGTAAGTTAAAATCTTTAATGGGTTCTCTAGCCTCAGCCTTAAGATTAGATAGGTCATTGATCAATGTCGCCGTGGATCTGTCATCACCAAACTTGGTGAGGAACTGACTTTGAAAAATGTCCCAGCTTGTGATGGATCCGGAAGGTAACGAAAAGTACCATGACCCAGCTGTTCCTTACATTGTATAAGGGAAAATCCGGACAACAGCGTCTTCGTTAGTGACTCCGTTGAGATTAACAGAAAGCATGAAATTATTGATATGTTCCTCGGCTAGCATTCCTGCTTCCGGATTGAATTTAGGCAGCCATTTCTCAGGATGGGCCGGTATAGGGCTCAGGGGTGGAGGCATTAAAACCGCCCCAGGATTGTTCCATGGAGACTGGGCCATCTTTGAGCTGCTAGTTAATGGAAGTGCTGTAGACGATCCATGATGCTGAGAAGATGAAGATATTAAGATCTTTGATGTTTGAAGAGGAAGGTTTGTAGAAGATGGGTGAGTGAGTTGGAATGAAAGAGTAGGTGGTCGACTTCGCAGTGATGGAGTTGATATGGACGAAGTGGATGAAGGAGTCTGACTGTCAGACTCTGGTGGTGTTTTCCTTGCTCTTTTCCTGGTAGGGAGAGGGAGTTCACTTGGTTGTTTGCCAAATTTTTCACTCTTTGATCTGGTGAGGGGATGAGCAGGGTTGTACTGTGAAGTCACGCTGCTTTTAAATTTATCAGACCTCTGGTTAAAAATAGAGAATCCATGGAGTTTACGAATCAAAGTTCGAATTTCAGGGGGTTCAATGATAGATTGGTCTGATATATTCGAATATGTAGCAGTGGTAGATACTCGAACGACTTCAAATTCTGGGTTTAACCGTTTTGGAGAAGTCGAGGGAGTTGATGAGGGTGTATTACTCTCAGAATGGTATTTAGATATTTCTTTAGGTGCCATTCATAGTTCGGGCCCTCCTTCTAGCGCCAAATATGTTGAGGGCCCTGAAATTGGGTCAACAACAAGGGGGATACCCACCCAGTCGGGAACCTGGTTGGCGGCTCCATGCCCGTTTGGTGTAGCGGGTCCGACTGGGGATAACAGGACCAGCTTCCCATTCTAAGGGGGTGTGTTTGTGTAGAGTTTGGGGATGTGTGTGTGTGTAGAATTTGATAATGAAAATATGGAATTACTTCTAAGCTAATCTAGTTCTAAAAATCTGAGACTGAATTTTATACTACTTTAATCTATCAAGAACAACACATCTAATCTACGCTAACTCGGGATAGAACTTTTTCCATTATACGTTCTAGAAAGATTTCACACAATAACTGGTAATGAAGATTATTCAGCTATTATGAGAATATAAATCAATTAAGATGAACCATCATGCATAAAAAGTTAAGCAAAACAGTTGTGAACAGCATATCGCATAATCAGTTATTCATGTATTAAGCACAAATCAATGACTCCACCGTACAAAAGTGCCAAATGGTAGTCCACTCATTCATACGTTAACATATAAACAACGTCAGCTGTATATTACTCTAAGAATGCAAGCAGAAACTCGTCAAGAGATAAAAGTACCATTTATGACTGACTTTATACTCACAGACCTGAAGCAATAATGATCTATTTCTACTTACTTCTAATGCCTACTAAGAGTACAAAAGTGCAACATCAGTAGCAGGTATTAAAATGCAAACATAAATAAATCTTGATCCGTCCATTCATCAAAAACCCCCTCTGAGGGTGCAAAAGTGCATGTTCTGAGGACAAGTTTTTTGACAAATTTCCGGACCCTTCTCCAATGCAACGAGAAGGGTTAAATACTACTAACCGGCTAATTTTAATTACAAAAATTTAGGGACGGCTTCAAATGACCGCCCTTTTACTAAAACAAATTTATTTCTAAAAACTGAATCTAATTTCTAACCATTTCTGTATCTGCTCCTTAGTGCTGTAAGCGATGCGCTGTTCGCCGTGAAAGAGTCGGCTGCTTGTCCTTTCCTTTTGTTCAAGCTTGAAAATTAGAAATAACAAGAGCTGGCACCTCTTTCTGAGAAACTAGAAGATATTTTTGAAAGTGTTCTTCTGGAAGAGTGCCTTCACGTCGTGTATACTTAGTACAACTCAGATTTCTTTCAAACTGATTGTGTTGTTGCTATTTCGGTTTCCGGCCGTGCGAATGACTCAATGAGCTGGGGATTTTTTTGCCTGAACGATTTTCTCAATTGAAACTTGTTTCCCTTCTTTGTTCCAGGCTTTTCTGAGACGTCTTTCCTCTTAAGCATTTTTCTTTTTTCTTTACCCAATTTGGGACTCAGGATCTTTCATAAACGCTTTGCTTTTGTGCGCCTTTGACTCTGAGTCCTAGATAGCCTATTTCCATCAGCATTTGTTGAGTGATACTCTGGGATCCGCGGTCCTGCTGTATTCGGTATCCATCTGCGAAGTCATCTCCTCTCTGTTCTCCTAGTTCTGGCGCTTTTTCTTAGATGTTTCCTGCATATAGATTCAATCAGTTTCTGACTTATAGTTCACGTAAATGAAGAGAGACATAAGTAAAGATTGACATGAAAGCAATTAAGTTCTAATGAATGCATAATCATGTCACCCATTATGACTTGACTTTTCGAAAAACGCAACATAATCATCTTTGGATACACAGGCGTACAATCATTAATTTCCCGTAAGGTGTGCGCCTAATTTTAGGCTCACAGATCATGCCGAGGAATGCCTGCGATGAATGGCTTCTGCGATTTGCATCCCAGCATGGAAGATTGCGATGTAAATAGGTGGCATCGCAGCGATTGATAGTCTCATTTGTCGCACACAATAGATCGCAGGTCGCAGCTTTGCATGGTCGCAGATCGCATATCGCAATATCGCAAGGTCGCAAGGTTTTTCGCTTTGTCACTTTGTGCTGCTTATGCGACATTGCGACGTGCAACGTCGCATATCGGCCGTCGGAGGTTCTTTAGGTTTTTCCCCTTTTGAGCGCTTTTGATGCAGGCAATGCGATGAGTTCTCGCGTCGCTCCTCCTTAGTGTGTTTATGCGCTTTGGGAAAGCGCTCCTTTTTCCTTTGCGACGTGATATAGCTCTTACGGAGTTGATACAAAAGATTTTTCAAACAAAAATATTTTTTGGATTTTTTGGTTAAGGGTCCCCCTTTTCTTGATGTTATTACTAATATTAAACAAAGAGGGGGGTTGTTGGTGACCAAAACATGTAGGAAGGATGCTGCTCTACATCTGGTTAGATTTCACATGCATATTCGCAAGTTGAAGGTTGATTTTCCTGAAGATTGCTTGATGAAGATATTCTTGGCCACTCTGGAAGGTAAAGCCCAATCATGGTATGAAAGTTTGCCGCCTGCTTGTATTTACTGTTTAAAGGATTTTCATGCTATGTTCATTAAACGATATAAGGACTCTTATCCATCATTAAATTTAGTTCAAGGCTGTTGCAAGCATGCTTATAGTTTTATTGAAAGCTTTTGAGAAGTTTTATGAAGATGATAATTTCATGGATGAAGAGATCATGGAAGCCCTGTATGAAAATCCATTTTAGCAGCACACAGAAATCTTAGAGGATACTTGTCAAGATCAGCAGGTTGAAGATGGTCATATGGTGGAAGATGATGAAAGAGAAAATGTTCTATTTCAGATCTGCCCACAGAAGAAGATAGCGTGCAGGGTAGTCAAGATTCAATTTCAGAATGTGATGCAGTCAAGTCAGCTATTTCAGATCAACATTCAGATCATGATGACCAAGAATACCTTGTGCTGAATCCCGTCAAAGAGAGCTCTGCTATTGAGATCATAGACAGAGTTTTGGATTCAGATGTTCATAAAAAACAGAATGAGATCTTTGTGCAAGTAAGTGATAAATCTCCTTTCAATAACTCAGTGGTATATCATAATTTGGATAGTTTGAATGCCCTGTCATATGAAGATAATTACTGTTTAAGCAGAAGAAAACAAAAAGCATTGTCTCCTTTGTCTGAAGATGAGATAGATCTACTTTTGAAAGGTCATGCTATAGCCCAAGCTAAAGTAGATCGGCAGTGTGCACATGGTCAAGAAGGTGATGGTGGAACTTCTTCCTCTTTTGAAAATAATGACAATTTTGTAATTAGCTTTATAGATCAACAAACAGATAATATTTTCTTTCACAAAGATGATAAGGCTGTCATGTTTGATAATCTCGAAGATTGTTTTTTTTTTAAGAATGACCTACAACACATTCACACCACAGAAGATCAAAACATTCAGGATTTCCATTCAGATTCCTCTTCATATGTTTCATGTGCTGAAATGTTTTTCCAAGAAGAGATCTGCTCATCCATTTGTTCAAAGTTTTTTGAAGCCTATGAGCATACTTTTACTGAAGCACATGATGAAGGCAGATCAGAATTTGAAACAAAGGACACCTTGTTCTTTCAGCAGGAGGTGGAAGTGGCAAATCTTCATGTTTTTCACGATCCTCTAGCAAGTTTGTTGTAGCCAGCAGTGAAAATGTTTATTACAGTGTTTTGTTGCAGCCATGGTCAACTATGTTTTTGGATGCTCAGTGATAGGTTTGTACTGTTGACCAGAAGTTTTGATAGGAAGAATCAGTCAAGAATCCATCTTCTTGATTGGTTGCATTGGCATTTTGATATAGTTTGATGGTATATTGTCTTGTAAGAAACACAGGTGGTTGTCATCATGATTTCAAATCTTGATGGACTGCTGCCCTTCAATAAGCTTTGTAAGTTCTTGTTTTAGTTAAGTCAGTCATGAGTCATTTGTGAGTCAGTTTTCAGTCATGTAGGTTTCATAATTGAGTCGGTTTGAATCAAGTTTCAGTCAATAAATGAGTCAAAGTCTTGTATTGTTTGTCAAATAATGACTCCATTGCCCAATGGATGAAGGCACTGTCTAGCTCTTCCAGAGATCTGTCGTTCTTGGCACCTCCAAGGAGCTACCATCCCCATTGGAGCCAATGTTAGTGTTAGTCTTTCCAGCCTTCCTCCAGTGATCAAATATGCTCTTGCAAAGTGGTCTCAGAGTGTCCGGGTCAAATTTTGTCATTTAAAAGAGTTTTCAAGCAAAATTTGGTCACTAGGCATTAGGTCTAGGGTTTGCTTTCACTCTTTTCAAAATTGCCCAAATGCCAATGTATGTCATTATTCAGCTGAGTCTATCATCATTCATAGGGTTTTCATCATCATGTCAGTGTCTAATGAGTCATTTTACACCTTGTTCATGCTTCAGTTGCGCCTAGGCAAGGTTCATTTCCCTCTCCTAGGGTTTTGAAGGCAATTTCTCTTGAATGGTCAAATCATTAGTAAAACTTGTATCCAGATGTTCATACACCTTCTCCTATCCTTCATGTACCTTATCAAATACTTCCCATCTCTGAGATCCCGCAAATTCCTCATTTTCGCACAAACCCTAGTTTCTTGCTACAACTTCGCAATTTTCTAGGTTGGGCCTGTGTTTTGCTCGTTTGGACCGCTTCCCCTCACTCGATCTCTACAATTCCACTTTCCCCTACTTCCTAACATCCCTCCCTACTTCCAAAAAATTTCCCCAGGAATTTAGAAGCCCCTTATCCCCTTCATTTCGCTTCATTTCCACAAAATTCCTTGTTTCACACATCGGGATAAGTTTCACTCAAAAGATGTTTCAAAGCAATAAAATATGGATTTGGAAAAAATGAGAGAGGTTTTTGTTCAAAACATGCCAAAGAAGAAAAACCTCCTTCACGTTTTACACAGGTGTCATGGTTTTAGAGAAATGTCAAAAATATCGTTGCCTCAGGAGAATCGAATGCACCTCTGAAGTGACCTTGGGAAAATCAAGTTTTCTCCTAGCTTGGTTGGCCAAATGACTTTTGTGATGAGTCAAATGATAACTAGACACAAATATATTTTAAAATGAGATATCATGAGCTCAATTTTGAGTTGCAAAAGGCATTCAAACGTTGACTGCAATAGCACTCTGCCTTGAGGCGGCCTCATTTGGCACATTTTGACCAGTCTTGGGAGATTTGATTTTTGACATGACAAATGAACTCCAAATTGAATACTTCTACTTGGGTTGGAAATTATACTCAGAGACCTTTCCCACGAGCTATCCTGCACCCAATTTGGAAACCGAGAAGGCCACCAAAAAGCATTTGAAAGTCACGCTACGCGTAGGGCTCAGGCGCCCTATGCATCAGGGTTTTGGCTCAACGTGTAGCGCGCTGCGCGCTACCCTTAAGTTGGGGAGGTCCATTTCACAAAAACTCAGAATTTTTGGATTTTTCATGAAAAATTACACTTTCTCAGCCACTGCCAAGTCATTTCATTGAGGTTTGGGCCCTCAAAAGGTCAAAAAACAAGCAAAAAATGACCTTCTGCCACTTTTGGACACACAGGAAGCAGTATTGGGCGATTGCATTTTTGGAGGTGCAAATGGCCACCAAATTGAGAAATTCCACTTGGGCTGGAGAGTAGACATCCAGATGTTTCCAACAAGCCCACTTGTGCCTCATTTGGATGCCGAGAAGTGCCCCACAACGGGCTGAAAGGCACGCTACGCGTTGATAAATGGCGCGCTACGCATCAGGACATTTTCTCAATTTTTCACCTTCAGCTCAGGAAAACGCAACATTTGACCAGTTTTGACTTTTTGGTGGGATTTTTCATCCTCCTTGATGTAAGTGATGTAATTTCATGTTGACATGACACTTATTTACCTATTCTAGACGATTCATTCATAAAATGGCAAACATTTAATGAATGAATTGGTTTCCTAGCTTATAGAGGCAAGTTGTTTTGACTGCCTAGATTGTAGTGTTTTGTTTAGAATTGGTTGAAACAGCTCCTAGGATGATGAGCTCGACCCCTAGTGTTATAGACATTTTTGTGCCTTAAAGCATTGAGCATGAAATGTCCATAATCTAAGGGATCCAAAGTCCCTAAACATGTTGTTCCTACCCCTAAAGGAATAAGGTCAACAAATTACAGCTTCTCCCAGAAGTTCTCCACCAGAAACTACTCAAAATTGGTCAAACCTGGATCAGTGCACCCTCAACACAGAGGTTTTGACATTTAGCGCAGGTTGTACACACGGGAATTGTGTTTCAATGCACCTAAATACACTGTGAGGGTGCGCTGATCAGGAAAAGACAAGTGGCGGAGACAGTTTGCGAGGTGGACGATCATGGAATCTTCTAGAAACTTCTCATGGGACACTTGCCTCTCAAAATCTCCCAAGGATGAGTAAGAGATCAATGAGATCTCCAAGTGGCATCAAGAACTATCAGAGAGAAGACACTAATCAAAAACCCAGAGCTGACTCACACCTCTACAAATATATATATATAGATCTCTCATCCCAGAGATCCAGAGGTGAGAGGCTGGAATCTTGTTATTGCAAAGAATTGTTGTTGGTTTGAGATTGGAATCATTGGGTGCTTAATGCTTTGAGGGAAGGTGAAGATAGGAATTTCATTTGCTGGGAAGGAGATGCTGGATTGGAGCCCTTTGGGTTGTATCTCTTCCTGAACCTTGTTATTCATCAATAAAGCTATCTTAGTTTCTCTTATATACTGATGTGTCTTTGATGTATGATTGCATTAGTATGTTTAGTTTATTTCTAATCCTGAGCTAGTTATGAGTATGAATCTATGTCTTTGTGTAGTGTTCTCTTCTTGTGATCTTGCAGAGACCTCTTGAAGCTGGGCGAGCGAGAAGGCAAGTAGCTGGGAACTCTCAAAGAGAAGAGAAACCGGATCGAGGGACAAACGAAAGACACCGGTTAGTCCATCCATCTCTCTTCATTCTTAATTCATAAATGAAGAATACTAGAATAGTTGTCTCTGTTTGTTGGTAAGGCACTGTCACACCTTAGGTGGATAGGATCTTCCTGCATAGGCATTTTTCCCCATAACAAATTGGTGACTCCACTGGGGACATCTGTTTAGGCATTTTATTTGTGTTTCCATCATTGTTTGCTTCATAGAATCAACATCAACAATCGAACTGCATTTGCTATTCTCAGATGCAAAGTAGACAGCTGCTACTTTGATCCAATCACTAGATTTGTCTATGATCTGAACAATGGACTCACAAATGATTTGATGATCCTTTGTGAGATCTTAGCCCTTCCTCAAAGCATCCCTTTGATTGTACCTTGCTTGTTGCTTTGATTTGGCCTGAAACTGTAGATTAAATAGCAAACTGTGACCTAGAACCCAGTGAGAAACTCTCGTTTCTCCTTCAGCGCAGACCCTGTGAATAGATTCTGCATTTCAACGCAGGTCCCGTGAAGGCTACCTGCGCTGAATTTCAAAACCCCTGTGTTGAGGGTGCGTTGATCCAGTTAGGCCTTGTGCAGCTGGGGTTCTCTTCTCTGTTTTTCCTTGTTTTGATCTCTGATTTTTGCAGCCTGTAACCAGCATAGGTACCTATCTGATAACTCCTTTTCTATGCTTAAATTCCACCTCCTTTTGTACAAAAAGACTGTGAGTGTTTTTATGTGTTTGTGGCATCATTTACAGTTTTCCTTGGCAAGAGTGAAATAGTCATCCTGTAGCCCTTGATTCAGATCTGTTGATTGTGATCTTAGGAGAGAGTTCATTGGCTGTTTACAGTTGATTATACATTTACTTTTGCTTTTGGTTTGAGTTTGTCTCTTTTAAGTGTCGAAAAAAGTATTCATTTCGAAAATTGTTAAGTGTTGTAATCTCTTCTACCCTTTCTGATTTCGAAAAAGTAAACTTGTTTGTATTTGTCATTTAAAAGCAAATTCAAAGTTGTACAAAAAGCTTTCTTTTTAGGCATCAATATTAAGAAAGCGGAAAACAAACACCTTCATTGTGCATTTGCATCTCGATAGTTTGCATGCTTGATTTAGGGAAAGTGCATTAGAGTGTGTTGATTGCTCTTTGAGAAAATATGGTGTCTTTCTTTTCCCTTTGTAGCTAGGGTTTTCATCGTTGAAAAGATAGAAAAGCTTGCTTATCATCTTTAGACTGCATTTAGGAATTGTATCATACATCTCGTGGTGAACCTCAAAAGACAAACTTCTAAAAAGATCAACCTAAAATAAATTGAATGAACTTAACAACGCTTTGTAACTTAACGCACAACATAGAGGTCTAGGCTAGAGACGTGTTCCGGCGTCGTAAAGCCTGGTGACTGTCGATCTCGTTGATGGTGGGTGATTCCTCCTGAGGGACGATAGCGCCAGTACGGATTGTGCTCCCACGTACCGTCGAGTATATATTGGGAGACCCCTATAGGCATAAAACCTTTATCCTTAGGAAGCCGTGTCGGCCGCCCTACTGATCGCAATGCATTGAACACAGCATTCAGGAAGATTGACCACCCGTACGTTAAAAAGTATTCTGCGGTTTTGCGAAAAGTTTGGCACACCCTCTACCTAGAACTCCAGAGAAGTTCCTTTTGGCCTTTTTCAGACTCTATAACGGAAAAAGTCCATCTGAGCATTTGTCACTTCGGGCTCATTAAAACATCGAAGGAGACTAGAGTCATATTTTTCTTTTTCTCGACTCTTTAAAATTGAAAAAGCAGGTTGTGTCTAAGTGTCGTTAAAATTTATTTTAAACGGAATAATCATCACCATTCCCTCGTTGATCTTCGAAGTTAGTCTCTTTTCATCGTAAGTTCTTGTAGAATCGCTAGAAAATATTTTGGATAGACTAGATATGTCTGAACAACCGTCGAAATCGAGGACTGTGTCATCCGACACAGCAGTGGCAGAGCCTCCTGCTGCTACCCCAACGATGTTCGATGGTATACCATTTGTCCCGGCAACTTATCAACAACAAGCCGGAGTCCCATCAGGGACTGCTTCGATGACATGGTTAGCTCCTATTTCTTCATCCGGATTATCATCTGGTATTTCTTATGTTGAAACTCAACAAATTGATCCAATGTGTCTTCAAAGGCCAATCTGCCCTTTAAGTACTGGATTGCCACCATATGGAGGGCAGTATGCCTTTTCATTGTTCCCTCCCAGAGAACAACCATATGGGAGTTTACAACAAAGTTCAGGTCAAACTGGAATTACATCCAGCGGTTGGATACCAATATTGCCTCAGCAACCAAGGGTTGTATATTCAATGCAACCAGTCCACCCTGTGTCGAATATTCCCACTATACCTGCTATGGTTACTGCGTCGCAAGTACAAGCGCTACCTGTTGTATGTCAACCCCAACAGCCTCAGGTTGCAATACAACAGCCTCTTGTCTCAACGACTCAATCACAACCTCAGGTTAGTGCCTCCTTATCTGGAGCGACTCAGGATCAAACAAGTACTGTCACTCCTCATCTTGGTCAATCATCCACTATTGGTCAACAGCAAATGGTTCAACAACCAGAGCTGGTTCAAACTCAACAACCCCCATTCCAGCAATCATATCAAGGACCTGAGCAACAAGTCTTTGTAAGTAATGGGCAATCACATTTCCAAAGCGGTAATCAACAACCATATTATAATGGTTATGCCCATCAACCTTGTCAAAGTTGCCAGCATCAAATACATTATGCTGGTATGCAAAGACCCACTGCTCAGGCGATTCCATCTTATCCTGGGTATGCTTCGCCTAACCTGAATCAACAGTTGCCCTTTGTAGCAACTCTAGAATTACCAGATCTAAACCGGTTGACGAATGATCCAATTGCTTATGCCCCTTGGTGGCCAGCGATTCTGCATAAACTTCTGTCAGATATTCCTAAATTTAATGTAAATCCGGGTGAAGATCCGTCGAATCATGTGATGACATTTCATCTGTGGTGTTCATCAAACACCCTAAACGATGATTCGATTAGGCTTCGCCTTTTTCAGAGGACGTTAACTGGTCCAGTGGCAAAATGGTATATTGAATTGCTTAGAGCTTCGTTCAACAACTTCAGTACCTTAGCCACGACTTTCTTAACCCATTTTCAATTACCGATAAGGTATGAAACGGGAACGGAACTCCTAACCAACTTCAAACAGACAACGACCACTCACATATCTAATCATATACATGAGTGGCGACGTCGTCGTAGGATGGTAAAAACGTACATTCCCAATCAGCTATTAGCTGAATGGTTTATCAAATCCTTACTTCCTACAATCACGGAAGATGTGGCAAAGGGGGGAGTCATAACGGAAGAGCAAGTCATCGCTCGTGCGCAATATTCTGACTTGGTCTATACTCAGTCTGGCACGTTCTATGACAAAATACCTGACGCCCCTAGACCGGAATTCTCAATTCCTCCTCCTCCTAAATCAAAAAATGACTCTCATGCAATCGATGGCGTGATTGGCACGACAGACACGAAATCAACAAAGGCTACATCTAAAAGGGCCCGTAAGATTTCCAGTCAAAATGCAAATGAGGAACTTCTTGCCTCGGAAGTAAATGTCGCGTCGACCGACAAGGGCAAACAACTGAAGCAACCAAGGGGCAAGAAGAAAAAGAAAGGGAGAAAAAGGAAACCCCCTGCGGGGTGTCATATATGCGATGAGGATCATTGGACGAGAGATTGTCCACATATAGCTGAAGTTAAGAAACTCTTTAAGAGTTCAAAAACCTCAGCATTATTGACTGATCCATTTCCAAGCCCGGGTACCAAACTGGTTGCTAATCAAAATGCTTCCCAATCCCAAGTGCTTATGTTGTCTATCTCAAAGCAGCAAAATGATGCTTTGGCAAGGAATAAAGATTACGGGAATCCACAGGTGTCGAATAACAAGGCTAATGAACAACCTAGTAGTTCGACAACAACTTTGACCAAAGTTGTGCCACCCACCATTCCTGAACAAATGATAAAGTCGCCAAAGGGAGTAGTGTACAAGTCGACATTTAATCCTCGTGCAAAAATAGCACAGAATTATAATATAATAGAGGACCTGGCCCAATCGCCATCCGCTATGTCGACGCTTGAGGTACTGCAAAATTGCCTCTCCCAAGAGCAAGCTTTATTATCAGCAATAGGTGAAATTGACCCAATGGACTCCAATCTTGTGGCCTTTGATCATAAAGGATATGACCCTCAGTTACCAGCTCAACTAGCTTTCCTTATTCAAGTGAAAGCCCTCAACAAAACTGTTCATCGAACAATTATTGATGAGGGGGCATCTATGTGTATTATGTCGATGAGTTGTTAGAAGAATTTAGGCTCACCACCCTTGTCGAGATCGTCAACGACGTTAAAAGCATTTGATGGACGATCATACACTCCATACAGGATTTTAAATAACTTTCAAGTTGAACTAGGGGGAAAAACAGTAGGAATTGATGTTGAAGTAATTGATGGAAACCTCGATTACAACATCCTACTAGGAAGGCCCTGGATATATGCAATGGCCGCAGTTGTGTCGACCTACTTCAGGAAGATTGCATTTCCCTTTCAAGGAGGAATTACAGTCATCGACCAACAAACTTTCCTCCCCGATAGTTCGCAAGTTACGGGAAGCATTCCAATGATTCATGGAAGCAATCATTCGCTTCAAAATATTGGAGTAGGTCTCCTAAAAGACCCTGCCTTAATGGGTACTTTTGCCCTACCGCCTGCAAGTAATCTGGCGGAGGTGGCCACAGTGGAAACCTACAATATGAAATCTTCTATATCTAATGGATTCGGAAGATTCCTAAACATTTTGTCAGCGTGGATCATCGCCCTAATAGAAATACTGTAAATACAGTGGGCTCTGAGGATGGTTCTAATCTCGTGTCAACCTCGTTAAAAAATGAAACAAGGAGTCATGAGGATAGTTCTTTTACTGTGTGAACCTCATTAAAAAATGAAACAATCTCCTTTCCAAATCTCAAAGGTAAACCTTCATTCCAACCACCGAGTTGAATGCAATGAAGCTTGGGGGGCATGCACCTCGATTTGTGTTATTATGCTGGGGGCATGCAAACTTATCAAGCAGTTTTAGCACACATTTCATGCTCGTTAAAAAGTAAACGCAAGATCCGAGCAGTTTTAGCACATAGTTCATGCTCGTTAAAAAATAAACATAAGATTGAGCAGTGTTTTTCCGCGTTTAAGCTCGTTAAAAAATGAACTATCTCCCGGTAAATAACCACCATGAATGTAACCTTATCAGCCATTAAAGCCTTGGTCATGTTTGCACCATCACCTCCACTTTTCCATTGGCCGATCGTTCACCTCCATATGATTGTTTACCCATTTTGAGGAACAGCTGCGAAGAGTGATTTCACTAGCCATCCTTGTGACACTGCCGTGCTTGGAAAATTCCAACCCTTACCTGGAATCAGCTGCTAACCCATTTCATCACTCGTTCCTCAAAAGACGAGTCTTCTTTAAGCTCTTTTCATCTGACTCGTAAAATATGAAAAGATTGCCGAGTTTTGGCCTTCCAGCTCGTTAAAGCGACCGGAAGTGCTATCCCTCCTCTAGATTTTAATCTTTTTGGACCTGAGGGATTATTGCACAAAAAGATCGAGCGCTTGTTTTGTTAGGCTCGTTAAAAATATCGAAAACTCATCCCTTCTATATTGTTTTATACTTTTTCGGACTTAAGGGATTAGATGACGAAAAAGGAATTTTGGATTTGACTTTACGTACCTTTTTAGACTCTCTAAAAATGAAAAGGATCGAGTTATCTTTGTAGTTAGACTTGTTAAAAGCATTAAATAGCGACAAACTTGTCTTTAGACAAGAACGAGTTTCACTATCGCTAGGCTCGTTAAAACTAGCGATGGGCTTGCCTGAAGGGCAAGTTATAGAACAAGCATATGTTATCCACCTCAATATTGAAAAAAATAAAGAGGTACTGGTCAGCAATGACTGGGGAAAAATTGGGAGAAACTCAAGAAAACTTTGATGGTATCAAGTCGCTCTTGAACATGACACTTTTTCTCCGTACCACAGTCGGGTTGGGTTGTTTCGTTCACCGGTCACATCACCATGGTCTCGCCATACCATCCATATTTGGGGTAATGCTACCGATCCATCGCATAAGTGTCGCCATATGTTCAAGAGAAGTCGTTCAGAAAAGTCAACCGTGTCTCATCCACTGCCATACATTATCCTTCATCCTTTCATGACCGCCACCCTGAATCATATATCATCAGATCGTTTTCATCTCCATCAAAATCATTTGCTCCGTTCCGTGTCACTGATGTGGGATTCATTAAGGCCCTCCTTTGGCGGATCACTTCTTGTCGACATCAGCTCATTATCCAAGAAGTTGATCTAGGAACAACCCCTTCAGTACTTTGAAGCTTGCATGCCTCAATGGCAAGTTTCTCACTTCCGGCGACAGGTATACATCAATGACCTTCGACCGAAAGATTTTGCGTGGTGTTCGACGTCAAGTCCTTTATTCGCACCACGTGAATTGTACTGCAGTACCTTGAGGGTCATTATCATTATCGGTGATTCCTATCGCGCTTGTTAACGGTTTACCTCATTGACCGGTAATCAAGCGATGTCTTTCCATGTTCGACTTCAGAACATTTCTTACATGGATCGACTTGTACTTAGAGTGAAGATCGAACGAGTTTGAAGACCCCGGATCTAGTTTCATCCATCCGGGCTGCGATATATATTCAGGAAAGATAAAGACATTTACATGTACATCATTGCAGCAGATAATCATCCTAAACAAAGGATGATAATTTCATCAAAATTATCAGTCTACCATCAGACGATTGTCTGTTCTATGTACAGAAAAATGAATTTACAAAGCTGAGCATGGGAATGCCCGCCTCAGCTAGATCATGAAAGCAGTATGAAAAATAATGTATTGTATTGTATCTTATTACAGGTCTCCTCCCAGCATTGAAAGAACTTCGAATCCTCCTGATAAAGCATTTCACCCGATAAATGGCCTCATACTTTAGGGGGCAACTGTTATAGACATTTTTGTGCCTTACAGCATTGAGCATGAAATGTCCATAATCTAAGGGATCCAAAGTCCCTAAACATGTTGTTCCTACCCCTAAAGGAACAAGGTCAACAAATTACAGCTTCTCCCAGAAGTTCTTCACCATAAACTACTCAAAATTGGTCAAAAATGGATCAGTGCACCCTCAACACAGAGGTTTTGACATTCAGCGTAGGTTGTACACACGGGAATTGCGTTTCAGTGCACCTAAATACATTGTGAGGGTGCGCTGATCAGGAAACGACAAGTGGCGGAGACAGTTTGCGAGGTGGATGATCATGGAATCTTCTAGAAACTTCTCATGGGACACTTGCCTCTCAAAATCGCCCAAGGATGAGTAAGAGATCAATGAGATCTCCAAGTGGCATCAAGAACTATCAGAGAGAAGACACTAATAAAAAACCCAGAGCTGACTCACACCTCTACAAATATCTATATATAGATCTCTCATCCCAGAGATCCAGAGGTGAGAGGCTGGAATCTTGTTATTGCAAAGAATTGCTGTTGGTTTGAGATTGGAATCATTGGGTGCTTAATGCTTTGAGGGAAGGTGAAGATAGGAATTTCATTGGCTGGGAAGGAGATGATGGATTGGAGCCCTTTGGGTTGTATCTCTTCCTGAACCTTGTTATTCATCAATAAAGCTATCTTGGTTTCTCCTATATACTGATGTGTCTTTGATGTATGATTGCATTAGTATGTTTAGTTTATTTCTAATCCTGAACTAGTTATGAGTATGAATCTATGTCTTTGTGTAGTGTTCTCTTCTTGTGATCTTGCAGAGACCTCTTGAAGCTGGGCGAGCGAGAAGGCAAGTAGCTGGGAACTCTCAAAGAGAAGAGAAACTGGATCGAGGGACAAACGTAAGACACCGGTTAGTCCATCCATCTCTCTTCATTCTTAATTCATAAAGGAAGAATACTAGAATAATTGTCTCTGTTTGTTGCTAAGGCACTGTCACACCTTAGGTGGATAGGATCGTCCTGCATAGGCATTTTTCCCCACAACACTAGAGGCTAGGGAATGGGTTGGCATGGTCTATATTATGTATTTTCTAAATCATTTTCATGGTTGGAGAGGTTGGACTCTTGAGGGATAAGCTTAGACTATATTACTCTTTGTATCTCTGCAATTTTGGCAAAGGAAAGACCAGGGTTTTGCAGCACTATTTGGGATTCCTGTGGTGATTTGTGTTGATGGTGTGTTTCTCTCATGTACTTGTAAGTTTGTTATGTGTATCATTTTCCTACTCTTCTCTTCTGCAAATTAAGTAAATGAAGTGTTAAGGTAGAATTCATGGTTTCTATGCTCTGCCTTTAAGTTTGCTTAATATCTATGTTTTCATCTGTTTAAGGAGAACTCCTGATGGTTTCTTGCTCTCCTTAGCTCCTCACCAGTCATACCTATCCATTCAGCTCCTTCAAAGGCATCAAGACAATCTCCTACCTTGCCCCAAAAAGACCTCTGCAAAAACTGTGTCTCATCCCCGCACCCAAAATTGCCATGCTTAGTTTTCCAACAAAACCCTAAAAATTTGAAATAAAACTTTCTCTATCAGTTTACTAGCCTAAAATCAGTGTTCTTTATTGGTCATCTCAGCCCTTTGAAGACCTTTTGCCGAGATAGACCCGGAGAGAGCCCTCTCCTGTCCTCGTAGGGCTAGCTACGAGGCTAAGTGGTTTGATGTTGCCTTGGATTTTGTCTTCTTTAGCCTAAGGCCAAATTCGAGCGCTAACAGGTTCGACCTGTTCAAGCCCCATCTCCTTATATCCCAACCTCATTGGGGACATGCAAAGAAAAATAGAGAAAGAGGAGACCGCTCTGATACCACTGATCCAGATTTAAACAGGAATGCAACAAATTATAGATATAACCATAAATACAGAGATGCAACAGAAATAATACTTCATTTCATTAATGTAAAATATTGAAATATGCTTATAAACAAAAATGGAAATAACCAGCTAGGGCGATCGTAAATTATCTCTGAGAAGAGATGTGGCGGATACATGCCTCTGAATTGTGTTAAAATGAGGCTTAAAGGCCTATTTATTGTTGAGAAACAATGGAAAACCCTAAACATCCAAAAACCTAACCCTGGAGATGAAACACCAAACTGTGGGCCCTGTTTGGGTAAATTGGTACATCAACTTCCCAGGGTCGTAACTTTGGCATACGATCTTCATTTTACGTGCACAATACCTCTATAGAAATATCTACCCGAGGATTACAACTTTGGGATGAGCAACGTCTGTCCATGGACCCATGTTGAACCCCGTTTTCCCAAAAAACGTCGTTTAGGGCCTCAAAATGGCTCTGGAGGATAAGGACCCGAAAAATTGCCAAAAATAGTAAATTGTGCTACAATTAAGGAAAATGAAGAACTAAAAGAAACAGTTTTGGGGGTCCAAGTGGGATAGGCGGGTGACAACCAACATCCACCTGGATCATCGCATTTCGGGATTTTCTTAAGGATGTTTATAATTGTCACATGGGAAACTGCGAAATGCAATTTGCGATGAAAGTTTTAAGTATGGGTTGTATTCTAAAGGTTTTAAGGAAAAATTGTAGAGTTAGCATTTAGTTTCAAAGGCTAAAAATTTAAAAGGTTCCCCATTTATATGTCAAATATTACCTATTACTCTGTATAAATGGGGGGGTTGTGACATAGTACAATAATTGCGATTCACTTGGGAGAACCATCTATCTCTGATTGGTCTTTTGAAATTTCTAAAAATTTCAAAATTAGAAGAGTTATAGGAATAATAATTAAATGAGTTATAAACTAAACAACATTTCTCTGAAATCATAATCACTCACTCAATTTGTTTACTTGACTACTTTACTCTTGTAGTGATAAAAATACAAACGTTTGCATCAGTCAATACTAAGATTTCAAGAGATATAGTAGGTGTCCTCTACAGATTAGTTTTTATTGTTTACTCATTTATCATAGATAGACCCTCTATCGCCAGTAGGAATTCATAGCCTCAATAGGGTTATATTTAACCAACAATGATTCTTTGTCCCATTTGAAGCAATTTTCAGAATTCAAAATGATATTCATTTGCTTTCTTTCTTATTTGGACCTTGTTTTTCCTTTCATGTAATTTTCTTTTCAAGTTTCTTAAAAGACATTTTCTAGGCTTGGTAACCCAATAATGACAATGCCATTCACTGGTTGTAACTAAACTGAACAAGTTGTCTCTTGATGAGACCCTTTGTCCTTTGATTGATTAGATCATTAGTTATTACCCTGTTTTGAAATGCAGTTTTGGTAATATCAGTTTAATTATTCCCTTATGATCATGGTAAACAAGATCGTAATGAGACTTATTATCTTTTAAGTTTTTCATATTTTAGAATTACACTCTGAAAAAGAAAATTTTATCAGATGGGGTGAATCATTGGCCCCTTTTAAGAGTTTTGGATGATAATAATAGAGTTTTGAGATACTCATCTGTAGAAAGTCCTTACTAGGTTAAAGGTTCTTTTCTTGACTGATAACAAAACATCTATACTTTATAAAGATAAGAGCTTTCTCATAGAATAAGTGTTTTTAGCAAGGTCAATTTTTTCCAAAGAGATAAGGTTCATTTCGATACTCAAATGCTCTAATGATTTCTTTAACTTTTCCTATTTATAAAAGTGAAAAATAAAAATATTATCCGAGACTTTATTTTGAGAAGCCAAAAGTAAATACTACTTAACCTTTATTTTCCTAAGAATCTTAAAGACAATATGATACAAAATTAGAAGAGGTTGCCTTCTAGGAAAAGTATTTTTTCAAAATTTTCTCATTATAGGCAAGGAATCGATTCTACCTGACAGATCTTGTAAAAGAAATGTTGATGGATGAATTTTCTCAATGATTTGGAATGGTCCAAGCCATAGTCTTTGGAATTTGGTGTGTTTTCCATTTTCCTCATGTGCTTTGTCCCATTTCAAAAACATATCACCTACTTCAAAGGTTTTATGACTGGTAGAGGTTGTATAAAAGAGGCTTTGACTTATTGCTGATAATGGGAATGGGTAGCTTTGGATTTCTCTCTTTCTTCTTCAAGCTTAAGGATCTGAAATTGTCTTGCTTGAAGAGAAAAGGAAGGATTTTCATTAATAAATTGCACCAGGGTGAGAGATGGGATTGCTATGTTTGTGGGGAGAACTAATTCTTTTCCATAAACTAAAGCAAAACGAGAAGAACCGATTGAGGACTTATGTGTTATTCTATTTGCCCAAAGAGCAAATGTCAATGCTTTGTGCCAATTCTTATGATTTTGGTTTATAGTCTGCTTGATGTTTTTGATAAGGTTTTTGTTTGTTGATTCAACTAATCCATTACCTTGTGGATAATAGTTGGCTGAATACTTCAATTTGAAATCTCTTTTTAAGGCAAATTCTACCATTGCATTTCCAGAAAAATAAGATGCATTATCAAACATTAAAACTATGGGTAAGCCAAACCTAGTGATTATGTATTGATCAATAAAGTTTGTAATGCTTTCTGTGTTAGCTACCTTTAGTGGGATAGCTTCTACCCATTTTGTGAAATAATCAGTAGTTGTAAGGATGTACTTGTGCTTCTTGGAAGAGTTAGGAACAATCTCACCAATTATATCTAATCCCCATTGTTCAAGTGCTTGTTGGATATTCACTGGCTATAAAGGGAATGTTGGTTTCTTTTCTCTTCCAGCTATAGTTTGACAAGTTTTACATTTTCTTGCATAGTCATGTGCATCAATGAATAGTGTCAGCCAATAATAATTTGCATGCAGGATTTTGTGACATGTGGTGTTTCCTCCAAAATGACCTCCATCTGGTCCATCATGTAACTCCTGCATAACGTTTTCAGCTTCATGTTTTTCTAGGCATCTTAATAATACTGAATCATAATTTTTTCTAAATAATAAATCATCAATTAATTCATATTGATTTGATTTCAATCTTAAAGCACACTTTGTTTTGTAATTGAGATGCATAGGAGCATATCCATTCTTTAAATAAAACTTCAAATTAGCATACTATGATTGTGCATCGTTGAGGCTTACCTCTGATATTTGCACTTCATTACCTTGGTCTTCTTCTATTGATAAGTTGGAAGCTCCAGTTAGCATCCTGCAAAAACCTTGGACCCTAACAATTTTAACTGGTTGGATTTCTACATCGTACTCTTGAAGTGCAGTGACCCAATTGGCTCTTTTCTCACCCACTTCTCTTTGAATCAATAATTTCCTTACTGCAGGGTAAGGTACTACTATTTTTGTATGAGTTTTGAGGAGAAAAAGTATGAAATGTCTCAAGGTTTTAAAGACAACAAAAACTTGTTTCTCAAAACTTGAGTAGTTTAGATTGACACCTTGTAAATTGTAACTGAAAAAGAGATAGATGCCTCGATATTTTGATCATTCAACTGTGTTAAAATTGCTACATATGATGTATCAGATGAAAATGTGTACAATACAAAAGGTTTGAGAAAGTTTGGAGTTGTTAAATAAGGAGAATTAATGATTTTTTTTTTTATTAACTCAAATGAATCTCTTTCATCTTTACCCCATTTAAAAACTGCATTCTTTCTTATCATTGATTGAAGGGGTAGAACAATCTGTGAAAAATCGGGAACAAATCGTTTTACAAAATTAATCTGGGCTAGGAATGATTGCATGGCCTTTTTGTTATGTGGGATAGGAATCTTTTCAATTTCTTGAATTCTATCAAGATCAATATAAATTCCTTTCTTGGACACTATGAACCTGAGAAGCCTGCCTTCTACTAAAGTGAAGTTTGAATTTTTGTGATTTAGAGAAATTCCACATTTCTTTCATCTTTCAAAAATATTCTTTAGGTCATTCAAATGATTGTTTCTATTCCTAAAGTATACTGTAATTTCATCTAGGTAAATAATAACTAATTTATTAATCAGACTTTTAAAAGAAATATCCATGGCGCGTTGAAATGTAGCACTTGCATTGATAAGTCAAAAAGGCATCTTTTGATAAGCATATGTCCACTACTTGGTCCTAAATGTTGTCTTCAATCTGTCATCTGGATGTACAAGAATCTGATTGTATCCTGAAAATCCATGTAGAAAAGAAATTAACTTAGAACCTGCAATTGATTACAATATTTGCTCCATTGTAGGCAAAGGAAAAGTTATCCTTTTGACAAGCTCTGATTAATTTCCTAAAATCAATACAAATCCTAATATCTCCATTATTTTTCCTGACAGGAACCATATTTGACACCCACTTTGATTGTCTGATGGGAAAGATTATCTTTGTTTTCAGAAGTTTGTTCAATTCATATTTGATTTAGCTTTCAAGGTTTGGATGAATCTTTCTACGCTTTTGTTGAACCGGTTTCTCATTAGAGGTCATCGGTATAGTATGTTGAATTACAGAGGTATCACAGGTCTTGAGATCTAAATAATCCCAGGAAAAGGCACATTTATATGTTTTCAACAACTTGATGAATGATATTCTTTCTTCAGATGATAAACCACGACCTAGGCTGACATTTTGAGGATTTTCAGTTGTGCCTAGGTTTACCACTTCAAATATAAAAGTAGAACTCTGAGTCTCTGAGTTGGTAATCTTTTTAAATGTGTCTTTCAAATCATAGAGATCTTCCATTTTGACTACAGACTTTGGAATTGGATTTTGATCTTGTTTATGGTTGATTTTCAAGTCATGTTCATCTATGATTTGTTTCTCATAAGATCCTTCTGATGTAAGGAAATCGATTATATTAGCATCATTATTAAACACTCTCCAATTTGATATATTGTTAGGGATGAATGTTCTAAAAATTAACTATATAGAAAATCTATCTGGACTAAATTCCTTTGAAGGTATAAGCTTAGATGCTACATTGGCAAGTAAATCAACACATGCATTTTGTAATCTGGGGACTGAAGAAATGTTAAATGAAGTCAAGTGAGAAGTAAGCTTCTAGGCTAGAGATTGATAATGTTTGAGATTCCTAGACACACAATGAATTGTGTTTCTTACCTGTTTAATAACTATTTCTATTAGATGATCCAAAAATACAATTTATCATAGGTTATAAAATTAGAATAAAATAATTATTAATTTAAGATATTAAATTAATAATTATTATTCTAGAATGTTTAATTATTTAATGGAGACTTTTAGAATTAGCATATTGTTGTAACTAGATATGACTCTCCAAATGTGTCGTATCTTAGGCTCTATTTTAGGAGATTAGTTAGCTAGTTGGTTTGAATAGCATTTATTGTAAATGGACACTTGTTATTTAATAAGTGATCCATAATTAGAGGTAGTTAGGACATGGAGCTTATAAATAGCTCATTGCAAGAGTGTTTGTGTTGTTCGGGTGTAAACTCTTGCAAAATCAATTATGTAATTGTTTTTTCTGATTAATAAAATTACGTGTCTGAGGACACTTCTGCCATTATTGTGGTATCAGAGCTCCAGTAATGCTGCAGTGGATGTGAAGAGGAGATTCCAGCCCTACAAGTTTGTGCAAAACTCCATTGAATTGCTCAGCAATTGGTATGAAATTTGTCAAAATTTTGTTCAAAAGAGAAAAATTTTATTGATTTTAGATTTTTCAAATCTGAAAATCAATTTTTTTTGAGGCTATTGAAAACCAATTCAAATTTGTAAGTTGAATATAGAAGTGCGCAGAGTTATGTTGAAATTCTGTCGGAATTCAATTGAAATTTGATATGTTTCGAATAACATTGAACAGTACAGTAAATGTGTGATTCCGGCATGTCAGATTAGAAAGTCGAACTCATGAAGACATATACATGATGGTGAAAACTAATTAAACTGTTGTTAATGGTGCGGTTTTTAAAAACGCTATTGTTAAAATTCACATAGCACTGATATAAGATCTCAAAGACACAAATTATTGAATGTCGATTGTGGGATGCGTACTTGCTCTTCGTTTAGTGTGTTGTAGCTATAGGATGGTATCGATTGGTTGGAGAATCCATTTGCTATATAAAGGGCGCATAATATGTTGGAAATAATATTGAGAGGGGGGGTGAATCAGTATTATCACATTAATAAAACTTTTTCATTTCCATAATAAGATTCATATATGCTACTTCCACAACTTCTTATGATTAAGTTAATTGATCTTCAATGAGTGCATTAGAACATTATCAACCATATTATCAGATAACAGATGCCGTAATAGAGAATAGATCATCAAACATAAGGCACACACATGAACACCATGATATAAGGTGGAAACCCAATGCGGGAGAAAAACCACCTACTGCAAGTCATCTCAATCTTCTTCTTAATAAGAAAATCCTTTTACAATATTTGTACTGGTGCAGTCTTATACCAGTACGGGAGCTACAACCCCCTTTGCTCTTGTACTAACCGATCCATTTACTAGTACGCAGGCTGCGACCTACTACAATGCTCCAAAGATCTCCCTTAGCTTTTGTACTAGCTTAGATACTAGTACATAGGCGCTGGCCTACAATCTTCTCTCCTCCAGGTACCACGTTTCATCAATTTTTAGACTGGATACACTGAAGCACAACACATAATCTGAAAGGCCACTTTTCATCCAATTTTCATACTGGACCCAACAACAACATTGAAGCTCATAATCAAACAACCTTTTGAATCACCCAATCACCAGATCCATACATATACAATGATATTATGAGATTTATCAACCAGATCTAGTACATAAAGATAAGTCATTAATCATGCTGTTATCTGAATTCAATACTAGTAACCAAACATTAGTTATGCACCCAAAACCCTCCGCACCTGCGCCTTCTGTGTCGTCGCGACCACCGTACCTGCGCCTTCTGTGGCGCCTCCGCACTGCGCCTTCAGTGGCGCCTCTGTGGTGTCTCCGCACTGCACCTTATGTGGCATGTCCGCACTGCGCCTTCTGTGGCGCCTCCGGACTGCGCCTTCTGTGGCGCCTCTGTGGCATCTCCGTACTGCGCCTTCTGTGGCGCCTCTGTGGCATTTCCGCACTACGCCTTCTGTGGCGCCTCTGCACTGCGCCTTCTGTGGCGCCTCCGCACTGCGCCTTCTGTGGCGCCTCTGCACTGCGCCTTCTATGGTACCTCTGCACTGCGCCTTCTATGGCGCCTCTACACTGCGCCTTCTGTGGTGCCTCCGCACTGCGCCTTCTGTGGTACCTCCACACTGTGCCTTCTGTGGCGCCTCTGCACTACGCCTTCTGTGGCGCCTCCGCACTGCGCCTTCTGTGGCGCCTCCGCATTGCGCCTTCTGTGGCGCTTCTGTGGCGTCTCCGCACTGCGCCTTCTGTGGCGCCTCCGCACTGCACCTTCTATGGCACCTCCGCATTGCGCCTTCTGTGGCGTCTCTACACTGCGCCTTCTGTGGCGCCTCTGTGGCGTCTCCGCACTGCGCCTTCTGTGGCGCCTCCGCACTACGCCTTCTGTGGCGCCTCCGCACTTCCGCAGCTGCAGCGCTCGAGAGATCACCTTTCACAGATTCGCTTTCAACTTCACTTTCATAGATCAAACTTTCAAAACAATAACCCAATATTTCAGATCTTAAGATATTCAATTGCAAGGATGAATTAGCCAAGTGATCTCATTTTCTTTATATAGGCAAGCTTCTTCCTAAAATCATGGATCAATACCATAGATAACCAATACAAGGGGCCCAAAAACATGGGGCTCAATAATACCAAGGACTAACCACCATGGACCAAAGGTAAGTTCTCCAACGTATACGCGCTTTTCCTTGCATGAAAGTGCGTACCATGGTCCAAAACCATAGGTTCAAATACCAAGGACTAACTACCATGGACCAAAGGTAAGTTCTCCAACATATACGCGCTTTTCCTCATAGGTTCAAATACCAAGGACTAACTACCATGGACCAAAGGTAAGTTCTCCAACATATACGCGCTTTTCCTCATAGGTTCAAATACCAAGGACTAACTACCATGGACCAAAGGTAAGTTCTCCAACATATACGTGCTTTTCCTTTCATGTAAGTGCGTGAACTTTTTCTCTTCATGAAATAAAATTTTCTCTGCATAAAAGTGCGTGAACGTTTCTCTACATGAAATAAACTTTTCTCTGCATAAAAGTGCGTGAACTTTTCTCTACATGAAATAAACTTTTCTCTGCATATAAGTGTGTGAACTTTTCTCTACACTATAATTTATTATCTGAGATGAGTGGGTTGCCATCAAGTACAACATATGTATCATAAAGCCATACCAGAATCATAATGCCAACAATCTCCCCCTTTGGACTTGATGGCAACCTCAAAATCTTCAGCTCATTCTCCCCCTTTGACATCAAGGGCAAAGGGTTATGCTCCCCTTAAGAGCATGCTCCCCCTGAATATGAACCAGATCTATAAAGAAGAAACATAATCCACCAAACACCATAAATGACCATGAAAGAGATAGATTGCAGCAATAATCAGACCAGCATCCAAGATCTCCTTATGTACGTCCTCCATAATGCCAACAATGCATTATAAGCTCCCCCTGAGTACCTGTTGAAAGCTCTGAATGAGGTCCCCCTTTGTATATGTCATGGTGCACCAATCTGATCATGCTCTTTCTGAGAACAAGCTGAAATGTCTGCTCTGCTATATAGTGTTGTTCATGCTCAGGCTCCCCCTGACTGTAAGCAAGGTCTGCAAAAGGATGTTCTACATCAAAAATGACCTTCCTAAAAGATTCAATACATACATCCATCACCCAACCAAGTGGGGATATATCAGAAAAATGAAAACCAAATACATTACATCTTCATCCCAGGCATAGTGGGGAAACCAACATAGGTCGTTACATGACCTGAAGAGATGACACTATTACATCATGAGTCTTGATATGACATCACCTAAATAAGATGAACATCAGCAACAACACTTTATGATCTGCTCCATAGTATCTGTCAACAGCAACTAGACTAGCAACTTGTATTAGTGCATGAATCATCAAGGTATGTCCGCATCAACAGAATTTCACATTCTATGTGAGAAACATCATAGCCATCCAGATCTACATGAATCAAGTATCATCAATTGGGAATATCTGCATTAATCAACATATGTATGAAACAATCCTATCATCATATAGATAAGAGCTCATTATCATCATGTCTCCAACAATGCAACTTTGAATAATCATCCCTGTATCCAACCAACAATCCTCATCCATTTGTGCCAAGAATGAAAGGAATCATAACTGTAATATATGATCTTTATGCATATGACGATAGTAGCATATGAGTGACTCAACATCAAGAAGATGTGAATTCAAGCTAAGTTCTTCCCATGCAAGCATCATTAGAGAATCAACCATAAATCTGATCCAAGAACCATGTGAACAACTCATAACCATAGCAATATGAATCATTTATCCATATAAGTATCATCACCAAGGACTATTAACCATAATGCCAATAATGCATTAAGTCCATATGCTCCCTCTAAACCTGTGCCATTGTCTGATCATGCATATCAATAAGAAGTATCAAGACATCATCAATATCAAGTTAGAACCAAAACACTTCTAACCATCATATCCACACATCATTATTATTAACTAGAGCAAAACTGATCCTTCTCTTGAATCTGTCCCTACTGCCTTTCTTCAAACAATCATATATGCGACTGTGCAGTAACTAACTCGCGTATATATGCAACTTTCCTTTATGGAGTTTGCATATGAGATTCAGGACACTGAAGTTTTGTACTTTTAGCTCCCTCTGATTCTGGTATGTCTGTACGTTGTGCAGTGCCGCCTTTTTCTGACTGTACTTCCTTTTTCCTCCATATCTTCAAGCGTGATGATGACATTTTCTCCTTTTGATATGGTGCCCACACTTTGTTCATGCATTCCTTAGCTATATGTCAAGCTTGTTACATGCATAACATCTTACATGTTTCATATTCCTCCTGTAACAATTAGCAGCTTTGTGACCAAACATATTGCAAGAAAAGCAATATCCATAAAAGTACCTTGAATGTGATGATCTTTTTGCATAATGGTCTTGAACCCTTCTTCTTCTACATCTAGCTGCAACATGTCCAAGATTATGACATACATAACATTCAACATTATTCATAGGAGGAGTAAAGGATTTTCTTTGAGGAATCTCTTTTCTTGGTTGATGATGAGATTGATCTTTCATTTCTTCGTTGATCACTTTAGATTTCTCTTTAGAGTTCCTTGCCTCAACTTGTGAACTAGATTCACCTTCAACAGATTCATGGAAACCAAGACCGGTCTTTATAGCAGGAGACCTTTGACTACTAAGAATATCATCCAAGACTTTAGAACTACCTTGAAATCGTAAAACCTTATCCTTTTCTTCTAGTTTACCTTTCAAGATATTTACCTCAACCTGAAGCTATTCTTCCTTTTCAAGAGATTGCTTTTTCAAATATTCTTCAGCTTTCCTTCCTTCTTCCATTTGTTCCCTTAGTTTGAGAATCTCCTTTTCTTGTTCTTCATTCAGATCCTGCTGCATTTGACGAACTTGGAAGGCACATTCTAGTTGAGATTTTAAGCTGGTGACTTCGTTTTCTTGTTTTGCAATAGCTTGGAGTAGATCTGTATTCTGCTTCTTTGATTCTTCAAGATCTCCTTTTAGTGAGAGGATTGTAGCTTCAAGATTTTCATAGTAGCTGGATCTATCTTTGAGTTTCTTGATGGTTATGCTTCTTTCGTTGACTTCTTTTCTTAATGATGTCACTTCATGCTGCAATTTTTGACATTGGTCTTCCTTGTCCTTGAGTAGCTTTCTTACCTTGTTTCCTTCTTCTAGTTGGGCCTTTAGTTTGGTACCTTCTTCTTTGAAATCAAATTCCCTTTTTTTCAATAGATCTTGTTGATCTCTAATTTTGTCTGTCAGCCTTTTAAATTCTGCCTCTATTTGATATCTTTCTTGTTCACCCATAAGAGAAAATTCAGTAGTTTCGCTATCACTTTCATCTCTTCCAAAAGGAAAGATAGCTGGAACATCAAAGGATAATATATTCATACCTGATAATGATTCTGAATCTGAAGAGCTTCTTATACCTAATCCCCAATCGATTCTCCCACTGTCATAGTTCTTCTGAGATGACTTCTTTTTCTTAGGTGCTTTCTTCTTAAGCTTCTTTCCCATTGTTCCACGAATCTCCTTCAAGCGATCAAGCTTCTATCAAAGGACCTGCTCTGATACCAATTGTTGGAAATAATACTGAGAGGGGGGGGTGAATCAGTATTATCACATTAATAAAACTTTTTCATTTCCATAATCAGATTCATATATGCTACTTCCACAACTTCTTATGATTAAGTTAATTGATCTTCAATGAGTGCATTAGAACATTATCAACCATATTATCAGATAACAGATGCCGTAATAGAGAATAGATCATCACACATAAGGCACACACATGAACACCATGATATAAGGTGGAAACCCAATGCGAGAGAAAAACCACCTGCTGCAAGTCATCTCAACCTTCTTCTTAATAAGAAAATCCTTTTACAATATTTGTACTGGTGCAGTCTTATACCAGTACGGGAGCTACAACCCCCTTTGCTCTTGTACTAACCGATCCATTTACTAGTACGCAGGCTGCTACCTGCTATAATGCTCCAAAGATCTCCCTTAGCTTTTGTACTAGCTTAGATACTAGTACATAGGCGCTGGCCTACAATCTTCTCTCCTCCACGTTTCATCAATTTTCAGACTGGATACACTGAAGCACAACACATAATCTGAAAGGCCACTTTTCATCCAATTTTCATACTGGACCCAACAACAACATTGAAGCTCATAATCAAACAACCTTCTGAATCACCCAATCACCAGATCCATACATATACAATGATATTATGAGAGTTATCAACCAGATCTAGTACATAAAGATAAGTCATTAATCATGCTGTTATCTGAACTCAATACCAGTAACCAAACATCAGTTATGCACCCAAAACCCTCCGCACCTGCGCCTTCTGTGGCGCCGCGACCACCGCACCTGCGCCTTCTGTGGCGCCTCCGCACTGTGCCTTCTGTGGCGTCTCCGCACTGCGCCTTCTGTGGCGCCTCTGCACTGCGCCTTCTGTGGCACCTCCGCACTTCCGCAGCTACAGCGCTCGAGAGATCACCCTTCACAGATTCGCTTTCAACTTGACTTTCATAGATCAAACTTTCAAAACAATAACCCAATATTTCAGATCTTAAGATATTCAATTGCAAGGATGAATTAGCCAAGTGATCTCATTTGCTTTATATAGGCAAGCTTCTTCCTAAAATCATGGATCAATACCATAGATAACCAATACAAGGGGCCCAAAAACATGGGGCTCAATAATACCAAGGACTAACCACCATGGACCAAAGGTAAGTTCTCCAACATATACGCACTTTTCCTTGCATGAAAGTGCGTACCATGGTCCAAAACCATAGGTTCAAATACCAAGGACTAATTACCATGGACCAAAGGTAAGTTCTCCAACATATACGCGCTTTTCCTTATAGGTTCAAATACCAAGGACTAACTACCATGGACCAAAGGTAAGTTCTCCAACATATACGCGCTTTTCCTCATAGGTTCAAATACCAAGGACTAACTACCATGGACCAAAGGTAAGTTCTCCAACATATACACGCTTTTCCTTGCATGAAAGTGCATGAACTTTTTCTCTTCATGAAATAAACTTTTCTCTGCATAAATGTGCGTGAACGTTTCTCTACATGAAATAAACTTTTCTCTGCATAAAAGTGCGTGAACTTTTCTCTACATGAAATAAACTTTTCTCTGCATATAAGTGCGTGAACTTTTCTCTACACTATAATTTATTATCTGAGATGAGTGGGTTGCCATCAAGTACAACATATGTATCATAAAGCCATACCAGAATCATAATGCCAACATAATAAACAATTGAAGGCGAGAAAGATTTTTTAACAAAATGAAGACTCGGTTCAAGACCAACGAGATGTAATGGAACAAAGGTAATTTAAATACAGTTTGAATGTTGAAAGAAATGCATAATGATATCAATGATGCCTGCTCGTGTGTTTAAACAATCCAGAATTGAAGATTTCGACTTATGATTGGAATGTCACGTAGCAAGAGCCTGCATTGAACAGAGGAAATTGTCAGAGGGGTTCAATTCTAATATCGACCTGTAGATTGAATGAGCGCCAAAATTTCTCGAGCGATGTCAGTCTTGTGAACAGATTTTTGTTGATGTCGAAATAATTGTGTTTATTAAGTGGAACAGTAAATGTTGGAGAATGCAGAGACATATGTCTGGAAAATTCGTTGAAGGAAGCTTTGAAGTTCGAAGGTTTTTTGCAGCTAATCATAACTCATATAAGATTTGATATTGTGGAAGGAAGCATTGAGTCGGACTGGTGCTGCGGCAAGCCAAACTGCTGGGACTCAAAGACGCCACCACTGTTGCAAGAACTTCTATCTTCTCAGCAAGTGTTTACATGACGGTTGGAGATTCTTCTTTGGACGAAACCCAACGTCAAGCCAGTATGAGCCAGCATACCAGCAACACGCCAGCATGCCAGCAATAAGAAATATTTTTTTAATTTTGTAAATGGAGTGATAAGGTTTTTGGGTTGTTTGTATTTTTTTTTGGAGAGATAAGGAACATTATATTTTTGGGGAGATTTGGTGATTTTTTATTTTTTTTGGAATTTATTGTTTGTGGAGTAATAAGGTGTTTTGTAAATTTTTGGAGTAATAAGGAGTTTTATTTGTAATTTGTAAATTGGAGAGATAAGGTGTGTTGGGCAATTTATTTTTCAGAAGTTCTTTGGTATCATCACATTGTAACTCAAAGTAATTTTACTTTGAGGGGGGGTAATTTCTTTTTTACCATATTGTGCAAAAGCACCATTGTAAAAAGTCAAATTTTGAAAGTTGCCTTGTAAAATTTGAGAAATTGACTAGAGCCAAGTGCAAAGCTCAGTCAATTGTCTCCTGTTCTGACGACTATTCGAGTGTCAAGGCCAAGCCCCGATAGATTGTGTTTTTTTGCATGTTGTGTTGACTATCTTGTCATTTCTGTTCTGATTCTTGGTGCGACACTACAACACTAAAATTTCTAAGTTGATTAATTTGTTTTCTGATTCCGACAAACTAGAAGGCACCAAATATTATAAAACATGGCATTGTCTCATCGAAAGCACACTCATTTACAATGAATTATGGCAGGGAATATGTGATGGAGATGTTAAGCCGAATAAACCCACAGATGTAGCTGCACTAGCAAAATGGGAAATCAAGAATGCTAAAGCCTTAGCTCTTATTAAATCGTCTGTGAATGATGAAATGTATGTTCATATAGAAAATGCTTTAGATGCATGGACTTCTTTGAAAACTTTTAAAGACCTCTTTGATACTCAACCTGAATCAAAGCAGGGAAAATTTTAAGAACCCCCCCTAAATTTATAAATATAATAAATGGGCGAATCTCCATGGTATATAGGAAAAATGGAAGGCGATTTTATCAATAATATAATATGTATATATAATTTTTTGGCGAATATCTCACCAGGCATGGTGAATATTTTACTCAATTATAAAATCTTGTAAGATCTTGGCGAGTCTTTCACTAAATAATAAAACTTTGTAAAGTCCTAGTGAATCTTAGCATAGGCTACATGATGGTTTAATTCCCCCATTTAAATAGGCTACATTCCAGGTGAATACCATGGGTCAATACCATGTGCCATTTTGGTGAATACCATGGGTCAATACCATGTGCCATTTTTATTTTTATTAATTCTAATATTAGGGTTAATAATGGTTTTGAGTGTTCATAAATATAAGGTGACTTATGGAGTAAATATAAAAAATGTTTTATTTGTTTACCATACCTCTCGTTTATTTATATTTTTATTAATTTACCATACCTCTTTTACAAATATGGTATTTGGCCCATAGGATTAACTTAAATAAAACCTCTTTCTTGAGCCTTCATAAATAGAACGAGGGTCATGGACTAAATATAAAAAGAGGTTTTATTTATTTACGATACGTCTAGTTTATTTATATTTTTATTTATTTACCATACCTTTTGAGTAAGTATAAAAAGACGTTTTATTTATTCACCATACCTCCACTTTACTTATATTTTTATTTGTTTACACCCTTACAAGTATATAAGGTGACTTATGGAGTAAATATAAAAGATGTTTTATTTATTTACCATACCTCTCATTTATTTATATTTTTATTAATTTACCATGCCTCTTTTATAAATATGGTATTTGGCCCATAGGATTCACTTAAATAAAACCTATTCTTGAAAATGGGCGAATGGATTTACTTAAATAAAACCTATTCTTGAAAATGGGCGAATGGAAGGTTGTAAGTCCTAATTTCAAGGGCTAAATTTACCTTTTTTACCCTCTCCCTTAAAATAAGGTGGGCTATTTGAGGTTATTTGTAAAAATGTACTATGATACAAAATATTCGCCCACTAAAAATTTAAAACCCCTTAATTTCGCCAAAGGGCGAACATTCGCCCCTAAAATTATCCTTGAATCAAAGAAAGTCGATCTACAATTAAAATTGTTGCAACAAAAATTAACTGAAGGCGGTGATGTTCTTGAATATCTCTCAAGACTTAAGAATATCAGGCAAGAAATTATTAATGCTAGTTTTCCCGCAATTGATGATAGCTTTATGGTCACAATTGTAATTTCTGGGCTTCCTTCTTCCTATACGCATTTTTTAGAGACTCTACAAGTAACTGGGAAATTAGAGAAACTAAAGTTTGATGAGCTTTGTGAAATGTTGAGTCAACATGATAAAACTTTTGGGAAGAAGAAGAAAGTTGGTGAAGATGTTTTTCTCACAGAGGCCAGCACCAGTAAGTCATCAGCAGATAGTTCTTGAGGAAGAGACAGATGGAATCAGAATCAAGTAGCACATAATCGAGGTCGAAGCCAAAGCGGAGGCAACAATTTTAACAGAGGAGGAAGAAATAATTTTCAAGGTAGAGGAAACAACCAAGGAAGAGGCAATTTTCAAGGACAAGGATATAATAATCAAGGTAGAGGACAATCTCAAAATAGAGGTCAAAGTAGAGCCAAAGGACAATCTTCAGGAAGAGGAAGAGACTTAAGTCAAATTGTGTGTCGAAGATGTAACAACATTGGCCATTATGCTGAAGATTTTCGAACATCACTTAATAAAATTCCCAAGTTTCAGCAGCATTCAGCACAATTTGCAAATGATCAAGATGAAGATAACTCAGAATATGTTTTTACTTCCTCACCAGCATCACAAATTTCATCCCATCTTAGAAGTGACTATGAAGATGCCTGGATCTTGGATTCTAGGGCAACTCAGCACGTGACTTTTCGACGTGATTTTTCCTATAATTTTCAAGATTGCCAACTTAATTCCATTTTTCTTGCTGATGATACAAAACATACTCCTTATGGAAAAGGAGTAGTAAAAGTTTTTCTCCTTGGTATTGGAGAAAAAATGATTTCCAATGTATGGTATGTACCCAGTTTCAAGAAAAATTTGCTCTCTTTAGTCACGATTCGACAAGCAGGACATCAGGTGATTATGGAAGATGGTTTAGTGAAGATTAATTCAGTGAAACAGAACTTGAAAACAGTCATGACAGGTTATGAAGATGGAAAACTGTTACGGATGAAAGGGACAATTATTCCAAGGCATTTTGACTTTGCAGGGGCAGTGACTACAGGTATTTCACCTATAAGACTATGGCATGTAAGATATGGACATTTGAATTTTGACAGTCTTTCTCAATTGCAGAAACAAGGAATGGTTAAAGGACTTCCCACATTCAAAAGGGAAAATGCAAAATGTGAAGCTTGCATTTATGGAAAAAAAAATCGAGAAAGTTTTCCAACAAGTTCATGGCGTGCAAACAGGCGGCTACAACTAGTTCACAGTGATGTTTGTGGTCCACTACAAACTTCATTTGGTGGTTGCAAATATTTCTTACTATTCATTGATGATTTCAGCAGAATGACTTGGGTTTACTTCTTGAAGAACAAGTCAGAAGCATTTGATAATTTTAAAATTTTTCGCCAACTTGTTGAAAATGAAGTCAAAGAAAAGATAGGTACTCTCAGGACAGATAATGGGGGAGAATTCACTTCAAATGAATTCAAAACTTATTGCAGTGAAAATGGCATCAAACGACATCTTACTACTGTTTACACTCCACAGCAAAATGGAGTAGTCGAAAGAATGAATCGCACTTTGTTAGGCATGGCGAGATCCATGTTAACTTTCAAAAGGTTAAGTCCAACATATTGGGCAGAAGCAATCCATACAGCTCTCTACTTAAGAAACAGATCTCCAACTGCTTCTTTAGACAGAATCACACCTTATGAAGCTTGGTTTGGTTTCAAACCTCGCGTTAAACATCTCAGAGTTTTTGGGTCAGTGTGTTATGCCTTAGTTCCGAAAGAAAAACGAACTAAGCTTGACTCGAGAAGTTTAAAATGCACAATGATTGGCTATTCTGATGAGAATAAAGGGTATCGTCTTTTGACCAATGGAAAATTCATTGTGAGCAGTGTTATAGACATTTTTGTGCCTTACAGCTCTAAGCATGAAATGTCCATAAACCAAGGGATCCTAAGTCCCTAAAAGTGTTGTTCCTACCCCTAGAGGAACAAGGTCAACCAATTACAGCTTCTCCCAGAAGTTCTCCACCAGAAACTGCTCAGAATCAGTCAAATCAGGATCATTTCAGTTGCTCCACTAGCTAGCTGCGTTGCATAGCACCCCAGTACACTAGCTAGGTGTGTTGCAACATAACTAAATGCACTACCAGGGTGCGCTGAGTGGGAAATGACAAATGGCAGTGTCATTCTGCGAGGTGGACAGACAATGGAAGCTTCCAGAATCTTCCCCAATGACACTTGCTTCACTGAGTTCGACCAAGGATGAGTAAGAGGCTCTCAGTCTCCAAGTGGAAGCAAGAACTGACAGAGAGAAGCCACAAGTCAAATCATAAGCTGACTCATCCTCTTTGCATACATCTATATATGGATCCCTCATCCCAGAGATCCGGGGGCTGGAATTTTGTACTTTGCAGAGAATTGTTGTTGGTTTTGAGATAGAGATCAGTGCATTGGGTGATTTATGCTTTGTTGGAGGTGAAGAGGGGATTCCTTTGCTGGGGGGTTGATGATGGATCAGGAATCATCGGTTGTAACTCCTCCTGGACCTTCTTGTTATATCAATAAAACTATTTGAGTTTCTCCTACATGCTTGTGTATCAATGATGTTTTGTTATATTTGCATGTTTAGTTTAAATCTGATCCTAAGCTATTTATGAATGTAAATCCATGTCTTTGTGTAGTTTTCCTCTTCTGTGACCTTGCAGGAACTTGGTGAAGCTGGGCAAGTAAGGGAGCAGGTAGCTGGAAGCTGTCAAAGAGGAGAGAGATTGGATCAAAGGACTAGCGTAAGACACAGGTTGGTTCATCCTATTCCTCTTCGTTTACAGTTCATAAAGAAGAATACGAAAGTAGTTTTCCTTGTTTGTTGCTAAGGTACTGTCACACCTTAGTGGGATAGGGGCATTCTGAGTAGACACTTTTCCCGTCAACAAAATGGCGACTCCACTTGGGATCGTGTCTAGTTAATTTGTTTGTGTTTCTCTTGTTGTTTGTTTCATAAACACAGAAGTAGCAATCAAACTGCATTTGCCATTATCAAATGCAAAGTAGACACCTGCTACTTCAATCCACTCACTGGATTTGTTTATGATTTGAACAGCTAATTCACAAATGATCTGATTACCCTTTGTGATAGCTCTTAAACCTCCTTTAAATCAACCCTCTGATTGTGCATTGCTGATTACTTTTACTCGGCCAAAATCCATAGATTAAACTGCAAACCGTGACCCAGAACCTGGATAGAAGTCTCGTTTCTACCCCAGCGCAGGCACTGTGAAGAGACTCTGCATTTCAACGCAGTTCCTCAGAGGGCTACCTGCGCTGCAATTCAGTTTCTCTGTGTAACAGGTGCGCTGATCAGCCTAGCCCTGTGCAGCTGAGGTTCTTTGCTTCATTTTTTCAGTTTTGTCTCTGATTTTGCAGCCTGTGATCAGTGTGTGTCTGTTTAAAAACCCCTTTTCTTTGCCTTAATTCTACCTCCTTTGTACAAAAAGACTGTAGATGTTCTTTGTGTATTTGTTACATCATTTACAGTTTTCCATTGAAAAAGTAGAATAGTCATATTGTCGTCCTTGGATTTAGATCTGTCGTAAGTGTCGATTTTGATCTTAGGAGAAATTTTATTTGTTGTTGACAGTCGATTATGCTTTTACTTTTACCTTTGGTTTGAATTTGTCACTTTCTAGTGTCGAAACAAGTGTTTATTTCAAAATCATAAAGTGTCGTAATCTTCTCTACCTTTTTGATTTCGAAAAGAAACTTGTTTGTGTTTGTCACTTGAAAGCAAATTCAGATTTGTACATCAACTTTCTTTTTAGGCATCAATATTAAGAAAGTGAAAATAAATACATGCATATGTGCATTTGCATATTGATAGTCTGTTTGGCTTGATTTAGGAAAAGTGCATCTACAGTGTGCTCTTTGCTCTTTGAGAAAAGATTGTGTCTTTCTTTTCCCCTTGTAGCTAGGATTTTCATTGCTGAAAAGAGATAAAAGCTTGCTTATCATCTTTAGATTGCATTTTAGAAATTACATCTACATCTCGTGGTGATCCCAAAAGGCAAACTTCTAAGAAAGATCAACTTAAAATAAACTGAATGAATCTAACAACGCTTTGGAACTTAACACACAACATTTAGAGGTCTAGGCTAGAGACGTATTCTGGCGTCGTAAAGCCTGGTAACTGTTGTCCTCACTGATGGTTGGGTGATTCCTCCACTTTGAGACGATAAGTGCCAGTACGGACTTGTGCTCCCATGTACCGTCGAGTATATATTGGGAGACCCCTATAGGCTTAAAACCTTTTATCCATAGGAAGCCGTGTCGGCTGCCCTACTGATCGCAATGCACCGAACACAACATTCGGGAAGATTGACTGTCATACCGTAAAAAGTATTCTGTAGTTTTGCGATTGGTTTGGTACTCCCTCTACCTAGATCTCCAGAGCAGTCCCTTTCGTTCCTTTTCAGACTCCTTAACGGAAAAGGTCCATTTGAGCACTTGTCACTTCAGGCTCATTAAAAATCGAAGGAGACTAGAGTCATCTTTTGTTTTTTCTCGACTCTTTAAAATTGAAAAAACAAGTTGTGTCAAAAGCATCTAAAATTCATTTAATACGGAAACATACTTCCCCTTTTTAGTTTAGTTGATCGAGTAATCCGCAATTGTGGAAGAAAGTCAATTGAAACCCCGTCGTTCGCGGAGGCTTACGAGTCAACCGTCTTTGTCTCCGAGATCGAAAACAGTATGGACAAAGCGAACTCATTTAACCGGTTCGAAATCTCATATTAAAGTTAGAACAAGTGTTCCAACAACATCCTAGATTCCGGTTACTCCAAACATTTCTGGAAACCCTGCCTCTACGGAAGAAGTTCAACAGCCACAGAGGGATAGTGATACTGATCCTAGTCTGAGAGTAAACACTTGTGTTACCGAACCAGTTCCATCTACAACCGGTTTGGAAAGTCTTGCTCTTCAAACATCTGTCGTTGTCGATTCTGTTAGCACTTGAGATTTCACCCTAGGCTGAGGAAGGTAAACCTTCAAGGCCACATCAAACCATTTCACCTCGTAGCTAGCCCTACGGGGTATGAGAAGGCTCTCTCCGGTCTATCTCAGCAAATTTTCAATGAGGTAAGATGACCAATCAAAGGTAACACTGATATTAGGCTAGTAAACTGATAAGGGGGGTTGATTTAAAGTTTTTGGGGTTTTTGGTGGCAATTGGAGGGAGTGCAATTCAGGGTGCGGGGATTGAGCTCAGTTTTTGCAGGTGGGTCTTTGGGGCAAGGTAGGAGTTTGTGCTGATGCCTTTAGATAAGATGGATGATCAAAGAAGAAAAAAGAGAAGCTAAAGAGGGAAAACAATGACTTTGAATCCTCTCTAGACACTGGAAAACATAAACATTAAACAAATTTGAAAGCTGAGCATGGCAAGCATGAATTCAAACTTTATCACTTCATTTGTTTAATAAGATGCAGTAAAGAAAGAGATGGAACACATAAACACACTTACAATTACAATAAGAGAACACACCATCAACACAAGAGTCCACAAGAATCCCAATGATGTCTGCAAAACCCTGGTCTTCCCTTTACTCAAATTGCAGAGATACAAGTAAAATATACAATAGGAGCTTCTCCCTCAAGAGTCCAGCCTCTCCAACCATGAAAATGATTGAGAAAATACATAATATAGGCAATCCAACCTCTTCCCTTGCCTCTAGGGGTCGAGCTCATCCTTCTAGGGGCTGTTTCAACCAATTCTAAACTGAACCCTAAAACCTAGGCAGTCAAAACAACTTGCCTCTAAAACTTAGGAAACCTATCCATGCATTAAATATTTACCATTTACATTCAAGAAACTTCTAGAAGTGTTAAAGAAGAGTAAAAGTGTCTTTGAGTCATGATAATTACATAAAAATCCATCATTTACATGCCCAAAACATTAAACCAAGTGAAAACAGTGTTTTTCTGGTCGAACTGGTCAAAATAGGCAAAATTCCTTGACATGCAGCGCACATGTGCCTGACGGGTAGCGCACATTGAGAAGCCTGTTTGAGGGCCTTCCCGGTGTCAAAATCAGGTGAAAGCTATCTCATTGGAAAGGTATGCGAGTCTTCTTTCCAACCCCACCATAATTTTTGAATTTGGAGTTCATTTGACCCCTAAAAACTCAATTCTCCCAAGACAGCTTTCTGCAACTCAAAATAGGGGCAGAAAGTCAAAATTTGCATGTGTTTTGACCTTTTGGAGGCCCAAATCTCCATAAAAACTGAAGTCCATCCATAGGTAGGTGTAACTTTGCATGAAAATTCCAAAAATGCTGAGTTTTCCCCGTTCTGAGTTGCCCCCATGTAGTGTAGCGCACGGGGCGCTACCCGTTAAAAGGCCAAAACCTGTCAATTTCCCAAAAATGCCAAAAACGCCTCAAAACTTTCAAAATTTCTTGTGCTAGCTGCTAGGAAGAGGCTAATGAGTATCATGGTGAGTGAGAGAAGCCTAGGCCAAGATACGGAGTGGGTTGGTCTTCTTCTTCCTCTTGAGGACCTCGGACAACCTTCTTTGGACTTGGGGGAGGGATAGGGTTTACATATTAAGCCATGGGGGGAAATTTACATTTCTTTGCAAATAATAAGGGCAGAGACATAAGCATGACTTTGTGAAGAAAAGGGGGAACAAGGGAGGGAATCAAATGGGACCAAAAAACCTTGAAACAAACATAAAACCCTAACATTCTGCCCACATTGACAAACAGTTACAAATATCCTTTTTTCCTTGTATTCTTGGAGGCATAATCGCAAGCATGTAGACCCATAACCATCATCAACCCATCAAACAACATGTATAGAGCCTACCTAAACCCAATTTGAAAATTTGAAGAAGATTTGAGTGAGTTTGAGGTGATTCTGGCTTTTACAGCTCAACGGGTAGCGCACCTCCCAACGGGTAGCGCCAGTTCAAAATTAACACTACGGGCAGCCTCTCAACGGGTAGCGCACCTCTCAACATGTAGCGCACATTCATAGCCTTGTTTGAGGGAATTTCCGATGTCGGAATCGGGCGTAGGATAGCTTGTTGGAAAGGTATTTGAGCCTACTTTCCAACCCAAGTGGAATTTGGCAATTTGGAGTTGATTTGACCTGTTAAAAATCAAATCTCCCAAGACTGGTCAAAAAGTGCCAAATGAGGCTGCCTGAAAGAAGAGTGCTGTTGCAGTCAACTTTTGAATGCCTTCCTCAACCCCAAATTTAGCTCATGATAGCTCATTATAAAGCTCTTTATGTCTAGTTATCATTTTACCCATTACGAAAATCATTTGGCCAACCCAGCTAGGAGAAAACTTGATTTTCCCAAGGTCACGTCAGAGGTGTCTTTGATTCTCCTGAGGCAACGAAATTCTTGACATCTCTCTCAAACCATGACACCTGTGTAAAAAGTAAAGAAGTTTTTTCTTCTTTGGCATGTTGTGGACAATAACATCTCTCAGTTTCCCAAAATTCATCTTTTATTTCTCTGGAACATCATTTGAGTGCCACTTGTCCCGATGTGTGAAACAAGGAATTTTGTCGAAATGGAGCGAAATGAAGGGGATAGGGGGCTTCTAAATTCTTGGGGAAATTTGTGGGAGTGGGGAGGGATGTTAGGAAGCAGGGGAAAGTGGAATCTCAGTGATTGAGTGAGGGGAAGGGGTCCAAAAGGGCAAAACACAGGCCCAACCTAGAAAATTGCCAGGTTGTAGCTAGAAACTAGGGTTTGTGCAAAAATGAGAAATTTGGCGGATCTAAGGGATGGGAAGTGTTTTATAAGGTACTTTAAGGATAGGGGAAGGTGTATGAACATCAGGAAACAAGTTTTGCCGGTGATTTGACCATCCAAGAGAAATTGGCTTTCAAAACCCTAGGAGAGGGAAATGACCTTGCCAAGGCACAACTGAAGCATGAACAAGGTGTAAAATGACTCATTAGACACTGACATGATAATGACAACCCTCTGAATGATGATAGGCTCAGCTGAATGATGACATGGACTGACATTTAGGCAAACTCTAGGCCTAATGCCTAGTGACCAAATTTTGCTTGAAGACTCACTGAAATGACAAAATTTGACCTTGACACTTCAAAATCACTTTGTAAGAGCACATTTGATCACTGGAGGAAGGCTGACAAGGCTGACACTAATAGATTCCACCCCTTCTTCGGCACCAGAAATATTTTACGGACCTGACAGTCTTCCCCTTCCACCTGGTTCGATTGCAATTGAAGAAATTGTAGAAGATCCTCAAACAAGTACTCCAACGCACTTTGGAGTCGGGATCACTCTATATCCTTCTTCATCAGAAGTTAGTCTACCACCAGCGGAAGTTCCTGTAAAATCGCTAGGTAATATTTTGGATAGACTCCAAATGTCTGAACAACTGTCAACATCTAGGACTGTGTCATCTGACACAGCGACAACAGAACTCCCTGCTGTCACTCCAACAATGTTCGCCGGCCTACCATCTGTCCTCACTAGCTCTCAACCGCTAGAAAGAGCCCACTCAGGGGCTGTTTCAACAGTCTGGTTCGTTCTTGTTTGTTCAACCGGAATAATATCCGGAAACTCTTATGTTGAGTCTCAACAAATTGATCCGTTTGGAGGTCAATTTGGGCAGTCCGATCCCCAAGGACAAACAGTTCCCTTGAGTTCTGGATTACAACCGTAGGGGGGGCAGTACGCCCTTTCATTATACCCTCCGGGAGAATATCCATACGGGAGTTCACAACAATATTCAGGTTATACTGGAATTACCTCAAGTGGTTGGGTACCTATACTACCTCAACAACCAAGAGTTGTGTATTCGATGCAACAATGTGTACCTGTGTCGAATATCCCGACTACACCGGCTATTGTGACAGTGTCACAAGTTCAAACGCTGCCTGTCGTATGCCAACCTCAGATTTCTCAGGTTGTAATGCAACAGCCCCTTGACCCTGTGACTCAACCACAATCGCCAACTAGTGGGGCGACACAGGTCCAGACGGGTACAATTACCCCACACCTTGGTCCAACTGTTAGTATAACGCAACAGCACATGGCTTCTCAACCATGGCTGGTGCAATTACCAACAACCACAATTCCAACAGAAATACCAAGGTTCTGAGCAGCAAATCTTTGCGAACAATGGACAACCATACATTCAAAACGGTCAAAATCAACCATTTTACAATGGTCATGTCCACCAACCGTATCAGTCATACCAACATCAAATGCATTATGCTGGCATGCAAAGACCAACTGCTTAGGCAATCCCATCTTACCCTGGGTATGCTTCACCTAATCTGAATCAACAGTTACCATTCGTGGCAACTTTAGAGTTACCTGATTTAAACCGGTTAATGAACGATCCAATTGCTTACGCCTCTTGGTGGCCAGCGATTCCTCATAAACTTCCATCAGATATTCCTAAATTTAATGGAAATCCGGGTGAAGATCCATCGAATCACGTGATGACATTTCATCTATGGTGTTCATCAAACACTCTAAATGATGATTCGATAAGGCTTCGCCTCTTTTAGAGGACGTTAATGGGTCCAGCGGCAAAATGGTACATTGAATTGCCTAGAGCTTAGTTCGACAACTTCAGTACCTTAGCCACAACCTTTTTAACCCATTTTCAATTACCGATAAGGTATGAAACGAGAACAAAACTCCTTACCAACTTCAAACAGACAATGACCACTCACATATCTGATCATATACATGAGTGGCGATGTCGTCATAGGATGGTAAAAACGTACGTTCTCGATCAGCTATTAGCTGAATGGTTTATCAAGTCATTATTACCTTCCATTACGGAAGATGTGGCAAAGGGGGGAGTGGTAACGGAAGAGAAAGTTATCGCTCGTGCGCAATATCTGGACTTGATCTATACTCAGTCCAGCACGCTCTACGATAAAATACCTGACGCCCCTAGACCGGAATTCTCAATTCCTCCTCCTCCTAAATCGAACGATGACTCTCACGCCGGCGATGGCGTGATTTTCACAACAGACACGAAATCGACAAAGGCTACATATAAGAAGGCCCGTAAAATTTCAGATCAAAATGCAAAAGACGAACTTCTTGCTTCGGAAGTAAATGTTGTGTCGACAGATAAGGGCAAAGAAACCAAACAACCAGGAAGCAAGAAGAAAGGCAAAGGGAAAAAGAAGAAACAGGATGAATCATCACCTAAAAAATCTTCTTCAAATCCTCCTGGAAATAGGAAACCAAAAAATCCATGCTATATATGTGATGGGGATCATTGGACTGTAGATTGTCCACACAGAGCTGAGCTTAAGAAATACATTAAAAGTTCGAAAACCTCAGCTGTGTTAACTGATCCGTTCCCAAATCCAGGAGCAAATCTGGTTGAATGTGGAAATGCTTCCCCGTCTCAAGTGCTAATGTTGTCGATTTCGAAACAGCAGAATGATGCTTTGATTTCGACAAGGAACAAAGATTACGGGAATCCGCGGCTGTCGAACAACAAGGATAAAGATCAACCAAGTAGTTCGACAACAACTTCGACAGAAGTTGTACCAACCACCATTCCTGAAATGACGATAAAACTGCCGAAGGGAGTAGTACACAAGTCGACATTTAATCCCCGCGCTAGAGCAGCGCAGTATTATAACATAGTGGAAGATTTGGCCCAATCACCATCAGCTATGTCGACTCTTGAAGTACTACAAAATTGCACATCCCAAAGCCAGGCTTTGTTATCAGCCATTGGTGGGATTGATCCAAAGGATTCCAATCTTGTATCCTTCGACCACAAAGGATATGATCCTCAGTTACCGGCTCAACTAGCTTTCCTTGTTCAAGTGAAAGCCCTTAACAAAACTGTTCATTGAACAATTATTGATGAGGGGGCATCTACATGTATTATGTCGATGAGTTGCTGGAAAACTTTAGGATCTCCAACCTTGTCGCGGTCAGCGACAACATTAAAAGCATTCGACGGAAGGACATATACCCCATACGGTATCCTAAATAACTTGAAAGTTGAATTGGGGGGCAAAACAGTAGAAATTGATGTTGAAGTAATCGACGGAAATCTTGATTACAACATCCTACTAGGAAGACCATGGATATATGCTATCGCTGCTGTTGTGTCGACCTATTTTAGGAAGATTACATTTCCCTTCCAAGGAGGAATTACAATCGTCGACCAACAAACATTTCTCCCCAACAGTTCACAAGTTATGGGAAGCATTCCAATGATCCATGGAAGCAATCATTCACTTCAAAATATTGGAGTAGGCCTCCTAAAAGACCCTGCCTTAATGGGTACTTTTGCCCTGCCGCCTCCGAGTAAGCTGGCGGAAGTGGCCACAGTGGAAACCTGCAATATGAAATCTTCTATATCTAATGGATTCGGAAGATTCCTAAACATTTTGTCAGCATGGATCATCGCCCTAATAGAAATATTGTAGCAATCAATTTTCTTGGCCTGGGGGGCAAACCCAAATCAACGCTCATCAAGCGTTTGGATAGATAGGTCTAAAGAATATGGTACCCCTTCAGATCCTTGGTCGCAAGTGCATGTCACCGACGAAGGAATTGTCCAATCAATGGTAATTGACGGGGCACCATGGAATGATTCCCACCATCGTTCCCTTCTCCCGGATTGTGGAGAAGATACTCAAGATGACCTTTATCATCCTTCAGTTTTTGATTTTCTATCAAATACTGTAAATACAGTGGATTATGAGGATAGTTCTTTTACTGTGTCAACCTCATTAAAAAATGAAATAACTCCCTTTCCAAATCGAGTCTTTGATTACGATCTCGTAAAATCAAAGTCGAATCTTTCAAAGATCTCGAATGAAAACCTTCATTCCAATCATCGAGATGAATGCAATGAAGCTTGGGGGGCATGCACCTCGATTTGCGTTATTATGTTGGGGGCATGCAAACTTATCGAGCAGTTTTAGCACATAGTTCAAGCTCGTTAAAAAATAAACATAAGACATGAGCAAGTGTTTCCACCCGCGTTTAAGCTCATTAAAAAATGAACTATTCCCCGGTAAATAACCACCGTGAATGAAGATTTCAGCCATTAAAGCCTTGGTTGTGTTTGCACCGTCACCTCCACTTTTCCATTGGCCCATCATTCACCTCCATATGATTATTTACCCATTTTGAGGAACAGCTGTGAAGAGTGATTTCACTAGCCATCCTTGTGACACTGCTGTGATTGGAAAATTCCAACCCTTACCTGGAATCAGCTGCTACCCATTTTATCACTCGTTCCTCAAAAGACGAGTCTTCTTTAAGATCTTTTCAACTGACTCGTAAAATATGAAAAGATTTCCGAGTTTTGGCCTTCCAGCTCGTTAAAGCGACCGGAAGTGCTATCCCTCCTCTAGATTTTAATCTTTTTGGACCTGAGGGATTATTACACAAAAAGATCGAGCGCTTGTTTTGTTTGGCTCGTTAAAACTATCGAAAATTCATCCCTTCTGTATTGTTTTATACTTTTTCAGACTTAAGGGATTAGATGACGAAAAAGGAATTTTGGAGTTACCTTTACGTACCTTTTCAGACTCTCTAAAAATGAAAAGGACCGAGTTGCCTTTGTTGTTAAACTCATTAAAAAGATTAATAGCGACAAACTTGTCTTTAGACGAGAACGAGTTTCACTATCGCTAGGCTCGTTAAAACATAGCGATGGGTTTGCCCGAAGGGAAAATTATAGAACAAGCATATGTTATCCTCCTCAAGCTTGACAAAAATAAAGAGGTACTGGTCAGCAATGACTGGGGAAAATTTGGGAAGAAACTCAAAGAATCTTTATTGGTAGCAAGTCGCTCTTGAACATGACACTTCCACTCCGTGCCTGAGTCGGGTTGGGTTGTTTCATTCACCGGTCACATCACCATTGTCACACCATACCATCCACATTTGGGGTAAATGCTACCAATCCATCACATAAGTGTCGCCGACATGTTCAAGAGAATTCATCCAGAGAAGTCACCCATGTCCCATCCACTACCATACATTATACTTCATTCCTTCATGACCGCCATCCTGAACCATATATCATCAGATTGTTTTCACCTCCATCAAAATCATTTACTCCGTTCGGTGTCATTGATGTGGGATTCATTAAGGCCCTCCTTTGACGGGTCGCTTCTTGTTGAAACCAGCTCATTATCCAAGAAGTTGATCTAGGAACACCCCATTTAGTACTTTGAAGCTTGCATGCCTCAATGGCAAGTTTCTCACTTCCGGCGACAGGTATACATTAATGACCTTTGACCGTAAGATTTTACGTGGTGTTAGACACCAAGTCCTTTATTCACACCACGTGAATTTTACTACAATACCTTGAGGATCATCATCATTATCGGTGATTCCTCTCGCGCTTGTTAACAGTTTACATCATCGACTGGTAATCAAGCGATGTCTTTCCATGTTCGACTTCAAAACATTTCTCACATGGATCGACTTGTACTTCGAGTGAAGATCGGACGAGATTGAAGACCCTGGATCTAGTTTCATCCATCCGGGCTACGATATATATTCAGGAAAAATAAAGACATTGACATGTACAGCATTGCAGCACAGATAATCATCCTACCAAAAGGATGATGACTTCATCAAAATCATCAGTCTACCATCAGACGATTGTCTGTCCTGTGTACATAAAAATGAATTTATAAAGCTGAGCATGGGAATGCCCACCTCAGCTAGATCATGAAAACAGTATGAAGATAATGTATTGTATTGTATCTTATTACAGGTCTCCTCCCAGCATTGAAAGAACTTCAGATCCTCATAATAAAGCATTTCACCCGATAAACGGCCTCATACTTTAGGGGGCAACTGTTATAGACATTTTTGTGCCTTACAGCTCTAAGCATGAAATGTCCATAAACCAAGGGATCCTAAGTCCCTAAAAGTGTTGTTCCTACCCCTAGAGGAACAAGGTCAACCAATTACAGCTTCTCCCAGAAGTTCTCCACCAGAAACTGCTCAGAATCAGTCAAATCAGGATCATTTCAGTTGCTCCACTAGCTAGCTGCATTGCATAGCACCCCAGTACACTAGCTAGGTGCATTGCAACACACCTAAATGCACTACGAGGGTGCGCTGAGTGGGAAATGACAAATGACAGTGTCATTCCGCGAGGTGGACAGACAATGGAAGCTTCCAGAATCTTCCCCAATGACACTTGCCTCACTGAGTTCGACCAATGATGAGTAAGAGGCTCTCAGTCTCCAAGTGGAAGCAAGAACTGACAGAGAGAAGCCACAAGTCAAATCATAAGCTGACTCATCCTCTTTGCATACATCTATATATGGATCCCTCATCCCAGAGATCCGGGGGCTGGAATTTTGTACTTTGCAGAGAATTGTTGTTGGTTTTGAGATAGAGATCAGTGCATTGGGTGATTTATGCTTTGTTGGAGGTGAAGAGGGGATTCCTTTGCTGGGGGGTTGATGCTGGATCAGGAATCATCGGTTGTAACTCCTCCTGGACCTTCTTGTTATATCAATAAAACTATTTGAGTTTCTCCTACATGTTTGTGTATCAATGATGTTTTGTTATATTTGCATGTTTAGCTTAAATCTGATCCTAAGCTATTTATGAATGTAAATCCATGTCTTTGTGTAGTTTTCCTCTTCTGTGACCTTGCAGGAACTTGGTGAAGCTGGGCAAGTAAGGGAGCAGGTAGCTGGAAGCTGTCAAAGAGGAGAGAGATTGGATCAAAGGACTAGCGTAAGACACAGGTTGGTTCATCCTATTCCTCTTTGTTTACATTTCATAAAGAAGAATACGAAAGTAGTTTTCCTTGTTTGTTGCTAAGGTACTGTCACACCTTAGTGGGATAGGGGCGTTCTGAGTAGACACTTTTCCCGTCAACAAGCAGGGATGTCATTTTTGATGAAACAGAGAGTAAGAGTGCTGAAGAAATTTAAAATCTTCTTCACAAGTTAGAAACTAAAGGAAGTAAAAGAAATGGAAAAATGCAAAGTCAACCAACTTCACCAAATTGGTATGAACTTGATTTTCCTTCCTCTGAAGATGAGTCATCCATTCAATCTACATCAACAACATCATCTGGGTCTTCTAGCAGTTCATCTGCATCTCCGAGCAGCAGCAGTTCTTCTGACAGTGATTCTCCACATTCTTCACCTGAACGACGAACATCAGTTTATATTAATCCTCTTTACAGTGATGGGGACTTTACAAAAGCACAAACAAGTGAGCACCAACTTCCGAAATGGGCAGTTCAACTTTTGAAAGATGTAAAGCCTGATGAACAGAATAAAACTGGCACCAGAAGGGCACATAGAAGTGAAGGCAATTTTTCCTTGATAGCAAATGATTTTACTGAATCTTCCACATACAAAGAAGCAGTAAAACATAAAGAATGGCAACAGGCTATGGTTGAAGAATATCAAGCAGTAATTGATAACAACACTTGGAAACTTGTTGATTGTCCAGCAAATGTTAAACCCATAGGATGTAAATGGGTTTACAGAATTAAAGATAATAAGAAGGGTGAACTTGAAAAGTATAAAGCACGACTTGTCGCAAAGGGTTTTGCGCAGCAGGAAGGCGTTGATTATGAAGAAACTTTTGCTCCAACAGCTAAATGGAACACCATCCGATTAACACTTGCATTGGCCGCTCAGAAAGGATGGAAAGTTCATCAAATGGATGTGAAAAGTGCTTTTCTCAACGGAGATTTACAGGAGGAAGTGTATATGACCCAACCACTAGGTTTTGAAATTGAAGGACAAGAACATAAAGTCTGCAAATTGATCAAGGCTTTATATAGATTAAAACAAGCTCCCCGAGCTTGGTATGCAAAGATGGATGAATACCTTAAGAAAGTTGGTTTTCAACGAAGTGAATCTGATGATACATTGTATGTGCGACAACAGGGCAAATATCTGGTAATTCTTGTTATGTATGTAGATGATTTGATCATTACAGGCAACCATGATGATCATATTGCACAAGTGAAAAAGGAGTTACATGCAGGTTTTAAGATGACAAATTTGGGATTACTTCACTACTATCTTGGAGTTGAAGTCTTCCAACGTCCACATCATATTTTCATTTCTCAAAGTAAGTATGCAGCAGAGGTTCTTCAGCGTTTTGGCATGCAAGATTGCAAGCCCGTTCTTACCCCCATGGAGCAAAACTTGAAACTTTCAAAATTTGAAGGGGGGGGAAGGTGGACAGTACAACTTACAGACAGTTGATTGGCAACTTGATTTATTTGACAAATACTCGTCCTGATCTATCATATGGAGTCATTATTCTTTCACGTTTTATGCAGGAACCACGGGAAAACCACTGGAATGCAGCCAAAAGAGTTCTTCGATATATCCAAGGAACAAAATATTTTGGTCTTCTTCACACAAAGACTAAAAATTTTGTACTTGGTGGATATTCCGATGCCGACTTTGCTGGGAGTATTGATGATCGAGCATCAACATCAGGTTATTTAATGAATATGGGGTCAGCAATAGTATCTTAGAGTTGTAAGAAACAAGCTATAGTGGCCACTTCTTCAGCAGAAGCAGAGTACATTTCAGCATGGGAAGCAGCATGTGAAATTGTTTGGTTGCGCCGAATTTTGCAGGACTTGGGCATTTCTCAGGCAGAAGCTACATCGTTATTCATTGACAGCCAGTCAGTCATCAAACTTGCCAAGAACCCAGTTTTTCATTCAAAGACAAAGCATGTGGACACCAAGTATCATCATATCAGATCTCTCATTGCCAAAGATGTCCTCAAACCAGTTTAATATCCTTCTGAAGATCAGATCTCCGACATTTTCACGAAACCGCTTGGCAGAATAAAATTTACTAAGTTCAGGGATGAACTTGGTATCTGTTGTAATGTATCTTTGGATCATAGGGGGAATGTTAGATGATCCAAAAATACAATTTATCATAGGTTATAAAATTAGAATAAAATAATTATTAATTTAAGATATTAAATTAGTAATTATTATTCTAGAATGTTTAATTATTTAATGGAGACTTTTAGAATTAGCATATTGTTGTAACTAGATATGACTCTCCAAATGTGTCGTATCTTAGGCTCTATTTTAGGAGATTAGTTAGCTAGTTGGTTTGAATAGCTTTTATTGTAAATGGACACTTGTTATTTAATAAGTGATCCATAATTAGAGGTAGTTAGGACATGGAGCTTATAAATAGCTCATTGCAAGAGTGTTTGTGTTGTTCGGGTGTAAACTCTTGCAAAATCAATTATGTAATTGTTTTTTTATGATTAATAAAATTACGTGTGTGAGGACACTTCTGCCATTAATTTCTGAGTCTCCATATACTTGCAAATACTTGACATCAAGGCCAATGGATTTGTACAACCCTTGAATCAATGCTTCATATTCTGCAGTATTGTTAGTGCATTGAAATTCAAGCCTGCAAGATAACATGGTTTTCTCTCCTTGCAGGCTGATTAAGATACATCCAACACCTGCACCATCTTCAAACTTGGAACCATCAAAATAAAGAGTCCAGAATAATGAATTATCTACAAGTTTATCAACTACATCTATACACTTGGAAGCATTTGTTTGCGAAAATTTTTCTATCTGAGATACTACAACATTATCTGGAAAGGGAGATCTTTGTGCATTAAAGGATCCCAAGAATGACTCAGCTGAGTAATTTCTGATGATATTATTGGTGAAAGCTACAGGTTCATTGCTTCCCTCAAGATCAGTGACTGTGTACTTCATGAATTTCTCATGGTCTACTCTGATTTGGTTAGGCTTACCATTATATGGTAACCACATATGAGACCAATCAGTTGCAAAGTATCCATGTAACTTTTTAGACCAATCCCTACTCAGAATTAAACCATAAAATTCAGGGATATCAGCCACTAGAATATCGATTATCTATGAAACTTTTGGATTAGAGGAAAGCCTGATTGAAACTGATATCATTTCTCCAAGTACTTCTACTTTTGTCTTGTCCAGTTGAACTATGTGTACAACAGATTTTTGAGGTGTAATATTTAATTTAGTGCACACAGTTCTTGGCATGATGTTCGAAGAGGCTCCTGAATCAACAAGGCAATTATGGACGTTCTTGTTGAAAATATCATAAGTAAGAAGAAATGGAAGAGTATGAGAAATAGATCTATCACCTATCAGAACTAGGTATGTGGGATTTACTTTGTCTGAAGATGAAGGAGGCTTTCCCATATCTTTAACATCTTGAGTAACTACAACGGATGGTAAAGGAGCTACAGGAACTGCTTTTAATTCTATAAGTAAGATTTTCTATTGTTGTTTGAGTTTAGTCAATTCATGCAATGAAATATTTTCTCTCGTCTTTTTCATATCTTCGACTATATTATATTCCATTGTATCTGAGATTACTAAAGTTTTGGAAGTAGTTGGAGGATCTAATGGAATAGAATCAGTTTTAGTAGTCTTAGATTTCATGCTTACAATTTTCTCCTTTACAGGGGTAGCAACTTTCTGTTTCTAATTTTTGTAGACGTATCAGTAGAACTTTTACTTCTTGTAGTTACTAGCATAGCTTCTGCTTCCTCTTCAGTTGGAAAAATGAAGTCCCCCATTCCATTTAACTCAACTTATTCTTTGGTTTTTTCTTCTTCTTCGGTTGCTGAGTCTTCTTCAAGTTCTTGATCGAATTCAGCATTTGAAATAGTATTTGGCGGTTGGGATGTAGAAGAAGTATTTCTCTTGAATCGGTGAAAAGATTTCTTGGGAGCAGATGATTCTGCAACTTGTTTCTTGATTTCAAACATTTCATTTGACATTGTCTTTAACAACTTTTGAAGGCCTTCAAGGTTGAAAGGGTCCTTTGGAGCTTTCTTTTTTGAATTTTCCTTGAATGTCACTTTCTTTGATTTCCTTTCTTCAGTATGTGATCTCTTTTCTAAGGAAATAATTCTCCTTTCTACAGACAATGCTTCTTCGATGTTTTCTAGTAGGGTAGCCTTATTGGCTCTATCTACAAAAATTGCAATATTAGAGGGAAGGGAGGATATGTACCATTATATTGGCACATCTGCTACAGGTCAAGAGGTAGTTGGGTTTTTGTTCAGCAACTTATTAAACCTGGAGTTGAAGTCTTTGATCCTTTCTTTTTGAACTTGCTTTTAGTTTGGAAAGATAATTAATTAAAGATGCCATGGTTCTATCATCGCCAAATTTTGCAAGAAATATTTCTTCAAAAGTGTCCCAGTTTCTTATTGAGCCTGTTGGAAGGGGAAAATATCAGGATCCTACATATCCCTGGAAATTATAAGGAAGCAATATATTGACAACGTCTTCATGTGAAACTCCATTAAGATTCATGGTTAGCATAAGGTTATTTAGATGTTCTTCAGCAGGAAGAATATCATCAACATTATACTTAGGTAACCATTTTTCTGGGTTTTCTGGGAGAGCATTTGGATTAGAAACTAGTGCAGCACCAGGGTTTATCCAAGGTTGAGCAGGCGGATTGGCCATAACTTGTGTTGAGGGTTGTGAAAATGAGGAAGCAGATCCAGAAGTAGATGGTGATGGTGAAGAACTTACTACTGGACTAGTACTATTGGTAGCAGCACTAATTGTTTGAGTCGAAAAAATGGATTTTTGAGAAGAAGCGGATTGAGTAGAAGTGAACGGGGAAGTAAATGGAGAGAAAGGTGATTTGATCTTGCTAGTATATGATTCAGATTTTGATGTGGAAGCTTTCTTATGTCGTGAATGAATGGGAAACTCAAAAGGGGTTACTCCAAGCTTTTCACTTTGTAGTCGAGTTAATACACCAGTATCTCGTAATAGGGAAGTGACACTTTCTTCAGAAGCTTCGGGCTTTTCAAGTTTCTCCGCAGAAATGGATATCTGTTCCAATTTATGTATTAAGGAGTGAACTTCAGGAGACTTGGGAGTGTAATTTGAAGAAGGTGGTTGTCTTAATACTTCATGAGATGAGGGAGATGTTTCTAAAACTTCAGATTTCTAATCTGGAGATTTTGAACAAGATCTAGAAGTCACGGAGGGGTTTTGACTCTTATGAACATTTTTCAATTGATATTTATATTTATATGCCATTCATAGTTGGATGGCCCTCCTTCTAGCGCCAAAATGTTAAAGCCTCAGAATTCTACTGCTCCAACATGGGGGATAACCACTGTTCCAGACCTTGAAGGAGAACTCCCTTTTTGTTTTATGTGGTGGCTCCGACTGGGGATGATGGGACCAGTTTCCCAGAATGGGTTTGAAAATGAGAATGGGCAGTTTTCATGTGGTTGCAATAAGAATAATGATAACTAAATGACCTATTCTAACATGTAAATCTCTAGCTAACTTAATCTAATACAAACCCGGGGTATTCTGTGCGATATGCAATCTAAAAAGATATCTATTTGGTATGTGATAATAAAGTTCATTCATGTATTAAAAAGAAATGATAACATATGTAAATAATTTCTTTGAATAAATAGTTAGTCAAAGAAATATGTAAGTTATATAGCATGTATTTAATGATCATATATGAAAATAAATACTTTCAGCTAGCCATCATACAGTAGTGCAATTAACACATAACATAAAGAACATAATCCATATATAATTCATGAAAACGAAAAGTTATCACTAATTTAATAAAATAGTACTGATCATACAAGATAAAAGTACCATATGTGTGAGGTGCTACTCATTTGACTAGTGACATAGATCATCTCCTTTCTTCAATCGAATTTTTCTCCAAGCATACAGTAGTGAATCAACAAAGGAAAGTAGTTTGATATTCAAAAGTAATGACCATGTTCCATAATTTCATCAAGGCATTCACAAACTTACATAAGTGAATTCTTTGCAAATGTTTTTTGATAAAATTATGGACCCTTCTCTAAATGCATGAGAAGGGTATAAATACTATCTAGCTAAAGTTAAAAAATAGATTATACAAAATATCTGAGGAGGTTTCAAACAACCTTCCTCTTAACTAGTAAAAAACTCTAAAAATAAAAGTGATTTGATGACCAGAGGTTATAAAGATGTCTTTTTGTCTGCCAAAGTTTCCTTTAGGTCACATATATCGGACATTGGTTTCACTTGAGGAGGTGCCTCAAACTATGTTCTGATCTATCCTTCAAAGATGGCATCCGTAGGAGCTGGAAACATCCTTTGTGTTGAATTGAGTGAAAAATTCAGTGTCATAATTTGGCTGTGAGGTTTGACAAGGAATCACCAATATGCCTCCCAATTAGTCTTTGATAATTTTGTGATCGCCTCCCTTTGGATTTTCATCTTTGCCTTCCAGTTTTTATCCAAGTCATTCAAATCTGGTAGTGACTTTGGTTACCTTCTTTTATCAAGTCGGTGGTGTGCAAAGTATATTTGATTGCTTTTCTTATATTTTTTTCCACTCCTGCTACTCTTGCGACTGCCAATTCTTCCTACTTGATCTGCGCATCCCAATCTATAAATAATATGTCTTTGTGTGTTTCTTCTATTTCTGGAATATTATCGCTTTTTCCTTCTTTAGATTCTTGCCATTCAATGTAGTTAGAGATCTTAGTATTTAAGTCATTAAACTTGGTTCTATGATCAATTGCTTTATCTATTAATTGATCACAGGTAATCAGATAAGGGTTGATATGGGACATTCTATAGTAGAATAGATCTTTCTTTTTTGACAGAATGGAGTTTAGTTCCAATGCCTCTTTGATGAATTCATCAATAGTAAGGACATCTTTATATTTTTCCATAGCCTCTTGCAACTCTTGGATTTTCATGTTCTTTACAGAGATGTCTGCTTCGTGGCTTATCCTAAGTACTACCATACTCTGCTGCAATTGGACTATTTGTTCAACAGCTTGCTTGTTCACATTTTCTTTCTCAATTTCCAGTTGTTGCTCGAGCTGTTCTATCCTTTCTTCCCTTTCCCTCAACAAAACAGATACTTCAGTGGCTTTATCCATGGTGGCAGTAGCATATGCCCCTGTAAATTGCGACAACCTGGTTAAATTTTTAGTTGGATTTGAAGGAATATCCCTCCAGACTATATCCATTGGTTCATTCCTTGGTGGGATTTCAGGTGTTTCCACTCTCCTTATTTTCCTCTATCTTCTTACTACAACCTTATGCAGTGGGTTGTAGAATACATCTAAAGGAGGTATTTCTGTAACCTTTAGGATAATCTCAGATGTCGGAAATGTAGGAATGATTTTTGTATTCTGTGAACTTGTCCCTTGCTCATTCATTGGCTCAGACTCTGAAATTTTCTGAGTTTGCTGTGGAGTATGATATTCTATGGTTTCTTGGACATCTATTGTCTTGGGAGTATCTTGGAGCTTTTTATTAAACTGGTCCCATTCCTGCTCCAAATCGCTACTTTTTCCTTCGGGATTAGTATCCTGAGTTAGGTCACTTTTGACCTGTTTCTCAGCTGACCTTCTGCTGTAGTCTCTGTTTCCTATGTCTTCCCTATATCCTGGGTTGTATTCACCTGAGATTCTATACGAGAATTTGGCCCTTCGCTATTAATAGTTACACTGGGCATAGGTTTGTCATCAGCTCTTAACAAATGCAATGGGATTTTTTCGAGCCTCTGATTTCTAAATTCCTGAAACCTTTCAAAGTCATCAGGATTCAAATTCACCTTCACCCAATCAAATGCTTGTTTGAATGATTCAACTGATTGTAAAAGATCTTCAAATTCATGAGCTTCATGGACAAAGGGTGTTACACAGTAATTTGTCACCATCCCTGTTACTCCTCTTGTCGTACCTTGGAGGACTCATTCCGGCAGTTATAAGAAGTGACAAAGTCTAAAAACACTTGCATTATGTTCCCCTGAGTATGTACTTCATGTTCCCAGAAGACACCTCCTACAGATCATCCCTAAAAAGTGCTCTTTTTCCATTGGCGCAAGTCCACAGTATCCTACCCGCGCCAATGATGGAGATCCTCAAAAGAGGGCGCGACCATTGGCGCCCTGTCTTAGAGCAGCAGTCGCGCCAACCAAATTTGGTCATGCTTTTTGCCTTAACGCACGTCCGACTGTTGTTTCCTTCATTACATGGAGCTTTTCTGAGGATAAAAAATCAGTCTTTTGTCGAGCTTTATCCTATATCCATCTTTAATGGCTTTTGAGGATAATGCTAATCCACAAAAGGTGTCCCGGTTCATCGTATCCTCCTCCCTTCTTCATCTATATAAGCTTGTCATTATGCATTGGACAAGCTAGTGCTAGTGATTGAGTGATTAGAGTGATAATGATTAGTCATGGAGTGTTAGATGTTGAGTTCTTGAGTTCTTGGAGGAATGCTAGTGAGTGCTAGAGAGGTTATGCTGCCGGAGAGGAGATGCATTGCAAGACACATATAGTTACTCGCCCAGCCAGGAGAGGGTCAGCGTCAGAACAATGGTTGTAACTCTTCCTGTTTATTATTAATTGATGAGCGACTGCTATTATAGTTCCAATCTCATTGTCTATTATGGTGATGTGTTGATTTATTTCCTTTCTGACTGAAATATAGTTGTGCCTTGGTAGCTGTTATGTTGGTATCTGTCTCTTCCTTTGCATGTGCAGGTGTTCGTTTATGATCTGCTGGAGCAAGGGAGCGGGGATATCAACTCTGCTTCAATCATAGCGTTGGACTCCAGGTTGGTCTTCTTGATTCACCTTTGATGCATAACTAGGAACTTGCGTAGCAGCGTGGTTTGATTGTGGCTAGTTCTGTTATAGGCTAGTGGGATCGCCTCTGTCCGCAGAGGGGATTTACCTAACCAACAATTTGGCGACTCCGCTGGGGAGGAGCTATTTGATTTTTGTCTTGCATGTTAATTTTCTTCTGCTTGCTTGAGTGAATGAGCTTCCTGAGTCAGTTTTGAGTTTATTCTTTACTGTCTGACCCATCTGAGCACTGTCAACCCGACCTGAGGTCGTATCATTTATTTTTCTAGTTGGCAAGCTTAATTGGCGCGGTTATTTCTCTGACAGTCGCGCCAGTTGGCGCATGTTGCTCAAAAGAAACTCGCGCCAATCTTGTGGTAGCGCAAGTTGCAGGCTGACAGTCGCGGCAGCTCTGTAAATTTTGCTTGTCTGTGTGTGGAAAGCTCTTTCAGTCTCTTTTTATATCTCTTACAGCCTCTGGAACTGTGTTGAACCTCTGCTTGACTGGTCTTAGCCTTTATCCTTCAGTTGTTTGCCTATTTCTTTGCTTTTCATCTCAGCCCTAGGACATCTAGTGACTTTGCATGTCTAGCCTTCTGTGGGAAATTTCGGTCTTTTGATTATCCAGTCAGCTTGCTGGTTGTGTTCTGCACCGATCCAGTGATTTGTTAAAGCTTGATCTCCTATACTCTGAATACTTCACTTCTAGCCTCTTTGGATTTCACTTGTCTTTGTGTTTTTCCTTGCTTGCATGGTTCATTTTTATGTTTCAGAATTGGTTCTATTTCATTGACTGAACTTGGATTGTGTATATCTCCTAAAATTTGTTTACATGCATCATGCCATCTTAAAGGAAAGAAAAACAAAAAATCTCTTGCATCATAGTAGTTAGCATTTATTGTTATTTGTTGCTATTAAAAAGAAAAAGAAAAAAATTTGTTTCTTGTTATTAGCTGCATTAGGATCTTTGTTGTTTGTTGAAGTGATCATTTCGTTTGTGGAAAAAGATCTCAACCCTCCTGTAGATAGAATTCATCGAATCGAATGATCTAATTTTGGCATATAGTTTGCATGTAAGAAGTTTTTGAGATATCACATATGGTAGGACCAAAAACTGAAACATAATCAAAGATAAACTTTAAAATGAACTCAATGAACATAACAACGCATTGGAACATAATGCAAATACTCTAGAGGTCTAGGTTAGAGACGTGTTCCGGCATCTTTAAACCTGGTAGTTTATCGTCGAGTGGTTGGGCGATTCCTCCACGGTGAAACGATAGGTGCCAATACGGACTGTGCTCCCACGTACCGTCGAGTATATATTGGGAGACCCCTATAGGAATAAAGCCTTTATCCATAGGAAGCCGTGTCAGCCGCCCTACGATTCACAATGCAGTGAACACAGCATTCACAAAGATCGACCACCCGTACCCTAAAAAGTATTCTGTGCTTTTGCGAAAAGTTTGGCACACCCTCTACCTAGAATTCCAGAGCAGTCACTTTTGATCCTTTTCGGACTCCCTAAACGAAAAGGTGCCTGTGAGCATCTTGTCACTTCGTGCTCATTAAATATTCGAAGGGGACTAGAGTCATCTTTTATCCTTTTCTCGACTCTTAAAAAATGAAAAGGTTAAGTTCAGTGTGTTAAAATTTATTGGCCACGATAACATATACCCAATTAGATTTTGTTTGCGTTAGCTTGAGTAGGGTTATTTCTCATTCAATGGCAGCCTTTCCGGCGCCCACCGGCCAAGGTGTTCCTCCTGATGGGAACCCTCGCCCATTTCCTTCTGTTGGAAATGTCGGTGTCCAGTATATCGCAACATTGTCTTTGCGTGGGTTGACCATTGGTTTACCCGTATGGTTGTTTTCAAACTCGGTGGTCTCAAGTGTGATGACTCCTGTCCCGCCACCACCTCCTCCACCCGAACAACACCATGTTGATTCTAAGGTGGACCCCTTCCCTTCTTCGCCTATTGTTGCGTCCTCATCTTCTACTTCGCCTGGTGAAACCTTGGATTTCAGTAACCAGGTGGCTAAGAAGAAGAAGAAGAAGACCAAAAAGAAGAAGTCTCCTAAGGGAAAGGTCGTATCTACCACGAGACTATCAGAAGTGGAACCACCTTTTGCTCCTCCGCGGAAGCTTCGGTCTCCTTGTCGATTATGCAAGGGGGACCATTTTCTTTCTGATTGTCCTGGCATTCCCAGGATCCTAGATATATGGTCCCATGACCCGACTCACCCCTTTTTATCGCTGATCGACGATACCTTACTAGTTGGTAACAGAAAAGGGAAGGTTCGTTTCCCTTGTCGACTTTGTGAAGGTAATCATCTCCTTTGCCTTTGTCCACTTATGGATGAAGCTTCCCGTCTTTTGGCAAGTCTGTCGGCTCCCTTACCCCAACTACCCGCTGGATATCAGCATCTTTGTACAACGGCAGATCATCTCTCCACTAACCAAGTGATCAAACATGATTCCTCTTTGGTCCAGCTTTCTCTTCCTGAACCTACCTGTGCTCCGCCTGCTCCAGACCAGTCCCTGGTCGGAACGAGTGTTGATTTATATTCATCATCTACGCACCACTCGATCATCAAACATGAACCACTTGAGTCCAAACCAAACGAAAGTCCACAGTTCCAGATTACAAGTGACCCCGTCTTTCAAAAGGTCCATCTTACAAGTGACCCGGTTTTGCCTACAGAAGTTCCATCCTTAGATGCTCTTACACCTGAATCCAAACCAGACAACAGTCAAAAGGTCCGGCTTACAAGTGACCCAGTTTTGCTTTCAGAACTTCCAGCCTTAGATGATCTTACATCTGAATCCAAACCAGAAAAAAGTCAAAAGGTCCGGATTACAAGTGACCCGGTTTTGCCTTCAGAAGTTACCTCCTCAGATGATGTTATCACTGCCAAGAATGAAGATCCCACCGTCCAAATTCTATTCATTAACATAGATGTTAATGATCAAGTGAGCGTCCCTCTCATTCCTTCACAACAGGAAGAAAGTCCATCAGAATCATATCCGGTTGTCTATCTAGTCCCACCTCCAAGCAACCTAGTTGTTTCCTTCAATTGGGATCAACTAGTCAATCCTCGGTTACCAGCCTCCATACCATTTCGAATTATAGTCCAAGTCTATCACATGGTTATGGCTGGTACAATTATTGATGAGGGATCTCCTGTGAGTATCCTTTCTTCAACAGCTTGGGAAGCACTTGGTTCCCCACTGCTTCTGCCTGAGATGAGAAACCTTATAGGTTTCCATCGAGAAATCACTCGACCTTTAGGAATTCTTCCCAATGTACCTATCACGTTAGAAGGGAAGACTATCCAAATGGGTCTCATGGTAGTCCAAGGTCCGTTATATTACAATTTACTCCTTGGACGAGACTATATTTATCGCATACGTGCTATTGTGTCCTCACTCTTCAGAGTGATGTGTTTTCCGCATGAAGGAAGGACGATCAAAGTTGTAGACCAACTTTCATTCCCCGGTTCACACTTCACATATAGTCATCTACCATTCCTCAATGGTCTTATTTCCACAAGAAATGCCCCAGCCTCCACTCCGTCATTCTGATGACGACGGCTGGCCCCTGGAGGCATGCATCCTCCTTCAAAATCGAGTTTTTCCAACTAAACCTTCATTCCATCCACTCCATGAATGCCATGAAGCTTGGGGGGCATGTATCTCGATTTTGCATCACCATGCTGGGGGCATACAAATTTTTTTTTTTAACAAGCAAAGTTCTCCATGGTTTAAGCTTGTGTAAAAATGAACCCATACCTGATTTACATCCCGTGATTGCCTTTTATCTGCTAAATTCTGCTAGATGAGCCTTGGTTGTTTCATTCCATCGCCACCATCTTTTTGGTCGATCATATGCTTTCACTTGGTTGTTTCTCCTTTCCTGAGGAACCGCAGCGATGAGTGGTTTTATTAGCCAGCCTCTTAACCTTTACATGTTTCAAGTAAGTTCCACCATTACCGGAACCAGTTGCTATCCTTTATACCACTCGTTCCTTCAGGACGAGTCGCCTTTATGCTCTTTTCTGACTCGAAAAATATGAAAAGATTGCCGAGTATTTTTCCCTTTTTGACTCGTTAAAGAAAATAAAAATGGAGGTCCGCTTTCAGCTCTTTTCTGACCATTTAAAGAGGAAAATATTGCCGAGTCGCTCCTCTTGACTCGTTAAATGGTAATAAGGGGCGGTAGTTTTAAGTTCTTTTTGTCGACCGTTAAAACATAAAAAGATTACCGGGTTTTTGTCGTTCCAAACTCGTTAATGGTTACGAAACGACGTGGCTTTGACCGTTTTTTTACTTTTTCAGGTCAAAATCACTAATTATGAAAAGTACTCCTCGATCGTAATGATCGGGCGGTTCTTTCGGGTATTATTTTATACTTTTTCGGGCCCGAGAGACACAACTTTACGAAAAAGGACATCCATGGAGTTTCCTTTTCTGCTGTCTTTTCAAACTCTCTAAACATGAAAAGACGCCGAGTTCTTCCTTTGTCAGACTCGTTAAAACTTAATGACATCGGATTTTGTCACAACGCAAGCATATGCTATCCCCATCAAGCTTGTTAAAAATAACTGGGGTACTCGCCAGAAATGGCGGGGGGAAAATAAAATTTTTTGAACCATAATTATTACCGTGACGGCAGTATGTCGCTCTTGAACATGGCACTTTTTGCTTTCGTGTCCGGGGTGGGGATATCTCATCTCATATCTTTCACTTGCTTCCATGGACTTGGGTACCTTATTTGACCTCTCATCCATTCATTGCCTCGTCATCATGACCTTTGATACCTTGATGTCGAATACTGCCAATTCCGTTAATGTGCCACCGATATGTTCAAGAGAAGTTGACCTCTGCAAAGAAACAACCTCCCTCTGATAGTTCGTACAATCTTGATTCGCAACATTATCTCCCTGTCTTGTGTCAATGATGTGGGAAACATTATGTCCCACCTTCGATCAAGGTCACTCCCTGTCGACTTCAACTCATTATCCAGGAAGTTGACCTAGAGACTCCCTTCCGGTGCCTTGGAGCCTGCATGCCTCAATGGCAGGTTCTTCGTGTTCGACGCGAGGTTTTCATCATTGGCCTCTGATCGGATGATTCTACGGGCGTTCGACTTCAGATCATTAATTCACGCGCTGTAGATTGTACCTATAGTACCTTGAGGACCATTGTCATTATTAGTGGTACCTCTCGCGTCTGTTAACAGTTTCCACTATTGACTGGTAATCAGACGATGTTCATGCATGTTCGACTTCAGCTCATATATTCACATGCTTGAACTTGTACTCTTTTTCGGGTCGAGATGGAGCGCAAGACCCTGGATTGTGTCTTTTGTAATCCAGGCGTGATTCTTGATACTTGACTCATTCACTGGATGGCTGCGACCATACCTGAGTCAATTCATTGATCCTAACCAGATGGCTGCGTCCATACTATGGATCTAGATTATTTATGTACTCTCTTATGGATGGCTGCGACCATACCACGTACATCATGTAATTGAACTATCAGTCATGTCTCTTAATACAGATCCTCGGCGGCAATAACTATATGTGTTCTTATGTGTGTTCTTGTAAAGCATTTCACCCCTCTCCACCTCTCAGACTTCATGCTTTAGGGGGCATCTGTTACACAGTAATTTTTCACCATCCCTGTTACTCCTCTTATCATACCTTGGAGGACTCATTCCGGGAGTTATAAGAAGTGACAAAGTCTAAAAACACTTGCATTATGTTCCCCTGAGTATGTACTTCATGTTCCCAGAAGACACCTCCTACAGATCATCCCTGAAAAGTGATCTTTTTCCATTGGCGCAAGTCCACAGTATCCTACCCGCGCCAATGATGGAGATCCTCAAAAGAGGGCGCGACCATTGGCGCCCTGTCTTAGAGCAGCAGTCGCGCCAACCAAATTTGGTCATGCTTTTTGCCTTAACGCACGTCCGACTGTTGTTTCCTTCATTACATGGAGCTTTTCTGAGGATAAAAAATCAGTCTTTTGTCGAGATTTATCCTATATCCATCTTTAATGGCTTTTGAGGATAATGCTAATCCACAAAAGATGTCCCGGTTCATCGTATCCTCCTCCCTTCTTCATCTATATAAGCTTGTCATTATGCATTGGACAAGCTAGTGCTAGTGATTGAGTGATTGAGTGATAATGATTAGTCATGGAGTGTTAGATGTTGAGTTCTTGAGTTCTTGGAGGAATTCTAGTGAGTGCTAGAGAGGTTATGCTACCGGAGAGGGGATGCATTGCAAGACACATATAGTTACTCGCCCAGCCAGGAGAGGGTCAGCGTCAGAACAATGGTTGTAACTCTTCCTGTTTATTATTAATTGATGAGCGACTGCTATTATAGTTCCAAGCTCATTGTCCATTATGGTGATGTGTTGATTTATTTCCTTTCTGACTGAAATATAGTTGTGCCTTGGTAGTTGTTATGTTGGTATCTGTCTCTTCCTTTGCATGTGCAGGTGTTCGTTTATGATCTGCTGGAGCAAGGGAGCGGGGATATCAACTCTGCTTCAATCATAGCGTGGGACTCCAGGTTGGTCTTCTTGATTCACCTTTGATGCATAACTAGGAACTTGCGTAGCAGCGTGGTTTGATTGTGGCTAGTTCTGTTATAGGCTAGTGGGATCGCCTCTGTCCGCAGAGGGGATTTACCTAACCAACAAAGGGTTTGACCTTTAGTGTTGTAGTAACATTTTGTGCTACTTTCTCTGGGTCAAATTGCCTCTTTGGCAGAGCATGGAACCTGAGGCTCTCTAGGTTTAGTAATTTTTTATTTTCATGGTTGAAGTTTTTGTTGAGATTTTCTGTTTGGAGTAAAATAGGCAAAAATCTCTGTAGGATACAACAATAGAAATTCAGTTCCTAGATTAGCTCCAGTTTGTTAGGAGATGATTAATGCCTCCTATATTTGATGTGAGTGAGTTAATGAGGTTGTTAGATTCTCTTTGCTATATAACAGGCAACCATTCGGATTGTTTGCTATGAGGGTGAGAGTTTTGTGAGGATTTCATTTTGTAATCTCCTGTTTGATTAATAAGATTTCCGATGCCTATGTTGTGTGGACGTAGCCCAGATTGGTTGGGTGAACCACATTAAATTCTTGTGTCTTGTGTGCTTGATTTATCTGCTGTGTATTTGATTTAATTCTGTTGTGCATCTGATCTCCAACAAGTGGTATCAGAGGATGTTGGAGGTGCTGTTGGTTGCTGTGTGTGGCGTCCTAGAGTCTGCGTGCTGGACGTGTTGAGATTACCTACGTGTGGATTGCTGTGCATGGTGGACTGCTGTCCAACTGCGGGTGAATTGCCGAGTCTGCTGGTGGATTGCCGAGTCTTGTTTGCCGAGTTTGATAACGCAGCACCGGCTCAAGACAATTATGATCAAACCTGGTAACGAGCTTTAAATATGACTGTGCTGGAGTGCTGATATACCTGTGCTGGAGGTAAAGTAACCTGTGTATGACATGCTGGAGCGTTTACATGTTGTATATGTAGGAATTTACAGAGTAAGTTCCTCAGAAAGAACACCAAAAGGACACCGCTCACAACCAGATCTCAAATCAATACACCAGTATTTTTGACGTGGTTAAAACCCTCAAAGAGGGAAACAGTCCACGGCCTGAGCCAACGTGGCCACTTCAGGCAATTTATTAATCAAAGAATGAAAATTTACATAAGCTTTCTCTCATAGACGGATTACCCAAACAATGACCCTCCATGTGCTTTAAATAGAACTCATGGACCAATCTGGTGTTAAGCCACGGATCAAGTGTCGGTAATACCGAGGAGAGAGTGAACCGTCGGATCACTACATATCGTGACCGTTGGATTATAAGTTACAAAATGTACACCGGTAAAGAAACACACTTTACCTAACTCTATACCTAACTCTATACTAGACCAAGTTGAACTTAACTATTTCCTATGTGTCGGAATATCCTAACATCCCCCCTTAAGAACAACTTGGGATAGGATTGAAGGATTTACAAATATGACACAATAGGAGAAGGAAGGAGGCACTAGAGCCTATCCCCCCTTAGTGACAACTTCCTGAACTCCAAGCATATATCGAAGTTTAGTGAATTTCGCCTCTGTGAGAGCCTTTGTGAAGATGTCTGCAACCTGATCATCTGTTGAACAATATTACACTTCAAGAACATGGTCATGAATGAGCTTTCTGATGAAGTGCATGTGTAGTTCAATGTGTTTGCTGCGCTGATGCTGGACTGGATCTTTGCATAGCTGAATGGCACGTTGATTATCACACCAAAGTTTGGTTGGATGCTGCTGCTCAAAGCCAAACTCTCATAGGATCTGACAAAGCCACAAGGCTTCCGTACTAGCTTCCACGGCACCACGATACTCTGCTTCTGCTGATGAAAGAGAAATGGCAGCCTGTTTCTTACAAGCCCATGTAATAGGTCCTGAACCAAGAGTGAAGACATAACCGGCAGTAGACTTCCGATCATCAGGGTCACCAGCCCAATGTTATAGACATTTTTGTGCCTTACAACATGAAGCATGAAATGTCCATAATCTAAGCGATCCAAAGTCCCTAAACATGTTGTTCCTACCCCTATAGGAACAAGGTCAACAAACCACAGCACTGAATAACAGTTCTCCACCTGAAAACACTCAAAAACAAGGCAATTCTTGATCATGTCAACTGCTCCACTGAGCATCTGCGCTGAATGTCAACTGCTCCACTGTCTACCTGCGCTGAATGTCAACTGCAAAGAAGGCTACCTGTGCTGGGCGAGTTGGGACATGTGGCACAGTCATTCCTCAAGGTGTCAATGCCCAGGAAGCTTCCAAAATGACACTTGGATCAGGGAATTCGACTGGTGATGAGTAAGAGGGTCTAGATCTCCAAGTGGAAGCAAGAACCTCCAAGTGGACTCAAGAACTGAAGAATAACTGAAGTGAGAGAGGACACTAGGCAGCTTCATGCCAACCTCAAGCTGACTCATCCTTTCTCCAAAACTCCTATATATAGATCTTTCTCATGAGGTCTAGGGAGGCTGGAATCTTGTGAATGTAAATAATTGTTGTTGGTTTGAGTTTAGAACTATTGGGTGATTTGCTTTGAAGGAGGTGAAGAGGAGATTTCTTTCTTCTGGGAAGGTGATGCTGGATTGGGCCTCTTATGGTTGTATCACTTCCTGAACTTTACTTCTTCCATTAATAAAGCATTTGAGGTTCTTCTATATGCATGTGTCTCAATGGTGTATTGTTATACTTGTGTATTTGATTTATTCTAATCCTTGAATCAATTATGAATGTATGCTTCTTGTAGTTTCCCTCTCTTGCCATTTTACAGGATCATGGTGTAGCTGGGCCAGTGAAAGAGCAAGGAGCTGGGAGCAAGCAGCAAGGAGAGAAGATTGGATCAATCATTAGCGGAAGACATCGGTTAGTGGATCTCTTTCTCCCCTCTTTTACATCTCATAAAGAAGTAATCTCAAATAGCTTTGCTTTGATTTTTGCTGAGGTACTATCACCCTTAGAGTGGGATAGGGTCATTCCGTATTGGATACTTTTCCCAACAAAAAATTGGCGACTCCACTGGGGATCGTATCTTGTTGGTTGTTTGTGTTTTTGCTATTCATTTCCTAAACAAAGGGAGTACCGAATCGAACTGCATTTGGATCTTTCAAATGCAAAGTAGAGGGCAGCTACTCTAGCTCAGTTTCTTGGCATGTTTATGATTTGAAGAGCTGATCCACAAGGACTCTGAATAGCTCTTAGTGATAGCTTTTCATCCTCCTTTTCATCCTTTAGTGTGTACTTGATTGATGGCTTTTTATTTGGCCAAAAACTGTTGATTTTTGAGCAACCTGTAACCCGGAAACTGAGAAAAACGAGAGTTTCTCTCTTCATTGCAGGCACTGTGAAGGCAGTCTGCATTTCATCGCAGGTCCCGAAGGGGCTACCTGCGTTGAATGTCAAACTGACAGTGTACTACCTGCGCTGAACCAGTTAGACCTTGTGCAACTGGGGTTCCCTGCTTTCTGTTGCCCTGTTTTCATCCCTGTTTTTGCAGCCTGTTGTCAGTCAATGTACCTATATGAAACCACCTTTCTTTGCCACTATTCCGCCTCGGTTGTATAAAGAAACTGTATTTGTTCTTTGTGTATTTCTTACATCATTTGCAGTTTCCCATAACGAAAGTGAACTAGTCTTGCTGTGGCCTCTTAGATCTAGACCTGTGATAAGTGTCGTTCTGATCTTAAGAGTTAGTTTTTTTGCTGTTCATAGCTGATTGAGCTTTTTCTTTCGTCATATGGTTTGAATTCATATATTTCTAGTGTTGAAACAAGTAAATCTTAAGGTGTCTTTTGATTTTGGACAAAAGCTTGTTTGCTTTCACTTGAAATTGAATTCAAAGTTATACAACAGCTTTCTTTTTGTAGTACATCAACATTAAGAAAGAGAAAAGAAATACCTGCATTGTGCATGTGCATTTTGACAGCTTGCATGTTGATTTAGGAAAAAGTGCATTAGTGTGTGGTCTATGATCTGTGTGGAAAGATGATGTCTTTCTTTTCCCTCAGTAGTTAAGATTTTCATAAGTTGAAAAGATTGAAAAACTTGCTTATCATCTTTAGCCTGCATTTAGGAGTTGTACCATACATCTCGTGGTGATCCATAAAGGCAAACTGCTAAACAAGATCAACCTTAAAATAAATTGAATTTACATAACAACGCTTTGAAACATAACGCAAACACATAGAGGTCTAAGCTAGAGACGTGTTCCGGCATCGTTAAACGTGATATCTTAGCGTTGAGTGGTTGGGTGATTCCTCCACGGTGAAGCGATAAGTATCAATACGGACTTGTGCTCCCACGTACCGTCGCGTATATATTGGGAGACCCCTATAGGAACAAAGCCTTTATCCATAGGAAGCCGTGTCGGCCGCCCTACTGATCGCAATGCAGTGAACACAACATTCACGAAGATCGACCACTCGTACCGTAAAACTTATTCTGTGGTTTTGCGAAAAGTTTGGCACACCCTCTGCCTAGATCTCCAGAGTAGTTTCTTTTCGCCTTTTTCAAACTCTATAACTGAAAAAGTCCATCCGAGCATTTGTCACTTCGGGCTCGTTAAAACATCGAAGGAGACTAGAGTCATCTTTAGCTTTTTCTCGACTCTTAAAAAAGTGAAAAAGCAAGTTGTGTCTAAAGCGTCGTTATAAAATTTATTTTAAACGGAACATAATCACCTCCCATTCCTGCGTTGATCTGTAGGTCGAGAACATGGAACACACCAACCAAGGAATTCCACATGATGGAAATCCTAGTCCTTTCTCCTCTTGGGGAGAAGTTGGTGCGCCCCACATGGCCACATTGTCGCTTCCAGGACTGACAATTGGCCTCCCAATTTGGCTTTTCTCAACCAATGTAGTCCAAAGCACCATGGTTCCTGAACAGTCGAGTCAACGGTTAGATCAGTCTAGAGCTGCCCACCAGCCTTCTACTTCCTATAACTCTTCCTCCAATCCTTCATCTTCGCAAGGTAGAGCCGGCAAAAACCAAGCTCCCATGGAGAAGAAGGAGAAGAAGAAAAGAGAGAAGAAGAAGAAGGAGCCTAAGGCGACTGGGGGCAAGCAAAAGACATCTGACAAAAATCCACACACAGCACAGACCGGGTCTAAATCGCCATGTGTCATATGTAGAGGAGACCACTTCCATAGAGATTGTCCCTGTATTCCCCGGATACTAAGGGACTAGTCCCCTCGTTTGCAGAATTCAGGAGCATCAACCTTTGATAGCCATGTTGAATGCTTACCGTCAACCAGCGAAAGTGAAGGTTCAAGACAAAGAGGGGGAGCAAGATCCCCCTGCAGACTGTGTGAAGGCGATCACGCCATCCACCGTTGCCCCTTCTTAGACAAAGCGAAGAGAGTTTTGGAAGATCGTCCGGTTTCACCGTTGAGACTTCCTCCTGGATACAAAAAACTCGTGCCAAGTCCTTCGTTGGTTGAGAATACAGCTGGCCCGCTCAAGTGGTCAGCTGAAGCGTCAGTCATTGAAAACGAACCTACTGAATCCAGACTGGACGAAAGTCCAAAGGTCGAAACGGCAGTTGACCCGGTTCTCCCTTCAGAATTTTCATCTTCAAATGACACCGTCAATGAAGATTCATCTTCAAATGACACCCTCACTGAAGAGAATAAGGATGACACCATCCAGATTCTTTTCATCAACACAGACTCTGACGAGCGTCAGGGCAATGCGCCCATTCCTTTATCGCAGGAAGGAACATCGTCAGGGTCATATCCGGCCGTATATTCGGTCCCACCACCAAGCAACCTGGTTGTATCCTTTGATTGGGACCAACTAGGCAGACCCCGGTTGCCAACCAATATACCATTCAGAATCATAGTCCAAATATACAGAATGGTGATGGCTGGCACTATCATTGATGAAGGGGCATCTGTGAGTATCCTTTCCTTTGTTGCTTGGAAAGCACTGGGTTCCCCGACGCTTTTGCCTGAGATAAGAAATCTCTCGGGTTTCGATAAAGGAACCAGTCGACCATTAGGGATCCTCCCCAATGTGCCTGTTACATTGAAAGGGAAGGCCGTTCAAATGAATGTGATGGTCGTTCAAGGACCCTTGGATTATAACCTACTCCTTGGACGAGACTATATATATTGCATGGGAGCAATAGTCTCCTCACTCTTTAGAGTAATGTGTTTTCCACACGAAGGAAGAATGGTCAAGCTCGTAGACCAACTTTCATTTCCGGGATCACGCATCGCAAATAGTCATATACCAACCCTGAATGGTCTATTCACTCAAGAAATGTCTCCACCCCCGGTCCTTCTTCCCGATGAGTGCGAGTGATTCGGAAAGATGGGACTGGAACCCAGGGGGCATGCATCCTGGTCTACTTCGGGTAGAGAAAACCTTGGGTATAAGGTAGAATTTCCGCGAGAGAATATGACTAGTCCGTACCCCGTCCGTGGATGGAAGAGGGGTACCTCTAGATTTTAATATTTTTGGACCTGAGGGATTATTGCACAGAAAGGTCGAGCGCTTGTTTTATTCGGCTCGTTAAAGTTATCGAAAACTCATCCCTTCTGTATTGTTTTATACTTTTTCGGACTTAAGGGATTAGATGACGAAAAAGGAATTGTGGAGTTAACTTTATGTACCTTTTCAAACTCTCTAAAAATGAAAAGGACCGAGTTTTCCTTGTCATTAGACTCGTTAAAATGATTAAATAGCGACAAACTTGTCTTTAGACGAGAACGAGTTTCCCTATCGCTAGCCTCGTTAAAACATAGCGATGGGCTTGCCCGAAGGGCAGGTTATATAACAAGCATATGTTATCCTCCTCAAGCTTGACAAAAATAAAGAGGTACTGGTCAGAAATGACTGGGGAAAAATTGGGAGAACCTCAAAGCTTTAATGGTAGCAAGTCGCTCTTGAACATGACACTTTTCCTCCGTACCACATCGGGTTGGGTTGTTTCATTCACCGGTCTCATCACCATGGTCTCGCCAAACCATCCACATTTGGGGTAATGCTACCGATCCATCGCATCAGTGTCGTTATATGTTCAAGAGATGTTGTTCAGAAAGAGTCAACCGTGTCCCATCCACTTCCATACATTATCCTTCATCCATCCATGATCGCCACCCTGAATCATATGTCACAGATTGTTTTCACCTCCATTAAAGTCATTAGCTCCGTTCCGTGTCACTGATGTGGGATTCATTAAGGCCCTCCTTTGACGGATCGCTTCTTGTCGACTTCAGCTCATTATCCAAGAAGTTGATCTAGGAACACCCCCCTCAGTACTTTGAAGCTTGCATGCCTCAATGGCAAGTTTCTCACTTCCGGCGACAGGTATACATCAATGACCTTCGACCAGAAGATTTTGCGTGGTGTTCGACGCCAAGTCCTATATTCACACCACGTGAATTGTACTGCAGTACCTTGAGGGTCATTATCATTATCGGTGATTCCTCTCGCGCTTGTTAACGGTTTACATCATTGACCGGTAATCAAGCGATGTCTTTCCATGTTCGACTTCAGCGCAATTCTCACATGGATCGACTTGTACTTAGAGTGAAGATCGAACGAGTTTGAAGACCCCGGATCTAGTTTCATCCATCAGGGTTGCGATATATATTCAGGAAATATAAAGACATTTGACATGTACATCATTGCAGCAGATGATCATCCTACTCAAAGGATGATAATTTCAGCAGAGAATTATCAGTCTACCGTCAGACGATCGTCTGTTCTATGTAATAAAATAAATTTATAAAGCTGAGCATGGGATGCTCGCCTCATCTAGATCATGAAAGCAGAACGAAAAATAATGTATCGTATTGTATTTTATTACAGGTCACCTCTCGGCGATTGAATGAACTTCGGATCCTCCTGATAAAGCATTTCACCCGATAAACGACCTCATACTTTAGGGGGCAACTGTTATAGACATTTTTGTGCCTTACAGCATGAAGCATGAAAAGTCCATAATCTAAGGGATCCAAAGTCCCTAAACATGTTGTTCCTACCCCTAGAGGAACAAGGTCAGCAAACCACAGCACTGAATAACAGTTCTCCACCTGAAAACACTAAAAAACAAGGCAATTCTTGATCATGTCAACTGCTCCACTGAGCATCTGCGCTGAATTTCAACTGCTCCACTGTCTACCTATGCTGAATGTCAACTGCAAAGAAGGCTACCTGCGCTGGGCGAGTTGGGACATGTGGCACAGTCATTCCTCAAGGTGTCAATGCCCAGGAAGCTTCCAAAATGACACTTGGATCAGGGAATTCGACTGGTGATGAGTAAGAGGGTCTAGATCTCCAAGTGGAAGCAAGAACCTCCAAGTGGACTCAAGAACTGAAGAATAACTGAAGTGAGAGAGGACACTAGGCAGCTTCATGCCAGCCTCAAGCTGACTCATCCTTTCTCCAAAACTCCTATATATAGATCTCTCTCATGAGGTCTAGGGAGGCTGGAATCTTGTGAATGTAAAGAATTGCTGTTGGTTTGAGTTTAGAACTATTGGGTGATTTGCTTTGAAGGAGGTGAAGAGGAGATTTCTTTCTGCTGGGAAGGTGATGCTGGATTGGGCCTCTTATGGTTGTATCACTTCCTGAACTTTACTTCTTCCATTAATAAAGCATTTGAGGTTCTTCTATATGCATGTGTCTCAATGGTGTATTGTTATACTTGTGTATTTGATTTATTCTAATCCTTGAATCAATTATGAATGTATGCTTCTTGTAGTTTCCCTCTCTTGCCATTTTGCAGGATCTTGGTGTAGCTGGGCCAGTGAAAGAGAAAGGAGCTGGGAGCAAGCAGCAAGGAGAGAAGATTGGATCAATCATTAGCGGAAGACATCGGTTAGTGGATCTCTTTCTCCCCTCTTTTACATCTCATCAAGAAGTAATGTCAAATAGCTTTGCTTTGATTGTTGCTGAGGTACTATCACCCTTAGAGTGGGATAGGGTCATTCTGTATTGGATACTTTTCCCAACAACACCCAATCAGAATCAGTGAAACCAACTAATAGAGGAGCTGCTTTGGCACTGTAATGAATCCCAAACTGTACTGTACCTCGAATATAACGAAGTATTCTTTTAGCTGCTTTCCAATGACTTTCACGGGGGTTTTGCATAAAACGAGCAACAAGGCCAACATCAAAGGAAAGGTCAGGACGAGTATGGGTTAAATACAAGAGTTTTCCTACAAGTTGACGGTATAAGGTAGCATCAACTTCAGGAGAAGTACAAGAGACTGAAAGTTTGACTCCAGACTGAAAGGGAGAAGGGGTGGGCTTACAGTCTTCCATGTAAAAATGACGAAGAATATCACAAGCATACTTGGACTGGGAAAGGGAAATACCCTCCTTGGATTGCAAGACTTGAAGACCGAGAAAATAGTGTAAGTGTCCTAAGTCTGTCATTTCAAATTTCTTTTTAAGGCTGGACTTCACATGGTTTATAAGGTTGGGATCACTACCAGTAAGAATAAGATCATCAACATAAAGAACAAGGATGATAAGAGAGTTGCCCACTTTCTTGGTGTAGACAGTATTGTCAGAATAACACCTAGAAAAGCCAGATTCTAAAAGAAAGCTATCCATTTTGGCATACCAAGCCCGAGGAGCTTGCTTGAGACCATAAAGAGATTAATTAAGTCGACATACAAGGCTGGAGTCTATTTGGATGAAGCCAATGGGTTGTTCCATATAGATTTCTTCATGCACGTCCCCATGCAAGAAGGCAGATTTAACATCCATCTGATGGACTTCCCATTTTAAAGAGGCAGCAAGGGAAAGAACAAGGCAGATAGAGTTCATTTTGGCAACAGGGGAGAAGTTTTTAGTGTAGTCAATGCCTTCAACCTGTGAAAAGCCCTTAGCAACAAGACGAGCTTTATGTTTATCAACTTTCCCATCTGGTCCATACTTGGTTCTGTAAACCCATTTACATCTAACAAGTTTGCGTCCCTTTGGTAGAGGAACAAGATCCCATGTATCACTTGCCAACAATGAATGATATTCTTCATTCATAGCTACTTCCCAATGTGGATGGCCTAAAGCTTCTGCAAAAGTGTCAGGATCATGATTTACTGGAGCTTGAGCCAGTAAAGAAGAGGCTCTTTCAAACAGAGAACGTGTACTTCGCTGATCTATAGGATCACCGGCAAGATCACCTGCTGCATCCCGAGTAGCACGGACCCATCTTGGAAGTTGAGGATCCTGAAAAGGTGGGGGAGGATTGTCATCCTCACTTTCATCATCTGAAGAAGAAATGTTTTCAAAAGTAGAAGAGATAGGAAGAGGTGGCACATCCGCCAGACTAGGCTCGCAGGCCGATTTATTTTCATCAAATTTTACATCTCTTCTAATGATAACATTTTTGGACTTAAATGGAATAAGTCTATAACCTTTTACATCTTCAGAATATCCAAAAAAAGTACATTTCTCACTCTTAGGTTCTAAAGCTTTATGCTTTTCATCTAGAATATGGGCCCATGCTTCACTTCCAAAAACACGAAAGTGACTTACATCTGGTTTAATGGAACTCCAAGCTTCTTCTGGAGTGATATTCTTTAGAACCTTAGTAGGAGTGTGATTTATTATATAATTTGCACAATTAATTGCTTCGGCCCAAAAACTAAGATTAAGTCCTTTAGATTGCAGCATACAATTAGCTATTTCCTTTAAGGTGCGATTTTTCCTTTCAGCTACAGCATTTTGTTGTGGAGTGTATGGAACAGTATGTTGCATTTGAATTCCATTTTCAGTGCAAAAGTTGATGAATGTGTTTTTAACATATTCTCCACCATTATCGGTTCTTAGCTTAAGAATTTGATGTCCAGATTGTTTTTCAACAAAGGCTTTGAAGGCCAAAAAAGTGTTAAATACTTTGCTCTTGAGTTTTAAGAAGTATACCCAAGTGCGTCTGGAGAAATCTTCAATGAAAGTTAAGAAATACTTGCAGCCAGAGAATGAAGCAACAGGAAGTGGACCACATAAATCACTGTGCACAAGCTATAAAGGGGCTGAGGCGTGCCAAGAGGCACGTTTTTCAAAACTGTCTCGATGATGTTTTCCGAGTACACATCCGGAACAAACACCATCTCTGCAAGATACCATAGGAAGACCTGTCACCATATTTTCTTTACATAGATGCTGAAGGGAGCGATAGTTTAAGTGACCAAATCGCTCATGCCAAAGTTTGCTCACTTCATCATTATGAGCAACAAATATTGAGGGAAGATTTGATGACCCAAAGTTGTGAAACTTATACAACCTTGTGGAATCATCAGCGATACCAGTAGCTAGAATCTGTTTAGGATCTCTTAGATCCTTGATTACAACATCATGAGGTGAAAATTCAACAATTTTACCTTCACCTGAATGAGTTATCTAATATACAGATAGAAGGTTGCAGGATAAGGTTGGAACACATAATACATCATTAAACTGACCATTGTCTAGATGAACAGTTCTAGTCCCTACAACATTAAGAGCTCTATCATCACCAACATATATATTTTTGGTGTTACAATCATTTAAAGAAGAAAACATGGCTTTGTTTTTGGCCATGTGATAAGAGGCTCCAGAATCAATGAGCCACTCATGAGAATGAGAAGAAGAAGATACATTTAATGCATAACCAGACTGAGATGATTGACAACGACATGCAGAAAGTGCCATTCCTGAAGATGAAGTTAAAGTTGAAGTTGAAGAATGCTCCACATGGATGTTATGTTTCTTCATTGCGGCTTCCAAGGCTTCCATCTTCTTAAAGCATTTAGATTCTAAGTGGCCATCTCAATTACAAAAGTTACAATGTCTATCAGTCTTCTTCCATTTGTTTTTATTTGTCTTATCATTTTGCTGAAATGATCTTTCATTTTGAGGGTGAGTTTGCTTAGGACCCTTGTTTGGTTTAGGACCATTCTTTTTAGGATATGACTTCTTAGTATTCTTTGAATTTGGTTGCTGCTGGGCGGCTAACGCTTTCTTGGAAGAGTTTCCAAGATTAAGAAGACCAAGGTGTAAGAAGTTTTCTTGTTCTCTTATTAAAGAATCACAAAAAGATTCAAAGGAAGGGGCCTTGTAGTCTTTTCCTTGAAAAATGAAAGCTTCCCTTGTAGAATGGAAGGTGGAAACAAATACAGAGTAGGCTGGTCCCAACTTAGTAAGGATGGAATAAATAAGGTTACTATCTTCTTTCTTAACCTTAACACCTTCCAAGAGATATCTAAGGGTCTTGAATTTGGACAAGAAATCTTCAATGCAAGAAAAATTATTAGGATCCAATGTAAGCAACTCATTTTCAAGTTGATGGGCTCTAATTTCATTTTTAATCCCAAACACTTTAGTGATTTGTTCCAATGCTTCATGAGGAGTATCAAGTTCTGCAATATGGAATCTAAGATCAGGAGAAATAGACATCCCTATCAAACCACGTGCTTGATCTTGTCTATTTTCCCATTTTACAGCCTTGTCTTCATCTTTTGGTTTCTTCTCTTAGCCTGTGGCTATTCTGTAGAGACCTTTACTTCTAAGTAAATCTTCCATGTAGGATATCCATTGGAAGTAGTTAGTGCTGTCAAGAATGACTTGGCATGGAATTTCCATTTTTAAAAAAACTGAAGCTGAAGATGCTGAAATTAAGTGTTCCAATGGATAGATCTCGAAAACTTAGGCTGTTTTAAAAAAAACGGCTCTGAAAAAGGCTTCCGGATGAAGAAGTTATGGCTTTTTGAAAAACATTTGTTGAAGTTGCCGGAAAAGTGCGCTAATGTGCGGGAATGAAAAAAAACGCCCCCACAAAATGGAGATTTGAACCCAAGACCTCTACTCTCTTAAAATAGCTTTGAACCAATTGAGCTATACAAAAAATTTGAGAGAGAGAGAGAGAGAGAGAGGGGGGGGGGGGGGGGGGGGGGGTCCTTGGGTTGCATGTTTGCCTTGAGAAAGCTCTTTTTCCCTACAAAACAAAAACACCAAACCCAACACGAATATGCAAAGAAAAACGAACCTTACGGCTCGAAGTTAGCTTTAGCCGGAAACTAAATATTTTTCTCAATGTTTCTGATTTTCCAAGATCACACTAAGGTGCAGGGAAAAGAGCATACACATGAGAAAAAAAACTTCCTTTTTGTTTCTGATTTGCCCAGATCGCACAGAGTCGCAGGGAAAAGAGCATACACAGAAATGAAAGGTATAGATCCGGTAATTAAAAAAAGCTAAATAAACAGAAACTGAAATAACCAGAGAGAAAATAACAGTAAACTGCAGATAAACATTGTATACCTCCAGATCTTAAAAATGACGCAGATAGGGCTACCGGAAACCTTTTCGCGTGAAACGAAAGGGGTTCCTCACTGGAACAGATGTTCCGAACACAACAGAGTAGTCCTCTCGGCCCGAAAATAGTCAGAAACAATAGATCTAGGAAACGACAGCCGCATGCAGCTCTACCGGCTTCAGATTTGGATCACCAACGGACGCGGCCCTCAAATAGCTCCGATACCATGTAGGAATTTACAGGGTAAGTTCCTCAGAAAGAACACCAAAAGGACACCGCTCACAACCAGATCTCAAATCAATACACCAGTATTTTTGACGTGGTTAAAACCCTCAAAGAGGGAAACAGTCCACGGCCTGAGCCAACGTGGCCACTTCAGGCAATTTATTAATCAAAGAATGAAAATTTACATAAGCTTTCTCTCATAGACAGATTACCCGAACAATGACCCTCCATGCACTTTAAATAGAACTCATGGACCAATCGGGTGTCAAGCCACGGATCAAGTGTCGGTAATACCGAGGAGAGAGTGAACCATCGGATCACTACATATCGTGACCATCGGATTGTAAGTTACAAAATGTACAACGGTAAAGAAACACACTTTACCTAACTCTATACTAGACCAAGTTGAACTTAACTATTTCCTATGTGTCGGAATATCCTAACAGTATAGTCTGCGTATTACCTAATTGCTGGAGCCGTGACATTGGTTGGTGCATATTGCTGTTATAACTGTGACATTGGTTGGTGCGTATTGCTGTTATAACTCTGACATTGGTTGGTGTGTATTGCTGTTATAACTATGTCATGGGTTAGTGCGTATTGTTATGTCATGGTTGGTGCATATTGCTATGGTTGGTGCGTATTGCTGGTGCTATTATAACTGTGTCATGGGTGGTGATATTTAAATCATATAACATATATATGTTCAAAAACGTTGCTGCGTGGAGCTTGTGGAAGTTTTAAAGGGCAGTTTTTTAAATTATATAACATATATATGTTTAAAAAAAAAGGGTTGAAACACATATGTTACACACCATATTACAAACCATATGTTACACATATGTTACAAACCATATTAACGTAATGGAAAGTGTAAACATATGTTAAATGGTGGATTAATATTAAAGTGGGTGAACGCATATGGTGGAGTAGCTTTTTGGTGGAGCGGATCAATCCTTCCATTGGTGATTCGAACTTTTTTTTATGGTGTGCGGTGAGATATATATTCGTTATAAATTACAGAATTGGTACATTGTGATTCACATAGCAAAATATTGTTTTTTTTGTTTTATTTAAAGGCAAAGACAGAAAGGAATAGGCAGTTGGTTTTGCTAATTGCTGGTATTGAAACATTGGTTTGTTGTTTTTTGGGAGATTATTGTTTTTTGTTGATACAAATGGCGAAAACTCAAAGTGCCCGATTCGAAATCGAGAAGTTTAATGGCAAAAATAATTTGGAGATCTGGAAGGTAAAAATGCATGATCTGCTGGTACAACAGGGTGTGGCAAAGGCATTGTTGGGCAGGTCCAAACTGCCTTCCCCCGTGACAGATGATGAGTGGAATGAATTGGATGGAAGAGCCTTGAGTGGAATTTGGTTGTGTTTGGCTGATGATGTTTTATTTAACATCGTGTCAGAGAAGACTGCAGCTGGTTTGTGGACGAAGTTGGAGAAGCTGTATATGACGAAATCCTTGACAAATCGGATTTGCCTGAAACAGCAGCTTTACGGTTTGCGGATGAAAGAAGGTACCTCGATTACTGATCACTTGAATGTTTTTAATACCTTACTGGTGCAATTAGACAGTCTAGATGTGAAATTTGATTCAGAGGATAAGGCAATAACTCTATTGTGTTCATTGCCTGAATCCTGGGATCACTTTGTTACTTCCATAAGCTTTAGTACAGCAGACATTCTTGAGTTTGACGATGTTGTTGGAGCCTTGTTGTCTGAGAAGACGAGGAAGAGGTCGAATTCAGACACCTCTACATCAGTGGTAATGATGGCCAGAGGTCGCTCAAGAGAGAGACACTCCAGGGGAAAGCATAGCGACTCTCGTTCAAAGTCCAAAGGAAAGAAGACAAAGGTGAAGTGCTGGCATTGTGGCAAGGCAGGACATCTAAAAAAGGATTGCTGGAAGCGAAAGTAGGCTACCAAAGAAGGCTCTTCGACAGAAAAGAAGGAAGCGAACACCACAGATACAGGTTCAGTATCTGGTTCAGGTATGAGTGATGAGTTATTGTCTGTTAATGTTTCAAAACATGATCAACATTGGTTGTTAGATTCCGGGGCATCTAACCACATGTGTATTCATAAAGATTGGCTTAAGACATATAGATCAGTTGATGATGGAGTCGTGTACATGGGTAATGATGTCACTTCCAGTATTGTTGGAATAGGAAGTATACAACTGCAAATGCTAGATGGCACAACCAAATTGTTAACTGATGTGAGACATGTACAAGATCTAAGAAAAAATCTAATTTCATTAGGAGCACTGGATACGAATGGATATAAAACTGTAATTCAAGGTGGAGTTATGAAAATCTATAAAGGTATTTTACTAGTGATGAAGGCTAAGAAGGTAGGAAATCTTTTTCAATTAGAAGGCAGAACTGGGTCAGATCTATTAACACCCAGGTTGTTCCCTTTAACTCCCAAGGGAATACGGCCGAGGTAACCACTAACCAATCTTTGGGTCACAGGTTCTAGCCTACCTATGACTAGAGAGGGCTCTCTCTTTAAGGTTTGTCTCTATTTTGGGAAGAATTTTAGGCTAGCTATGATGCTCAAGGTTTGTTTTGGGACTTGTTGGGTGATGATTTCAATCAAGATATATATGTGCTCACTAGTATGTTCTAGGCCATTGGGCATGGAGTCAGTGGTCCTTTAGTAGTGTGGTGTGTTGTGTTGATACAGTAGTGATGCTGCAGAGCTGGATACGTGTCTGAGAAACAATGCTTTGAAATTGTGATTAAGTGTGATGTATCCAGTTCATGAAAGGCAGTTAAGAATCTTCCAATAAACTGTTTATGCAAAGAAGTGAGAACATTATTTAGAAGCAGTGAAGAATTTCTAGACAACATTCACATTTATAGAATTAATGAAAAACATGAGCATTTAAGAATTCATGTCCATAGTTAATTCTGAAGAAAACATTTACAGCAATAAAAGATTGAGCACAGAGTGTGACCAAACATATCCTGCACTATCCCGTTTCTCTATTGCTAGATTTAGTGAAACATGAGCATGAGTTAATAACATAAGAAGACAAAACAGAGATTAAGAAAACTTATTATTCCATCAGACAACACAAGAATTTTGCAACAGCACGTATGTCATCAGCAAGACATCAAAGTTCCAGGAAATCACTGAGCTGGTCCAGCCCTTTGTATTAGATAATATGAAAGTGTACAATACATTTGCCTGAGAGTGAAAATCACCAACCCCTTATGCGTTACTAAGGGGGGTATATATACACAATTTACATAGGAAAAATATCAAGGAAATGAGTTAATGGCTCATTGATGTTATGCCAACTCCTGGAGCTTTGTAGCTGAGAAAATTAAAGCTGTAATAACTCTTCAGTGCTTTAGTTGTCCAAAATAGTTAGAAACTGTTGACTTGGTGGCTATCGTAGTCGGTTGAGAGTACGCTGTCCAAAATTTGCGTATCTTCTTATCCTTTGGGCTAGCTGTCGTTCTCCATGTGCTTAGTCACCTTGCAGCTGCCTTTAATGCTAACTTTATTCTACTGTTTTGTCTTCTGGTGAGTTGGAGCTGGCAATGACCGAGCTATTGGAGCTATCGTGGCAGAATTTGAAGCATTGCCTGCCACCAATCCTCCTTGGGCAACTGATGTCTCCGAATTTTCACTAAAGTTTCATCGGCCTCTGTATATCTGTAAAAATTTGGAGGAATTTCAAAAAGGTGCTTTACCTCATTTTCAATAAAAAACAGGCCTTCAAGTTTATTGTATAAGATCTGTCTTGTTGGAGGCCCTGTTTCCTCAAAAGTACTGCCAGATGCAGTAATTTGATTTTCAATATAAGTTGCCATTCTGTTGGCATACTTCTCTCTGGAGATCAGTCTTCCTGCATCGCTTAGTAGGCTGGGCAGTCCTTTTGCTTGCAGTGCTGCCATTTTGTGTTGGTATTCATCCACCTCAGCCTGTATTTCATAGCACTTCCTCTCCATAGTTTGTACATAATTCCTGAGAATGAGTACCTTCCTAGCTGTGAGGACAGCCTCTGTTCCGTTGACTATGCCAATGGCTGCCAGTTCCTCCTTTTCTTGCTTGTTCAAAAAGTCTATCATTCTATTGGCCTGGTCAGGCCTGTTTCCCAGTGCTGTCTTGGCCCTTTGAATCTCTGTCTGTGCCTCGCCAATTAAATCCATCTGCTCAAGTATGGTTTTGATTGACTTCCATTTCTTAGTGATGGATTGGTCAATTTTGGCACATAGAATCCTTTTTATTTGAGCCATGGTGCTTTCCAGATTCAGCTCTTTCTCCAAGGCCTTTATCTTTTCCTTTAGGGCCTTTATTTCTCTGCCTTGTTCTGCCACAGTTATTTTTGATTTATCATACTTGGCATTTAATTCTGCCAATTTTTCCTTGGCCTGTTTTATTTCATTTGCCTGGAGCTCCATTTCTTTAACGGCCTTAGTCAATTCTTCCACGCTTGTGCTGGAATTTGTAGCTGTTGTTGTTGCTGCTACTTCTGTTGTGGGGGCCACTGCTGCCTCTGTAGTTGTTGCAGTGGTTGAAGTAGTTGGAGGAGCTTGGGATGTAGATTCTCCCTGTTTATCTTGTAATGCCCCTTCAAGCTCTTTCTCCAAATCGAGGACCTTTTGGTTTAGCTGCATTATGAGGTCCAGTTGCTCATCGACCTGTTTTGCCTGCTGTAAATCTGCTGTTTGAGGGTGTTCTGTGGGCAACAGCTTCAACCTCTTATTTAGTGCATTGAGGTCATCCTCCTTTTTCTTCATAAGGGCCCTTACACCGTTTGGATCCTTAGGATCATATCCTAGGTCGATAATAATGTCCTCAAGTGATTTTATCCTGTTGTCTTTAGCTAGGGAGGACATTCTTTCAAAATCCAACTGAATGTTGGTATTTTTTAGTGACTCTTTTAGTTCATGGGCCATGGTTGCCCTGTCCACCAAGGTTGCATAGACCATCTCTCCAGTCTGCTTGTGGAGTTCAATTTGGTCCATGGGATGGATGTCTTTGGCTAGGACCTCCACCCTTGTCTTCACATAATCTGCCCCTAATTTTGGATGGGGCACTGTAGGTTTGAAATGGTTGAGGATCATTTTCTCCTCTTGAATGTCATATACAGACATTAGCCTTTCTTTTTGGGTTGGTGTTGCATTAAGAAATTGTTTATAAACTTCCACCCTCAGCAAGTCATTCTGTGCCTTAATTTGCTTGAAAGAAGCCTTAGTACTTTTGGGCTTCTTGCTCTGCTGAGAGGAGGAGGACACATCCAAACCAAGTTGTAATCCTTGCTCCTGCTGAAAGGAGCTTGTACCTGTATGCTGGCTGCCCTCCCTGTCTTTCCTTGAACTGTCAAGGATTTCTTTAGTGATGTCTTCTACCTCTGGGGAGTCAGCCCTTTGCCTTTTGGTCTGGGGTTGTTGGGAGGATCCACTAGCAGGAGTGGACTCTTCTCTATCTCTTTTTGTACCCCTCTCCTCCTATGCTCGGGTCTGCATAATTGGAGCTATTTGTGGCTCAGTTTGTGGAGGGGGAGTCTGCTCTTGTTGCTGCCCTTGTTGCTGCTCTCCTGAAGGGGCAGGCTTTTCTTTCATGGTTTCTTCTTCAGCACCCATTATTCCTTTCCCTTTGTCTGTACCTGGTGCTGCTGTAGAAGGTGCCTGTGTGGCTGGTGCAGTTCTTGAGGCCGAGGTCCCTTCTCCTACTGAGTGCGGCAGTTTGAAGGGTACCTGCTGCACAGAATCTAGGTCAAGAGTCTTTTCCAGTTCCTTGACATTCTTTAGCATTGTCTCTTCTTCAGTTAATTTTTCAATTAAAGTATCCTGCTGCCATTCTTGCTGGTTGGCATATTTTTCAATGTGTGGATATTTGCAATGCTTATAACCTAGTAGCCTGTACTTGACTCTTCTAGCAGTAATGAAGCCTTCAGGGTCGTAAGGGACCCATCGGAAGCTATGTGATAGCTTGTATTTATATTTGAGGATTAGGTCAGCATCTTCCCATCCTTCTTTTTTATTCATGATGAAGGGGCCCACCTGGTGCTTGAACTTGAGATGGGCTTTCTTTTTGGAGCTGTGAAAGTGAGTGAGGTCAGAGTGAATTAACTGCCTATAATACTCCAAGGCAAATATCCTCATAGGCACATATTTTGGGAGCCTATATGGACAGAGCTCACAGCCATAGACTCTGATGACTGTATGATCCTCATATAGGTACCAATCACCTATTTTGTAATTCTTGGAGAGCTGCAGGACTTTCTGTATTTCAGTTGATATTCTGGGAGGAGGGGACCTCATCAACAAGCAAGAGACAGGGTATACAAATTGGTCAATAAATTCACAATAGGAATAGGGTGAATTTTGGACTTTGTGATAGACAGATGTCCAGAAGATAACAGATCTTCTTTCCCCTTTATAATCCATCTTTTTGATGTAGCATGGAAAAACCTCGGACTGATAGTACATGAAAAGGTGGTAGATGTAGGATGAGTACTTGAAGACACCCTGTCTGTCTACTTTGCCCAACTAATCACGAATCTTGTTAGCTATGAACTTGGCAAAGTTATATTTGCGGGCAGGGGGTTGGCCTGGGCTGTAAGCAGCTAGCAATACCAGCATTGTTTCATCCACATGCTCACTGGTTCTGTATCCCAACACATAAGAAATCATGTCTAGCAACAGTCTGCCTACCTCAGTAAAATAGACATCCAAGTAGGGAGGTGGCCCTGTGGGCTGGAATTCAGGTCTCATAAAAGTCCTGGTGATCTTCTGAACATCCTCATTGGTCATCTTGGCACCAGTGTCCAGCAGATAATTCATGGAAAATGGGAACAGCAGCTCAGTTTGATCAAATTGGAGCATCTTATTGATGGATTCAGGATTAATGTGAAAGAGGATGCTCCCAGATGGAGACTTAATAGCTCTGTGTTGTACATCATAGTTTTCAGCACATAGGCGATTAATCTTAGGAAAAATATTGACAGAGGGGAGACAGTAGTATGGCAGATTTGACTCCCATATCCCATATGTATCATGACCATTCAGGTAGTCATCTCTTAATTGCTTGAAGGTCTGCAAAAAGTCCCTGTTACCCACAAAGTCTTCAATGAGGTAGTCCCTGTCAGCAAGAGGCAGGGACTCCAGGTCTTTATTTGGTGCATTTAAAGGAGAAAAACTAAGGGCTGAGGGTGCAGGAGCAGCCATTGTGTAATTTGATTTTGAACAAGGTGAGTCCAATGGTTTGCAAGGTTCCTCAGAGCTTAAGTGACAGGCTTACTTTAGATAATGCTTGGAATTTTCTTCAAAGTGGGATAAGCAGGCTTGGCAGACTTGTCTCTGCTGTTTTTTGGTAAATTCACAGAGGTTGTGAACTGATAAGGATAATTGCAGAGGGTGTGCAGGCTTCAATTTGGTGAAATGCAGACTTGGGCTTCCACCCGGCAAAAGGGAACAATGCCGAGCAACTCGGGGCTAAATATGTAAATTTCAAGCCGTGAATTATGATTAGAGTGTCAAATTCTTGGAGCTGGGGCAATGCAGGTTGATTTAATTTCAAATTCAGTAGTAGACAGTGTGCAATTTAGGATTAGACCGATGCTTATTGGAGAATTCGTATAGAAATGGCATGCATAGGGGCGAAACAAGGAACTTGCGGTGAATACCTGGAAAAACAGCACTGAATGTCTTCGGGCCGAGCAGGGGGAGCTCACTGCAGCTGGATTGACAAGTGATGGCGGCCGTGACTTTGAATTTGATGGCTCGGAGGCAATTTCGCGGTAAACAGGTTAGCAGTGCCTGCGTCCTTTTCGCTTGAAAATGGCCACAAACGGCTAGTTTGGCTGTTTTTAACGACAAATTTGGGCAAAAAGGATCATTGGCACTTTTTCCGCCAATGACATCAGCATGACGTCATGGCGGGCCCGGGGTACGGAGGGTGACGTGGACGCTGAGCTGGAGGCTAGCGTGGATGGACACGGTGGCGGGCGGAGAACAGTGGTAGGGCTACGTGGAAGGCCACGCGGCGCCGGGTCGGGCAGACGAGGCACGACGTCATGATGACGTGTGAGTGACGCGGAGCCGCAGGGGTGGTATTAGGGAGGTGGTAAGCGGTCTCCCCGCACCACCTTTGGTGATAGGCGGTATCGGGGAGGGGGGCTCCAAACAACCCCAGCGCATGCCACGCGTCCTGGGTACGGCCCCCAATACCGGCGTCTCCCCGGACATTAAAGGGAGGTAGGTCGGGATCCAAGGTTGACTGCCCACAGTTATATCTGGGGCGGCGGAAGATCAATGGCTAGCGGGAGTTTTAACCGGTCACGCATGTTGGGGGGGACCCGCCTGTATATTAAAATAATCATTTTAATATTTGGGATGCGGGACTTTAGATATTGGGGTTTTTTGTGGGTTTTCGGGGTTTGAGTTAATCTGTGGGGGGAAAAGGGTTATAATTAGGTTTGAGTGAAGGGAAAGGGGCTCTTTGATGAAATTCTTTAGGAAAAGAGGGGGGATGATGGATTAGGGGGAGGTTATTACTCCAACCAGAGACTAGAGTAATCCCATGACAGGGTTGACCATAGTCCCTGGTGGACTAATGTCTCCCTTAAACAAATTTATTTAGCTATAGTGCTAACAGGGGGGGATATTATAGATGTTTAGGGGTTTATACACCATGGTGTTACAATAATAGGGAAAAGGGGAACATAGGGGATTTAGATAATAAGAAGTTAGGGGTTAATATGAAGGGGGGGAAGGGGGTGAGAGGGTGAAACACTAAGTTTATATGAAAACAACTTAGTTTAGAGAGTAGATCAAAATAAAAAGATTTTTAGACAAGAAATGTGGCTCTTAAAGAACCAAGAACCAACATAAGACCTTGAATTCTTTCATGAAGGCAACTGGTGTGGGGATGTTAGTAATGAATGTGAAGGGGGGGAAACAGGAAGTTAGACATGCTCCTTTGCCTTGCTGCAACATGATGGAGAAGAGAAGCTTCTCTATGCCTTGATGTTTCTTTCATGTTAGACCAACAAGATTCAGTTGAAATGAATGATATTTCTGCAACCCCATCTACCTACCCATCTACTTGCCTAGCATTTTTTGTTTCTTCATGGAGGGTGCACTTAGGCTTGCAGACCCTTATGTGCCTTTTTCTTTTGCTTTGGCTTTTCTTTTGATTTTCTATCTAAGGCTACCCTTATTGCTTCCAAGGCCCCAGATTAAACAGTTGGGAACCTTCTTTCCCTACCTAACTACTTTGTCTGCCAAGATTGAACTGTTTGGACAGACTTCTTTCTCTAATCTATAACAAAAAATTGAAACATGGCCTGACCCAGCTTAAGCTGTTGGATCACCCATTGGGAGATAGGGCAGCATCAACCAAATGTAAATGTGTGTCTTCCATCAGAATATGAGATCTTTGCATTCCCAAAGTAGATCATATTGGCACTTCCCATGCCAATCATGAAAAATGAAACCTATTGGTATAGGTAGCTAACAATGGCTACACTTGGGTATGGTTTTTCTTCTTGAAAGACCAAGAACAGCAGGTCAGAATGCCTTGGCCCTTGATCTGTTCTTACCAAAATTTAAATATTCTCTCTTTGTACTTCAAATCTGGAGGCTATTACCTCTGTGGAATTCGTGACATATATAGCCCCTTTATGCTTATTTGTAGTAGCTTCTCAAATTGAACTATTTATGTGCTGAAAGAAAATATATACAGCTGGTTATATACAGATGAGGAAACTCTGTTATATACATGGAAAGTAGTCGAAGTAGTGCTTCAACATCCTGCCGTTTACAGGACCTTCACCTAAGTCAGTGCCATCCAAATTTTCCAGAAAGTAAGTGTTATTTCCATGTAGTGCTTGTATGACAAAAGGTCCTCTCCAAAGGGAGTCAAATTTTCCATGCTTACCCTTGTCTTCTCTTCTTGAATCCCACTTAAGCACTTTGTCCCCTATGAAGAAATCTTCAGCCTTAGTTCTTCTGTCAAAGGCTTTCTTCAGCTTTTCTTGTAGGATTTGAACTCTGCTATACACTTGATCTCTGGTTTGCTGCAGACATATTATCTGATTGATCCTTCTTTGTATGTAATTTGGCTCAGCTTGACTTTCTTGGAGTAACTTCATCACCGGTGCCCCTAGTGATGAAGGAAATTTGGCTTCTAGTCCATAAACTAACTCATATGTGCTGACCCCAATGGACCTCTTGGTTGTTAGTCTATCTGCCCATAAGGCATTCATAAGCTTCTTATGCCAATTCTTCTTATTTTCTTCCAGCATCTTCTTTATGATGTTCACAAGGCATTTATTTGATGATTCAGCTAGGCCATTTCCTTGGGGATAGTATGCAGTAGAATGGCCCAAGGTAATGTGAAATTTGTGGCATAAATTTACCATCTTCTTAGATCTGAAAGTAGCAGCATTGTCTGTTATTATCTTATCAGGACAACCAAATCTAGAAAGGATATTGGTCTCAAGGAACTGAATGATAGTGGCATCATTTGCTTGTCTACATGGGATGGCCTCAATCCATTTGGTGAAGTAGTCTATGGCTGTGAGGATCCATCTATGTTGGCCTGAAGATGAGGGATGAATTTCCCCAATGAAATCCAAGCCCCACTGCTGAAACGGTCTCTCTGTTGCAATAGGCCTCAAAGGGAGTGGCAGTAACTTTCTCTTTCCCTCAAATATTTGACATTTGTGGCATGAGGTAGTAAATTTTTTAACATCAAGGAAGACAGTGGGCCAATAATAACCAGCCCTCAGTATCTTATCCACAGTGGACTTCCAATACAAGTGTCCACCACAATCACCTGCATGAAATTCTTCCATGATTTTGTTAGTATCACTCTCAATTAAGCAGTTTAACAATATACCCTCATGGTTTTTCCAAATTAAATTGCCACTCATGACACAAAATTTTGAAGCTTTCATTTTTAGGAACCTACATTTAGTTCTGGACAATCCTGGGGGAGCACACAGGTTTTGTAACACATAACATATATCAGAATACCAAGGGGATTGTTCAAAGGCTACATTGATCTTTGGAGTCGCCAGCTCCGGTTCACTGTCCAGTTGGTTAATGTCTAAGGCTTGAAAGTTTGCTTCTGTCATTAGTTTGGCCAAACCTTGCCCTTTTATCAGTTTTGTAGGTTTTATTTCAATATCAAATTCCAAGATGTTGGCAATCCATTTTCCTCTTCTTCCCTCTAAATTCTCTTGAGTAAGTATGTCTTTCACAATGGGACTTGGTACATAAGCTATAACATGGGAATATAGGATGTAAATCCTAAAGTCTTTGATGGCTTTGACCAAAGCATAAGCTTGTTTCTCCATGATTTGATATTTCAGAGGTGCATCTCTAAGAGCTCTACTAAAGAAAGCAATGGGTTTCTCATTTCCTTGGTCATCTTTCTGTAATAAGACAGCAGCAATAATATGCTGGGAGGCAAAAGAGAAAATAATGAATTCTCTATCAAATTGAGGGTTTGTTAAGACTTGTGTTTGGGTAAGGGCCAACTTTATGCCTTCAAAAGCTTGATTTGTTTCTACCGTCCATTTCACTTTTGAATCCTTCTTTAGCATGTTATTCAGTAATCTGATCAATTCTGCTAAGTTAGGGATAAACCTCCTTAAAAAGTTAATATTTCCCAAGAAGGCTTGCAATTCTTTGATGTTTCTAGGGTGGGGCATTTGTAAGATAGCTTGTATCCTATCTGGGTCAATTCTAATGCCATCCTTTGAAAAGATATGCCCTAACAGCTTACCTTCTTCTAAACCGAACAGGGATTTCTTGGGATTTAAAGAAATTCCATACTTCCTACAGGTTATGAATATTTGCCTTAGATGTTTCAAATGTTCTTGGTCAGATTTTGAGAAAGGTGTGAGATCATCTAAATAAATGACAAGGAAGTCATGAATCTCTTTGGCAAAAGCAATATCCATTGCTCTTTGAAATGTAGCCCCTGCATTCTTCAACCCAAAAGGCATTTTTACATATTTGAAGGTTCCCCATGGGGTTGTAAATGTTGTTTTGTCCTGATCATCAGGGTGAACTAGGATCTGGTTGAAACCTGAGAATCCATCAAGTAAAGAAATTCTTGAGGCCCCCACTACTCTTTGCAAGATGTGATCCATCTTGGGTAAGGGGTAATTATCTTTCAAGGACACTTGATTCAAGTTCCTTAGATCAACACAAAGCCTTATTTCACCAGTTTTCTTTCTGGTAGGAACCAAGTTTGAAACCCAATCAGAAAATCTGATTGGTGCTATGATGCCAGCTTTAAACATTTTCTGTACCTCTTGCTCCATTGCTGGGAGAAGCATAAGATTGATTCTCCTCAATTTTTGCTTAAAGGGTTTTTGATTTGGCTTGAGAGGGATTGTGTGTTGAATAACAAAGGTGTCATAGGATTTGAAATCCTCATAACTCCATGCAAAGACATCTTGGAATTCTTTAAAGAGGTCAATGTATTTAGGCTTCTGATCAGGTGGTAAAGATGCAGACAATTTAATTATCTTGGGTTGTTCTGCAGTTCCAATGTTACACTCTTCTATGGTAGTATTGAGGGGCTACAATTTTGGTTTCCTGAGAATATCATTTGAGTCGAAAATGTCTTCCAAGGGAGTAAGGCCTGTTGGGAGGAAGTTGTCTTTCAGTTGTATAATTTCAGCTTCATTATCAGCTATCTCCTCACAACTGATTTGTTTAAGTTCTTGTAGATTTTCTTTGTTGAAAATGGTTGGATGTAACATTTGGTTTGTTTTTTTGGGCGAAATACTTGTTTGGTGCTGTTCACCTAGTGTTTGTGAATCACTTTCAGCCTCCATATCAATGTTTAGCCCTGAAAATTCTTACTGCAAAGTCAAAAATTGATTTATATGGGTATCATCCTCAAACACTTGCCAGTCTTTGACATTGTTTGGGACAGAAGGTCTGTGTTTTACCTCGGCTGTAAAGCAATGTTGGGGTTCAAAAGGAAGTTTACAAGTGATTGCAAATGTAGCCAAGCTATGAGCATGCAGGTTATGGGTTCTAGGAATTTTGGTAATTTGAAATTCAGTGAAGGACTGCAGTAGTTCAGCAGCAGCAGATCTATAAGATTTCAGTCTTTTGTCATTGGTGACAAAATTACCCTTTACTTGTTGGATAACTAGGTCTGAGTCTCCTAGGATTGAAACCTTTATGGCTTGTAAGGATTTTACTAGCTTGAGGCCTAGTAAGAGAGCTTCATATTCTGCCATATTGTTGGTGCACCTGAAGTTTAACCTATAGGCTCGGCCTTCTGCATGACTGTTTTGTTTATTATGTATCCAAACCCCTGCTCCTGCCCCTAATTTGTTGACTGACCCATCAAATTCAAGAAACCAGAGGACTTCTTGGTTAAGGGAAGAATTGTCAACTGTTGTGGGAGTTAGCATCAACAACTTGGAATCTTGGCTCACATTTGGTCTTTCTTCTTGAACTGCTTTGTTAATTGATTTCTCAATCATTATGTCTTGAACAGTAGTTTCTTCATTTATATGCTGATCTTGTTTGAGTGTTTGGTTTTCTTCATCATTTGTGGGACCTGTATTATCATTGAAGAGAATATATGAGTCTATGTCAGAGTGGACAGCATATATGGGAAAGTTTTGAGGTTTTTCTTCACTGCTGACCATGTATTTCATAAGTGACTCTCTATATAACCTCTTAGGTTGACCAAAGACTGAGATGGTAGCATATGACATGTCTAATTGTAGGGAACCTTGGAGTTTAGCCCCCCATGATCTTGATAAGAGCATCCCATATTTGGGTGGGATATCAACAACTACAACATCCATTAAAATTGTTTTATTTGGGTACTGAACAAGGGACACACATAAGTCTTTTATCAAGCCTAAACACTTAACTTGGCTAGAGTCAAATGAGAATAGGTCCTTATATGGTCTTGTAATATCTAGATTCAATCTCTCCATGACTGATTTAGGCATCAGGTTGTGAGAGGCACCTGAGTCAAACATTGCATTGTGTAGTATCTTATTATGAACATGTAGGCTGACATAGAAAGGCAAGATCCCTGTGACTGCTGTCTTTCCATCAACCTCTGGACCGAAAATCAATTCTGGGGTGTCATCCAATACATTGACATTATCTTTATTACGAGTAAGTTGTAGGGACTTCTTGATTTGTTGTTTATAAATGTCATTCTTGGCTAGTTCTGAGAGAGGGATAGCTACCTTTAATTTGCCAATTTCAGCTTCTAAGTCAAAGGGTCTTTCCGATTGGATCTTGGTGTTGTGGGTGACAGCCTTTTCCTTGTTCACTAGGTTTTCTTCTTGATTCTTATCTTGATCTTGAGGCTTGTCCTTCTTACTCATCTCTTGAGGAGTGTTACTTGGAATGGGTTGCAAGGGTAATGTAGCCATAGGCGGTTGTTTTGAAGGCAATGGTTCAGTGACTTCTTGAACGGTTATTTCATTTGTAACTGAATCAGTTGTGTCATTTGGTTCTGTGACTATGACTCTTTTGGGCTGCTGGCTATCCTTTGTTTTTTCAGGCTGTGTTACATTTATAGTTCTGCTTCTTAGCTTATATTGTTTATGAACTTCATAAACAGCTGTGTCATAGCCTTGTTTAAAGTCAAATGACTCACCTGACCTGGTTTGGAATTGCTGAATGTCATCATCCTTATGATCCTCTTGACTCAAAAAAACTTGCTGCTCATCATTCAGGCCCATCAGGTTAATGTGGGTGTCATCTGTTTGCTCATTCGAAGTGGATGCCTCAATATAGTTTTCCTGAAAAGGAGGTCTTATGTCTGGATCAGAACCGGCCTTGCCAATGTTTGGGTTTTGATTTCTCCTAAAATTGGGATTCCTGATAGGGTTATTTTGTGTTGCTTCCCATGATGACTTTCTTTCAACCGATTCTACTCTATCACCCAATCTCTTCATACCAGTGAGTATTGCATCCAGTTTTTGATCAAAGGCTGAGGGTTCTTCTTTGAAGGTGGTTCTCTTTTCCAATCTTTCCCTGTTTCTTTTTGCAATCAGGTTAGCCTCTACTGTGACAGCAACCTTTTGGGCATCTTCAAGGGTTTCAGGGGTTCTTTCCTTCAACTGATATGCCATATCAGGGTCAAAACCATCCGGAAATTTTTACAAGGCTAAATCAGGAGGAGGTCTTAAATTCTGTGGTATTGCGTTATATACGTTGTTGAATCTTGCACAATACTCCAAAACGGTCTCTTGAGGATCTCGTTTGATTGTATCATATTCACCAAGTATGTGCAGGGGATCTTTGTTTTTCTCTGTTAGTAAAGGCTTGATAGAGCTCATCAGGGGTTGTGATGGTATTTATAGCCAGTGATCTAAACCAAGTTCTTATATCCCCTGTGAGGCTCTGAACAAAGATTCTCATTCTCACACTGTCATCAACTATTTCATAGTTCTCAAAATGGTCTTGCATCCTTCTGGCATGCTGAATTGCTGTAAAAGGGCCAGTGGAGTCAAAATATGAGATCTTGGATTGGTAGTCCTGAGGTAGAGATGCAGCATTAGCAGGCAACTGAAGGGGTGCATATCTATTTGACATATTTGCAGGATTTATAGGATTGACAGGGATAACTAGGATAACATGAACGACTGGTACAACAGGGGTACTGGGAAGGGTAGAAACTAGGGTGTTGGTCAAGGGAATATGTGCAGTGGATGGAGGTGTGAAAGGAGGGCTTTGAGAGGTGGATGGTGAACTGGGGGAATCAGGGGTAGACCGAAATAGAACCTTGATTGGAGTTGGAACAGGGTTTGGATAAGCTGTCTCAGGACTTAAATCAGCAAGAGTTTCCTATCCTTGCTGCTTCCTAATGATTTTAGGGATTGTATTAGGATTTTCAAAAACAGTTGGTGGATTGGGGTCAGGATTTGACCTTGTATATCGCAGATTCCTCTTGGGAGCCAGCTTCTAAACTGTGTTTGAGTATGTTTTTTGGAATATTTTTGTGTCTACAAGGGCCATACAAGATTTTGGAGTGACTGTGTATATCTTAAAGCTAGCATGAAAATTGACTACAAGCCTCTTTAAGAAATATACAGAAATTAGAAAATCCTGAGGAACTCCCCAGGGGAGTCGCCAATTATGTTAACACCCAGGTTGTTCCCTTTGACTCCCAAGGGAATACGCCGAGGTAACCACTAACCAATCTTTGGGTCACAGTTTCTAGCCTACCTATGACCAGGAGGGCTCTCTCTTTAAGGTTTGTCTCTGTTTTGAGAAGAATTTTAGGCTAGCTATGATGCTCAAGGTTTGTTTTGGGACTTGTTGGGTGATGATTTCAATCAAGATATATATGTGCTCACTAGTATGTTCTAGGCCATTGGGCATGGAGTCAGTGGTCCTTTAGTAGTGTGGTGTGCTGTGTTGATACAATAGTGATGCTGCAGAGCTGGATAAGTGTCTGAGAAACAATGCTTTGAAATTGTGATTAAGTGTGATGTATCGAGTTCATGAAAGGCAGTTAAGAATCTTCCAATAAACTGTTTATGCAAAGAAGTGAGAACATTATTTAGAAGCAGTGAAGAATTTCTAGACAACATTCACATTTATAGAATTAATGAAAAACATGAGCATTTAAGAATTCATGTCCATAGTTAATTGTGAAGAAAACATTTACAGCAATAAAAGATTGAGCACAGAGTGTGACCAAACATATCCTGCACTATCCCTTTTCTCTATTGCTAGATTTAGTGAAACATGAGCATGAGTTAATAACATAAGAAGACAAAACAGAGATTAAGAAAACTTATTGTTCCATCAGACAGCACAAGAATTCTGCAACAACACGTATGTCATCAGCAAGACATCAAAGTTCCAGGAAATCACTGAGCTGGTCCAGCCCTTTGTATTAGATAATCTGAAAGTGTACAATACATTTTCCTGAGAGTGAAAATCACCAACCCCTTATGCATTACTAAGGGGGGTATATATACAAAATTTACATAGGAAAAATATCAAGGAAATGAGTTAATGGCTCATTGATGTTATGCCAACTCCTGGAGCTTTGTAGTTGAGAAAATTAAAGCTGTAATAACTCTTCAGTGCTTTAGCTATCCAAAATAGTCAGAAACTGTTGACTTGGTGGCTGTCGGAGTCGGTTGAGGGTACACTGTCCAAAATTTGCGTATCTTCTTATCCTTTGGGCTAGATGTCGTTCTCCATGTGCTTAGTCACCTTTCAGCTGCCTTTAATGCTAACTTTATTCTGCTGTTTTGTCTTCTGGTGAGTTGGAGCTGGCAATGACCGAGCAACTGGAGCTATCGTGGAAGAATTTGAAGCATTGCCTGCCACCAATCCTCCTTGGGCAACTGATGTCTCCGAATTTTCACTAAAGTTTCATCGGCCTCTGTATATCTGTAAAAATTTGGAGGAATTTCAAAAAGGTGCTTTACCTCATTTTCAATAAAAAACAGGCCTTCAAGTTTATTGTATAAGCTCTGTCCTGTTGGAGGCCCTGTTTCCTCAGAAGTACTGCCAGATGCAGTAATTTGATTTTCAATATAAGTTGCCATTCTGTTGGCATACTGCTCTCTGGAGATCAGTCTTCCTGCACCGCTTAGTAGGCTGGGCAGTCCTTTTGCTTGCAGTGCTGCCATTTTGTGTTGGTATTCATCCACCTCAGCCTGTATTTCATAGCACTTCCTCTCCACAGTTTGTACATAATTCCTGAGAGTGAGTACCTTCCTAGCTGTGAGGACAGCCTCTGTTCTGTTGACTATGCCAATGGCTGCCAGTTCCTCCTTTTCTTGCTTGTTCAAAAAGTCTATCATTCTATTGGCCTGGTCAGGCCTGTTTCCCAGCGCTGTCTTGGCCCTTTGAATCTCTGTCTGTGCCTGGCCAATTAAATCCATCTGCTCATGTATGGTTTTGATTGACTTCCATTGCTTAGTGATGGATTGGTCAATTTTGGCCCATAGAATCCTTTTTATTTGAGCCATGGTGCTTTCCAGATTCAGCTCTTTCTCCAAGGCCTTTATCTTTTCCTTTAGGGCCTTTATTTCTCTGCCTTGTTCTGCCACAGTTATTTTTGATTTATCATACTTGGCATCTAATTTTGCCAATTTTTTCTTGGCCTGTTTTATTTAATTTTCCTCGAGCTCCATTTCTTTAACGGCCTTAGTCAATTCTTCCACGCTTGTGCTGGAATCTGGAGCTGTTGTTGTTGCTGCTGCTTCTGTTGTGGGGGCCACTGCTGCCTCTGTAGTTGTTGCAGTGGTTGAAGTAGTTGGAGGAGCTTGGGATGTAGATTCTCCCTGTTTATCTTGTAATGCCCCTTCAAGCTCTTTCTCCAAATCGAGGACCTTTTGGTTTAGCTGAATTATGAGGTCCAGTTGCTCATCGGCCTGTTTTGCCTGCTGTAAATCTGATGTTTGAGGGTGTTCTGTGGGCAACAGCTTCAACCACTTCTTTAGTGCATTGAGGTCATCCTCCTTTTTCTTCATAAGGGCCCTTACACCCTTTGGATCCTTAGGATCATGTCCTAGGTCGATAATAATGTCCTCAAGTGATTTTATTCTGTTGTCTTTAGCTAGGGAGGACATTCTTTCAAAATCCAACTGAATGTTGGTATTTTTTAGTGACTCTTTTAGTTCATGGGCCATGGTTGCCCTGTCCACCAAGGTTGCATAGACCATCTCTCTAGTCTGCTTGTGGAGTTCAATTTGGTCCATGGGATGGATGTCTTTGGCTAGGACCTCCACCCTTGTCTTCACATAATCTGCCCCTGATTTTGGATGGGGCACTGTAGGTTTGAAATGGCTGAGGATCATTTTCTCCTCTTGAATGTCATATACAGACATTAGCCTCTCTTTTTGGGCTGGTGTTGCATTAAGAAATTGTTTATAGACTTCCACCCTCAACAAGTCATTCTGTGCCTTAATTTTCTTGAAAGAAGCCTTAGTACTTTTGGGCTTCTTGCTCTGCTGAGAGGAGGAGGACACCTCCAAACCAAGTTGTAATCCTTGCTCCTGCTGAAAGGAGCTTGTACCTGTATGCTGGCTGCCCTCCCTGTCTTGCCTTGAACTGTCAAGGATTTCTTCAGTGATGTCTTCTACCTCTGGGGAATCAGCCCTTTGCCTTTTGGTCTGGCGTTGTTGGGAGGATCCACTAGCAGGATTGGACTCTTCTCTGTCTCTTTTTCTACCCCTCTCCTCCTGTGCTGGGGTCTGCATAATTGGAGCTATTTGTGGCTCAGTTTGTGGAGGGGGCGTCTACTCTTGTTGTTGCTCTGGTTGTTTCCCTTGTTGCTGCTCTCCTGAAGGGGTAGGCTTTTCTTTCATGGTTTCTTCTTCAGCACCCATTATTCCTTTCCCTTTGTCTGTACCTAGTGCTGTTGTAGACTGTGCCTGTGTGGCTGGTGCAGTTCTTGAGGTCGAGGTCCTTTCTCCTGCTGAGTGCGGCCGTTTGAAGGGTACCTGCTGCACAGAATCTAGATCAAGAGTATTTTCCAGTTCCTTGACATTCTTTAGCATTGTCTCTTCTTCAGTTAATTTTTCAATTAAAGTATCCTGCTGCCATTCTTGTTGGTTGGCATATTTTTCAATGTGTGGATATTTGCAATGCTTATAACCTAGTAGCCTATACTTGACTCTTCTAGCAGTAATGAAGCCTTCAGGGTCGTAAGGGACCCATCGAAAGCTATGTGATAGCTTGTATTTGTCTTTGAGGATTAGGTCAACATCTTCCCATCCTTCTTTTTTATTCATGATGAAGGGGCCCACCTGGTGCTTGAACTTGAGATGGGCTTTCTTTTTGGAGCTGTGAAAGTGAGTGAGGTCAGAGTGAATTAACTGCCTATAATACTCCAAGGCAAATATCCTCATAGGCACATATTTTGGGAGCCTATATGGACAGAGATCACAGCCATAGACTCTGATGACTATATGATCCTCATATAGGTACCAATCACCTATTTTGTAATTCTTGGAGAGCTGCAGGAATTTCTGTATTTCAGTTGATATTCTGGGAGGAGGGGACCTCATCAACAAGCAAGAGACAGGGTATACAAATTGGTCAATAAATTCACAATAGGAATAGGGTGAATTTTGGACTTTGTGATAGACAGATGTCCAGAAGATAACAGATCTTCTTTCCCCTTTATAATCCAGCTTTTTGATGTAGCATGGAAAAACCTCGGACTGATAGTACATGAAAAGGTGGTAGATATAGGATGAGTACTTGAAGACACCCTGTCTGTCTACTTTGCCCAACTGATCATGAATCTTGTTAGCTATGAACTTGGCAAAGTTATATTTGCGGGCAGGGGGTTGGCCTGGGCTGTAAGCAGCTAGCAATACCAGCATTGTTTCATCCACATGCTCACTGGTTCTGTATCCCAACACATAAGCAATCATGTCTAGCAACAGTCTGCCTACCTCAGTAAAATAGACATCCAAGTAGGGAGGTGGCCCTGTGGGCTGGCATTCAGGTCTCATAAAAGTCCCGGTGATCTTCTGAACATCCTCACTGGTCATCTTGGCACCAGTGTCCAGCAGATAATTCATGGAAAATGGGAACAACAACTCAGTTTGATCAAAGTGGAGCATCTTATTGATGGATTCAGGATTAATGTGAAAGAGGATGCTCCCAGATGGAGACTTAATAGCTCTGTGTTGTACATCATAGTTTTCAGCACATAGGCGAATAATCTCAGGAAAAATATTGATAGAGGGGAGACAGTAGTATGGCAGATTTGACTCCCATATCCCATATGTATCATGACCATTTAGGTAGTCATCTCTTAATTGCCTGAAGGTCTGCAAAAAGTCCCTGTTACCCACAAAGTCTTCAATGAGGTAGTCCCTGTCAGCAAGAGGCAGGGACTCCAGGCCTTTATTTGGTGCATTTAAAGGAGCAACACTGAGGGCTGAGGGTGCAAGAGCAACCATTGTGTAATCTGATTTTGAACAAGGTGAGTGCAATGGTTTGCAAGGTTCCTCAGAGCTTAAGTGACAGGTTTACTGTAGATAATGCTTGGAATTTTCTTCAAAGTGGGATAAGCAGGCTTGGCAGACTTGTCTCTGCTGTTTTTTGGTAAATTCACAGAGGTTGTGAACTGATAAGGATAATTGCAGAGGGTGTGTGGGCTTCAATTTGGTGACATGCAGACTTGGGCTTCCACCCGACAAAAGGGAACAATGCCGAGCAACTCGGGGCTAAATATGTAAATTTCAAGCCGTGAATTATGATTAGAGTGTCAAATTCTTGTAGCTGGGGCAATGCAGGTTGATTTAATTTCAAATTCAGTAGTAGACAGTGTGCAATTTAGGATTAGACCGATGCTTATTGGAGAATTCGTATAGAAATGGCATGCATAGGGGCGAAACAAGGAACTTGCGGTGAATACCTGGAAAAACAGCACTGAATGTCTTCGGGCCGAGCAGGGGGAGCTCACTGCAGCTGGATTGACAAGTGATGGTGGCCGCGACTTTGAATTTGATGGCTCGGAGGCAATTTCGCGGTAAACGGGTTAGCAGTGGCTGCGTCCTTTTCGCTTGAAAATGACCACAAACGACTAGTTTGGCTGTTTTTAACGACAAATTTGGGCAAAAAGGGTCATTGGCGCTTTTTCCGCCAATGACGTCATGGCGGGCCCGGGGTATGGAGGGTGACGTTGACGCTGAGCTGGAGGCCAGCGTGGACGGACACGGTGGCGGGCGGAGAACAGTGGCAGGGCTACGTGGAAGGCCACGCGGCGTCGGGGCGGGCAGAGGAGGCACGACGTCATGATGACGTGTGAGTGACGCGGAGCCGCAGGGGTGGTATTAGGGAGGTGGTAATCGGTCTCGCCGCACCACCTTTGTTGATAAGCGGTATCGGGGAGGCGGGCTCCGAACAACCCCAGCGCATGCCACGCATCCTGGGTACGGCCCCCAATACCGCCGTCTCCCCGGACGTTAAAGGGAGGTAGGTCGGGATCCAATATTGACCACCCACCGTTAGATCTGGGGCGGCAGAAGATCAACGGCTGGCAGGAGTTTTAACTGGTCGTGCATGTTGGGGGGGACCCGCCTGTATATTATAATAATCATTTTAATATTTTGGATGCAGGACTTTAGATATTGGGGTTTTTTGTGGGTTTTTGGGGTTTGAGTTAATCTGTGGGGGGAAAAAGGGTTATAATTAGGTTTGAGTGAAGGGAAAGGGGCTCTTTGATGAAATTCTTTAGGAAAAGAGGGGGGATGATGGATTAGGGGGAGGTTATTACTCAACTAGAGGATAGAGTAATCCCATGACAGGGTTGACCATAGTCCCCGGTGGACTAATGTCTCCCTTAAACAAATTTATTTAGCTATAGTGCTAACAAGGGGGGATATTATACATGTTTAGGGGTTTATACACCATGGTGTTACAATAATAGGGAAAAGGGGAACATAGGGGATTTAGATAATAAGAAGTTAGGGGTTAATATGAAGGGGGGGAAGGGGGTGAGAGGGTGAAACACTAAGTTTATATGAAAACAACTTAGTTTAGAGAGTAGATCAAAATAAAAAGATTTTTAGACAAGAAATGTGGCTCTTAAAGAACCAAGAACCAACATAAGACCTTGAATTCTTTCATGAAGGCAACTGGTGTGGGGATGTTAGTAATGAATGTGAAGGGGGGGAAACAGGAAGTTAGACATGCTCCTTTGCCTTGCTGCAACATGATGGAGAAGAGAAGCTTCTCTATGCCTTGATGTTTCTTTCATGTTAGACCAGCAAGATTCAGTTGAAATGAATGATATTTCTGCAACCCCATCTACCTACCCATCTACTTGCCTAGCATTTTTTGTTTCTTCATGGAGGGTGCACTTAGGCTTGCAGACCCTTATGTGCCTTTTTCTTTTGCTTTGGCTTTTCTTTTGATTTTCTATCTAAGGCTACCCTTATTGCTTCCAAGGCCCCAGATTAAACAGTTGGGAACCTTCTTTCCCTAGCTAATTACTTTGTCTGCCAAGATTGAACTATTTGGACAGACTTCTTTCTCTAATTTATAACAAAAAATTGAAACATGGCCTGACCTAGCTTAAGCTGTTGGATCACCCATTGGGAGATAGGGCAGCATCAACCAAATGTAAATGTGTGTCTTCCATCAGAATATGAGCTATTTGCATTCCAAAAGTAGATCATATTGGCACTTCCCATGCCAATCATGAAAAATGAAACCTATTGGTATATGTAGCTAACAAGATCATGTGTCGGTGTCTGAACAGGGCAGTAGTTCCATTTGCCTATGGCATCAAAGGTTGGGCCATATGAGCGAACGAGGGTTGAAAATTTTGGCTGATCGCAAGTTACTTCCTAATCTAAGATCTCGAAAGTTAGATTTCTATAAACATTGCTTGTTTGGAAAACAAAGTAAACAAAAATTTAAAATAGGCAAACATACTAGTAAAGGAATACTTGATTATAACCATTCAGATGTTTGGGGTCCAGCTCCTACAGCATCATATGGTGGCTCGTCATATTTTGTATCGTTTATTGATGACTTTTCTAGAAAAGTGTGGGTCGACATGTTGAAAAGGAAGTCTGATGTTTTTACAGTTTTCAAGCAATTTAGAGCATTGGTAGAAAACAACATTGGTAGAAAACAGCACTGGTAGAACTATAAAATGTTTAAGAACTGACAATGGTGGTGAGTTTACTTCCAAGGAGTTTGACAGCTATTGCAAGGATGCAGAGATCGAGAGACATAAGACCACGGTTTATACTCCTCAGCAGAATGGAGTTGTTGAATGCATGAACAGGACTCTTCTAGAGAGAGCAAGGTGTATGCTGAGTAACACCAGGTTGCAAAAGAAGTTGTGGACGAAAGCAGTGGAAACAGCTTGTTATGTGATAAACCGATCTCCATCAACGGCGATAGGCTGCAAGGTTCCGCAAGAGGTATGGAAAGGACACCCTTGTGACTATTCTAAACTCAGAGTGTTTGGTTGTGAAGCATATGCTCTAGTGCCTAAACATCAACGAACTAAATTAGATCCAAAGTCTAAAAGGTATATCTTTGTTGGGTATGGTGATGGAACAAAGGGATATAGATTGTGGGATCCTACTACCCGCAAAATCATCATCAACAGAGATGTAAAGTTTAATGAATCCTCTCTTGTACAGTTAGATGTAGATATTAGATTGAAACAGGATGATGTATTTGATTTCCAGCATATTCAGTTTGACAGCATTTCTAATGATAGTCATAACGACCATAGTTCAGATTCTAGTCATGAACAGGGTTCAGATGGAGGTCATGAACAGGTCTCAGATGGCGATCATGAAGAAGTTCCTACAGATGATAGACAGCCAATTGTGGAAGCACCAGAAACATTCTTAAGGAGGTCTACAAGGATCAAACGCCCTCCGAGAAGGTATGATGATCATGTTACTTCAGTTGCTTTGACCGCTAATGATGATGAACCTTTGTGTTATCAGGAAGCTGTAGAAGGTTCAAATAGTGACAAGTGGAAAGCAGCCATGAAGGACGAAATGATGGCCTTAAGTAAGAATGGTACATGGGATCTGGTTGAGCTTCTGAAAGGCAGGAAAAATGTGGGGTGTAAATGGGTTTTCAAGCTGAAACGGGGTGTGAATGATACGGAAGACAGGTACAAAGCACGGCTGGTTGCAAAAGGGTTTTCGCAGAAAGCCGGTATCGACTTTCATGAGATTTATTCACCAGTGGTTAAAATTGTTTCAATTAGAATTGTGTTAGCATTAGTGGCTTTGCTTGATTTAGAGCTGCAGCAGTTAGATGTTAAGACTGCATTTCTACATGGTGACTTAGATGAGGAAATATATATGGAACAACCGAAAGGGTTTGTTCACCATCGCAATGAGAAATTTTTCTGCAGGCTCAAGAAGTCATTATATGGCCTGAAGCAGTGGCCTCGGCAGTGGTATAAAAAGTTTGATTCTTTCATGTTGAGTCAGAAATATGTTAGAAGTGAATATGATCATTGTGTTTATTTTAAACAGTTGAATAATGGCATATTCATTATCTTGGTATTGTATGTTGACGATATGATTTTAGCAAGCAAAAGCATAGAAGAAATCAACAGGTTGAAGACTCAGATGGCAAGGACATTTGATATGAAAGATCTAGGAGCAGCAAGACAAATTTTGGGCATGGATATTTTCAGAGACAGGAGCAATGGTAAGCTATGGCTATCACAACAAAAGTATATTGAGAAAATACTTTTGAGGTTTGGTATGAATAATGTGAAGCCTGTTTCAGTCCCTTTAGCTTCCCATTTTAAGCTTTCTTCGAGTTTATGTCCTAATACAGATGAAGAAAAGGATTATATGTCTCGAATTCCATATGCCAATGTAGTAGGGTGTTTAATGTATGTGATGGTTTGTACTCGACCAGATATTTCACATGCAGTTGGGGTTGTCAGCAGGTACATGGCAAATCCGGGTAAAGAACACTGGTCAGCAGTGAAATGGGTGCTTCGGTATCTGAGAGGCACAAGTAGTTATTGTATCACTTACAATAAGAGTAGTGAATTTGTTTGCGGATATGTTGATTCCGATTTTGCAGGTGATTTGGATAAGAGAAGGTAAACTTCAGGGTATGTCTTTACTCTTGCAGCTGGAGCTATAAGTTGGATGTCAAAGCTACAGAACGTTGTTTCTTTGTCCACTACTGAAGCATAATACATTGCTGCTTCTCATGCTTGCAAATAAGCGATTTGGTTGAAAGGTTTGTTTGGTGAATTTGGTAGGTTGCAGGACAGCATCAAGTTATTTTGTGACAGTCAAAGTGCAATACATTTGGCTAAGAATCCGGCCTATCATAGTAAATCAAAGCATATACTGATCAAGTACCATTTTGTAAGACAGGTTATCACTGAAAGGGGAGTCTCTCTTGAAAAGGTTCATACAAAGGAGAATTGTGCAGACATGTTCACGAAACCAGTTTTGTTAGAGAAGCTACGCTGGTGTTTGGCTTCTCTTGGCTTGCAGAAAAGATAAAATAATAATAACAGGGCATCAGGCTAATTGTTGTCAAGGTGGAGATTGTTGAGATTTTCTGTTTGGAGTAAAATAGGAAAAAATCTCTGTAGGTGACAACAATAGAAATTCAGTTCCTAGATTAGCTCCAGGTTGTTGGGAGATGATTAATGCCTCCTATATTTGATGTGAGTGAGTTAATGAGGTTGTTAGATTCTCTTTGCTATATAACAGGCAACCATTCGGATTGTTTGCTATGAGGGTGAGAGTTTTGTGAGGATTTCATTTTGTAATCTCCTGTTTGATTAATAAATTGTCGATGCCTATGTTGTGTGGACGTAGCCCAGATTGGTTGGGTGAACCACGTTAAATTCTTGTGTCTTGTGTGCTTGATTTATCTGCTGTGTATTTGATTTAATTCTGCTGTGCATCTGATCTCCAACAATTTTCCAATGAAAAAGAACCACACCGGATGGGAAAGGGTGGCCATAATGATTTTTTTCTATCTTTCAAGGTCTTGGTTAAGTCCTTCCCAACAATTTGGTGAGTTATTTCTATGGCTAATAGCTTGTCGGAGACATACAAAGGGAGTACATGTGGGTCTGTTGTACTTTCGTAAACTCTGATATATGTGAACCATTGTTCAGCAAAGTGGTTGCCTACTACGAGAAGGTTTGTAGAGGATTCCTTAGAACATATGGGCACCTTCTTATAAAAAATCAATTGATGTAATGGTAAAATAACACCATGGCATATATTGTAAAAATGGGGTATAAAGTGGGATTCCCACATCTGTTTGTGACTGAGATGGATGGGGTAGGGGTCTTGCGAATTCCATTTCCAACCCAAGATCGGAAACTTAGTACAGAAGCAAATAGAATCCTTGTTATAGGCACTCATATAAAATGGAGGAAGGTTCTCTGTGGAGGTGGATCTATTTTGACGATATTCAGAAATAGCAAAAGCTAGGTTATCGGATAGGATAGTGGCCCAATTCATTATATGAGAATTGACACAAGAATTGATTAAAGGGACCCATTCTATAGATGGCTTGGTATTATTAGGCAATCCATACAATCTACATAACATAGAAACTGCATAGTTATGGGGATTTTCTAAAGAAGCTATGGGATACATACCCGTCTTATCATATTTGAATTTGTTTTCTAGGACTCTCCAACCCTGAATTATCTTGAAGGGTTCTTCATTATGCTTCGCGAACTTGGCTAGGAATGATTTATCATATATATCTTGAAGGTCAGTAAGATGATACATTTGTTCAAGTCTTCAGCTTTTAATGATCCCATTAGCTCCATCTTTGAGTTCTTGAATTGTCTATCTTCAATATTGAGATTTTCCACCACGCATCTAACCATATCTATGTATGGTAGTATCTTGGCTCTTGCTCCTATTTTGTGAAGAAACGAGCAAGCAAGATATTTGAATTGAACTCCTGAGGGTTTTATTGAATCTGCTCTTGCCTTATTGACAGTAATTTTAGGCCGCTCCTCTTCAAGTCAGTTGTAGATGACTTCCCACACCGTTGCTCCTCCATCAGCACTGCAAACTGTGTCAACAAATATGGGCTATATCTTTGAAACCTCAGACTCTAAAATGCTCTGTTGCTTCTGGTTTTGCATTACCTTCCGTAATGACATCTCTTTTGAGGTTTGCCTGAAACGAAAGAGAGATATATCAGCGCACACAATAGAGGGAAATTAAGGCTAAGAGCTCTTTGAAATGACTTTGAATCATGGGAAGATTTTGAATGCGATTTTTGTGTTAACTAGCCATAACTTGAAAACATCAATTTCTCTCCTCGAGCTGCTAAACATTAATTGTTTTGTCAAACCACTTAATATTTCATTAAAAATCAATAACTTCCCACGCTTCACGCCTTATTTTCTGCATTGCGACTTTCAAATGTTGCAATATAGCATTGCCCGAAGATAATGCGAAATGTGATTGGGAAAATTGCAATATCGCATTTCACAATTTTTTAAGGGGTGACACAATGGCATGCTTTATTAATTTTCAACTTGCGAAGTGCGATCACAGAGTGTCGTGATTGGAAAATTGCAGTGGGGGTTTTATCGCATATCACATTTCGGGATTTTCTTAAGGATGATTATAATTGTCACATGGGAAACTGCGAAATGCGATTTGCGATGAAATTTTTAAGTATGGGTTGTATTCTAAAGGTTTTAAGGAAAATTTGTAGAGTTAGCATTTATTTTCAAAGGCTAAAAATTTAAAAGGATCCCCATTTATATGTCAAATATTAACTATTACTCCGTATAAATGGGGGGGTTGTTACACAGTACAACAGAAGCCTATAGCGAAGACTCACTCCTCTATTCTACAGAGGATGTCACTATTCATAACTCAAGTCTCGAATCTGATAAGCATATTTTCCATCCCCCATCATCTACAAGCCATGACTTCTTGTACCATGACTCACTTGATCAATCTACTTCACTAGCAAGGTGTTCGCATTCTCTTGATTCTCAAGCTGCTGGCTCAAATTACGATCAGGTGCAAGGCAGTTACATTACACATGGAGAGGAGTAGAAAGGTGAGGACATTATCAATCTTCCCTCTTCGATTCAAAATTGTGCGCATTGAAACAATGAGCTTCCATTCTTGAATGATTCTCAATCTTCTAATCTTGATGGAAGATCTTGTACAATTAAATCTTTCAATCAACCGCTAGTCTTAGGTAGTCATCACTCCTGTTACACAGTAATTTGTCACTGTCTCCCTGTCAGTCTCCCTACTTTGTCATGAATTCCAAATAATCATGCTCATGCTCTCTAAACTGGCCAAATGACCCACTTTGCCAAAGTATATTTCATCATCGCGACTGTTATTAAAATAACCGCGCTGACTGGCGGCTGATAGTGCAACTGATGCGCTGCCAGCGTGGAAGCACACGAGTTTTCCGCGCTGGTCGAATTTCATGAGCCAGCGCATCCTATGATTGTATTAAGTCGCGCTGACACAACCTGCTCCGTTATTAAGATGCGATGTCAGCGCTCCAGTGCAGTTATACACCCGTGCTGATCCAGTTTGGGCGAGTTTGTTCTAACAGCTAGCCTTCCAGATGACTCCAGACCTAGTTGTTGGCCTTGTGAATGTCGCCCTCCCTTCTATGGCATGTCTGTTCATCATTTGAGCCACCTTCCTTGGAGATAAGCTCATCCTCCCACCATTCATGGAGACTCCTTCTCCTATTTAAGCCTCTACCATTACCATGAGCAGCTAGTTTTTGGAGTTTGGATAGTGTGGAATTCATAGTGCTTAGAGTGCTGCTACTATTAGGTAGTTGGTGTGATGAGTGTGGATTTGATAGAGAGCTTAAGGAAGGTTGTGAGTATTGCTTGTGTGAGAGAGAGTTTTTGGCTTGGGAGAATCTACCTCCAAGGGTGAATGCTTAAGAGACTTGCTGGCTGGACCCTCTAGAGAAGGACTCAGCGTCAGAACTTTGGTTGTACCTTTCTCTGTTATTGATTAATAATAGATGACTACTGTTATGGTTCCATTCTCATTTGTCTTTGTAATGGTTAATGTGAATTACATCCTTTCTGACTGATGTATAATTACATTTATTAGATTTCACGTTTGTGTTTGTGTTTCTCTTCGTGTGTGCAGGTATCTATCTACGGGGATCGTGGAATATCGTGACCGGCAAAAGCGAAGGAGCGAGAACGACATCTCTTCATCAAACAATAGCGTTGGAATCCAAGTAGGTGTTCATTGCCTATCTTTTATATGCAATTAGGAACTTGCATAGTAGCATTGACTGATTGTTGCTAGAGCCATTCTGGGCTAGTAGGGATCGCCTCTATCCGTAGAGGGGATTTACCTCTCCAACAACTCCCATGTTTCCATATGTTGTGACGAACCCCCAAGCATATCATGTGAACTTTTGTTTTCCCGTGAAGACTCTAACTCAGATCTAGAATGTGCTTTGGTCAAAGAAGATATTCATATCGAAACTTCCTCTTCACCTCACTTTCCCGTGTGTCCTACGACTCACAACACATCCACATGCGTCAAAGATACTCCGTGTTCTCTTGTTTCTTCATCGGATGAGTTATCTCCTCAATTAACACAAGGCAGTGAGGTTGTCCATGGTAAAGTTGAAAACATTCTATCACAGAGCGTACTTCCCATTCCCTGTCATCTCTTATCTTCCATGAAGACAACTCTTCAAGTCAGCTTGCTAAAGATGAAAAATCTGGTTCAACCTATGACAAAGATCGCTGCCATCCTCAGAGCAAGTTTGAAATCAACAACAATAGCCATCCTCAAGCCATGCTTGATCCAGTTCATGCTTCAAGATGTGATTGTATAATTCTGGAAAGTTCCGGAATGTGTCAGGGAGTCAAGGCACTTCAACTTCTGTTGATGATTATATCAGGACGTGACGGCTCTAGTAAGCCCCCTGAACCCCATCAGATCTGGTTTCTCATGCACAATCTATCTATCTGCATGGTCTCAATCAATGTGGATTCTCGTGTAAAAAAAAATTGGTATTCCGAGTGTGATCTTTTATATTTTCAAGTCTTCACTTATGATTGAATCCATGAATTTGTCACAATGCACCTGTCATCATGCACATCTATTACATCAAACTCGGGTTGGGAGTGTCTGTCCCTCATGAAATCATGGAATTGTGAAGTTGATCATCTCCAAGACTATCTTTGCCAACAACCATACTTATTGAATTTTCCCTCTCATGATCAACTTATCAGTCTTCTTGTGAACCTTGCATTGCAAATCTGCCTGTCATATCTACCTCACAACGAACTTGGTTCGATTGTGCAGAGTGTTCGCAAGATTGTTCAAATTGCAAACTGGGAATCTAATGTCTCAAACAATGCATCATATCATTTCCCTATCTTGGGTGACTTTCATTTGACTTATCATTTTCCCATCAGCACGTCTGATGACAGTTGCTACACACACTCTGATCTCCATTGTTTACCATCTTTCTCTTCAAACTTTTTTCAAGCAGGTGAGGCACTTCAGCCTACCCTGATGGTTATAGCAGGTCCTGACTGTCTTGGCATGACTATTGAGAATGATTAGATTTAGTTTTCCTTACAATATTCCCATCATGATCCCATGTCAAATCGAGAATTCATCCTCTCAAAATCATGAGGATTTCCAAACAACCATCAAGAATTTTATGATCCAATCACTGAATGGTTGGAACAATCTTACTTGGAAAGCCATGTTGTAGGCAACAAGTTTCAATCCTTCCTTGCGCTTGCTAAGAAGCTCACTCTAGACAAGGACGCATCCGTAAGAAGATTCCGAGATTTTTTGGAAAGTGGCATCCATCGAAGAGGCAAGAATGTGTATTGGGTTGTTGTGACACATCTTTCTGCCCATAGGCAAGACCTTCCTTCCTATGTGCAAGTTTTTTAAGTTTTTGTATTTTCTGTTGCACACTAATTTTTATCTGTTTTAATCACTTGTAAATTTTTGGATGTAGGCTGGGAACGATTATGGTGGCTTCACTAGAAATTTCATTTCATGTAACCATGACCGTTGAGTTATTAGGATAGGAGTAGGATTAGTTGCATCTCAGTATTCCCTTCCTTGCATTCGTATTCCATCATGGTTTTCTTATTTTTGTTTTACGTCCTGTTTGCTTTGACCATTTTTATTTCTTGTATTCTAGTGTTGTTTTCTTGTTGTGTACTTCTTTCCTCTTGTCTTTATTTTTCCTTTCTTGTTGGGTTTTCCCTTTTGTTTTCGCTATGCAAATAAGTGTTGTGCCTACACTGTGTTCTAGTTTATGAATGGGTATGTGGTTGAAATTCAAAGAGTTTTGTGACACTACAACGCTTGGCTAGTCCTGTGCTTGTCTTCTTTTTGCTTGGTTGTAACTTCTAGCTGATGAAGTATTGACAAAAAATACGATCCATCTGTAAGGAAAGTTTTGGTTGAACCATGAACCTGTGTCCAGTCTAGGAAACCTTCTGCTTATACTCAGTTTTTTTCTTTGGTGTGTTCAAGCTTATCCAACTAGTAGAAACGGAGAAGGTGAAAATCTAAATGAGAAAACTTGAATCAGAGGTCTTTATATTCTTCTCGGAAGGAATAACCTCTCCTGCTCTCAATAAGTTGGGATCCCTCTTCCACCCAAAAAATAAATAAGTTCCTATGAACAGTTCTCTTTAAAAAAAAAACTAACAAAGGTGAAAGAAGAGAAAGGCTTCCTACACAGAGAGGTGAAGTAGAAAACTCCACTGGGGTACTATCCAGGATCACTGGTAGTGGAGCAATGCTTGTGTTCCTGTGTGACTCTGTTGGGGTACTATCTAGGCTTGCTGGTAGGGGAGAAACACTTGAGATGAAAAACTATACTCTAAAAATCTTAATCTCGCGAACCAAATTAACCTTCTCAATTTGAAACACTATGATCTGAATGAATTTTTTGTTGTGTTCAACTGAGTCTGTACAAATTCAACTGTGTCTATCCATGGGGTAAGTGGGGAAGCTGAAGTAATCCACACAACAAATCAATACTCCCTGAAAGACCAAGGCCCTGCACTGGAAACGAACCAAAAAAAAGAAGCTGGTATTCAACAAGCGTGTTACCAAGTGTTGTAACAGCTACAACACCCTCCAAAATTTTGGTTTGCATCCAAAATTTGGAGCCTTCCTTGAGTTTTCCATTGATGGTTGCAAACACTCAAACTCATTGCATGAGCTCTTGCGAAGTCTTTTAACCCTTTCCCTTTTTTGGCTAACAATCATCTTTTGGCATATTTATTTCTTTGTCATTCTTTTGATCTTGTTGTGGTGATTTCGAAGGTTTGTCTTTGTGTGTTTGGGTTTTCTTATCTATGTGAACACCCTTTGAACTCATACAAAAAGTTGTAACCACTATTGTGCAAGTGTCGTCACGGTCGTCCAAAGGTCTATCTCAAGTGTCGCGCTTGTTGCTTTCAACTCTAAGACAGTCTCACCAAGGGCATGTTTTGTCTTGTTGTATTGGTGGTCTGTGTTGTCTCATCGTCGAAGTATGCTAAGTGTATGATCACAATGTCAAGTCTGCACAAGTTCACTTGCTTTCAACACTTAGCCATTTTCCTGAAAATTTGTCCGATCAGACAACCCTCTTCCAATGGACCTCGACTAAGATTCACTGCGCAATCTCAGCCCTCCATGACCTTGCTCTGCTACCCACAACTGTGTAGTTCTTGAGGCTATCCTCCAGGTTAGTTGAACTGTGCAATCTTAGAGGGGAGCAACCTCTCTGCCTCCTAGAACTGTGCATAAATTGCCTTTAAGTCCAAACTAAATTACACATTTCTCAAGCACAATCATCAAGCCTCCATTTGGTTTTCTGGAACCCTGTACTGCACTAAGATCTGGATATGTACTAGTCTCCAAAACTACACAAACATGCCTAGATGATCCCTTTGATGCCTTGCTCTATATTTCCTTAAGAAATTGTGGAATCATGTCTAGTAGGTCCTCTGCTGCCTTGCTTTGCACTATTCTCCAAAACCACGTAGTCATGTCTACTAGGTTCTCTAATGCCTTGCTCTTCACTTCCTTCAGAAACTACACAGTCATGTCTAGCAAGACCTTTGCTACCTGTTCTATACTTTTCTCCAAAATTGAGCAATCATGCTTAGAAGGTCCCTTGCAACCCTGTCTTGCCTTGCTCTTGAAAATTGGACAAAACTAACCAACATGTCCCCTACAACCTTATCATGCCTTGCACTTGAAAACTTCATAGAACTGCCGAACATGTCCCCTACAACCCTGTCTTGTCTTGCCTCTAGGAACTGTGTAGAAGTGCCCCTCAGGGTCCCATGTTGCAGCTCCCACTGGTGTCCTTCACTGCGCAATTTTTCCTCCCAGTGGTCACTGCGTATTTTTTTCCAATAGTGTAGGCTATCCTCCTGGAGTTCCTCATTTCGGCCTGAGCTATAATCTGTGCTGTCTCAGTGAGTTGTCCTACCTCCCTGTCACATGGAACACGAAAAACATGCGTCATGCTAGACTAGGATTTTTTGGATTTGATGTCATCTTGTCATGAGTGAATTGTAGAAACAGGTACACGAATAGATCATGGTGAGATGACAAATGGGATGAAGATTGAGCGCACATGGTAGAAGACTTGATTGCAGTTGGATGGACGTACCAAGAACATCAAGAAACAAGCAATAGGAATACATGCATTGAACCATCATGCAAAGCTAAGATCATTGAAGACTCCGCAACATTAATCCATATGGAGGAGAAGACAAAGCACACCAAGAATACTTCCATCACTCAACATCTCAACAGCTTCACATGGACACCATAGTCATCCAGTACATGTCAGAAGTGTCATGTCAAGTTGTGTCATGGGCTGTGTTGGCCACATCACCACTATGGGCCATATTTGTTGTAACAGAATGTAATGTAAAGTGAAATTCCAATGGACACACACAAGAATTTGAAGAGTCATGTCAGTTGAAAATTCATAGGAAGTTAAATGGTCATGAGGGTAGTCCAAGAGTCACAAGGGTGAAGATCCACCCTTGGCTATATATACCCCTCCCATTATATGAGCAAGGCACTTTTCACCTTGGCTCCTCCCACATAGTCTTGAGAGTCTATAGTTTGTTCTTTAAGGAGAGAAGAGTGGCTCCAATGTTCCACTATTGGGACTAGTGATGTATGGTGTACAAATGTGTCTTGGGACATTTTATTAGCCTATTAAGACAACATTTTTTTACACATGTTTTGTAGATGTTTGTAAGACTACTCTTTAAACATTTGTAATGCATGTTTGCTTAACCTATACTAAGATAGTTGAACTACTTTGGTTATTTTAGTACTTAAATTGTTGAAGATGTGTTGTATTGCTTATCACTGTTGTATCATCCCTGTGGACTACTCCGTGGGATACTAGACAGACCACCTTTGTGTGTTGGTTATCACCGCTATCACATCCTTGTGCACTGCTCCGTGGGATACTCGACATACCATCTTTATTTTTTGGTTATAACGATCATCACATCTGTGTGGACTACTCCATTGGGTGGTGTACATGTTGTCCCCTTCACCTCGGTTCTAATGACTGCTGCATCCGCAGTGGACTATTCCACTGGGTGTTGGATAGACCTTTCTAGGTCACGTATGTCTCTTCCTCGATGGTACTAATACCTCTCATTTAGATGCTCACTTTACTCTCCCCCTTTGTAGTAGAAGAACCTTGACATGGTTACATTACGCACTCACTAGGCACACGTACCTTTTTGTTTGAAGATACCAACATAACACTCTCATGTGCTGACAACTAGAGCCAAGGAAGATCTCTAAGTATATGGCAACCGAGCCTTCATACTAGATGGGACTCCTACACCAAATGGTGTGAGGTCTAGTTGGGACTTCACATTAGGGAGATCCCCTTTGTTGGTGGTTCCAACATCATCAACATGAACCTAAACCTACCATATTATACCATTGAACAAACTTGAACCATGAACCCTTCTCTCCTGCGAGTTTACCATCCAAATAGACCTTCATCTCAGATATCAGTTGTTAATTAACAGATCAATGAAACACATAAAACATTGCTAAAACACAAACTTTGAAGTGCATAAAATAAGAAACACAAATATACATTGTTCACCCAACTTAGGCTACATCCATGGAGAAACAATCAATCCTTCATTTTATATTATCTAATGAAATGAAGAGATACAACTTACAATAGATCTGTTGCAATTTCCTCTTCGCTCTCTCATAGTCTCCTCTCTCTTTCTCACTCAGAATAATGATACACAGTTTCAATACAATTCCTTCATATAAATGAAGGTTTGCATTCTATGGGAAAAAATCCTAGATTAACTAACATAAATTCTATCGTTAGATCATCCACCTAATGAGTGACCCAAATTGACTACGAAATTACAATATTTTACAAGAATTTTTTTCATCTATTTTGAGCTTCAAGGACACTGCCCTTGAAGCCTCGTCCAAGGGAGCTCATAAAATCATCATTTCCCCCCACTAGGTCACCCTTCTGATGATCATATGGGTGGCATTGCCTCGTTATTGGGAACAAGGATCCAATGTGGTTGAAACAAAAAAAACTTTGTACAATCAAGAAGATAATTAGGTTGCACACCCAACAGGGTTGTGATGAAACATACTAAAGTCGAAACATTATTTAGCCTAGGCTATCAAGTAAACTTGATTTTAGAATAAATAGTTAAAAAGTTGTGATTGGAAACCAAGCCTCATCCAAAACTCTACCCTCTTCGTTGGGTACATGACAAAGAAAAAATTCATGTAACCAACAAATGTAGGGTTAGGTTTGTTATTCCATCAAAACATGTAGATGAGGTTGATATAGATGTTGTACCGTTGGATATATGTGGCATTGTTTTGGGGAGTCTGTATTTGTATGATAGGAAAGTTGTCTTCTTCCAGCATGAAAACAAATACCATCTCATAGAAGATGAGGTGGAGTATATTATCACATCCCATTGTTTGAAGATCAATGCAAATCTTGTTAGTGCAGGTCAAATGAAGAGGCTTATTAAATCCAACAAAAGTTGCATGCTCATGGTTGTGAGAACAAGGGATGTGAAAGCATTTGAAGCTTTCGAGGGTTGAGATCTGACTCACAAGAAAGAATTGTATGAAATTATCTCTAATTATGGTGGGATGTTTCAGGAACCAAGTGGGTTTCCTCTAAAAAGAGAGATTCAACATGAAATTAATCTCCAACAATATGATCCTTTACCTAATGTGGGTATGTACATGTTGTCAGTTGTTGAAATGGAGGAGATTAAGAAACAAGTCGAGGAATTGTTAAACCAAGGGGTCATAAGACCTAACTCTTCTCCTTGTGGTTCATCCATAGCATTGATGCCAAAGAAGGATGGCACATGGAGGATGTGCATGGACTATCGGTCACTCAACAAGATAACAGTAAAAAACCGTCGCCCTCTCCCTCACATTGATGATTTATTAGATCAATTGAAAAATGTTATTTATTTCAGCAAATTAGATTTGCGCAGTAGCTACCACCAAGTTAGAATTGCATAATAGGATGTATGCAAGACTACATTGAAGACAAAATAGGGAATGTTTGAATGGTTGGTGGTGCCATTTGGGCTATGCAATGCTTTGGCCACATTTATGAGGGTGATGAATGATATCTTTAGGCATTTTCTTAAACATTTTGTGCTTGTGTACCTTGATGATATACTTGTTTTTAGTAGAAATTGGAATGATCTTGTGAATCATGTTAAGAAGGTGCTTGATATTTTGCAAAAGGAAAACCTATATGTTAAAATGTCCAAGTGTGAATTTGGCAAGACTTCTTTGGTTTCTTTAGGTCATATTGTTAGAGGAGGACAATTGAAAATTGACCCTTCAAAAGTTAATGTGATTGTTAATTGGCCTAAAACTATCACTGTAATAGAAGTAAAAAATGTTTTGGGTGCAATGCAATATCGAAGAAGGTTCATTGTCAACTTCTCTATCATAATGTCTCCCTTGCATGATTTAACCAATGTGAAGCATACTTTTTAGTTGGGTGGAAAGTAAAAGAAGGATTTAGACACCTTGAAAGAGAAGATTAGTACCACACTAGTCTTAGTCTTTCCTAACCTCCAACAACTTTTTGAATTTGAGACAGATGCTAGTGGTTACGCCATGGGGGCAATGTTGATGCAATAGAGGAAACTTATATGTTATCATTCAAAGACTTTCCCCCAAGTTGTTGTGAATTAGCTCACTTATGAAAAGGAGTTGTATACTTTAGTGTAAAGAATCAAGAAATGGAAACATTACTTGATTGGAAAGGAGACAATTATTCATACAAATCACTAGCACTTGCAATACCTCAAATCGCAAACCAAGTTCCAGCAGACACATCATTTCAAGCGGATGGGATTTGTTCAATATTCTTACTTGGTAAGCAAATACAAAAAGGGCACAAGCAACAAAGTAGCAAATATGCTCTCTCGTTGTCCTATTTCTACATCTTTTATTTTGCAAAATGCTTCTTTGTATCATGAAAGTTATGTTGTGTAATATGTTGTTGATGAAGATTTCTAGAAGATTTATGAGAAGCTAACCCATGGATCTATCGTAGGGAAAACCCAACAACCTCCATTATTTGAAATAATGGGGACCCTTTCCATTAATTTTTGGCTAAACACCTTTTATGATTTTCATTTAAGTTAATTGTCTTACAATTTTATCATTTTTTCATTTTCGTCGGATTTATGTTTTGATTATTTTTTTGAATCAGATTTTTCATAAGCTTTCCATCGATACTTGTTTCGCCTCATTTGGTCAACCGGTTTGTAAATGACACTATTTTGAAGTTCGATCATTTTCTCGCATGGACTAAAATTGTAAATAAATGTATAATATTTCATTTTTTGTAACTAATTAAATTCAATAGTCATTCATTGTAAATATTGACTTTTAGTTAAATTTGATTAATTTTTCATTTTCTCACTAACGGTCCGGTTACACAATAATTTGTCACCATTGGTCACCGTCCCTATTACCCCTTTCCCGTACTTTGGAGGACTCATTCCGGGACCTGTGAGCAGTGACATAACTTAAAAACACTTGCATTATGTTCCCCTAAGTATGAACTTCATGTGCCCTGAAGACACCTCCTGCAAAATATCCCTGAAAAGTGCTCTTTTTCCACTAGCGCAGGTCCACAGTGTGCTACGCGTGCCAATGAAGGAGATCCTCAAAAGAAGGCACGCCCATTGGCGCTCTGTCTTAGAGTTACACCCGCGCCAACCAAGTTTGGAAAAGATTTTTACACAAACGCGCGCCCGGATGTTTTTTCCCTTCAAGTCATGAAGTCTTTTGAGGATAAAGCTGATCTTCTAGATGTCGAGATTCATCATTTATCCCTTACATCTATCCACAGCGGCTTTTTGGAGGTAATGCCAATCCATAATGGGTGTCTTGATGCATTGTATCTTCCTCCCCTTCTCCATCTATAAAAGTTTGTCCTCATGCATTTGACAAGCTAGTTTTTGGGTAGTGGTGATAACGCTTGTCTTGAGTGATAGTAAGAGTCTTGAAGCATAGGGAGGTTATGCTGCCGGAAGTCTGAGCTGTGTAGTTATAATCAAAGAGAGAGAAAGGTCTATTGCAAGACATATGTAGCTGCTCGCCCAGCCAGAGGAGAGATTCAACGTCAGAACTTTGGTTGTATTTTTTTCTGTTGATTATTCATTAATAAACGACTATCGTTATGGTTCCGATCTTATTGTTCATTATGATGATGTTTGATCTATGTCTTTTCTGACCGATGTATAGTTGTATTTAGTGGATTTTATGCTTGTATTCGCTTCGTTCTTTGCATGTGCAGGTATCCATTCGCGGAGATCGTGAGGATCGTGACTTGCCGGAGCAAGGGAACGAGAGTATCAACTCGTCTACGACACTAGCGTTGGACTCCAAGTTGGTTCTCATAATCCACTTTCAATTCGCAACTAGGAACTTGCATGGTAGCGTTAATTGATTCTTGCTAGACCCATTTTGGGCTAGTGGGATCGCCTCTGTCCGCAGAGGGGATTTACCTCTCCAACAATCCTACAAAATGGCTCAGCTAAATCATAGAATCAATGAAAACGCATTTCAGAATCTTGATAATTTACTCCAATTTATTATTTTGAATAAATTATGAAACTCAAAATCTCAAAATTACAAAATGACTATAGTTCAATTTGTAAAATTAATAATTCACATAAATCCCACTCATCTTTATTAATTTGATGATGATGATGATGATGATGATGATGGTTAACGTCCGCTGAGACCAAATAATGATCTATCGGACCTCAAAAGACAAATTATTTATTTTGATTTAAGATTTTATTCCTATGCTCAAAAAGCTTGGAGAGAAGCCTCCCGAGTTCACTATAATTTTGGCATTGTAAAAGGCTAGGAAGGTCAGTATTGTAACAGAGGTTGTGAAATTGAGATCTAATGTGGTTGTAAGTAGGGCACTCTAAGAGGAAGTGGTTTTCATCCTCGATGCTCCTATTCTCACAAATATGGCAGATCATTTCCATCCATGGTGTTTTAGGAACTGCCCGGCGGCCAGTTTCGCTATGGAGCTCATGAGAATTCGTTCTAATCTTTGCTATATTAATTTTCTTTTTTGAGCTAGTTAGAATAGAGAGATACTTTTGATCTTCAAGGGTGGGGTTGATGACCTTCTTATAATAACTTAATTTTCTTTTAGACGCTAAATCTTTCTCACACCACAATTTTTCTTTGAACTTAGAAGTAACAATATCTTTAATGTTATTTATGTTTTGCAAAGCATCATTCTCATTGATCTCCCAATAGTTTAACCAGGCCTTTGTGTCCTTATGCCATCCCCGGTTAAGCCTTAGGTGATTTTGGCTGGAATTTAAAGCTAGTTTAGGAAGTCTATGATTGTTTATGTTATTGAGCTTGTGCTTGTACATCAGAAACCTGAGCATAGCTAGGCTCTCAATAGAAGAAAGACCTGCTTCTATAAGGAGAATAGGATAGGGTGTATTACTTTTAATTTTCAGGTTATAAGTTATAAAATGCTTCTGGATTTGCTCAATCTTCCTCCATGATTCTCTGGAGATGCTGCAGCCCCAAACTTCACAGCCATATAAGATAACAGGAGTGACTAAAGTTTCAAAGAGGAACTTCTTTTTATCCCACATTACGAGGTTTGCTGTTTTACAATTATTTTCAAGACCAAAATAAGCTTTCCATCCCCCATTGATCCTTTTCTCAATGCTATGGTTCCAGTTGAGCTTGTGATGGATATCAATTCCTAGGTACTTGTAAGAATTCACTTCCTCCAAGTTATTATTGTCATACGTAAAATTAGCGCAAGTGTCCTTCTTAGATTTGATAATCATAACTTTTGTTTTGTCTGTGTTAACAGTCATACCCATGGTAGAGCAGAAATCCTTAAGAAGCTTGAGTTGCTTATCAAGATCAGAAGGGCACCTTGCCAAAAGAACAATATCGTCAGCATAGAGAAGAAGGATAATGACTATCCCAGCTAAGATTGTGCCACCACATCCTGCTTCTTCTAAATAACCTTCGATCTTATCGATGTAAATGCCAAATAAAGTAGGGGAGAGGGGGCAACCTTGTTTAACTCCGATGTTACACTTAATATCTTTTGACCACCCCTCATTGCTCTTTAGCTTGGCAATTACGTTCTCGTATAGCCTTATAGCAGCAGCTCTTAACTCAAGAGGAACCTTTAGCTCTTCTAACCTATTCCAGAGGTTGTATCTAGGAACCGTATCGAACACCTTTCTAAAGTCTACAAAGCAGCAAAATAAATTGGATTTATCATTACGACATTCCTCCGCAATGATCCTTAGCGTAACAAGGTGGTTAGTTGTTGAGTGATGCCTTCTGAAACCTGCTTGGCCTTTAGCCCGCTTACCTTCACTTTCAAGCCATATGCTTAACTTTTTTTCCATAATACTACCATATAATTTGGCTAAGAGAGGGCTGATCATAATTGTTCAATAGTTAGAGGGGTTATTTGTATCTCCACTTTTAAAAATAGGGATAATGAGGCTCTCAGTCCAAGGCTTAGGGAACCCTTGCTTAACAGCTTGATTGAAAAGCTTGTGGATGTGGGGGATGAGGACAGGGCCTCCAATTTTTAAGATTTCTGCCTGGTACCCTTCAATGTCCTTAGCTTTCCCATTCGCGAGGCGATTAACCCCAAACTTAATGTCTTCTAAAGAGAAGACTTCTTTCATTGTGAGCAGGGTTTCCAAATTATCCGTGACATTAGGAGATTCATAAAGCTTTTTAAGATAAGAATTCCAATCATGAAGAGCAATTTTATTATTATCCTTAGTCTTCTTGGTCAGAATCTGCCTCCAAAATTTCTTAGGAGCTACCTTAGAGAGGTGTAAGAGATTCTCCTGTTTTTGACGAATGTACTGCCTCTTTTTCCTTTTAATTAGGGCTTTGTATAATCTTATCTTGTCCATTTTAAGAGAATCATTAACAGCTTCCTTAATTGCTCTCCTCGCATTTTTACAATCTTTGTCATACCAAGGATTGGTTTTGCTATTTCTTTTATTATTTGAGACTTCAATTGAGAACTTTTTAATAGAATATGAGAGGGTTGTAGTAAATTTATGATATAGGTCTTCTATATTATCTATGCTAGATAAAGGAGGCAAATTAGTTTTTAATTCATTTAGAAAGAGGTCCTTTTTATTTTTATCAAATATTAAGTTCTTTTGGTTGTAAGTATTATTTTCTATGGGAACTCTATGCATGACAAAATTGAGGGTTATAAGTAAAGGCCTATGATCGGAGTCAGGCTCGTGGTCGTTTAAGATGTCGAAGTTTATCATTTCGTTGTATAATGGAAGATCGGAAATAACGTAGTCTACCACGCTGCTACCAAGTCAATGGATGCAGGTCATCTTGCTGGAATTGGGCCACTTTTTTAGACCGTTGCAAATTATGAGATCCTGAGCACTATAGAGCTTGACAAGCTCTGACCCAAACAAATTTTCCCCGAGGTCTTCAGAGCTCCTTTTGTATCTACTAGCCAGGGTAGGGTCTTCGTCTAACCAAAGAGGATTAGGGTTGGAACAATTGCTTAGAATAATAGCTTGGTTGTTTGAAGTTCGGGCATTGAAGTCACCTATTAAAAGGATATTACCATCATTCCTTAGGCTAGAAATATCGTTCTCTAAACTATTGTAAGGGTTAGTTTTATCTAGGTTCTTCTTCTTATAGAAGTTAGAATTAATGGGGGGGAAATAACATATAGCTATGTAGGACTTTTTATTATTAATGTCTCTGATCTCTAACCAACTAAATTGGTTGTAAGGGTCGTTTTTATAGAGCCTAACATAGGGGGAGATGTTCTTCTTAATGTAACAAGCTATTCCCCCAATGCCTCTACGGGAGGATCGCTTGTTCCATGTAGACCATAGCATAAAGCCATCTATGTTAGGGACCTTAGATTCTTCGTGTTCCCAAGTTTCAACAAGCAAAATAATATCAACATCATTTGGAATCCAACTTAGCTTGGGGCCTTTGTTCCATGGGAAGCCCCGACAGTATGGGAAGCCCCGAAACCAAGATCAGAAAAAACCAATAAAAAAATGTTATCGCAAAAATCATATCACGAAAAAACTTCTCGCAAATTTTAAACCTCAACGTTTTCAACAAAACAAAAAATGCGACATGGCCGATGTGATCGTAACTCCGAAGTTATGTTTCGTTTTCAATTCATTTAAAATGAATCGAGGGTGCTTAATATATGTGTAAATACGTTAATATAAAATATATATATATATTAAATATTAATAATTTTATTAAATTAATTTTAATATAATTAAATTAATTAATATTTAATATATAATTAATTTAAATAATTGTATATATTTAGTTATTTAAACCACTGATAAGAATTAATAATGTAGTTATTATTAATTGTGATTAATTAATTAATAATAATAATTTAATTTAGGATTAGAATTTATTTAACAAATTCTGATTATTTGGCCTATGCAATAGAGTTTCTAAAAGTTTGCTAGATTTAATTCATCAAATTTGGAGACTCATAGATTGAGTTTTACTTGGTCAAATGAGGCCGAGGACAACTCATTGGAGAGATAAATCATGGAGAACATTTACGAGGAGGTTTAATTAACATATTTGATCATTTATTGGGTCTAAAATCCAACAGAAGATCAAGCTCAAAATTTTTAAATAAAACTAATTTTCCCGAGTTTTATTTTCTGTATTTTTAGTTGCCCAGAGCTCTTTTGAATGAAAATCCATTCGTCAATGATATCTTTGGCCAATAAAATCATCACAAGAATCAATAGAAAGACCATATTTCTTTTCCAATTATTGATTTAATTGAATTTGATTAGATTTGTTTTAATTTTAGATTTGGCATTTTGATTTTATTTTTGCATTTTAATTTTGTTTGATTTGATTTTGCAGGAAAACAGTTGAAGAGATGAAGAGAAAAAATCTCAATCAATGAGAAGGCTCCAGCAATACATGAATGGAATTTTTAGCCAATAAAAATTGATTAAACAGATTTCTTCTTCAACAAACTTTCCTATTTTGAATTCTTTTGTAAATATTATAAATAACAAATTGTAGAATGTAATAAAGGCTTCTCTCCTATGCAATTCTGGAATTATAAAAGAACTGATGTAATAGGGATTTAGAGTTGTAGGTGGGAGGTGTGAAAATCTGAGATCTAGGGATTATTGAGGATTTTTCTTTTGCATTCTGAATTATGTGTGATGGGCAGAGTTTGCACTTCTATGGCTCTTGTTGTAACAACAGAAATTCAAGCAATGTAAAGGACGATTGGAGACTAGAGCCAGAGAAATGGATTCAATAAATTGGTATTTCTAATACTACTGTTTTAAATACTAGTTTCATTTTATGATGGCAACAATGTGTCATTTTATACATATTTGTGCACTTTTGTCAGTGTGAGTAATTTGTCTAAATCATATGTTATTATTTATCTCTGCTCTTATGGGTTGAATTCTGATTTCTGAGTAACTATTTACTCATAAATATGCCTTTTAACATTGGTTTAAAAAATAATAATATGTTGTGAACTTCTTCTTCATGTTATTGTTTAATTATTCGAATTATTAATTAAACAATCAATATCATTTTTGTGAACTTCTTCCTAAATTTTGTTGGTTGATTATTTCATTAAAGAGGTCTCTTAATAGAATGTGACTTGGTATTCATAATGTAAGTTAATTGAACTGCTTCATTAGCTTGATATTCATTATAAGCTAGACATTTAAATCTCAATCATTTAAATATCTTGCTCTCAGTTGTGTTAGATCTATATTTTCCTAATTGAGATAGGATTAAGATTTAGTTAATTTTGCTTGCATTATAAAATAAGTTTGCATTTAGGTTTAATTTTACATTGTTATAAGTCCTCTTCCTAATAAGGAAAACTTTAGTTTTGGTTTGGCTGAGCCCCAGATCAGCTTAAGGATCACTTTCTTGCCTGATCAGTAAGAGGGTTGATATTATGTCTCTTCTCCACTGGTGGATGAAAGTCATATTGTAAGCCATTTTGTAGATTGAGAGAAGGTACTTGAACCTACTTGAACCAGTCAGAACCACCATTCCAAATGGAAAAAGAGTTGCCTTAAGGTCTGGATCGGGTGGTCATCCCCCATGTTGTTGCAGCAAATTTCGACGCTTCAATAGGATCACAAGTAGACAATTACCATTTGCAAGGAAAACTCTTGTACCATCTAGGACAACTTTGTATTCCCACAAATGAAAGGGTCCATGTAATTAGAGAAGCAGACACTTCTCTTGTGTCAAGTCATTTGGGTGTAGGGAGTACTATGTCTCATTTGTAGAGGTTTTTCTATTGGCTTCATATGAGAGAATTTGTATCAAAATATGTAAATGGATGCATGATGTGTTCTATTTGTAAGCCCACTAATAGAAAATTGGGGTTATACAAACCACTCCCTATTAATTGTCGTCCTTGGGAAAGTCCCTCTATGGACTTTGTTTGGGGTTTGCCTTTGTCTAGAAAGGGTCATGATTATTTGTATGTCATGGTGGATAGGTTTAGTAAGATGTGTATCTTAATGCCTTGTAAAAAGCATATTACTATTGAGGAGACTACTTAACTCTTCTTTCAGTATGTCTGGGTTTACTTTGGTTTGCTCAAATCCATTGTATCTGATCAAGATTCTTGATTCCTTGGGGATTTTTGGACAAGTTTGTGGAAAATGATAGATACCAAACTAAAGAGGAGCATGACATTTCATCCAAATACTTACAGAGAAACAATGATCATTAACCGAATAGTGGTTCACTTGCTTTGAGGCTATTGTGGCAAACATCCCAAGTTGTGGGATGAGCAACTTCCTTATGTGCAACATGCATTATAATAGGTCAATGTAGTCATCTACTCAAATCTCACCATTTGAAACATGATTTGGGTACCTTCTTAAAGATCCACTAAACATGGTCTTTGGGAAGGATGAAGATTCAAGCGAATGAAGTGACAAGGAAAAAGTTCACAAGTTCATTTAATGAATCCAAGTGATCCATCAAACAGTGCAGGAACATTTGGAGGAAAGTCAGGCTCGATACAAAGCTTGTCATGAAAAACATTGATTTGATCACCAGTTCCAGGTTGGAGACACAACATGGCTCCATATTAGCAAGGAAATAACATAGGGGGAAGACAAGAAATTGATACCAATTTGATATGGTCCGTTTACCATCTTAGAGAAGATTGGAGGTAATGATTTTCACCTTGACTTGCCCACATATATTTAGAAGTACATGGTGAATGTTGAAAATTTGAACCTATATGGATCGTTTATGATCAGGGACAGAGATGAGATTGGACAGGTACCTTCAGTGGATGATTTTCCACCAGAATGCTTGGACAAACTACTTGAAGACAACATTCTTGATAGGAATAATATGACCTCATGATGAAGAGATGTGGAATACCTTCGTGTTGGTTTCAAAGGGATGCATCCAAGTAAGTACCGATGGATTGAAAAGGAGAAAGTGAGGGAGAAATTCCCTTACTTTCTAGTTGATTGATAAGGCTTTTGGAGGCCCAAAATCTTCTTAATGGGGAGGAATGATCCAAGAGGATCCCAAAAGGCCACCTTGTGACTAGCTAGTTGGGTTGGGACTGGGCCAACCATAGTAGGAAACTTCGCAAGAATTTTAGTTGTGATTTGTTTGGAAATTTGGCCAATTTAGGGGTTGGTTTTGGCGAACAAGTGTCTCACCCTCAATGGTCAACATGTCAGTAAGTTATAACTGGTAAATGGGTTAGCGGGCTGCGAACTTCGCAGACCCACCAAACCCAAATCCAAACTAGTGAATGGAATGTTTTACATTGGTTCTCTATTTATATATTTAAAAAAAAGAATGGGAAGGTCTACAAGTCAAACTCGTGACCTTCGAGCGACTCAACAACTCAACTTACCCGTTGTTAGCAATGCGCTAGTTGACATGTTGTTTATAACACTCGGGGATATTGTATTTAAATAGGTCATTCGACGCCAATGGGGGGAAAAACATGATGGGTAGCGTGAAACCACTCAATGTTGGAACCGAGCACACAGGAACCATGCCTAGGGTAGAACCCAATGGCACACTTTATGATGCAAAGTAATATTCTAGAGCATATTCTTGAAATATTACTAGAATATGATTGTGGGAGAATCTATAGGGAATATTTTAGATTCCCTAGAGGCTGAGGGGTCACAGTGATAGAAAGTGGTCAACTATATAGTCAAATTTCACAATTTTTTGCCACGAATATGATGGTGTGATCATTTTTCTGATCTGAGCAGCTCATTTTCAGGCCATCCCTAGATATGGATGTATAAGATATATGTTTCCATGTAGTCATTTGATTTTTGTTGAGATTAATGAAGAGGCCTCCCCACTATTGAAGCAAGGCCGAAAGATGTAGCCTACACTGGAAGAGCTTCATTATCAAGCTCTTTGTGTTCTTTGTCTTGATGGTTTTCTTTATTTTTCCTCTTCTTTAAAGTGTATGCATATGCAGTTTTTCATGCTCCTTTACATGCAATTTTGAATACATCAATGAAGTAAAGATCTGAGATCAAGTATCATCATGATTGTAAACACAAAAAAAATAAAGGTTTTGATAAATAAATCTGAAAGCTCACTTATGATATTTTTTCAAATAGATATTTATAGCAAGCTCAATTTGAGCTATAGTGTTGAAAAAGGGATAAATGGAGGGTGGAAAGCTTATTATGGGCTTAAAAACAAGTGTAAATTAGTAAACCTTTGACTATGGATAAGAAAAAAATTGTTTGATACTCCCATCTTGCATGTTAGATTATATATATGTGAAGTTTGGGGTTGAAATATCTTTGGGGTCACTGGAGAGAGATAAAGCAAATCTAAAACAATTTTATAACTTATAATCTTAATATTAAAAGCAATACGTGCCCTATTCTATCATCCTCATAAAAGAGATCCTACAAAGTTTGTATTAGTAGTTTGGTGCCTACAAAGATATGTTATAAGGAAATTTTCATTTATATCCTTTGTACCATATGTGAGATTGTTTGGTTATGATTCATGAATGTTTATACAAGTAAGAAATTGTCTTATATTGATTCTCACACCACCTCCTACCTAGTATAAGTGTGAATCCAACAAATGCATGACTATGGCTAGGTACTTAATGTACAAGAGAAAGATAAACAACTTGGATGACAAAAGGCTCTCAAAATTACTTCCAACTCCAAAGAAACCATATGATCACTCAAGTGAGGATGACGTCAAGATGCCAAAAATTTACTAAATCATTGGGGAATACATGAAGATGCCATTCTATAGGATATCAATAATATTTAAAATATCATTACATCTAAATTAAAGAAAGGTTGTGGTATGAAACAAACTAGAAAATAAAAGGAAGCTAAGATACTACAAGAACATTGTGAGACCTCATCTAGAAAATCAAAAGTATATCTTAGTTGTAACTAACACAAAGAAGAAAATGAGCGTTGGTAAAATTTGAATAAACTCCCATGATCTACATAGTGAAACTGCGCATTGGACACTTTCTAAAACGCCATGGAATGGAATAATATGTCATTTTCTTGATATTAACAGGGTTGAAGATGAATGATTCTTTCTCATACATTGAATTTTTTTATAGTGAAACTAAATTTCAATTTCAAAATATCTATTATAGTACCAACCTTCCTAACCTCTTTAAATCATCAAAACTATGTGATCTTGGAATGTTTCTCTTTAAATCATCAAAATTATGTGATCTTGGAATGTTTCTCTTTAAATCATCAAAATTATGTGATCTTGGAATGTTTCTCTTAATGTTTTTTTAGAAGAACAATATAATTTTAAAGAAAACCTCTTACCATTTTTAAGATTCTATAAGAATTCTAATTATGTGGATATGAATGCTTATTTTGAAAAAAAGCTTCCAAGGTTTAATTTAATTATCAACAATTATTAGGTGGATAGTAAGGATTCAACCTCCACAAAATATTCTTGAAATATTCTTAATAGTATTCACAAATAAAAGATTAAGATTTATCCAAAGGTATTATGCTCTTTCTGCCCTTTTAATTAAATTGATTAAGTTAAAAAATGTCATATCAACAATTGTCATATGAAATGAATTATGATTTTATAGACATGTCGTATTGACCTATTTAGACATTAAGAATCTCAATGGGAAAGTGAGAGATCATATATTAATTTATTTTATAAATAATAATAATAAATATATAATTAATTATTTTTTAATAATTTTTAAAATCTTAATAATGTGAAATATGTCATGAAATAAGTGATTTGAAGTTTATCATAGATTGATGTCCATTAACATTGTAATCAAATAATTTATGTAACTAATAATATTAATGAAAATTACTCATCATTATTATAAAAAAATTAAGAAAAATCAACAAATGTATTTTCATATATATAATTTTAATTTTTATGCTTTAAATCTTAAAAAAAATCGCATTGTCACCTAGATTATTAAGACTGATAATAAGCTGTGAATATGGAAACTGACTCCTTGTATCGGGTAAAGGAATTTGGATTGAGAATATTTAAATCTTAAAGGATTCCCCTTATTTTGAAGCAATCTAGATTATTGAGAATGAGACTAAGCTGCGGATACGTAGAACCTGAGTCCTTGTATTGGGGAAAAGAATTTGGATTGAGAATAATTCAAGGGATAAAAGAATTTGGATTGAGAATAATCCCAGGGATATAGAAAGGCAATAGGACTCCTGGCCGATTTGCATGCACATTTGGCCTGTTTTTTTGGTTGATTTAGTCCCATTCCTGCGATCCACTCTCTAACCAAATCATTCATTGATTATGGTCTTCATTGGAATACAGTAGGCCAGAGGGTGTTTATATTTTGGGCTTTCAGATAAGAGTTTCTGGAATATTATTGAATACCGTAAATCATGGTTGCAAAGAAATATGGGAGGAAGCCATTGGAGTTTGCTGGATTTGTCATTTGGGTATTGTTTGGACTGTGTGTAAGCAAAGGATCAGCTCAGCTTAGTGAGAATTTTTATGCAGAAACCTGTCCCAATGTTGAATCTATTGTAAGAAATGTTGTTTCTCAAAAGTTTGCGGAGACCACTATCACAGTCCCTGGAACACTGAGGCTCTTTTTCCATGACTGCTTCGTTGAGGTAAGAGACACATATATATAAACACGTTCATGTTTTTGTTTTTGTTTTGAAATTGAAATTGAAGTTGAAATTTTTGTTCTTCCATCTTTTACCCATTGTTGATCCTAGAATATTAGTATTATTAATATCTGGGCTCATATATATTGTTGAACACTGTCAATTATGGTGATGGATGTTTGCATTGAGGTCAAATGGTCTGATTTTAGATTTGGGTTTGCACAGGGATGTGATGCCTCTGTGATTATTCAGTCAACTCCAGACAACACAGCTGAGAAAGATTATTCAGACAACTTGTCACTTGCTGGTGATGGATTTGATACTGTAAATAAGGCCAAGGAAGCTGTAGAAAAAGTGTGCCCCAACACAGTGTCTTGTGCTGATATCCTAACCATGGCTACCAGAGATGTTGTAGCATTGGTAAGTGATTTGCATCACAGGGCTAAGGTGCTCACCTTCTTTTTAATGAGAACATGGGAAATTAATGGGTTTTCAGTCCAAAGTAAGTAGGATGACTATGGCCAAAACCATAAGTAGTTTATCCATATAGCTGAAATGGATTTTGATGCAAAGGCACTCACTTTGACATAAAACGGAAAATGGAAAGGGAATTTGATGAAATGACTGATACGTAATAAAGTTTAAAAACAAAATATTTGAAATTTTCACTTCAGATTTAAAGATAATTAGTTCTAAAGATGAGTAAAACCTACCAAAGTTCATCAAATATTTCCTTGTATCTAAATTTGGAAGGAAAATGATTTTTGGTGCACTATAACGATGGAAAATGGGGAAATTTCATATACCTGTGAGACCTTCCAAACCACCGAAAAATGAGGTTGCCCAGATTCTTTGAGGCATTGGCCTAAGGATTTACTTCATGCAAATTTTCCATTATTGCAAATCTGAAAATTGTAATCATAGGATTGGGATTTAGATGATCATATTACATTTATGTATTGACTTATGTTACTCTATTATCCTGTTTTGCAGGCTGGAGGCCCACAATTTAATGTCGAATTAGGGCGACGAGATGGAAGGATATCGCTCGTCTCAAGAGTCCCAGGGAATCTGCCAGATCGTAAATTCAATCTCGACCAACTGAACGCTTTATTTACGAGGAAGGGATTGAGTCAGACAGACATGATAGCTCTTTATGGTAATTAACTGCAACTTTATTTTTCTATTTGCCTAGCAAGTCTTGATGTGTCATTCCCAGTAGTTTTATTGACATGTTGTTGTTGTTAAAGGTCGTATGAGAATCTTTATTGAACAAGTAATCCAACTTAGTACAAGTATTTAATTCGTAAACATATAAAACTATACTTATTTTACACTGATTAGAACTTATAATAAAAAAAAAAAAGTAAAAAGACATGCTATTTATCATTAATCCCATAATGATCTGATGCCTTTTGTGAACTCCTACACTCTATATGACTTTCATCCTATTTGTAATAAGACATGTTACTTATCATTAAGCCAATAATGATTTGATGTCTTTTATGAACTTCTACACTCGTTATATGACCTTAAGCCCATTTCTCCAATAAATTCCAAAAATAAATTGGGCAGATTAGTATGCAGATGGGAAAAGATTACAAAAATAGTGAAATGAAATGAAATTCAAAATGATTTTATTGGTTTTGTAAAGGTTTTTGTAAAATCTTGTCTGACTTCTTTCAAGGATTATAGGATTATTTCCTTGCATAATATCACATACAAAATGATTTCTAAAATTATAGTTAATCATTTAAAGGGGAAGCTCTCTGATTTCATATCAGAGGAGCAATTTGGTTTTTTAAAGAATAGGTTGATTCAAGACGTCGTTGCAATGGCACAAGAATGCATACATTCAATTAAATCCCACAAAAAGGAGGCTATTGTTCTTAAGCTAGATTGCCATAAAGCATACGATAGTGTTGATTGGGTGTTCCTTAAGTTGATCCTACATAAAATTGAATTATCTATTGGCATTGTGGATTGGATTATGTCTATGTTATGATGTTTTGATTAATGGAGTTTCGTCTCATTTCTTAAGGGCTCATAGGGGGTTGAGACTGGGTTGTGCACTTTCTCCTATTCGGTTTCTATTTGTCATTGGTGGTTTGAGTAGAAAAGTTTCCATGGCTAAGATCTACAATAGATTTGTTGGTCTTCAGGCTACTAAGAAGGTAATTATTATTCATCTTATGTTTGTTGATGATGTACTCATCTTTGGACAAGTATCCATTTTCCAATGGAAAGAACTCTTGCTCATTATCACAAAATTCGAGGATGCTTATGGTCTCTTCCTTAATGGAACAAAATCACTGCTCATCCACACCTCTAATCAACAAAAGGTCATTTCCAAAATTGCTCACTTCTTTGATGTTGGTATTGCACCTCTCGATGAAGGATTCACCTATCTCAGATACAAATTAAAGTCAAATTGTTACCGAATTTGTGATTAAAAATGGATAATTGATAAATTTGAGGGAAAGTTAACAAATTGGACATACAAGTGGCTATCATCTGGGGGAAGGATGATTCTTATTCAGCTTTTATTGTATAACCTTGCGATATATTGAATTGAACTATTCTTATTTCCTAAATTGGTTATACAAAAGATCAATGCTATTGTCACCAAGTTCTTATGGTTCGGGGAAAGGGAAGGTTAAAATATTTACTTGTTAGGCCTAAGTGACATTACTAGACCAATTGACCATGGTAGCTAGGGCTTAAAATATTTAAACATCTTCGACTAGGCTCTGTTATCAAGATTTTCTAGAGAGCTATTTACAACACAAATATTTGGCAATCTATTATTAAGTCTAAATACATGAAAAATCATTCTTTTGTAGAATGGTACAGATCTAGGATAATATAAAAAATGAATGGATCCCGAATCTGGTATAACATTTTAAAGGTTGAAAAATGGATCATGGAAAATTTAAATTGGGAGATTGGCACTAGATCTGCTTCTCTGGTGGGGATTGATCCTATTCTGGGTGTGAGCGATTCAACTACGCTTTCAGCATCGACCCTCAAACACCTTCAGGGGGAAGACATCTTCTTCATAAGCCAAATTATGGAACAAATAAGTGATTTACATTCACTTCTTAAGTGGAAAGGGCCCTGTGGGGTTGGGCTTTGCTAGTGAGAATGTTATGATATGGGACAAATATATTAAGCATTTACAATGGGTAGGGATTCCAATCAAACATGTGCACGACATACTTATATGGAATGCTATTCTTAGTCATGGAATTATTTTTGTAGTGGAGATGTATCATAGGATCTCTCTATCCCATATGGGGAATGATACTATATGTAATTTTTGGATTGTATGATCTTGAAACATGCCATTGAAAATCACAATTTTTAGCTAGTTGATTTAAAGGAACAGAATCCTCACATGGGTGAACCTGTGTAGAAGAGGAATCATTGGCCCCAGTTGTTGCTATTCATTCAAAGGTGCATTGGATGATACATTTCATTTACGCATAAAATGTCCCTTTCCCATTGCTACATGAAATCCGGTCCTTCTTTGTCTTAATTTTCATATGAGGTGGTGTTATAGGTCGATGGATGAATCCAGTGATCGATGATTAAGTCAAATTGAGGAATATAAGACCTCCCCCCTTATTCATTATCTAGGGCATTTGGAAGGGAATAAACGTTGTTTTTTTAAGGTAGTGTTGACAAACCAAGTGGAAGAGAATTTTTTAACTACTGGGAATTACTTGTGAATGTATTAGGTATTATTTACAATTTAATTCATTTCATAAAGTAATTACGCTTCAAAAATTGGATGAACATTAAGAAGAAAGAAGAGATCATAATGCATAATAACAATAGACACCACAATTAGGTCAAAGACTAGGGCCAAACCCCACAAGGGGGAAAACCAACCAAATATTTCTTAGAGATATCCTTCAACAATACTTAAAGACAAAGAGTATACTAACCCAATAAGGATTCCACAATTGCTAAGTCCCCACAACTAAATGTCCAACAAAGATCACCAAGGAGAGGTTGATCCTCTCATCATATCATAGAAGACAATTAGATTAGAACTCATATCTCAGACCCATACTTTATATCACTGTAATGATAAGAAGATCTCAGACAATAGACTTCAAATCACAATGATAATAAGCATATCTTGAATACTAGACTTCAGATCTCAATGACAATATGCAAATATTGAATACGAGACTTCAAATCTCAATGATAATAAGTACATCTAAAATATCAAACTTCATATCTTGGTGATAATAAGCAGATCTTGAATGCCAGAATTCAGATCTAAATGATGATAAGTAGATCTCAAATACCATACTTCATATCTTGATGATAATAAACATATCTTGAATACCAGACTTCATCTTTCGATGATAATAAGAAGATCTCGAATAGCATATCTCAAATACCATACTTCATATCTTGATGATAATAAACATATCTTGAATACTAGACTTCATATTTCGATGATAATAAGAAGATCTCGAATAGCATATGTCAAATCTCAATGATAATAAGTAGTTATTGAATCTCTTACTTCATATCATAAGTATAATGAGAATTTATCAAACCTCCGGATTCAAATCATAAGTATAATGAATAGATCTTGAACCTTTGACTTCAGATCATAAGTATAATTAGTAGATATCAAACCTTTGACTTCAGATCATAAGTATAATGAGTAGATCTCAAGCCAATGACTTAAAATCATAAGTATAATGAAAAAATCTTGAACCTTTGACTTCATATCATAAGTATGATGAGAAAATATCAAACCTTTGACTTTAGATCATAAGTATAATGAGCATATCTCTAACCTCTGACTTCAAATCATAAGTATATTGAGCATATCTACAAATCTCAGATTACTTCACATAGGAGAGCCGATGAGTAAGGTATGTGTGTTACAATAGCATACAAAGGAGAGTGAATTAATATCTATGTATAGCTATCATGTGATCCAAATGAACATTTACGGAGCCACTTGAAAATATAATTAAAATAATAATTTTTATCTTTCCAAAAACACATTTTGACCAAATGAAAAGCATGAAGAACATGCTAAAAACAATAATATTTTTTTTCTTCTCAAGTATGATGATAATTATGAAGGCCGACCATAGCTACACTTTCTTCAACACTTACTCTTAGCGAGGGAGGTATTCATAATCATAGTCAAGATGTCATACAAGTTGAAAAGGTTCTATAATAAAAGATCATGATTAGATTAGTTTCATCAAAGGATTACCAACATCACCACCCAATACCAAATCACCATGGTACTCTTCATGCATACTCTCCCTAATAGATATCAAACAACTAGAGTCTCATAACCATGGTAGCATCATATAAATCAATTAGCTAGTACTACAAAACTAGAGTATTGTATTATCCATGCATGGTAAAAATAATAAGCTCTTTACAGCTAGATGCTAGGAGGATCCTATCAAACCCGATAGCCTCTAACTCCATTCTCCTATCCGGGTCACAGTACTTGGCTTAGGGACTACAAACCTATCTAGGTGATAGTAAAGACTCAAGAGAATGGTTATTTTCCTTTAGGTTACTAGAGATAATGCCAGTTACAGGGAATGTCCACCTTCCTATCCAGGCCAATGTATTGACACAGGGATGCTAATCCATATACAAGTCAAATACATGACTCAGGAATATGACCATATTTCTATACAAGTCAGTGTGATTGACATAGGGATGTTAAGCCCTATACAGGTCAAAGCACGAGGCACAAAAAGATACTCACAAAACCATTCTCCCTATAAATATCAATGTACAAGACTTAGGCAAAAAACCCTATACAAGTCATAGTACACAACATAGGGAGAACAAGTATCCATAATGTTGATAAATCCAACAAACCACTCTTCCTATATAGGTCACATTGACACATGAACAACAACCCTATATAGGTTAGTGTGACACAGGAAGAATAACATGATCTAAGAATGCCACTACTCCCTCTCAAATAGAGAGGAAACCTCCACATGTCCAACTTATCTCTAAAATACACAAACATTCCTTTGGGGAGAGGTTTTTAGATATTTTCTCATGAGTGGAGATATACTAGCTCTTATTACTCTTTTTTGCACCATGTCACGAATGTAGTGATACCGGGTACCATCATGCTTTTACTTTCCATGATACGCTGGATTCTTATACAGTTTCACATAATATCACTATGGTATAAAAAATTAGGTCAAACAAATCGACAATCAATTTTTGAAGCCAATTTGGTTCATGAGTCACTATGCATGCTACTATACATCTTGAATTAGCAAAAAATTCTTGCATAGAAGATTGATTTATGCTCATTATAGGAAAGCTCAAACAAACTCTGATTATTCATTTCTCATCATCAATGCTTCAGGCATAGTCAGAGAATCCTAGAAACTGGATCTCACAATCGAAAACATACTTCAGGAAACAATCAATAATACCATAAATGCATCTAAGCACGTGATTTTCTATAACCAAAAGATCATGCATGGGTCCCAATATTGACCAAGACCATTAATGAAATAATTAGCTTCCTAAACATAACATAGAATGAAATTCTTTCCTCTTCCTCATGTTCGTTACCATGAGAGTTGTCATGGGATTGCATTCCAACTATCCAAACTTCTGCATGATATTGATAACATCCTTCGCTTGCCCAAGGGAAACTTCATCAGGATTCTTCCAGATTACATGTCCTAGGAAGTAATGTACTAACCCAAGGTCCTTCATATCCAATTTAGTAACCAACTCTTTCATTCAATGAGGAAAGAAGTCTTCAAAACCTATCAAAAGTAGGTCATCCATATAAGGAAGGAAAATCACAAACTCATTCTTTAGAACCTTGACATAAAAGTTGAAGCCAAATTCACTGAACCTTGTTAAATAAGAATTAAATAATTTGATGAACCAATCAGTAAATTTCATCAATTTAACAATGGAGCTTCTTTAGGTTCCTCATCATGGAGATGTTCATGGATATACAGTCCACCAGGTAGAACCAATATTATACATCCAACTCTTAAAAGATTATGTGATGAACTCATAGAAGGCACATCTAGATCAACAAAAAATTGTTTATTCATAAGGGACTTCAATCCAACTAATCTTGTATTCTCTCTTTGAATACATTGCTCATCAATCATGTTCTTCCATTGATTGTCATTACCTTAACAATATTATATTCCTTCTCCCCCTTTATCTTGGTTTTTATTCATCAACATATTTTATTTCAACAATTTGACACCCCACCCCACATTTACCCACTTTAACTTGCTCATTAGGGTAAATATGAAATGAGAGTTACTATGCATGACCTGATTTCCAAGGTGAACTTATGGAAAATGGTATCCGCATGTCTAGAACTAAACAAAAAACACTCAGTGACACATAATCACATGGTTATCAGCCTAATTTGACCCAACACTATTTCGTTTTAGTTTTGTTTCCTTAAATTTAACACAACTTTCTATTTTTGGTTGGATTTAACATCCTAAAATTCTGAGGTTATTTTAAGGGCCTAAATGACATTTTTAGGGGAAACAGAGAGACTGGAAAAGTTCCAAAATTTGTCTCACATATTATTTTTTTGCCCTACTTGTGGATATCCTTGAAATGAGGTATTACGATTATCCAAACGGAGATCATATGCCAAAGTTACGACCTCATGAAGTTGGTGGTATAAATTATTCATTTATAGAAACACTTTGTGACTATGGTACCTATAGGTCATGAATGCATAGTTTTTTCACCTTTTTCATTAGCTCATCAGATATTCATCAAAAAGGCTTGTTTCCCTCTCACACTAGTTGCAATAAAACACATATTAGCACAGGCATTCATATAAATCAACCATGAGCCATAAAACCATAAATTAGATTTACATCAAAATCGCATCATATAATAAGAAATATACCATGCATGTAACCAACATTTAACTAGAATAAAGCCATGAAAAACCAATCATATAAACAATAACATATCATAACTTATTCTCATTAATCGTCAATAAAGAATAGCACATATTAACATATGCATAGTACCAACCAAGTTAGGGACTTCCACATACCACCCAACCATAGAATAGGGTGAACCAATTCTTTCTTTCCACCCAATTACCCCCATCCTATATTCCAAGATTGAATGTGGGGATTACAAGGGAAAAAATAAAGCATAACCAAATAGAGAATATAGAGGTTAAATCACCTCCACCCTCAAGCCACAGTGATCTCACATAACTGGTCCAGAGATCACCAAAACTAACATAAGTTTATATGTTTTTAGGGTCTTATAATTTATAGGATCAATTGATGATTAACTGTTGATTTTTTTTATATGACATATTGTAAATAATCTTTCATTCTATAAATTATTTCCAAGAAAGAGAAAAGAAAAAGAAAGAAAAAAGGGATAATAAAGAAATATGTGTGTGTGTGTGGAAAGAAATGAAAGAATAAAAAAGTATGAAAAAAAATGAAAATACCCCAATAAGTGAGAAAATTTAAATGCCACTGCATTTCAAAAAATAAAAAATAATGCATGAGAAATACCTTTAGAATGATGTGCAACTAGTTAAAATGCCACATTAGAGCTAGATAAGTAGGATTAGTTGGTTTAATCAAACCATTTAAGCATGATTAGACTTGGTAAATAAAGTTAGATAAGTTAAGGGTAAACATTTGACTGCACAGTTTAATCGTGGTTAAAATAGTTAAATAAAGATAAATATTGGAGCACACAGTCTAATCGCACTCAAAATAGTGTTAATTAAGTTATTATATTAGTTAATCGCATTGTATAGACCGCGATTAGAATGTTAATAAAAAAAATTGGATACGACAACTTTTGTCATTTGTAATAAACTCTGCGCAAAAATGGAAGGCCATGATCTCACCCACCTAGATCAATGGTGGGCAATGTGTTCGGACCTCCCCACCCCTCTGATGGTTAACTGGGGGGGTCCCAAAAGTAGTTTCCTCACTCACCGGCTTTGCAACGTGTCACCCCCTAGCCCATTTAATACCCCCACACCTAAAACCATTTACTGCCCCCACCCCTCCCCTCCGAAATCCTTCTTTATACTCTCCCCTCTGTTATGACCATTGACCCCCACACTCCTGCTCCACTCCCCTTTCGCCAAGTGGTGCCTCCCGTCCCCACCTCACTCCTATACGATGCTGCGATATGGTGCTCCCCACTTTGCTCCTCTCCCATCACAGTCACATTCTTTCTCGCTCCATGTCAACTCACCCTTGCCACATGGCACCTACGTGAACTCGTTATCCAACCATTGCAGCGATACACATTCCCGTGATAATGGACCCGCTCCCGTTTAAACAACTAAATCACAAAGGGAAGATATTTTTGCTTATAAAATAAGCAAAAGCTCATTCATTCGCCCTTCCTTTCACTGTTTCGAGACATTCATAATCAGAGCCCATTCTAATACCCTGTCAGGAGACAGAGTCTATTACATCATCCAATTCTCGAACCATCCTACCACTATGACCATTCAACAAACGAATTACCTCTATATGCACATCCACTAGTCTTCGACCAATCTATTCTCGGGTAATTCCAAATTTTCCTATTCATTTTTGTCCAGTATGGCTCCTAAAGGAAAAGCTAAGGTTACAAAGGAAAACCCCCTTCTACCCCCTATCGTTGATTTGGATCTTTAACCCCTAGTAGACCAAGAATATAAAATCATTGAAAACAATCGTGATTTCGACCTTTATGAACTCCACAACTAGTTAAAACATAAATTCATTGACTTCAGTGATGAATTGGGCTCATGGAACTCCTCCCTACCCCAATTCATTTTCCCTCAGACCTACCACTTACCTAAGTTTGTTTCATGGTTCCAATTCTAATATATTCCTAGTCATAGGACAATTGTGGCCCAAAATAATGCCATCCTTTCCACAATCACCTCTGAAACCTCCAAATGCTCCAAATTTCAAACTCCACACCTCTGAAACCTTTTACAATAGATTTCCTCATGGAATTCTACAAGAACATCACCTTCCATCATAAAGAAAATATTTTTGAAAAATTTCTCCTTGAGGATGCTCAATTGCCTATGAAAAATCCTCCCTATTCATCCTCCATGTTCCTTGAGATGACGAAGCCGATTATCTCCATTGTTTCATGTTCACTGGGTTATCAATCTGATCAGTGGGTTGATGAGGCCATCATAGGTTTTTTGTTAGTCTTTTCAACAGTTGAGAAACCCTCCATCATCTTCAACTATAGTGAGTTTCTAACAGATGTAATTCATGAGAAGTTCCTGATTTTTTTTACAGAGAGAACCTTCAAGTATGCTTCAGTCCTAGTCTATTTATTTTTATACCATCAGGTAGACAGGTTTCAGTTTCCCTTACAAAAATTGGATGAGCAAGGGAATGCTCAATCAATAATTCATTGGACTTCCTTGTTAAGGAAGGATTCCAATGAATTTACCTTCACTGAGTATGTTGATCAATTCTTATATATAATATCTTTCCTATTAAACAGTAATATTGAGCCAAGGATAGGACCTAAAATCAAATGATTTCTTCATCTGAGTGAGCAGACCAAAATAGGTGACTGGTACTTGTACCAAAATTACACAGAAATCAGGGTCTATGGGTGTGAATTTCCACCTTACAGGTTGCCAAATTTTGTCCCAATGAGAATTTTCTCATTAGAGTACATCAGACAGATGATTAACATGGACGAGCTACATTTTGTGGCAACAAAGAAGAAATCCCAATTTAAGATTAAAACATAGGTGGGCCCTTTCATCTGTAATACCAGGGCAGCAAATAAAGAAGTAGACATCCTCCTAAAGAAAATGAACTTCAAAATTAGCTTCACCTAGTCATATGACCCCTTGGGAGTGATTTCAAAGCTAAGAGTAGAACATAAGACTACTCCCTACATTCATACTCCCAGGCCAGAGATTGAAAAATACATGAACCATAATGAATGGCTAGAAAACACTTTGTAGGAGGAAGAAGAGAAGGTTATATTAACAACTATGATACAGACTCCCACACCACAGGAGAAGCAGGACAAGAGGCCAAGGGAAGACCTTTCCCCTTCAGTCACAAAAATCCAGGGAAAGGAGTTCAAAATTTACAAGAAGAGACAAAATACCAGTCAAATAGAAGAATCCTTTCAAGAGGAAAATGTACATTCCACTATTATTTTGACAGGCCCCCTTACTTCAACCATAAATGAAGATATTTTTGTAGGATCTCCATCCTCTTTGGCTTCCCAAGAGCCACTAGACACCTCTCAGTCAAGGGAATTGGTTCATGACCAAGCTAAACCAAATATATTTTCCAAGTATAGAGAAATTAAAAAGAAGAATGAGATGCTAAAATATACAACTTATACATAGTTTTTGAAGCACACAACATCCTCACAACATAGGTTACTCTCTGCCTTTGACATAGGGAAAGGGAAATGCAGATAGCCTTCATACAGGCTGAGGTCCCTTTCCCAAAAACTCCAGAAGATTACAAGAAATCAATATTTTCCTTCAATACTGATCAAATTCATCCAATTTATCAAATAGACTTGCATAAGAAAACAGGGGAGATGTTGTACTAAACCTTGACAACTTTAGCAATGACAGCTTCTAGGCTACAAGCTTTAGTCAACAACATTAAGCCACAAGTCAAATTAGAGAATATTTCTTCTCTAGCTAAAGACACAATGGATATTTCTTTAGTCTTTAGAAGATCTAGTAATTAAACTTGGATATGATCCCATCAATGCGAATGCTAGAGAAGAATTTATTATAAGGAAGAATGCTGACATTGCAGCACTCAAGAAGCAACTCAAGCTTCCCTCCACAGAAGACCCATAGACTAAGGAAGTTGGATAGTTAGAGAAGGAAAAGGAAGACATGTTCGTAATTATTATTGAACAAAGTGGACAGATCAAATGAATGGAAGTTGAGATGTTGAAAAATGGCAATAAGAAATGCTAAAAATAGAACTGCTAAAAATAGCACTACTAGAAATAGCAGTTTAGGTACCAGTGCTAGATTGGGAAACAGGGAATGAAAAATGGAAGTGCTAAAAATAGAATTTATATTTTTAGTAGTTCAAGATGGATTCCTATTTTAGTCCGTCCCTGGGCTAAAAATAGGAAGTAAAATTCGAATTTGAACTTATCAGCTGTTTGAAAATAAATTAATTAATTCTCCATGAGTTAATTAGTTGTGAAAAATCAAACATGAAGTCTATGTGAGGACATGCAACAATTTATATATTGATTGAAGAATTTATCCATCAGTTAAAGAGATAAGGATGAGGTCTAATTTGAGTTCTAATTAGTTGGTTCAGTTAATAGAGTCAAGTCCAGTTAGATTGATTTAAACAGTTTGTTTAAATTAATGTGAGTTTAGTTAGTTAATGCATGCTTGTATATAATTGTTGTTCCTTAGATAACTGAATATTCTCTCATGAATAACTCATGCACGTCAGTTCAGACAAAGACCTAGTTGAGATCAAAGAAGGGACATTGTACTTTTAGTTGGATGAATTTTTCCCTATAAAGGAAGCTCATCCATGATGAGGATTTATCTCCTTCAGGACTGCGTAGTTGGATCAGAGGTTAGTGAGTGTGTGAAGAGGCCAATTCACACAAGTGGCTGCACTGGACCCCAATCAAAATTATGCAAAGAAATAGGAGGCTTGGAGGGCAGACCAGAGGTTAGATAGAGGCCTTTGACTGTCTATGAGCAGCAGAGGTATTGTAGAGAGAGCAGGATAGCTTTTGAGCTGATTCTTTTTGTAATACTGGCTATATTTCCACTTGTATGATAATACAGAGTTGGGGTTTTAGGCTGAGGCTTTCCCTGGGTTATATCTTCTGTGTTATGTGTGATTGATTCCTTCTTATTAGTTATATGTGTTCTTATTGATGTTGCTCATGTTCGATTAAGCTTCCGCTAAATTGTTTGTAGAAGTAGATCAAGTGTTTTTCTTTAGTATATTGCATTACCAGGTGATCTATAGGTGGGAATTTCTACATGGTATCAGAGCATAGGTGATCAAGGAAGAACAATATACAATAAGGGAGAAGTTGAAGTTTGTGATTCCTGAATATAGAAATCGAGTTCTTATCACATCTCTATTTCACCTATGGCGTTCTATGGTTTGAGACTCGAATATGCCCTTGATGGAAGTTTGAATTATATAGCCTAGAAGGATCGCATGGAAGCAGTACTAGAGGATAATGGTCTAAAGGACTTCATTGATCAAGAAGTCCTCAAGCTGATTGGTGCTGCTGAATTGGCTGAATGGAAGAAATGTGTGGCTAGAGCAAGGAGAATCCTTCTAGAGGGAGTTTGAGATCACATAGTCTCGAGTCTCCATGGGAAGGAGACACCATTTTCAATGTGGAAAACATTGAAATATCTATATCAGAATAGCAGTGACTAGAGGAAGTTGGCACTGAAAGACAAGCTTCGGAAGATCAAGTGTGAAAAGGGTGACATGATCTCTACATATCTAAACAAGCTCACCACATGCAGGGATGAACTTGGAAGTGTAGGGATCGCAACAGCTGATGATGACATGGTGATTCTTGCACTCCTCGATCTTCCTAAGAGCTGGCATAGCTACTAGGACTTGGTTAATGGAAGAGAGAAACTGCCAAATTGGGAATGACTTTGGTCAGATTTGATGCAAAAGGAGATAAGAAGAAGCACCAGAGATGGTTCTTCATCCATGGAGGATGAAGAAAACTGTGCCTTAGCGAGTAAGGCGAAGAAGGGGAAGGAGAAGGTTTCTCATTTCGAATCCAGTTCTTCCCATGTTGGGAAGAAGTTTGACAAATCGAAAATGCGATGCTTTCATTGTCATGAGGTGGGCCATTTTGCTACAAATTGTCCACTGAGGAAATCCAAGAAGGGATCTGTGGAAGGATCAGAAGGTGAGGCACTAGCCTCATAGTTTCATCCATGGTGGGAAGTGGTTGGTTTCCTGATAGTGGAGCTTCTTTCCACATGACCAGCGATAAGACTTTATTCAGTACTTTGGAGGAGAAAGATCTCCAGATACTCATAGAGGTAGTTAATGATGAAAAGTATAGTGTCTTAGGTGTAGGCATGGTTATTTTTCAGAGGGAGCATGGAGCTCGCCTTACCTTGACCGATGTCAACTATGTACTAGGACTGAAGAGAAACTTGGTGTCAATCATGATGTTGGAAGACAGAGGCTATGATATGGTCTTCAGTAAGGGAAAGGTTTTCCTTAGAAACATAATCACTAGACAGGTGAAGCAGATCAGTTCACGGTCAAGAACCTGTATGCTATTGAGGTTAAAGATGCATGCAAAGCATTGAGTAGCAAGGCAACTGATGGAGACTTGGTGGTTGAGAGGGAGAGTACATTACCTCTCAACATGCAGTGCCAGAAGAAGTCTGAGACAACTGTGGAGGAGCCATGATTGGTGAAGCAGCTTTAGGAGGTTGCGGAGCATCCACAACTAGGGAAGTTGAGAGGATAAATAGTGGAGGAATCTACTCATGAAGAGACCTCTAGTAGGAGGAAACTTCGAGCCAGGTGGGCAGAGGGATCACATGCAACCATACCTCTAGGTAGAAGGTGGGGTGATGTGGAGTGATAGTCCCAAGGAGGAGGGGCAAGATCCTTGAGGTACCCAATCTCTTTGATTTGACTTTGCTACAGGAGCCCTGATGAGGAGTAGCAGGACTGACTGATTGGGTAGAGATAGATGTGGATGGAGCGGCAGAGGGAGCTACAGTGCAGGAGTCCAGGACTATGTAGAGCTAGGAGGCTACAACGATGCGAGAGGCACAGGAGTGTTGCACCAGTACAGGATGGCATAGAGAGGTGTAAAATGGTGTGAGATGCATGGAGTGTTGCAGCAACTCAGAGGTTAGAGAGGGAGCACTTGTTAGCAACAGGTAGAGCTTCAGCATCAGAGTATGTTTCTAGCTCAACAGAGAGGTCAGTGGGGAGTTTTTTTTGTTATGAGAGTTTGTGGAGCAACCACACTTGGTAGAAGTGTTGCATGCAAAAAATTCTAGAGGAATAGGATCAGGTTCGAGTTGAAGCCTTTCTTGTTGAGAAGGAGTGTTAAAAAATGGCAACAAGAAATGCTAAAAATAGAAGTGCTAACAATAGCATTTTGGGTACCAGTGTTGGATTGGGAAATAGGGAATGAAAAATGGAAGTGCTAAAAATAGAATTTCTATTTTTAATAGTTCAGGATGGATTCCTATTTTAGTTAGTCCCTAGGCTAAAAATAGGAAATAAATTTGAATTTGAACTTAACAGTTGTTTGAAAATAAATTAATTAAAATTCTCCATGAGTTAATTAGTTGTGAAAAATCAAACATGAAGTGTATGTGAGGACATGCAACAGTTTATCTATTAATTGAGGAATTTATCCATTAGTGAAAGAGATAAGGATGAGTTCTAATTTGAGTTGTAATTAGTTGGTTCAGTTAATAGAGTCAAGTCTAGTTAGATTGATTTAAATAGTTTGTTTAAATTAATGTGAGTTCAGTTAGTTAATGCATGCTTGCATATAACTATTGTTCTTTAGATAACTGAATATTCTCTCATGAACAACTCATGCATGTCAGTTCAGACAGAGACCCAGTTGAGATCAAAGAAGGGACAGTGTACTATCAGTTGGATGAATTTTTTCCTATAAAGGAAGCTCATCCATGATGAGGATTTATCTCCTTCAGGACTGCGTAGTTGGACCAGAGGTTAGTGAGTGTGTGAAGAGGGAAATTCACACAAGTGGCTACACTGGACCCCAATCAAAATTGTGCAAAGAAATAGGAGGCTTGGAGGGAAGGCTAGAGGTTATATAGAGGCGTTTGACTATCTATGAGCAACAAAGGTATTGCAGAGTGAGCAGGATAGCTTTTGAGCTGATTCTTTTTGTAATACTGGCTATATTTCCACTTGTATGATAATACAGAGTTGGGGTTTTAAGCTAAGGCTTTTCCCAGGTTATATCTTCTCTGTTATGTGTGATTGATTCCTTCTTATCAGTTATATGTGTTCTTATTGATGTTGCTTATGTTTGATTAATCTTCCGCTAAATTGTTTGTAGAAGTAGATCAAGTGTTTTGCTTTAGTATATTGCATTACCAGGTGATCTACAGGTGGGAATTTCTACATGAGATGGAGAGATTGTTAAAGGAAAGAGAACAATTAATGTAGTTGGTAGCCATTCCACTCACATCAGTTCCTATTGCATCTACATCAACTGTAGGGGCATCCACTTCAACATCCATCACGTTTGAGGCACAATCTATAGATTCTTCAGAAGAACTAATCAAAGCAATGGATGACCTATCAATTAGAGGACAGGAAATTGAGAAGCTGAAAACTCAACTAAATAGTCTCTAGGAGCAGAAGTTGAAAATTGGCAGTGCGTACCTAGTAGAGCTGCAAAAGACTCATAAATTAACTCTAAAAATTGAATAGTTGGAGAATGAGTCTGCAATGGCACACACACTTGCACAGGGAAAAGAAAGTATTTGGATAAAAATAAATGAGGCCATGAATGAAATAGGGCCCTCTATTGAGATCATTGTTTAGCATGAGGAATTAGTACAGAGATCTAAACGAGTCATTGAAGAGGTGAAAGAAGATTTAGGACAGAAGTCTGGTGAATCCACTGCTCTAATCAGGATTCTAAATTCAAAGACTAAAGAGGAATGAGAAGAGTTTGAAATTGTAGAAGGAACCTTATGCTTCAACTGGAAAACAAGTGCCACAACTTAGAGTCTAGCATTCATAAGTTCCATAGGAAATTCAATGTGCTAAATCTAAAGGGGTTGCCAGGTTTGATAGGAATTGGAGAGAAGTTGATCAGGTTAGATGATTATCAGAAGAAGTTTTATACCATAGCCAGGGATAAGTCAAAGTTTTCCACTATCAAAGGAAGCATCATAAGAAAAGTGTTCATGGAAGCTTTGGATTTTGATTTTCTTATCAAAAATGAGATAAAGCACTTATTCATTGTCAAGGCTACTTTTCAAAAGTACACCGAGGTGGATGAAACCTACAGGAAGCTTGTTAAATTCTCCACTCCAGATGAAGACAGATGGGACAAATTGTGCCAGTTACTTGGGTAAAATAATTTTTCACCTTCGATAGCAAAGCATCATTTTTCAGGCCGAGTCATCACCAGCAATCCTCGAAGATAGTGCCAGAGGACTACAATAGTTTTAGTTGCCTATGTTTCTGTTCTAATTTTGTAATCTATTTTTGGATATTTTGTAACAATCTATTTCCAATCAATATATTTTTGATAGTTTTTGTATAAGTACTTGTTGTAGTAGCTACAAAACCCTCCAAAATTTTCCTTAGCTTCATTTTGGAGCCTCCCTACAAACCATCCTCAACAGCATGTCTTGCATCATCAAGCACATAGACTTCAACTGTTTCATAGAGTCTTGTAAGCCTTTGTATACAAGTTTGTTCCACCTCCTTCATAGGTTGCTTTCCAGAGTTAGTGTCAGTTGCTGGTTGAGAAGATCTCTATGGGAATTTCTCTGGAATTGCTTTATTACTCCTGATAGTCTTCCTCTCAAAAACTGCGTAATTCATCCCATGACAGCTACTCAGCTCAAAAATTGTGCAACTCTGGGCAGTAGTCACTTTTTGCTTCCAAAAATTGTGCAATCTCTTTGGGATAGCCAACCCAATAACTAGCAGAAATTGCGCAATTCAGTAGTAGCCTGCTGGGCTAAGAAATTGCGCAATGTAGTCAGACATGCTTCCTTGAGAAACTTGCACAGTCTGACCTAGGACATCTGCTCAGCTCATAAATTATGCAATGAAGTCAGACATGCTTCCTTGAGAAAATTGTGAGTCTGACCCAGGACAACTGCTCAGCCCAAAAATTGCGTAATCCTGGGAGACAATCACATGTTCCTCCCAGAAATTGTGCAATCCCTCTCAGAAAACTAGCTCTGCTCAGCCTAGGAACAATGCAGATTTTCATCTTAGGCTCACAGACCGATGCATGTGCCTTCAGGTTGAACGGTTCCCTCTGGGACCGAGCAAAACTGATTTGCATGCATGGACTACTTTTCCCAAGGCAACATGCAAAGGAATCCCTAGATTTAGGGATCTATTTTTAGCAGCTGGAGGTTACATGCAAGGATCATTTCAAAAACCTCCCGCCAATTGTCGCTTTTCCTAGATTTGTGGCATGTGCATCATAACCTCAATTTTATCAAAAATTATGAACCGCACACTGCAAATCTCATTCCTCGCATCAATATTGCATCTTTGACATCCCACATCACATCTAGGACTCATTGGCACATTCAGCTCAATTGTTTCACAGTAAGCCCGCTTCTCATGTCTTGCACTGCGTTTCTGTCACTTTTTGTGTTTTAGCTTGTGTGAGTGTTGTCTTCTTGATTTTAGTGAGTGCTTACTGTTGTTTTGATGTACGTTAGCTTGTAGAAGCACCGTTTCAGTTTTTGTTCACATACCACTCTTGTTGCATGCATGACACCGTTTTTGCACGCACAGTTGTCGTTGTAGCGACTTGGTTCACACACATGCATGATTTCCCATTTTTTGAATCCAACACTTACTAATTGCATGCATAATCATTCACTCTTGCTTTCACTCATCTCATCATGCATTTAGACCTCATGTTTTCAGTCACTCGTTGGCTGGTCTGAGTTGCCTTGGCCCCGACCGTGCCTTACCTTACTAGCACTATGCATTTCTGGAAGCGAAGGCTCTTCCTTCCCTCTAGAAATTTCACAAGTCTAGCCCAACACTAACCTCCAAACTTGCATTGCACAATTATTGGAGGCAGTGTCCCGCTGGCCCCAAAAACTGCATAATGCAGTTTTCTGGTTACATGTCACTGTTGACTGAAATTATGCATCGCGCAATTTCAATCCTTAGTAGGCTAGGCTGGACATCCAATAATCAGTTAGCCTCTTGACATCCTGGACTGTGCCTCACATAGTCTTGGTAGTCAGTCTCCCAGCCTCCGGGTGAAAATTGAACAATCTTCACAAACAATCACACAGATATGTTGCATGTCAGTCCTCTAGTTTGTTTTGGTTTTCGATTGACAAATTGTTTGTCATAAGTGTTGCTATGTCTCCAGGTATCATATGTGTTCGTCTGCCTCTCAGGAGCATAGGTACAATGGCTTCCATGAGAGCAGAGATGAAGACATCGTTCAGAGCACAATTGGGGATTCAGTCGAGCAAGTGTCTATGAACTTGCCTATCCATGAAGACATCAAGTTGTTCCTAGACAATGATATCAAGATGAATGGAAATGAAATCACAATGAGCAACACCATTAGAAGTAGCAAAAGGTAGCACACCTGCACACGACGAATGCAAGAGGAAGGTTGTTGACAACATAGAGGCAGAACAAAGCTGCAAGTTCAAAGCAGATCCACTCATGATGAAAAAGGTTTGGAGATTGAGGCTATGAGGTGATGGTGCGACACAAAGATCGCGCAAAGGTAGAGAGAGAAATAGAGAAGGAGTTGCATGTGATGAAGCAGCAACTCAAGGAAGAAAAGGAGCTTCACAAATGAGAGAATGAGTTGCAGCAGGAACAGGTACAACAGGGGGCGCAACATGCACAAACGGATGAAACCACGCTCGTACAAGTTATAGATCCATCCCAACAGTTGGCACAAAGCAAACAAGGTGAATAGTGTTGTAAATCGCATGCAAGGGAACTCAACACCATGCATTTGATTGTTTGCATGCATGAGATCCCACCCATTTGACACACTCACCAAGGCGAAGACAAGAAGCAAGTCTGACTGGAGACGAATATGTATTCTGACAAGTTAACGTGCATGACCACTAGCACATGCTTGGAGATTAGCAGAGACACTATGCAGCAACATGCTGTCGGTCTGGTCACACCCAGGATGACAATGTGCATGCTATTGGATGAGTTGGATGGAGGATCCATATCAGTGTACCCAGTTGCAACAAAGGCAAGAGTTTGCTTTCAGCACGATATCACCATTGAGTGCATGGACACCATCACGAATGACCAAGCTTGGCATTAGTTCGCCATCATCAACCATTACAAGGATGTCAAAGAGTTGGTATCACAACAACGGTCTGAGTGTTAGGGATGTCTTGCATGGTTTTCTCAAGCCATTTTTTCTCACATGGGTACATGTGCAGATTGTATGTAACGTCTTGTCAAGTGGAAGTTCAAGTGTCGATAGTTGAATGTAAGAATCATAGAGTAGTTGAAGAGTCACGAAGGTAGATGAGTAGTCACAAAGGGGAATTCCAAGGGTCACCCTGCCCTTTGCTATTTATAGTACCTCATAACTCATTGTAGACGCTTTTGGTCAGCCAAGCTTCTCATAGGAGTATCTTAGAGAAAGGTTGGACATTTGTAACGAGCCTTGGCTTCTCCACTGTGTAGAGCTAGTATAACTCTTTGGAGTAGCAGGTGGTAGTGGATGTAACATTCCACTGTTGCAACTAGTGGTTGGTCATGGTTGTACTATATGACTGGAACTTTCACTTATTAATATAATAGAGCCAACACATTTCATGCATATGTCGTATTGTATTTTAGTTATCTTGTCTAATATAAAATATATATGTATCTGTTTGCTTACGCATTCATGTATGACTATTTTCTCTATATGTATGTATGAATCTTACTTAAATCTTTTGTTGGTTTAACCATCACTTTGGATTTCTAGCTTACTTGCCTTCTAGTTTGTGATGCATCTTTGCTCGTGTGTTCCCTTGTCAACTCCATCCTTTCACAGGTTTCCAAGGGGCGCACTCACCTCACCCTCCGTGTGTTAGAACTGCTCATGCATCCTCCTTGAATTGTTGAGTATGTCATACCATTGCTACCAATAGGGACATCTTACTTTCCTATGCTTGCAACTGCGGTCAAGGCGATACTGCATGAATCACTGCTAGGACTCCTATGCCAAACAGTTTGACGTCTAGTTGGGACTTCTTACCGAGGAGATCCCCTGACATGTTGGTGGGTCTAGCACTGTCAACATTTTGGTGCTAGAAGGAGGGCTAGATGACACGCTGAGTCCTCACCTCTGTTTTGAATCTCTGCATATCTATCATGACTAACTACAAAGTTTATTTTCTGGAGTGTATTCCTTATGGAAATGACTTCATTATGTCGGAGAAGTTCTCAGATAACTTGTCACATAAAAGATACAATGGTGGAGGCTACATAGCCTTGGTTAGGCACGTGGTTGGAATTGTAGGCTCATGCGAAAGACATGGAATCTTTGAAGAATACATGACCTGCGCGTTGTTGGTCCACACGCTTCAAGGGAACCCAATGCACTGGTGTGCCACGCTACCTGAAAAATCTATTCATTCTCCTTCTAATTTGATTGCAGAGATAGACCATGCTTTCAATCACTTTAACTGTAAAGCACTCAACAAAGAAATTCTAGAATTACAAAAAGTACCAGATGAATCCGTTGAATAGTTTCACACACGCTTTTGTAATATTGCATACCAATTTCCCAAATATGAAATTGATTGGGAATTTCTTGATGGAAGATTTGAGTATCTTCTTCACATATCTGCAAATCAACAATTCTTGAAATCATCTGAACCCCACTCAACACACTTCGATGATGGAGTTACACAATCACAGGCATACACAGTTTTTGTCACAAGTGATTGTCCACCTTCACCTCATCAAACAGTTCCACCACCATAGGGTGACGTGGGAGATGATGCACACACATCTGTTGAACTTTCATATCCTCCCATGCCACTTGCTCTTTATATCTGTGCAGATTTGAATTGCAAACCTGTTGGTTGTCACGTGGATTCACTCCCTCAACCTCTGTCCCTTTGTTCTATTGATCCTATAGATTGTATTTTCTTGTGTTCTTCCATTCCAGACTCCTCACCTATTGTGAATGAGGATCAGCATGTTGACGGAGTTAGTGTTGTGCAGCCAACTTGTGCCATCATTCATGATGAGTATCTGCAGGAATGTAAAAAAGAACTCGTGGTGAAGGATGACTCCCTTCCAACCATGCCTCATCTATTTTATCCTGACATCCCTTGTGATTCTGCCACCATTGATTTCCCCTGTGAAAACTCATTTCCGGATGTTTCTACTTCCGATCATTCACAGGACACGTAGGATATCAGTTTGTCATTACATTGCGAAGAGGACACATCTTCCTATGAAAATCCATCCAATCTGTCATCTGTTAGTTCTGAAAACACAAAGGGTGAACATCCTTGCTTCTCATCTACCCCTCTGCACAATTCATAAAATCACGAGGATGATGATGAACATCCTGGATTTTCTTATATTGGTTGTCATGATCTCTCTACTTCTTCATCTGATCATAATGTTCATTCACTTGTTGTTAATTCGTCTAAGCGACTAGTCTACGATGATCTATATGTCGATAAAGTCGAAACCCCACAGACTGTCGAGGCACTTCAGCTCGAGCTGATGGTTATGTCAGGCCCTTGCTGTCTTGAGGTTGGTTTCGCTTCTGATCAGGAAATTTTTGAAACATGCAAGGCTCCTCATCACTCTCTTCTTTGCATTCAAGATCAATCTAACACTCAAATTTCACTTCCTCCACTCGAACTACATGATCCCATCACTCATGCATTGGAGGAATCTTACACAAGAAACACACTTGCACAGCGTAAGTGATTTACCTTTCTCACATTTTCTTGCATGTCACAGTCAAGAGAATGCATACACTCAACATCTGCACATAGTGTAGCACAACACCATGGCAAGTCCACAGAGTGCATGTCATGCGCTTTCACTCATTTTTTGTTCTGTGGATGCTTGTAAGCTCATAGTGTGTTTTTCTTCATCGTTATATCTTTCATGTTTGTTGGTTTTCACAACTGTGTTGTTTGCAAACCATGCCTTCACCAACATCGGTCGACCAATGCACCGACGACTACATTGGAAGTATCACTTCACGTGAGATGACCCATGCACTATTAGCTTAGGAGTAGGAGTAGTATTTTCTTTGAGTTGTTTGCTTGCATGCATGTTTGCTTCTTTCTTTGTGTGTTTTCTTGCTTTCTTGTTTGTTTTCTTACTCACTTTTCATGAACATTTGCTTCTGCCTCTTGCTTTTCATTTTGTTTTCTTTGCTTATTTTCGTTCATAGGTTAGCTTTGTATGGACCGTGTGTGACTCTTGAAACAAGCTTGGGTAAAGTACAAGAGGACTTGTACAACTATTAACATTTGGTTATATGTTGTCCACTCTCTCATGAAGAACTTTTTACTTTCAGTCCATGATACATTAATGGAAAATACGTATTGTTCGAAGTGAACCTTGGTGAAAACACAATTCTTGTGCATGAACTAGTATCACCTACTCTAGTCGGTTGTTTTTTGGGTTAATCCTTGTCTGCTCAATCAATTAGAGTAAGGTGAGGGGGAAAACCTTAACAAGAACATTAGAGGTATATATAAACTACTTCTCTGAAGCAACAACCTCTTCTGCTCTCAGTTGGGATCCCTCTTTTTCCTCTGAAATGAATAAGTGCTATGCACAATTACGAAAAATGAAAAATGAAAATGTGAAAAAAATTCGAAAAAATGAAAAATGAATAAGGTGAAATAAGAGAAAGGCTTCCTGCACAGAGAGGTGATGCAAGTAACTCCACCAGTGTACTAACCAAGCTCCCTGGCGGCGAAGAAATGCTTGTGTTCCTGCGTGACTTTGAAGGGGTACTGTCCAAGCCTGTTGGTAGTGGAGCAACACTAGAGATGAAACTTAAACTTTGATGACCAATATGCTTGTGCACCAATATACCCCTTATCCCCATTTGAAACAACTATGATGGATTAGCTTGGAATCTGTGTCGATCGACCAAGATCCTAGCAAATGCTACACCTTACAATCAAGCAAGTGTGGAAACCAAGATGAACAAAGAACTGAACAATACTTCCAAAGTTGTTATACTTGATTTTCACGAACAAGGTCCATTCAGAGAGCTAGAGTTCTGCCACCATGTCTCCAAGTGTTGTAGTGACTACAAGCACCCTCCAAAATTTTTCCTTAGCTTTGTCTTGGAGCCTCCATACCAACCATCAACAACAGCATGTCTTGCATCATCAAGAACATAGGCTTCAACTATTTCATTGAGTCTTGTCAGCCTGTGTATACAAGTTTGTTCCACCTCCTTCGTTGGCTGCTTTCCACACTTACTGTCAATTGCTGGTTGAGAAACTACCTCTGGGACTTGCGCAATTCTGGAGGGGAACCAGCCTTCCCTCCAGAAATTGCGCAAACCTAATTGGACACTTAGATGGAGTCCAGAATTGCATAATTGTTCCTGACAATATTCCTCTCAAAAATTGCATAATTCATCCCATGACAGCTACTCATCTTAGAAATTGTGCAATTCTAGGAAGAAGTCACTTGCTGCTCCCATAAATTGCATAATCCCTTTGGGACAGCCAACCCAACAGCTAGCAGAAATTACGCAATTCAGTTAGGAAGCCTGCTAGGCTCAGAAATTGTGCAATGTAGTCAGACAGGCTTCCTTGAGAAAATTATGCATTCTGAACCAGAACAGCTGCTCAACTCAGAAATTGCACAAGGAAGTCAGACATGCTTCCTTGAGAAAATTGTGCAGTCTAACCTAGGAGAACTGCTCAACCCAAAAATTATGCAATCCTGGGAGACAGTCACCTATTTCTCCCAGAAATTATGTAATCCCTCTGGGACAACTAGCTCTGCTCAGCCCAGGAACAACGAAGATTTTCATCCCAGGAACAATGCATATTTTCATCCCAAGCTCACAGATCGATGCATGTGACTTCAGGTTGAACAGTTCCCTCTAGTACCAAGAAAAATTGATTTGCATGCATCGACTGCTTTTTCCAAGGCAACATGCAAAGGCATCCCTAGATTTAGGGATCTATTTTTAGCAGTTGTAGGTTACATGAAAGGATCATTTCAAAAACCTCTCGCCAATTGTCACTTTTCCTAGATTTGTGGCATACACGTCATAACCTCGATTTTATCAAAACTTATGAACCGCACACTGCAAATCTCATTCATCACATTGATCTTGCAGCTCTAACATCCCACATCGCATCTAGGACTCGTTGGCATATCCAAATCAGTTGTTTCAGGGTAAGCCCGCTTTGCATGTCTTATGTTGCGTTTCTGTCACTTTTTATGTTTTGGCTTGTGTGAGTGTTGTCTAGTTGATTTTAGCGAGTGCTTTCTATCATTTTGATGTATGTTAGCTTGTAGAAGCACTGTTTCAGTTTTCATTCGCATCTCACTATTGCCGCATGAATGACACCATTTTTGCACCGACAGTCATTGTTGCAGCGACTCAATTCACACACATGCACGCTTTCTAATTTTTTGAATCCTACACTTACTAATTTCATGCATAATCATTCACTTTTGTTTTCTCTCATCTCATCATGCATTCAGACTTCTCATGATTTCAGTCACTCGTCAGTCGGTCTGGGGTGCCTTGGCCCAGACCGTGCCTTGCCCGGCTAGCACTACGCATTTCCGAAAGCAAAGGCTCTTCCTTCTCTCCAGAAATTGTGTAAGTCTAGCCCAACACTAACCTCCAATCTTACATTACACAATTCTTGGAGGCAATGTCCTGCGGGCCCCAAAAACTGTGCAATGCAGTTTGCTGGTTGCATGTCACTGCTGATTGAAATTGCGCATTGCACAATTTCAGTCCTTGGCAAGCTAGGTTGGACTATCCATTTCATAGTTCCAGCAGTCAGTCATCCTCTTGATAGCCCAGACTGTGCCTCGTGCAGTTTTGGTAGTCAGTCTCCCAGCCTCCTAGTGAAAATTGAACAATCTTCACAAACAGTCACACAGGTATGTTGCTTGTCAGTCCTCTAGCTTGTTTTGGTTTTAGACTGAAAGATTTCTTGTCATGAGTGTTGCTATGTCTCTAGGTATAATAGGTGTTCATCTACCTCTCAGCAACACAGGTACAATGGATTCCATGAGCGCAGAGTTGAAGAAACCGTTCAGAGCACACTTGGGGATGCAGTCGAGAAAGTGTCTATGAACTTGCCTATCCATGAAGACATCAAGTTGTTCATGGACAAGGATATCAAGATGAATATAAATGACATCACAGAGAGAAACACCATTAGCAGTAGTAGAAGGAATCACACTTGCACGTGACGAATGCAAGAGGAAGGTTGTTGAAAACATAAAGGCGGAGTAAAGTTGCAAGTTAAAGCAGATCCACTCATGATGAAAACAACTTTAGAGTTTGAGGCTATGAGGTGATGGCGCGACATGAATATCACGCAAAGGCAGAGAGAGAAATAGAGAAGGAGTTGCATGTGATGAAGCAACAACTCAAGGAAGAACGGGAGCTTCACAGATGAGAGAATGAGTTGTAGCATGTACAGGTACAACAGGGGGCACAACATGTATAGACAAATGAAACTGTGCCCGTACAAGTTATAGATCCATCCCAGCAGCTCGCACGAAGTAGACAAGGTGAGCAGTGTTGTTGATCGCATGCAAGTAAATTCAGCAACATGCATGTCATTGTGTGCACACATACGATCCTGCCCATTTGACACACTCACCAAGGCGAAGACAAGAAGCAAGTCTGACTGGAGCCGAATATTTATTCTAACAAGTTGATGCACACGGGCACCAACACATGCTTGGAGATTAGCGCAAACACTATGCAACAACATGTTGCGAGTCCGGTCGCACCTAAGACGACCATGTGCATGATTTTAGACGAGTTGGACGGAGGAGCCATATCAGTGTACCCAATTGCAACAAAGGCAAGAGTTCGCTTTCAGCATGATATCACCATTGAGCGCATGGACACCATCACGAACAACCAAGCTTGGCATCATTTCTTCACCATCAACCATCATAGGGATGTCAAAGAGTTGGTCTCACCACAACGGTTCGAGTGTTAGTGATGTCTTGCATGGCTTGCTCAAGCCATTTTGTCTCACATGGGTACATGTGCAGATTGTATATAATGTCTTATCAAGTGGAAGTTCAAGTGTCGATAGTTGAATGTAAGAATCATAGAGTAGATGAAGAGTCATGAGGGTAGATGAGCAGTCACAAAGGGGAATGCCAAGGGTCACATCACCCTTTTCTATTTATAGTACCTCATAACTCAATGTAGATGCTTTTGGTCAGTAAAGCTTCTAATAGGAGTATCTTAGAGAAAGCTTGGATAGTATTGTAACGAGCCTTGGCTTCTCCACTGTACAGAGCTAGTATAACTCCTTGGAGGAGCAGGCGGTAGTGAATGTAACATTCCACTAACTAATGGTTGGTCATGGTTGTATTATATGACTATAACTTTAACTTCTTAATATAATAGAGCCAACACATTTCATGCATATGTCGTATTGTATTTTAGCTATCTTGTTTAATATAAAAGATATATGTATTTTTTTGCTTACGCATGCATATATGGCTATTTTATGTATATGTATGTATGAATCTTACTAAAACATGTTGTTGGTTTAACCATCACTTTGGATTGCTAGCTTACTTGCCTTCCAGTTTGTGATGCATCTTTTCTCATGTGTTCCCTTCTTAACTCCGTGCTTTCACAGATTTCTAAGGGGCACACTCACCTCACCCTCAGTGTGTTAGAACCGTTCATGCACCTTCCTTGAATTGTTGCATATGTCACACTCTTTCTACCAACAAGGACATCTTACTTGCCTCTGTGTGCAACCGCAGTCAACGCGATACTGCACGACCCACTACTAGGACTCCTACACCAAATGTTTTGAGGTCTAGTTGGGACTTCTTACCGAGGAGATCCCCTGACATGTTGGCGGGTCCAACACCGTAAAAAATATTTCATAAATCGAAGTACAAATATTGGGACTTGTATCAAGAAAGCATGCTCTAATGTAAAGTTGTTCACTGAGCTAAAAGTGATCATTTCATTAATATAAAAGATCATTCTAGGATTCATGTGTCAAGTGAATTGGTGATGTTTTTCTCTTGTAAACTTGTTATATCTCTGTTTTTCATGTCTTTCTTATTTGTATTGTTTAAAAGAAGATGAAGGGTTGAACTTGTTTAATTACACTCTGTCCTAGTTTATAACAAATCTATATGTTTTCAAACTGAGATTAAATATATAATTCATGTTAAAATGCTCTATATTTAATTGAATTTGAATCTGTTCCTCACTTTCACTCCATAAAGCTTTAAAGATCCAATAGCCTGCCTACCTTTCCGTGTTTCAATCTATTCTGATATTTCTGTATCTGATCACCCTCAAAATTTGACTCCATCTCCCAATGGCCTTTCCTTTTAGTTTCAACCAAACATTTAAAAAAACCAAACTATGAACCTAATAACTAGCCTAAAATCCCACAACAACAAATCTAAATTCAATAGAGAGATCCTTCTCTGAGTTTAGAAGGGCTAAATTTTAAGCTTAAAAGTGGTTTTGTGGTTACCTCTGGGTTTCTTTCACAACCTTAAGAAATTATAGAGTGATAACAGATGCCTACAAATTTTTTCACCATAAGGGCTTCCTAGAGAAAACCATCTCCACCCCAACCCCTGGAATTTTCTCGATACCACCTCAACCAGGTTCTAAAATCTACCGGAAATCCAAAGCTCAACCAAATAGAGAACCCACTACATCATGGATATCTAGGAAATGGCATAGGAAAGATTGTACACCACTATCAATCCAGGAAAATCCCATTCCAATGACATCAAAATAAATAATAAACCAAATTCATGAACCATGCATTCAAATCCCAACAAGATAATGACACATGAAACTTGTCACCTGCAAAATCCTCCCATTGGTTGCTTTTTCTTTGCATGATTTCTGCCCTTGCGTACCGTTGTCCAATTCCTCTTGCGCTCCCTTTCTTTTCCTTGCTTGTTCCTTGCTTGCTTTCTTGTGTCTTCTTTGTGTCCCAATGTTCTCTCTCTCTTGTTTTAGTTGCTCTCCCCTCTTCTCCTCCAAGTGAACGATGCTAGAATGTCCAAGGGTGTGTTAGAATGTTCTCTCCCTCTTTTTCTTTTATTTTTATTTTTATTTTTTCTTCATTTTCCCTTTCATGCATATTCTTTTAATATTTTTATCCCTTTTATTGTCTCTTCCTCTTTCCCACTTGCCGAAGAGGAATTTCTTTCATTTTCCTTTATTTATTTGCACTTTACCACATGTCCTTGCTAGCCTGTAATAAATAATTTTCCATTTATTTCCTTTTTCCTCCTGCCAATGCTAATTTCCATAGAAAATAAATAATTAACCACAAGTGAATCCCCATGTAATATTTTCTCCCTCATTTAGCTTGGAATATGTGTCCCATGAGCTTGGTTTTATTTTTGACTTTATAATGTCCATACATTATTTATTTACATGGAAAGTTAACCTGGGGCTATCACAAATAGAAGATTATTTGCGCAAGGGACTTATATTGGACTTCAAGAGCATAGTCACTGAGTTTTGGATAAGAAGAGTATTATGGTAAATAGAGGGGACTTCATACTATCATTCTTAGTCACACTCAAAAGAAACTTCTATAACTCAGGATTCATATTGTCGCTTGACAAATGAATCAATATCAAACTTAACATAGATTTGAGAAGATTGAATAGGCTTAGGTTTTTCTCATCATTGTAATAAGAATTCCTTAGATTTCGAATGCCATAGAGAACTTGAATTGGTTATATGGTTCAACTTATATGCTCCCAAACATCCCAAAGTTGCCAAAGGGTGAGGACTGAATAGACCTGTAGTTTTCAAAGGTGTTTCCATGACAGACTGATGATCTTCAACCATCATCCTTTACCATAAATAGTGACAAGACTTGTATGACACCTTCTCTTATGTTTGAAATTTAGAGCCTTAGATTTCAACCTCATATCTATGAAATGACCAAGGACCAACTTCCACAAGGCTCTAATCTAAGCCATAGACATTGCAAAGTATTGATCAAGCCACCAAGGAGCTCAGATATATGTAATAAATATAGATCAAAGACTATAAACTTCAAATCTACCACCATAAATCTTGGATCTACCACCAAGGAACCCAAATCTATATTAGAAATGTAGGTCAAAGTCTACGGACTTCTAATCTACCACCATAAAATTCAGAATACTATCACATAACTTAGATAAAATATCATAGAGCTCAAGTCTTCCAATATAAAACTTATAACACTATCATAGAGCTCATATATGTCAATATAAAGCTATAAAACTTGTCACATATCTCATATATGATATCACATTTCTTAGATCTTCCAATATAAAGCTTATAACATTTCCACAAAGCCTAAATATAAGGTAAATATATGATAGAGTTTATCTAACTATTGAATATCTCGAACATTTGCTACAAAATTCATGTAGGTGCCACAGAGTTTGAATCAATCATTCACTGAACTCAGACTATGTGTTAGACTTAAGATAGTTGTTGAGATAGATTATTGGATAGGTGCCAAATACTACTTGAATATCATTCGTATATCCCTTAGGGTAGAGATTAAATCATTTATGCAACTTTATAGGCAAATTTTCATTGATGCAACTTAGATTGAGTTTGTCATTCGATCTAGACTAGAAGCCTACTTATTTCATTGCCTTCTTCAAAGCATAATTTGAATTATTCCTTAAAAATGCTCAGAATTTGAATGAGGTTACCTTTCTATGTATGGAGACGTATTCTAATACATGATTCCTTTAGCCAAGTAATACAAAGTGAGAGAATAAATCATCATAGTCTTCTCAAGAGATTTGTGAAGATGCTAATCTAAGCTTCAAGTAGATACATACTTGTATAAATTGAGGAAGATACATTTCAAATCTTTATATATTCATATAGTATACCTTTGAAAATCAAATTCTTAATCTTGAGGACAATAACCTCAGTCAACATAGATGGACGAAGATTTGACTGAGCAATAGTGAGTAGTATAATGAGACCATCCTCAAGCTAGGGTAGAGATCATACCATTCAGGCTTTTCTCAAGGACATTCTAGGAGCTTCTTCCAAGGCTATCTCCTAAGAGATTATCCATAACACTCTGGCTTTACTTCTGCTCTAATACCATGTTGACAAACCAAGTGGAAGATAATTTTTGAACTACTAGGAATTACTTGTGAATATATTAGATCTTCTTCACAATTTAATTCACTTCATCAAGTAATTAAATTTCATAGATTAGATGAATAGTAAGGAGAAAGAAGAGACCACAATGCACGATAACGAGATACACAAAAATTAGGTCAAAGACCAAGGGGAAACCCCATAAAGGGGAAAACCCAACCAAATACTTCTCAAAGAAATCCTTCAACAATACATCAAGACAAAGATTATATTGACCTAAGAAGGAATTTACAAGTGCTAAGTCTCCACATCTAAATTCCCAACAAAGATCACCAAGGAGAGGTTGATCCTCTCATCATATCACAAAAGACAGTGAGATCAGAACTCAGATCTAGGCTCATATCTCAGACCCAATCTTCATATCACTATAATGATAAGCAGATCTCAGACACCAAAATTCACATCACAATGATAATAAGCAAATCTCAAATACCAAACTTCAGATCTCAATGAAAATAAGCATATCTTGAATACCAAACTTCAGATCTCATTGATAATATGCATATCTCAAATACTAGACTTCATGTGTTGATGATAATAAGGATATATCGAATACCAAACTTCAGATCTCAATGATAAGAAGCAGATATCAAATACCATACTTCATATCTTCATGATAATAAGTATATCTCAAATACCAGGCTTCATATCTCGATGATAATAAGTAGATGTCGAATACCAGATGTCAGATCTCAATGTTAATAAGAAGATCTTGAAACTCTGACTTCATATCATAAGTATAATGAGCATATCTCAAACCTTTGACTTGAAATAATAAATATAGTGAAAATATCTTGAACCTCTGACTTCAGATCATAAGTATAATTACTAGATCTCAAAATTCTGACTTTGGATAATAAGTATAATGAGAAAATATCTAACTTCTGACTTCAAATCATAAGGGTCTCATACATTTTGGGATTTCCTCAAGGACTTTCCAAGAGCTTCTTTCAAGGGTATCTCCTAAGAGTTGATCCACAACTTTATGCCTTTACTCATGCTCTCATACCATGTTGACAAACTAAGTGGAAGATAATTTTTGAACTAATAGGAATTACTTGTGAATGTATTAGGTCTTCTTTACAATTTAATTCACTTCATCAAGTGATTATACTTCATAAATTAGATGAATAGTAAGGAGAAAGAAGACATCATAGTGAAAAATAACAAGGGACACCAGAATTAGGTCAAAGACTAAGGTAAAATCCCATAAGGGGGTAAACTCAACCAAATCTTTCTTAGAGAGATCCTTCAATAATACATCAAGACAAAGATAATATTGACCCAAGAAGGGTTCCACTTGTGCTAAGTCTCTACAACTAAATGTCCAACAAAGATTACCAAGGAGAGGTTGACCCTCTCATCATATCACAGAAGATAGTGAAGTTATAACTCAAATCTAAGCTCAGATCTTAGACCTAGACTTCATATCACTATAATAATAAGTAGATCTCGAATACTAGACTTGATATCTCAATGATAATAAGAATATTTCGAAACTCTAACTTCAGATCATAAGTATGATGGGCAGATCTCAGACCTCTCACTTCAAATCATATGTATAATGAATAGATCTCGAACCTCTAACTTTAAATCATAAGTATGATGAGCATATCTTGCACCTCTTACTTCAGATCATAAGTATAATTAGCAGATCTCTAACCTTTGACTTCAAATTATAAGTGTAATGAACAAATCTCAAACCTCTAACTTCAAATCATATATATAATGAACGAATCTCGGATCTCGTGTTGGCATTATGATGCATGTGTTGTACTTGATGGCAACCCTCTCATAGAAGAATATCTCACTTATGTATAACTGGATGAATCTTCAGAAGAGATATCAGATGTGACTGATGGTGGACATCTCAAAGGAATCAGATGATAGTTCTAAGTGTGACAAGTTAGCTTTACCATCAAGTCCAAAGGGGGAGATTGTTGGCATTATGAGATAAGTGTTGTCCTTGATGGCAAACCACACTGAAGACAAATCATAGTGCAGAAGGTCAGCAGCAAGGAATTGATGATCAGACTATAATAAGAAGAGAAAGTTCATACACGCAGGTTCATTAAGCCCAAGTCGCGTATACAAGCAGGTTCACTATATACCAAGTCGCGTATACGCAGGTTCGCTATATACCAAGTCGCGTGTACACGCTGGTTGGCTTCAGTAAAAGCGCGTGTATGTGGAAAACTTATCTTTGGTCCACGGCGGTTATTCCTTGGAAGTTGTGCCTATGGTTTTGGACCTTGGTGTCTCGACGGACGTGTTGATCCCTAGTTTTGAAGTTGATGGTATTGTATTACTATGGTTTTGGCTCGTGGTATTGAGGAGGGCCTAATGCTATATAAGGAGAAGAAGATCATTAGGCTAGTGTATCTGAAATGTCTTGAATATCTGAAGAAGTATGAGATCCAGTATGCAGGTTATGGGTTGATGATGCATTGCTTGATTTGAGCTAAGGAGGGATCTCACCGGCTGATTGAGAACAAGATCTAAGGAGAGATCGAGATCAAATGGTTTGAAATGAACTATCTTTATGATGCTTATTCTAGATCTACATACTGACGCATGTATTGTTCTATAAGTGTTATGAGTATGACTGATGTCTGGTACAGCTGCAAGTTATGAGAAATTATTTTTAGATCTGTACGCGGGTTGTTTTTGGTAAAAGCGCGTATACACGCGTGTTTGATTCATCGAAGTAGCGTATACATTGTAAAGCTTGATATTTGAAGTTGCAGATGGGTCTGATGGTTATTACAGAGTTCTGTGTCTGCTCTATGTTCTGGTGACGGTGTTGTTAACAGGATTTCAGTGATTCAGAGTTTGATGATTGTTTTGAGCTTCAATGATAGTTATGGGTCCAGTATGAAAATTGGATGAAAAGTGGCCTTTCAGATTATATGTTGTGCTTCAGGAATATCCAGTCTGAAAATTGATGAAACGTGGTACCTGGAGGAGAGAAGATTGTAGGCAAGCACCTACGTACTAGTATCTAAGCTAGTACAAAAGCTAAGGGAGATCTTTGGAGCATTGTAGCAGGTAGCAGCCTGTGTACTAGTAAATGGATCGGCTAGTACAAGAGCAAAGGGGGTTGTAGCTCCCGTACTGGTATAAGACTGCACCAGTACAAATATTGTAAAAGGATTTTCTTATTAAGAAGAAAATTGAGATGACTTGCAGCAGGTGGTTTTCACCCACATTGGGTTTCCACCTTATATCTTTGTGTTCATGTGTGTGGCTTTTGTGTGATGATTTGTTCTGTTATACTGCACCTATTTACTGTTAATATGGTTAATAATGTTCTGATGCATTTACTGAAGATAAGCTAACTAAATCATAAGATTTCTGGATATACGCTAGTTGCTTTAAACACAGAAGCATGTACACGCGGGTTCACTTAACTGAAGTAGCGTATATGTTTTTGAGCATTGAAAAAGTTTTAATGATCTGATAATACTGATTCACCCCCCCCCCCCCTCTCAGTATTATTTCCAACAATTGGTATCAGAGCAGGTCCTTTGGTAGAAGCTTGATCGCTTGAAGGAGATCCGTGGAACAATGGGAAAGAAGCTTAAGAAGAAAGCTCATAAGAAGAAGAAGACATCTCAGAAGATCTATGACAGTGGGAGAGTCGATTGGGGATTAGGTATAAGAAGTTCTTCAGATTCAGAATCAGATTCAGAATCATTATCAGGTATGAATGTGTTATCCTCTGATGTTCCTGCTATATTTCCTTGTGAAAGTGATGAAAGTGATAGTGAAACTACTGAACATGCTTTTATGGGTGAGCAAGAAAAGTATCAAATAGAGGCAGTATTTAGAAGGCTTGCAGACAAAGTTAAAGATCAACAAGATCTATTAAACAAAAGGGAATGTGCTTTCAAAGAAGAAGTTACCAAACTAAAGGCCCAACTAGAAGAAGGAAACAAGGTAAGAAAGCTTCTCAAGGACAAGGAAGACCAATGTCAAAAATTGCAGCATGAAGTGACATCATTAAGAAAAGAAGTCAATGAAAGAAGCACAACCATCAAGAAACTCAAAGATAGATCCAGCTACTATGAAAATCTTGAAGCTACAATCCTCGCACTAAAAGGAGATCTTGAAGAATCAAAGAAGCAGAATACAGATCTACTCCAAGCTATTGCAATACAAGAAAACGAAGCCACCAGCTTAAAATATCAACTAGAATGTGCCTTCCGAGTTCGTCAAATGCAGCAGGATCTGAATGAAGAACAAGAAAAGGAGATTCTCAAACTAAGGGAACAAATGGAAGAAGGAAGGAAAGATGAAGAAGATTTGAAAAAGCAATCTCTTGAAAAGGAAGAACAACTTCAGGTTGAGGTAAATATCTTGAAAGGTAAACTAGAAGAAAAGGATAAGCTTTTACGATTTCAAGATAGTTCTAAAATCTTGGAAGATATTCTTAGTAGTCAAAGGTCTCCTGCTATCAAGACTGGTCTTGGTTTTCATGAATCTGTTGAAGGTGAATCTAGTTCACAAGGTGAGGCAAGGAACTCTAAAGAGAAATCTAAAGTGATCAACGAAGAAATGAAAGATCAATCTCATCATAAACCAAGAAAAGAGATTCCTCAAAGAAAATCCTTTACTCCTCCTATGAATAATGTTGAATGTTATGTATGTCATAATCTTGGACATGTTTCAGCTAGATGTAGAAGAAGAAGGGTTCAAGACCATTATGCAGAAAGATCATCACATTCAAGGTACTTTTATGGATATTGCTTTGCTTGCAATATGTTTGGTCACAAAGCTGCTGATTGCTACAGGAAGAATATGAAACATGTAAGATGTTATGCATGTAACAAGCTTGGACATATAGCAAAGGAATGCAGGAACAAAGGATGGACATCACACCAAAAGGAGAAAACCTCATCACACTTGAAGATATGGAGGAAGAAGGAAGTACAGTCAGCACAATGTACTGAGACACAGCACAGCACAAACATATCAGACTCAGGGGGAGTTGAAAGTGTAAAACTTCAGTGTTCTGAATCTCATACGCAAGTTCCTTAAAGGGAAGTCGCGTACATACGCGAGTTAGACACTGCAAAGTCGCGTATATGTTAGTCTGAGGAAAAGCAGTGGGGACATGATCAGAAAAAGGATCTGATATGATTCAGTCTATAATTTTCTCTATTGGTTACAGTCTGCTAAGGATGTGTGGAAATGTTTTGTTACTTGTATGATGTCTAGAAGTGTTTTGATCCTAACTTGAGGATGATGATGTTTTGATGCTTATTGCTGATATATGCATGATCAGATCTAACAGATGGCACTGGTTGAGGGGGAGCATATGCCTTTAGTAATTCATTGTTGGCATTATGGTTAATAATCCTTGGTGATGATTCTCATATGGCTAAATGATATATCTTGCTATGATATGATGTTGTGAGTTGTCTATGATAAACTCTCATATGATTCTTGAAGTTACATAGAAGATGTTCAGATCAGATTTATGGTTGATTCTTTGATGATGCATATATGGTGCTTACATGGTGATCTTCATAAGGACAAGGAGAAGTACAAAGCTTGAATACACATCTTCCTCACTTGATGATGAGTCACTTATATACTGTTGTTGTCATATGCATAAAGATCATACAGTTATGATGCAGGCACTCATGTGGATAAGGATTGTTGCTGATGATGATATCAAGAAGCTTTGTCAAAAGAGTTTGAGCTCAAGATACATAGTGTTGATACATGGATGACTCCTCAAAGTCACTTTGTTGGAGCTCGTGTCTATATGATGATAGGTTTATACTTACATATGTTGGTTGATGTAGATGTTCCCAAGTAATGATACTTGAATCATGTAGATCTTGACGTTGATGAAATGGCTATGGTGGTTTCACATGTAATGTGAATGATTTCATGATGATGTTTAAAAGGAGGAGTTGACATCTATGTTCAGACATACCTTGCTACAGGACATTTACAGGTTGTTGATATGAAAATAGCTGTACGCGAGTTTCATAAGGCCTATCCGCGTATATACGCTTTTTTATGTGGATGCAGACGCGTATATGTATTTTTGAAGGAAATCAGTAGGGACAGATGTTGGTTGCAGAAAGTCTGATATGGGTCTGACAGAGATCATCTGGCACAGGTTCAGGGGGAGCAGATAATATTCCAATGATGCATTGTTGGCATTATCTTAAAGCTTTTGGTTCTGGTTCACATTTGTTGTTGGTTTCAGGCGGAACAAAGGCGAAAGGAGAACAGAAGGATCTCTTGGTTGCTGATCTGAATGGTGATTATCAGATGCTGCTGGTGACTTTCATAAGTCTTGGTCTAGTTCTTTCGTCTCTATGTCATGTATCTCTTCTGTGATATCTCTTTTATGGTGTCAAGGTCATGTAACGGCCTATGTTGGTTTCCCCACTATGCCTGGGATGAATGATGTAATATAATTGGTTGTCATATGTAAACTTTTGATGTATCCCCACTTGGTTGGGTGGATGAGTCAATTTTTGTATATCCTCACTTAGTTGAGAGATGGATGTATGTATGAGTCTTTGATGATAGGAAGGTCTTTTATGGTGTATAGAGTCATGTTCTTCTTGAAGAACATATTTTGCAGATCTTGCCTACAGTCAGGAAGAGCATGAACAGCACACTTCAGCAGTACAAAGACTTGGCATGTACTCAGGGGGAGCATTGACAGATTGGTACACTTTGGCATATACAAAGGGGGAGATCATTCAGAGATTTTAACAGATACTCAGGGGGAGTATGGACAGCGAAATGTTCAGCAAAAGAAGAGAACATCTTGGTTCACCCTTTGTCCTTGATGTCAAAGGGGGAGAGTGATTTGGTGTTGTTGCCATCAAGTCCAAAGGGGGAGATTGTTGGCATTATGATGCATGTGTTGTACTTGATGGCAACCCTCTCATAGAAGAATATCTCACTTATGTATAACTGGATGAATCTTCAGAAGAGATATCAGATGTGACTGATGGTGGACATCTCAAAGGAATCAGATGATAGTTCTAAGTGTGACAAGTTAGCTTTGCCATCAAGTCCAAAGGGGGAGATTGTTGGCATTATGAGATAAGTGTTGTCCTTGATGGCAAACCACACTGATGACAAATCATAGTGCAGAAGGTCAGTAGCAAGGAATTGATGATCAGACTATAATAAGAAGAGAAAGTTCATACACGCAGGTTCATTAAGCCCAAGTCGCGTATACAAGCAGGTTCACTATATACCAAGTCGCGTATACGCAGGTTCGCTATATACCAAGTCACGTGTACACGCTGGTTCGCTTCAGTAAAAGCGCGTGTATGTGGAAAACTTATCTTTGGTCCACGACGGTTATTCCTTGGAAGTTGTGCCTATGGTTTTGGACCTTGGTGTCTCGACGGACGTGTTGATCCCTAGTTTTGAAGTTGATGGTATTGTATTACTATGGTTTTGGCTCGTGGTATTGAGGAGGGCCTAATGCTATATAAGGAGAAGAAGATCATTAGGCTATTGTATCTGAAATGTCTTGAATATCTGAAGAAGTATGAGATCCAGTATGCAAGTTATGGGTTGATGATGCATTGCTTGATTTGAGCTAAGGAGGGATCTCACCGGCTGATTGAGAACAAGATCTAAGGAGAGATCGAGATCAAATGGTTTGAAATGAACTATCTTTATGATGCTTATTCTAGATCTACATATTGACGCATGTATTGTTCTATAAGTGTTATGAGTATGACTGATGTCTGGTACAGCTGCAAGTTATGAGAAATTATTTTTAGATCTGTACGCGGGTTGTTTTTGGTAAAAGCGCGTATACACGCGTGTTTGATTCATCGAAGTAGCGTATACATTGTAAAGCTTGATATTTGAAGTTGCAGATGGGTCTGATGGTTATTACAGAGTTCTGTGTCTGCTCTGTGTTCTGGTGACGGTGTTGTTAACAGGATTTCAGTGATTCAGAGTTTGATGATTGTTTTGAGCTTCAATGATAGTTATGGGTCCAGTATGAAAATTGGATGAAAAGTGGCCTTTCAGATTATATGTTGTGCTTTAGGAATATCCAGTCTGAAAATTGATGAAACGTGGTACCTGGAGGAGAGAAGATTGTAGGCAAGCACCTACGTACTAGTATCTAAGCTAGTACAAAAGCTAAGGGAGATCTTTGGAGCATTGTAGCAGGTAGCAGCCTGTGTACTAGTAAATGGATCGGCTAGTACAAGAGCAAAGGGGGTTGTAGCTCCCGTACTGGTATAAGACTGCACCAGTACAAATATTGTAAAAGGATTTTCTTATTAAGAAGAAGATTGAGATTACTTGCAGCAGGTGGTTTTCACCCACATTGGGTTTCCACCTTATATCTTTGTGTTCATGTGTGTGGCTTTTGTGTGATGATCTGTTCTGTTATACTGCACCTGTTTACTGTTAATATGGTTAATAATGTTCTGATGCATTTACTGAAGATAAGCTAACTGAATCATAAGATTTCTGGATATACGCTAGTTGCTTTAAACACAGAAGCGTGTACACGCGGGTTCACTTAACTGAAGTAGCGTATATGTTTTTGAGCATTGAAAAAGTTTTAATGATCTGATAATACTGATTCACCCCCCCCTCTCAGTATTATTTCCAACATCTCGAACCTCTGACTTCAGATTAAGAGTATAATGAGCAGATCTACAATTCTCAAATCACTTCACATAAGAGAAAGGTATGTGTGTTCCAATAGTATACAAAGGAGAGTAAATTAACCTCTCTATATAACTATAATGTGATCCAAATGAGAGAGTTTCAAGGCAAGCCAACTAGCTACCATATAATCGAACTTAGCACTTGTGCAACCACTTGAAAATACAATTAAAATGATAATTTTCATATGCGATTGTTTTACTGTTTTTGCGAGATGCACATGGATACCATGGTTTTATAATTGTATAGTTCTGAAAAAATCATTCCGTTGAATGCAGAAATAGGTAGTTTGTTTTTTTGAATATACTTTAAAAACAGTACATTTCATGGGCTTACCTGGATAATTTGAACATTGATCAATGTAATGGTTTTTCATTTTTTATAGAGAATCCATCAATTTTTCTTTCATGAGAATAAAAGGTTTTGTAAACTTCCTTGCTCTACCATAATGTTATCAAAATCCACTCATATCTATGGTGTCAGTAACTTTCGTTTTTGGTCATTTTACAGGAGCGCACACCGTGGCATTTGCTCACTGCGACAGATTCGCAGATAGAATCTACAATTTCAGTAGTGAGAGTTCCGTGGACCCAAGTCTGAACCCTGAATTTGCCAGGCAACTCCAAGAATCGTGCCCTAGAAACGTGGATCCGACCATTCTCGTCAACATGGATCCCATAACGCCCAATACGTTCGATAATGCATATTACCAGGGTCTGCAATCCGGGAAGGGACTCTTAACCTCTGATGCAGTTCTATTCACAGACACACGCTCACGGGGAACAGTAAACACATTTGCACAGAGTCGAGCCGCGTTTAATAAAGCTTTCGTGAACGCCATCATTAAATTGGGTCGAGTAGATGTTAAGACGGGAACAGACGGGGAGATCAGACTGGATTGCACCCGCATTAATTGATCCCATACAACCCTGCATTGCATTCAACTTCTTCTTCTTCTTATTGATTTTCATTGAGTTTGGATCTCTCTTTGGAGCATTCATTCAATGGCATATCTGCAACGGATTTGGATTAAATAAAAGAATTGGGCAATGAGCATTTCTCTGTAAAAAATTTATATTTCAGTTTGAATGTTCCATTTCAAGATGTATGTTGCATAATAATCTGAATCAAGTTGTAGATTGTATAGCAGTCTGAATCTTATATATTGTTTTCGTAAATTTTGCCGGGCAGGAAAGCTCATCTCTTGCACATGAGCTTAAGAACAAAAACATCGAGAGATAAAACTACCAGGCAATTGACTTGCTCACATTTGTTTCGATGACTTAATTGTAGAAAATCTGAAATCTGCAATAGAAAGTGAAGGGCTTAGCGCACAAACCAAGTCTATAACACTGTATCTCGAACCAAAAAGACCCATGGAACAAGCCGGAAAGCAATCTAACTTCAGCATCTCAATTTGTTCAAAAATTCATATGTTGCAGATTTATTGTTCTCCCAGTGTAACCCGGTGAAATGGTATTACTACGTTCTGTGTTTTATTTGATTTTGCTATTTCAAGTAAGCAATTTAACGAAGAAAGTAATCAAAGAAATTTCTCAACCTGGCAGGTAACAGTAAATTTCAAACTTTTGATTCTATTTCCAGTGATGTGAGTGTAAGCATTACTCTAACATTTCCTCTTAAACACAATTGGATAATTGAAACTAACGTTGGTAATCTAACTTAATCCAAAACTTATAAACACAATTGGAGAGTTGAACCTAATTATAGTTATAGTAATTTAACTTAATTTAAAACTTATAAATAATGGTAAAATTCCAATTATTATCATTACTTAATTTAAAACTTATCCACAATGGTAAATTTCCAAATTATTATCATTACTTAATCCAAAACTTATAAACAAACTCTTATCAAAACTTATCTACAATGGTAAATTTCCAAATTATTATCATTACTTAATCCAAAACTTATAAACAAACTATTATAGTTACTTAATTCAAAACTTATAAACAATGGTAAACTTCCAAACATTATCATTATTTTAGCAGTAAACAGTTAGTACCCTATTCCCAAAATAATAAGTAGTCTACATAGTAGATTCCCATTAATGTGAATATAACAATTACTCCAACAAAAATAATAAACATCAATTTGTTTCTACTTTTCATTTCACATTAAAAATTCGGATGTAAAAATAATGACTTAAATGAAAGTTAATACCCTATTCCCAAAATGGCAAGTAATCTACATAATAAATTCCCATTTATATGAATATAACAATAACTCCATTTCACATTAAAAATTCGGATGTAAAAATAATGACTTAAATGAAAGTTAATACCCTATTCCCAAATGGCAAGTAATCTACATAATAAATTCCCAATGGCAAGTAATCTACATAATAAATTCCCATTTATATGAATATAACAATAACTCCAACAAAAATGAAAAACATCAATTAGTTTCTAATTTCCATTTCCACATTTTAAAATTACACAATCTACTTAATAAATTCTCATTTATATAAATATGATAATTACTCCAACAAAAATGAAAAACATCAATTAGTTTCCAGTTTCCATTTCCACATTAAAAATTCTGATGTAAAAACAATGGCTCTGACAATAATGTTAAGAAACTGAAACTATTCTCTTTCTCCCATGAACGAGGCAGCCCGTCGATGGCTCATGAGCCTTTGTGGTATACTAATTGGATATGGAATAAAATAAATTATCTTTTCGCAAAGAGATATAAAAAATATTGTAAAGCCAAAACCAAAAATGAAATATTTCTAATGACTCTTGGAGATGATAAACTCCTTTAAAAAAATAAAAAATAAGGCTTAAAAAATAAAAAATAATGCTTAAAAAATATGTTTAAATAATAGGGAGCAAACAAATCAGCAGATGGAAGTCTTAAAACTGATTGCATATTTCAAAATGTAATTGTAATGAGATAAATATTGTTTCAAAATTCTAAAATGTAATAGATAAATATTGTTTCAAAATTCTATGTAAGAAAAATATATGTTTAGCATATATTATTTATATATCTATATATATATATATATATATTTTTTTTTTTTTTCATATTTCAAAACGTAATTGTAATGAGATAAATAATGTTTCAAAAATTTATCAAAGTAAGAAAAATATAGGTTTATATAAAAACAGTATTTATTAAAGGTATATTTAATTAAAAAAACATATATCTTATATTTATTAAGAGTATATTTAGTTCAAAAAAGAGAAAGTTGAGAAGGCTTGGGCAATTCTTTTTGGGTTCAAAATGCTTAAAAGGTTATGCTTATTTTGAGTGTTCTGTTTATTTTGAATGTCATTGAACAATAAACGTGAGGAATGAAAATATATTTGTCAGATTTGTTGGTAATACAATTCGATACCTAAGGGTTAAGTACTTGTTGAAAAGGGTTAAGTATTTGTTTATCCAAAATACATATAACATATGTTCATTATGGATTTTAATTAACAATGTAGTTAGAAGATTGAAATATATATTTTATATTTACTAGTCTTTTAACTCACAAAATAAATATGCTTCATTAATATGATCAATGCAAAATTTTCCAACTTGCAATCATTTTATTAGAACTCTTATCTAGCAAAATTTTGAATAATGACCATTTAATTCTTTACAAAAAATCATGATTAATATTTTGAAAATTGGTTGTCATTGATGTCAACTTAAGCAATAAGCAACATAAGCCCCTCTTTCTCCACCTTTGTCATGGCATATGACTATGAGAAAGCATGATACACCATCATCATCTAATAGTAATCGTCATGTCGTTTCTCATGGTAGGTGGCACGCCATGTAACGCCTCATAGTTGACGAGATATGCCTTCTCAAAGTTGATGCCCCGAAAGTGTGATCATGGTGTCTAAATTTGAATGGCGTGTTGGTCGAAATTTGACATATCAAATTCATAAAAATAAATTATGCTATGGGTCAATGGTTGTTACAAATTTTTGACTAAGTTGGTCCTCTAAAAGAAAAAAAAATTCATTGTGAAAATTATCTCAAAAAATGTGTTAAGGTTAGCCCTATGAAAAATACGAATTTATAATTTTATTTTTCACCTAATTTTCGGATCGGCTCCAAATTTAAGGGGTTTTAGTGAAATTCATTCCCCCGCCCCCCCTCTTTCATGTATATATAGGGAACTTGATTTCCTTCCAAAATCATCATTTTCTCTTGCATTATCCCATGTATTATCTCTGAGATTTCCTAAGACCATGGATTGTCACGTAGATCTAGGGAAGGAGGTCAAATTTCTAAGGGTTTAGGCTTCATTGTTTCATCTTTTATATGATGTTTTTGCTAGACAAAAGTCAAGTTCCTAAGGCTTATTATGAGGCCATTTTCTAAGACAAAACTTGGTTGTTTCTATTGCAAATTTCCAGCCCTTCTAAAGCCTAATTAAAGGTAACTCCTATGCAAAATTTCGACCCTCGTGAGACCTAATTAGAGGTTTGTTTGAGGCCACATCTAAGGAAACAAGGCTGAGTTGGTTGCGGGAAATTTTGAAGTTGTTTGAGGTTATTTTGACTGCAAGAAAACATTTATTATAGGGCCACAATATCCCTATGGAATAAGTCAGGAAGATTGTTGTGTCTGAATCTTTGATGCCACGGGTTCACTGTTGTCACAGATGTTGAAGTTAATGCTTGACGTGGTGCACTTATAACATTAAGCTTGTACAGACCTCCAACTCATATTCCTGTCGCAATTAGCTTCAAATGATCCAACATATCATTAATAACATAATAAGATTTAAAGAACTCTTAAGATTTTGGTATGTAATCATAAAAACAAAGATTAGATTCTTTTTAATTCCTGTTACATACATCACATTTTGAATACGTCTGATATTACCATTAGGCAATATTACACGAATGTTTCCATATCCTTTGAACTGATATCCCCTGTCATCACCAAGGTAGATATTAGAACTACTGTTGGTCTATTTAAAGTCTTCAAACCAATGTCTATTGTGTGTCATGTGAGTGGAAGCTCCTGAATCCACAAACCAAATTTCTGCTTCATCATTCTCAGCAGAGAAAGAAGGATCAGACACAAACAGTCTAAGGTACTAATTCTGATCTTGATTAGTAAAGTGCCTTGCATGCTTCTTATATCTATGTGGAGCTTCATCATTCTTTTTCTTATAACAATTTTGAGCAAAGTGAGTTGGAAGGGTTTATTCCTCCCTCTGATCTAATATATAATAGCTTCGATCTGATAATTCCTCTCGGCTTTAAAATAGTAAAAAATGCCTCTCTCCAATACAAGCCACATGATGATCACAACACACCACCATAGTTGAACAAATAAAAAAAACATGCTCACTCATCCACTTACAGCAAAGCGCCAGGCACATATAGGCTCCACCACGCACGTTGGGCATGGAATCCCCCCAAGGCATGTTTTGGGGCTTAAAGCCCAAGTTTTGAGCAAGTCTTTTGTAAAAGCTCCGCGAATTGCGGGTAGGAGCACGGAGTCATAATAGAGTCACATGGGTGTCCACCCTAGTTTTCTAATGTAATGTCGGCTAGATAGACCTACCCATGGTTTGCAAACCATGGGATTGTATAAATAGAGTGAGGCTCTAAGTGTAGAAAATAACGAATAACTAAGAGAGATGAAAGGAGGAGAAGTCTAAGTGATTGAGGAAAAGTGTAAAGTGTGTATGTGGGTTGTAGAGTAGGAGAAGGCTCTGCATATTGAGTGCGCGGAACCCTGTAGCTAAGTGCGCAGGGCAGGTCGAATCTGTAATCATTGGGAAAATAATTAAAAAGAAGTTTTACTAATTTCTGTGTATCTTTTTCAGGGTTAATGAATGATTGAATATAATTTTCAAGTATAGTGTTTCTTTACTGTGTGGACCTGTATGAATATTTTATATAACTAATTATTACTTAAAGAATTCAAGTAGGCGAACATAATTAACTAATATCGGAATATAAGCAAGATCTTGGGTAATAGCGTAGAGCATGACGCACAACCCCTGGGTAGGGCTACGCGAAAGCAGTGTATCAGGACACGAGGAACGAGAAAGTGCATGAAGCAACCTATGTACAAGGACAAACAATGGACCAGTCGAACTCATCATACATCTCCAAGGTGTGGAAACCTAGTTCTAGCACCCTCCCATACTACTTCAGGTGAGACCTCAGTCCGCGCTCCGCGGACTATTGCCGAAAGGGCCAGTAGTATTTGTTACACAAAAATATCGTCATCATGATTATTTGCAGTCAGTATGGGTCTATCATCACTTGTACTGTCCTCCTAAGTAAGTCTCAGACCTCAGCTCTCCAAATCAAGCTTTAGAAATGATAGAAAGACATTAAAAATCAATGTAACTCTGGTTCCTCACTTTCTCTCATGGTCACTTGCGGTCCCGCACCTTCTGTGTACAAAAACTGCGGACTTGCCCGCTCTGTCCCTGATGGTGTAGGTGCAGACCCCTGTGAAAGTCAAAAGGTGCAAGTTTTATCTTAAAAAACTCACTTTGGGTTAATTCTAGAGGTTTCTAGAAGGAATTTTGACGTGGATTGTTCGCTCTGAGGTGGTTCATGCATCCCAAAAGAGAAGGAGCTAATCCCTTGATGAGAGGAGCTATCCCTTTGAAGGAGGGCTTTATCCCTTTGAAGGAGGACCTAGTAACCTCCCTCCATTGCACTATAAATACAGGCATTGGGCTGGTTGCTAGGGAGGTTAGAAGCTGAACATCTTTTAGGGTAAATGCTGGTGAAATCAAGACTTCCTAGTTAAGCCTAAAGAGGAGAGATCACATACCTTTTTTGGTTTCATTGGGCAGTGAGTGAAACTTGTCAAAGTAGAGGAGACTTCTTGCTGGACCCTGGGAGGAGCTTGTACAGCGTCAAGGCAAAGATTCGCGAAAAGGAGCTCATTTGGATCGAAGGAGCGAGGGCATACACAAGCTAGCATTGGACCTAAGGTAGGCCCTCAAAACACTTGTTTGCTATTGTCTATAAAAGCATATTTAGAGAAAGATAGTGTCTGGTTGGTTTGCTTGTCATTAGGTCTTCTTTAGATTCTAGGAAGGTCTATCTTGTCCGCAAGATCGACTTATTCCGTGTGACAGAATGGCGACTCCGCTGGGGACTTGATTGTTTTCCTTGTTTTTACTTTGACCTGAGAAACTCTATTTTTGTTTCTGTTTTTGGCTTGTTGTGTGTAAAATTGGGTAGAGTTTGTAGATCCAGGGTTATTTTTTGTTTTTCATAGCTTTGGGAGAGGACCGCACCCTAGCCGTTTGACACAGTGCGTACTTATCCGCAGCTTTGCTTTTAGCACAGAGCGGGACCGCACTTGTGCCAACTGTGGACCTGCGGACCCTGTCATGATTTTGAAAACCCTAAAATTTTCTGTCAGTCAGCTTAGTTTGTCTTTAGAAATTGTTATCCACTGCCCAGACTTGCATATAACTTGTCAGAAGCTTTCCTTGGATTGATTTCGTCAGTGTTAGGGTTTTAGGTGAAATTCCTAGGAGTTTTGCTTGTTGGGTTTGTTTTTCATTTTGGTTGTGTAGTGGCTCTGAGCTTAGAAGCTGTAGGGACTTTAGATTACCTTAGTGTCTACCAACCTTCTTATGAGTCTGACCATGTATGAAATCTCCCCTTGCTAAGGAATCCACTTTGTATTTTCTCATTTCAAAACTTCGAAAGGCTTGTGTTTGAGAGTTTGGATTTTCATTTAAAAAAAAAAAAAAAAAAAACGAAATTGGTTGTTCTTGACTGATTTGTGATTCTGCATGAATTAGTCCTTAGCTTACATTTAGCTAAGTAAAACATCCTCTAAAAAGACTTTTAGTAGGCTTCGACTTCAAATAGGTTTTTATAGTTTGTAGCTCTCAAAGCTAGTTATTTTTATTAGTTTTGAGTGTTTTATTTAGAAAATAATAAAAAATAATCTCTTTTGAAAAAGTTTGTTTTTTGTAGTGATTGAGTGCTTTGAAACGAAAAGGGAAATTTTTGTGAAATAATTATTTGTCTCGTTTTGAGTGCTTTGGAAAGGAAAGGCTTTTCTTTTAATTTGTTTAATTGAGAAAGATTTGTGTTTACAAAGTATTTTCATTCTCAAACTCTTTCTTAGTTTAGAATTTCATCGAAGAAAAAAAGATTGTTTGGATCATCTTAGGTGCATTTTTAGTGATTTTGAGTCGAGTCTTCATACCACGAGTTTCATCTCCGCACCTTTGGACTTAAACAAAAACCACTAAAATTAATGCCTAAAGTAAAATTCACCTAGTAACATTTTTATTTCTAGGGCTCTGATACACCAAGTTAGCTTAGGCTAGTGTCTTGGAGTAGGAGAGTAATTAACTCTCCAAGACAGTAAAAACAAAAAAGTAGCTGTATCTTGTGGTAGGGAAGAAATCCAATTGTTGCATTTATGCTCTCGGAAAGCTCCTCTTAAAGGAGAAGCACGAGATCGTGTCTGAACCAGTGTGGGAATCAATCCTTCCTCATTGGGAACGACGCCAGATATTCACGTATTACAAACGGTAAACCTCGGATTAACCATTGTCGAAGAGCCTAGGGTCACTTGTTGGTAAACCTTGGATTATGTCAAGGAGCCTTCAAGGGGATTGAGCTTGCTACTCTGCCCTTGCGTGCGTATCGGATCGTAGACTGTTCCCCCAGGTGTATTTGTCTCAGTTGGTAACCTTAGTGGCCATATTCTTTAGAAATCTTCCTAAGGTGACAGTGGTGGGAAGATCCCACTATACCTGGAGCAGACGTCAGCTCGACTCACTTGGATTTTCTTGGGGGTTCACTTCACTCGAGACGGTTAAGTGGAGGAACTTGTGCCAGTCTATTCATTAAGCAGGTTGCCAGGGTAACTGTTCCAACCGCCATTTCTGTACTGAACTCTGTGACGTTGGATTTCATCACCAACTAGTGTTTTCGGTCCGGAAAGTTACTGTTTGTGTGTGTTTGATCTCCTAGATTCTTTAGGCGTATGATTCAAATTTGTTTGGTTCTTTAGAGACTTTAGGTGCTTTTCATTGAGATTTTACTTTGTTTGCGTGTGAAGTAGTTAAAAGTCTTTAACTGTGGCTGAATTACCAAGACAGTCCCGTAGACTTCGGGGCCAGTCTCCTGAGATTATAAACGTGGCTGAGTTACTGAGGAAGTCCCGTAGACTTCGGGGCCAACCTCTTGAGGAAGTACCAAGCCAACTTGAAGGCTTAAAAGTCCTCGTAACTCCTAGAGACAATAGAGTTGGGTTGCCGGAAGAAGGAGAATCTTCTTTGATAGTACATCTTGATTTTCAAACGCCAGTAGCAGAATATAATCCGCAGTCAGTGTCTGTCTCTGAAATCGCTGGTAGCTTTTCATCTACTAGCGATATAGGTGAAGAACCCGAAATATCCGAGCCTGAAAGTGAATTTGCTGCTACTCCGACATCGGGGTTTGTTTCTCCATCTTTTAGTGGTCCTAGTTCACCTAGGGTAGAAAGAGTAATTACTCAAGATCTTCCTTCTGGATTGATTTCTATTGAAGAACTTGCTCTGGAAGAAGAAGAAGTAGGCATCCCTATCCCTGAAAATCAACCTACTATTGAATTAAGGGAGCGTGAATCAAGTTTTTATAGTCCGCCTAGGAGTAGTTCTTGGTATCTTTCTTTGACTAATTATTTAGAAAACTCAGGGTTAAGTTTTTCACCACCTCGTGCTCCTTATCACTCAACACCTAGAGGTTTTTACACTCTCGTCAATATGGCAAGACAGTTGTCCATGTTTACTCAATCGCCTGAATCCTTTTTGTACGGCGGTCCATCTGTTCCCTCTGGGTATCAGTCTCTTTCTGGTACTTTTTTGGGAACATCTCCTCAACTCATTGAGCAAGGGTTATTAACTGGAAGCAATGGTACAAAGCCGTTGAGCGTAGAAGACATTCTTATGATGTCAGGTTCCATTCCCAATCCTCAACCTCAAGGTGGCCAGTTATCGCCTAGGGGGCAGCCTCAATTAACGCCTGGGGGGCAACCTCAAGGTACACAATTTGCATCTAGGGGGTCACCTCAAGGACAGTACATACCTACAGGATAGTACGTTCGTCAAGGTCAACCCCAGACTCAATATGTACCCCATGGTCAACCCCAATATCAATTTATACCTCAAGGTCAAGCCCAGTATCAGTATGTGCCTCAAGGGTATCAACCCCAAGGTCAATACTCGAACCAAGGTTTCCAACCACCCCAAGGTCAAACGTTTGTTCAAGGAACGGGAAATGTACCTTTCAATTATCAATCCTACCCTCAATCCAGTTATGGTCTTCAGTATTCTCAACCAGTTATGGGTCAGTACCCCGGAATGAATATAGTGTGGGATTCATCGCAAACCCAACAGGTGTTGCAGCCAAGTGTACAGTTGTCATCTCAAACTGGACAACCCTTAGTTTCTGGTACATCCCAATAACCAGTCCAGTCTAACATTCAAACTTCTGTACCTTCGGTAGTTTCTCAGCCTGGGCCTAGTACACCTCGTACTCTGCCTCAAACGACTGCTACAACTGCCGCTACATCTGTTCAATCTACCCCACCTACTTCTGGAGTATCGATAGCTCCGGTTTCTACTGTTCCTGTATCTACTCCTTAGACATCTTTACCACTGTCTGGATCTACGATTCAAACTTCGGTTCAGATGCCTGTAGGACAACCTGGTTTAAGTACGATCGTCACAAGTCAACCACAATTCACCTATCAACCGTACCAGGGACAGTACCAATTCGGTCCTGCTGTCCAGCAGCCAGTTTATCAGTATCAACCGTATCCTGGGTACACTTATCAACAACCTCAATAACCCCAGTACGGTCCGGTTAATCCTGGTTTTCCGGGAGGATACAATATCCCGAACGCGATTCCTATTCCTAGTTATCCTGGATATCCTCCTCCCGGGGCTGGTCTCATGACCTAGAGTTTTAGGGATCCTAATCAGCAGTTACCATTTATCGCAACTTTAGACTTGCCTGACTTGTCACGCCTAACGAACGATCCCATTAATTATCTTCCGTTTTGGCCGCTAATGCCGAATAAGTTGCCCAGTGACATTCCCAAGTTCGAAGGTAAATCAGGAGAGGATCCGTCGAACCATGTGATGACTTACCACCTCTGATGTGCGTCTAACTCCATCACAGATGATTCGATCCATCTTAGACTTTTCTAGCACACTCTAATTGGTCTCGTGGCCAAGTGGTACATTGAGTTACCGCGAGGCACTTTTTATAATTTTAGTCAGTTAGCTACCTCATTTCTAACTTATTTTCAGTTGCCAGTCCGATATGACAATGGCACGGAATTGTTAACTTCGCTAAAATAATCGACATCCACATACATTTTAGATCATATTCACGAGTGGAGACGTCGACGCCGTTTAGTGAAGGTATTTATTCCGGATCAAATCTTGGCTGAGTGGTTTGTAAAATCTTTGTTGCCAAAGATCACTGAAGATGTTGCTAAAGTCGGAGTTGTTACTGAGGAGCAAGTCATTGCTCAAGTATAGTACCTTGACTTGGTCTATATTCATTCAGGTACGTTACATGAAAAAATCCCTGATCTTCCCAAGTCAAATCAAATCGCTGCAGCTCCTTCAGGATCTCATGCCGCCGATGGTATGATCGGCACGGTTAACACTAAAAGTAAGAAGAAGTCTTCCAAGAATTCTTCTCCTATCATAACCTTGCCTGATTCCCCAACAGGAGATTCTTCTGCAGAGATTTCCGCCGATATTCACGTTGTAGAGTCATCTACAGCCAAATCAAAATCCGGTGGGAAGAAGAAAGGAAAGAAGAAGAATAAAACAAACAAAAGTTCAAAGGAGAAACCTGAAAAGGCGGAATCCAATGAGGAAAAGCGCAAACCTCGTTATCCTTGTCTCATTTGTGATGATGAACATTTTACAAGAGACTACCCTCATCGTGCAGAGGTTGTGAAGATTGTTAAGGGTTCCCAAACTCCTGCTATTTTGAAGGATCCTTTTCCGGCTCAAGACAACAAGATGATAGGTTCATCCTCGATTGCCAATGAAGAACCCATACTGATGATGTCCCATGTTAGGATTGCGACTCGATCGCAAGATTATGGTAGTAAGAGTCCTGTTGATGGTAAAGAAGCAGAATCTTCTCATTCTAATCCATCAACCTCAGCTCCCGGTTCTGATCCACTACAGATCGAGAAACCTAATCCAGACTTAGTAATCAAACCGCCCGCCAAGGGTATACTTCGAAAGTCATCTTTCAATCCACATGCGAGAGCGGCTCAGAATTATAACATTGTTGAGGATTTAGCCATTTCACCCTCAGCAATGTCAGCTTTGGAAGTGCTGCAATTATGCCCAGCACAACATAAATTACTTTTGTCGGCTATAGGAGCTGTTGATATTCAGGACCCGAACCTAATAATTTTCGATCTAGAAAATAGTACACGAGGTTTGCCTCATCAAATTGCTTTCTAGATACCAGTGATAGTAAAAAACAGGCCTATTCATCGGACTGTAATTGATGAGGGATCTTCAACGTGTATTATGTCGATACAGTGTTGGAGATCACTTGGTTCTCCTTCACTAAATCAATCCCCGACGATTCTAAAGGCCTTTGATGGCCGTGGGTTTCATCCTTTTAGCATTCTACAGGATTTGCCTATAGGGGTTGAAGGAAAAACCGTTAGTCTAGATGTGGAGGTGGCTGATGCCCCTTTAGACTACAACCTTCTCTTGGGTCGAAGTTGGTCTTACGCTATGACAGCGGTCGTTTCATCGGTCTTTCGAGTAATAAAATTTCCACAGAATGGAAAGATCGTGACAATAGACCAGCTGGCTTACTTTTCATCTGACCCAGCCTCTTCAGAGAGTATTCAACATGTTGGTAAAATGACTATCCCATATAAGGATGTTGGAGTAGGATTAGTTAAAAATGCCGATTTACTGGGAACTTTTCCTTTTCCTCCAATCAACGCATCATCTTCATTTGTAACCATTCATATGATTACACCAGACACCATTGTTTATGATGATCCTTGGATCATTCCTTTTGAATCTGAGATAGACTCATTTGGTGATTCCATGCCTTTGAGTCCATATGAAATTGCCTATGAAGCTGTGCAGTCATTTGTTGACTCGTTTTCAACCAGAAATGACTTAATGAATGTAGTCTGTGAGGAATCACTTTTCACATCAACCTCGGATTTAACTACGTTTTCTGAACTTGTTCACTCTGATGAGCAAATTCCTGAAATCCTATGTGTAGATGATTTACCATGGGAAGATCTCCATCACCTATCTTCGTTTTTACCTGAGGATGATCGCTTTGAAAATGATTTCTCATCAATCTTTACAACTGAATATGTCAAGGAACCTCAAAATCCAATGAAACATCCCGATTCAGAGTTAAATTTGGGGAACATCTCTCGAACTATTCCTATTGAAATTTCGGTTAAGCCCGGAATTGTTGAAAACATTCATATAGGTGCCTCGTGTACTGATGACGAAATTCAATTATATAAGGCCCTATTTCAAGAATTCCACGATGTGTTTGCCTGGTCCTATGAGGAAATGCCAGGAATTGATCCCACGATTGTTGTTCATGAGATAAAAACTTACCCGGACGCTAAACCCGTCCGGCAACGTTTGCGTCAGATTCACCCGCGAAAAGCTGTTGCAATTAAAGCAGAAGTTAAAAAACTATTGAAAGCAGGTTTCATTTATCCAATCCCTTTAACGGATTGGGTATCGAATATTGTTCCGGTTAACAAAAAATAGGGAACAATAAGAATATGCATCAACTATAGGGACATTAATCGAGCTTGTCCAAAGGACAATTACCCAACTCCCTATATCGATCAAATCATTGATGATTGTGTCGGCAACGAATTATTTTCCTTCATGGACGGTTTTTCCGGATACAATCAAATCAATATTCTACCTGCCGATCAACCAAAAATGGCTTTCATTTCTCCATGGGGGACATTTTCTTATTGAAAATTACCTTTTCGGCTTAAGAATGCTGGAGCAAATTTTCAAAGGGCGATGTCTTATGCGTTTCATGACATCAAACACATTGTGCAACCCTATCTCGATGACTTGCCTGCTCATTCATTACATCGAGTTGATCACCTCGTCCATTTACGAGAAATCTTTATGAGGTGTAGGCATTATCGGATTCGGTTGAACCCACACAAATGTGTCTTCTGTATAGAAACGGGTTGATTGCTGGGGTTTGTAGTTTCGAAAGCCAGCATTCGCGTTGATCCCTCGAAATTCGAAGCTATCATCAAATTGCCTCCTCCTTCGAGTCTTCTCCAACTCCAAATTTTGCAGGGGAAAGCAAACTTTTTACGACGATTCATTCCTAACTACGCCGAGATTAGAAATGGTTTTACCCGGTTGTTGAAGAAAAACACTCAATTCTATTGGGATGAGATAGCTCAGAAATATTTTGATGCACTCAAACACGAGTTGACCCATGCACCGTTGTTGCATCCTCCCAACTACAACCAGGATTACTTCTTGTACCTCGCCGCTTCTCATTCCACCATTGGGATGGTCTTAGTTCAGGAAGATGAATTAGGAACGGAAAATGTGATATATTACCTCAGTCACACACTAAACCCAACTGAGCTAAAATACTCGCATGTGGAGAAATTGGCATTGGCAGCTGTGCAAGCTGTCCAACGTTTCCGTTACTACATTCTACTACGTAAAACTACGGTAATTTCAGATTGCAACCCTATGCTCTACATTTTGACCAAGAAATTACTAGGGAGAAAGTACTCTAAATGGATTGTTATCCTGCAAGAGTTCGATTTGGAGTTTGAGAAATCTAAGTCTAAGAAATCTTTAGTTTTTGCAGAATTAATGTGTGACTTCTTGCGTCCTGACACATAAACTGTGGCGGAGGAATCCATTGTAGATGAATCCTTGTTTCTAATCAGCACTTTAGATCCGTGGTATGGGGATATCATTGTTTATCTCCAGACCCAATCCTTTCGGCCATAAATTTCAAGGTCAGAACGTCGGAAAATTCGATTCCAGTCCCAACATTTCAGGATTATCGGAGATACTCTTTATCGCCGTGGGGCGGACTATATTTTTCGACGTTGCTTAACTCACGAGGAAGCTGAAAGGGTTCTAAATGACTGTCACTCTAGAGCGTGTAGCGGTCATATGTCTGGGTTTGCCACAACCCAAAAGATATTGCGCATTAGCTACTTCTGGCCATATTTATTTAAAGATTGTATTACGACGGTTCGAAAATGCCACAACTGCCAGATTTTTGATCGTAAGATGCGCGCTCCACCTGCTCCTCTCCATCCTATAATTGCCATTAGTCCTTTTTCCAAATGGGGTATCGATTTTATTACATGTAACCCTCACTCGGCCGAGGGGCATGCGTATATCATCCTTGCGGTAGATTATTTTACTAAGTGGGCCGAGGCGATGCCTACATTCGAGGTAGACGGCAAGATAGCTGCAATTTTCGTGTTCAATCATATAATTTCTAGGTTTGGTTTCCCGCAAGCAATAATCACTGATCATGGGCGTCATTTTCGAAACGTTATGATGACCGAACTTACAGGCTAGCTTGGTTTACGTCACGATAGTTCAACCCCTTATTATCCACAAGCGAATGGTCTGGTTGAATCCATCAACAAAGTTTTAGTTATCATGATCCGACGAATCATTGGGATTCATCGGTTGAATTGGAACAACATGCTATTTTCAGCGCTTTGGGCGTACCGAACTTCAGTAAAAACATCAACAGGGTTCACTCCTTTCCAACTAGTCTATGGTTTGGAAGCCGTGTTACCCATTGAATGCGAAATCCCGTCACTGCAAATGGCCATCGAGTTACTTCCAGCCACTTCTGAAGAGGAAAAGTGTTTGTTATACTTAGCTCAATTAGATGAGAATCGACGTGATGCTGCATTGGCAATCGAGACTCACGCAAAATGAATGAAAGCTCAGTATGGTCGAAATGTGACCCCTCGAAATTTTTCGGAAGGAGATCTAGTCTTAGTGTATGATCAAGCTAATGATAAATTAGGCGCTTGAACATTCGTTCCTATGTGGCATGGTCCCTATGTTGTCAAGCGAAAACTAGCCAAAGGGGTTTATGAATTGGTAGACTTTGATGGGGACTCTTTGGGTAAACCCAGAAATGGCCTTTACTTAAAGAGGTATTATGCTTAAAAGAATGGGTACGGAGATTTTTAAGTTAGGATAGTTTTTCTTTCTAGCTGGTGTGTTTTAGTTTAAACAGTGTGCTTAGCTTAGAGAGTGTTTTTCGTCATTTTTCCTGCTTATCTTGGTTTTACTCTTAATATTGCAGATGTCGATGCCTCTCCAAACATACGTTGGTTTCGCTGATGGTGCTTGTCGTAATACATGGAACATCTCTTCCGCAGCTTGGGTTATCTATTCACCTTTTGATGAGTTAGTATCTATGCATGGGGTAAGCCTCGGTCAAACAATGAACAACATTGCCGAGTACAGTGCAGTGATTGAGTTATTATCTGAATCTATTTCATTTGGGATTCGGAGTTTGATAGTGAGGTTAGATTCTGAACTCGTTGTATTACAGCTTAATAGAGTGTATGCCATTAGAAATCTAGTGTTGTTAAGATTATTTTTGAGAGTGCGTCTCTTGGAACGTGAGTTTGATTACATTGAATATCAGCATATTCCAAGGTCTTTAAATACATTAGCAGATGCAATTGCTTCTCGTATGTTAAATAAACATTTGCAATAATCATACATGTAAATTTAATATCATTCCATAACATGATTAACAAGATAAAGCCGGTAATAGTGATATATATATATATATATATATATAGGAGTGTGTCAAAAAATACATCGTCTTCGATCATAGGTTGAAAAACACCTTATGATCAGCAAAAATGATAAGTACAAAAAACAAAAATGTCACATGTGCCAACTATAGGCGATCATCCTATAACTGGTGATGATCTCTATAAGAAACCACTGCACGAGCCACCTTGCAAAGGAACCTTCTAAAAGGTCCCGGGACTCCAATCACATAGCGCTGAAGTTGACGAGGAATGTCGTCTATAGTGGTCTCAGGAATATCTCCTGTCAAGCGCTTGAGATGACCCTCCAACTCGGCCAAAACCTCTGTTGACTCGTCCTGTGGGGCTGGTGCGGGTGCAACTGGTTGTTTTCTCTCGAAAGGCCGGAGAGCGGCTGATCGCTATGGACCCACATCTGCTTTTTAAAATTTTTACTATCAGTTTTGAGACGATGGAAAAATAAATAAAAAATTAAAATAGGAAAATGTTGAAAAGGATTTTACCTGACTCATCCCACTGCTCTCCTGGTGGAAGAACCATGTTTGGGTCACCACAAAAATCTATCCCAGCATAAGGAAAGTCCTGAATGGAAAATACCTGGTTTTCCAGCCATTGGAAATAATCAGGTTTGAAACGAGCAACCTCTGTCCTCTCATCCGGGTGACGGGCCATGACTGCGACCCATCGCATTAGTTTGGGCTCTCAAGGAAGCCTAGCTCCAACAGTAAGGTGTTGTGGGATCCGCATAGGAACCCTCTCCAGGCCAAAACTCACGACCAAAGCCCCATAACCAAAGGTCTTTAGTCGTCCGTTCTTGGCCCTGGTCAGTTGGCCTTTCACATTGGCCAACACGGCATCACACCAATTGAAGATGGTGCCTCGGGAGCAATCAACTGCCATACGCATCTGGGATCCGGTGGCAATATGTAATGCGGCAGCTCTGCAAAATCTGGTGATGGTAAATGCAATCACCATAAGTTCAGGACGGGATATCGTCTTTATGTCTATCCCTTTGTCTCTAGCCTGGCTGTTGCAGTACTCTAGCCGGAGGCTATCGACAGACTGGCCACCTAGCCTAGTCCCGTGCAGAGCCAAGTCTTCGCCACTCTTGGGCAAACCAGTCAAGAAATATATGTCCGCTGGCTCGATTTCGAGCTGGTGGGCACCAATGAAGAAACACTGGTCCTGTATGCTCCATCTGTCAACCAACCATTGTAAGAAATCCACCTGAGCCCTCATGCCAGGAATGGCCTAGAATTTATACAGTCCGCACGCCCTCAAAGCTTCAAGAAAAGGCTGATGATTCCATGCGGCAGCATCCACGTCCTCGTGCTCTCATTCACACCAATCTAGCATGATGTGCTCTCTGCATCAAGCATAAAGATTAATTAAATTGCTAGGAAATATTTTGGTTGGTCCATTTTTGAGAATTTTTGGGTTCAAAACCCTTGCGACGGGGTACGCACCCTCCAGGTTAGACACAGTGTGGGGGTCCACACTTTGTCTACACGGAAGGTGCGGACCCAGAGCTTTTTCCCAATGGAGAAAAAGTCGGGGTCCGCAGGCCCACAATGGTAAACCTGCGGGCCCCCGCGCGTGGGTTTTGCGCCTAAAAACCCTCCCAAAAAATGAAATGAAGGACTAAAACAAAAAACTAAATGGTTGAAAATGAAGTATAGGATGATGTGGATTACCTGGAGAAGACGTCGCTCGATTCCGACGGTTTGATTTTCCGAAATCTTCACGGGAAGTTTTCTAGCCAAAAGCACTATTTTTCTCACCCAAATTCAAACGGTAAAAATGAATTGGCAAAGGCCCTTTTTATAAGTTTTTTGAGTAAATAAATCGCAAATTTGTTTATGTTTCACTTTTAAAAGGTATTTTGCGACGTTTTTATCCATTTCAAACATGTATGAGTAATGTTTGCGTTTTTGTGCAGAATCAAGGATTATTCATGAAAAATCTAGCATTTTCAATAGAAAAACATGTAGAGTCATCTTTAAGCTCTTTTCTAACTCCTTAAACATGAAAATATTGCCGAGTGTTTCTTTTAAACTCGTTAAAATGGAATTAAAATACGGTCTACTTACAGCTCTTTTTTGACCATAAAAACATGAAAAGATTGCCGGGTTTTTGTTGTTTCAAATTTGATATTGGTTATAAAACGACATGTCATTGATCGCTTTTTTACTTTTTCGGGTCAAAGGCACTAATGACGAAAAGTACTTCTTGGTCGTAAAAGATCAAGCAGTTCTTTCAAGTATTATTTTATAATTTTTCGGGCTTGGGAGACACAAATGTACGAAAAAGGTCAAGCCTGGAGTCTTCTTAAGTTTTTTCAGACTCTCTAAAATTGAAAACGCTGAGTTTCTCCTATACTGGACTCGTTAAAATTTCACAGTAAAGGACTTGTTCAATTACAAACGGGAACAAACCACTCCTTCTTAGGGTTCGAATTTAAACTAAGTTGGACTCATCGGAAGGATGAGCTTATAATCAAGCAAATTTTATCCTCCTCAAGCTTGTCAAAAATAAAGAGGTACTTGCTAGAAATGGTGGGGGAAAAGAGAGAAAAATGAGCCTGTTTGTCATACTTTGTAACCACTCTTGAACACGACACTTTTATTCACCTGGGTTGGGAAATCCTTTGCCTAACAGTTGATCAAACCACATTGAAAGTCTTCAGTCGGTTTCTGAGTATTAACTTTGGGTCAATTGTCACCAAACCATCTGTCGTGTCATTATGTGTTCAAGAGGTCACTGCCAATAAGCCATTCATCTGCAAAATATCTGTCATCCATCTTGACCATCCCTGAGTCAGTCTTTGCAACTAAATTTCTTCAACTTGATCTATGATTTCGTGTTGTGGGCTTGCCTACGACAGATTGCTTTCTATCGACATCAGCTCATTATCTAGAAAGATGATCTAGGAATCGTCAGTACCTTGAGATCTGCATGCATCAATGGCAGATTTCTCGCCTTTGACGACAGTTTACATCATTGACTTTCGATCAAAGGATTCCGTGACATGCTCGACATCAACACATCTATTCGCATCTCATGGACTGTACTGGGTACTTTGAGAGCCATTGACATTACTGGTGGTTTCTCTCACACTTGTTAACAGCTTACATCATTGATTGGTAATCAAGTGGTTTCTACCATGTTTGACATCAACACATTCATTCGCATGGATAGAATCGTACTGTTTCGCGAAGTAGAAATGAAGACCATGGATCTAGTTTCCACAATCCAGGCTGTGAGGAATTTTGTATTCATTATATAATGGACTATTCATAAACAGATGGCTGCATCCATACTGTGTCCACATGAGTCTATACTTGTGATGTTTTACAAGATCATTCCTGTATCAGAGCAGTAGTTAGTTTTTCTAGTCAGTTTTTATCTGAGTATGGGAATGCCTACCTCAGTGATGATATGATCTCATATATATATATCTTGCATTGAATGTTTTTACAGGTTCCAACCGGGTTCTCCACAAGATGATCCTCAAAATGATAAAGTACTTCACTCTTCCTAAATGATAAGAAATCCTCATCTACTACAGACTTCGCACTTTAGGGGGCAATCTGTTACACAAAAATATCGTCATCATGATTATTTGCAGTCAGTATGGGTCTATCATCACTTGTATTGTCCTCCTAAGCAAGTCTCAGACCTCAACTCTCCAAATCAAGCTTTAGAAATGAGAGAAAGACATTAAAAATCAATGTAACTCTAGTTCCGCACTTTCTCTCATGGTCACCTGCGGTCCCGCACCTTCTGTGTACAAAAACTACGGACCTGCCCGCTCTGTCCCTAATGGTGTAGGTGCGGACCCCTGTGAAAGTCAAAAGGCGCAAGTTTTATCTTAAAAAACTCACTTTGGGTTAATTCTAGAGGTTTCTAGAAAGAATTTTGACGTGGATTATTCGCTCTGAGGTGGTTCATGCATCCCAAAAGAGAAGGAGCTAATCCCTTGATGAGAGGAGCTATCCCTTTGAAGGAGGGCTTTATCCCTTTGAAGGAGGACCTAGTAACCTCCCTCCATTGCACTATAAATACAGGCATTGGGCTGGTTGCTAGGGAGGTTAGAAGCTGAACCGTTTTGAGGGTAAATGCTGGTGAAATCAAGACTTCCTAGTTAAGCCTAAAGAGGAGAGATCACATACCTTTTTTGGTTTCATTGGGGAGTGAGTGAAACTTGTCAAAGTAGAGGAGACTTCTTGTTGGACCCTGGGATGAGCTTGTACAGCATCAAGGAAAAGATTCGTGAAAAGGAGCTCATTTGGATCGAAGGAGCGAGGGCATCCACAAGCTAGCGTTGAACCTAAGGTAGGCCCTAAAAACACTTGTTTGCTATTGTCTATCAAAGCATATTTAGAGAAAGATAGTGTCTGGTTGGTTTGCTTGTCATTAGGTCTTCTTTAGATTTTAGGAAGGTCTAGCTTGTCCGCAAGATCGACTTATTCCGTGTGACAGTATTGGGATTTGTTTGGCTAATTAACTCTGAATCTAGGTCAGGCCTCAACTGATGAGCCCCAATTTTTGGTACAATTTGGGCTCATTTGGCCTACTTGCTCTGCTCAAACCATTCATTTTTTATTGCTTATGCATTCATTTCTTGGTTTATTCATGTTGTTTGTAGGAAGAAGGGTAGACATTCTATCTACGTGACTAATGCAATATGCTTTCAGGTTTTTGGCATTAAAAGGGAGAAAAGACAACGAGAAAGGAGACAAGGAGACAATGAGGTGGCACTGCTGGTTTTTAGGAGAGGATGTCCACGGTCTTGGGGACCTTCCTCGTGATTCCCACCATAGCTCCGAGCTCCAATCCATCTCCCCACCGAGCTTAGAAGCAGCCAGCTGTTCTACAGGAACAGCAGTTATAACTGTTCTACAGGAACAACAATTATGACTGTCCTACAGGATCAGCAGTTTAAACTTCAGTTGGACAGCCGAGCTCCTAAAATCAAGGACACCTGTTGGATGAACATTTTACATAAATACTGAGGCCGTAGCCTTGGATAGGAGCTTTTTGAACCTTGGTATTATTCTTGTAATTTGGAAGTATGAGCTACAGCTCGGTTTTGTAAGCCAATTTTGGCATGTTATCAGACTTTCGTTTATGAATAAAGGCAGTCAGATTTTGATCTCATTTTGAGTTTCTAAGGGAGCTATAGCTCTCAGGTTAGGGCCCAACCTGAGAGCAATAGATCTCCTCGGTGTTGTAATGTGTTTTCATTTCGTTCCAGCACTTTGAGTTTGTTTACCTTCACATGCAATTCGAATTTATAGTTTGTTAATTTAGTCTTTTCATGAGCTTAGATAGGATTATTTTATGGTGATTTTCTTTCAGTTGCTTAAGTTCGATAGGAGGATAGATATAATCTCTTGGAGCTCCAGCAAAAAGGTTGTTAAGGCTCACTGCCATCTCTGTTAGGGATTGGGGTGCAGTCCATAACCAAACACCAAAAAGAAAAGCAGTTCTTCTCATTTCCATGCAAGCTGCAACATAAACATTTTCATTGAAGATCCATCCATGCATTTTTGACATTGAACCATACTTCTACATTCCATTTCCATGCATAAGTTTCGTTTCTTGGTTTTCCATTGCTGCTCATAGGTTTCATGGCACAGTTATCATAGGTCAATGAATTTCTCGTTTTGATGCATAAGTCATTTGTTTCATTTACGCTGCTCCTTAACAATCCACTTCCTTCTTCTTCTTCTTGATCTATCCTCAAGCCCTACTCGGCCTCTGACCAACTCATTTACCCTCCAACTCATCCATTATTCACTTAGCTCCATTTACTTCAACTTTCGTTGATCCCATCCTTCCAACCCTCAAACCACTGCATGCACTCTTCCTCCATCTGATTTTTCTGCTCCTGAGCCATCACCAGCTCCATCTCCATCTCACCTATCATCCCACACCACTCCAACACTTCACCATCTCCCAAAACCTCCACGGCCAAACATCCTGTAGAATTGCACAGACTTCCTGTAGAAACCTGCAAACTCGGTTGCTGAGCATCCGAACGTGGTAGGCTTCTGTGGACTGATGCTGGAGACCCTCTGGGACCTCCCTTAGCCATCCTGACCTTGCCCATGCTTTCCTTCCATTCCAATCGCTCCTGCACAACCAAACCCTAATCAAAAGCATCATCACAATAAATCCAACCACTTAATGAAAAAATACAAAAACATGTCTTTTCAGATGCAAGTAGCTTAGATGCATGTATTTCAGTTCACTGCAAGTAATGGCATTATTGGTAGTTGTTTCATTCACAGTTTTGCATAGTTAGGGTCTAGCTAGTCAAATTAGGGTTTCCTAGGGTTTCCATGCTTTATTGGTTTTCAGTTTCCTTCTGCAATTAGACTAGTCTCCTTTGAGTTAGCTTTCGTCCATCATTGATAAAGCTTCTTCTGTGAGCCTATAGAAGTTGGCTTGAGCCCTAGCGGACTTGTGCCAGCTGACCAAGTGACAGCTGCGACAAGAGCTAGTACTTGTGCATACAGCACCGTCGCTTCCAAGTTTGTACGAACTACCGGGTTGATAAAATTAAGAGACAGGAAGCTCCAGGAGTTGTAGCATTATCGCTACAATACTGGAGCCCACCATCTTTTTGGCGTCGTTGCCGGGGAAGCGTCAGAGTATTAGTAATTGTTGCTTTTCTTCTATTTCCTTACTCTTGCCTTCTGCTAAGTAGTTTACTTCATTTCCATTCTGCAAAAGTAGCATAGACATTTCCTGCTTTCATAGATTAGCATTTCCTGCTTTCATAGATTAGCATTTCCTGCTTTCATAGATTAGCATTTCCTTTCCGCAAGCGTAGACTAGCATTTCCTTTCTGCAATTTCATTTGAGCAAAGTAGAATAGTTCTTTCCTGCTTTCAGTTAATTTTTCATCTTTCATAGTTAGTTGTAGATCAATCTGTCTCAGTTTTGCAGGTACCAAAAGAAAAGCAAAGCAAAAGAAATCAAAAAGAAAAAGAAAGTCTTTTCCATTTCATGCCTCGTAGGAACCAAGATAGATCAGGCAAATTCCTACCAAACACCCCCACCACATCACTGAGTCACCCTTCTCTCTTCTTTGGTGACAGTGACCCAGAAGAACCTATAGGTGAACAACCTGAGATATCCAAAGACCCTATAGTAGAAGAAGAGTTAGAGACCAATCCATCTGAAGCTATGGCTGACAATAGAAGAGAAGATGAGAGAATAGAAGGTGCCTTCCCCATCCGAGAGACCAATGGAGAGATGAAAATGAAGAACATTAGCCCCTCTGCCTTACCTCACTTCCATGGGCTGACCACTGAAGATCCAGACACCTTCCTGTTTGAGTTTGCTGTCCTTTGTAGAACCTATGACTATACTGAAGATGAGCAAAAGTTGAAACTTTTCCCTTCCACTCTCAAGGATGCAGCACTACGCTGGTTCATGGGCTTACCTGGGAATAGTATCACCACTTGGGCTCAGATGCAGCAAGCTTTCAACACCAAGTACCGGGATTACTGTAGGTCCAAGGAAACAAAGGGGGAAATCTTTCGGATGTCCATGGGAAATGATGAGTCCTTAGAGGATTATGAGGAGAGGTTCCAACTAAGCTATAAGCGGGCCAGGTGCACACTTGACCCTGAATCCCTCAAGTTGGTCCTGCTCCGAGGAGTCCCTGAAGACCTCTTAGATACCCTGCACATGTTAGCTGGGGGGGACATTTACCAACTGCCTTATGAGGACATCAAGACTGTGTTTAGAAACCACTCCAGGGCAGCTCAGAAACGAGGTAGAGGAAACCACCTCTCAACTAGTGTCCCTTTCTCTAAACATGAGCTTGCAAATCAATTAGAAGATCTTAAGAGTGAGGTGAGACAAACCATTGCCATGCATCTTGACACATTCAGGATTCAGCAAAAGAAAGAAGAGGTTGAGAGAGCCTTGGCTGTCTTCTGCCCTAGGTGCACAAGGAGGCACCCTAAGAACGAATGTCCATTGCATTCGGTTGAAGTGTGTTTCGTTTGTGAGGAGGACCATCCCACAAATCAGTTTCCAACCTTACCTGGGTTTAAATCCATGTACCAAGGGATAGAAGCTCCCACAGAGCCTCTCTATTACCTCAACCAAAGGAGGCCACAAGGGTCTAGACCTTATCAGCAGGGGATGCAAGGGGCATCTCAAGCTTACTACAACCCCAACCAATCGACTCTTATGCCTCCCTGGGGTCCCCCTGCTCATCCTTCATGGTCCATGCCTCCTCCATGGTCTTATCCACCTCAGTACCCCTCTCCACCTACTTCTCATTCATATCACTCACATACCCAGCCACAGCCTCAATGGAATGCACCTCAGTCGGGGTGGAGGCCCCAATACAACACTCCTCCTGCCATCTTGCCTCCACCCCCAGTTCAACCTCAGCCATTACCTCCTGCTCCTCCAAGGCAGCCTCAAATGCCTACTCAACCGAACCCGAACCCCAACAATAGACAGGCCCAGCAGGTATACACTGGGGAAACCTCATGCCCTACCTATGCTGTGGAGAATCGAGATACAGGAGATCAATCTTCGATCTGGAAAGACTCTACCAGATCCCCAACCTCCTCCCCCAGAGGATGAGGAAGATAAACAAGAAAGTGAACCAAAGGCTATTCCACCCTTTCTTGAGAGACTAACGGCCACCACACAACCCAACCCAGAGGAGGAAGAGCTTTTGGGTGAGCTCAAGCAGTTGTGTGTAAAAATACCACTTCTCCAAGCAATCAAGGATGTGCCAATATATAACAAGCTGGTGAAGGAGAAGTGTTTCAAACACCCAGGCAGACGGAAGAAAGATGCCTCAACTATCAATGTCATAGGACAACTGTCTGACCTTATGTTAGGACAAGTCATCTGCCCAAAGTACCTAGATCCTGGAAGTCCTGTAGTATATGTTCACATCAATGGCACTATTATACTTCACACCTTGATTGATCTGGGGGCTGCCATTAATGTGATGACCAGGGATACCATGCTTAAGCTTAATCTTCAGGGTTCCTCGAGGAAGACCTCGACAGTACTGCAATTAGCAGATCGCTCCACCGTGACTCCCGAAGGGATTGTGGAGGATGTCTTGGTCTCTATTGACTCTTGGGAATACCCTGCAGACTTCCTGGTTCTGCAACCAAAGGCCAAGCTTACTGGATATCCTCTCATTTTGGGAAGGCCTTGGTTAGCTACTACAGATGCTTACATAAGTTGTCATGCAGGAAACATGACCATCAAAAATGGTCCCATGTCCAAGCAGCTAGTCCTATACCCTCCTGCCCAACCCTCCTTAGAGCATGACTTACCACTCTGGTTGGAAGAAGGAGAGGAAGACGAGGTGTACTCAGCACCTCTGTGCACCTTAGATACCACTAGAAGAGACCCCCCAACCGAGGATGACTTGAACGAGACCTTGATCCAGAATCCACCTTCCAGTGCACTACCCTTAGAGAAATTGGTGGAGGATGCCCAAGCTAGCACCTTAGTGGATCTTTGTACAACCAACCCTGTTACTCCCAGAGTCAAGAATGTGGAGTTCGTCCTTGAGAAAGCATTGAAGATCAGCTCCTCCCTATCTCCTTCCTAGGAAAAGGAGCTGTGCAGTCTGTTGGCCAACCACCTTGATACTTTCGCTTGGAGCTATAAGGAAATGAAAGGAGTCCATCCTTCAGTCTGTACCCATCATATATACATCAAAGAGGATTGTAAACCGGTTAGGCAGCCTCAGAGGAGAATGAATCCAGCCCTTAAGGACATTGTCAAGGAAGAATTGCAAAAACTTTTGGATGCCGGATTCATTTACCCCATCTCAGATAGTGAATGGGTGTCCCCTCTAGTGTTGGTTCCCAAGAAAAATGGGAAATGGAGAATCTGTGTGGACTACCGAGAACTGAACAAAGCTACCAAGAAGGACCATTTCCCTCTACCTTTCATAGATCAAGTGTTGGATGGACTGGCAGGAAAGAAGTTCTTCTCTTTCCTGGATGGGTTTAGCGGGTACAACCAAATCCAAATCAGCCCGGAAGACCAAGATAAGACCACCTTCACTTGTCCTTGGGGTACCTTTGCCTATCGAGTCCTTCCCTTTGGGATATGCAATGCTCCTTCTACCTTTCAGAGAGCTGTTCTGAGCATCTTCTCGGAGCTGGTCCATGATGTAGTAGAAATCTATATGGATGACTTTACTCCTTATGGGGCCAACTTCCAGGAAGCATTGTCCAACCTGGGGAAAGTCCTAACCAAATGCACCGAGATGAACTTGTCCCTTAGTCCTGAAAAATGTGAATTCCTAATGACTGAAGGGACCGTGCTAGGCCATACCATTTCTTGCCAAGGATTGCAGGTGGATCCTAACAAAATTTCTCTCATTAAGAGGGTTCCACCTCCTCAAAAGGTCAGGGATGTCCGGAGTTTCTTGGGATTCGCAAGATACTACTGGAGATTCATTAAATATTTCAGCAAGCTAGCCTCGCCATTGTTTGGCCTGTTGGCAAAAGATGTGGAGTTTAATTGGACCGACGATTGTCAGAGGGCTTTAAATGAATTAAAGGACAAGTTGGTGTCAGCCCCAATCCTGAGAGGTCCAAACTGGGCCCTACCTTTCCAAATCCACACTGATGCCTCGAACAAAGCCATAGGTGCAGCTTTAGGACAAGTTGAGCAGAAACTTCCATATGCCATTTACTTTGTTAGCAAAAACTTGTCCAAAGCTGAGCTGAATTACACTGTAACCGAGAAAGAATTCTTGGCTGTGGTCCATGCATTGAACAAGTTCCGACATTATATTACTGGTTACCAGACCTTTGTACATACTGACCATGCTGCTATTAGATATTTAATGAATAAACCAGATGTGAATGCTCGTATTATTAGATGGTTACTTTTATTGCAACAGTTTGATTTGACCATTGTTGATAAACCAGGTAGAGAAAATGTAGTTGCTGACTTTTTATCTAGATTGGATTTGTCTGCAGATGAGGATGGGACAGTGGACGACCAGATGCCTGATGAACATCTGTTCGATATTTCAGTACTCTCTCCATGGTTTGCTGATATAGCAAGCTATCTTGTTTCAGCACAATTCCCTCCACACCTATCTTCCAGAGAGAAGAGCAGAATCATCAGAAAAAGTGCCTCATTCACTTGGATCGGGGGCAATCTGTTCAAGCTTGGCCCCGATCAGATCTTAAGGAATTGTGTAAGGGAGGAGGAAGTCTTTGATATCCTCCTCACTTGTCATGATGGGCCTTGTGGAGGAAATTTTGCAGCAAAGAGAACTGCCTTCAAGATCCTGCAGGCAGGATACTATTGGCCCACACTTCATCAAGATGTCAAAAGATATGTCAGTCAGTGTGACCAATGCCAAAGAATGGGGAAACCGACCCAAAGGGACGAGATGCCTCTCCAACCTCAAGTGACTCTTGAGCCATTTGAGAAGTGGGGCATGGACTTTGTGGGCCCAATCAACCCCTCTTCGAGGCAAAGGACTTACATCATTGTGTGTACTGACTATTTGACAAAGTGGGCAGAGACCAAAGCAATCAAAGCTGCAACAGAAGAAAAGGTGGCCGAGTTCCTAAGAGAGAACATCTTCTATAAGTTTGGCTATCCAAGAGAGCTGGTCACCGATCAAGGGAGCCAGTTCACCTCCAACCTGGTTGAAGATCTCCTAGCTCATCACAAGATCAAGCATAGGACTTCCACCCCTTATCACCCTCAAGCAAATGGGCAGGTGGAAGTCACCAATAGAGCATTAGAAGGGATCTTGACTAAAGTGGTGAGCAGAAGCAGAAAGGACTGGGCAGATTGCCTGGTTGAAGCCACATGGGCTTACAACACCACTTGGAAGACCACCACTGGCTTCACACCATATGAGCTGGTCTATGGGAAGAGAGCTTTGCTGTCCATTGAGTTTGAATACAACACTTTAAGGATGGCAGCTCAGCTGGATCTAGATCTCAGCCATGCACAACAAGAAAGGTTGCTGCAGCTAAATGGCCTGGATGAGCACCGCATGCAGGCCCTCCTTCACTCAGAAGTGGTTCAACTTCAGAGAAAGGTGTGGCATGACCAACATCTCCATGACAAAAAATTTCATCCGGGAGATTGGGCTTTGTCGTATGATTCCAGATACAAAGGTTTCAAGGGGAAGCTGAGAACCAGATGGCTAGGACCATATGCAGTGGAGAAATGCCATGACAATGGATCTGTCCTCATTCGAACCATTGATGAGGAAGCCATTCCCATGCTTGTCAATGGGCATCATTTGAAGATCTACAGGAGACCTCTCTCAAGACAAGAGTTCATCAAAACTATGGAGAAATTTGTATTGGTCATAGAGAAGGGTTTTGCCTCTGCTTTTGGCATACCCTAAAGAAAAAAATGAAAAAAGAAAAAAAAAAAAAAGAAAAAAAAAAGAAAAATAAATAAAGATCCTTGGGTGAAAACCTCTCCGAGGCGCCCAAGGCAGGTAGTAGGGGTGAAAACCTCATTGAGGCGCCCCTATTGTCTTTCAAAAAAAAAAAGGGAAAAGGTGAAAAAGATCCTTGAGTGAAAACCTCTCTGAGGCGCTCAGGGCAGATGGCACGGGTGAAAACCTCTTTGAGGCGCCCCTGTTATCTTTCAAAAAAAAAAAAAAAAAAAAAAAAAGAAAAAAACAATAAGAAAAATATGGTAAAATTGCATGCAGGTTGCAGATGCTCTATGGAGAAGAGGAAGCCCTTCAACTCAAAGCCAAGGGTCCTTATCATGCTCACAAGCACCTCCTCCAAGAGTACCCATGTTTTTTTTCAAGGTATGTGCAATTTTATCATGGTTTGAATCTTCTACAGGAAGATGTTGTCTTTCTACAGGAAGGCGCAGTCTTTCTACAGGAAGGCGCAGATTTTCTACAGGAAAGTGCAGACTTTCTACAGGAAGGCCGAACTTTCTACAGGAAGCTCTGTGTTCTACAGGAAACTTCCTGTAGGAGTTTTGGACAGCCAGAATTCATCTTAAAAAGAGATTTCGCGACTATGGATTGGTTTGGATGCATGCAAGCCTCTGTTAGCATCCTTGTACATTGCTGTCACCTTGCTCCACCATCCTTCTCGTCATGCGACCAAGTCCCTGCACCAACCAAGAAGATCGATGAGTTCTCGCGGGAAAAGCCATTTTCAAAGTCAAACAAATGCTGGGATCTCATACCGTAGGCATCAAAAGCTCCGGGAACGTGATTGAAACGCCAGAACCTCCGTCGTGCAGCATGCACCCAAGGAGAAAGGACTGTTACGAGACCCCTCGCGGGAATCCTGTAACAGTTCAACCTGCTCGAGTGGATACCATTCACAGTACCGCCATCTGAAATGAAACGCGGGCGCATGCGAGCAAAACATCCACTCCATCATTGGCAGCCTGTAACCACGAGCCTCCAGGTCTGTGTAAGTCGCATGCAGCAGGTAGATCCCCTCACCATCGTCCGAGAACTGGAAAAATCGTGTGCAGCCACGCAGGTAAGTGTCTCAACCCTTCCTTCCATCAAATCGCATGAATCTTACTTTGAAATTGTTTGCATGGCGTAAAATTAAATGGTTGAGCGGCCGTATGGCCAGTCGACTGGCCACGTCGGCTAGTTAAAGTGTAATTGGATGTGTGGGTGGCGGCCACGACAGAGAGAATGAACTGCATGCACGTGAGAACACTCTCGTCAGAAGCATGAGTTTAACTTAAAAAGGTAGCGGCAAATCTGTGGGAATGAATGCGGCAGCAAGTAAATACGTAGGCGAATGATGGATGACGTCGCCCAACGGTCCGGTGGGGACAGCTCATCCCCCGCGCCACGGATTGCGCCGATTCAAAATCTAATCGGCTAGATCATGCGCATACATTTATAATCCAGCACTTCAAACTCGGGTGGCTATTATGATCTCCTCCCACTTTGACACGCCGAGCTGTTGGCTACCAGAATGACGGTAAAGCACACCTCGAGTGCAGCCAACTACAGTCCTCCCCGAGAATTGCGCACGGCTTCTACAGGAACGCAGTTCTACAGGAACGCAGTTCTACAGGAGCGCAGTTCTACAGGAACGCAGTCTACAGGAACACAGTCATCTACAGGAAAGCGGGTGCCTCACGAAAAAAGGTGGCCAATTAAAGAGGTAACCCTGAACTCTTAATGTAACTGGTTAGTAGAAGTGGCGAGACTATCATCCACAGTCGGGTCATAAAGATATTGGTGGAATTGTTGTTTGTTGTGCCTATGCTACCGTTCTACAGGATGTCGGTATAAGTAGACTGTGTTGAATTTTGTATGTGCATGCTCTGTCTTCATAGACCAACTCTCTTTTGCATTCGCCATCTTTAATTAAACCGATCGTGTTCATCATGCCGGGTGGGTTTATAAGACGGGAACCCACTGATTTAACTAAACTAAGGAGAAACCCGGCAGTGGTAGAGCTCTTCACCAGAGCACAATGGATGCCTTTTTGTGATAAGCTGCAGGGTTACGATGACGAGGTGGCCGAAGAATTCTTGCAGGCTCTGAAGCCTAAATCTCATACACTGGCCACAGTGAACTTCAGAGGTCTAAGCCTCAAACTCACCCCAGAACATATCAGTCGGATCACAGAACTTCCTATGGGTCTGTCGTGGGATAAAGAGGAGAGAAAGCTGAGTCAGCAAGCAAAGAAAGAATTCTTTCCACCTGAGGAAGAATTCTCGGAGGACAAAAACAGGGTACAGAGAACGAGCCTGTCGCCACCTTGGAATGAAGTCATTTTACAAATCATGAAATATATTACTTGTGAAGGTTGTTTCAGCATCGTGTATGCATATCACTTTCGGCTGCTCACTGAGTTGAGGCACCGAATTGACCTTCCTGTAGAACAAAAACTGAGCATCCCCTATTACCTCCTGCAGTCTCTAATGGAGTGTGCTACAAAGTTGAAAGAGGGTATACCAGATCAGATAGCCCACCATGGGTTGATCAAGCTACTTGTGGAAGATGAATTGCACTCATATAAGGTCCCCCTCTCATGGGAATCCTTCCAGAATTTAACAAAAGATGGGGATATTAAAATGTTGATCGAAGAAACGGGTTCCTCCAGCAGTGAGGAACACGAAGCAGTGGCCGAGGAACAGAGAGAAGAAGGCCAAGAGACCCCGACAACAGTACAGAAGGGAGAGCAGAGGAAGAAGCATGAGGGAAAGGAGGACAAAGAAAAGGGTGTCACACCTATCCTGTCAGCAAGGGAAAAGAGGATGAAGAGCAGAATGGACAAAGCAGAGGTGGCCCACGTCAGCCCAAGCACCTCAACAACACCTGCAACCAAAGTAAAAAGCAAAACTCAAGCAGGCAAGCAAGCAGAGGTGGAGACACCTGTGTCTACAGGAAAGCAAAAACAGGCTTCTACAGGAAGCCCGAAAACACAAACACAGGCTTCTACAGGAAGCCCGAAAATCATTGAAAAACAGGCTTCTACAGGAAGCCCAAAAGCAAAGACCAAGGCTTCTACGGGAAGCCCGAAGATCATTGAGAAGAAGGCTTCTACAGGAAGCCCAAAAGCAAAGACCAAGGCTTCTACAGGAAGCCTCGAAAAGGTTAAACGCAAGAAAGAGAAGGCTGGCATTCTCGAAAAGGAGGCAGCAGCGGCGCTGGCCGCCCTCAGTACACCTCCAAAACCAAAGGAGAAAAGGGAGAGGGAGACCCATCTACCATCTGAAGCCAGGAGAAGTAAGAGGATGACCACGGGCAAGCCACAGCCTCCACCCAGCAGCCAAACCATTTCAGGGGATGTCCCTACTTCACCCAGTGCAAGAACCCCCTCTGAGACATCAGCCACCCCCAAAAAGGGGAGCCCAAAGATAACTTCCTGGACACGAAAAATAGGCCAGTCGCCTTCCGAAGCCCGGCTAAAGGAAATAGGAAAGGGGGAAGAAGCATCACCTTCGTCGCCACCAGAGGCAGCAAACGTAGGGCCGCCAAAAACGGGAAAGGAAGAAGCGCCACCCTCAGCAGAAAAGGCATAACCACCAAAAACAGGGAAGGAAAAGCGTGCTCTCGGCTCTAGTTCTCGGCCAAAGACGAGGAGCCAGGGCAAAGTTGCTCAAGGATGAGAAAATAGTTTAGCTGGGGGGTGATGATGAGCCCCAATTTTTGGTATAATTGGGCTCATTTGGCCTACTTGCTCTGCTCAAACCATTCATTTTTTATTGCTTATGCATTCATTTCTTGGTTTATTCGTGTTGTTTGTAGGAAGAAGGGTAGACATTCTATCTACGTGACTAATGCATGATGCTTTCAGGTTTTGGGCATTAAAAGGGAGAAAAGACAACGAGAAAGGAGACAAGGAGACAATGAGGTCGCACTGCTGGTTTTTAGGAGAGGATGTCCACGGTCTTGGGGACCTTCCTCGTGATTCCCACCATAGCTCCGAGCTCCAATTCATCTCCCCACCGAGCTTAGAAGCAGGCAGCTGTTCTACAGGAACAACAGTTATAACTGTTCTACAGGAACAACAATTATGACTGTCCTACAGGATCAGCAGTTTAAACTTCAGTTGGACAGCCGAGCTCCTAAAATCAAGGACACCTGTTGGATGAACATTTTGCATAAATACTGAGGCCGTAGCCTTGGATAGGAGCTTTTTGAACCTTGGTATTATTCTTGTAATTTGGAAGTACGAGCTACAGCTCGGTTTTGTAAGCCAATTTTGGCATGTCATCAGACTTTCGTTTATGAATAAAGGCAGTCAGATTTTGATCTCATTCTGAGTTTCTAAGGGAGCTATATCTCTTAGGTTAGGGCCCAACCTGAGAGCAATAGATCTCCTCGGTGTTGTAATGTGTTTGCATTTTGTTCCAGCACTTTGAGTTTGTTTACTTTCACATGCAATTCGAATTTACAGTTTGTTAATTTAGTCTTTTTCATGAGCTTAGATAGGATTAGTTTATGGTGATTTGCTTTCAGTTGCTTAAGTTCGATAGGAGGATAGATATAATCTCTTGGAGCTCCAGCAAAAAGGTTGTTAAGGCTCACTGCCATCTCTGTTAGGGATTGGGGTGCAGTCCATAACCAACCACCAAAAAGAAAAGCAGTTCTTCTCATTTCCATGCAAGCTGCAACATAAACATTTTCATTGAAGATCCATCCATGCATTTTTGACATTGAACCATACTTCTACATTCCATTTCCACGCATAAGTTTCGTTTCTTGGTTTTCCATTGCTGCTCATAGGTTTCATGGCACAGTTATCATAGGTTAATGAATTTCTCGTTTTGATGCATAAGTCATTTGTTTCATTTACGCTGCTCCTTAAAAATCCACTTCCTTCTTCTTCTTCTTGATCTATCCTCAAGCCCTACTCGACCTCTGACCAACTCATTTACCCTCCAACTCATCCATTATTCACTTAGCTCCATTTACTTCAACTTTCGTTGATCCCATCCTTCCAACCCTCAAACCACTGCATGCACTCTTCCTCCATCTGATTTTTCTGCTCCTGAGCCATCACCAGCTCCATCTCCATCTCACCTATCATCCCACACCACTCCAACACTTCACCATCTCCCAAAACCTCCACGGCCAAACATCCTATAGAATTGCACAGACTTCCTGTAGAAACCCTTGAGTTTCCTGTAGGATCCCCTGCAGACTTCCTGTAGAAACCTGAAAACTCGGTTGCTGAGCATCCGAACGTGGTAGGCTTCTGTGGACTGATGCTGGAAACCCTCTGGGACCTCCCTTCGCCATCCTGACCTTGCCCATGCTTTCCTTCCATTCCAATCGCTCCTGCACAACCAAACCCTAATCAAAAGCATCATCACAATAAATCCATCCACTTAATGAAAAAATACAAAAACATGTCTTTTCAGATGCAAGTAGCTTAGATGCATGTATTTCAGTTCACTGCAAGTAATGGCATTATTGGTAGTTGTTTCATTCACATTTTTTCATAGTTAGGGTCTAGCTAGTCAAATTAGGGTTTCCTAGGGTTTCCATGCTTAATTGGTTTTCAGTTTCCTTCTGCAATTAGACTAGTCTCCTTTGAGTTAGCTTTCGTCTATCATTGATAAAGCTTCTTCTGTGAGCCTATAGAAGTTGGCTTGCGCCCTAGCGGACTTGTGCCAGCTGACCAAGTGACAGCTGCGACAAGAGCTAGTACTTGTGCATACAGCACCGTCGTTTCCAAGTTTGTACGAACTACCGGGTTGATAAAATTAAGAGACGGGAAGCTCCAGGAGTTGTAGCATTATCGCTACAGTATTGGGATTTGTTTGGCTAATTAACTCTGAATCTAGGTCAGGCCTCAACGAGCCAACAGATGGTTCTGTTACCGGGACCAGGATCTGCATAGAGATGTTTGATGTTGTACCACTGGAATCCGACAAAGAATGGAATTGAAGATTGGTTGGATAGAAAAATTCACAAGTTTGTGGCGCAAGAAAATAAGAACCCACAACTATCAGAGGAAGAGTAGTTAGACTGCTACTTATACACATAAACCCACAAAATTTTCTTTGCATCCTTCCCCACTAAGTTGTATGAGTGGATCGCGAAGCTAGCAAACAGTCAAGGAAGGTGTAAGCTCGACAGACCTATTGTGTGGACTCCAGAATTGGTGCGCAGACTGGAAGCATCAGAGGATAAGATCGTGCCAGCTGTTGATCACTGGCTCGATTGAATTATAGGAGGATTCATCACTGAGTTCACGGTAGATACTTTAGTCAGCTATAGCGAGGCAGAACGAAACTTCCTCAAAGGACCGGGAGGTAAGTACGTTAAATATTTGAACACTTGGATTAAAATGCTACTGTGTGAAAACCAGGTTATGCGAATAAATTGATGTTTAGGGTTATGCGGAGTGGGAGAGTGTAGCGTGTAGGATGCAATAATGCTACAACTCCTGGAGCTTCATGTCTCTTAATTTTATCAACCCGGTAGTTCGTACAAACTTGGAAGCGACGGTGCTGTATGCACAAGTACTAGCTCTTGTCGCAGCTGTCACTTGGTCAGCTGGCACAAGTTTGTTAGGGCTCAAGCCAACTTCTATAGGCTCACAGAAGAAGCTTTATGAATGATGGACGAAATCTAACTCAAAGGAGACTAGTCTAATTGCAGAAAGTAACTGAAAGCCAATAAAGCATGAAAACCCTAGTAAACCCTAATTTAACTAGCCAGACCCTAACTATGCAAAACTGTGAATGAAAAAACTATCAATAATGACATTACTTGCAGTGAACTGAAATACATGCATCTAAGCTACTTGCATCTGAAAAGTCATGTTTTTGTACTTTTTCATTAAGTGGTTGGATTTATTGTGATGATGCTTTTGATTAGGGTTTGGTTGTGCAGGAGCGGTTGGAATGGAAGGAAAGCATGCGCAAGTCAGGATGGCTAAGGGAGGTCCCAGAGGTGGTAGGCTTCTGTGGACTGATGCTGGAGACCCTCTGGGACCTCCCTTAGCCATCCTGACCTTGTCCATGCTTTCCTTCCATTCCAATCGCTCCTGCACAACCAAACCCTAATCAAAAGCATCATCACAATAAATCCAACCACTTAATGAAAAAATACAAAAACATGTCTTTTCAGATGCAAGTAGCCTAGATGCATGTATTTCAGTTCACTGCAAGTAATGGCATTATTGGTTGTTGTTTCATTCACAGTTTTGCATAGTTAGGGTCTAGCTAGTCAAATTAGGGTTTCCTAGGGTTTCTATGCTTTATTGTTTTTCAGTTTCCTTCTGCAATTAGACTAGTCTCCTTTGAGTTAGCTTTCGTCCATCATTGATAAAGCTTCTTTTGTGAGCCTATAGAAGTTGGCTTGAGCCCTAGCGGACTTGTGCCAGCTGACCAAGTGACAGCTGCGACAAGAGCTAGTACTTGTGCATACAGCACCGTCACTTCCAAGTTTGTACGAACTACCGGGTTGATAAAATTAAGAGACAGGAAGCTCCAGGAGTTGTAGCATTATCGCTACAGTATTGGGATTTGTTTGGCTAATTAACTCTGAATCTAGGTCAGGCCTCAACGAGCCAACAAATGGTTCTGTTACCGGGACCAGGATCTGCATAGAGATGTTTGATGTTGTACCACTGGAATCCGACAAAGAATGGAATTGAAGATTGGTTGGACAGAAAAATTCACAAGTTTGCGGCGCAAGAAAATAAGAACCCACAACTATCAAAGGAAGAGTAGTTAGACTGCTACTTATACACATAAACCCACAAAATTTTCTTTGCATCCTTCCCCACTAAGTTGTATGAGTGGATCGCGAAGCTAGAAAACAGTCAAGGAAGGTGTAAGCTCGACAGACCTATTGTGTGGACTCCAGAATTGGTGCGCAGACTGGAAGCATCAGAGGATAAGATCGTGCCAGCTGTTGATCACTGGCTTGATTGAATTATAGGAGGATTCATCACTGAGTTCGCGGTAGATACTTCAGACAGCTATAGCGAGGCAGAACGAAACTTCCTCAAAGGACCAGGAGGTAATTACGTTAAATATTTGAACACTTGGATTAAAATGCTACTGTGTGAAAACCGGGTTATGCGAATAAATTGATGTTTAGGGTTATGCGGAGTGGGAGAGTCTACAAAAATGAAGGTAGCATAGAACTAGAAACTAACCCTTTGATTTCACCTCTGCGAGAGAGTGATGACGAGCTCCTGAAGCTCTCACCAAGAAGTGCAATCAGTTTGATAAGGCAGAGAATTTCGTGCATACCACCCCCACCCACACCACTGCCAGTTTCACCATCTTCACCCCGATCTTCGCCATTACCACCTCTGCCACCACTGCAATTCAATATGGCAAGTGTGATAAAGTTGTCAGTGTTCAAGGCAGTAGGGAATGAAGATCCAGACCAGTTTTGGTTCGTGATAAGGGCTGTATGGGAAGCGCAGGGAGTCATGGATGACAATATAAAGAAAGCGAAGTTGGTCAGAACTCTGCAGGATCACACGCCGACTTAGCACATTAAGAATTCCAATGACAGTCTGAACGCAGGGATCACGAATATCCAAGTTGGGCTGAACAAATAATTTGGCAGGCCAAAGTCAAAGACAAATTCGATCATTGGATTGAAGGAAATCGCAATGCTTCTAGGGGAGACCCCTTAGGAGTTGGATCAGAGACTGAAGTGTACAATTGGTGAAGTCAATATGACCTTGATGGATGGGAAACACCACGCATGGTTTGTAGCATCGCTAACACTGCATTTAAGGAATGTATTGTAACAACAGAGGCTAACCACTCAGGTCGAGGCCTTGGAGATCACGATGAGACTGCACGAGACCCCGATACAGGACCATAACCCGGGAGTTCAGCAGATCCATCCGTAGTTGAGAAACTTGTGCCTTGAGATGCAAAGTTTGAAACAATAAAAGACAACTTGCCCAGAAGTGTGTGAGAAGGTATGGTGTGTAAAGTGCAAAGGTCAGAGACATGATAAGGACCACTGCCCAATGTTCATGAATTACCTTGCGGGAGGAGGACTAATGCCATTAATACTGGAGGGACAAGAAGGACCAAGCACGGTGCCTACATTATGGTGCACGATTTTTCAGATAGGAGGAAGACATGCTACAGATAACTAACATCTACTACAGAAGCATACGCAGAATTCACAACAGTTGTTTTGTAATTTCTGTAGGTTGGTAGGACATGATGAGTGTGCCTGTAGAATTTATGAATTGATGACGGATCAAAATCCTACCTATAGAGTTCAGGCTGAAACCCAGCCCCTCGATAAAAATGTAGGAATGGCGTGCACTGGATTTCAGGGGCATGGATGAGGCCGAGGTAGAGGGGGACCAGGAAGAGGTCGCAGACAGCTAATATGTTTCAATTGCAGAGGGTTGGGGCATTATGCCCACGATTGTACAAATCCAATGAGACCATCATGCTTATATTGTATGAAGTTTGATCATGAGACATAGGACTGTCCCACACTGATAGCAAGGTTGCGTGATAAAGGAGCACTCTAGCCTCCCCCGACTTAGAACCTACAAATGATGAGGTCTGAGCTGCACGAGGAAGACCCTAATGTAAATATTATGCTTCGGAGTGGTATTACGACAGGGGATGACAAAGGCAAGAAACCTTAAGAAAGTACCTGGGTTTGCAAGGCTCCAACGAAGGAACCAGAATTTGATTTGGAGCGTGCTAAGGAGTCCTTCATGGAAGCTAAGAGGAGCTTCGTGGATGCCTCCACTTCAAGAAGTAAAGACAGAATAGAGCCAAAAATTGATGCATCGATGCTCACTACGTTCTTACAGACATGCATGAAGCTGTTGCGTGACAGCAAGGCTATAAAGGCGCTGCAATAACTCATAACTAGATGCGTTTGTACTGTGCGAAGAGAACCACGCATAGTTCAGAAGCTCGAGAAGCACACGACATGAACAGGAATGGAGATGAGATTGACTGCGTAGATCTAGGAATATGAGATGTATCAAGTGATTTTGGATCTAGGATCGAACGCAAACATCCTGCCAAAACAGGCATGGGAGTGCATGGGCAGGCCTATGTTGCAATGGTCTCCTATCCAACTACGAATGGAAAACCAACAAAAGATCCTACCTACGGGGAGACTGCAGGGTATCAGAATAGATATCGAAGGATCAAGCATGCTAGTAGACTTCAAAGTGATAGAGATTGTTGATGACAGTAATCCCTACCCCGCACTACTCGGAATAGATTGGGCCACTGACATGAATGGAGTGATAAATCTAAAGAAGTGCAAGATGATTTTTGATAAAAATTCACTGTGTGTAGTGGTACCTTTAGACCCTACGAAAGGATCGCACTACACAGAGCCAGTGCATGACTACGACAATGATGATGATCTAGACTGCATCTACAAGATAACTGCATGCAAGAAAGACTGGGTAAATCCAACAGCGGATGGTTGAACCTCATGGGAGCGTGAAAGCTTTTGTACATCAGATTATGACGAAGAGATAGAATGATGGCAGAACCGGTTACACGAGGTAACCACGCTAAACTATAACATGATGAAGAGATCGTTGTGATATGTAACAATAGAGATAAGAGATCTACCTACATACTACGGGTTAGGTGAAGTGGAGGTGTTCCTGAACAAATTTGAAAGAGAAGTGTTGGAACAACAACGTTTTGACTCTCTGAAATGGGGACTGCACGCTACGCTTGCAAGGTGGTGGGGTACACACTAGAAGAGTTTTTAGGACTCGCATGACTACTGAAGGATGATGCACATAATATTTGGGAAGCCTCAGATGCAATTAAAAGAGAAGTATGACAAACGAAACAGCCCGTGTGCCCACCTTTCCAGGTGAATACAAGCATATGGTGCAAAACTTTTTAGAATGCACACAGTACTCATGGTAGGAGACACAATCGGTAAGCAAGTGTGGGAAAGACAATGGTGCGAATGACCCCTACGGCTGGGACCACAAAGTATGGCAAGACCCAGTGGGCAGAAGGACATCCACACAAAAGCCTTTAACCAAGTATGCAAAGCAATGAAAAAGTTCTACCATACGAAGCAGACTAACTGGGACTTGCATGTACCAGTGTTTCTATGGGCTTATAGGACCGCATCCAAGCACCTAACCCCATAGGCACCCCCAAGGCTCAAGTATCAAGGAACCACTGTAAATCCTATAATACAGGGAAATGTTGGACTGTGCATACTAGCACTGGTAGATACGACTTTTCGCGGAACCTTGGAAGAAGAAATCCAACTGGGAAACTGTAGGCTCCAGGAACTTGAAAAGGAAAGGGTACGACTAAGAAAGAAAAACACTCTGGTGGATGCGGAATTCAAGAAGCTGGAGGATGAAATAAGAGAAGATTTCCTTGATAAAAATACCAGGAGGATAAGACTGGGTGTGCATGATCACCGTGACAAGTTTGAGGACTCTTGTCATGGATTTATCAGTCTGATTCCTTGGCTTGGATTGCATATTACTAAGCAAAGTAACCAGGGTTGTGCACTGCAGATGATAAGGTACATGACGCTACCAGTAACAGAGAAAGTTGAGTATTTACTAAGGAGAATGATGGATGACCAGAGGAAACCATACTTGGGTGGCGCGGCCACCTGACTAGCCGAGAGAAGTACAGTCTTAACACTCCAAGCAGTTGAAAGGAAGTGTTGGATTATAAACTACTCTACCCGGGAGCTGCACGATGTTGGAGCTACATGAAGAAACAAAAAGTCACAAGGTACGTGACTGTGCACGGGGGGCAGCGATGCCATGCAGGTTTACCATGAAGTGACCGTTGAAGTCACTATTCACAATGGGATGCTCAACTTGAGGCCAAATGGAGTGGGCGGTAGGCTATAGGTTTTAACCCCATACAAAAATTACCTGCATACGAATTATAAAACACATAAAATAAACAATGTGAGAGCATAACACATAAAACACATATACACATATATTTTCCCATGGATCCCAAAACCGGGACTACCAGCTTGATTTTTCATTATGTTCCTTTCAATGTTATAATACATATTTATACATGCCAAAGCATCCAATACCATGGACCGAAAACCATCACATCCAATACCATGGACCAAAAACCATCGCGTCTAAAACCGTGTGCGAGAATCATGCAGAAAACCATAGGTGGGTCTGCCCAACCTAACATAGGTTCCAAAACCAAAATTTTCTGGGGTGCTGCCTCGGGCCCCATAGAGTGGGGTTACGGGTACCCCTGAAACCCCCTATGACCTCCCCCCTTCTAACCCCCGGGTAACTACGTGGGCTAGTCGTGGAAAGAATATAACACAACTCAACATTCTCCCACTTGTTTTTTTCTTTCCACAGGGGGCCACAAGAGAGCTTAGTCATTTATCCAGCCCTACAATGCGCATTGTTTCTCTACACCAAGAGAATTTCTCAGAGATCACAGATTTTTTCAATGCATCCGCAATATTCTTCAAAGTGTCCACCTTTACCAGAAACACCTTTTTGTCTTCTATCATATCCCTCACAAAGTGATACTGAACATCAATGTGTTTTGTCTTTGAATGATATGCATGGTTCTTTGCCAAGAAAATTGCACTTTGGTTGTCACAATCTATCCTTATAGCTTCCTGTACTAACCCCATACTTGAACACAATCTCTGCAACCAAACTACTTCCGTTCTTGCATGAGTGGCTGCCATGTATTCTGCCTCTATAGTTGATAGTGCCACTATAGATTGTTTCTTACTCATCCAACTGACTGCACCTCCAAATAGGTTAAACACATACACACTTGTAGGTCTTCCCTGATCTAGCTCTCCAGCCCAGTCTGCATCAACAAAGCCATGAATATCCAACACCCTATCCAATCCTAGCCTTCCTTGGTAGCAAAAACCATAATTACTAGTGCCATGCAAATACCTGAAAACCTGATTCACTATTGTCCAATGCTCCTTCCCTATTTTTGACATAAACCTACTCAATACTCCCACTGCATGTGCAATGTCTAGTCCAATACAGACCATTGCATACATCAGGCTATCGACTGCACTTGCATATGGAACATGGGCAATGTCCTCTTCCTCTTCTTGTGTCTTAGGACATTGTTCAACAGATAACTTTACACCTATAGGAATAGGAACCTTCACTGCTTTACTATCCTGCATATTAAACCTCTAGAGTATTGACTCGACATACTTCCTCTGGTTTAACCAGAGCTTCCTCTTTTCCTAGTCTCTTTTAATTTCCATGCCCAAAATATAGTTTGCAGCACCAAGATCTTTCATGTTGAATTTGGAGGACAATTGGGTCTTCAAATCCTGGATAATTTCTTTGTCATTTCCAACCAGCAACATATCATCCACATACAAGACCAAATAAATAACATGGTCCCCAATTAATTTAAAATACACAGAGTGATCTTCTTTCCTTCTGGTGAAGCCAAGTCCCCGTATAAATGTATCAAGTTTCTGATAGCACATCCTTGGTGGCTGTTTTAACCCATACAAAGACTTCTTTAACTTGCATACCAATTCTTTCTTACCCTTTGCTGCAAAGCCTTCAGGTTGCTTCATGTAGATTTCCTCTTCCAGATCCCCATGAAGAAATGTTGTCTTCAAATCCATCTGTTCTACCTCAAAATCAGAAGAAGTAGCGACAGATAAAAGTAATCTAATAGAAGTTACCTTGGCAACTGAAGAAAAAATATCACTAAAATCAATTCTCGGCACCTGGGAATAACCTTCTGCCTCTAACCGAGCCTTGTATTTCTCCACCTTTCCTTCTGCATTTTTCTTCTTCTTGAACACCCATTTGCTGCTAATGGGTTTCCTTCCAGTCAGCAACTCCACCAGATCCCAAGCCTCATTTTTGTGGAAATATGCCATTTCATCAACCATGGCCTCTTTCTAGAGTTTTACATCCTCTGAATCTACTGCTTCCTTCATAGTTCTAGGATCATCATCAGTAATAGATAAAGCAAAATTTGAATAGAAAGCAGATGGAGTATACCTTTCTGGCTGCCTTCTTTCTCTAAATGATCTTCTCACACCCATATTTTTTGGCTCTTCATCTTCTAATTCCTCCTCTACTGTAGAGTCTGATTCTTCCTCCTTTATCTAAAACTCTATCTTCTCATGTTCCTTTGGTTGGACTTCATGTTTAATAACATATTTCACCTCTCTAAACACCACATCTCGATTGTACACAACCTTCCTTGTCACTAGGTTCCAAAGCTTATAACCCTTTAAACCATCCTTATACCCAATAAAGATGCACTTTTCAAATTTACTATCCAACTTGGTTCATTTCTCCTTTGGAACATGTACATATGCATCACATCTAAATACCCTCAGATGTGAAAGAGAGGGTTTCTTACCAATCCATACCTCTTGTGGAGTTTTATCCCCAAACATTGATGAAGGATATCTGTTGACCAGGTAACATGCTTTCTCCACCGCCTCTGCCCAGAATTCCTATCCTAACCTGGCACCACTGAGCATGCCTCTTGCCCTTTCCATCAACGTCTTGTTCATTCTTTCTGCGACTCCATTTTGCTGAGGTGTATATGGAGTAGTCTTCTACCATGCTATACCACACTTCTTACAGAATTCTTTAAATTCCTTACTGTAAAACTCTCCACTGTTATTTTTCCTCAGCACCTTTATCTTCTTCTTTGTCTGGTTTTCCACCAGAGCCTTGAATTCTTAAAACCTGTCATAGAATTTAGATTTATTCTTAAGGAAATATATCCATGTATTCCTTGAGAAGTCATCTATAAATGATACATAGTACATAGACTTACCCAGTGATGGAACCTTCACAGGTCCAAACACATCACTGTGCACAAGCTCTAATATCTGTTTCACCCTCTTACTACGAGAGGGGAAACTCACCTGATTCTGCTTCCCATATACACAAATTTCACAGAAATCAAAATCCAGAGAGCTATTACTCATACCTTCTACCATACCTTTACCATGAAGTATTTGAAGGCCCTTCTCTCCAATATGTGCAAGCCTTTGATGCCACAACATGGTCTTCTCTCCAGAGACCACTAGATTTTCTGCTCCACTTTCAGGAACCACAGAACTGGTGAACCCATCAATAATAGTGGTACCTTGTAGCTTGTACAAAGTTCCAATTCGAACTCCCTGCATCAATACCAGTGCTCCCCAAACCATTTTGTAGGTATCCTTCTCGAACACTATTTTTATACGTACATCATCCAACTTGCTTATAGAAATCAGATTTCTGGCCAATGCAGGAATATACAGAACACCTGGAAGTGTTCTAGCCCTTCCACCTTGCAACTTAAACTTTACTTTTCCGCGACCAATGATTCTAGCCTTCCTGTCATCTCCCAAGAAGACATAACCACCATCGTATTTCTCATACTTGCATAACCACTATCTATGGGGACTGAAGTGAAAGGATACACCTGAGTCAATCAACCACGCCTCATGATCTACATGTGTGCTTGAAGAAGCCAAGTACACATCCCCACCTTCATTTGAGGTGGTTTTTGCCTTTGCAGAAGGAGCATCATCATATCCCTTTCCTTTATCAAGAGCTTTAGATTTGCAGTCCCTTTTCTAGTGCCCTTCCTTTCCACATTTCCAGCACACCACCTTTACAGGTTTTCCTGGAGATTTAGATCTCCCACTCGATGACTTATTTTTGTTTTTGTTCTAGGACCGTCCTCATATAGACAAGACATCACCATTTTGGCTCTCCATATTTTTCTGTCTCATCTCCTCTGTCAAGAAGGATGAGACTATTTCATCAAACTGCAAGGCAGTTGCATTGCTACTTACTGCAATAACCAGACTATCCCACGAATCTGGTAGAGAACATAATAAAATGATGCACTTATCTTCATCTAAAATTTTAATATCAACAGATGCTAATTGACTTACCACGGTATTAAATGCGTTCAGATGCTCTTTCACTAAGTCTCCATATTTCATCCTCAGATTTTACAACTTTTTCCATAGGAATAGTTTATTCACCAGAGACTTCTATTGGTACAAAGTCCCTAACTTTTCCCACAAATCCTTCGCCATAGCTTCCCTTGATACATTCAGTAATACTGAATCTGAGACGCACAATTGTATTGTGCTCTTTGCCTTGTGATCCAACTTCTTCCATTCTTCATCAGACACTCCTGTTGGTTTAGTACCCAGATCTACCATGATCCACTGATCTTTATCCACCGACAGATCCTCCATATTGAATTTCCACAACTCAAAACACTGACCATTAAATTTCTCGATCTCTATCTTTCCACTGCTCGCCATCTTCTTTCACCACCAGAATCAATCTCGCAGATCTCCCACTGAACAGGGTCTACCACAAGCCCGAGCGAAACCCCTCAGCGACAAAGGCGTCCCCTTGAAGCCAAAACTGCTCTGATACCAAATGTAGGTTTTAACCCCGTACAGAAATTACTTGCATATGAATTCTAAAACATATAAAATAAACAATGCAAGAGCATAACACATAAAACACATATACACAGATATTTTTCCCTGGATCCCAAAACCGGGACTACCAGCTTGTTTTTTCATTATGTTCCTTTCAATGTTATAATACATATTTAGACATGCCAAAGCATCCAATACCATTGAGCGAAAACCATCGCATCTAATACCATGGACTGAAAACCATTGCGTCCAATACCATGGACCGAAAACCATCGCTCCCAAAACCATGTGCAAAAATCATGCACAAAACCATAGGTGGGTCTGCCCAACCTAACATAGGGTCCAAAACCAAAATTTTCCGGGGTGCTACCTTGGACCCCATAGAGTGGGGTTACTGGTACCCCTCAAACCCCCTATGACCTCCCCCCCTCTAATCCCCGGGTAACTACGTGGGCTAGTCATGGAAAGAATATAACACAACCCAACACAGGCAATTAAGACGCGATTTATGGGTAAGATTTGGAAACATTTGCCACCAAGGGATCATCAATGAACCAGATTTGAGGGGAACGGTTGAATTCAAATTCAAAAAGTGCTATAAATTACAAAGGGCTGCCCAACAAACGACACTTGGTCATTTACGAATTGAGCCATTGATCCATTGAGCAGAGCCTTGATTATTATGAGCCAAGCATCGATTGAGCCCCTGAGTTTGAGAGTGCTAGATTCCTGGACAAACATGATGGCAACAGTTGCAGACATTATGGACATAATAGAAATGACCATAGAAGAGGCCGTGCAGGCCCTAACTATGGGGGATGCTCCAGAAGGTCCCAAGATTGTGGCAAAAATCTTGAAATCACCACACACGCCAAGACCCAAGAAGGACAAACAAGTAATGATCCCCATACATGTGTCCCCACGGAACCTGATGTGCACCAAGCTGACAATGGAGGACAAGGGGAAAGTTGTCACCATCGAAACAAATGAAGAAGAAGAAAACTTGGAGGACCTGGTCATCACAGAAGACGAAGGCGAAGGCATGGAGGTGGAAGCTGAGCCTGTGCACCCCCTCAACAAAGCTGCTCGCCTATGTCCCACTACGAAAAGGAAAAGCTAGAGTGCCCAAAGACTTTGACAAGACCAAGAGCTCGCTCTAGACCCTGCTCCTCCCAAACAACATTATCTTTGAGGGCACACAACTGGGATGGGTGCCAACCTTAAAATTCGAAGATTGGGAGAACCAGATTGAGGAGAACTTGATTGTGTTGGGGGCCCTCAGAGCGCAGTTGCAGGAATTACAAGCGCGCCCTCCTTAGGTTGTTACCGTTTTGACCAGTGTCGCAATCGGAACAACACTAGTAGAACAGATGTTGTGCACACGAAAGACAAATACCATAGTGCTACTGGAAGGGGCACTCTTTACAACAAATGAGGCTAATAAGCCTATAGTGAGCACACTGAAGGGTCTTGGTATCAACAGGGCTGCACTCCTGTGGGAGACCTTATATGTTTTATAGGATGGGATAAGTGAAGAGCTGCGAGCTAGGGAGAGTCATGCACTACAAGTTTTCAGTGAGCAGAAAATTAATATGGAACAGTTGATCTTATAACGCGACAAATTTGTGTCACAAAATCAATAGTTGGTGCAGGCCTGCCAAAGCATCCCAAAGTTGGCCATCCCATGGACCTAATAGCAGAGGCGCGCATCCATAAGTTAGTAGCAGGGGTGCGTGAGGGGCGGGAGGAAATGACAAAGGTTCAGCTAGAGCTGAACCATCAGATCGTCGAGCTGCAGTTAAAGGCGTAGCCATCCACCCCCCCAGAAGTTAGAGAATAGTGCACTAGCGCTATCACAACAGGATTGGACAAGATCGGCAGTGTAGTGCGAGACTGCACCAGTATGTTGGAAGAATCACTTGAGGTCCTCACAAATCTACAGGAGGACCACATCATCCAACATTTAGAGACAGAGGCATGAGAACTCCAACAGTAGTATGACAACGTCCAAGGAACTGTGCATACGGTGGTCATCCCTCAGAGGCTTGCATAGATGCAACAGGCTAAAGTGCCGAAAGAGCAGGTGGATGCGGCACGACACAAGGAGGCAGTCCTGAAGGCATGTGTTTAGCCTTGGATCAATGAGGCCTTCACCATCACAACAAAAATTGAAGGCAAGCTCACACACATGCAGGGGATGCACGTACTGATGCAGAGAATCACTCCCAACACAGAGGTCTCGTAACAACATATGCCGCAGATACAACAAGTAGCAGCTCAGTGCGCTACTGGCCTTGCTGCAGTTCAAGCTTAGTTGAAGGGTCTCCATGCAAAGATCTTCGTATCGACAGAGTGACTCGAGGGAAAGTCACGATGTTTGTGTTGGGGGCCTGTTGGGCATGGAATCCCCCCAAGGCATGTTTTGGGGCTTAAAGCTGAAGTTTTGAGCAAATCTTTTGTAAAAGCTTCGCGAATTGGGGGCACGGAGCACAAAGTCATAATAAAGTCATAGGGTTGTCCACCCTAGTTTTGTAATGTAATTTCGGTTGGATAGACCTACCCATGGTCCATGAACCATGGGATTGTATAAACAAAGCAGGGCTCTAAGAGTAGAAAATAACAAATAACTAAGAGAGATGGAAGGAGGAGAAGTCTAAGTGATTGAGGCGAAGTGTAAAGTGTGTCTGTGAGTCGTAGAGTAGGAGAAGGCTCTATAGTTGTGTGCGTAGAGGCCTAGCAGTCCGTAGCTGAGTGCGCGGACCCCTGCAACTGAGTGCGTGGACCCCTGCAGCTAAGTGCACAGGGTAGATTGAGTCTGTAATCGTCGGGAAAATCAATAAAGAGAAGTTTTACTACATTTATGTGTATCTTTTTTGGGGTTAATCCATGATTGAATATAATTTGTACGAATACTATTTCTCTACTGCGTGGACCTATATGAATATTTTGTATAACTAATTATTACTTAAACCATTCAAGTAGGTGAAGATAATTAACTAATATCATAATATAAGCAAGAGCTTGGGTAATATTGCAGAGCACGGTGCAAAAACCCTGGGTAGGGCTACGTGAAGGTAGTGTATCAGGGCTCGAGGAATGGGAAAGTGCGCGAAGCAACCTGCGTGTAGGGACAAACAGTGGACCAGTCGAACTAATTAGACATCTCCAGGGTGCAGAAACCTGGTTCTAGCACCCTCCCATACTACTTTGGGTGAGACCTCAATCCGCGCTCCACACATTGTTGTTGAAAGGACCAGTAGTACCAGGATTTGTTTGGCTAATTAACTCTAAACCTAGGTCACGCCCCAACAAGCCAACAACGCATCACTATTCAATATGAAGAAAAACAATTGGTGGTCAACTTCACCATTCTCCATCCCTGCACAAATAAGCATCGACTCGAATAGATACCACTATTTCTCACCACAGTTAGATAGATACTACCTATTACTTACGAACTTGACTCACCGAGTTGGAAAGGCATCACTGAGTTAAGTGGTTTCAGTACTCATCCAAATAGATACATCGATCCACCGATCCGAGAAAAACATAGGAACCACCACTACACCCAAGAAGAAAAAAGAAAACCACCTTGTCTAAAAGAAAATCTCTTCACACTTGCACTGTCCGAGCTCTACAAAACTCCCACTGGTCTCTTCAAATAATGAACTTCGAATCCACATTTCACATTGTGCTTCCTCAGATCAATGCTGATCAATGTTATGCCTCTCAATGTTGCCACTGCAACACAGTCAATTCACGCGACACTTACTCTGGTGAGGGTGAAACACAAGAGTCAACGAGCCAACCTCCCACCAAGTAGTGGGAGAAATTCCACACTTACGACACTACCATCCCTGGCACCCCATCAAATGCCAACCACCATTCACCACCACCACTACACCACTCCACGACACCATGGTTCACGATTTGTCAATCCACCCACACATCGCAAATCTGATAATTGGAAAAAAAACTCACAGGATCTAACCACTGCTTAAACGAGCATACCACAGGATGCTCCACAAATGAGCTAGCTTCCATCAATAAACCTGGTAAATAACACCCACATTGGCACCGAGGAAGAATACTACTGGTACAACCATGATCACAACAATTCAACCTGTGATTCAGCACCTACCATTGATCACGCAGGAACGGACTGCCAATCCATCAGGCGTGCCAAAACCCAACTCACAACTACTATAATGCATAGTTCGGAGGGTGTAGTTCGAAGGCCAGATCCATGCTTTTTGGGCATGTTGAATGGAATTAGTCTTAGTTGTGGTCAAACAACATGTAAACGTGCCCCAGACTTGCACTGACTCCCCACCAAACCTTAATTGACTAGTGCGAAATATAGACCAAAATCTTGCGCTGCCTACTTCATGAGAGAAAAAAAAAATTACCTCTCTAGCCACAACACCACCAATCTTCAGTTGCTCCCCAGACACTCACTCCCACCGAAATCACTCACTTCTGGTTCACCAACTCTAATACCATTTTAAAATAAGAGCAGGAAAAAACTATAAATCTGAAACTTGCAACTCTCAGGTGAGCAAGCTACACCTGGGGGTTGCTTAAAGTAGAGAATGCTCTATATTTCATTATTAAGAAACATAATATATAATTTAAATCAGAGACATTCGAACTAACACCTAGAAATAAGGAACTAATCTTAATCTAGGACTCACATTCAACAGTAAAACAAACTTCCTCCAATAATACCTATTCTCCATTAATTTCAACAACATCTTGTTCACTACAAATTTGGCTCTGTAGGAGAGCTCATTTGTTGCAGAAAAGCTTAGGAATAAAAGCTTTGAGAGATGTGAGTGCACAGTTAGTCCTATATTCCTAAGATAGTGAGTAACCCACATAATTGATTCCCAATAAAGTAATTGTGTCAATTACTTCAGAAAAACTAAAAAACATCAATTTAACTATGTTTTTCCATTTATATAAAATTCTTATGAAAGAAAAAACACTCTAAGAATGATGTTAATAAACTCAAACTATTCCTTCTCCCTTGAAGGAGGAAGCCCGTCGATGGCTCATGAGATTTTGTGGGATATATTTGGACATGGAATATAATAAATGATATTTTTACAAAGAAATATAAAATATACTGTAAAGAAAAATACCGAAAATGAAATATTTTTAATGACTACAAATGATGATAAGTTTCTAAAAGATTAGGATAAGGTTAAGTGATCTAGTTATTAAAAAAAAAATCTTAAAATAATATTCTTAAAAAGAGTAAGAAATGAGTATATGAAAATTTTAAAAGTGATTGTATATTGAATAAGTAGGATAGCTAGAGGAATAAATGTTAATTAAAAAAAAAGAAGACAAGAATTTGAAAATGGTGACTTGCAACTTCGTTGCTCACTTTGAGAGTCCTAATAATAATAATTCTTAGAATTTTCTCCATTATTATGCTAACACGCCCCCTTAATGGAGAAATTCGAATGTAATTTAAAAAACAGATGACAAGAATTTAAAAATGTTGACATGAAACTCCGTTGCTCAATTTGAGAGTCCTAATAATAATAATTCTTAGAATTTTCTCCATTATTAAGATAACACTCCCCCTTAATGGAGAAATTCATCCAAAGTCGCGTTTTTCTTTCCTTTTAGTGCGAGATGATAATACACCATAAACCTTGTGATTTGGTTTCTCCTCATCACAATATGGTTTGCCTTAATTTTTCGTATTTGATAAAACTTTAGACACTACGAGCTTGTTGGGAGAATTTTTCCTCCTTTCAATGTCCAACATTTGAGCACCATATTATTTCCACCTAGAGATAAGTTTATCTGCTTCCATTTTCTCCTTGTGAGTCACCTCATCATCACCTATTCCTCTTATTATTGAGGATGTGTAATATGAATTATTTTTTCCTCCATGCGTTACTTTGGATATTTGAGATGACGATTTCCTTATATAAGAATTGTTAGCTCCCTTGAATAGACCCTGATTTACTTTATGTGTCTATTGTGTTCTCTATCCTGTATTGTCTTGGTCATCTTCTAAATTTTCAACAATAGGTTCCTTACACCTTTCCTCATGATCAACTGGTAGGTCTTTAATTGCAACATCCTATGGAGCTGATTGCGGCTCTTGGTACTTCTGGTCATCAATAAAACCACATTGTTTTTTGGAGAATTCTTTTGATTCAAAAACACTACCCAAGCCAAAAATGCTTCCAAATGGCCTCATGGAAAAGTATCATCAAAAGGATCAATGTCAAAGAAGTCTAAAAATATCGACATTGGCAACGCCCCACTTATCTCGCCTCCAAATTTTGATCCCAATAACTTTATTAACAAAACAATGTGGTTTGTCACCAAAATGATATGTTGTAGCCTGATATTACTCTCTAATCAATTCAAGAGGGGTAGTTGCAACTTCTATGATGATTTGGGAGGATCTCAAGGTACAAGTGGCCTTAAAAACAACTCAAAAATCACAGTCATCATATGGTAGCGAAACGAAAACTATATTGAAGTGCTCATAGCCCTCATTCCAATGGTGCAAATGACACTCAAATCTAAATTCGTATGGACAAGTTATGGCTAGTCAAAGTTTTGGTAAAAGTGGACAAGTGGCAAGATTAAGAAGGTAGCAAATTGGTTAGACCCATAGCGCTGAACCCAGCCACCAGATGGACAAATTTGTTGGATGTTTAATTTTTCTATGATCCCTTAATTTTTCGAAAGTCAAAAAATGTATGGTGCTTATAATTAAATAAAAAAATTAATGTTTTGGGGGGTGGGTTGCCAACCCCACCACCCCTGCCGGAACCCATGGGAGAATGTATTAAATATATATATTAATGTCGGGCAACCATCCACCAATGGACCTGACCTGTCCATTTCTTCGCCAAGTGTGAACATTGCTGAAGGCGACAAGGCTTGAACCCGCCCGACCAACCTGGCCGACCCGCCTCCCGGGCACCTCCATTAACCACTAGCCGATACAACATAACAAAGGGTTTAAAACAGTTGTTAATGATTAACACAATTCCATGGTTGTACCATTTTAAAATGTGGTTAAAAAAATATTCCAAAGAAGGGCAGTCGATGAGGTTGGAACCCCTGAACTCCCCGCCTTAATCTTACTGACTTAACTAATGCGCCAACGGGGCCAACATTGGTAAGTTTGCTGCTCTGGACTATAAAACCTATAATTTCTCATTTGCATGGGGAGAGCCAGTGAAGTAAGCTAGGGGCAGAACCTTGATTCTTCGAGGGAGGCAGAACCTTGCCCAAGAGAATCTTAGGGTATCAGAAAGATTCCTTGGGGTGTAGAAGGTGACATTGTTAGAATTTGATGAATTGGTAGTCATTTTTGCATGTTTTCATGACAAGAATTCAGTGGTGACATCAGTTTCAGTAGTTGGGCTATATTTGTGGGCAGTCGATGAGGTTGGAACCCCTGAACTCCCCGCTATATTTGTGGAGATATGATCTGAGGAAGTTGGTCTTTTTGTAGACTCCTGAATTACATTCCAAACAAGTGACCTGGGGAAAATCGTCATAACTTTCTCTTTGAGCATCAGATTGAAATTTTGTAAGAAGGAACAGAAAGAGGAAAAAATGTAGTTTCTTGTATATATTTCTCAAAGCCAAAGGTTGAAACAGTGACATGTGGCACTTCATACAAGTTCGCTCTTCTGGAAATGTCTATAATCAGGTCATCTTGGGAGATTGTGCATAACTATTCCTTGGAGAATCCAATTTGGATGAGACTAGTGGCATTGGAAAGAGGACGTAGAGGGATACTATAGGTCGCAATTTCAAAACTAGAAGAATTGAAATTACAGAGTTATAGTTGTCTCAAGATCGAGCTCCTAAAATCAAGAAAAGGCGATATGAGGAAGTTTGATGGCAAGGATCCGGTAAATTGGATACTTCAGATGGAGCAATATTTTGATCTACATGGTGTACCACTATTACAAATGGTATGTATTTCATCTTCATATTTAGAACCGGATCAATTTTTATGGTATAAAGGGCTTTTTTCTCGTAAACAACTTGTTACGTGGTCAACTTTCACGGAGGAAATGATTGCACATTATGAGGATACAAAGAGAAACACCTTCTTTAGAGGAACTTGTTACGTGGTCAATTTTCACAGAGGAAATGATAGCACATTATGAGGATACAAAGAGAAACACCTTCTTTAGAGCAACACCATAACAATTGGAAAGAGTAAAAGAGCTTTGTTACATAGTGGAAAGTAAAATTATGGCAACAAGGAAGTCTACCCCTCACAACTATAATAATTGAAGTGTTGTTTCTCCTAGCCTTCCACAACCTACAAGGATTACACCACAACAATTGGAAGAGAAAAGAGAAAAAGGGCTTTGTTACAATCGTGATATAAAATGTACTAAAGGTCATAAGTGTGCTGAGAAGAAATTATTTTACATAGATTATGAAGAGGAGGGAGAAAAGGATCAAGAAACATCAAAAGAAGAGTATATACACTAGGAACCAACCCCAGAGAAAGAAGAAATGAATCCGACCATATCTTGTAAAGCATTGGCAAGAATTACCACTCAAACTCTCAAGACAGAAGGACATATCAAGAAGAAAAAGATTCAAGAAGTGAAAGAGCACATTGAAAAAGAAGAAATGAATCCAACCATATCTTGTAATGCATTGGCAAGAATTACTACTCCTCAAACTATCAAGATAAAAGGACATATCAAGAAGAAAAATGTTCAAGAAGTGAAAGATCATATCGAGCATCAAGAAATGAATCTGACCATATCTTGTAAAGCATTGGAAGAAATTACCCCTCCGAAAACTCTCAATATAGAAGGAAATATTAAGAGGAAAAAGGTTCAAGCAGTGAAAGATCACATTGAGAATCAACAACAAGTTCTCCAACTTTTAAAGGATAACACCACTTTGGTGCAAAATCGAATGAAACAACAGGTAGATCAACATTGTAGTGAAGAACATTTTGATGTAGGTGATTGGGTATTTTTATACTACATCTCAAGCAAGCTATTTATGAGAAGGAAATGTTGGAAATACTACATGCACTTAAGAAATGGCGACCTTACCAAATGAGAAGACACTTCAAGGTAAAAATGGATCATGATAGTCTTAAATATGTTTTAGAACAAATATTATCTTTAGATTAACATAAAAAATGGGTCACAAATATGTTGGGTTATGACTTTGACATCATCTACAGAAAAGGGAAGAAATTTTTTGTTGTAGATGCACTCTCAAGAAAGGATGAGGATGTGGAAGCATTGTTTTGAGTTATTTCTATTATCCAACCAGATTGGATAAATGAAGCAAGGGATGAATGGAAGAGGGACAAAGAAGTGTGGCCACTCATTCAAAAGTTGCAGAATATCCCAATTCAAACAATATTGCCAAAACTTGGAATGGAAGGAAAAAGTCATATTGGAACCTGGAGCAGTCAAAGAAACAAGAACCCGACAGCTAGGAAATCGATCAATTTCAAAGTATCTCATCAAGTGGAAGAACTTACCAACTGAATATTCCACATGGGAGGACAAGAATTTTATACAGAAGCATCAAGAACTACTCAAGCATTGATGACAACACTTTTTGAAGGAGAAGGGCATGTTAGGCCCCTATACTACTAGTGTAACCCCTTATTGTTATTAGTACAACCCTCTTATTATATTTTTGTACCCATGTAGTCCCCATATTGTTATCATTGTGCCCCATAGAAGCCCACTATTGTTATTATTGTGCCCTTACATTATTATTGTTATGTCGGCTTTGATTATATTATGACCCCTTAGACTCCTATATATAGAAATGAGGTCTTGTCATTTGTATCATCAAAGAATCATTCATTTGTGTAATGTAAATGAGGTTTCCCCCTCAAAGAGGCTGAATTCTAATGCATTGATCTATCTTTTCTATATTTTTGTCAGCTGGTTTCATAATATTTTACGCTCTCGCCATTGTTTATTTTATGTTTTTATAATTCATATGCAGGTAATTTTTGTATCAGGTTGAAACCTACATTTGGTATCAGAGATGTTTTGGCTTCAAGGAGACGCCTTTGTTGATGAGGGGTTTTTCTCAGGCCTGTGGTAGACCCTATTAAGTGGGAGATTTGCAGGATCGATTCTTGTGGTGAAACAATATTGTGAGCAGTGGAAAGATAAAGATCAAGAAATTTAATGGTGAGAGTTTTGTGTTGTGGAAACTCAAGATGGAGGTGATAGGCATCTAAATTAGACATAAACTAAGGTCCATGCCTCTAAATTAGACATAAATTAAGGCCCATTTGACCATCCTTTAGCACATTAAACCTCTCTTTTTGCATTAGATAAATTATTTTTAACTTTTATATGTTCATTAGGAAGGTTTGTGGATAATTGCATATTTGTGCCTAATATTATTTATTTTTGTGGAATATTGTGAGATTGTTAGGAAGATTATAAAGATTTGGAGGAGAAGATAATTTAGGGACTTGCTCCCTACTACAGGAGGATCAATATTAAATAATAAATCAACAAGATATTATAGAATTATGGCACAAATTGTGGAGCTCCAATGATTAAGAAAATCTAGGAATGTGTTCCCTGCCATTTAACGCAGATTCATAGTATTGGGAACCAGATCCACTAATCAAGGGATTTTGGTGGCGAAAGCTTCTTCTTTTCATCGGGAATGATTACTAATCATTTTTTATAATTACCAAGTCAAATTTTCCTCTAGGGATAGATTTGTATTAATCTTCTTGTGTAGAGAACTCGTATTTTTGCAGCTCCATTGTCATTTCTTGCAGGGACGTAATTTTATTGATGGAAATAATGAAGATTGGTGTCATGTTCAGCTTCTTAACTGTGGGATCCTTCATAAGAATCTAATTTTCCTTGGGATTTTTCATCACAGGAGCCCGAGAGCCCTTTTTTATCCTTTTCTTTTCTTCTTTCCACTTCTTATTCACATGCATCTCTTGGTCTTGTTTCTTTCTATTTCTGCATTTAGTATTAATGATTTCTTGTTGTAGGATTGTGTTAAATGGTTGATGTAAGTTATTTTTCAGGATAACAAGTATAATTTAATCCTTGGAAAATATTTGGAAGGTCATAGTAATCATTGAGCTACTTGGATTAGTTTTCTTAGTCCCAAATCTAGATTTCTGAGACTCCTTTGTGGCAAATAATAGTAAATTTCTGCTATTTTTTAGAGCATGCTAACAAGCTTAAATCAAGTTTATTCCACTTGTATTTGATAAGAGAAATGTCTTGTTGATAAAAAAATTACCCCATTTCATTTTCACTTGATTAGGTTAGGAATTTGAAAGATTTACTAGCTCACTAGGTCTTGAATTTCTCGATTTTAGACTAGTAATTTTATGCCATTCTTTAGCATGGGTTAACAAAGGTATTTTTGAGTGGTTCCACTTGGAATGGAGACCTAGTACATCCTAGTCAATACCAAATTTTTTCCCATACAATTTGTATTTTATTTGGTTGGTCATTTGATGAACTATACCTCCCTATAGAAAATTTGATGTACTACAGGAAACCCTATAGTAGCATTCCAACATGCATATACTTGCCTAGATTCACTCAAGAAGCTTGGTTATTTCCCATTATGGTTGAATCAAGACCCCTAGGATATAAATAAATGATTAGGGAAGACTAAATACCACTTAGGACATTCCTCTTTACCCATGCAAAACATTTCAGCGATTTGGGCTAATGGAGAGGTTTGTGGATTGGATAATACAATGATGATTTTCTTGATTTCCACATCTAATGAACTCTATTAATGGATATAAATACTTTGAAATGTAATTGTTGACATTTGGTTCATGACCTTTAATTTATGCAATTAGAATAGGTTTCTTTCCTTGTACTTTCTTTCTTGCAATAGGTTGAGGTTTCCATTTCGAGCATTTCATTTTCTGCAATTAGTTTAGAATTTCATTTCAGTACATGCACTCCATTACATCATGATAGAAAAGGAAGAACAAACTGTATGTTGCACATATAGTGTCGATACCTCTTAAGTTTGTATGAATCCCAGGTTGATAATTAAATTTGGTAGCCTTGGGATTTGCAACATAATTGTTGCAATACCGAAGCTCATCACCTTTTGGCGCCATTGTCGGGGAGGTGTCAAAGTATGCATTGTTTTCTTCCCTAGTTGATTCATTTATTTTTACTTTTTGCAAAAAAAAGGGTTTTCATTAGACATATTTCATTTCAAAAAAAGAAAAGTGCATTGCATTAGTGTTTTCATTCAATCATAAAAAACAAAAAAATTCTCCTACACCAACCCACCCCCCCATTTGATCACGTCATGCAGTAAGGGCCACATCGCCATCCACTTTTGTAGGTGTTGTATCTATGAGATGATAATGGTTAGCTATCATGCCAGGGCATCTAAGATATTTGTTTTTGGGGCTTTGTTTTAATTTTTGGAGGACCAATGTATGAAACATATTTAAGACAGTGATGACTAACCTTCTTCAATAATAATAATATTAAACAAAGGGCCACTATTACAATCCACATAGTGATCTAGCTTATCTGGTGATGAGTAGAAATAGAAAGATGATATGAATATTATAGTTTTCAAAAAGAAAATTAAATAACCATAAGTAAGAAAACCTTCAAACAATGTTCAAAAAGTTTGACAAAATATGCTTAAGATTACAAAGATACTAATGATTTTATGATTTAGAGGGAATTACTTAAACAAACAGTTTTTATAATTCATTCTCTTTAAAGATGATCACTTCATAAAGCTTATAAGAGTAAATTGAGACTCAACTACTCCTATTTGGTTATCTTTGTAAGACTTCAGAATATGAAGAAAACATAGTGAATGAAAACTAGAAAACTTACAAGAAATACAAAACTGTAGGAATCAGAATTCAGAATCCTTCACCTTGGTATTAATGATTCAGAAAAAGTTGAGTACATTTAGTGCTTACAAATGTTTCTCTAACGGTGCAACCCCTTAATAACTCATTAAAGAGAGTTATTTATACAATCTTAGAGCTAAGAAAATATCTTAAACAAATTTATAAAAACAGATTAATACAAAATCAGGAATATGAACTGATAGTCGATCCGTCACTATTTTGGTGTTGAACTGTTGATGGCTGTTCCTAGAAATCCTGAATGTTCTTGAGCTATTAATGGCTACCCCTGCAATTGTTCAATGTTGTTTGATCTTCCTTTAGTCAAGAAAATCAGTTAATTCTTCCCAATGTTTCTTATCTGGGATAGATAACTTAGTTGCCCTTCGATAAACCTCATCCATTTCTGCATATTTAGTAAAAGTTGGTTTTACTAAAAATATATGTCTGATTTCATTTAGGATTAAAACGTTATCTATAAGTGCATTTAGCCCAACCCTTGGTGTTTTTGAACCTCTCATGTTTGAAACTGTAGGTGCATTGGTGCTGACCTCCGCAAGTTTTCGGACATAGTCTTTAATGGGCATTAATTTATCATTTATCACCAGCATAGAGGGAAAACCCTTGCTAGTCAAGGGTTCCAATCTACTGAAAAAATGTTGAACGATGACATTAAAACTGTTGCATTTCTCCTCCAACTGAAGAATGAGATTTTTCTTTGTAATAATCTTCTTCACTTCGAGTATGGTTGTTGTCCTATCATTAATTCCTAGTTCTTCAAGATCATAACTGTCTTTAGAATTTAGAAACTTGATTATTTCAGTGGCAACTTCTAGCATGTCCTCAAGTTCCTTGGAGATGGTTTCAATAACTTCCTGAGCTTTCTCCAACAAGTCCTTTTGATCAAATATTATTCTGATATAAAGCCAAATATTTTTTATTGATTCAGTAATCTCTTCCCATAACATTTTTTTACTAAACCCAGTTTATTTCCAACGTAAGATTCTTTAATTTCTTTCTGCGAAACTGTTTCCGGGAAAACTAGTGTCTATTCAGATTTGCTAGTCCCACTAAGATGGGTAGCTATCTTAGAAACAAAAAATTCAAAGTAACTTGTGTTTTCCTTTATGGGAGATAGATGAGAGAGAAGTAGAGATCACCAACCTTAGTCTTCAGCTTGGCTCCTTGCTTGTTTCCTCTCTCCTTTGATAGAGCTTCACCACTCCTTTCTCACTTGTCCCACTTCAAAGAACACTTGTAGAGTCAAAGCAACAAAATACCATTAAAGAATAGAGATCTATGATACCATAAACAATGTAGAATCAGATGTACATTAACCATACAAATTCATACACAAATACAAGATTCAGAATAAGCAAGCATATGGAGGAAAACTCAAATAGCTTTATTGATAGAAGTAGAAGAGAGGATTACAACCCAACTGTCTGATCCAACACCATCCTCCCAGTATGAAAGCCCTCTTCAGCTCATGAAAAGCTAGATCACCCAAAAATACAATGCTTCACAGAGAAACCAACTACACTTCCTTACAAAATACAAAATTCCAGCCCCTGGATCTCTAGAATGGGGGATCCATATATAGATATTTGTAGGGGGGTGAGTCAACTTCTGGGTTTTTGATTAGTGTCATTTCACTAGTAGTTCTTGGTTCCACTTGGAGATTTCATGATCTCTTACTCATCCCTGGGCAAATTCAGACAGGCAAGTGTCATATGAGCAGTTTCTAGAAGATTCTCTGAGTTTCCACCTAGCAAACTGCCTCTGCCATTTGTCTGCTCTCGCTCATCGCACCCTATAGAAGGGTTTTCAGTATGCATCATACCCCTTGTGTGTAATAGGTGAGATGCATCGCACCCTTAGCATGGAGTAGTCTGTATGGTCCAGTTTTGCCTAGTTCTGAGTAGTTTTTCAGGGAGAACTTCTGGGAAATGATGTAATCAGTTGACCTTGATCCTTTAGGGTTTGAAACAACACTTTTAGGGGTTTGAGATCCATTGGTTTATTGACATATGTGATTGGGGTTGCAGTGCCCAAATATGTCTATAATAGTTGCCCCCTAAAGCATGAGGTCGTAAATCTTATGATGTTGGGTGAAATGCTTTATCATGAGGATCCGAGATTTTTCGAACTGGAAGGTGACCTGTAATAAGATACAATACAATACGTTATCTTCATAATATTTTCATGGTCTAGCTAAGGCGGGCATTCCCATGCTCAACTTTATAAACTCATTTTCATATACATAGGACAGACAACCATCTGTGTGGCAGACTGATGATTCTGGTAGAGCCATCATCCCTTAGCTTGGATGATTATCTATGCAACTATGGAGTACATTTGATGTCTTTATTTTCTTGAATATATCACAGCTCGGATGGATGAAACTAGATCCAGGATCTTCAAACTCATTCAATCTTCACCCAATGTACAAGTCGATCCATGTGAAAATATGTTCTAAAGTTGAACATGGAAAGACATCGCCTGATTACCAGCCAATGATGTAAGATGTTAACAAGCATGAGAGGAATCACTGGTAATGATGATGACCCTCAAGGTATTGTAGTACAATTCACTTGGTGTGAATATATGAGTCGATGTTGAACACCACGAAAAATCTTTCGGTCGAAGGCCATTGATGTAAACCTATCACTGGAAGTGAGAAACTTACCATGTAAGCTTCAAAGTATTGAAAGGGTTGTTCCTAAGTCAACTTCTTGGATAATGAGCTGATGTTGACAAGAAGTGACCCATCGTAGGAGGGCCTTAATGAATCCCACATCTACAACACGAAACGAAGCAAATGATTTTCTGGAGGTGAAAATGATCTCATGATACAAGGTTCAGGGTGGCGGTCATGAAAAATGGAGCGTGAAGGTATTACAGTGGATGAGGTGTTAGCTGGGTTGGTGAATTATTTGAGCGACTTCTCTTGAACATATCGGCCTCACTGAAATGGATTGGTAGCATTAACCCCAAAAATGGATGGTATGGAGGACCAATCATGATATGATTGATGAACGGAATAACCCAACCCGACTCAATCATGGTGATGGAGTGAAAGTGTCATGTTCAAGAGCGACCTGCTACCAATGAAGCTCTTCAAGTTTTCTTCCCTTTTCCCCCAGTCATTGCTAACTAGTACCTCTTTATTTTTGTCAAGATTGAGGAGGATAACATATGCTTGTTCTATAATTTTCCCTTAGGAAAAACTTGTCGCTATGTTTTAGCGAGCCTAGCAACAGTGAAACTCGCTCTTGCCCGGATGGACAAGTTTGTCGCTATTGTTTTAACTAGTTTAATGACAATGATAACTCATTCCTTTTCATATTTAGAGAGTCTGAAAGGAGACGGAAAGGAAACTCTAGTAGTCCTTTTTCGTGGTATAATCCCTTAAGTCTGAAAAATTATAAAATAATACGAAAGGGATGATGTTTCGATAGTTTTAGTGAGCCGAACATGACAAGCGCTCGATCTTTTTGTGTAATGATCCCTCAAGTCCAAAAAGATTAAAATATAGAGAAGGGATGGCGCTTCCCTTTACTTTAATGAGCTAGAAAGGCTAGTAACTCGGTAATCTTTTCATATTTTACGAGTCCAAAAATAGCTTAAAAGAGACTCGTTTTTTAGGAACAAGTGATGTTTTCGGGTAAGTTTGGAACTTTTCAAGCACATCAATGTAAATAAGGTGGCTAACAAAATCACTCATCACAGCTGTTCCTCAAAAGGGTAAACAATCAAGTAGAGGTGTATGATTGGCTAAAAGAGTGGAGGTGATGGTAAGAACACGACCAAGGTTCAAAAGGCTGATAGTAATGCGATCACAAAGGTTATTTACTGAAAGGCGGGTTTATTTTCTAATGAGATTGAACCTTATGCCAACATGTGCTCAGTGATAGGTTTATTTTTTAACGAGCTTGAACTTTGTGGAAACATTGCTCGTGCTAGTTGTCTTTTAAAGATGTCTCTTAATACTAGGTTCATTTTTTAGTGAGCTTTCCCCATGCGAAACTTTTCGCAGCTGCCTTTTGTATGCAAGCTAGGAATGACCAACTACTATACTAAAAGTTAATGAACTACTGAGGTTAGGTAGGATAGTTTCATACAAAACATTTCCTTTGCTTTGTCGGGCTGCTGAAAAAGGTGAATGGTGGATCAAACCAATCACCTAAAAACTACAAGGTTAGAGTTATGCTGGTTTCTTTTCACTCGCGTAAAAAAGGTTTGCATGCCCCCACGTATAATGAAAAATAGAGTTTCTAGGTCACCATATGGAAGTTCTTGCATTAAAGCAAGATTGTTTCATTCGCGTAGCAAACAAAACACTTCCTTGGCTTTGTCCATCAAAGTAGACAAAGGTGAATGGTGTGAGCTTCCAATCACATAACCTTCGAGGAGATCCTGTTTCGGACTGATCTCATATCCTATATGGACGGGTGTGTCAGACCAATCATATAACCTACGACGAGGAAATCCTTTTCCAGACTGATCCCATATCCTAAACAGACGGGTGTGTCAGACTAGTCATATATCCTACAAGGAAATCTAGACAGTAGTAGTTCTGTAAAAGATGTTCGAGAGGAGCAGCAAGCAGACCAAAAAGAAAAGATAGTGCATACTCAAGAGTCCAGAAATCAGCAAGTGGAGGAGCAACACGGGCCGAAATAGGTAACTTACTTGAAGAATTTAAAACTGAAATGTTAATCTCTTTCACTTCACAAATTGATACCTTGCAGGTTAAAAAGAAGCAGGCAGAAGCATAAGCTGCTCTGGCTATTTTCTGCTCCAAATGCAGAGAAAAACACCCACTAAGGGAATGCCCCTTGGACAAGGTACCAATTTGCACTATCTGTGAAAAAGACCATGAGACTCAACAATTCCCTTCTTTGCCAGGAATAAAAGCATCACTACAACCAACTGAAGAGGAAGCTGAAGCAGTGTACCTGCTCACACAAAGGAGGCAGTGGCAACCACGAGGACAAGGTACGAATTCTAACATGTGATTTAATCGTTGGAATAATCATCCTTCCTTTCAAGCAAATTACCCACCCTTCAATCAAATGAAGTACCCACCCTTTAACCAAATGAATTTCCCACCCATGCAGCAACCAAATCCTCTTTTTTTTGATCCTACAATATGGAATCCCTTGGCTCTACAGCAATCCTATTTTAATCAATGGAACCCAAATTGGAAAGCCCCACAGATCCCATTTCCAAACCAACTACCTCAGTATCAACAATCTCTCTCCTTACCATCAAATGCTCCAACAAATAATCAGACAATGAGACCCCAGCTGCCTGTACAACCTAACCCCAATCCCAATAACAATAAAGCTCTGCAGGTAATTGATATTCAAAACCAACTTATTTCCCCTATGCAATGTAATGATATTCATTTACGCTCTGGGAGAATAGTTGAACCCATTATTGATGACATTACTTCTTTCGATTATGATAAAGAAGAAACCAGAAAAGAAAAGTCATCTAATAACAATGTTGAAACAGTTGAATCATCCTCTAATAACAATGCTGAAATAGTTGAAACATCTTTTAATAAGACTGTTGAAGCAGCAGAGCCACCATTCCCTGAATGTTTAACTCTTACCAAAACACTTGAGCCACCTGCTTTTAATCTGTTAGGAGAACTACAGAATTTATATGTTAAAATTCCACTCTTACAAGCACTGAGAGATGTACCAATTTATGCTAGAACTGTTAGAGATATTTGTATTAAGAAACCTGGAAGAAAAGCTAAGGATCCCCTCACAGTTCATGTGATGGGTGATCTAGCTGCTCTAATGTCAGAAAAAAACCCTCCTGTGAAATATGGTGACCCTGGTCATCCTACGGTCACAGTACAGGTTGGAAAAACTTTTGTTTCTAGAGTTCTAGTAGATCTGGGTGCTGCAATAAACATCATGACACTTGAAATTGCACAGTTATTACAGTTAAATAATGTAATTAAGGAAACCCCAACCATTCTAGAGCTAGTTGACCGCTCCATAATCAAACCTGAAGGAGTCATTGAAGACCTAATAATTTCAGTCGAATCTTGGAACTACCTAGCTGATTTTCTTGTATTACAGACCAAAACAAAGTTGGGGGGTCATCCATTGATTTTAGGAAGACCTTGGCTGGCTACAGCAGATGCCTTCATTAGCTGTAGGTCAGGTTCAATGACAATTTCTAATGGATGTGAAACCAAATAGCTTACTCTTTACCCTCATGCTACACCTATGATTAATAATGATAACTCTGTTTGGTTAGATTATGAGGACGATGAGACCCAACCCATCTTGACTGTCGAACAAGCTCTAACATTTAAAGATTCAACCGAAGATGAATTAATTAGCAACTTTATTTCCGAACCTTCTTCGGTTAACTTTGAAATACATGATCACTTGACTACAATCTTGGAATCTGAATCCCAGCAAAACCTTAGAACTGGAGATTTATCTCAGACATCAGCTGACACCTCCTCCAAAAGTATAACAGTCGAAATCAAGCCTGGCAAAACATTAAATATAAACCCTAACCTAACAAATGCTAAAACACAACAGTTAATGAAGCTACTTCGTGAGAATAAAGAAGCATTTGCATGGGATTACACAGATATGAAGGGAATCTCTTCAGAATTATGTACTCATCGTATTTATATGAAAGAAGGATCTCGCCCAGTCTGTCAACCCCAATGACGAATGAATCCCAATTTAAGGGAAATTGTGAAGGAAGAACTTCAAAAATTGTTGAATGCAAGGTTTATATATCCTGATAGTGAATGGGTTTCACCATTAGTAATAGTACCTAAGAAAAATTGGAAATGGAGAGTTTGTGTAGATTATAGAGCTCTAAATAAGGCCACTCAGAAAGATCATTTCACCTTACCATTTATTGATCAGGTACTAGACAATTTGGTAGGTAAGAGATTCTTTTCCTTTTTGGATGGATTTAGTGGATATAATCAGATCAAGATTGCACCCCAAGATCAGGACAAGACCACTTTTACTAGTCCATGGGGGACTTTTGCCTATAGAGTTCTTCCATTTAGACTATGTAATGCCCCAACAACATTTCAAAGAGCAGCGATAGGGATTTTTTCTGATATGCTTAATGATTCCTTAGAAATATTTATGGATGACTTTAGTCCTTATGGTGTGACTTTTGAAGATGCATTACAGAACCTTGAAAAAGTACTTAAACGATGTATAGAAGCACATCTTGCCTTAAGTATTGAGAAATGCCATATGATGATGAATCAAGGTATTGTATTGGGACACTTCATCTCATTCCTAGGAATTCAAAGTTGATCCAGCTAAAGTACGAGTAATTCAAACTCTTCCTATCCCTAAAACACAAACTGATGTAAGAAGCTTTTTAGGACATGCTGGATATTATAGAAGATTTATCAAGGACTTTTCTAAAATAGCTTCTCCTTTGTTTGTGTTACTTATGAAAAATGCTGAATTTAAGTGGACTGATGGTTGTCAAAAAATATTTAATGAACTTAAACATCAATTGTCTACAGCTCCCATTTTAAGAGGACCTGACTGGGCACTCCCCTTTCATATATTCTCTTATGCTTCAGATACTGCAATAGGAGCTATCTTGGGTCAAGAAGAAAATAATCTTCCCTGTGCTATCTATTTTATTAGTAAAAATATGACCCCTACTGAACTCAATTATACAGTCACCGAGAAAGAATTTTTAGCAGTCATTTATGCTATTAATAAGTTTCGACATTATATTACCGGTTATACTACTTTTGTGCATACTGATCACTCGGCCATTAAATATTTAATGAACAAATTAGTTACAAATGCTCGAGTTACTAGATGGTTTTTATTACTACAAGAATTTGATATCACAATTGTAGATCGACCAGGTAAAGAAAATGTAGTTGCTGATTTCCTTTCTCGGTTAAAAACTAATGAAGATATTCCAGTAGATGATTCTTTTCCTGATGAATATTTATTTGCAGTATCTGCTCACTCATCTTGGTATGCAGACATTGCCAATTACTTAGTTGCAGGGAAACTACCATCACACCTATCGCACAGAGAGAAAAGAAAGATCGTTTAGCAAAGTGCTAGGTACAGCTGGATAAGTGGGTGTCTTTTTCACACAGGACTCGATCAGGAAATTCGGAGATGCATCACAGAAGATGAAGTTTATGATATATTGAAGGCTTGTCACGATGGCCCTTGTGGAGGGCATTTTGCGGACAAAAGAACAACACACAAAGTTCTTAGAATGGGTTATTATTGGCCCTCACTTTTCAAGGACGCAAAGAAATATGTTAGGGCCTGTGATAACTGTCAGAGAATGGGTTAGCCTAATCACAGGGATGAAATGCCACTCAACCCCCAGGTAATACTTGAACCTTTTGAAAGATGGACACTAGATTTTATAGGTCCCATCAATCCTCCATCCAATCAAAGAATTTATATACTGGTTTGCACAAATTATATGACTAAGTGGGTAGAAGCTAAGGCACTCATCAAAGCTAATGAAGAATCAGTGTTAACCTTTCTATTTGAAGAAATATTTGTTAGGTTTGGTTTGCCTAGAGAGCTAGTTACAGATGGAGGACCCCCTTTTAATTCCCATGGCTTCAAAGATACACACCAGAAATATCACATTAAGCATAAAATGGCTACACCTTATCACCCCCAGGCAAATGGGCAGGTGGAAAGTACGAATAAAGTTATAGAAGCCATTTTAACAAAAACAGTCAAGGAGAATAGAAGGGACTGGTTTCAAAGGTTGCCTGAGGCATTATGGGCTTACATAACTACTTGGAGGAACACTACGGGTTTTTCACCTTATGAATTAGTTTATGGTAAAAGTGATGTTTTTCCTGTGGAATTTGAAATCAAAACCTTGAGGATTGCTTTAGCTATTAACCTTGACTTCACTGATGCACAGACAACTAGGTTGCAGTAGCTTCAGGAATTGGATGAAAAGAGGTTGGATGCCATCCATCAAACAACCATGATACAACGACAAAGAACCAGGTGGCATGACAAAACTATTAAGCACAAGCAGTTCCAAAAAGGTAATTCGGCTCTACTATATGACTCTCGTTTTGAAAATTTTCAAGGTAAATTAAGAACACGGTGGCTATGACCTTATGAAGTAGATACTGTTTCTCCAAATGGAACACTCAGACTCATAACTATTGATGATTCTAGAACACCATTATTAGTGAATGGGTATCAACTTCATTTGTATCAACAACCTATTTCTAAAGAGGATTTCAAAGCTACTTGCATGACATACATACACTATGCCTTTTTGGGGGAACCGACTATCCCTCAATGCACTTAATTTTTTGTTTATGAATTTATTTTTAGATTAGATTTCTTAACTAATAATCCCTGTCAAGGGTTGCCATGTTACAATTAATTATTTTGCAGATCTTGGCTTTGGAGGGTGGCTCAAAAGAAAAATTCCAATATAGGAAGAACTAATTTGTAGATTGGAAAGCATTGCCATGTCATTTCAGATCATAATTCATTCCCTCTTCCATTTCCCATTGCTGAAACACAATTTCCCGTTGATGAAACACCAAATCCCACTGCTTAAACACAAATCTTTTCCATTTTTCTAAAAAGCACCAATGTCCCCATTTTTGCTCCCGAGAATGAATTATTACTTCGATAGAAACATATCATTCTTTATCCAAAGGAATCAGCCATTTATCCTGTTAATAATGTCCCTTCACTACTACCTCTTGTGAATAATAAAAACCTTGTGTATAAAAAACCTCATACCTTATAGACCCTTTCTATAATGATCATCGACCTATTAAGGATGAGATAACACTTTTCAGTGCAACAACCAAAGGTAAATGTAAAGGTATGCATGTTTAAGTGTGAATATTAAATTGTAGTTAATGAGTAGAAAATTGACACGACTGCCGAAAGCGTCGTACCACCAACCATATCATTCAGACGCAGTTGGGGGGGATAACCGAAATATCGTAATCATTATATCACATGCCGATCACCGCCATCTCTATTCCTCGTGGTAGTATCTAATCCATCTCGTCTATACCTTATCACGTCATAATTTCATTTGTAACATTCTGCTCTGTTTCGACCTTGGCAACTTGGCTCTGCACTTTGTATTTTGCCTAAACCATTAACTATGGGAGGAGATGCTATTAGACATGAACCTGGCTCGACGGCATTACTGGAACTCTACCAGGAGGCATACCAAATCTTTCTACAAGCAGGATGGGTGGATTACTTCAGAAGACTTCCGGATTTTGATTAGCAGCAGGTTCTGGAATTCGCATGCAATTTGAGGGAAGGGTACTCCACTGTCCGAGGGGTGCGAATTCTAGCAACAGAAGAAGACATAGTGCAAGTTTCAGGGCTTCCAACCAATGGTATTCGCTGGTTCAGCAGGAAACACCTCATTCTCAATGCACAGCAAGATTTCATGTTACCAGGGGAGCAGGTTGAAACCAAAGGCAGGGGTGTTGCACTTCGATCACTACCACCTCCATGGCAAGAGGTTGCAGAATTTGTGAAGCATTATTTCATCTACGAGGGCCATTATCAGGTAGTATATCAACACGAATTTGTTTTATTAAGTCATTTGCGGCATGGTTGTCTAATAAATATGCCCTATTATCTGCTTGGTTGTCTAAAAAATATGGCACGTTATACCATGAACGCAAGGCACCAACTCCTCTGCCTCACACACCATCGTTTGGTCCAACTCCTAATAAATAGAGGCTTTGCCCTGCAAAATCCACCTCCCCTCAATAACCCTCCTCAGAAAGCTGGAAAACCCTCAGAAAAATGAAGAAAATTCCCAGCAATCCGAGGAAAACTCCCAGCAAGCTGCTGAAACTCAGCAACCAGCAGCAGAAACACCCCAATTGAGCACTAAAAATCTGTAGCAGACCTCACCCCCTGATAAAGCCGGACCATCCACCCCCATAGTCCATATCCCTACTGATGATTCGGATGATGATACCCTCATCACTTTCCTTAAGAGGAGAAAGCAACAGAAAGCTGAAACCCCATTAAAAAGAAGAACCAGGGCCTCAGTTAAGGAAGCCACATTTTCTGATAATTCCCCTACCCTAAGGAAAAGTGCTCGCAAGAGAAAAACTACTGTCTCTCCTGATTCCCTACCACGGCAACAAACAAGGTCGTCTGCAGCAACTCAGGCCATTATCCCAAACATCCCTCCTATCATTCTAAATCCCCGTATCCCGCATAGCCCTGAACCTTCACCTTCTTCAGCCTCAGGTGCCGAAATACAGAGCGTTCACAATTTTGTGACATCATTTTTCTCAACAGAGGTAGCTGCTCCACAAGAACTAGCTACCGATACATTTAAAGTAGACACCCAAGATGATATAGGGCACGTGGTTGTTACACAAGAACCAGCCACTGACCCAATAGGTGCCACACAAGAACCACCTGTTGGGGAACAAAAAGAAGATGCCCTAGACGTGGCTGATACACAAGAACCAGCCACTGACCCAACAGGTGCCACACAAGAACCACCTGTTGGGGAACAAAAAGAAGATGCCCTAGACGTGGCTGATACACAAGAACCAACCACTAACCCAACAGGTGATACACAAGAACCACCTGTTGTGGACGCAAATGATGAAGTCAATGCAAAACAACAATTCTCTCCTCCATTTAAGCCTGCAACTACAGAAACCCCAATTACTTTAGCCTCCCTGTAGGAAGAAAATGAGTTTTTAAAATCAGAAATTAAGGCTTATCAGCAAGAGTTAACAATGGCCAAGGAAACCTATAAAAAGGAACTCAATCTGTACATGTTAGCTCAGGTAGCACCTCAAGCTGAAAAGAGTGCAGAGAAGGATCAATACAGTGAATACATACGTAGTGAATGTGGGGATATATATACTCGAGCAGGATACAAGGTAATTACAGTTCCATTGACTGGAGCCAGTCTTGTTATAATAAAAAAGGAACACCCTGCTGTTACACAAGAACCAGCAGGGTCTTCAAGAATTTTAGAGGAAGAAACAGAACCACCCCGGCCTACCCAAGTTGTTGATGAACAGAAATCAGAACCAAAGTCTTTTACAAGGGTGCATACACAAACTGAACCTCCCTGTGTCAGCAATGCTCACGCACAGACTTCCAGTTTTCAAAAACTAAGTAACACATGGAAGACAGAATATGAACTCTCCCAAGGAAAGGCATTTTAGCAACAGAAGTCATTATGGCTCAACTATGCATACAAAAATTGGGAAGTACTTGAACAGTCTCGTGCACAACATAAGGAGAATAAGCAATTAAAAGCCAGACTGTCCCTCATCTTTGATTTGGTCCACCGGTTACTTGCCACAAGGAAGCCTTCTTTTAACTATTCTGTATTTTTGAGAGAACGTTTAGCATTCCTCCAATTCAAAGCAATCAATGATGGAAGACCCCACCAAGTCTCTACACCAAAGCAATTTATTGAGACTTTTGCAGAAGCACCAAACAGTGACGAGAACTTGTTGTGTGAACTCTATCTTCACAATGAGGCTATGCCTGAAGATAGAAAGATTAGTTTACTTCCTCTTTGTGGCGATATCCAAATAAGAGCCTTTATTTCCTTCTTGGCCAATCAGCTTACTTGGCAGAATGCTTTTATGTCTACAACACACAATGAGGAGAACTGTCTTCTCTGGATTCATTCTGAACCGCAGAATGCAGCCATCTTCATTGCATAACATCAACGAATTCTACGAAAACCAGGGATGACCGATCATATTAGGAAACTGCAAGCAGCAGTCTTGGAAGACTGCCAACATTATGTGAAAACTAAAGGAGCTCTGGCTATAAAAGAAAATAACCTATTCTGGGAACACTTTCCTAAAGAAAGACGGGAATATCATCCCTACAATCCTCTCAACCTTGAGGAAGTGATCACACGTATACCTGATTATGTTAAATGCATTAGACAGTGTGCTGAACGATGGATTGGCTACCATTTTCATTTCCCTCTCCTATGGCTTCCCAGAGAACAATATAAGGCTCAATTTAAATTGACTAAAAAGGAAGAGTTGGCAGCATGGAAGAAACTTCAGAGTGTCCACAGGTTTAGAGACATGGTTGACAGCACCTTCTACAGTTACTGCATAAGAAATTTACGCTATTCATCCCAGTATTCCGACTCAGATTCAGAGTAGACATTTCATGCGGACATGCAACAATTTCAGTTGGGGGGATGTTAGGATCCCATATTGTCTATTTTTGACCTTATATTTTGTCATTATATTACCCTCTTCAACCCTTAGTTGAAAGCCTTTGCTAGTGTTTTGACTTAATCATTCCAAAAGGTATATAGTAACTCTCCTCATTGCTATATGTTTAATTATTCAACACGTAATCATGCTATCTTTATAATTGATCCTTGAAGTTGATTAAGTTATTGAAAAATTGTTGAAACTGCCTAACTGGCAGGACCACATTTTGCAGTTGCTGAAACAGTGCAAATCGCGAAGCTGAAACAGCAAGAACAGCACGAACCTCGAAGCTGAAACAGCAAGAACAACATGCGAACTTCGAGGAGACAGTTGAGATTTGCGTAACAAATCTGCAACAGCAAAGGAGTCTGACCGATTACTATATTGGTCGTAATGATCATGATCCACATGACTGTAACAACATTCTGTTAACGAGAACTGATTTCCCTATTTTTGGTACAAAGGGTTGAACCAGAATGTATAATGAAAATATTTTGTAATAGATGTCTCCTCTATAAAGAGGATACATCTACATTATAGAGGGATATAGACGTATAGAGAGAGGATGAACGAGCTGTAACACATAAATTGTAGTTAAGGGATGAGACTGAACCTTTCTTGTAATATGGTATATTGACAGATGAATAAAGTTTTGTTCTGAGTATTTCATCTTAGTTTCTGTGTCCTGGGGAATCTTGTGAGAAGGGCAGGGCCCACCTACATCACAAGATTCACCCATCTCCTTTCTGTTGTGTGTTGTGCGTGTGATTTATGTTTACACCTTATTTACGAGTACTGCTTCTAATGATATTTTCTTTTTGCTGAGACTCTATTTTCCTTTTAACTAATTGATGGTGTATATGAGTGCCTCACCAGTGATTAGGATTCACAGAGTCTATTGGTGAACTGGATAACAAAGGCAGGTGCTAAAAGTCCTTACTCTGAGGATAGGGTCCTGATCCTTTGTTACAGGACAGCCATCACTCCCTTTGCAGATTTGTTTTCTTTAATTAATTATCTGTTCTTGTCCCATTCTTGAAACAGGTTGTAATTGCTGTAACACAGAGTAGGGGTTTAATAGAGAGTGAACTGTTTATACTACAGCTTTTAATACTATTAAGATTGAGTACATATAGTACATAGTCACCTTTGTAATAATCAGACTTTCCTGGGTTGATAATTTATGTGGCACTCGACTGTTTTATTAATAAACAATTAAAGTGACCAACAATCACCTTCACACAACCTACAAGGAAATTTAGATCTGCCTTTTGGTCCATTGACTTCATTTTCACTAGTTGATGGTGTACTTTCAACATGATGGATAGAGGTTGAAGACACTGATTGTGCAAGCAGGGAGACCAGTCTCTCAAGATCCGCAGGATGTAAGGAAAATCTTTATGATAGTGGTTTCCTTTGCAAATGACACATGGAGATTTGGTTTTGGAAGGTGTAGTGTGTGGATTTTCGCCAGACAATGCGTGGTTGCCCCCTTGCGCGGTTAGCTTCTTCTTCTTCTTCTCCTTCCCTTTCTTCTTCTTCCCAGCTACTTGGTTTTTAGTATCACTAGTTTCACCAAGCGAAGAGGAAGAAGGAGAGGGAGAAATAAATGAAGTAGAAGGTGGGGGAGCAACTCCAGTATCATCTGGTTGCTGATTTGATTGCTAAGAAATTACGGTGTTTTGAATGACAAAGGTCGAGAATAGCCATACTGGCAGGCCAATTGTGAGTCCTAGAAGGGACAATGTAGACATATATGGAGCACCAATATCTCCCAAGAAGAGAAAGGACTAGGATTCCCCCCAAGGGGAAATCCTTGATTGGTGGAATCCATTATCTCAACCTAAGACCAACGAGGGAGCAGTGATGTTATTCCAAATTAAATAAATTTTATGATGCTTTGGCACAACTTTCTTTTTCAATTTTTAAGAGTTGAGAAAAAGCTAAAGATGACTCTAGTCACCTTCGATTTTTAATGAGCCTGAAGTGACAAGTGCTCAAATGGAACTTTTCTTTTAAGGAATTGAAAAGGAACGAAAGTGACTACTCTGGAAATCTAGATAGATGGATTACCAAACCAATCACAAAACTGCAATATACACCTTGGTGGTAAATTATAGAGAAATTACCGAGCACTTTACGTATGGTAGTCAATCTTCCCAAATGTTGTGTTTAGTGCATTGCGATTGATAAGGTAGCAGACACAACTTCCTAAGGATAAAGGATATTAGCCTATTGTGGTCTCATAACATATACTCAACGGTATGTGGGAGTACAGGTCCATACTAGCACTTGTTGTATCAAAGAGGAGGAATCACCCAACCTACGATGAAAATGATAGTGACCAGGCTTTACGATGCTGGAATACATCTCTAGCCTAGACTTCTAGATGTTGTGCATTAGGTTCTAAAGCGTTTTTATGTTCATTGAGGTTTATTTTATAGTTGATATTTCTTAAGAAGTTTTCCTTTCAAGGTTCACCGTGTGATGTAGATGTACAATTCCTAAATATGTAATCTAAAATGATAAACAGTAGTTTATTTTCTTTTAGCAATGAAAATCCTAGCTACTAAGGAAAGAAGAGTAAGATTCTTTCAACATAGAGCAGAGAGCACACACTAAATGCACTCTTCCTAAATCAATTTCTGCATGCAGTCTAAATGCAAATGCACATGCATGTATTTGTTTTTCCATTTCCTTAATGTGAGAATGCCAAAAAGAAAACTAAGTATAGATCTGAACTACTTTTCTTCAAAGCGACACTTTAACAATTTCTTTTCAAAAACGAAAGGAAGACTAAGACGAAACTTTTAATTTCTTATGGGAAACTGTTTTCGACACTTCAAAGAATTGACAATTCAAATCAAATACAATGGCAAAAGTACAATCGATTATCTAAAAAAGGAAGACTTTAGCACACTCTTTTTCTTGACTCAAAACGACAGTTGCGACACTTTCGAATCAAAAGACGATAGTTAAATTAAGTTACTATTTGCAAAGGAGGACTGTAAATGATGAAAAATATATATATAAAAATTTACAATTCCTTATTAATGGAGGTTGTATAATGTGAAGGAAGAAGGCTTCAACAGTGATATATTGATCATAGGCAGCAAAACCACTGAATAGAGTTGAAAACAATGAAGAAAAAACCAAAATCTAGAGAGAGAAACAGTGTCATTCAATCATCGCACCTGTCCTTAAGGGAAATAGGGATGCATCTCACCTGTAGCACACAGGAGGTGCCATGCATCCAGACTGCCAATGAGAGATAGTGCGATGTTCTAGGGACAAGACTAAGCTTGGTTTTCACTCATAGTTTGCAGCTAAGTTCAGGGATTTAGGCTGGTCTTATGATGGACAATAAACACAAAGTATAGAGGTATGATCTAATGAGGTTATTGAGCTACCACCAGGGCACATAGGATGTTTGCAAGTCAAATGTTCAATTCATAAAACAACCTGGAGATTGACTGAAGTAGCATTGATCTACTTTGCAGTTGCATAGAAAAAGCAGTTTGAAGGCTAGTTGGCTTAACTTTAGGCTCCGTTTGTAATTTATAAAGCAAACAACAGTAACAAACACACAAACTATTCGCTTCCGAGTCGAGTCTCCATTTTGTTTCCAGGAAAAATAGTGTCTATTCAGATCTGCTAGTCCCACTAAGACGGGTAGCTATCTTAGAAACAAACAATTTAAAGTAACTTCTGTTTTCCTTTATTGGAGATAGATGAGAAAGAAGAAGAGAGCACCAACCATAGTCTTCTGCTTGGCTCCTTGCTTGTTTCCTCTCTCCTTTGATAGAGCTTCGCCACTCCTTTCTCACTTGTCCCGCTTCAAAGAACACCTGTAGAGTCAAAGCAGAAAAATACCATCAAAGCATAGAGATCTATGATACAATAAACAATGTAGAATCAGATGAACATTAACCATACAAATGCATACACAAATACAAGATTCAGAAATAAGCAAGCATATGGAGGAAAACTCAAATATATTTATTGATAGAAGTAGAAGAGAGTATTACAACCCAGCTGCCTGATCCAGTGCCATCCTCCCATCATGAAAGCCCTCTTCACCTCATGAAAAGCTAGATCACCCAACAATACAATGCTTCACAAAGAAACCAACAACACTTCCTTACAAAATACAAAATTCCAGCCCTTGGATCTCTAGGATGAGGGATCATATATAGATATTTGCAGGGGGTGAGTCAGCTTCTGGGTTTTTGATTAGTGTCATTTCACTGATAGTTCTTGGTTCCACTTGGAGATTTCATGATCTCTTACTCATCCCTGGGTCAATTCAGAGAGGCAAGTGTCATATGAGTAGTTTCTAGAAGATTCTCTGAGTTTCCACCTAGCAAACTGCCTCTGCCATTTGTTTGCTCTCGCTTATCGCACCCTACAGAAGGGATTTTTAGTATGCATCACACCCCTTGTGTGTAACAGGTGAGATGCATCGCACCCTCAGCATGGAGCAGTCTGTATGGTCCAGTTTTGACCAGTTCTAAGTAGTTTTTCAAGGAGAACTTTTGGGAAATGATGTAATTAGTTTACCTTGATCCTTTAGGGTTTGAAACAACACTTTTAGGGGTTTGAGAGCCCTTGGTTTATTTACATATGTGATTGGGGTTGCAGTGCCCAAATATGTCTATAACAAAAATCTCAATTTGACTTTTTGCCCTCTGCAACTCAACTACATGTGAACTATCTACAACTACTTTCATGTGTTGTAGTGTCTTCAGTTGATCCTGCAATCTCTTCATTTCCTCTGTTTGAATAGACAGATTCTGAAGAGCTTCAGCAAGCTGTTCAGCTCCTACTGCTACTCCTATAGTTGTTGATGTGCCTGAGGCAGAAGTTGTAGTTATAGAGACTGTTGTAAGAGGAACTACATCCATTGAAATATTGGCCCTTTTTACAGTTTCCTCTTTCTCTTTGACAAGTATCTCCATATGCTCCTCCATATGTTTTATTCGCAGATTTTGTTCAACGGTCAGCTTCATCATGTCAAATTTCAGAGTTTCAATTTCTTCAATCTCTTTAGTCATTGGGTCCTCTGAAGCTGGCAATTTTAGTTGCTTCCTTAATCCTGAAATCTCAGTGTTTTTTGTCTTGACAATTTCTTCTGCAACCTTTATATCAAAGGAATCATATCCCATCTTCAGCACCAGGTCTTCCAAAGCTTTGATCTTGGTGTCTTTGGCGAATGAGGGAACTTTCTCAAGATTAAGCTGTGATTGTGTATTAGCCAAGGTAACCTACAATTTTGACAGACTCATGGCAGTGTTAGTTAAAGTAGAAGCAATCATTTTGCCAGTCTGTTTGTGCATCTCAATTTGGTCAATTGGATGTACATTTTTAATATCAAAATCAAAGAAGGTGTGCTTTTGGTAATGTGCAACAGTCTTGGGCTAGGGAATTTGAGCTTGTAAGAAAGCCATCTACATTTTACCTTTCTCAGAGTCAAAGACTAAAAGAAGTCTCGCTTCAGAACTAGAAGAATGTTTCCAGAATTGAGTATAAGTATTCAAATTTAACTCCTCATTCTTCTTCTTAATTTCATTGAAGACATGAAAAATGTTCTCTTATTTATCCTTCTGATTGCCTTCACTAGTTTGAATCACCTGCTACTCATGAGAAGTGGTGGAATGAGTGGGATTTTAAATAATCTATCCACCAGACTATGTGAAAAGAGAGGTTTCTCCAAGTCCATCAAATGTTTTTTTGTGTAACTCAATAGTTGAATTGACCTTGGAAGAGAGCCTAGGTCTCTTATTTCTATGTACAATTCTAAAACCTTGACTTGATGCTTCAATTGTAGGGGATGACTATTCTTCCCTCCCCCATTTAGTCATATTTTCCTATGCAAGTGGAGTTTGTACATTGGACATAGAGACTGCCTATTCTTCAACTTCTTGAAGGGTGTTCTCCTTCCACTCTGACTGATTTTTGTGCTGCTCAATTTTAGGCCTGGCAGTATGATGGTATGTAGTGAATTTGTTTTCAACTCTGACCCTCGAAATCACTCCCATTATGTCATAAGACCAACTGAAGCTGAGGACAAACTTCATTTTCTTCAATAACCTGTCTGCTTCTTCTCCTGCTGCTCTAGTATTATAGATGAATGGACCAACATGAGCCTTTAATTTGAATTGTGATTTCTTCTTTACAACCACAAAATGTATTTCATCTGCATTTAGCCTTTGCCTAATATATTCTAATGCAAAAATTTTGATAGGGAGGTATTTAGGAAGCTTGTAGGGTGGAAGCTCACAGCCATAGACTCTGATCTCTGTATAATTTTGGTAAAGATACCAATCTCCTGTTGTGGCTTGATCAACCAGTTGCAACACTTTCACAATTTCATCACTTATTCTTGGTACTGGAGAGCTGCTCATAAGATTAATAGCTGGATGAATAAACAATTCTATGAATTGTTTATATGTAAATTATTCCTTCTCCTTCATTCCCATAGAAGTCCAAAAGATCATTGATTGCTGGTTGCCTTCTTCATCTAGCTTCTGCAAGGTGAATGGAAACTTGTCTCCCTGAAAATATATAAAAATATATACAAGTACTGAAGCATACTTGAATACCTCTTCAGTATTGAACTAGACAAATTGTTCATGAATGGCCTCAGCTAGAAATTGGCTAAAATTATAATGAATAATGGGTTTGGAACCAGCAGAAAAGATAGATAAGAAACCAATGATGGCTTCATTTACATATTGATCATAATTGTAACCAAGAAGATAAGAAAGAATGGTGGTAATTTTCTTGGTTCTGTCTGGGAATATAGATGAATCATAGGGAGGGTTTCTTTTAGGCAGAGGGCTATCTACAGCTAGGAAAATTTCTAGAGTTTGAGCTCTTTTAGTGAAATCTAGCTTTTGATAGTTTCTGTTAGGATTTCATGAGCAAAGGGATGGGTTGGTGCAATAGTTGGGGCCTGCAACATCTGTTCAATGGACTAAGCATTGATGGAGCACAAAATTTCTCCTGAAGGTGAGATGATAGCTCTTTGAATGGGGTCATAGGATTCATGGCATTTCCTGACAAATTCAGGTGCTCTGTGTATCTGAGGGAAAATGTAATGAGGAAGGTGGGAGTCCTAATGTCCAATTTAATCAGTTTGATCAACTAATTGATCCTCCATCTAGCAGTAGATTTCAAACAAATCAAATTCAGACAAAGACTCATTGATTTTACAGTCTCTATTAACTAGGGGAGTATGATGGAAGTCAAATTGTGGATGAATGAGACGATTTGGGGTTTCTGCAACTTCTTTTCCTTTAGGAGGCATTCTGTTAATTGAATTTGCAAGCTGGAAGTGACAGAAATTGGAAGAATTGGGCTGAAACACAATGATAATAGAATAGAAATGTAAGTGAAAATGGATTAAGTGGTCCTGGATGTCGGCTTGGTTTTGAACAGAATTGAAAATTCGGTTGAATGATGAGACAATCATTTTAGCTACAAGCTACAAGTATCCAGTGAATTATGGGAGTGCACTGTGTAACGATCTTCATGAAAATTAGGGCTTATAAGGAATAAGATGGAGCGGGCCTGTTAATCAACTGTTAGATCCTCATTGATTCTCCAACGGGGATGATAAATGGATAAATGGCATATTAATGTGTGAGGGGTGGGGAATTAATGGATAATGGGAAAAGAGATAGTAGTTGATTGGAATGAGGAAGTGACATGGGAGCAGATGTGGAGCGGCGGTAAACAGTTGAATGAAAACCGCATTCAGGAGTAAGTTGGAGTGGTAAATTGTTTCAGGATTTTAAGTCTCGAATAAATAGGATGGGGGAAAATCAGTTTCGAAGTGTGGTTTCCAAAACTACCAACTTCAAACCCCCCCCCCCCCCCCCGTTCGGACGATAAGGGAGGGCCGAGGAGCAATATAGGCCATCAGATCTTACAGGAATGAGCAGGATGAAGAAGAACGTGAATGAGGTTTAATATCATGGCGGAAAGTGATGGTGGGGTCAAGAATTATGATGGATGTGACATGCATGGGGTATTGGTGAATGAATGGATAACACATAGATATTACACCATAACATTGATATTTTGTAAATAATGTTTAATATAAACCATTCATTATATGCACATGTATGCAATGTTCTGACTTTAGGATAAAAATCCTTTCATGCTCCAATGGTGTTTCATTTTTCTACCTACCCTTAACTTTCCTAACATTTTTTCACAATCTTAGTCACCTAAGTGCATTTAGACTAGTAGCTCAACATTTTCCTTTCAATGATTAATCTACTTCTATCCTTTATTACTTCCATTGGCTCAGATTAAATTGTTGAGCCAATTTTATTTGCTACCTATTAACAAAAATTTAAATCAAATCCAATCATGATTAAACTATATAATTGGATTGTGTTGGCTTGTATGGGCCTGACCTAGGTTCAGAGGTGATTTAGCCAAGAAAATCCCAGTACTACTGGCCCTTTCGGCAACAGTCCGCGAAGTGCGGATTGAGGTCTCACCCGAAGTAGTATGGGAGGGTGCTAGTACTACGTTTCTACACCTGGGGATGTCTCATGAGATTTTGGAGGTTTGCGGTTTGACCCGTCACTTGCGCACTTATTATCCCTTCGTAACACGCGGTGCGGCTTCTGCGTAGCCCTACTTGGGGTGCAACCCAAGTAATACCCAAGTTCCTTTCTATTTAATCTGTTATTACCCTATTACTTACTTGTTTAAGTAAGATTAATGATTATTACTACATATTCAACAATCATATCAATGCGCATAATAAATAGAATAGTATAAATGTAAAGAAGTCAATGCATAGCAAATAGTAATCAACTTCTCTTTATTAATCTTCAATCCAGATTACAGACTCGACACTGCCCTACGCACTTAGTTGCAGGGGTCTGCGCACTCATCTACGGACTGTACTAGGCCTCTTTGCATTCAGCTGCAGAGCCTCTTGCTACTACTATGACCCAATATACTTAGACTCTTACCCTAAGCTTGAACCATTCATATTCTTTCTCTCCATTTCCTCATTAACTATCTTTACAACTTAGAGCCTCACTCTATTTATAAAATCCCATGGTCCACGGTCCATGGGTAGGCCGACATGACTTTACATTACATTACATTACTTTAGGGCGGAAAGCCCTATGAATTAACCTATACTTCGTGCTGCGTGCCCACAATTTGTGGAGTCTTACAAAACCTTTAACCAAAACTTGGGCTTTGAGCCCCAAAATATGTTGTGGGGGGATTCCATGCCCAACAGATCCCCAACACAATTGTCGTGACTCATCCTGAGTCACTCTGCTGGTGCAGCAACCTTGGCGTGGAACCCCTCCAACTGGTCCCATACTACTCGGAGGTCCGCGACGCACTGTTCTGCGGTTTTTTGGACTTGTTTCATGCGCTCTTCCGATGCTTCTTTGTGAGGATCTGCTACCTGCCTTAGCGCATAGAGTCCCTACATCTATGCGAGATTGCCCTCAATGTCTGTCGTAATGGTGAAGGCCTCATCAATCCATGGCTGGATGCACGCCTTGAGAAATGCCTCCTTTGTCTAGCGGCATCCACCTACTCTTTTAACACATTTGCTTGCTGCATCTTTGCCAGTCATTGTGTGAGGATGACTATATACAGAGTTCCCCTTACATTATCATACTGCTCCTGCAGTTCGCGTGCCTCTGTTTCTAGGCACTGTATGTTGGGGTCCTCCTGTAAAGATGTCAGGATGTCAAAGGCTTGGTCCAACATCCCAATACAGTCCTGCACTGCCAGTCCAATTTCTTCCAGTCCCGTTTGAATCGTGCTAAGACGATGCTCTCTGACTTCCAAAGGGGTGGAAGGTTGCGCCTTCAGCCGCAGCTCAACAATCTGGAGGTTCAGCTCCAGCTGCACTTGCATTGTTTCCTTGCATGCGCTTCGGATTCCACTTTCTAGACAGTGGATTCGCATCTCTGTTGGTAGGTATGCAACGATGGAAAACTCTGGGACTCGTCGGCATGCTTCATCAACTGTCTTCACGATTTGCTGGATCTGTGACACCAGATCATCATCCTGTAGGTTAAGATGTTCAATGTTGATCTTTTTCTCATTCATCACCTGGATCACGCGGCCCTCCCTGGGGTGGAGCTCTACTGTGATTCCCTTGATCCTGCTTATCGCAGCTCTGTCGTCCTCATTATCTGCTGTTAACACTCCTTCCGGTAGCACTATGGTGTTGGCTGTCATTGGCGTAGCAACTGCTTTGCTGCTAATGTACCTGCTATGATATAGGTGGCTACAATTCCTTCCTGTGGGGGCCGCACCTATAGTTCCTACAGCTATGCCCTTAGGGCCCCCAACAAAATATACTGCTCTGACATGGCTTCTTGGAGCAATTCCTTGGTGACATCGCGAACCATGTCGCCAATGTCGTAGAGGTCGCCTTCTGTTAATGTGATCGGCTCGATGGCCAATTTAGATGCCTTGACCTTTTTCCACAAACCCGATCTCTCTATGACGTGCAGTCTTTTCAGTTGGGTGGAAGTTGTGCTTGGGTCAGCGCCTTCTTCTGTGTCCTCTGCTCGCTGTCTTGTAGACAAGTCCTGGCCCTCCTCATCCTGTGTTGTGTGGCCCCTGTTGTTTGTGCTGTTGCTGCTTCTTCGGTGGCCTTTGCCTGCTTTGCAGCTGCCTTTGCTGCCTCACGGACAACCCTTATCTCCGTGGCCACTTGTTCATTATGCCTTTTCTGGGCCAACTTCATGACACACAACTTGGCTTCATTCTTTTGTTTTTCTGTTGCTATTCTATCCATCTTTGCCAGATCTGGGGGGCCATGATTCTAGCACTGAAAATATCACATCATCAATGGTGATGAAGGGGAGCTTGGTCCATTTTTGTGCCGGGTCCTTACGCACCTTGATGTACACATTATGCATGTCCACCTTGAAGTCTGCAAAGCTCCGTAGATTGTTGTATACAGTGGGGGACCGGCGCAGCTGCCTGTTGATCCACATATGGATGCTTGCCTCCATGAGCACCCAGAAGATCTTGGTCTCGTGAATTCGCTTGGTGTCCTTAGTGGCCCAGAGCGACACGTACTTTGTGGCATCTGGTAAGTCCTGGTCAATGCTGGGGAACTAACTATCCTCAGACAGTTCCCCTTGTTACACAATAATTTGTCACTGCCTTCCTGTCAGTCACCCTGCTGTGCCCAGAATTCACAATCACCAAGTTCCTGCTTCCTGAACTGGCTCAAAAACCCATTTTTCCAAAGTTTTGTTCATCAGCGCGTCTGTTCCTAAAATAACCGCGATGACTGGCGCCCTGTAGTGTATTCCGTGCGCTGCCAGCGCGGAAGCACATCACTTTTCCGCGCTGGTCGACAGCGCGCCTTTCCCGTGTACTTCTGCGCTGACATGTCTGTCCCAGTTATTGAGACGCGGCGACAGCGCGACAGTTTCCTAATAATCCGCGCTGATCCAGTTTGGGCGAATTTGTTCAAACAACCAGCCTTCCAGATAACTCCAGGCTTGCTTGTTAGCTTTGTGAATGTCGACTCCCTTCTATGGCATGTCTGTTCGACCCTTTGCAACCACTTCCCTTGAAGATAAGCTCATCCTTCCACTCTTTTAGGAGGCTCCTTCTCCTATATAAACTCTCACCATTACCATGAGCAGCTAGTTAGACATAGCTTGGAATAGCTTGGATTGTGTAGAGCTTGTAGTGCTCAGATTGCTGCTACTATAGGTTTGGTGTGCTAGGTGTGGAAGTGATTGATTGCTTAGGGAAGGATGTTTTGTGTTACTTGTGTGTGAGAGAGAGTTGTTTGTCTTGGGAGAATCATCCTCAAAGGTGAATGCTTGAGATACATGCTGATTGGCCCCTCCTGAGAAGGTTACCGACGTCAGAACATTTGGTTGTACTCTTCTCTATTCTGATTAATAATAGATGACTGCTATTATTGTTCCATTCTCATTTGTCTATGCTATGGTTAAATGTGAATTACATCTTTTCTGACCGATGTATGGTTGCTTTTACTAGATTTCATGCTTGCGTTTGTTTCCTCTTCGTGTCTGCAGGTATCTATTCGCAGAGATCGCGGAGGATTGTGACCAGCCGAGGCGAAGGAGCGAAGGCAACATCTCTTCGTCAAACGACAGCGCAGGAATCCAAGTAGGTGCTCTTTACCTCTTGTTTAATCGTAATTAGGAACATGCATAGCAGCATTGTGTGATTGTTGCTAGACCCCTGCTGGGCTAGTAGGGATCGCCTCTATCCGTAGAGGGGATTTACCTCTCCAACAATTTGGTGACTCCGCTGGGGATCAGCCTTTTTGTCTCTTGAGTCCACTTTTGTGTTTGACTTTGATTGGTCTCTTTTCCGAGTTTTTGGGATTGTCTCTTTGCTTATAAACTTTCTGGGTACTTCTGGGAAGTATTTTAATTGTTAAAAGGCTCTTGCCTTTGGTTTGGGAAGTTTTTGTTTTGGCCTTGCTTGTTTTTTGCTCTCAGCGCGTTTTAATTTAGAACAGTCGCGCTGACATCGCGACCATGTTCCTTTGAGTTTCTTTCCATCGCGCCTGTACGTCTAACAGTCGCGCTGACCTCGTTTTCAGAGATAGCGCGCTTTATTCGTGTCCTTCCGCGCTGACATCGCGCCCCCACTTCCTTGTGATTTGTGTCATCACGTCTGTGTGGTTTCTTTCCACGCTGACCTCGTTTTTTCGAGACAGTGCGCTTTATCCCTGTCCTTCCGCGCTGACATCGCAAAGTTGCTATAGGCCTCCTCCTATCAGCGCCGAGTTGCTGAAGGCTACCCGCGCTGATCCTGTAAAGTTCATTTTTGACCAAATTGACCTCCTGAACTTTTTGCTGTGACTATCCCTTCTTCTCTCCACCTGTTTGATGACTTGCTTTTCACTGTCTGAACTCTGAACTGCTTGATTGCGGAGCTTGGTTCCATAGGGTTCCGTTTTAGTTCAGTTTTCTAATTTTGTGAATACCTTCCCTTTTGCTTTCGCTGCTTGGTTTGTGTTTTCATCATTACTTTTACAATTGCTGGATTGTGTTGGGTCTCTAATTGACTGGTTGAGACTCTTATCCTTCGGGTGTTCGCTTTTCTCCATTGATTTCGCACTCTAGCCCTAGGGCATCTAGTGGCCGTGTGTGTGTCAAGCCTACCGTAGGAATCTTGTTTGCTCTCTTGACCAGCCGATTTCAGATTTGTTTATGCACTTGTTCAATGATTGTTGGAGTGTTTTGGTTTGTATTTCCGAGTGGTTTCTCGCTTCCTCCTTGCTTGCAATCCTTGCTTGTCTTGCCGAGCTTAGATCACATAGCTCGTGCAGAACTTAGTTTTCCTTTGATTTGGAAGCTTTGGTTGAGTGCTTTGGGAACTTTGTGTGCTTTCATTAAGTAGTTTGCTTGGTGTTCCGGTTCCTCCAAATTCATTTAGATGCTTTGTGTCATTGAAAGGAAATCAAACTAGTAGCTTTGCTTTAAAAAATTGAAAAGGAAAAGAACATTTCGTTGATTTGCATCTTCAAAAGAAAGAGTTTCCTTTCCTCGCTTTAGTTGCATCAAGTTTCTTGTTTGCTTACATTTGTTTTGTTTGGTTAAAATTCTTTGCCCTCTCATAGCTAGAATTCATCAAACAAAATGGAATTCTTTGGCATGTAGCTTGCATCTAGGTAATTGTGAGCGAACATACGATAGAGCTTGAAATCGAAACTTAATCTCAAGATCAACTGTAAAATGAACCAAATGAATCTAAAAACGCATTGGAACTAAACGCAAACATCTAGAGGTCTAGGTTAGAGACGTGTTCCGGCGTCTCAAAACATAGTCACTGTTGTTTCACATTAGGTTGGGTGATTCCTCCTTCTGTGACTCGATAGTGGTCTAACACGGACTGTGCTCCCACGTACCGTCGCGTTTATAGGGAGACCCCATTAGGCCTTATCCTTTATCCATAGGAAGCCGAGTCTGCCGCCTTGTGAACCGTAACGCACAGAACACAGCATTCGGGAAGATTGACTGCAGTACGGAAAGTCCTTGGCTCTCATACGATTGCTGAGGTGTATAAGCAGTTTTACGAGTTGCTTGGTAAACCTTATACCTAGAGTCTCCAGAGCAGTCACTTTTGATCCTTTTCGGACTCCCTAAATGAAAAGGTGCCTGTGAGCGTCTTGTCACTTCGTGCTCATTAAACATTCGAAGGAGACTCGAGTCATATTTTCGTCCTTTTCTCGACTCCTGAAATATGAAAAGGTCAAGTTTGGTTCTTGTGTCTTAAAATTAATTTGGCCACGATAACATCACCTGTTTTAGATCTTGTGTGCGATAGTTTTGAGTAGGGTTTTATCGTTAGTTTCCTTTAGGTTTTCTAAGGGGTCTGGTCATCCTGGCTGACCCATCAACTCCCGGTCCAAGTGATCAAGGTTCTCCATCCTCTGTTGCTACAGAGGTACCAGTTGTAAGCGGTACTCTTCCCATTGTTCCGAGTATCCAGCCTATCAACGTACGTGCCCCAGGCGACGAAGATTACATAGAGGATTGGAATCCTATCTGGGAGCCCGATTATACCCCCCGTACCCCTCGTACCCCTCTCGGTATGTCGTCTCCAATGTCTTCTTCCCACATGGATGAGACAGCTTCCAGCACCGGTGAGACGCCCGTAGTGACAGACATTGAGACCCCGATCCCGGCTTCCTCTCCCCTCCCTCCACGATATCAATCAGTGAGGGATAGGTACGCCGCTAGAACGACTTCTACAACTATATGGGATCCTAGTCTTGTTGCCTCCACCGGGCCCTTTGTTTCGCAACCCCTTAGTACACCCCTTACGACAGGGCTTAACACGCCCGTTACCTCAGTTCCCACTCAACCTACTGTCTGTGTAGCACGTTCGACTCCGGTTGTCAGTGCTGTACCAGTTTCCTCGTCTGCAAACCCTCAAGCTGGTCCCTTTTCTGGTGGCATTCCAGGGTCAGGGCCGTATGATGCTTTTGGGGAACCCATAACGGACCCAGATTACGAAGGTCCCCTCTTCTACTATGATGAAAACGGTGAGTACCTCGAGAGCATTTCAGTTCTTCCTCATCGTCCTTTCGAAGAAAACGAGGAACCGTTGAATGTTACGTATGATCCCGCTACTCACACTTTTCTTGGGAACCGGGATCCTCCCAGACAACCCATAGGACCACCCAATCAAGGCCAGCCACTCTATGTGCAAACCCCCCAGGGGCAACCACTTTATGGCCCGCCTGACCCAGGACAATCTGGGGGTCCACAGGGTCAACCTTACCAGGGACAACCCACGGGCATTGGAGGTCTGTCATATCCGTATTAGAATCAACCTACTGGACAACCAGGGAAGCCTTCCATTCAGCAAGGCCAACCCGGTTTCCAGCAAGGGTACCCATATGGACAAACTGGGTCAGTTTACAATCCTCAAAATCAACCGGTGGTCCAGCAAGGGTATCCTCTTGGGCAGGGTGGACAACCCTATGTACAACAGGGCCAACCTACCACCCAGTCTGGTCATTTCCCTGGGCAGGGTGGACAACCCTACGCTCCCCAGGGCCAACCTACCGCTCAATTCACAAATCCTTCCGGGCAAGGGGGGCAACCTGCTATACAGCAAGGCCAACCCTCTGCTCAGCCCATACACCAAGGAGGGTAGCCTGCCATGCAGCAAGCCCAGCCCTCTTCTCAATCTGTTCACACTGGGGGGCAAACGGGCCAACCGTCTATACAGCAAGGTCAACCCGTTGTCCGCCCTAATCGTCAATCTGGACAAGCTGGCCAACCTCGGCGTCAACCAGCTATCCAGCCAGTTCAGTCATCCGTTCTGCAAGGACGACCCTTGGTGGCGCATGGACAACCTAGTGCCCAGCAGGGCTATCCTGCTGGCCAACTAGGTCCATCTCAAATCCGGCCAAGTCAACCTTCGGGACATATGGTTCAACCCCAGCCGGTTCAAGGAAATTACCCTGGGCCTCAAACTCAAACAGGTTACCAACCTTCTTACCAAACGCAGCCTGCCTATCAGGCTCCGTATGGGACCCAACAGTCATATGGCTACCAGCAACCCCAGGGGCAAAATCAGTATGCTCCTTATCAAAATTATCAGCAACCACAGGTCACTCCTTATCAAAATTACCAATATGGTGCACCTGCCGGGCAAGCTGCTAGTACATGGGGAGCTGGGGGGCAGACACAGGGACAACCGTCCGCATATGGCCAAAATCCATACGGACAAAACCCCTACGGACAAACTCCCTATGCACCAGGCCCTTTTGGACCGGGTCCATCGGGACAAAATTCTTACGCGCCAGGCCCTTTTGGGCCGGGTCCGTCCGGACAAAGTTCGTGGGGGCAACCACCATCTGGGTGGAACCCTAATGTCGCCTCGAATCCGCAGCCACAGATGTCCTTTAACCCACAGCTACCATTTTTAGCAACGTTGGAACTACCTGATGTGTCCAAATTAACAAACGACCCTATTTTGCATAATCCGTATTGGCCACCGGTTCCAACCAAAATACCAGGTGACTGTCCAAAGTTTGACGGCAAAGCCGGAGAGGACCCTCAGGCCCACGTAATGACTTATCAGCTCTGGTGCTCATCTAACTCATGGCTTGATGATTCTATCCAGCTTCGCCTCTTCCAGAGGACTCTCACTGGTTCAGCTGCTATATGGTACATCGAACTCAATCGCGGCATGTTTTCAGACTTCAACTCGTTGGCTATGGCCTTTTTAACTCATTTTCAGTTACCCATTCGGTACGAGACTGGGACCCATCTGCTCACGTCTCTCAAACAGGATACGGCTACGCACATCTCTGATCATATACATGAATGGAGAAGGCGCCGTCGCTTGATTAAATTTTGGATTCCTGATCAACTCCTGACCGACTGGTTTACCACGTCCTTTGTCCCTAAAATTGCCAAAGATATCGCAATGGGGGCGTGTGTAACTGAGGAGCAAGCGATCGCGCGAGCTCAGTACCTCGACTTAGTGTATTCTCAGTCAGGTACTTTGTATGAGTATTTGCCAGACGCCCCGAGGCCTGGACAACCCAAAGCTCCACCAAAGCCTTCTGTTGATGGAGTCATTGGTTTGGTAAATTCATCATCTAAGAAATCGGTCGCGAACCCTGGGAAGCAGAAACAGAACGCTTCTAACGAGAATGCTCCTCAGGGCCAATCTATTTCTAGGAATACCTCCGAGGTAAATGCCGTTCAGTCCACCGCGGCAGACAAATCCTCGAAAGGCAAAAAGAAAGGGAAGGACAAAGATAAATCTGGACAGCCCAAGCAGAACCCTCCTAAACCTCCCTCCGAGGAAGGAGCCAAACGGAAGCCTAAGTATCCTTGTCTCATCTGCGAGGAGGATCACTACACCAAAGATTGCCCTAGGCGGTCCAAGGTTAGTCGGCTTCTGAAAGGTGCTCCAGGGCCCCCTGCTGTGCTTAAAGAGCCTTTCCCGTCCCAGCAGACGCATTAGGTGGCAGATCCTTCTCAATCCTCTTCCTCGTTCGGTTCTCAGGTGTTCATGGCTGGAACCATCCCCATCCATGTTTCAACTCGAGCGAAATATTATCCATCTTCAGTCGGTAAAGAGCCGGAGGTTCCCTCCAGCGCTCCTCCGTCCAGTTCTGGTCCCCTTCACATCGAACGGCCCAGCACTGAGACGATCCCCCGACCCCCTCCCAAAGGTGTACTCAGGAAGTCATCTTATAACCCCAATGCTCGTGCTGCCCAGCATTATAGCATTGTGGAGGACTTAGCTCAGGCTCCGTCTGCTATGTCCGCGTTAGAAGTCCTCCAGAGCTGCCCCTCCCAGAGGAAGTCCTTGCTATCAGCGATTGGTGGCATAGACCCGGCAGATTCGGATTTAATTTCTTTTGATCTCGAGGGTTTCACGCAGAGACTGCCTCACCAGGTGGCCTTCCTTATACAGGTTCTCATCAACGGCAAAACGATCCATCGTACAGTCATTGATGAAGGTGCCTCAACCTGCATCATGTCGGTTGCTTGCTGGAAGGCTATTGGTTCTCCTGCTCTGAGCCAGTCTCCTACGACCCTGGAGGCTTTCGATGGAAGAGAATCTCGTCCGTATGGTATCCTCCCGCGATTGCCTATCTCTTTAGAAGGGAAAACAGTAGAAGTAGAGGTTGAAGTCGTCGACGCTAATCTCACTTACAACCTCCTCCTTGGACGAAGCTGGACATATGCCATGCAAGCCGTGGCTTCCTCCTTGTTCCGTGTCGTTCGCTTTCCCCATCAAGGGAAAATCGTCACGGTGGACCAGCTGTCCTTTTTTGCTTCCTCTTCTGAAGGGAATGTGCCATTCGTAGAGCATACCTCCAAGTCGCTAGTGAGTGTGGGTGCTGGATTATTCAAAGATCCCTCCTTGATGGGGGTCTTTCCCCTCCCACCTCCGAATCTCACCTCCGTTAACATGATTACAGTACGTTCTGATCCATGGGTTCTCCCTCCCTTGAATCAGGAAGACTCTTGGGGCGAGATGATGCCGTTGAGTCCTGCCGAGCTCAACTACATCGAGATTGTCGCTGCATCGGCTCCACCTCTTGAACCTGCTTTTCCAAGCAGTGTTCCCGATTCATATGACCACTTCCCTTGGTTGGGAGAAGAGGCCACTTCGGATCCCCTGAAGGAATCATTTCCCTCCGACGAGGCTATCATTGAGACTATGTCTCTCGAGGAACTCCCTTGGTTAGATTACCACCATCGCTCTTCGTTTCTCCCTCCTCATTCGGAAATGGTCACATGTCTCGAGCGGTTTGCTTCATGTGTCCCATCTATCCCTCTCCAAACGCCTGTTCAGTTATATCAAGTGTCTTCGGAAGGAAATATGGGTAACATTACGCAAACCCTGGCTATCGACATCTCTGTCAAAACAGGGATTGTCGAGAATATTTTCATTGGAGTCACATGCACTCCTGAGGAAATTCAACTTTATACCGCTTTATTTCGTGAATTCCGTGATGTTTTCGCATGGTCTTACGAGGAAATGCCCGGCATTGATCCCAGTATTGTGGAGCACGGAATCCCTACTTATCCCGGCACTAAGCCTGTTCGTCAGCGTTAACGCCCAGTGCACCCTTGAAAGGCTGCAGCCATCAAGGCCGAAGTTGAAAAACTCCTTCGAGCTGGTTTCATCTATGCCATTCCTCTCACGGAGTGGGTATCCAATATAGTCCCTGTGAATAAAAAGCAGGGTACTATTCGGGTCTGTGTTGACTATCGCGACATCAATCGCGCCTGTCCAAAAGATAACTTTCCTACGCCTTTTATTGATCAGCTTATTGATGATTGCGCAGGAAGCGAAATTTATTCATTTATGGACGGCTTCTCTGGTTACAACCAGATCAACATAGCCCCCGCAGACCAGCATAAGACTGCTTTCATTTGTCCTTGGGGCACCTTCGCTTACAAGAAGCTACCTTTCGGTCTTAAAAATGCCGGTGCCACTTTCCAGCGTGCAATGTCGTATGCTTTTCATGATATCCGACACATTGTACAGCCTTACCTGGATGACCTTCCAGCTCATTCAGCTAAACGTCAAGACCATCCATCTCATTTACACGAAATCTTTCTCCGCTGTCGACACTACCGTATTCGACTCAATCCGCATAAGTGTGTCTTCTGCGTAGAATCTGGCCGACTGCTCGGGTTCATCGTCTCCCGGGAAGGTATCCGTCTGGATCCCCTTAAGGTCGAGGCCATTTTGAATCTTCCTCCCCCTGCCTCTCTTCAGCAGTTACAGAGCTTGCAGGGAAAAGCTAATTTTCTCAGACGATTCATCCCAAATTATGCCGAGGTGGCTAAGGGTTTCACACGATTATTGAAGCGAGACACGCCCTTTCGCTGGGACGCTATCGCTCAACAATCTTTTGAGCGTCTTAAAGACCTTCTTGTCTCAGCTCCGCTCTTAAGACCTCCGAACTACCACCGTGACTACACCCTTTATCTGGCTGCCGCCGATACCACCATCGGCATGGTTTTAGTGCAAGACGATGATGATGGCACCGAGCATGTTGTATACTATCTTAGCCGCAACCTTCTGGATACGGAAACTCGCTATGCATATGTCGAGAAGTTGGCCTTGGCAGCTGTCTGTGCCATCCAACGATTCCGTCATTATATCTTGTTGCGCACAACGACCGTGATCTCTGATTGCAACCCCATGACCTACATCTTGTCACGTCAGTTGCTGGGGGGCAAATACTCGAAGTGGATCGTAATCCTCCAAGAGTTTGACTTGGAATTCACTGCAGCCAAGTCTAAGAAATCTCTGGTCTTTGCCGAACTGCTCTGTTCCTTACCATCTCAGTCCGCACCATCTCGCTCAGAGGAGCATATTCCGGATGAAACGCTATTTCTCATCAGCACTCTCGACCCGTGGTACGGGGACATTATCGTATATTTACAAACGTCTTCGTTTCGTCCCAACACATCGAAAGATGCTCGACGACGAATTCGTCACCAAGCTCAACCATATCGCATTTTGGGCGATACCCTGTACCGCCTCGGCGTCGATTCTGTTCTTCGCCGATGCTTAACCCTCGAGGAGGCTGAGCGAGTCTTGAATGACTGCCACTCCGGTGCTTGTGGCGGCCATATGTCTGGATATGCTACCGCCCAGAAGATCCTTCGTGTTGGTTATTTCTGGCCTTCCATCTTCAAGGATTGCATCCTTGCTGTACGTGCATGTCACGAGTGCCAGGTCTACCACCGGAAGATGCGTGCACTTGTTGCACCACTGCACCCTGTCGTAACCGTAGGTCCATTTGCCAAATGGGGCATCGATTATATGTCCTGTAACCCTCGTTCGGCCGGGAGGCATGGGTACATTATCGTTGCTGTGGATTATTTCACCAAGTGGGCCGAAGTGATGCGTTCATTAAACAAAGACGGTCACACAGCGGCGCAGTTTTTATTCAATCATGTTATCACTCGTTTCGGAGTCCCTCAGGCTATTGTTACAGATCATGGAAAGCATTTCCGAAATCATATGATGACGGATCTAACGACCCAGCTAGGTTTGCGCCAAGATAGTTCGTCACCGTACTATCCACAATCTAACAGTCAAGTGGAAGCCGTGAACAAAGTCTTGATCACCATGCTTCAACGCACCGTCAATGCGCACAAGTCTAACTGGCATCTTATGCTTTTCCCAGCCTTGTGGGCCTACCGGACTTCTGTGAAGGATGCCACCGGTTTCACCCCGTTTCAGCTGGTTTATGGACTGGAGGCTACCCTTCCCGTCGAATGCGAGATTCCTTCATTAAAATTAGCTGTCGAGTTGCTTCCCAACACCACTTCGGTGGAGGAACGGCTTCTTTACCTAGAACGGTTAGACGAGACTCGTCGTTTGGCTTCTCTGGCTATCGAAGCACAGAAGAAGAGAGTCAAGGCTCACTTCAACCAGAATATTCATCCTCGTTCCTTTGTTGAGGGAGATTTAGTACTGCTCTACGATCAAGCCAAGGATAAGCTGGGGGCAGGAAAACTCGAATCCATGTGGTTAGGTCCCTACATCGTGAAAAGAGTTTTACAAAAGGGCGCATATGAGTTGATTGATTATGAAGGAAATCCTCTTGACAAGCCCCGCAACGGGCTGTATCTAAAGAAATATTATGCATAACTTCGCGCACTCGCTTTGTATATACGTGTGTTTTGTGTTTTTCATGCATGAGTTTCGTTTTGCTTTGGTACGAAGGCGTGGTTGCCTCTTATTATGTTTTCTTTTTCCTGTGCAGATGTCTAGTGCACCTTATGTTGGTTTCGCTAATGGTGCCTGCCGCAGCACTTGTAATTTGTCTTCGGCGGCGTGGGTGATCTACGATCCTCACGGAGAGTTGTTAGACCTTCAGGGTGTCTGCCTAGGTCGTACCACTAACAACGTTGCCGAGTACAGCGCTGTAATTGAATTACTTGCCGAAGCAGTTGACCTCAGCATCCGAGAACTAGTGGTGAACCTGGACTCCCAGCTGGTCGTCCATCAACTTAACAGGCGATATTCCGTCAGAGACCAGCGCATACTAAGGTTATACCTGCGTGTAAGATTGTTGGAACGGAATTTTGATTACATTACTTATCAACACATTCCAAGATGATTAAATACGTTGACTGATGCATTGGCAAATCATGTGTTAGATAGACATTTGCGTAACAGATAAACATCATACAGGAAAACATAGATAGCATAGTAAGACCATGAGCATATGTAAATAAATCATTTCAAGCATAGTTTGCATGTGTGTGCTTTTAAGCTTGCATTAAAAAATATAAAATCCATGGGTCATGTGTCATGCAAATTCATACATAAGATCACAATTGTACTGAACAAATTGCATAACATAAACAAGACATCATCACATGTAACAATGATCCATCTAAAAACCGGTATGTATATATATATATATATCGTGTGGCGCACTAAGGCGCTCAAAAATAAGTGTGCATGTCCAAAATCTCAGTACATCTGAGTCATGTGTCTCAAAACAACAGTGGAAATAAAACCTAGTTAACTAGTCAGCTGGATGATGCTCTCTGTAGTACACAGCTGCTCGTGCTACCCGCCTCAGAAGGCGGTGCACCCTGGGTTCCACCCCCACTGTATGGATCTGATGCTGTAAGGGGACCTCTTCGACCCCCTGGTAGTCAGGCACTCCCTCCAGCAACCCCTCAAGGTTGCGAGCCACAGTCTCTGACGTGTCAACCCCTGGAGGGACTAAGGCCAAAGCCCCAGCTCCCTGTCCTTCTCTCCGTGCCGTGGCAGCCAGGCCAATCGGTCTAGTAGGCCCCACATCTGCATACCATGACATCTATTAAGACGTGCATAAAAAATCCAAAAACATTGCAAAACTCAAAAAGTCGAAGTGTTATACCTGCATCATCCCATTGTTCGCCTGGGGGCAGCACCAGGTCAGGGTCATTGCAGAAATCCATGCCCGCGTATGGCCAGTCCTCCACGAAGATAACCTGCTGATCTAGCCAGTCCCGGAAGAATGCTCCCCAGCTATGTGGCCTGCCACCACCTCCACGTGGCATGATGCGAGCCCATCTTGAGGCCCTCGTCTCGCGAGGATCCCTAGGAGCATCCATGGCCATCGTCTGCAGCCGCATGGCTGGCACTCGCTCTAGGATAAGCAGGACCAGGATAGACCCGTAGCCAAACTGTTTCGTCTCCCCGCGACGACAGTTGCTCAGCTGCCTCTTCATGTTGTTGGTCACTGCTGTGCACCAGTCAAACACTGTAGGCTCAAGTCAATCGAGAGCTAGCATGAGGTGGGTCTTTGAAGCCTCGTGGTTGGCCATGGTTCCCGCTGCCCGGGTCACCATGAACAGGATGGTGCGAAGGACTGTGTTTCCCACTGTGGGGATTGCTACTTTCCCACTTCGCGTCTTCTCAGCCTCCGGGCATACTCGAGCCATGAGATCATCTAAAGGACCGCCGCCAGGTCGTTGTCCCTCTATGATGGGCCTCGCACCCCGGCGTGACAACCCAGTCAGGAAGAAGATATCCATATGGTCAAATTCAATATCCTGGCCCCGGATAGTGAATTTCATATCCACCGGGTTCCATGCCCTGATCAGTAACTCGAGAAGATCATGCTGAGCCCTTAAGCGAGGTGTGAGGAAAAATTTCATAAAACCGCAAGCCCGCATGGCATTGCAGCAATCCACATTGGCCCAAGCAGCAATATCTTCAACATCGTGCACTCTTTCCTGCCATTGGAAAGCCATTATGTCCTGCACAAGCCATGAAAACCAATTAGAAGTGCTGGCATAGAATTTTTCACGTTCAATATTGAAACAAAAAAATTTTCCGCGCTGGCCATGGCAGCCCTTTGTTATTTTTCAAGGTCAGCGCGGAAGAACACGGGTTTTTCGCGCTGACCCGAAGTTGGCCGCATTCTGTCTTAATTCGGCCAGTGCGGACCCGCGTGGGATTTCCGCGCTGACCGAGAGCGCATCCGTGCGCCAAGAATTTACCCAATTGGGCAAATCCGACCGCTAAAAACCTACTAAACATGATCAAAATGCAGGGCAAGGAAGAGAGAACCTACCTAGAAGAAACGGTTCGAGAAATGGTGTCCGTACTGGCTTGAAATCACTCCGTCAACTTTCTGGCTTCTCCACGTCCTTCACGTCCCAAAATGGTAAAATGGTAAAAATGATTTCTTACTCCCCCTATTTATAGTAAAAACTCATAAAATGGCCATATTTTTTGGGTTTTTACCATTTTTAGCGATGACTTTAGCCCTAAATTTGTCGGATGCATGTTTTAATATGTTTTTTGCACATATCGAATGGATTTATGCAGGTAGTGCTCTTGTGCAGGTTCAGATAAAGCAGCTTGGTCATGACGGTTCTCCGTGCATGTGATCCCCAATATGTCGTCTCTAAGCTCTTTTCCGACATTAAACGAGAGAAGATAGCCGAGCTTCCTTTCAGCTCGTTAAAAGGAACGAAAGGCGGTCATTTTAAGCTCTTTTTCGACCGTTGAACTTAAAAAGATTGCCGGGTGTTTGTCGTTTCGCACTCGATATCGGCTCTAAAACGACGTGTTTTCGACCGCTTTTTTACTTTTTCGGGTCAAAGGCACTATCCACGAAAAGTACTCCTCGGTCGTAATGGTCGGGCGGTTCTTTCGAGCATAGTTTTATACTTTTTCGGGCTCGAGAGACACAACTGTACGAAAAAGGGCCCCCCTGGAGTCTCCTTTTCCGCGATCTTTTTAGACTCTCGAAACAAGAAAAGATGCCGAGCTTTTCCTTTGTCAGGCTCGTTAAACACTTAATGACATCGGGTATTGTCGAAATGACGCACATCAAGCATATGCTATCCCCGTCAGGCTTGTCATCCAAAAATAATCGGGGTACCTGGCAGGAATGGTGGGGAAAAAGGAACTATGATTACAGTCGTGTCGGCAGTACGTCGCTCTTGAACATGGCACTCCGTTGCTTCGTGTCTGGGTGGGGTCATCTCATCTTGTTTTCACTAGCCTCCATGGGTTTGGGATATCCTATTTGGCCTCTCATTTGCTCATTGCCATCATCACCATATCCTCTGCTCATTTGATGTCAAGTACTGCCAAACCCGTCTTAGTGTCGCCATGTGTTCAAGAGAAGTTGACCTCTGCAACAATACAACCTCGTCTGCTATCTCACACAAATTATTTTACCTCTATCTCACGTCGATGATGTGGGAAACATCATGGCCCACCTTCGATCAACGTCCTTTCCCGTCGACTCCAACTCATTATCCGGGAGGGTGACTTAGAGACTCCCTTCAGGTGCCTTGGAGCCTGCATGCCTCAATGGCAGGTTCTTCGTGTTCGATGTAAGGCTTACATCACTGGCCTTCGATCGAATGATTCCGTGGGTGTTCGACGCCAGCTCATTGATTCACACGCCGCGGATTGTACCTATAGTACCTTGAGGGCCATTGTCATTATTGGTGGTACCTCTCGCGTCTGTTAACAGTTTCCATCATTGACTGGTAATCAGACGATGTTCATGCATGTTCGACTTCAACTCCTGTATTCACATGTTTGAACTTGTACTTTGTTCGGGTCGAGATGGAGCGCAAGACCCTGGATCCCTGTCTGTTACGGTCCAGGTTGCGATTTTGTGGATGATCATTACATGACTCATTGATGGATGGCTGCGCCCATACCTGAGTCTTCATGGATGGCTGCGACCATACCTTATCATTGTCTTGGTCTCTTAGCTGGGTGGCTGCGTCCATTCCACAGACCATTTCCGCATGTCTTTTGGATGGCTGCGCCCATGCCTAGACTGCATGAACTTGATTGTCAGAGATTTTCGGTCCTTCCTGGTGGTGTTCCAGTTCGGCGTGTGTTGTAAAGCATTTCACCCCTCCCACTCTCTCGGTCTTCATGCTTTAGGGGGCATCTGTTACACAGTAATTTGTCACTGCCTTCCTGTCAGTCACCCTGCTGTGCCCAGAATTCACAATCACCAAGTTCCTGCTTCCTGAACTGGCTCAAAAACCCATTTTTCCAAAGTTTTGTTCATCAGCGCATCTGTTCCTAAAATAACCGCGATGACTGGCGCCCTGTAGTGTATTCCGTGCGCTGCCAGCGCGGAAGCACATCACTTTTCCGCGCTGGTCCACAGCGCGCCTTTCCCGTGTACTTCCGCGCTGACATGTCTGTCCCAGTTATTGAGACGCGGCGACAGCGCGACAGTTTCCTAATAATCCGCGCTGATCCAGTTTGGGCGAATTTGTTCAAACAACCAGCCTTCCAGATAACTCCAGGCTTGGTTGTTAGCTTTGTGAATGTCGACTCCCTTCTATGGCATGTCTGTTCGACCCTTTGCAACCACTTCCCTTGAAGATAAGCTCATCCTTCCACCCTTTTAGGAGGCTCCTTCTCCTATATAAACTCTCACCATTACCATGAGTAGCTAGTTAGACATAGCTTGGAATAGCTTGGATTGTGCAGAGCTTGTAGTGCTCAGATTGCTGCTACTATAGGTTTGGTGTGCTAGGTGTGGAAGTGATTGATTGCTTAGGGAAGGATGTTTTGTGTTACTTGTGTGTGAGAGAGAGTTGTTTGTCTTGGGAGAATCATCCTCAAAGGTGAATGCTTGAGATACATGCTGACTGGCCCCTCCTGAGAAGGTTACCGACGTCAGAACATTTGGTTGTACTCTTCTCTATTCTGATTAATAATAGATGACTGCTATTATTGTTCCATTCTCATTTGTCTATGCTATGGTTAAATGTGAATTACATCTTTTCTGACCGATGTATGGTTGCTTTTACTAGATTTCACGCTTGCGTTTGTTTCCTCTTCGTGTGTGCAGGTATCTATTCGCGGAGATCGCGGAGGATTGTGACCAGCCGAGGCGAAGGAGCGAAGGCAACATCTCTTCGTCAAACGACAGCGCAGGAATCCAAGTAGGTGCTCTTTACCTCTTGTTTAATCGTAATTAGGAACATGCATAGCAGCATTGTGTGATTGTTGCTAGACCCCTGCTGGGCTAGTAGGGATCGCCTCTATCCGTAGAGGGGATTTACCTCTCCAACACCCCTATCACCAATAAAATGGACAAGGGAAACCACGCGTAGTGGAAGGTCTTTCCCTACTCCTGGGCTTCCTTGCAGTTAGTCAGGAACTCCTTGCAGAGTAACTCAGCCCAATTGAATTGGACCACTTCTACGCATTGTTTTTCCAGCGCAACTACCAACGCTGGTACCTCATCTCAGGGGCATTTTCTCATTACCTTCTTGGCCAGTTGTTGGGTGGCTACGTGCACCCCTTTATCTTTAATGCTGTTAATTGCGTAACCCCTCTTTTTCTTCTCCACTTTTTATTTTTTCTTCATGACCTCTGCTAGCGCCAAATCTCCATTTTTTCTTGCTATCACCGCAGGGTCCTTTCCCTTACAGGGGAGCCGGGAAATCCTCCAGCCATAAGTACCCATTGTGCACTAGGCAAAGTAGTTGCCTGATGACAAAAATAGTGATGGGCGTGCTGTGAAAGTGTGGAATCCACATCAGATGAAGTAATCTGGCCTTCTCGACACCACGTAGCCATTTTTGTGGCTCTAGTGTTGTGACTGGCCCCTCCATGCTTTGCTTCATGAGGTTCTATGTCTCCAAGTGTGGGAACTTCTCATTGTCCGTGAGGTCCCAATATTCAAACTTCATTGTGGGTATGCGACCCACGTGCGAACCCTCAAACACAATTTCGTCAGGGACGAGCAGGGTCTGGAGTGCACTCTTAGTGGCATCCAAGTCCTTGGGTATCTTAGCTTTCCCTTTCCGTGGAGGGACGTACTTGGGAAATTTCCCTGCAGAGCGCACCGATCAGATGTCCTCTTCCATGTCTTTTGCTACCTCTATCTCATCAATGAGAGCCTATAGGTCCTCCTCCTTGTCATCTGTCTCAATGGTGACAACCTTTCCCTTTTCTTCCATTAAGATTTTACCGAACCACAGATTCCTCAGGGACATGCCAACTAGTGCCACTGCCTACTTATCTTTCTTGGGCTTCGGCATCTGAGACAATTTCGGATTTCCGGAACGACCCCAATGTCTCCAGGAACATCATGTACCATGGGGTTTTGCGCAATCTCATTGGTGGTTCCTTCTGCTGAGCTCAAACCTCTCCTGGTAGTTGTCATCCTGGTTGAGCTTTCTGTGGGCATTCACGAACTTTGGGGATCAAATCTTGCTTGGCGCTCAACAATCTATGCTCTAATCAATTGCTCAATTATCAAATGAATAAGTGTTGTCTTGTGGCTAGCCCCTGGAGTTTTATAGCGCCTTTTGAATTCAAATTCGACCATTTCCCCCACTTATGGGCCATCAATGCTTTCTTGAGGGTAGATTACCCCAAATCTTGCCCTTAATTCGTGTCTTAATTGTCCATTGCCTACTCCCTTTTGCCATAAATAAGACATCTTGTCATGAACAATGACATCAATGGTCACTTCCCAGCCTACCCGCGCGGCAATGCAGGCCCCCATGCGTGGGTGCGAATCTTGGGACATGCTAATTCTGCGCACACCTCCCTCATCGTTCAACTCCCAAACAGACTCTTTTATAGTCCTGCTCTCTCTTTCAACTGTCTAGAGCACTAGGACTGTGCTCCCTACGGCTAGTCAGGTGGTCGCACCACTCGTGCCTTCCAGTATAGTCCGCGGAAACTCCTCAATGGCTTGCGCGATCGCCAGCATCACACATTCTACTGTATGTAGTGCACTCCCCTAGTTACTGCATTTGGTGAGGTCAGGTCGTAGCCATGGTAGTAGAGTCATAAAATCTCGGTGAGAATCTTCTAATGCAATGGTATGATCATCCGTATCTTGCTTTGTCATCCTTGGTTTATTAACGAGACATGCTTGCATGATCTCGTTTTCCAGCCTTTTGATTTCAGCGTCCATCCAAATTGTTTTCTTCCTCAATCTTACCCTGTCATTTTCGAGTTTGTGAAGTCTAAGGTTCCCTCACCGGATGGCTTCGTGAATCCTTAGATGTTCGTCCTCACGTAGATGTGTGATTTCTTCCTCCTAGCCAACGCACACTGTCACAACTACAGGAGTCATTACGTGTGGATTCCTTTTTGTATTTTCTTCAAAACTTACGGTTTCTACTCTGTTCCACACCTTTGGAATCATCTCCACGTTCAGGGTTTTGCACATGGTCCTATAGGCCCATCGAATCACTGGCATGCACAGGTCCCAATCAGTTTGTCTCACTTGGTGAACTTTGTTCAGTACTCCACACACCCTGTCAAATGTTTTGTCATGGAGAATTAGTAGTGCGTGTCACGTTTCCTGTTGCTGGGGTTTGTTCTGATTCTCTATCTAGCGGGTGGTGTGCGCTTGTGTGGGTTGTACAACATATGTGTGTACCCATCGAGAAAGGTGGGCGCGCACATTATTCCACCCCCGTTGATTTGCTTTTGTTTGGAGCTGGGGTTTTCCAAAACGTAGGCGCATCATCCTTCTACATCCACGCCAGTCCTTAAAATTTCCTTGATGCGTACCCCACCATCGTGCAGGTATTTCGTGCAATGCCCATTTCAGAGCATCAAATCACTACTGTTCTGGTACTGCGCTTTCAAATTTGCTCAAAAATTCATCCACCGCTATTAATCCATCATATGTCGATAGCTTCCTTGCCTCTATTGTTACGTGACGCAATGATGTAATCATCATGTTGCAATTCAGCGTCATTACTTTGTGCAGCTGATACTGCCATTGCTCTACTTCTTCGTCTAAATCTGAAGTGCAGGAGCTTTCGTACTCCCACGAAATTCTTCCATCTACAGTCGGATTCACCCAATCCTATTCTCGCATAGTTATCTTGTAAATACAATTGAGATTGTCATCACTATCATCATTGTGCACCAGTTCAGTGTATTGCGCTCCTTCGGCTGGATCTAGCAGTATTGTTACGCATAGCGACTTTTTCTCAAACATCATTTTGTGCTTCTTTAGATTTATGACTTTGTTCATATCGATAGCCCAGTCTATTCCCAGTAGCATGGGATAGGGATTACTGTCATTGACAATCTCTATCACTTCAAAATCTACTTGCGCGCTCGCCCCTTCAATATCAACTGTTACCCCTTGTAATCTTCCCATGGGTAAAATCTTCTGTTGGTTCGCCATTCGTAAATGAATAGGGGACCATTGTAGTGTGAGTCTACCCATGCATTCCCATGTTTTTATGGTAGTACATTCGTGTTCGAGCCTAGATCTAGGATTACCTGATCCATTTCATACTCACATATTTGCACAGTCAAGCTCATTTCCCTTTCGGTGCACAATGCATGCTTTCCAAGTTTCTAGACCATGCGTGGTTCTCCTGACCCTGCGCACCTAGTGATAAGTCCCTGTAGTCCTTTGACTACCTTACTGTCACATAACAGTTTCATGCATGTCTCTGGAAAGGTAGTGAGCATTGAAGGATCCATCCCTCGTTCTAGTTGATCCTTACTACCTGAAGTGGAGGCCTCTGTGAAGCTCTTCTTAGCTTCCATTAATGCCTCCTTCACGTGTTCTAAATCAAACTTGAGTTCCTTTATAGGAGCCTTGCGAACCCACTCACTTCTTTTGGCTTCTTCCCTTTATCATCTCGCATGGTCATACCGCTTCTGAGCATCATGTTTACATTCAGGTCTTCTTCGCGTGGCTCAGACCTCATCATCTATAGATTCTGAGTCGGAGGGGGCTGGAGTACCCCCTTTTTGTGCATCCTCGTTATCAGTGAAGGGAAGTCTTCTACTTCATGATCAAACTAATTATAGTACCGACATGATATTCTTGTTGGGTTTGTACAATTGCGGGCATAGTGCCCTGGCCCTCCGCAATTGTAACAAATTAGTTGTCTGCGACCCCGTCCTGGTCCCATTCTGCCTCGACTTCGACCGTGGCCCTGAAATATAGTACGCGCCATCCCTGCATTTGGGTTGAGGGCTAGCCTTTTAGTCTGCACCCTGTAGGTAGGCGTCCGATCCATCATTAGTTCGTAGCTTCAACAAGTGCATTCATCATGGCCTACTGACCTACAGAAATTACAAAACAATTGCTGGGACGTTTGCGTATATTTCTACAATAGATGACAATTGTCTGTTGTGTTTTCCTCCTATCTTGTAGATCACGCACCATAGTGCAGATGCCACACTCGACCCTGCTTGTGCCTCTGGTCTTAATGGAATCGGCCCTCCTCTTGCAAAGTAGTTCACGACCACTAGACAGTGGTCCTTGTGATGCCCTTGACCTTTCCATTTTATGCACCATACTTCTTCGCGCACCTTCGAATGAGGTGTCCTGTACTGTTTCAAACTTTGCATTTCCAAACATATATTTTGTAGTGCGCATGGATTTGTTGGAGTCCCAACCTAGGATCTTGTATAGGGGTCTCATGTAATCTCATTGCCATCTCCAACGCTTCGGCCTGGATGGAAAGTTTTTGCTACGACAACGTCATCTTTAAGTGTGGCATAAGTGAGGCCACAAACCATGTGCAATGATGTGCATCTGTTAACATCATATTGGCTTCACGGATCGTACTCTTTATCCTTTGGTCCAAATCCCAAGGGGTCTCGTTCGGGATCATCGCAATCTCCTTAAACCTGATGATTGATTGTGTTTCTGATTTTGGCGTGCTAAATTCCCTGTTTAGCGCAGCCCAGATCTTTGTGATTCCTACATTTGGGTGATCATTAGAATGCTTGATATACCACATTAATGTGCAATCCTGCAGCGTGCTTACTAGCGTATCCTTTTTAATATTTTCATCCATGATGCTTTGTGCTTCCCATACTGCTCTTACCATGAACCAAAATTGGTCCGGATCTTCATTCCCTACTCCTTTGAATACCGGTAGTTTGATCGCGCTCACCAAACTGAACTGTGGTGGTGGCGGAGGTGGCGTGGGTGGAGATGGAGGTGAGGAGTGTGAGATGGGTGGTGGTGTGGGTGGAGGTGGTAACACGGAATGTGCTACCTTATCAAAGTAACTGTACTTCTCGAAGAAACTTTCGCGAGCTCTTCCTCACTTTCCCGTGAGGGTAAAATTAAGGGACTGGTTTCCAGCTCTTCACTACTTCTGCTTCTATAGATATTCCCACTCCACGTAGTCCCAAACATTAATTTATTCGCATAACCCACTTTTCACACAATAGCATATTAATCCAAGTGTTTAAAGATTTAATATACTTACCTCGCGGTCCCTTGAGAAAATGTCACTCTCCCTCATTGTAGTTGATGGTCGTGTCTACCGCTAAGTCAGTGATAAAGCCTCCTATTATTCGGTCGAGCCAATGGTCCACAGCTCATGTGATCTTATCTCCTAACCCTTCTAGTCTGCGCACTAATTCTGGAGTCCACACGATTGGTTTGTCGAGCCTACACCTTACCTGGTTGTTTGCTAACTTCGTAATCCACTCATACAGCTCAGAAGGAAAGGATACAAAGAAAATTTTGTGGATTTCTGTATACAAGTAGCGCTCCAACCACGGTTCCTTAGATACTCGTGGATTTCTATTTTCCTACACCTTAAAATCTTGAATCTTCTTTTCCAACCACTCTTCAATTTCTTTCTTTGTTGGATTCCAGTGGCACGACATCAGGCATCCCTTATGCAGATCTCGGTCCCGTCAACGGAACCATTTGTTGGCTTGTATGGGCCTAACCTAGTTTCAGAGGTGATTTAGCCAAGCGAATCCTAGTACTACTGGCCCTTTCAACAACATTATTCGGAGTGCGGACTGAGGTCTCACTCAAATTAGTATGGGAGGGTGTTAGAACTAGGTTTCCACACTCTGGGGATGTCTGATGAGCTTCTAGAGGAGTACGGTTTGACCCGTCACTACGCACACTTATTATCCCTTCACAACTCGCAGTGCGCTTCTGCACAGCCCTACTCGGGGCGCAACCCATGTAATACCCAAGTTCCTTTCTATTTAAACTGTTATTACCTGATTAGTTACTTGTTTATGTAAGACTAATGATTATTACAGCATATTCAACAATCATATCAGTGTGCGCGATAAATAAAATAGTATAAACATAGAGAAGGCAATGCACAACAAATAGGAATCAAATTCTCTTTATTAATCTTCAATCCAGATTACAGACTCAACACCGCCCTACGCACTCAGCTACAGGGGTCCGCGCACTCAGCTACAGAGCCTCTTCCTACTACTACAACCCAATATACTTAGACTCTTACCCTAAGCCTGAACCATTCATATTCTTTCTCTCTAATTCCTCACTAACTATCTTTACAACTTAGAGCCTCTCTCTATTTATACAATCCCATGGTCCATGGACCATGGGTAGGCTGACATGACTTTACATTACATTACATTACTTTAGGGCAGACAACCTAATGACTTAACCTATAATTCGCGCTCTGCGCCCACAATTCGCAGAGTCTTACAAAACCTTTGACCAAAACTTGGGCTTTGAGCCCCTAAACATGCTGTGGGGTGATTCCATGCCCAACAGATTGTATGAACTTGTGTGGCACTTAAACAATCTACACAACTTTTTATTTGCAAAACCTTTGACCAAAACTTGGGCTTTGAGCCCCAAAACATGCTATGGGGGGATTCCATGCTCAACAGATTGTATTAACTAGTGTGGCACTTAAACAATATACACAAAACTTTTTATTTGCAAAAATAAACTTGACTAAGAGTAGTGGCATTTGGATTTGCAACACTTTCAAAATTTATTATTATTATTTTTTTTTATGTCTAATATAACATTTTATTTTTGCCTTTCTTTTTTAGGGCATCTATTCTAACATTTTATTGGATATGGACTTATTCATCAGAATATGCCTAACATTTTTTGATGCAATATTCTTTTTTTCCATATCCTAACTTAACATTTTTTGAAAAAAAATTCATTCTTTGACTAATTGATGCTAACTTACCAAAACCAAAAAATGCTACAGCGTCGCCTCCAACTAGGGATTACTTTCTCTTGTATAATGCAAAGAACCTGCAGATCCATGTGCCTTCTCCTCGGCCTATGGAGTCTTTTCTATGAAAAACTCACACTAATAGTTTGAAAAGTAAAGTAAACGAGACATTTTACAATGATAGTAATTAAATATACTTCAACTTCTCAGTACTAAATGTAATCATTGAGAAACCTTCCATTAACAGGATAAGTGGAATACTGTCCCTCAAGATTTTGTAGCACAAAAGTGTTGTTTTGCTTTACTTCAGCAATAGCTAGAGGTCCAAACCATAGGTTTTTAAACTTGCCATGTTTTCCCTTGTCTTCTCTTCCGGAATCCCATCTTACAACTAGATCATAATCCTTGAAGTCCCTTTCCCTGGCTCTTCTATCAAACTTGCTCTTCATCTTATTCTGATACTTTTTCAATTTGTATTGAACTTCATCTCTATTTTCATTTAGTTCAATAATTTGATTTATTCTACTTGAAAAATCATCAGGTTCATCAGTTGAATCCTATAGAAACTTCAAAACAGGGAAGGCCAAGTTGGTAGGGAAAATTGCATCTTTCCCATAGACTAACTGAAACGGAGATTTTCCAGTAGATCTCTTTGGACTAATCCTGTTTTCACAGATTGGATAAAATATATGAGAATCCCAGCTCTTTTTATGATCTGCTAAAGTATTTTTGATCACCTTTACCAAACTTTTATTGGATGATTATGCAAGACCATTACCTTGAGGATAATATGGAGTTGAATGATGAAGAAGAACCTGATATTTCTAGCAAAACTCAATATTTTTAACACTAGAAAATGTTGTGGCATTGTTAGTAACAATATGAGTTGGGGAAGCGAACCCAGATAAGATGTTTTCTTCAATGAATTTGATCACTACTGAATCAGTAGCATTTCTTACTGGAATTGCTTCCACCCATTTAGTAAAGTAGTCTATTGCAATGAGGGTCCATCTATGTTGATTGCTTGAAGTAGGATGAATCTCTCTAATAAAATCCAATCCCCATTGGAGAAAAGGTACTAAGACTATTGTAGGGATCAGTGGAAGAGCTGTTAGTTTTTGCTTACTAGCAAACATCTAACAAGGAACACAACTCCTGACTTTTGCTCATACTTGTAAGAACATTGTTGGCCAATAAAATCCTGCCCTTAATATCTTATATGTTGTTTCTCTCCAAGCATAATGTCCTACACAAAATCTTGTTTGAAACTGATTAATGATCCCTTGAGTCTCTGATTCTATTAAACATAATAATAAGATATTGAGTGGGTATTTCCAGTATAAATTTGAATTTATGATACAATATTTGATTGCTTTCAATTTGAGAGTTTTACATTGACTTTTGTAGAATGATGCTAGACATTCAAAATGAATTAAGAAATTTACAATATCTTGACACCAATTTGATAAAAAGATATTTCTGATCAATGTGTAAAGAGACGGTCTGATCTGAAGGTAAAGGTTCTTGTGGATTATTTTCTGCAGGATGATGGGAAGGTACTTGTGGATTATTTTTTGCAGGAGGATGGGAAGGTTCTTGTGGATTCCCCCCTTCTTCACAGATAGAAGGTTCTTGTGGATTCTTCCTATCTAGACTTTGGGAAGGTTCTTGTAGATTCTCCCCTTGTATTTCCAAAACAAAGTTGATGCCCAACTCTTTACAGTTTGATTCAGCTAGAAGCTTAGCTAATCCTTGACCCTTTACTAGATTTGTGGTTTTAATAGTTAGATCAAACTCTAGTATCTTAGTGATCCATCTACCCCTCTTCCCATCAGTGTCTAGTTGGGTTAAAAATAATTTTTACAGCGCAGTTAGGAACATAAGCAGTAATGGGTGAATGTAGGACATACATCCTGAATGATTTGAGGGCTTTTATAAGGGCATAGGCTTGCTTCTCAATTATGTCATACTTAAGCTCAGCATCTCTCATAACCTTAGTAAAAAATGCTATAGGTTGGTCATGGGAATCTTCATTCTTTTGTAATAAAATAGCAGTAAAGGTTGTTTCAGAGGCAAAGGAAAAGATACTGAATCGTTTGGTATAATCAGGGTTGGCCATGGTTGGAGCTTTAGAGATAGCTTTCTTGATTTGATCAAATGCATACCTGGAAGAGACAGTTCATTTAAATTCATGATCCTTTCAGAGGATATCAGTTATGTCTTTTACAATTTCAACATAATTTGGGATGAACCTTATTAAAAAGATAATCTTGCCTAGAAAAGCATGAATCTCTTTCTTATTTCTAGGTAATGATAATGTTTTTATAGTAGAAACACATTTGGGATCAATCACCACCCCTTATTTTGAGATTATATGGCCTAGCGGCTTTCCTTCTTTGATAGCAAACAAAGACTTTTTAGGATTCAGGGAATTCCAAATTTCCTACACCTGTCAAAAACCCTCATCAAGTGTTTTAGATGTTTCTGATCAAAATTAGAAAAAACAGCTATTTCATCAAGATAAATGACTACAAATTTGTTTACCTGACCCACAAAAGCTATGTCCATAGCTCTCTTAAAGGTTTCTCCAGCATTGGACTAGCCAAAGGGTATTCTAAAATACATAAATGTACCCTAGGGTGTAGTAAAAGTTGTCTTCTCTTTGTCTATTAGATCATCGCTTATCTGATTGTAACCTGAAAGGCCATCAAGCATGGAAAGTCTTTGTGCTCCTGAAACCATATGAAATAACTGATCCATTTTGGGTAAAGGGTAGTTATCTTTTTAATGATGCTTTATTCAAATTCCTCAAGACCACACAAATTCTGATTTCTCCATCCTTCTTTCTAACAGGAACTAAATTGGCAACCCAATTAGAGCATCTAAGAGGCACACTAATATGGGCATCTAGCGTTTTCTTGATTTCCTTTTCTACAATTGGTAGAAGAACTCGATTAATCCTCCTAAGTTTCTGTTGATATGGCTTAGCTTATGGTTTTAAAGGAATCTTATGTTGTATCAGTGATGTATCATAAGTTTTTAGATCAACATAGGTCTAGGAAAAAACATATTTATATCTTTCAAGTAACTTAAGGTATTTATTTTTGATTTGAGGATCTAAGGATGCACAAATTTTGATGTTCTTAACCTCATCATTTGTTCCAATATTTACTTCTTCTATGTCATCTTGTGGAGAAATTGATTGTGGGTTTATGAGGACATCATTTTGATCAAATAATTTCTCTAAAGGAATGAGACCTTTGGGAATAGAGGTGTTAGGCAATTGTATGATGTCATGATTACCATTTTTTGAATTTAAATTTGAACTATCAGTTTCATTTGTGCTTTCATATATTTCTATTCTATCTTCATCAATTTGTAGAACTGAAAATTCATCTATAACCTGCAGAAAAGATTTTAGCTGTTGATCATCTTGAAATATCTACCAGTATTTTAGATTGTCTAGGATGGATGGCCTGTATTTGACTTGTATTTGATAGAATACATCAGTTTGATTAGGAAATTTAAATGAACTAGCAAAGACAGCTAGGGAATCTGCATGAATATTCTCATCTCTTGGGATATAACTCAAATTAAAAGCATTAAAGAAATTTTCAACTGAGTCCCAAACCTCATTTCGATATGATCTAAGCCTAGGATGCTTTTTTTGGAAAATATTCCTAATTTGTTAAATAATGAGCTCTGAGTCAATGAAAACACTCAGATTTTGTACCTTTAAAGTTTTGGCTAATTGCAGTCCTATAAGGAAGGCCTCATATTCTGCTACATTATTGGTAACTTCAAAATCAAGTTTACATGATTGTGTAATGTTTTCCTTTTGTGGTGAGATTAATACTACCCCAGCTCCTGCTCCATCTTTTGTACAAGAACCATCAAATAATAACTTCCATACATCATATTGTTTTGGTATAGGGTTTTCAACTATATCTTTAATTTTTACTTGAGAGTCATGTGTTTGGTTTGAATAGAGCTAAAAACAACCAAAATCTTGATCAATTGAATAAATGGGATGGTTCCTGGGTTGATCTATTTTGCACATAGTGTGGACAAATCTTACCTCTCTATACAACCTAAGTTGCTCTCTCCTATAGACTGGAATAGTGGCATAAGGCATGTCCATTTGAAGAGTTCCGCCTAATTTGGCACAACAAGACCTTGAAAGGAGCATTCCAAATTTGGGAAGGATATCTATGACAACTATATCTAACACTACACCTTTTACTAGGATTTGAGCAAGAGTGACTACTGAATATTTAATCAGTCCTAGACAAGGCACCCTTTTTGAATCAAAGGTGTACAAATCATGATAGGATCTAGTTATGTCAAGATTTAAATGATCCATGATAGTCTTTGGCATGATATTATGTGATGCTCCAGAATCAAGCATACAATTGTGTAACATTGAATCATTTGTCTTTAGAGTCACATAGAAAGGGGGCACTATTTCATCTATCATATCTGAGCTAGGACCAAAAACAACTGCTAGTTTTTCATCTTGAAGACTAATAACATCACTTTCAACATCAACCGAGGTGTTCTGTATCCATTTGGAGACTTGATTTTTATATCCAGGGTTTTTAGAAAGTTTTGAAAGTGGTATAGGAATTTTAACTCTTTCTAACTCCCTTTCAACATTAAATGCAGTTAAGACAATTTTTTCAATTGGAGCTATATCAGTTGACTAATTTAGTGGTCGAATAATAGTTGTATGAGTTTCAACAAGTTTAGTACGAGGTTCCACCATTGGAGGTTCCCTGGGAGGTCTTCCAAGGCTAGGTCTAGGTTTAAGATCATATGTTTTGTTCAACTCTGCAATTAGGAATTTAGAGAAGGCATGGTATTTGGAAGCCTATGAGTAATCTTGGTCTTCTTGAACCTTCTTTTGTTGAGAGAGAGGAATAATAGTGGTTTGACCAAAAGAGGTATCCATATTGTTGATGTCTTCAATGATAGTCATAGTACTGTCATCAGGTTGTTGATCATCTATCAGTAAAGGAGTTGGAACCAACTGACCATTACCAGGCCTTTGAAGAATTTGTAATGGTGGATTTGACCTTGATTTTGATTTTGAGGTCGAGTGACTGTTTGTTGAACTGTTCTAGGTTGAGTCTCAATCTTGGAAATTCTATTAGATATATTTCTGAGAATTGATGTTACCTCATCTATTTTAGAATCTTCAATTTTAGTCTTAGAGGAAGTAGAGGCCTCTTGACTAGATTTAAGTTTTCTTTGGGCCTTTTCCTCTTAAACTTTTAAAGTGGTTGAGGCTTCCCTATTTGCTTCCACCTCTATAGCATTAGTTTTCATGTCTTCAAGATTTCTTGAAGTTCTTTCTCTTAACATTACAACAAAATCATTGTCAAAGGCTTTTGAGAACCTAGATTTAGTTGCTACTACAGGGGGTTTACAATCAGGGGGCATCTTATGATAAAGTTTGTTGAACCTTTTGATCAAATCAGAGACAAGTTTGCCAAAGTTTCTTTTAAGTTCTTAAAACTAAGTCAAAAATTAAAGAACAGATTTCTTCACTCTCCATTGATTTTTGAATATATTTGTTAGCTCTTACCAATTTCTAATGGAATTTGTAGGTAACTACTTAAACCAAGTTCTCACAGTTCCCTCAAGAGACTAAGCAAGCAACCTAATGTAAAAAAATTTCTTGTTCTATGTTCATGTTATCTACAAATTCTAGAAATGCTTGAAGATGGTCTTCAGCTAAGGGACCAATTTCTCCATTATACCTAGGAAGGTGCTTTAAATATCCAGGAGGGAAAGCATCAAAGTTTGGAGGTAGAAGTAAAGCTACATATCTTGCCTGTACAATGGGTTGCAATGCCATAGTATAATGTGGTGTATGAGGTGTTTTTATATAAGAAGAAGAAAATGATGATGATGATGGTGATAGAGAGGGTGCATGACTATGTGGAGGTGAAGAAGGAGGGGATAAAGAAGGAGGAGATGTCCTGAAAGATCTAAAGGAGTCTTAATAACTAACTTGTGGACCTTAGAATGAATATCCTCTTTTGTTTCAAAGAGTGGATTAGAGTGTATAGAAAAGGTCCCTTTAGGTTATTTAGAAGGAGAAGATTTAGGGCGTTCAGAAGTGGAAGGGAATGAATAAGTAGTGGGGGATATGAAATATGTATGTTTGTATTCATGTAAATGAACACCCAGGTCAGACTCAAATTTAGGTGATCCTGGTGGAAGTAGGGTTCTGGATGAGATTCAAGTGAATGAATAAGGAAAGATGATTTAAAATCAACTCCCCTATCTAAAAGTTCATCAACCCTAGGTGATAAATGAGTCCAATCTGGATTGGGTGGAATGTTACAATAGGGATCAAATTTCAATATATCTTCAGACTGCAAGGCTGAAGTGGAAGAGGATGGTTGATGTCTCCTTCTAGAACTGACCTTTATCACAAGTCTTTCTGGAACTAACAGAGGACTAACTGTGTCAGATTCAGAATGGTATCTAGTGTTCTTAAAAGGTGCCAGTTTGATACAGTGGAGTCGCTAGGTGAAGGATTTTGACTTATCCAGACCTTTAGTCACCTTAAAGGAATAGGATTTATATTGTTGACCCAGGAAATCTAATCAAATTCGAGTCCTTGGCAATGGCACTAGATTGATGTTGTATCTCTGAGATGATAATGGTCAGCTATCATGCCAGGGCATCTATGATATTTTTTTTTGGGGGTTTTGTTTTAATTTTTGGAGGACCAATGTATGAAACATATTTAAAACAATGATGAATAACCTTCTTGAATAATACTAATATTAAACAAAGGGTTTCTTTTGCAATCCACACAGTGATTTAACTTATTTGGTGATGAGTAGAAACATAAAGATGATATGATTGTTACAGTTTTCAAAAAGAAAATTAAATAACCATAAGTAAGAAAACCTTCAAACAATGTTCAAAAAGTTTGACAAAATATGCCTAAGATTACAAAGATACTGATGATTTTATGATTTAGAGGGAATTACTTAAACAAACAGTTTTTATAATTCATTCTCTTTAAAGATGATCACTTCAGGAAGCTTATAAGAGTAAGTTTAGACTCAACTACTCCTATCTGGTTATCTTTGTAAAACTTAAGAATATGAAGAAAACACAATGAATGAAAATTGGAAAACTTACAAGAAATACAAAACTATCTGAATCAAAATGTAGAATACTTTGCTTTGGTATTAATGATTCAGAAAAAGATGAGTACATTTAGTGCTTACAAATGTTCTTCCAAGGGTGCAACTCCTTAGTAACTCGTTAAAGAGAGTTATTTATACAATCTTAGAGCTAAGAAAATATATTAAACAAATTTACAAAAATAGATTAATACAAAATCAGGAATATGAACTCATAGTCGATCTGTCACTATTTTGGTGTTGAACTATTGATGATTGTTCTTGGAAATGTTGAATGTTGCCAAGCTATTGATGACTGCCCCTGGAATTGTTGAATGCTTTTTGATCTTCCTTTAGTCAAGTAAATTAGTTAAATGTTTCGAGCATTTCTTATCTGGGATAGATAAATTAGTCACCCTTCGATAAACCTCATCCATTTCTGTATATTTAGTAAAAGTGGGTTTTACTAAAAATATATGTTTGATTTCATTTAGGATGAAAAAGGTATCTCTAAGTGAATTTAGCACAACCCTTGGTGTTGCTGCACCTCTTATGTTTGAAACTATAGCTGCATTAGCGTTGACCTCCACAAGTTTTCGCACATAGTCTTCAATGGGCATTAATTTATCATTTATCACCAGCATAGAGGGAAAACCCTTGCTGGTCAAGGGTTCCAATCTGCTGAAAAAATGTTGAACAATGACATTAACACTGTTGCATTTCTCCTCCAACTGAAGAATGAGATTTTCCTTTGTAATAATCTTCTTCACTTCTAGTATGGTTCATGTCCTCTCATTAATTCCTAATTCTTCAAGCTCGTAGTTGTCTTTAGAATTAAAAAACTTGATTATTTCAGTGGAAACTTCTAGCATGTCCTCAAGTTCCTTGGAGACGATTTCAATAGCTTCCCAAGCTTTCTCCAACAAATCCTTTTGATCAAAGATTATTTTGATATAAGGCCAGATATCTTTGATTGATTCAGTAATCTCTTCCCATAACATTTCTTTACTAAATCCAATTTATTTCCAAGGTAAGATTCTTTAGTTTCTTTCTGAAATACCTCAATTTGAATTTTTTCCCTCAGCAACTCGGCTGCATGTGAACTGGATGCAACTGCTTTCATGTGTTGTAGTGTCTTTAGTTGATCCTGAAATTTCTTCATTTTCTTTGTCTAAATAGACAGATTCTGAATAGCTTTAACAAGTTGTTCAGCTCCTACTGTTGTTCTTGTAGTTGCTGATGTGCCTGAGGTAGAAGCTATAGTTATAGAGACTGTTGTAAGAGGAACTACATCCATTGGAATAATGTCCCTTTTTACAGTTTCCTCTTTCTCTTTGACAAGTTTCTCCATCTGCTCCTCCATCTGTTTTGTTTGTAGATTTTGTTTGTAGATTTTGTTCCATGATGAGCTTCATCATGTGAGATTTCTGAGTTTCAGTTTCTTCAATTTCTTTAGTCATTGGGTCCTCTGAAGATGGAAATTTTAGCTACTTCCTTAATGCTGAAATCTCAATATTTTTTGTCTTGAAAATTTCTTCTACAACCTTTATATCAGAGGGAGCATATCCCATCTTCAGCACCAGGTCTTCCAAAGCTTTGATCTTGGCGTCATTGGCCAATGAGAAAAATTTCTCAAGCTTAAACCGTGACTGTGTATTAGCCAAGGTAACCTGCATTTTTGACAGACTCATGGCAATGTTAGTTAAAGTAGAAGCAATCATTTGGTCAGTCTATTTGGGCATCTCAATTTGGTCAATTGGATGTACATATTTAATATCAAATTCAAAGAAGGTGTGCTTTTGGTAATGTGCAATAGTCCTAGGTTGTGGAATCTGAGCTTGTAAGAAAGCCATCTGCATTTTATCTTTCTCAGAGTCATAGACTGAAAGAAGTCTAGCTTGAGAACTGGAAGAATGTTGCTAGAATTGAGTATAAGTATTCAACTTTAACTGCTCATTCTTCTTCTTAATTTCACTGAATACATGAAAATGTCCCCTTCTTTATCCTTCTGACTACCTTCACTAGTTTTAATCACCTTCTGCTCATGAGATGTGGTGGAATGAGTGGGAGACTGAATAGTCTATCCACCAAACTATGTGAAAATAGAGGTTTCTCCAAGTCCATCAAATGTTTTTTTTTTGTAACTCAATAGTTGCACTGACCATGGAAGAGAGCCTGGATCTCTTATTTCTATGTACAATTATAAAACCTTGACTTGATTCTTTAGTTGGAGGGGGTGAATGTTCTTCCCTCCCCTGTTTAGTTGTCTTTTCCTATGCAAGTGGAGCTTGTACATTGGAAGTAGAGACTACACGTTCTTCATCTTCTTTAAGGGTGTTCTCCTTCCACTCCGACTGATTTTTGTACTGCTCAATTTCAGACCTAGTAGTATGATGGTATGTAGTGAACTTGTTTTCAACGCTGAGCCTAGAAATCACTCCCATTGGGTCATAAGACCAAGTGAAGCTGAGTCCAAACTTCATTTGTTCAATAACCTATCTGCTTCTTCTCTTGTTTCTCTAATATTACAGATGAATGGACCAACATGAGCCTTTAACTTGAATTGTGATTTCTTCTTTGCAGCCACAAAATGTATTTCATCTGCATTTAAACTCCGCCTAATATATTCTAATGCAAAATTTTGATAGGGAGGTATTTAGGAAGCTTGTAGGGTGGAAGCTCACGGCCATAGAATCTGATCTCTGTATAATTTTGGTAAAGATACCAATCTACTGTTGTTTCTTGATCAACTAGATGCAACACTTTCACAATTTCATCACTTATTCTTAGTAGTGGAGTGCTACTCATAAGATTAATAGCTGGATGCACAAACAATTCTAGGAATTGTTTATATGTAAACTATTCCTTCTCCTTCATTCCCATAGAAGTCCAAAAGATCATTGATTGCTGGTTTCCTTCTTCATCTAGCTTCTACAAGGTGAATGGAGACTTGTATCCCTCAAAATATATAAAAAGATATACAAGTACTAAAGCATACTTGAATACCTCTTCAGTATTGAACTCGACAAATTGTTCATGAATGGCCTCAGCTAGAAATTGGCTAAAATTATAATGAACAGTGGGTTTTGAACCAACAAAAAAGATAGATAAGAAACCAATGATGGCTTCATTTACATATTGATCAGAATTGTAACCAAGAAGATAGGAAAGAATGGTTGTAATTTTCTTGGTTTTGTCTGGGAATATAGATGAATCATAGGGAGGGTTTCTCTTCGGCAGAGGGCTATCTACAGCTAGGAAAATTTCTAGAGTTTGAGCTCTTTTAGTGAAATCTAGCTTTTGATAGGCTTCTCTTAGGCTTTCATGATAAAAAGGATGGGTTGGTGCAACGGTTGGGGCCTGCAACATCTGTTCAATGGACTGAGCATTGATGGAGCACAAAATTTATCTTATAGGTGAGATGATAGCTCTTTGAATGGGGTCATAGGATTCATGGCATTTCCTGACAAATGCAGGTGCTCTTTGTATCTGAGGGAAAATGTTATAAGGAAGGTGGGAATCCCAAAGTCCAATTTCATCAGTTTGATCAACTAATTGATCCTCCACCCAGTAGTATATTTGAAACAAATCAAATTAAGATAAAGTGTTGTTGATTTTACAGTCTCTATTGACCAGGGGAGTATGATGGAAGTCAACTTGTGCATGAATGAGAGGATTTGGGGTTTCTGCAACTTATTTTACTTTAGGAGGCATTCTGTTAATTGAATTTGCAAGCTGAAAGTGACAGAAATTGGAAGAATTGGGTTGAAACATAGTGATAATAGAATAACAATGTAAGTGAAAATGGATTAGGTGGACCTTGATGTTGGCTTGCTTCTGAACAAAATTGAAAATTCGGTTGAATGATGAGACTGTCATTTTTGCTACAAGTATCCAGTGAATTATGGGAATGTAATGTGTAACGGTTTTCATGAAAGTCAAGGCTTATAATGAATAAGATGGAGTGTGTCCGTTAATCAACGATTAAATCCTCATTAATTCTCCAACAGGGCTGAGAAATGGATAAATGGAATATTAATGTGTGAGAGGTGGGAATTAATGGATAACAGGCAAAGAGACGATAGATGATTGGACAAAGGAAGTGACATGGGAGTAGACGTGGACAACGACGTGGAGTGGTGGTAAATGGTTGAATGAAAATTGCATTCGGAAATAAGTTGGAGTGGTAAGTTGTTTCAGGATTTGAAGTCTGGAATAACTAGTGTTACGGGAATAAGTACCCTAGGGCTTTGGGTTAGAACCCAAACAGATCAAAAGCAAACTACAACAAGAAACACTAATACAACTTAGGAAAAATGCTTATATAAAAAAAGTATGCAAAAGCGACCGTACCCATATTTCCTTCGTTTGAGTAGGTCCTGCAGGGTTCAAACTCTCTGCAAGTTCTTCAGACCTAAAAATCATTCAATTCAAACATACATAGCAGTATAGAGGTAAATCATATTCACGAAATTTAACTTTATATCATATAAACTAATGATCATTTATACATCAAGATAGCATTCGTACATGAATTACAACACAATTGGATGCATAAAAAAAGTTATTTTCAAAAACAAGACAACATTTCTTTTATTGCAGTAAGTCATAAATAACATGGAGAGAATTCACCTGAGTCTTCTTCTTCTGGCTCCAAGCAGAACTGTCCTCTGGTTTCATCCTATCCTGACCTTCAACAATCTTCTTCCATAACCAACACCATGATATGTCAAGCAAGAAGGAGAATATCTATAATCAAAGGAAACAAGTGTTTCCTGAAGCTTCGGGAAGTGCATGAGGCATAGGGATACATCAGACTCAGTGAAGGATAATCTCAGTATAATAAATCTATCTCTTCTCCTCTTTAAGGCCTTCCCATAGAAGTCTATTTATACTTCTCCCAATTATTTTTTTAGTTGTGAAATAGTTGGGAAATAGTTCAGCCATGGGCAATAGGAGGTAATAGACATGTAAAAACCGTGAACTTGGCCCATAATTAAGTAAATTTAAATTTTTTAAGTGTTTTAACACATATATGCAGGTTGGGTATTGACTAACCCACGTGTACATGCTTTTATCTCAGGGAAAAGTAGCATACATGGAATAAAACATTGTTTTTAAAATATTTGGACCAAGTCTGGAAGGAGGGGTTGCCCTAGGCCATAAACCAAGCATCATAAATACCAAAGGTGAGAAATGGTGCTATAACAGATGCCCCCTAATATATGAGGTCAGAAGGGGTACATGATGGCCGAAATATATTAAGTGTATGGAAAGAATCTTGTCAAAACTGAGAAGGAATTCACTAGAATTCAGCCTACCAAGCCATCAAAAAGAGATCAGAAAGAAAATGTTGTCTGAGGTAGGCATACCCATGCTCAAAGAAAGTAAAGCATGTCCGCATATCAAGTACTAGCAGATCCAATATGTATACAAGTACAAAGAACTAAAAGTACATAATGGATCTCTGATTGTGATAAAAAAAGTACATGTCTGAATATGACATATAAGAAGACGATCAATGAAGCTGAAGGATGAAGCTGATCAATGATGTCAAAAACTGATCCCAATAGTACCAAATGAACATGATGGAATAAAATGATACTACATCACAACTCGGATGCTAGCATATAATATGTAGCTCTGAAGAACTAAAACATATATGGTGGATGGTGTCAACTAGCAGCAACAAGAGCAACTGACAAGTGAACCAAGACATGCTAATGCAACCCGAGGTCTTCACCCACCGCCATGGTACATTTCTACACAATGGGAATAAATGATCTAAGGTCACCACGTGAGAAATCGTTTGATTATTGATCATTGATGTATACCGTTAACAAACGCGAGACTACTCACTGATGATGAAAATGAGAGTAAAGGTACCTAGTACAAACTAACAAGTGAAAATAAATGAGCTAAAGTTGAACACTTGGAAGAATCTATCAATTAGGGGACAATGATGGTTTCCCACTGTCGATAACGAAGGAATCTGCCATTGATGACTGCAAACCCCAAGGTACTGCCAGATGGACTCTAGATCTTTGTCCCAAAGCAAATGAGCTGTAGTCAATAAGAAAATATCCGCTAGAAGGAAGGCACTAAGGCATCCTTCATCAATCTAGCGCGAGTGTAACCTGTAAGACAATAATGTGGAAGGAATTGGATGAAAAATATGTAGTAATCCAACTGAAGCACATTTCCAGCGTACACAAGATGTAGCTAGCGCACAATAGAAACCCTCTGAATCAACCAATAATGAAAGCTGACACAGAGGCGAGGAATCCACCAATAGGGTCAAATGGAAACTAAGGCACTCCACGAATCCCAATGCATGATAATGAAAGCTGATGTCAAACACAAACCACTCAGTCAAAGACCCATGACACTGATTGATGCTGAGCACAAGGTGACCTATCAATAATGAAAATAGGGCCAAGGTACGGCTCTAGGTCTACCCTCAGAGCAATATGTCATCGTCGATAAGGACAAGACCCACCTGCAAGAAGCCAAAGGAGACCTTCTTAAACTAGCACGAGCAAAGGACCAATATAACTGATGTGATGACAAACATGATACTGACAACTAGGGATGGCCGACTGAAAAAATAGGTCAAGAGACACTGCAGAGAGGCCGACTTAGGCTTACTTCCCTTGAACAAAAGCACAACTCAATGATGACTATATGGCAACATATGATAACTCTGTATAAGTTCGTCATGTAGGAGGCATGAGCAAACTCTCCATATGATTGGAAGAGGTAACCAATCAGAGGAGTACTGACTCAATAACAAGGTTAAGGCGTACCTAAGTCAAACTAAATCCCGCCCAAAATGGAGGAGATACTTTCTTTTGAGTGATTTGTTCAAGGGCGACAAGACTAACTCTAGCTACCAATAAAATATGGAAATGTTGTCCCATTCCTGCTCTTTTTGGAATATATAATTTCTTTTTTCTTTTTTCTTTAAGATGGAAAAAGAATAAAAGAATGCTATAGTACAATGGAAAGAATGAGTGTCAGAGAAATAGATGATGTAGTTCCTAGGATGGGAGAATTCCTATGCTCAATGCAGGGAGGCGAAACTGGTCAAGGACACTTAAAGGGATGAACTTTCCTTGGGTCAAAGGATGCGTCAAGTTGCAGAACCTACTTATACAACTCATATAACTCAGGCAAAATACTTATATAAATAATCTATGAAAGAGTGACCGTACCCAGATTCCCTTCATTCGAGTAGGTCTCGCAGGATTCAGACCCTCTGCAACTCCCAATGTTCTTCAGACCTGAAAATCATTCAATTCGAACATGCATAGCAGTATAGAGGTAAAGCATATTCATGAAATTTAACTTGATATCATATAAATTAATGATCAGATATACATCAAGATAACATTCATACATGAATTACAACATGATTTGATGCATAAACAAAGTTATTTTTGGAAACAAGACAACATTTATTTTATTGCAGTAAGCTATAAATAACATGGAGAGAATTCACTTGAGTCTTCTTCTTCCATCTCCAAGTAGAACCGTCCTCCGGATTCGTCCTATCCCAGCCTTCAACAATATTCTTCCACAACCAACACCATGATATCTCAAGCAAGAAGGAGAATATCTATAATCAAGGAAACAAGGGTTTCCTGAAGCTTGGGGAAGTGCATGAGGCACAAGGATACATCAAAATTAGTCATGGATAATCTAAGTATAATAACTATATCTCTTCTCCTCTTTAAGGCCTTCCTATAGAAGTCTATTTATACTTCTCCCAATTAGTTTTTTAGTTGGGAAATAGTTCGGCCACAGGAAATAGGAGGTAATCAACAGGTAAAAACCATGAACTCCACCCATAATTAAGGAAATTCAAAAATTTTAAGTGTTTTAACACATATACACGGGTTGGGTATTGACTAACCCATGTGTACACACTTTTATCTCAGGGCAAAGTAGCGTACAGGGAATACAACATTGGTTTTAAAATATTTGGACCAAGTCTACAAGGAGGGGTTTCTCTAGACCATAGATCAAGCATCACAAATACCAAAGGTGAGAAATGGTGCTATAACAACTAGGATGGGGAAAAGCAGTTTTAGAGGTTGGTTTCCAAAACTGCCAACTTCGAAACCCCCCCCCGGCCAATAACATTCGGACGGCAAGGGAGGGACGAGGAGTGATGTAGGCTATTAGATCTTAGGGGAATTAGTGGGATGAAGAAGAACGTGAATGAGGTTTAATATCATGGTGGTAAGTGATGGTGGGTTCAAGAATTATGACGAATGTGACATGCGTGGGGTATTGGCGAATGAATGGATAACGTGCAAATATTACACCATAAATTTGATATTTTTTAAATAATGTTTAATTTAAACCATTCATTATATGCACATGTATGCAATGTTCTAACTTTAGGATAAAAATTATTTCATGCTCCATTGGTATTTCATTTTTATACCTACCCTTAACTTTCCTAACATTTTTTCACAATCTTAGTCACCTGAGTGCATTTAGACTAGCAACTCAACATTTTCCTTTCAATGATTAATCTACTTCTATCCCTTATTACTTCCATTGGCTCAGATTAAACTGTTGAGCCAATTTTATTTGCTACCTACTAACAAAAATTTAAATCAAATCCAATCATGACTAAACTATATAATTGGATTGTATGAACTAGTGTGGCACTTAAACAATCTGCACACAACTTTTTATTTGCAAAAATAAACTTGACTAAGAGTAGTGGCATTTGTATTTGCAACACTTTCAGAATTTATTATTTTTTCTTTTGTTTCTAATCTAACATTTTATTTTTTCCTTCCTTTTTTAGGGCATCTATTCTAACATTTTATTGATATGGATTTATTCATCAGAATATGCCTACCATTTTTTGATGCAATATTCTTTTTGTCCATTTCCTAAGTTAACATTTTTTGACTAATTGATGCTAACTTACCAAAACCAAAAACTACAACAATAGTAGGTACAAGAAGAGATGACAAAGAATGTAGAAGAAATGGCTGGAGATGATGAAAATGAGGAAGATCCTCTCTGAATTCCCATTCACGATATTGATGGTAGTGTGCACATGAATAACATCCCTCCATCTTTGCTTCCAAAATTTCATGGTCTAAGGTCGGAGGATCTAGAAACCTTTCTCTTTGAATTTGAAATCGTTTGTAGATCTTATAGTTATTTGTTAAGCAGTCAAAAATTGAGATTGTTTCCTGCAACATTGAAGGATAGAGCTCTTAAATGGTTCATTAGTTTAGGGAATAATTCAATAATATCATGGAATAATATGCAAAAAGATATTTCTAGAAAAATATAAAGATCATGATCTTAAAGAAGAAATATTTAGAATGAATCAAAAAGAATATGATAGCCTTGAGGATCTAATACAGAGGTTCATGTATAATGTTAAGAGGGAAAAACTACATCATTTAGGATTTAACACACTAAAAACCCCCTTACTTATAACAATTAGGTATGAATGGATTGATCTTTTTAATCTAATGAGTAAAGGCGATGTATACCAATTATCATTTGAAGAAATTTGTGAAACATGAAAACACATATAAAGTGGAAGGGCAATAGTAAGTAAATCAACATCAAGATCGGTAAGTTAAGCTAAACTTGGAAATTTGTTTGAGGACTTTAAAACATAAATTCTTAGAAATCTAGCCAAACAAATATAAATGTTAAGAATTCAAAATGAAGAAAAATAAGATGTTGATATTTGTGTTGTCCATGCAAACTCACATGATGTTAAATGTTGTCCATAATTACCAAGGTTCAAGGAAGTTTACCAAGAGGACAATGGAGCAAGTCAATTGCCATTGCAACTATGTTATGTAGCCCCAAGAGGACCATGGAAGCCTAATCAACCTAGTATTATGAAAGAGCCTAATTCACAATTTCAAGGTTATGCATATCCGCCTCAAAGTAAGTGGAACACAACATTTCCTTGGCAACATTGGCCATCTCAACCCCAAAACCAATCTTGGCAACAAGTTTGGAAAGGAACTTATGGGAGGCATCCAAAATATCCTCAATATCCCCCATACCTAACTCCATGTTATCCCTACCATCCACCTCCACCACAACCACAACCCCAACCACATCCATCTCAAATATCCACTCCCACTCAACTACCTGTACCACAATTTCCAAATCCACACAATGAAGTAGCTCAGCCCACTTACAATGTTGAGCTACAACAATTCCAAATATGTCCTCTTGATCTCAATGGTATTCATCTCATATTAGGAAGAGTATTGCGAAAAAGAGATTCTCTTGATATCATTGAAGGACCACATCCAAAAGAAGAAGATTTAAATGAGAATATCAAAGGGTCATGGGTTGCATTTGATGAAGACCATACATCAAAATTAGAGATTGACAATGTTCCCTCATGGTTACCATCAGATCCTCCATGTGTTCAAGAGAACAATCAGAAAAAAGAGGAATATTTGAAGGTCATGGAAGAAGAAGACATCCAAGATGATCCAACTGAGAAAGTGGACAAGGGTTATCACAACTATATTGAAATATGGTTACAAACAGTCACTAAGTTGTAGCAATACTCTCTTCTTCAATTGTGCTTGATATCATCAATGTTAAAGCATTCAGTCTCTTACATCCAGGTACATGTCAATGAATACATTTCAAGCCTACACATCAGTTTATTTATCATCTTGATGTGCACTTGGATTGATTGGAAGTATTCCTACACTTGGAAATGAATTTGTTTTCTCAAGTAGAGTAGGACAAGAAAAGAAAAAAGAATTGAAAAATAAGAGAAAAATAAAAATCTTAGGTGAAAACCTACTTTGTTGCGCTTGATATTGGCTCGTTGATTGAAAAGCTCCATGAGGCGGTCAATGGGTTGGAAAAAATAAAAAGGAAAGATCATAGGCAAAAACCTCTTTTGAAGCACATAGGCATACCTACTAGTTGAAAACCTCACTGAGGTGGATAGTAAGCCTAGAAGAAAAAAAAAGAAAACTAAAGAAAACTAAAAATCTTGCTCCTTGTATCTCTCTAATGAATGTAGGTGCTCTCCAACATCTGCAAGCAAGAAAAACAGGTTTGCACCAAATAAAACAAAAAAATGGTCAAAATTATAGTCAAAGGAAGTCAAACTTGGACATTCTCCTCCTTTTCTCAGCTGCTCTAAAAAGGCTAAGGCCATAACAATCCATCATCTTCATCTATTTCCACTATCCACCCATCATTCCCAAGCTTTTCTCACTCATTGTCCTTGTTGTCCTAAAATACTACATGAATGCTCTGTTTTACTATAGGAAACAAAAATACATAGATTAGAAAACTATTTTTGTCATATATTGAAAACCATGCATCCATTTCCCAAGTTGCTTCAAGGGGAGATGCATATGGATGATGGTAACATGCTCAAGCGATTTCAACAAATTCCAGTTCACAATTTTTGAGAAATCGACCTCCATCACCTACAACCATTTTTGAATTTTCTCGGTATTCGTGAATTCATTTAAAGCGTTGTTTCATGGGGAGATGAATATGGATATTGATAACATGCCCAAGCAATGTCAACCAATTCTAGTTCACATTTTCCAAGAAACCAACCTCCATCAACTTCAACCATTTTTAATTTTTCTCGAGATTCATGCACCCATTGGTCAATTTTCTTTTATGGGGAGGTGCATAAGGATGATGGAAACATGCTTAGAAAATTTCAGCTCAATCCATTCTACCGTTTGGGAGATATGGACAAAAAAGGGAAATCTATTGTTTTTTGTAGTACTACTACGTCCTAGTTCTACTAGAAGATGCCTTGTTTTACAAGTATGCAATATTATTGACCTCTTCTCTTGAGCATATTATAGTTAGAAATTTGTTTTCAACACATGAGAGATAAGGTTTTATAAGATAAGGATGGGTCAGTAGTCTCGGCCACCTTCAACTAGTTAATTGCAGCTCACTCCTTCATTCATGTAATGTGGAAAAGTAAAATTAGGAAGGGTGATGATTTCGAGTAATGGGGGCAACAGTTAAAAGAAGAAATTTCTGCAAAGGAAAAGTCACCACAACACACCATGCCCTCCATCCACTTCATATCCACTATCTATTCATCATTCATCCACCTCATTTCATAAGAAAAAAATTAATATTTTTCAAGAACAAACCTGACACTCTATCTCACCCTGAAAATTTCTTGAAAAAAACACATAGAGCCCATCCTCTCCATTTTCACAAACCTGCACTACTCCCTCTAAGCCCTAATATCATCCTCAAAACTCTCTACATCATTTCTCATCACTCCCATACAATTAAAAGACCTTTAAATAGGAGGAATGACTGCTACAGGAAGGAAAAATGCTACTACAAGAAGGAAGAAAGGAAAAAATTGTGTTAAAACCAAAAATTACAGTGCCTAAGAGAGAATAATAAAATCAGTGAACTCCAAGGCCATTAGGAAATCATCCAGACCATAAAAGAGAAGAAGAATGAAACAAAAGGCAAGAAGACATTCACCATCAAAATAAAACTCAAATTGCAGTGATGGAAAGAGACTTTCCAAGAGGTCTCTAATCTCTTTCTAGCTTTTGTCCAAGGCCTAAAGAATGTTATAGAAATGGGAGAAAGGCATGGAAGTCAAGTTGAGGGCCTACCCTAGGCTTAGACTATCATTTCTGCTCAAAACAGGTACTACAAGAACCATTAAAGGGTTTCCTGTAGTTTTTATAGGAATTACTACATGATGTCCTAGTTCTAATGTAAAGGTGTTTTGAAGGTTTTAGAGGTGTCTAAATGGTGGAAAAATTAGCAGAAGGTTGGAAAAGGATGTGAAAGACCTTTCCAAACTGAAAAATATTTAAGAACCCATATTGAATAAGGGGAAGATGGAAAGCTAATGGTCTCAAGAAACACTGTGATTTTTTCTCTACACAAAAATTTTTGGAAAAATAAGTGAAAATGGAATGAAGGTTTCAAGGGAGAGGATATGAATGAAATGGATATCAAAGCCAACAAAGTTCACTTGAAAAGAGGAAAGCTATGTTTTTTATCTTGAAATATTGTTAAACAATCATGGAAAAACAACGTCCTTGCAAAACGTACAACCAAGATTCTTAAGAGAAAGCACTGAGGAATGCACAAGAGAGAGGCCACCAGGGCCATGAATGAGACACAGTAAGGTCACTAATTTTTTCAGTGGATGAGCAACACTTTCAGGAGGGGGTATGATGGGCCTCTAAATTAGATATAAATTAAGGCCCATGACTCTAAATTATACATAAATTAAGGCCCATCTGACCATCCTTTAGCACATTAAACCTTGATTTTTGCATTAGATAATGCATTTTTAACTTTAACATGCTCATTAGGAGGGTTTGTGGATAATTGCATATTTGTGCCTAATATTATTTATTTTTGTGGAATATTGTGAAATATTGGGCAAATTATGAAGATTTGGAGGAGGAGATAATTTAGTCACTTTCTCCCTACTACAAGAGGATAAATATTAAATAATAAGTCAACAAGATATTATGGAATTATTGAACAAATTGTGGAGCTCCAATGATTGAGAAAATCTAGAAATGTGGTCCCTGCCATTTAATGCAGATTCCTCGTATTGGGAACCAGATCCACTAATGAATGGATTTTGGTGGGGAAACTTCTTCCTTTCATGGGGAATGATTCCTAATCATTTTATATAAGTACCAAGTCAATTTTTCCTCTAGGGGTAGATTTTTATTAGTCTTCTTGTGGAGAGAACTTGTATTTTTGTAGCTCCATTGTCATTTCATGCAGGGATGTAATTGTATTGATGGAAATAATGAAGATTGGTGTCATGTTCAGCTTCTAAACATTGGTCGCCTTCATAGGACTCTGAGTTTCATTGGGTTGGGCCATCTCAGGATAATTAGATCCCTTTTGTATCATTTGTTTTTCTTCTTTTCACTTGTTATTCACATGCATCTCTTGTTCTTGTTTCTTTCTATTCCTCCATTTAGTATTAATGGTTTCTTGTTGTAGGATTGGGTTAAATGGTTGATGTAAGTTATTTCACAGGATCAAGAGAATCATTTCATCCTTGGAAAATATTTGGAAAGTCATAGTAAGCATTGAACTACTAGGATTAGTTTTCTTATTCCCAAATCTAGATTTCTGGAACTCCTTTGTGGAAAATAACAGTAAATTTATGCTATTTTTTAGAGCAAGCTAACGAGCTTCAATCAAGTTGATTCCACTTGCATTAGATAATAATAAAAATTCTAGTTAATAAAAAAATTACCCATTGCATATTCACTTGATTAGGTTAGGCATTTGATAAATTTACTAGCTCACTAGTTCTCAAATTTCTAAATTTTAGACTAGTAATTTTCTACCATTTTTTAGCATGTGCTAATAGAGGTATTTTTGAGTGATTCCACGTGGAATGGAGACCTAAGACATCATATTCAATACCAAAATTTTTCCCATACAGTTTGGATTTGATTTGGTTGTTCATTCGATGAATTATAACTCCCTATAGAAAATTTGTTGTTTCTTGTAGTAGTACTACAGGAACCCTATAGTAGCCTTCCAACATGCATACACTTGCCCAGATTCACTCAATAAGCTTGGTTATTTTCCCTTAGGGTTGAATAAATACCCCTATGCTCTAAATAAATGATTAGGGAAGACTAAGACCACTTATGACTTACCTCTTTACCCATGCAAAACATTTCAATGATTTGGGCTAATGGATAGGTCTATGGATTGGATAATACAATGATGATTTTCTTTATTGCCACATCCAATGAACTATGTTAATGGATCTGAGGTCTTTGAAATGTAATGGTTTAAATTTAGTTCATGATCTTTAATTGATGAAATTAAAATAGGTTTCTTTCCTTGTACTTTATTTCTTGCAATATGTTGAGGTTTCTATTTCGAGCATTTCATTTTTTGCAATTAGTTTAGGATTTGACTTTAGTACATGGACTCCATTACATCATGAAAATAAAGGAAGGACACATTGTATGCTACAAACATAGTGTCAATACCTCTTAAGTTTGTATGAACCTTGGGTTGATAATTAAAGTTGGTAGCCTTGGGAGTTGCAGCCTTCTTGTTGCAATACTGAGGCTCATCATTAATATTTGCTGGTGGATAAAGATCAGTGGATCGTGGTAGATACAGGGACTAAACCAACAAAAATATTAGTTGAATACTAGGTGAATTTGAATCGAAAGGAAAAGAGCACAATTTTATTGTGTGTCTCAAATTCAGTATTGTTGAATGTATTAGTGGAAGCTTCGACGAAGGCTTTGTGGGACAAGTTAGGGACTTTGTACCAATCTAAGTCTCTGGTGAATAAATGTTCCTACATAAAACATTGTATAACCTGAGGTTGAAAGATCGAGACTCTGTGACAGAGCATCTGAATGCCTTTAATATTGTGGTAAGCCATTTATTATCTATTGATATTAAAATTTCAGATGAAGATAAGTGCATCATTTTGTTTTGCTCTCTACCAGATTCGTGGGATAATCTAGTTGCTACAACAGCTAGTAATGCAACTGCCTTGCATTTTGATGAAATAGTCTCATCCTTGCTATCGGAGGATATGAGACAGGAAAATATGGAGGGCTAGAATGGTGATGCCTTGTCTGTATGAGGAAAATCCCAGAACAGAAACAAAAATAAGTCCTCGAGTGGGATATCTAAATCTAGAGGGAGATCTAAATCTCTAGGAAAAACTTTAAAGGTGTGATGGAAATGCAGAAAGGAAGCACACTTCAAAAGGGATTGTAAATCTAAGGTTCCTGAGAAAGGAAAGATATCCGATGATGCTCCTTCTACAGAGGTGAAAACCACCTCAAATGAGGGTGAGGATGTGTACTTGGCTTCTTCTTCAAGTACACATGTAGATCATGAGGCATGGTTGATTGACTCAGGTGCATCCTTTCACTTCACTCCCCATAGGGAGTGGTTCTACGAGTATGAGAAATATGATGGTTGTGATATCTACTTAGGGGATGATAGGAAGGCTAGAATCATTGGTAGTTGAAAATTCAAGTTGAAGATGCAAGGTGGAAGGATTAGAACACTTTCAAGTGTTTTAAAAATTCATGCATTGGCTAGAAATCTTATTTCTATAAGTAAGTTGGATGATGCAGATGTAAAAACAATGTTCAAGAAAGATACATGCAAGATGGTTCAGGGAGCACTGGTATTGATGCAGGGATTTTGGATTGGAACTCTGTACAAGCTTCAAGGTAGCACTGTTATTGATGGGTGCAACAGTTCTATGATTCCTGAAAGTGGAGAAAAAAATCTAGTGGTCTCGGGAGAAAAGACCATGCTACGACATCAAAGGCTTGGACATATTGGAGAGAAGAGCATTCAAATACTTCATGGTAATGGTATGATAGAAGGTATGTCTATTTTCTCTCTAGATTTTGATTTCTATGAAAATTATGTATATGAGAAGCAGAATCAGGTGAGTTTCCCCTATGGTGCTAATAGGGCGAAAGTGATATTAGTGCTTGTGCTCAGTGATGTGTTTGGACCTGTGTTAGTTCCGTCACTGGATAAGTTTGTGTGTTATGTATCATTTATAGATGACTTCTCAAGGAATACATGGATATATTTCCTCACGAAGAAATCTGAAGTCTTTGACAGGTTCAAAGAATTTAAGGCTCTAATAAAAGACCAAAGAGAGAAGAAGATAAAGGTGTTGAGGATAGATAATGGTGGATAGTTTTGCAAGAAGGAAGTTGAATAATTCTGTAAGAAGTGTGGTATACCAAGATAGAAGACTACTCCATACACACCTCAACAAAATAGAGTTGTAGAAATAATGAACAAGATGTTGATGGAAAAGACAAGAAGCATGTTTAGTGGTGTCGGGTTAGGATAGGAATTCTAGGCAGAGGTGGTGAAGACTTCATGTTACCTAGTCAATAGATCACCTTCATTAGTGTTGGAGGATAAGACTCCACAAGAGGTATAGATTGATAAGAAAACCTCTCTTTCACATTTGAGGGTATTTGGATGTGATGCATATGTATATGTTCCAAAGGAGAAAAGAACCAAGTTGGATAGTAAATCTGAAAGGTGCATCTTTATTGGGTATAAGGATGGTTTAAAAGATTATAAGCTTTGGAACCCAGAAACAAGGAAGGTTGTGTAAAACTGAGATGTGGTATTTAGAGAGGTGAAAAAAGTTATTAAACATGAAGTCCTTCCAAAGGAACCTGAGAAGATAGAGTTTTAGCTAAAGGAAGAAGAATCAGACTCTACAATAGAAGAGGAATCAAAAGATGAAGAGCCACAATCTCCAGCTATGAGAATATTAGTTTGAGAAAGAAGGAAACTAGAAAGGTATAGTTCTTCTACTTTCTATTCAAATTTTGCTTCATCTATTACTGATGATGATCCCAAAACTGTGAGGGGAGCAATAGATTCAGAGGATGAAAAACTCTGGAAAGAGGCCATGGTTGATGAAATGTCATCTTTGCACAAAAATAAGGCTTGTGATCTGGTGGAGTTGTTGGCTGGAGGAAAACCCATTGGCAAAAAATGGGCGTTTAAGAAGAATATGAATGCATAAGGCAAGGTGCAGAAATACAAAGCTCGGTTGGTAGGAAAAGGTTATTTCCAGGTGTCGAGAATTGATTTTGGTTATATATTTTCTCTTGTTGCCAAGGTAGCTTCTATTAGATTACTTTTATCTGTTGTTGTTGCATTTGATTTCAAGGTAGAATAGATGGATGTGAAGACAACATTTCTTCAGAGGGATCTATAAGAATAGATCTAATGAAGCAACCTGAAGGCTTTGTGACGAAAGGTAAGAAAAAACTGGTATGCAAGTTAAAAAAGTCTATGTATGGGTTAAAACAGTCACCAAGGATGTGGTATCAGAAATTTGATACATTTATACGAGGACTTAGCTTCACCAGAAGCAAAGTAGATCACTATGTGTATTTTAAATTAATAGGTGACCACGTTATTTATCTGTTCTTGTATGTGGATGATATGTTATTGGTTGGATATGAAAAAGACATTATCGAGGATTTGAAGACCCAATTGTCGTCCAAATTTGACATGAAAGATCTTGGTGTTGCAAACTATATTTTGGGCATGAAAATTAAACAAGATTGGGCAAAGAGGAAGCTCTAGTTAAACTAGAGGAAGTATATCGAGACAACACTGCAGAGGTTTAATATGCAGTATAGTAAAGCGGTGAAGGTTCCTATTCTTGTAGGTGTAAATTTATTTGTTACACAGTGTCCCAAGACACAAGAAGAGGAAGAGGACATGTCCCGTGTTCCATATGCAAGTGCAATCAGTAGCTTGATGTATGCAATGATATGTACTGGACCAGACATTGCACATATAGTGGGAGTATTGAGTAGGTTTATGTCAAAACCAGGGAAGGAGCATTGCACAACAGTGAAGCGGGATTTCACGTATTTGCGTGGCACTAGTGATTATGGTTTGTGCTGCCAAGGAAGACCAGGATTGGAAAAATTTTTAGACATCTGTGGATTTGTTGATGGAGACTGGGCTGGAGATCTGGGTAAGAGAAGATATACAAGTGGGTATGTGTTTAACCTATTTGGAGGTGCAGTCATTTGAATCTGTAGTGGAAGTTTCAACTATAGAGGTAGAATACATGGAAACCACTCATGCAAGTAAGGAAACAATTTGGTTACAGAGATTGTGTTTAAGTATGGGGTTAGTACAATGAGCTATAAGGATAGACTACGACAAACAAAGTGAAATTTTATTGGCAAAGATCCCTGCTTATCATTTAAAGACAAAGGAAAATGATGTTCAGTATCACTTTGTTAGGTATATGGTCGAGGACAAAAGGGTGTCGTTGGTAAAGGTGGACACTTTGAAGAATACTACAGATGCATTGACAAAGTCTGTGATCAATAATAAGTTCTCTTGGTGTAGAGAAACAATGGGCATTGCAAGGTTGGATCAATGACTAAGCTCTCCTATGGTCCCCCATGTAAATAAAAAAACAAGTGGGAGAATGTTGGGTTGTGTTATATTCTTTCCATGAATACGCTATATTAGGTGAGTGGACCTACCTATGGTTTTGTTCATGGATTTCGTACATGGTTTTATATCCATGGTATTTTGTAGATCCAATCAAGGGAACTACAGTTATGTTCAATCTGGTAGTCCCGGTTTTGGGATGCAGGGGAGAATATTTTTGTATTTTTTATGCTCTTGCCATTGTTTATTTTGTGTTTTTATAATTCATATGTAGGTAATTTCTCTATAGGGTTGAAACCTACAAACAAGCTATAAAGAGGTGAAGGAAAACTTAAGTACTTTGATCCCGAAGCAAGGCGTGCACCACAAAGATGAAACATGGAAGATGAGGAAGCTTGAATGGAGGAAGATAGACACCATCACAAGGCTTTCTACTACATGGTAGAGAAAGTTTACAAGATATTTGTGAAGTATGAGAAGATAATCAAGCCCGAGAAGAAAGAGCTAGATGATCATGCACTAGTAAATCATGTGTAGGTTTTAACCCCGTACAAACAATACCTGCATATGAGTCCTAAAAAACAAAAAATAAACAATGCGATAGCATAACACATAAAACACATATACATAGAAATTTCCCCTGGATCCCAAAACCGGGACTACCAGCTTGATTTTTCATTGTGTTCATTTCAATGTTATAGTACATATTTATACATGCTGAAGCATCCAATACCATGGACCAAAAACCATCGCGCCCAATACCATGGACCAAAAACCATCGCGTCAAAAAACATGTGCGAAAATCATGCACAAAACCATAGATGGGTCCGCCCGACTTACATAGGGTCCAAAACCAAAACTTTCTAGGGTGCTACCCTGGACCCCATAAAGTGGGGTTACGAGTATGCCTCAAACCCCTTGTGATCCCCCCTGCTACACAATCGGCGCAACGAAGGGGGGCTCTACCCCACCCCCCCCCCCCCCCCTCTCTAACCCCCCGATTAACTACATGGGCTAGTCATGGAAAGAATATAACACAAACCAACATTCTCCCACTTATTGTTTTCTTTCCACAGGGGGCCACAAGAGAGCTTAGTCATTTTTCCAGCCTTGAAATGTCCATTGTATCGCTACACCAAGAGAACTTATTAGAGCTAACAGATTTTGTCAATGCATCTGCAATATTCTTCAAAGTGCCCACCTTAACCAGCAACACCTTTTTGTCTTCTATCATATCCCTCACAAAGTGATACTGAACATCAATGTGCTTTGTCTTTGAATGATATGTGGGGTTCTTTGCTAATAAAATTGCCCTTTTGTTGTCACAGTCTATCCTTATAGCTTCCTGTACGAACCCCATACTTAAACACAATCTCTGCAACCAAACTACTTCCTTGCTTACATGAGTGGCTACTATGTATTCTACCTCTATAGTTGATAATGCCACTACAGATTATTTCTTACTCATCCAACTGATTGCACCTCCAAATAGGTTAAACACATACCAACTTGTAGATATTCTATGATCCAAATCTCCAGCCCAGTTTGCATCAGCAAAGCCATAGATATCCAAAACTCTATCTAATCCTTGTATTCCTTGGTAGCACAGACCATGATCATTAGTGCCACACAAATACTTGAAAAACCTGCTTCACTGCTATCCAATGCTCCTTCCTTGGTTTTGACATAAACCTGCTCAATTCTCCCATTGCATGTGCAATGTTTGGTCTAGTACAGACCATTGCATACATCAGGCTACCGACTGCACTTGCATATGGAACACGAGGCATATCCTCTTCCTCTTCTTGTGTCTTGGGACACTGTTTAGCAAATAACTTTACACCTACAGGAATAGGAAACTTCACTGGTTTACTATCCTGCATATTACACCTCTATAATATTGTCTTGACATACTTCCTCTGGTTTAACCAGAACTTCCTCTTTGCCCAATCTCTTTTAATTTCCATGCCCAAAATATAATTTGCAGCACCAAGATATTTCATGTGGAATTTGGAGGACAATTAGGTCTTCAAATCTTGGATAATTTCTTTGTCATTTCCAACTAGCAACATATCATCCACATATAAGACCAAATAAATAACATGGTCACTAATTAATTTAAAATACACATAGTGATCTGCTTTGCTTCTGGTGAAGCCAAGTCCCCGTATAAATGTATCAAATTTATGATACCACATCCTTGGTGACTGTTTTAACCCATACAGAGACTTATTTAACTTGCATACCAGTTCTTTCTTACCCTTCACCGCAAAGCCTTCAGGTTGCTTCATGTATATTTTCTCTTCCAGATCCCCATGAAGAAATGTTATCTTCACATCCATCTGTTCTACCTCAAAATCAAAGGCAGCAACAATAGATAAAAGTAATCAAATAGATGTTACCTTGGCAATAGTAGAAAAAATATCACCAAAATCAATTCCTGGCACCTGGGAATAACCTTTTGCTACCAACCGAGATTTTTATTTCTCCACCTTTCCTTCTGCGTTTGTCTTCTTCTTGAACACACATTTGCTGCCAATGGGTTTTCTTCCAGTCAGCAGCTCCACCAGATCCCAAGCCTCATTTTTGTGCAAAGATGCCATTTCATCAACCATGGCCTCTTTCCAAAGTTTGCCATCCTCTGAATCTACTGCTTCCTTCATAGTTCTAGGATCAGTGTTAGTAATATATAAAGAAAAATTTGAACAAAAAGCATATGGACTATACCTTTCTAGCCGCCTTCTTTCTCGAACTGATCTTCTCACACCTGGAGTTTGTGGCTCTTCATCTTTTGATTCCTCCTCTACTGTAGAGTCTGATTCTTCCTCCTTTAGCTCAAACTCTATCTTCTCAGGTTCCTTTGTTTGGATTTCATGTTTAATAATATCTTTCACCTCTCTGAACACCACATATCGGTTATACACAACCTTCCTTGTTACTGGGTTCCAAAGCTTATAACCCTTTAAACCACCCTTATACCCAATAAAGATGCACTTTTCATATTTACTATCCAACTTAGTTCGTTTCTCCTTTGGAACATGTACATATGCATCATATCCAAATACCCTCAGATGTGAAAAAGAGGGTTTCTTACCAGTCCATACCTTTTGTGGAGTCTTATCCTCCAACACTGATGAAGGTGACCTGTTGACCATGTAACATGCAGTATCCACTACTTCTGCCCAGAATTCCTGTCCTAACCTGGCACCACTAAGCATGATTCTTGCCCTTTCCATCAACATCTTATTCATTCTTTCTACAACTCCATTTTACTAAGGTGTATCTGGAGTAGTCTTCTATCATTCTATACCACACTTCTTACAAAATTCTTCAAATTCCTTGCTGCAAAACTCTCCACCAATATCTGTCTTCAACACTTTTATCTTCTTCTCTGTCTAGTTTTCCACCAGAGCCTTAAATTCTTTAAACCTGTCAAAGACTTCAGATTTATTCTTAAGGAAATATATCCATGTATTCCTTGAGAAGTCATATATAAATGATACATAGTACACAGACTTACCCAGTGATGGAACCTTCATAGGTCCAAACACATCATTGTGTACAAGCTCTAATATTTGTTTCGCCCTCTTACCACCAGTGGGGAAACTTACCTGATTCTACTTCTCATATACACAATTTTAACAGAAATCAAAATCTAGAGAGCTATTACTTATACCTTCTACCATACCATTACCATGAAGTATTCGAAGGCCCTTCTCTCCAATATTTCCAAGCCTTTGATGCCACAACATGGTCTTCTCTCCAGAGACCACTAGATTTTCTGCTCCACTTTCAGGTACCACAGAACTATTGCGCCCATCAATAACAGTGCTACCGTGCAGCTTGTACAAAATTCCAATTCGAATTCCCTACATCAATACCAGTGCTTTCCAAACCATTTTGCAGGTCTCATTTTCGAACACTGTTTTTATAGCTACATCATCCAGCTTTCTTACAGAAATTAGATTTCTGGCCAATGTAGGAATATGCAGAACACCTGGAAGTGTTCTAACCCTTCAACCTTGCAACTTCAACTTTACTTTTCCGCAACCAATGATTCTAGCCTTCCTATCATCCCCTAAGAAGACATCACCACAATCGTATTTTTCACACTCGCAGAGCCACTCTCTATGGGGAGTGAAGTGAAAGGATGCACCTGAGTCAATCAACCATGCCTCATCATCTACATGTGTACTTGAAGAAGCCAAGTATACATCCCCACCTTCATCTGAGGTAGTTTTCGCCTCTGCAGAAGGAGCATCATTAGATCCCTTTCCTTTATCAGGAGCTTTAGATTTACATTCCTTTTTGTAGTGCCCTTCTTTTCTGCATTTCCAACACACCACCTTTAGAGGTTTTCCTAGAGATTTAGATCTCCCTCTAGATTTAGATCTCCCACTCGATGACTTATTTTTGTTTCTGTTTTGGGACCGTCCTCGTATAGACAAGGCATCACCATTCTGGCTCTCCATATTTTTCCGTCTCATCTCCTCCATCAGCAAAGATGAGACTACTTCATCAAACTGCAAGGAAATTGCATTGCTACCTATTGCAATAACTAGACTATCACATGAATCTGATAGAGAACACAACAAACTCATGCACTTATCTTCATCTGAAATTTTAATATCAACAGATGCTAACTGACTTACCACAGTATTAAATGCGTTTAGATGCTCTGTCACCGAGTCTCCATCTTCCACCCTCAAGTTATACAACTTTTTCCGTAGGAACAGTTTATTCACTAGAGACTTAGATTGGTACAAAGTCCCTAACTTGTCCCACAAATCATTTGCCGTAACTTCCCGTGATACATTCAACAATATTGAATCTGAGACACACAATTGTGTTGTGCTCTTTGCCTTCTGATCCAACTTCTTCCATTCTTCATCAGACACTCCCGTTGGTTTAGTACCTAGATTTACTGTGATCCACTGATCTTTATCCACCAACAGATCCTCCATCTTGAGTTTCCACAACTCAAAACTCTGACCATTAAATTTTTTGATCTCTATCTTTCCACTGCTCACCATCTTCTTTCACCACCAGAATCGATCTTGCAGATCTCCCACTGAACAAGGTCTACCACAGGCTTGATCAAAACCCCTCAGCAACAAAGGTGTCCCCTTGAAGCCAAATTTCTTCGATACCAAATGTAGGTTTTAACCCCGTACAGAAATTACCTGCATACGAATTCTAAAACATAGAAAATAAACAATGCGAGAGCATAACACATAAAACACATATACACAAAGATTTCCTTTGAATCCCAAAACTGGGACTACCAACTTGATTTTTAATTATGTTCCTTTCAATGTTATAATACATATTTATACATGACGAAGCATCCAATACCATGGACTGAAAACCATCGCGTCCAAAAACATGTGCAAAAATCATGCACAAAACCATAGGTAGGTCCACCCATCCTAACATAGGGTCCAAAACCAAAATTTTCTGGGGCGCTACCCTGGACCCCATAAACTGGGCTCATGAGTATGCCTCAAACCCCCTATGACCTCGCCCCTGCCCCCCACTACACAATCGGTGCAACAAAGGGGGGCTCTGCCCCCCCCCCTCTAACCCCCTGGTTAACTACGTGGGCTAGTCGTGGAAAGAATATAACACAACCCAACATTCTCCCACTTGTTGTTTTCTTTCCAAAGGGGGCCACAAGAGAGCTCAATCAATTTTCCAACCCTGAAATGCCCATTGTCTTTCTACACCAAGAGAACTTATCAGAGCTCACAGATTTTGTCAATGCATCTGCAATATTCTTCAAAGTGTCCACCTTATCCAGCAACACCTTTTTGTCTTCTATCATATCCCTCACAAAGTGATACTGAACATTAATGTGCTTTGTCTTTGAATGACATGCGGGGTTCTTTGCCAAGGAAATTGCACTTTGGCTATCATAGTCTATCCTTATAGCTTCTTGTACTAACCCCATACTTGAACACAATCTTTGCAACCAAACTGCCTCCTTGCTTGCATGAGTGGCTGCCATGTATTCTACCTCTATAGTTGATAGTGCCACTACAGATTGTTTCTTACTCATCCAACTGACTACACCTCCAAATAGGTTAAACACATACCCACTTGTAGAACTTCTCTAATCCAAATCTCTAGCCCAGTCTGCATCAACAAAGCCACGAATATCCAAAACTCTATCCAATCCTGGTCTTCCTTGGTAGCAAAGACCATAATACATATTTATACATGTCGAAGCATCTAATGCCATGGACCGAAAACCATCGTGTCCAAAAAATGTGAGAAAATCATGCACAAAACCATAGGTGGGTCCGCCCATCCTAACATAGGGTTCAAAACCAAAATTTTCCAGGGCGTGGCCCCAGAACCCATAAAGTGGGGTTACGAGTATGCCTCAAACCCCCTGTGACCCCCCCCCCCCCCCCCCCCCCCCCCCCCAAGCTACACAATCAACACAACGAAGGGGGGCTTCGCCCCCCCTCTAACCCCCTAGTTAACTACATGGGCTAGTTGTGGAAAGAATATAACACAACCCAACATCATGGAGGTAGTGGAGAAGGGCCTTATCCCTCTCCATATTCTAGTGATAGTTCTTATTCTTCCCCTTCTTATCATTCTAACCGGAATAAGAAGAATGCATCTAAAAATCCCCTTTTTAAACTAAATGTCAAATTTGATTTACCTATTTTTAGTGGAGAATCTAATGCAGAAAGATAGATAATTGGATATGATAGGTTGAAGTGTATAGATGAATACAACAAATCAAAGAGGATGATGTCAAGATATAGCTAGCATCCCTTTGATTCAGTGGCACCGTTCTTGTCTGGTGGGAAGGAAAATTGCAACAAGGTGGTAAGAATAGTCGTACACTTCTTTCATCTTTGTCTGAGTTCATTTCTGCATTAAGAGGACAATTTTATCCATTTGTTTACAGACAAAAGTCCATGATGGAATGGAAACATTTGAATTAGAGAAAAGGTCAAATTGTTTAGAACTTTACAAAAGAGTTTAGAAAACGAGCATTAGCATTAAATATTCCACTAGACACTTCTAAGACAATGATGAAATATATTGGCTCTTTGCATAGTTATTTGTACCATTCATTGTTATTATTTGAACCTAAGTCTCTTGATGAAGCTAGTGTGAAGGTTGTACATCTAGAAAGAAAGGAGAAGCATGAACAAGACAACCACCCAAAGAGGACAACAACAACTAAGAGAAGAGGAGAAAATCCCTCTTGTACTCATTGTGAGAAAGAAGGGCATGATGAGGCATTAGAGAAAATTTCAGCCTAGAAGTGGCCTCCTAAGGAAAAATAATAAACTAATAGTTAAAATAATAAAATAAGAGTTATGAATTTTGGAAGGAAAAGAAAAAAACTAATTTTTTTAAATGTATTTTTTTCTTATCTTCTTGAAGGTTTATTCAACTTAAGTGTAAATACTTGTTGGATGCATAATTAAATTCCACATCCAATGAGTACCCATTATGCACACATTTGAGAAGATCCACATTGATAAAAATTGAAGATACATTAAAAAAAAATCGTTGAACACATTTTTTAATATATCTTCAATTTTTATCAATTTGAGTCTTCTCAAATGTATGCATAATGGGTATTCGTTGGATGAGGAATTTAATTCTTCATTCAACGAGTGTCTAGACTTGAAATCTGAGTAAACCTATAAAGAGATAAGCCAAAAATGCACTTAAAAAAATAGTTTTTCTTCTTTTCCCTCCAAAATATTTACATGTACCTCTTTTTAAATTTATAAGATTTTGATTGGTTTACATATTATGACATGGAAAATACATGAAAATCCATAGGCACTTTTAGGCTGAAATTTCCTCTCATGGGAATTGTTGAAAACTGCATTCCATAATAGAGACCTAAGAGGAGTGACAAAAAAGAGAACCAGAAGACATTTGTAACCATGCAAAAAGATCAAGAATCTAAATTTGAGGAAGATGAGAAGATCACAACTACAGGATTTGTAGGCAGTGGACCAGTTGACCTGGGATCAGACTCATGTGATGAAATGAAGATTGCAGCTCTTGGGATTGCAATAGATGGACCCATTAATTTGTGTTCCGATTCAAGCGATGAGACAAATATTTTAATGGATGTTTTACCAAAAATTAAAAGGGCACCAAATGAGGAATGGCTCCGAGAACTCAGAGAAATAAACCAAAGCATTCATGTGAAGAATGATGAACTGAGGAGACTCCTACAAGAAGTCGAGAAGGAGAAATAAAGTTGTGACATCAGTTACAACCCAAGGAGGAGGCCTTAGAAAGATTGCAGCATAACAAGTCTGAGTTAAAAAGTGATTATTCAATTGCATGTACTTTTTATGATGATCATTTCGCTGCTTTTGAGTGACACACTATAGGAATTGGATCAATTTTTTTTAAGAAAATGGGGTATCAAGGGAAGGGCCTCGATATTAATGGCCAAGGCATTGTGAACCGCATCAAAGTGGAGGAATTTCCTCATTATGCAGGACTTGGATATGTAAGAAAGGAAGTTGGGGAATGCTCCACAATAGTTAGTGACCAACCAATGATAGATGATGATAGTACCTCATCACATTCCAGTGACAGTGAGGGATCAACGAGCACTTATTAGAGGCAACCCAAGAGAAAGTGTTCCAATATGATCTGGAAAGTCTGGAGGATACATAATCATTATAACGAGGATGGACACCAAAAAGCCACATGTCAGACACTCTAGGCCCATAAAGCACGAATAAAGAAACTGGCTGGTGAATATATTCCACAAGTGAATCTACCACAGGGAGATGACTAATTCATTTTGCTAAGTAAGAGATGGTTTTACTAGATATAGTTGCTTGTCATGGCCACAATTTGCAAATCATGAGTTGTGAATAATTGTAAAAGTGATGATGTGTTTTCCATAGCCTACTAAAGCAATAGTGATGTTTTGGCCTTTTGTGAGTAGTTTGGGTATTGGTTTCTGTTATGTAAAACTTGACCAAAGAGTGTGTCTTATAAACTCTTGGAAAGTATGGGGTTATTTGATTCATGTGTGGTTTGTATAGGATTGCAAAGGATGTACTATTTTTGCATGCAATACAAATGTTGAAAGTGTGGTTTGACGAGGAAGCAGGCAGTGTGCAGGATGCGGTCATCCTTTTGGAGGACTAAAAGCTCCTTAGCGGGGAGGAACAATCTAGGAGGATCTCAAAGTACATGTGGCCTTAAAAATAGCTCAAAAATCAAAGTCAACATATGGAAAAAAAACCAGAACTAGATCGAAGATCTCATCACCTTGATTCCAACAGTGTGAATGACACTGAAATCCGAGTTCGTATGGATGAGTTATGGTTGGTCAAATTTTTGGTTAAAGTGGAAAAGTGGTAGGCTTAAGAGGCAACAAATTGGGCAGACCTGGCCCATGGAATCCGACCACTAGAATGACGAATTTTTTCAATGATTAATTTTTCTTTGACGCCTTAGTTTCGGTGAAGTCAAAAATATATGGTGGTTATAATAAAATAAAATTAATGTTCACCAGAACCCATGGGTGAATGTATATATATATATATATATATATATATATATATATATATAGATTGGGCAGGCCGCCCACTAACAGAACTAACCCCTACATTTTTCTGCCAAGTGTCAACACTGTCTGAGGTAGTAGGGCTTAAACTGGCCCGATTAACTTGGTTGACCTGCCTCCTAGGCGCCTCAACTAACCACTAGCCAACACAACATAACGATGGGTTTAAAAAAAATGTTAACAGTTAATACAGTTTCGTGGCCATGTTATTTTAAAAGGTGGTTAAAAAATATGCCACGGACTAGGGGTCTGTGGGGTTGGAATCCCCGACCTCCCTGCCTCAATCTTACCGACTTGACCAACATGCCAATGGGGCCAACGTTGGTATGTCTGCCGACACAAGACTATAAAACCTATAATTTTTCATTTACAAGGGGAGAGCTAGCAGACCAATGGAGCAAGTCAGGGGTGGAACCTTGATTCTTCCAGGGGGCAGAACCTTGTCCAAGGGAATTTTGGTGTATCAGAAAGATTCCTAGGGGTGAAGAAGGTGACATTGTTATAATTTGATGAATTGATTGTCGTTTTTGGATGGTTTCGCTCCAGAAATTTAGTGGCAACGTCAGTTTCAGCATTTGGGCTCTCCATTTTCAAGCCATCTTCCAGGTTAGAGCTATAAGGGTCTTTTTTGTAATTTTTCTTGTACTTGCTCTCTTTGATGCCACTTAATAAGAAAAGGCCTTCTCACTATTGAGAAAGGCCTAGAGATGTAACCCACATTGGTTGAACTTTGTAATCAAATTTTTGTGTTGTGATCTCATGCTTGCTTATGTTTTTCCACTCCTTTTCATATGATTTATGTTTCATGGTTAATATGCTTTGCTATATGTATGCATCCTTGAAATTAAAAGAACTAGATCATACGATGAGCAATGTGAGCATGAAACAACACAAATACAAAATAGGAAATTCATTCAGGCATCGAGCACTCATTCCATGCTAGATCCATACCACACTTGGTTGGGATCAATTTTTCCTTGCACACTGGCTAGCTTTGCTATATGCTCCAATCACTGTTCCACGCTCCAATGCTTCTGAAGCACTACTCCAAAACCGTTTTTTTTTCCAAGTTCACTACACCATAATATTACACATTGGGCACACGCATACAACACTCTAGTCAAGAAGGTCGCGTCCCTTGGTCAGCATATCTCTGTTGAGACAAGAAAGTGGCTCACGAAAAATACTCCAATCACGGTGCTAGGTGCTCTCACAACTCTTGAATCACACTTTCCCTCTCCTCAGCACCAAGTGGTCAACGCAATCGGGAAAAATGTTCTATGCAATACTGATACAAACCTCTGGAAAAAGAAAACTTCTCTATGGCCAAATTGATGTGCATCTTGACCCACAGTCACCAATGCATTTCTCCTCCTCCCGTGGCTTGACTTTCTCAGGCGCACTCTGTAGCACCCATCCACACACTAGGAAAGTGCTCATCAGGTCACAGTCAATAGGTTTCTCAAGTCAACGACTTTCATCGAAGCTACCACAACTTCTTGTATCATGCCACAAATTGTTGATCGACGGCTTCAACACTTCAGTCGGGTTCACTGCAGACAACACATAAAGAATGGATGGAAGATCTACTTCACAATGACTTGGGGCAAACTCCCTTCATTGTAACTCACCTTCATTTGCCACAGTTTGACTCTTATGACAAATCTACATACAAGATAACTTGAAAGATAGATCTCCATTAGTATCGCCAATAGCTCTGGTCTTCAAAATGATGCAAGATCGGTCCATAACACAGATCAAATAAGGATTAGCTCTCAGCAGGCATGAGCTCTAGCGCTCTACTGCAAGGCTCTACTGCTACACTCGGCCCCTTCACGCTCTTTTACTACACGAGAAATGGGAAACAACACCCTACTCATCGCTTCAGGATATTCTCCTGATCATTCAAACTACTCAATGCAGCTATAACTCAATGAACCTATATTATATTCGAGGTAGCAATGCTCACTGGTTACACAACGATCTCCATAGGCAGTATTTACGTAAAAAAAAAAAAAAAAATAAGAGGCTCCATGCGTCCCTTGAAAACCATTCACACAGCTAGCACAATTCAACGCAACGCCTCTTGAACGAATACGAAAACACTCTTCAATCCACCACACCCAGTGATAGAAGCGCTCAACGCAGATCCACTCAACGAACCAAGACCCTCCAGCTAGTGCAAGGACTTCCATCACAGCTCACCTAACCTCTGATATCAATTAAAAAATTAGACGACAAGAATTTGGAAATGGTGACATGCATCTCTCAATTGAGATGTTTCTCACTTTGAAAGGTCGCCCACACTCTCAAATAATCACATCAAACCAATATCCAATTACATATATAGGAACACATTAGTGTTCAACAAGTTGAACAATATCTTGGGAAATATGATTGAAACAATCTTAAGTAGACATTAACAAAGTCCTAATAATAATAATTCTTAGAATTTTCTCCATTATTATGCTGACACTGTGTTTTTTCCTTTTTAAAAACCAGGTTTTGTAAGTAACAACACCTCTTATGTCCACAATTTTCTACCATGGATACTCACTACAGAGCCCTCTGCACCTTTTCTATTTGTTTACCCATACCATCATCAATAGTAAAATTGAGAAAACACAACTATACATTACGAAACATATTATTTAGATATGAAAAATAATTCTTTTAAATAAATTCATGTGTGAGGAAGAAAGTTTGTGTTTCTTGCTTCGCACACACATTTCCCTTGCACACCCTTTCTCCCAAACATAACCCATTTTCTGCACATCTTTTATTTTGCACACATCCTTGATTTTATACATGTGTTGTTCCACACAACTACGTCCACACTTAGATCTTTTCTAAAAAGAGGCCGTTACTTTCAAAAATATTTTGTATGTAGGTTTAAATAACTATATTAAAATCCATGTGAATTCAAAAGCATAATTGTTTGTGTGTAGTACTCCTAAACCAAAGAAATCACATGCCACGTATAAGACTATACTTGTGAAGAAATTGTGGAAAAATGGGAAGACCATGGGATGGTCCATCATAAGGGTGGGATATAATTTTCACAAGAAATTAAAACTTTTTAGATGTTTCATTATTGTTAATGAAATTTAATGAGTAGGGGTGGAATTTCTATTAGTTTATAGAGTGATCTTTGTCGAAATTGTTGTCACAAGGAGGTTTCATTATTGATTGATGTGTGTCGATAGATATATCAGGAAATGAAGGAAATGGTTCAGCCCAAGTCGCAAAGGACTTGATACCCAATTAGGAGGTGCCACCTCATTGAAATGTTGGGGTCCATACAATCTATCAGGTCCTTCGATATATTTAACTCCCTTCCTTTTGAGAGGTTGATATGCCATCTTGTTCACTGATCTTTGTAGGGTACTCATGACTGTGCCAGGTGTCATTTCCAACAAGTATTATTTGTAGCACAAGGTTCCAATGTAAGTTGAACCACGTTTGTGAACCCCAAGTCCCCCCTCATGTGTGATGTCACGGGGTACCCCCGTACCCCCTTCCCCTCTCACCATCCCCAAAATCCATAAAATCTATGGATTTCAGTAACATCGATTTGGGCCTTGGTAAATGAAGTGTTGAACTATATACAATATGCCCCAATAGAATACTATTTTTTGCAATGTAATTACTTCCTAATTATTTTCACACAATATTCTTATGCCACTCATATCATTGAGCAATTACACTCCAGAAAATATCAATAGTAAATACATCAACAACAATAAAGATCATAGAAAGACAACCATGCACAATAGAGACGATATTTTTACTTTAGAAAACCCAACAACTTAGGGTCAAATGATAGCTAGAATATACATTCTCGTGTACTACTTAGTGTAATGTACCCCAATAGCACTTACTTTGGATTTTTACAGATATTGTTTATTAAACCATTGTCCCTAAATAATTGAGTTCTCACTTGATCTGAATTTGAAACTACTTGTAAATGGTTTGCAAGGTATTCAATTCAGATATATACATATTTAAAAGATGTCCATGTCTTGCAGAAAGAAAACAAATGAAATTTTCAGCTGTTCATGACCCATTTAAGCATAGCATATTTATTTCCTTTTACTATTTAACACACTAAAATGAATTTGTTCTGCAAAATAAATCAACCATAGATGCAAAAGAAGTTGATAAAGCAGTTCACCCCTCCTGGGCTACGTCTGCTGGGTCCAAAGCTCCCTAATGGGCCTATCCTTTTTTTAATTAAATGCTCAAATTGAATATACAGCTGAATAGAAGCATCTACAGGTGGAATAGATGGTAAAAATAGATTCAGAACACTTGAATCCTTCAGGATTGACTACTGGTTCACCTCTAATGGATACTTGCAACCCTATACAGTCTTCATAATACTGGGCCCTAGTGGCTCCTAGAATTTTCACGGCTCCAAAACTTCTGCAAATGACCTCAGATGGCTGTAAGACCTGCACCAATGGCTTCAGAAGGTCTAAAATACCCAAAATCAAAAACAAATTCGTCCAAAACCGCCTTTCCTAGCCAAAGTTATGGCCAATTAAAGTTTCTCCAATTTGCCCCTAGAAAAACTCCAGCTAACTGTAGTTGGAGCCAGTTAGGCCCACCAAATATGGCGGGTCCGCCCAAATTTGGCGCTTCTGCCAAAATTTTTCCAACTTAATTGCAGTTGTAATAAATACATGTGAATGGATTTGTGGGGCGGCGGTTAGGTGCCTCGGATTTTGTGCCCAGTGGTTAAATGTTTGGCCCACGGTTTTTGGGCTGTGGTCACATGGTATGGGGGGCTGGCCCTTAGGGGCTAACCCCCTTGGGGCCCCGCCAAAACCAATTTGAACATTTAAATAACATTATTCCGCACTTCATGCAAATGAAATCCCCATGGCGCATTGGTAAGGTGTTTGGCTGCTTGGTAGGAGGTTGCGCGTTCAAAACTTGCCAATGCTAAAACATTTTATATATGCACATCCATAGGGTATGATGATGTCACCCAGGCCACGTGGTTGCCTCCGGGCAGGGAAATTTTAAGAACCCCCCCTAAATTTATAAATATAATAAAATTTTAAGAACCCCCCCTAAATTTATAAATATAATAAATGGGTGAATCTCCATGGTATATAGGAAAAATGAAAGGCTATTTTATCAATAATATAATATGTATATATAATTTTTTGGCGAATCTCTCACCAGGCATGGCGAATATTTTACTCAATCATAAAATCTTGTAAGATCTTGGCGAGTCTTTCACTAAATAATAAAACTTTGTAAAGTCCTAGTGAATCTTAGCATAGGCTACATGCTGGTTTAATTCAATAGGCTACATTCCAGGTGAATACCACGGGTCAATACCATGTGCCATTTTGGTGAATACCATGGGTCAATACCATGTGCCATTTTTATTTTTATTAATTCTAATATTAGGGTTAATAATGGTTATTAATAACAATCCAGTCCATGGTATTTGTCCCCAGGGAAAATTTTAAGAACCCCCCCTAAATTTATAAATATAATAAATGGGCGAATCTCCATGGTATATAGGAAAAATGGAAGGCGATTTTATCAATAATATAATATGTATATATAATTTTTTGGCGAATCTCTCACGAGGAATGGCGAATATTTTACTCAATTATAAAATCTTGTAAGACCTTGGCGAGTCTTTCACTAAATAATAAAACTTTGTAAAGTCCTAGTGAATCTTAGCATAGGCTACATGCTGGTTTAATTCCCCCATTTAAATAGGCTACATTCCAGGTGAATACCATGGGTCAATACCATGTGCCATTTTGGTGAATACCATGGGTCAATACCATGTGCCATTTTTATTTTTATTAATTCTAATATTAGGGTTAATAATGGTTTTTTGCATGGTATTAATAACAATCTAGTCCATGGTATTTGTCCCATAGTATTTTGGCCATAGGTTTCACCTAAATATAACCCATTTTTTGAGTGTTCGTAAATATAAGGTGACTTATGGAGTAAATATAAAAAAATGTTTTATTTGTTTACCATACCTCTCGTTTATTTATATTTTTATTAATTTACCATACCTCTTTTACAAATATGGTATTTGGCCCATAGGATTCACTTAAATAAAACCTCTTCCTTGAGCCTTCATAAATAGAATGAGGGTTATGGACTAAATATAAAAAGAGGTTTTATTTATTTACGATACGTATAGTTTATTTTTATTTTTATTTTATTTACCATACCTTTTGAGTAAGTATAAAAAGACATTTTATTTATTTACCATACCTCCACTTTACTTATATTTTTATTTGTTTACACCCTTACATGTATATAAGGTGACTTATGGAGTAAATATAAAAAATGTTTTATTTATTTACCATACCTCTCATTCATTTATATTTTTATTAATTTACCATACCTCTTTTATAAATATGGTATTTGGCCCATAGGATTCACTTAAATAAAACCTATTCTTGAAAATGGGCGAATGGATTCACTTAAATAAAACCTATTCTTGAAAATGGGCGAATGGAAGGTTGTAAGTCCTAATTTCAAGGGCTAAATTTACCTTTTTTACCCTCTCCCTTAAAATAAGGTGGGCTTTTTGAGGTGATTTGTAAAAATGTACTATGATACAAAATATTCGCCCACTAAAAATTTAAAACCCCTTAATTTCACCAAAGGGCGAACATTCGCCCCTAAAATTATCCTTGTTTGTCCCATAGTATTTTGGCCATAGGTTTCACCTAAATATAACCCATTTTTTGAGTGTTCGTAAATATAAGGTGACTTATGGAGTAAATATAAAAAAATATTTTATTTGTTTACCATACCTCTCGTTTATTTATATTTTTATTAATTTACCATACCTCTTTTACAAATATGGTATTTGGCCCATAGGATTCACTTAAATAAAACCTCTTTGTTGAGCCTTCATAAATAGAACGAGGGTTATGGACTAAATATAAAAAGAGGTTTTATTTATTTACCATACCTCCACTTTACTTATAGTTTTATTTAAGGTGACTTATGGAGTAAATATAAAAAATGTTTTATTTATTTACCATACCTCTCATTTATTTATATTTTTATTAATTTACCATACCTCTTTTATAAATATGGTATTTGGCCAATAGGATTCACTTAAATAAAACCTATTCTTGAAAATGGGCGAATGGATTCACTTAAATAAAACATATTCTTGAAAATGGGCAAATGGAAGGTTGTAAGTGCTAATTTCAAGGGCTAAATTTACCTTTTTTACCCTCTCCCTTAAAATAAGGTGGGCTATTTGAGGTGATTTGTAAAAATGTACTACGATACAAAATATTCGCCCACTAAAAATTTAAAACCCCTTAATTTCGCCAAAGGGCGAACATTCGCCCCTAAAATTATCCTTGCCTCCGGGCCTGCCACGTGGCAGTCTATGATTCGTTGCTGAAAAGGAATATTCCCTGGAATATTTCAAGGAATATTCTATGGAATATTTTTTTTTTAATTATTTTTTTTGAAAAATCCAAATTTTCAATGTTATTGACAAATTCTTCTTTTTGTCATAACTTCCTCATACGGCGACCGTTTTTTGAACCGTTTGCGGCACCGAAATCAGGAAGATGAGAAATTTCCAGTTTTTCAACTTTTAACTAGTTCTGAGCATTTTAAATTTTGAGCATTTTACGACACTTAAGACATGAGCACCTGATCACGCCTCCCCATTGGGAAGCTTTTGGACCCCAAAAGCCTTCAACTACCTGCTCAAGAGGTGAGGGTATAGCTCCCTCACTCTGTCCACCTCCATCCACTTTTCCTTGTTTGGTTTGCTGCCTTTGAAAGCTACCCGAACATAATCTACACTTCCCCTCCTTGAAGTGCGTGTCATTCTGTCAAGGATTGTATCTTCTTTCACCTCATCTAAGAATTCTGGCGAGAAATCTTCTATAGATGGCAGCTGAACAACACTTTCATGATCAACAATCAAAGGAGGTTCATACAAACATAAGTTCTCCATATTGACAACAGAATACATTTGCATGTAGGAAGGCAAATCTAATTGAAAAGCATTATTTCCAACCTTCTTGAGGATTTTGAATGGACCATAATGAATAGGCTTCATCTTTTTACCTTCTCCTTACATCCTTTCCTTACTAATGTACAGCCATACCTCATCCCCTTCTTGAAACTTGTGATCGACTCTATGCTTGTCGTCTCTTTCCTTGTACTTGCCTTGACTCTTCTCAAGTTGTTCTTGAATTTGCTGATGTATTTACTGAATTCTTTCAATGAATGAACGAGCTTTGTTAATATCACTATGTCCCTCAATGGAAACATCTTTCTCAAGAATGAAATCAAGAGGTGATTTTGGCAAGTAACCAAAACAAGCTTCAAACGGTGAGGTGTTTGTGGAAGAGTGCTTGGCATGATTGTAAGCATGCTGTATGTAGTGCAAATGTTCATCCCACATCTTGGGATGCTTGCTGCAATATCCTCTCAAGAGGTGCACAATGGTTCTATTCACAACTTCTATTTGTCCATCTGTTTGCGGATGGAAAGCAATACTTTTCTTCAACTTTGTGTCCATCATCTCCCATAGGTTGGACCAAAAATTCCCCACAAATTTGGAATCCCTATCACTAATAATGGAAGTAGGCAAACCAAAGTGAATCCATACATGATGAAAAAATAATTCAGTAGTTTGTTTAGCAGTTATAGTTTTCCTACAAGGCATAAGTATACACATTTTGCTGAAACGATCAACTACTACATATAAATAATCATGCTGCTTTCTAGATTTTGGCAAACCTCCTACAAACTCCATAGAGATGCTTTCCCATGGTCTAGAAGGTACCGACAAAGGAGTATACAAGCCAAGCTTCCTATTGCTAGGCTTGCTTGTAGCACATAATGAACATCCTCTTATGAACCTTGAAACAGAATCTACCATGCGAGGCCAATAGCAATACCTCTGTAGATGTGCAACTGTTTTGCTCACACCAAAATGGCCAGCAATAAGAGAAGAATGAGATTCTTTTATGACATTTATTCTCTCCCCCTGTGGTATACACAACTTGCCCAAATGAAACAGCAAATAGTTATGCATGTGATAGTCATTTTCCTCTACATGATTCCCTTTACTCAAGTTAGCATACACATCTTTAAAGTCATCATCAGATGCATATTGTTCTATGTAACTATCATGTACAATGGAATCATTCTTAAGTAAAGTAACAGCACCAATAATAGGCCTTGAAAGCATATCAGCAACTTTATTCAGAGTACCTTTCTTGTACCTTATTACCAAATGGAACTGTTGCAAGAAGCCCATCCATCTGAAGTGTCGTGACTGTTGTAACTTGCTTTGTGATTGCAAGTACTGTAAGGGCTGATGGTCGGTATGTATAACAGTTTCTTTGCCCATCAAATAGTGTTTCCACTTTTTGACACTTTGTACCAATGCATACAACTCCTTATCATATGTAGGATAATTTACAACAGCACCATTAAAAGTTTCATAATGAAAAGCAATAGGCTTACCATGCTGTAGAAGAACTGCACCCATGGCATAATCACTAGCATCGGTTTGTATCTCAAATGGCTGTCTCAAATCCGGTAATGCAAGGACCAAAGCTGAACTAATCTTCTCTTTCAAAGATTCGAGATCTTTTTTCTACTTGCCTCCCCATTGGAAAGCATGCTTCACACTTGTCACTGCATGCATAGGAGTTGCTATAGAAGAGAAGTTAGAGATGAACTTCCTCCAATATTGAGCCACACCCAAAAAACTTCTTACCTCTGTTATGGATTTGGGAGTAGGCCAATTCACAATAGCCTCTATTTTAGCAAGATCTATTCTCAAAGCACCTCCTCCTACTATGTCTCCCAAATAAACCAAAGAAGTCTTTTCAAATTCACACTTTGACATTTTAAGAAATAATTGATTCTTCTTCAAAACATCAAGTACTTTCCTAACATGCATAACATGATCTTCTCTAGACTTGCCGAAAATTAAGATGTCATCTAAGTAGACAACAACGAAATCATCAAGAAAAGGACGCAAGACATCATCCATTACCCGCATGAAAGTTGTAGGTGCATTGCACAAACCAAACGACATCACAAGCCACTCAAAGAGTCCTTGTTTGGTTTTAAAGACTGTCTTCCAAATGTCACTTTCTTCAATTCTTACTTGATGATATCCACTGCGCAAGTCTAACTTAGTGAAATATCGAGCATCTTTCAGCTAGTCTAGCAAATCATCTATCCTTGGGAGTGGGTAACGATTCTTTACCGTTATCTTGTTCAAGGCCCTTAAATCAACACACATACGCCAAGTGCCATCCTTCTTTGGAATCAATACTATCGGTGACCCACATGGCGAAGTACTTGGCCTTATGAAACCCTTGTCCAGCAAGTCCTTGATTTGCTTCTTTATTTTAGCATTCTCCATAATAGACATGTGGTACATGCCTATGTTTGGAAGAGGACAATCTGGATGCAAATGGATTTCATGCTGAATCTCCCTCTTAGGAGGCAAAACTGTTGGCTTCTGAAACATCTCATGATATGCATCAACTACATCATACAATTCTGACTTAAGTTTTGGATCACAATTGTCAAATGACTCATAATTCACATCAACCTTGGGCTTAATCATAAGAAGAACAAAATTCTTACTTGAATTGACCAGCCTTTTTACCTGTCCTGCATTCACCATCGTTGTATTTGTCTTCTTGCGATGAGCTCTAACAATGAACTCCTTGCCATCTTTGAAAATATGATATTTGTTTTCATGGCGATGAAAGATAGCTTTCCTGTCAAACAAGTAAGGACTTCCCAAAACAATTCCTGCTATATCAAAAGGTACCACATCAAGTTCAACTGTGTCAATAAAATGTGCAGTAATTGCAAAGCGCAATGTGCACTTTCTTGAAACTTGTAAATTTGCATCCTTGCAAATCCATCCAAGTGGATATGGCTTCGGATGTGGAACAGTCTCAAGTTTAAGCTGCTTGACCAAGTCCTCTGATATAAGATTTGCTTGCGACCCACTATCAAAAAGTGTGTCAATTTTAGTATGTTTTGAAATCAACCTCACATGAAACAGTTCAATTCTTTCTTCCTCATTAGGAGCTTGTACATGGCAGTTTGAGGTACTAGTGTTGGCTTGAGTTTCAATTTCTTTTCCCTTCAAGTTTTTCAAACCCATGGCTGCAATTTTGGTTTCATCACCTGAATCATCCCCTAAATCCTGTGGTGTAGATGTAGTAGCAGCAGTTTTCTGTTTCCCTTTGGATTTGTTAAACTGAGGTCTTTTTTCAGGATGTAATTTCCAGCAGTTTTTCATGGCCTGGTTTAGAACAGTGTTTATATATCACTTTCTCACTCTCCTGTTTGACAGATATATTCTTTTTGCCCTTTCCCTTGGAGGTTTTCTCTTTGTTTTTCCCCTTGGTGGGCTTGTTTCTACCCTCTTCAAATGTTTTTTTTCCCCTTGCCTCTAAATGGGTAGCTTGGACACAAACCTCATCCAGGCTAGTAGGGTTAAACATCAAGATGGTGTGTCTAAGGTAGCTATGCAAGCCACCAATGTATTTCAGCAAGGTTTCCTGGGTCTGTAAATCTACCCCTAACAAGAGAGCTCTTCTCCTGAATTCTTGGGTATAGTCTTGGACACTCTGACCCTTAATTTGTTTGAAATTTTTCCAGTTCATAATGGCTTTCTGCATGTGAGTAAGAGGATAAAATTGTTTTTTTAATGGCTAGCAGAAATTCAGGCCATGTTAAGGTAACCTTACCAAATTTCTTGATCTCCTCTTTAGTCTTGGCCTCCCACCAGACCAATGCTGCTCCATCCATTCTCAAAGAAGCCAACTGAATCTTTGTGGCATCATCATGCATATTCTGGATCCTCAAGTAAACTTCCAACTGCCTAATCCAGTTGTCAAGCTTTTCTGCATTCACTTCACCATTAAACATAGGTAATTCAAATTTTACATCAAGCTTCAAAAAAGGACTTTTTCGAGAGGAAAAATTCTTATGCACAGAAGAAGAAGACGAGGATGAAGAGGAAGAAGGTGACGATGGGGGTGGTGGATCACCATTTCCTCCATGTCCTTTCTTGGAATGATCATCATCCTTCTTACAAAATGAAGAGCCCTCTCGTTCATGTGGATGTTTGGACCCTTCTCCAGCCAATTTCTCATTTCTTTCTTGGTACAATATCCTCACCATTTCAGTGATGTCCAAGAAAGCCTTTCTGAAGACTCTTTCTTCTTTTTTTGGATCCATGTCTACAGGAATTTCTCCTTCATGTGCAGAAATTCTTGAAGCTTCTGCTGAGACTCTTGAGGCTAAAATTGAAGGTGGAGGTGATGGCTCTCTGGCCTTCCTTGACTGAGGATTCTCTCGTTCTCTAGTCAACTGTCCTTCCCCTCTTTTAAGTTTCAGCCTGGTAAGCATCAATACTTGCAAGACAGTTAGAAGATCTTTGCACAAAAACCTGGGCTCTGATACCAACTTGATCTGAATTTGAAACTACTTGTAAATGGTTTGCAAGGTATTCAATTTAGATATATACATATTTAAAAGATGTCCATGTCTTGCAGAAAGAAAACAAATGAAATTTTCAGTTGTTCATGACCCATTTAAGCATAGCAGATTTATTTCCTTTTACTGTTTAACACACTAAAACGAATTTGTTTTGCAAAATAAATCAACCGCAGATGAAAAAGAAGTTGATAAAGTAGTTCACCCTCCTGGGCTACGTCTGTTGGGTCCAAAGCTCCCAAATGGGCCTGTCCTTGTTTTAATTAAATGCTCAAATTGAATATACAGCTGAATAGAAGCATCTACAAGTGGAATAGATGATAAAAACGGATTCAGAACACTTGAATCCTTCAGGATTGACTACTGGTTCACCTCCAATGGATACCTGCAACCCTATACAGTCTTCACAATACTGGGCCCTAGTGGCTCCTAGAACTTTTATGGCTCCAAAACCTCTACAAATGACCTCAAATGGCTGTAAGACCTGCACCAATTTCTTCAGAAGGTTGAAAATACCCAAAATCAAAAAAGAATTCATCCAAAACCGTCTTTCCTAGCCATAGTTATGGCCAATTAAAGTTTCTCCAGTTTGCCCCTAGAAAAACTCCAACTAATTGTAGTTGGAGCCAGTTAGGCCCGCCAAATATGGCAGGTCCACCCAAATTTGGCGCTCCTGCCAAAATTCTACCAACTTAACTACAGTTGTAATAAATACATGTGAACGGATTTGTGGGGCGGCGGTTAGGTGCCTCAGATTTTGTGCGTGGGGGTTAAATGTTTGGCCCACAATTTTGGGCTGTGGTCACATGGTATGGGGGGCTGGCCCCCTTGGGGCCCCGCCAAAACCAATTTGAACATTTAAATAACATTATTCCGCACTCCATGCAAATGAAATCCCCATGGTGCATTGGTAAGGTGTTTGGCTACTTGGTAGGAGGTTGCGTGTTCAAAACTTGCCAATGCCAAAACATTTTATATATGCGCATCCATAGGGTATGATGACGTCACCCATGCCACGTGGCAGCCTCCGGGCCTGCCACATGGCAGTCTATGATTGGTCGCTGAAAAGGAATATTCCCTAGAATATTCCAAGGAATATTCTATGGAATATTCTTTTTTTAATTTTTTTTTTGAAAAATTCAAATTTTCAATGTTATTGACAAATTCTTCTTTTTTTTCCATAACTTCCTCATACAGCGACCGTTTTTCGAACCGTTTGTGGCACCGGAATCAGGAAGATGAGCACTTTCCAGTAATTCAACTTTGAACTAGTTCTGAGCATTTTAAATTTTGAGCATTTTACGACACTTAGGACATGAGCACCTGATCATCACTTCTAGAAATAGATTGTATTTTAAATTTTGGACCTTAATAATTGAGAGTTTAAGCCATTGAAACCCTTAACTAGGATATCCTTTACAGTTTTATCTTTCCAAAAATATCTTGTTTGTGTGTTTTTCATGCTTGTAGCTCAATTTATGAGCTAGACAAGTTAAGGATCCAAAACTAGCTAAATTTATGCCCATGGAACATGCTCAACTATTTTTTGAATTTCTTAGAAAAGTATTCTATATTCATCTTTTGAAACCATAATGACTCTACTACTCAACTTATATTTCCACGTAGCTCTTGGTTTTTCAATTCTAACATCGGGAACTCAAGTTATGACCTCCACATAATGGAAACTTGATGATTGTTGATTTTCCCCTCCATGCAATCATAACTCGTGATTATATTTTTTCCTTATTTATCTAGCATTCATTCTAGGAGGGAAATATGGATTGTTTTTCTCATAATTTGTATGAATGTGAAGGTATAAAAAGTTATGAAGCCTATGTAGCTTCTGCTTACTGTTACTTTTGGTTTCCACAACATTACCCAATAACAATTAGAGAACTTTTACTTGTCGATTGTTTAACTAGGATATGTTTGTTTTAGATACCATGTGTCATACCTTAGGTAAGTGTGCCACATATCATGTTGTAGTTGGATATGCATGTGCCCACTAACCTTGCAATGTCATTTCCCAATCACCATTAATCAAGTTGTACTTTCCAAGTGTTTAACTAGGATAGGTTTGTCCATTGCCTCATGCCATGCTCCTTTCAAATGTTGCATGTATCACATTATGGTTGGTTATGTATTTTCCCACTCAACGTTCCATGCCATTTCCTATTCACTATTAGCCAAATTATACTTGCTAAGTATTCAACTAGGATATATTTATCTTCTACTTGATGTCATGCTCTGGCGTATGACTATGAAGGTAAAGAGAGTTATGGATCTTATTTAGCTTTTGCTTAGTGTTACTTTTGGTTGCCACATCATTTCCTAATCACAATTAGCCAACTTGTACTGGCCAAGTGTCCAACTAATATAGATTTTCCATATGCCATGTGTTGTGCTTTGGTAGATGGGCCATATATAATGTTATGGATGGCTACGTATTATCCCACACACCTTTCCATGCCATTCCCAATTACCATTAATCAGATTATACTTCCCAAGTATTCAACTAAGATAGATTTATCCTCTACCTCACATCATGCTCTAATCAAATGTGCCATGCCTCACATTGTGGTTGCCTATGCATATGTCTACTCACCTCACCATGTCATTTCTTATTCAACATTAGTCGACTCATATTTTCCATGTGTTCAACTATGATAGGTTTGTCCACTACCTAATATTATGCTCTAGCATATGCGTTTGAAGCTAGAGAGAGTTATAGACCCTATGTAACTTGTGCTTAGTGTTACTTTTGGTTTCCACATCATTGCCCAATCACCATTAGCCAAATCATACTTTTCAAGTCTCTAAATAAGATAAGTTTGTTTTATACAATGTGCCATGATTTGGTTATATGTACCACATATCACACTATGGTTAGTTATGCATGTTCCCACCAACCTTTCCATGTCATTTCCTAATCACCATCAGTCAACTTGTACTTGATTAGAGTTCAACCAGGATAGTTTTGTCCATTGCCTTGTGCCATGTTTTTAATCTAATGTGCCAGTTATCACGTTATGATTGGTTATTCATATGGCCAACCATCTTATCATGCAATTTCCTATTCACTATTAGTCAACTCATACTTGTAAAGTGTTCAACTAGGATAAGTTTCTCCTCTACCTCATGTCATGATTCATTGTATGAGCGTGAAGGTAGTTATTATTAGATAGACTATGTAGCTTGTGCTTATTATTACTTTTGGCTTCCACATCATTTCCCAATCACCATTAGCTAAGTCATACTTTTCATGTGTCCGACTAGGATAGGTTTGTCATCTACCATGTGTCATGATTTGGTTAGACGTGCCACATATCACATCATGATGGGCTATAATATGCCCACTCCATTGCCATGTCATTTCCTAATCTCCATGAATCAAATTGTACTTTCTGATGTTTAACTAGAATAGCTTTGTCCTCTGCCTTGTGTCATGCTTTGATCATATGTTCCATGTATCACTTTTTGGTTGGTTATGCATGTGCCCATTCACCCTACCATGTCATTGTATAGTCACTATTATTCAACTCACACTTTCCAAGTGTTCAATTAGGATAAACGAGTTTCACACAAACATAGGATATTAGTTCCACATAAAATTGGGATGAAATTCACATCTAGAGGTGGAGGCATAGGTTTATGTGGAGGTGTAGATGAGTGTGGAGGGGCTCCACATCCTGGATTGATAAAAAGACTAAGAATGAGGCAATGTTAAATGTAGAGATGAAGAATAAGGCAATGTGAAATGCAAAGACTAAGCATAAGATTATGAAAAGGTAGAGAGGAGGTAGTGGTGGCTCTACATGGATGTGGAAATGCAAAATCTAGAGAACGTGGATGTCAAAGAAAGTGGGGAATGTTGAATGTGGAGAAGAAGAAGGGAATGTATAGGAAGTGGATGAATAAGGATGAATGCTTAATTCAAGAAAATGTGAATGTGAAAAACACATGGAAATATTTAAAGAAAATTAACTTGGTCTGTTCATAACTTTAACATTTTTTATGCTCTCAACACCATTTCAAACATTGATGTTGTGAACTAAAATTGAGATATATTGAGTGTAATACCTTTGGTTTGATTTTGTAAAATGTTGGACAAAACTAAAACAAAGAGCTATTTAGCGAGAGGATGTGCATCCCCATAAACAATTCATCTATCCCTTTTTATTCATACGGAGACCTATCAACCCTAGGCCATCTATCCTTTTTTATTAATATGGAAACCTATCAACCGTAGGTGATATTTTTTTTTTGACTAGCGGAATTGACAACGACGGTGGTATTGTACTCGCATTACACGGGGTCGAATCCCACTGGCTGCCACTATAAGCTCTAGGAGGAATCGCCCAACACACAGGAACCGCCCTCGGTTAAGATGAGACTCGAACTCGTGACCTGCACAGCGACATGGAGGACTTAGCAGATCGTCCACTGGCCATGGGACCAAACCTCTGCAGGCAACCCTAAGTGATCTTGTCTAATGAGAAAAAAATGTATTTTTGGAACCTCATTCCAAATATATAAGGCAAACACTTTCTAGGTTTTCATGATCAACATGCAACAATTACCCAACTATTTTCAATTTTTAAATTATGTTCCCAATAAGAAGAAAGAAAGGTTTAAATGAAGCCCATAATAACCTTGATTGATGAGTGACAAAGAAAACATATTAATGCCCTTCTATGGACATTATCATGTTTAGATACTCCTTTTATGAGGGGAAGAGTCATCATAAATTAAATCATTTGAATCCAAATAAAAAATAACATCTCCATCTGATTTATCGAATTCATTAATCTCCTATTGTCAAGAGTTGCACAAGGAAGACATGAAATGATAAACCAAAACAAGAGAAGTTCACAGGTGCGAATCACCAGGAGCTACCTCAAGCAAAACGCTACATTGCAGCTTCACATTAATCTAAATATTAAATAGATACAATTTGTTAGGTACAACAAATCATATCCCAGGAGAATAGGAATTGAATAACTATAGAAAGGAAAGTCACAACTACGTAACAATAATATCCTATTCTCCATTAATTCTAACACTCCCCCTTAATGGAGAAAGGGTTCCTAAACACACCTAATATGTCCCTAAACAACTCAAACTTCAGTCTTCCCAGAGGCTTAGTAAATATATCAGCCATATTATCACAAGAATTACAATATTCAACATAGATCTCTTTGGACTGCACCTTTTCCCTAACAAAATGAAATTGAGTGTCTATGTGCTTAGTTTTTTTTTATGAAACACAGGATTGTAATCCAGTTTGATGGAACTTTCATTATCGCAAATGATAACCGTAGCTTATGCCTATTCTTCTCCTGCATCTTGGAGAAGTCTGCGCAACCAAACTGCCTCACATGCTGCTGCACACATAGCTTGATATTTTGCTTCTACTGAGGATAAGGCTATAATATGTTGCTTCTTGTTGCACCAAGAGATGACCCCGGATCCAATGCTAAAGGCGTAACCCATAATTGATATTCTATCATCTAAATTTCTCGCCCAATCAGAGTTTGTATAACCTCTCAAGCTAACATCAAATGAATCAGAATACTAAATACCAAAGTCTAAAGTTCCTTGCAGATACCGCAATACTCGTTTCACTGGAAGCCAATGGTTCTCATGAGGTTGAGTCATGAACTAACTCAAAACACTCACTGCATAAGCTAGATTTGGTCTCATTGTAGTCAAATAAATAAGACTACCAACCAACTGTCTGCACAATGTTGCATCTTCATATTTTGAACCATCATTCAACTGAAGCTTGCTATTCTGCTGTAAAGGCACAAATGCAACCTTGCACTCATCCATTTAAAATTTAGTCAACAAACTCTTAGCATACTTACCCTGGGACAAGAAAGTTTGGCTTGAATCTCTCCAAACTTCTAGACCCAAACAGTAATGCAATTCTCCAAGGTCCTTCATCTCAAATTTTTGTGATAACTACTACTTGATTTCTTCAATGAGATTGTCTGCACTTCCTGTCATGATCACATCATCTACATATAAATAAATCAACACTATCTGCTCCTCATCATTAAACACAGTATACAAATTAGGATCATTTTTTCTCTGTTTATAACCATGCATGAGGAAAAATGAATTAATTTTGTCGTACCATGATCTAGGAGCCTGTTTTAAACCATATAAAGATTTCTTTAATCTACAGAATAAATTCTCTTCTCCCTTCTTAACAAACCCCTCAAGCTACATTAAGTATACTTCTTCTTTTAAATCACCATTTAAGAAAGCAGATTTAACATCTAATTGATGTATTTTCCAATGATGCTTAGTGGTTAAAGCAATAATCAATCTAATAGTATTTAATTTTGCAACAAGGGAAAATGTTTCCTCAAAGTCAATACCTTCTTCCTGGGAATACCCCTTTGCAACCAACCTTGCTTTATAGTTATCAATAGACCCATTTGCTTTAAATTTCAACTTAAATAACCATCTACAACCTATGGGTTGTTTACCATGAGGAAGCTTTACTAGATCCCATGTATTATTCTTAATAATAGATTCATATTCCTCCTTCATTGCTTCCTTCCATTCACAACTCTTACTAGCTTCATGAAAATTAGAAGGTTCTACAATGTTTAACATACCAGTCATGAGCGCACAATCCCTATACCGAGCTGGTAACTGTTTCGGCTTGCTAGATCTCCTGAGTGGTGGGGTGTCAACTATTCTACTCTATTCTTCTCTTTTTGGACTGAACTCAATTTCCTCCTCTTTATCTTGTTGTTGTTATTGTTGATTGATCCCTGTTTCAACATCCTCATCTGAAAGTAAGGGTATATGACATTCTTCATTATCTTGAACAGGATTCCCATCATCAACTTATTCATGGAATACTACGTCTCTAATAACAAACACCTTGTGAGTAGAAGGATCTAACAACTTATAAGCCTTATACTCACTGTGGTATCTAATGAAAGTACATTTAATGGCCTTTGAATCTAACGTCTTCCTATTTTCTTTGGGAACATGTGTAAAAGCTTTACAACCAAATAATATAAGATGACTTATTGTAGGCTTGAAAGCCAAAAATCTCTTCGAAAGGAGTTTTATAATCAAGACTTTTAGTGGGATTCCTATTCCTCAAATACATTGTAGTATTGACAGCTTCTGCCCAAAAACCATTAGTTAGATTCTTACCTTTCAACATACTGCGAGCACACTCCACTAGTGTTCTGTTTTTCCTCTCAGCTACTCCATTCTATTGAGGAGTGTAAGGTGTTGTAAACTGCTATTGTATCCCATGCTCTTTGCAGTATTTGATGAAATCCCCTTTCTTGAATTCTCCACCTTGATCTGATCGAAGAATCTTGATGAACTTTCCTGCCTGCTTTTCAATCATGTTCCTAAACTGTTTGAAATAATCAAAGGCATGACTCTTCTGTCTAAGAAAATACACCCATGTGAATCTTGTACAATCATCAACAAAGATTAGAAAACAGTAGGCCCTGCCTAACGATCTTGTCTGAATAGGCCCACATAAATCAGTGTGTACAAGTTCGAGAGTATCCCTCTCTTTCCTATCTTTAACGGCAGGAAATTCATCTCTATGTTATTTAGCGAATGCACATGCTTCACAATCAATATGCAACTTTTTCAAAACAGGTAGACCATTCACCATACCTTTGTTCTGCAATAGTAGAAGATCATTGAAATTGGTGTGCCCAAGTCTCTAATGCCACAAGTTTTCAACAAACTTATCCAAAGACATCAATGCTTGTTGTGGTGTAATATTCACATCCAGTTTGTAGAGTCCTCCTATACGAACACTTGTAGCAATAGGCTTCATCTAGTCCAACAAGTCTTTAATAATACAATAAGATTTAAAGAATTCTACCTTGAGATCCTAACCTGTAATCTATGATACATAAATCAGGTTCTTCTTAATACCAGGCACATACCACACATCAAATATATTCCTGATGTTTCCATTAGGCAGAGTGACAAGGACATCTCCATGTCCCTTCATCTCGTACCCTCTATCATCTCCAAGAAATACTTTTACTCCAGTTTTGGATTCTCTAAAATTTCTAAACCATTTCTTTTTACTTGTCATATGTGAGGAGGCTCCAAAATCTACAAACCAAATATCTGATACATCCTCCTCAGTGGCCAGTGTAGTCTCAGCCATAAATAATCTGACATCTTGGTTCTGATCTACATCAGCCAAATGACCTGCATGTCTTTTCTGCTTGCACCTCTCCCCGTCTGCCTTTTTCTTATGGCAAAATTTAGCAATATGGCCTATCTTACCACAATAAAAACATTTAGGAGAAGAGTCATGTTTATGCGAGGTCATACCTTGTGGTGTCCTTTTTCACGATACACTGTCCTTCCTGTGACTAGCCATTTCTTTCCCTTTCGGCTTGAACTTGGTCATTAATGCAAGGTCTGGATTTTGAGGTTTGAGGGACAACCTCCTTTCTTCTTCTTGTAGCAAGATCCCAATAAGCTCTTTGAAGCTTGGAGGTTTTTCTCTTGCATTCAGTTCCATTATAAAAATCTGATAATCATCTGTCATGCCATTCATGGTAATCATCACCAGATCACCATTTGACACATTCTCACCGATATCAGTTAGTTTATCTTTAACCTCCTTTATCCATGATATGAATGAAGAAACAGACTCATTCTCCTCCATCTTGATGGAGAGAATCTTCTTCCTGAGGTACAAAGTTCAACTGGTGTTCTTGATCTCGTACATTTCTTTGAGAATCATCCATATATCATTCACCATCTTGCACTCCCGAATGTGAGGGATGATGCAATCTTTGACTGATAACTTTAGGAGAACCTTTGCCTTCATCTCCCTTTTCTCCCAGTCTTGAATTGTTGTATTCGATCCACCAGTTGCAGTAGTCGGCTTGACCTCATCACTGGTGGCAATGCCATATGCATTTTGTCTCTCAAGCAAAGTCTCAAGCTTAAACTTCCAATTAGTGTAATTGGGACCATCAAGCTTATTACTCTCATTGAGATAAGCTTCAACAATTTGATTATTCATTTTGGATGAATAAAAAACTTCAATAATTTAAAACCAACCCAGATCTACAATTGTGTCGTCCGCACCTCAAGGTCAACGTGACCTTCCCACGTGGATGCGTGAAGTGCAGCACGTGTATTCATAGTGAATCTGCACCGTCACGGAAATAAAAAATCGCGGAAGGGTAACATATGGATCGACGCGACTCTCCCTTCAAACAACGCGCGACGATCTAGCTTCAATCGCGCCAACCTCTCCCAGTCAGGTATTGGCTCCGTCAGACCTGCAGCTCTAACACCATGTCAAGAGTTACATAGAGAAGACATGAAATGATAAACCAAAATAAGAGAACTTCATAAGTGCGGATCATCAAGAGCTACCTCAAGTAAAACGCCAAATTGCAATTTCACATTAATCTGAATATTAAATAGATACAATTTGTTAGGGATAGCAAATCATATTCCAGGAAAATAGAAACTGAATAACTATAAAAAAGAAAATCACAACTACGTAATAATAACAGTCTATTCTCCATTGGTTCTAACTCCTATTACTTTTAATACTTTTTTCACTTAAAAACATTTCAAAAAACCAAAAAAAACAGCATAAAAAAACAAACCAAAAAAAAAAACATATATATGAAAATGTTTATTAAACTTTTATAAAATTGTAAATATAACTAACTAAATTACCAATATTTATTAAGTCAATAATCTAATTATCTTGATCGAGCTCCCGCATAGCTCAGCCAGCCAAAAATATTCTAATCAAAATATCTATTAAGACAAACGGTTATCAAAATATATATCCACCTTTCATAAATTACAAATATTTTTGAAGTTGGCTATTGTAATTATCAATCTCGCTTAAACAAATAAGTAAAGAACAACTATCAAACCATGTTGCCGATCAATATGGTCAAATATATATCCTATATATACTTTCATTGTGAATACATAAAACAATTATTTTATAGTTTATATTAAAAAAATACTACAATGTGGAGAATTTTATTATATGCGAAAAGCTTGGGGTTCCACTAGATAGTAATCAATTGAAACCGGATGGGTTGTTTTTGTGTATTTTTGTTAATAAAATTGAGTCGTCTTATTGGACGTGAATACATGGACTGTAATGATCCATACTACTGTTTTTCCACTGATATCCCATACTACTTTATGCTGAGGTGGATTGGCATTTTTCAGGGCACATATCAAAAACTGAAAGCGATCATCATGCATGGCTTTCCTGCAATGCAAATCTGACTTGTGCTTTGATTAATTTAGTCAGATTCTTGGCACTGCCCCACTAAATAATTCATATTATATTATATTATATCATAGATATTACCGGCATTAGAGCAGAGGCAAGTGTATTCTTTGAGTTCTCAGATAAGAGATATACATAATGTTGAACACTGTATTTTCCACGAAGCCATTGGAGTTGAATAGCTTAATCAGTTGGGTAATGTTGGGACTGGAATTAAGTGGAGGAGCAGTTTAGCTTCGCTAGAATTTTGACAGAATTATAAAAATATTAATAAAAGTTTTAAATTTTTAAATGGGTAAGACAGCTAAGTTAACTAGGCTCAAATATATTAAAACTAAGAGTTATCAATCATCTAGTTAAAATATGTTAGCCTCTCTCATAAAACAATAATAAATCCAAAATAAATTAATTAATTAAATATTCCAAGTTAGGAATTTGTGTCTAACTCTTGGGTTGTTCCTCTAAGATAGGAGTTAGTTTAGATAACTCCTATATTGGTGTGTGTCTGGTGAGAAATTATCTCAACCAAAGAAGAAATTATCTCAACCAAAGAAGAAATTATCTCAACCAAAAGTGTCTAAGATAACACGCACTATCTTGAGAACACTGTCTCTCATCTATTTATTTGTAACACTATATTCAATTATTTTAAATGAATGAAAATGTGAGAGAGAAGCATGAGGCTTCAGCCTTTTTCCGCCAATATTTTGTGTCTGATTTTTATGTGTGCTTTATTTTTATGTGTGCTTTATCTATTTATCTGAGTTAATTTCTATTTTCAATAAAATATCTATTAAAACTAAGAGTTATCAAGATAGACATCTACCTTCTATAATTTATAAATATGTTTTAAGTTGGTCGTTATAATTCTAAATCTTAAACAAATAAATAAAACCAATAAAAATCCAATGTATTTTGCTATTCCCAATGATCAAACATATATTGTATATCTTTACATACATAAACTCAAATATATATAGTTTAAGTGAATCATTGTAATTCTAAGTCAGTCTTACACAAATAGATAAATATCAAACCCAAACCCAATTTTCTGATCATCCCAGTGATCAAATTTAAATAGTATATCCTTACACACTGAATACATATATAAAGTCAAATAAAGAATCTAAGTTAGTCATTGTAATTTTAAGTCTTACTAAACAAATAAGTGGAGACAATAAATATCAAAACCATGTTGCCAATACCAGTTTATCCTTTCATAGTTAACATTTTTTAATAATTTATATCAGAAAACAATATGTAGAAATTTATTATATGTGGAACTATTCAATTTTTCTGGACTGGTGAGAGACAGAAACTTGGGATTCCACTGGACAGCACTAGATTGAAACTGGGTGTGACAGACAAAACCTTGAGATTCCACTAGATAGCAGTCGATTGGAACTGGATGGGTTGTGTAAACCCTAAGATTTTAATGTTTAAATTTTTGTCTACTACGCTAGAATCTCGTTTTGGTAATCTTCACACTTCACGTTTGGCAATAAATCCGGGGATCTTCAATGGAAAAGGTTAATTTCTGAGAGACAAACCTTGGAATTCCCGCTCTTGGATTCAAATCTTGGAATTCCTGATCTTGGGTTGTGAAACGTTGGGTTCCAGATGTTGGATTGAAATTGGGTGGGTTGTGTAAACTGTACAGAAATGGGAACATATAGTCTTCTCTGTTGCTGTAAAGTCAGGTAATGTTGGCATTTACCCAGAAACAGTCCAAATCTGTCCAGATGCTCAACAACTCCCATGCAAAGCAGCTTGTTTCTTTCTGGCTGTTTGAAAATACATGTTTTGTTTTTTTGGGTAACTGTCTCGCCTTAGCATACACTGACTGTGTGTTGGCATCGTTCATGGGAGGTATCAAAAACTGAAAGCGACCATCATGAATGGGTGTACTTTGTTTAATTTGGTTGGATTCCTATACCTATGAAGGCGTGCAGATTTCATGTCAATGCAGAGGATCAGCTCAGCTTCGCTAGAATTTTTATTCAGCAACTTGTCCCAACCTGTCCCAGTAAAGAAGGCTATTACTAAGGAGTTTGAAAAGAAGGCTGTTACTGCGGCTTTCCTTCCATGACCGCTTCGTTGCGGTAAGGGATATATTTCTACCATTACTACTTCGTTAAGGTAAGGTAAATATGGTATGGAGGATATGTGCAAGGTATATTAGGATAATTAGATGGCATATTTTTGAATATTTGGCAAATTTGATAGTTAGTAAAGAAGGAAGTTACTAAGAAGTTTGAAAAGACGTTTGTAGCACATCCTGTCACACTGGGGCTTTTTTTCCATGACGGTAACTGCCAGTCCTAATCTATGGGAGACCCAGGATCAATCTATGGGAGACCCAGGATCAATCCTCATAGCTGCTAGTATAACACCAAGAGTACATCCAACTACCTGTAAGTCGATATACTAAGATCCTATGGTTTTAGCAAAGGAAGACTTTCCCACTATAACACGAAGAGTACATCCAACATTATAACACCAAGACTACATAAGAGTACATCGAACACTATAACACCAAGAGTACATCCAACTACCTGCAAGTCGATATACTAAGATCCTATGGTTTTAGCAAAGGAAGACTTTGCCACTATAACACAAAGAGTACATCCAACTACCTGCAAGTCGATATACTAAGATCCTATGGTTTTAGCAAAGGAAGACTCTCGTGTTGCCAAGGTCGTGGTGGGGGTGCAGGGAATCTGCTTCTCGAGCATCCACCACAACAGGCCTGTGTACTCAATGAGATTTGAACTACGGTCTCCCAGGCTTTGCCCAAGTAGACTTACTGTCAAACCACACATCACTGTACTGAGGTATATATATGTTATGGAGGATGTGTTCAAAGTATATTAGGGTAATTAGATTGCATACTTTTCAATATTTGGGACAATTGACTTCACTTCTAAGGTCAAATTTGGAAATCTAGAATAAAATAAAAGTCAAAGATTTGTGTAAGAAAACACTTTGTGTATTTGTTACAGAATTGAAAATGAATTTCATTGTTCATTAGACTTTACCTAATTGTTTGGTAAGGGGGCTAGTATTGAAACTAGTATATAGGATAACATATATTATTGAATCTTGTCATTTATAAGATTATGAAATCATGCATTGAAGTGAAATAGTTTAATTTTGCATTTACATAGGGATGTGATACTTCTTTGATTATTCAGTCCACTCTAAACAACATAGCCGAGAAAGATCTTCTTTACAAATTGTCACTAGTTTGTGAGAGATTTGATATTGTAATAAAAACAAAGTAAACTGTGGAAGTAACATTGGTAAGTGGCTTTCCATTCTAAGATTGCTTATCTTATTTTCAGTGTAAGCATAGAGGAATTACACAAATTCAAACATAAATATCAAAGAAAGTGATCCTATAAAGGACTCAAATATCAAAGAAATATTTCAGTGCCACATCAAAATCTACCTTATTTCAGACCTTGTGACCATTTTCATGATGAATCCATTTGTGTCTTTGCAAGACAAATCCATGATTGTGGAAAAGAACAGACAAGTTGTCAAATTGGTGTCGATAATGAAAGGGAAAATGATAAGCATATTATCTAGGAATTAAAGCAAATGGTTAAAGACATGTAATTTAGTCAAACACGGTTGATGAAAAGCATGGAACTTAATCAAGCAAAATCGATAATAGATCATGCCACTGATATGAAAACCCTGTACACCAAATTAGAAAAACTTGGTGAGGAGCTATAAATCATATAAGCTTAATCACTTTGATCAAGTGATCGCCATGCAAGAAAGACAAAAAGAAGAAATAAGTTCAATTCAAGTGAATTATTATAAAGTAATAAAGGACATGGAAATTGGTTTTCAAAGCAGGTTTTCAACTATAGAAGAAAAACATGATGAGGGAGTAAATATCATGAAAATTAATCCCTCTTAGCAGATAGCCAACATGGAGGGAAAGTATGTTCAAGATATGGAGGATATGAGGTCCAATATGTAGAACCATTTGATTGCCAAGGTAATAAAAGATGTGGAAGTTGGTCAGATATGTCTTTAGAGTAAGTTGTTCACCATGAAGGAAATCCATGCCAAAGAAATCGATGTTATGAAGATCGAACACTCTAACCAGATGGATTCCATAAGAATTGAGAAGATCACTCTTCAGAATAAGTTGCAAGTAATGTAAAAGGTATAGGAATTTTAGCATGGATCGGAGGACGAAAGAAAAACGGAACCTGCAACAAATCACAAGCCTCCTAGTCCACCAAATCAATTCTCATCTCATCATGAGAAGGTCACTAACCCCATTCAAGACAAGTCAGATGGTGCCCTGGTTGAAAAGGAAAATTGGGAAAATCACACCTATATGTCTCCATTGAAAGAACATGTCTAGGATAAAATTGGGCATACCTCAGATTTTTCATCTGAGTAATTTCACGATGAGGAAAAAAAATCTAAGTTGGTCTCATTATTGACATCACAACCCACCGAGAAGAAAAACAAAAAGTAGAAAAGAAGAAGGAAGAGGTTTGATGTGTCTGATAATCGAGAGCAGCTCAATATTCAGATGAGCCAAAGTCCTAGCATTTTCATAATTCAGCATGCCACATCCGAGAAACAACCCACAAACTTGCTCGATGCTCAGTATGCACTATGCTGAAGACATCTGATAGCACACGACATCCTCTGTATTGTATTTCTAACCCTACTCTTTTTTATTTAATTTGTTAAAGTAGTTTTCATTTCAACATAATTTATGCTTCATAGATTATTTGTTACTAGTTATAGAGCTTTTATTCCATGTACTTAATGTTATATGATGATTATTGGATTATATTTGGATGGATGCTACTTATATGAACTTGTGTGTTTATTTGGTGTAGATTATGGATTCTCACTTAATTTATTTTTGCGAGAAAATTTAATTAATTGATACATGAGGGGATTAATAATTTTTTCCACCTCTAATATTTTAGGCACGTTTCTAAATATGAGGGACCATGCACCAAAATATTTTTTACATCAAGATATTACAATTTGAACCCTCAAAGGGGGGACACCCATTCGTTATAGAGCCTCAACTTATTACCCAGTTCTGCGACTCAATATGATCTAGTAGACCAAGTGATTTGTAATAAAATAATTTAGCAAATTAGCTTAAATTATTTTCAAATCACTTTTCCAAAAGACTCTACTAAAGCACTATGACTCACCTAAGACCTTGATGATAAATTCCACCATAGCTTTAGGGTGAGGCTGAAGGGAAAAATTATGTCGATCATCTGTGTTTAGAAACACAAATGAATTAGTGAGATGAATAGCCTCCTAGGATGAAATTCCTCGCCAATATAATAGGTTTACCTAGGTTGTTACATACATACATTGCCTTACTAGGAACATTTACATTAATATTTTTCAAAATGGGTTTGCAACTCTGACAAACTAAAGACTAATGATAAAGAAAATATACCCAAAAATAATAAGAGAGAAATAGATAGAATTCACATCTGTAGTATACCTAGGGGGATACTATGGGGTGCAAATGGAGGTACCCAAGGGAATAATGTAATAATGTGATGGGTCATAGTTAACAAATAAAGTAGTTAACCTACATCATGTAAGGGACCACAACCACAAGTAGTTAATAATAATGTGATAAGTCCATTGTATTAGAAGTATGGTATTGAGAGATCCATGGTAATGATCCATGATTTTGTATGTATTAAGCCTATATAAAGAAGCTAGAGACTCCCCATTGATATGTCAAGGATTATTGTATTGGCAAGCATATGACTTGTGGAGTGTTCTCCTTCCTTAAGGAGTGATAGTATGGTGTTACCAAACCTTAAGGGTTTTGATATTAATAAATATTTGAAGTTTATCTATTTCTCTCTTGTTATTTCTGGGTATATTTTCTATTCTCATACGTTTTCAGGTCAGATCTATTACAAGTGGTATCAGAGCACTATCTTGGGCAAAGCCGGGTGAATTTTTTTTTTGTAGGAATTTTTTGGGGCGACGATTTTTCAGATTAGATTTGAAACTTTTGGTGCAAAATTTGCAGAAAAAATTGTAGATATGGATTCTTTGTGAAAAAATACCCAAATTCAAAAAACAAACCGGTCGAATCGAAGTTCAGATGAGGGAGATATCACAGATTTAAAATCAACTATGTTGCATAATTTTTTTTGATTTTGGAAGTAGTTTCTTTTGCTTGTATCTAGCATCACATACTTTATCTAAAGGAACTTTAGACTAAGGATTACAGACTGTTGTCATAATATTTATTTGTTGCTCTAGAAATTAGGTGAATTAAGGTCTCTATGCTTCATACTCTAATTGTTCACATTAAGTCGCTGAAGTGATCTGTAAGTTCATATGCTGAGAATACTCTAACACTTTCGTTGTTGCTAATGAGTTATATAAGTTTCAATTCTTTACACTAATAAGTTCGCTCATAAAACACTAGAAACATTTCAAGTTACTTGATCTTTTTGGATTCATCTCTTGTCTTATGATTTTTTCTTAAGGTCATTGAGTGTCTCTTGAACAATTTGAGAATTTAAATCCCTCACTCCATTAAACATCTTGTTGACATTTTGCAAGGGAATGCATAATTATGTTTTCTATATTAAAGCATTGATACCTTTGGTTGAATATTCTTGACTTGAGAATTTACTAATCTGAGTGTTTATCTCTTGAAGGGCATTGATAACCCTTTTGTCCCTTTCTTAAGTAATCACTATTGGCTTCTTGTATTGTTTACAAAAGTATTATTGGCTAATTTTTATAAGAGTATAAGTGCTCTAATTTTTCATGGTTTTATGATTCTTGTTTAAATTGCATAAGTAAACCATTGGAAGAGCATTAGATTTATCTCTAGTACTCTATCAATTGTCTTGGTTCATTGGTTAATATCCCTTATATTGGTGATTTTTCTCAGATATCAATTGAGTAGGTTTCATCTTAGTTGTATTTTGTGATATCTCTTAGTGGCAAATTCAAATTTATTTTTATAGTTGAGATTGTCTCGTGAATATCATTAACAAGTACTTGTCGATATAAGCTTAGATTAACCATAAATAAAGTACTTAAAACATTAAGAATCTCATCTTAAGAATTATTCACTAATTTCGCCTTGCATATCATTTTAAACTAGTCATGCGTATTTAAACTTAACTCCAAGCATATGCTCGGTTGATATATTTCTAGGACATCCCTTCTCATTTAGCTTGAGGGGTTTTGGTAACTCTTCGGTGGTTAACACAGTGACCTCGCAATTGTCAAAGCCACAGTCTTTATAGTGCCGGAGGCATCGGATGATAGGAGCCTAACATAAGGTATCGTTAATCAAGCCCTTTCTTTATTCTTGTTGGCCTCCTTCCCACAACTTACCTTGGAGCCCAACTTCAAAATAGTTAAGGGAAGTTCACACTTAGATTAGGCATTTGATTAAAATTAACCAACATCTTTGCATCATATCTAGGTCTTAGGATTTGCATTTCATTTAGGTTAGTGAAGTATGAAAGCATCAATTGTCCATTTGGTCACTTGGTCTCAATTTTATAAAGCAAGAGTATTGACTCCATAAGGCACTAGTCTCAAACATAAATTCAATCTAATCCTTAAAATCTTGCTATATTTAACCAAGTTCTATGTCACTCAATTGTGTCTCCTAGACTTGTTGGTTTCCAACTTGTCCTTCTTCATTTCATTTCCACAGGGTATAACCCCCATAGCCTTTTTTTGGGAGACAACTAGAACGGAGAGGTTGGGGATCAAGGTGAAAACCACAAACCTCAGTCATTATCATGGTGCCTATACAATTTAAGTGACAACATAACTCAATCTAAACTAGTGTGACCACCGAGATCCAAATTTCATCCTACTACATAATGAATCCCATATTTGATGGTTTCCTAGACATACCGGAGTATGTGCTTGACAATTTTCCAATGTAGCTCATATGGCTATTGCATGTATCTGGGAAATGTGGGCCTACTTCATATGAGAGATCAGGATGAGAGTGAGAGTGCTAGAGGATACTTTTTACAAGTTGGATGTACATGGTGCAATCAACTAATGATGTATCCTTTCCATCCTCATGGTGTGCCCCCAATAAGAAAGGTGTAGTTGTTGGCTTGTAATCGGTCTTTTGAAAGTGAACTAAGAGATCTCTTGGATAGTTAGACTGATATTTTTTTTAACCTTGAATCTTTCTGGATAATTTCTAGTACAAGGAAGAAGTGAAATATACCCATATCTATCATGGAAAACCTATCATGCAAAGTGGTTTTGATTGTACCAATGGTTGAGGTTGAAGTACATGTAATTAGTAGATCATATCCATAGAGCACTATGAACAACAAAGAATTAGATGTCCTTAGCATATAAACATTTGGATCGTATTTATATCGAATTAAATGTTGAGAGTAAATTTAAATCCATTTTATCATACCATTCTCTAGGTGCATACTTGAGGCCATAGAGAGACTTCTTGAGTTAGCAAATTAAAGATAAATTCTTTAAATACCCTTGTGGCTATTCCATGTAAATTTCCTATTTGATATCACTATGAAGAAATTAATTATTCATATCCATGTGGAAAACATCCCACCTTCTTATTGCTACAATGGAAACAGTTAACCAAATATAGTCCATTTTTCGTCGGAGAAAATATTTCGTCATAATCGATGCTATGAACCTACTAAAATCCTTTGGCCACTAAGTTTACTTTGTATATGCTCACAAGCCCATTCATTGCTTTTAATGTCTTGTAGACCTACTTGTGTTTCACAAGCTTACAATCTAAATGAATTGGAACCAAGTGTAACATTTGGTTCTTAACCAGGGAGTTGTACTTCTCATCCATAGTTGCTTCCTAGAAAGGGTTCGCTATAGATTCTTAATGAGTTTGAGGGTTGAATGCTAGATCCATGTAGCAATACATGGGCACACCAGGTCTTATAGCTATGAGTGCATGAGGTGCTTCTTCAAATTGAGATCTCATGGAATATTATCCAATAGTTCACTCATCAGGCACCACTTTTATGTCGAAAGTGGTCAGGAATATAAAGGTTCACATGCATGCTCATGATCTTCTGAATAAACTTCAGAACTTAATTCTAAATTATGATCTAAATGATAATATGCGTCATTTCTTAGTTCTGCTAGAGAAGGAAACACACAAGTTTTTGCATGTTATTTCATAGATGCATGCAGGGGAATTTCGTCAAAGTAGTCACTTCTCTTGATGAAGAGATTTCTTTGTTGAATGATCTAGCAATTTGAATCTTGTCACACAATATAAATATCTAAAAAAATGCACTCTTTTCTTTGAGGATCCAAATCCTTCCCCTTTTTTGAAGGAATGTAGGCCCATGTGTGAGATTTAAAATTGTGGAAATGTGTAACTTCTCATTGCATGCCACTCCATGCTTCAAAAGGTGTTTTTCGTATACTATATTTTTTGAGGAGATATGTTTTGTATGTATGAAGAATAGTTGATTTCTTCATCCCACAATTTGTAATGGACCTTGCATGGAACATCCAATTGACCATCTCTTTGAAGGATCTGTTCTTCCTCTCAGCTACCTCATTCTACTATGGAGTGTAAGGAATAGTGTGTTGCAACTTGTTGACACGGGAGTTCACATGCCTAAATAAACAAAGGAGAAACAACCCATACCAAGGCTCTTCACACAACCCCAACTATTTGGGCTAGTCATTCTTGATGGATTTAAAGGATCCACTGGCCTTATGCCTCTTCCTCTAACGAAAGGAAGGGGCAAGGGAATCCTACAATTATCATAAATGCATACAATGACACATATATAATGAGAATGAAACTACTATTTAATATATACAATTGTACATATATACAAAAGGATAATGATGATACAAACCTAATGTAACTGATGTTAATGAATAAGAATGATTGCACTCCCTGAAATGAGTTTTTTTATTTGTTTCTCACATGAGTCTCTAGAATAATTAAAATTTAAACACAAAAGAAACTAAACTATGGTTAATCTAAATGCAATCCAATAACCATGATAAAATAACAACTGATCACAAACAAACAGAAATGAAACACCTATCTAGCAATAGTAAAATGATCTAAATTGGTTCAATTTATGTGCATATGTGAATGATAATAATATAGAATTAAATCATATATTAAAACCATCCAAGCTTCCGTGTAAGAATCAAATTAAATCATGATCATTTTAAAACAATTTTAAACCTACATAAAATTAATCAATTTAGAGTAAATAGATCCGTTTATAAAGTAATGAAAATCTTCACAAAACAATTGCACAAAGCTCTCATCATAAAGTTCTAAAGAATGATTGAAACAAAGTTACAAACTCCCATAAAACTTACAGAAAAATCATAGTGAAAATATATTAAAATGACTTTTGCTTTCTATAGAGAAATATCATACAAAGTTTAAGCCAATCCTCAAATTTCACTCATCGCAATCTCCCTTACAAATTTTGATCTATCAACTATTGGCAACATCCATATTCCTATTCCTCTTAAAATACTACTTTTACAACAACAAAAAAATAAATTCGGAGAGGAATCAAAATCACTCTATGCTTGACCAAGATCCTCCCCCTGTTATAGGGAAAAGTGTATATATAGAACTGCTCTATCCCACTAAGGTGTGACCAGTGAATGAAACAACCCAACCCGACTCAGACGCGGAGTGGAAGTGTCATGTTCAAGAGCGACTTGCTACCAACAAAGTTTCTTCAAGTTTTCTTCCCAATTTTCCCGAGTCATTGCTGACTAGTACCTCTTTATTTTTGTCAAGCTTGAGGAGGATAACATATGCTTGTTCTATAATTTTCCCTTCGGGTAAACCCATCGCTATGTTTTAACGAGCCTAGCGATAGTGAAACCCGTTCTTGTCTATAGACAAGTTTGTCGCTATTACACTTTTAACGAGTTTAACGACAAAGATAACTCGGTCCTTTTCAATTTTAGAGAGTCTGAAAAGGAACGTAAAAGTAACTCCAAAATTCCTTTTTCGTCATCTAATCCCTTAAGTCCGAAAAAGTATAAAACAATACAGAAGGGATGAATTTTCGATACGTTTAACGAGCCGAATAAGACAAGCACTCGATCTTTTTGTGTAATAATCTTTCAGGTCCAAAAAAGATTAAAATTTAGAGGAGAGATAGCACTTCCGGTCCCTTTAACGAGCTGGAGAGGCCAATGGCTCGGCAATCTTTTCATATTTTACGAGTCAGTTGAAAAGAGCTTAAAGGAGACTCGTCTTTTGAGGAACGAGTGATAAAATGGGTAGCAACAGATTCCAGGTAAGGCTGGAATTTTGCATATTGTAAGGAATTGTTGTTGGTTTCTCGAGACAAACATCGGATTGTTGGGTGATCTAAGCTTTGTTTGAGGTGAAGAGGGGCTTCTTTGCTAGGAGGTTGATTCTGGTTCAGAACAACTGGTTGTAACTCCTCTTGGCTCTTTCTTGTTTATCAATAAAAGCTATTCAAGATTTCCTCCATGCTCTTGTGTCATTGATGTTTGCTACATTTGTATGGTCAATTTACATCTGATCCTAGATTGTTTATGATTATAGATCCATGTCTTTGTATAGTGCTATGCTACTGTGATCTTACAGGTACTTTGTGAAGCTGGGTGTGCAAGGGAGTAGCTAGCTAAAGACTATCAAAGAAGAGAGGAATCAAATCAGGAGATTAGCGCAAGACAGAGGTTGGTCTTTCTATTCCTCTCTATCTATAATTCATAAAGGAAAAACGAAAGTATCTTTTCTCTGTTTGTTTCTAAGGCAGCTGTCACACCTTAGTGGGATAGAGCAGTTCTATATAGACACTTTTCCCTGTAACACCCCCATTTCCAAAATAAATTTAAAAGACTCTTTAATTTTAAAGTCAAATTAATACCCTTCAAATTACTAATATTTGAGATCTTAGCCTATCATAAAAAATTTAACAGAGAATCCAAACATCGTTTTCCAAAATAATCAATACTTGAGATCATTAACTAAGTTGAGGTTGAAGGATACATGTTCCAGCTTCATTAAAAAATGTTGGACATCCTTGTTAGCATATTCCCTCCCATTACCAGTGTTGTGGCTCAATTTTGTACTGTTAACATCTTGGATCTTTTGCAATTAAGGATGGAGATGAGCCTCCAGTTTCCTTGCTGCAGTCCAGGAAGGACAATATGGCCATTGAAGCTTGTGATAACACATGTTAGTTTTTATAATTTTTGTTAATTTTTTTTGGATTAGGTGAAAAATTGGGCTTTTAGAAGCATTTGATTGTTCTCAGGCTAATTATGCAAAGAAGTTCTTTTAGTTAAAATTATTAGGTTGGAGGCTCGATTTCTAAGTCGCCAAGTGTCAAATTCCATCAATCGACAACCAAATTGCACCAAGATTAGAGCTCATACAAGGTGTCAAGGGGGGATTTCATGAAAGGGGCAATATATTGTTGGAAACTAGATCACTACTAAGAGGGGGGACAGGAGGCTGTGAATCAGTAGTGATGGTCTTTATGTCAATTTTAAATCTTTTTTCCCACAATATCAAATAGCCATGCACAGTCACAACATTAGCTTAATTGAATATGAAAGTAGCAATAAACTCAAAGAAGAATAACCATGAGAAATATTAACACAAATATGCACACAGAAGAATACAATTATTTATGGTGGAAACCGTTTCATGAGAAAACCACACTGCTGATGTTGCATTACTCAATTCTTTTGTTAATGTGCTCAACAAATTTTACATGGATTAGCTTACATCCATAAGCTAGAAGACTCGCCTTCTTTCAGAGTATGTTGGAACCTATCAAGTAACATCATAGATATTTTAAGTGATTTTTGGTCTTGATTTTTACGAAAATCCACTTAACAACAAGTTGTACTCTCATTTTGTCAATAAAAATCAATAATATTTTCCTCTGATATTTTTAAAATGCTTTCTCTAACAAAATTAGAGCATATATTCTAATTTTTTATGAGATATTAATGGCAAAAATATGGTATCAAGTTTTATATATGATTTAAAACGCATAGCTATATAGTCTTTTGTCTAATAGGGTATGATTTTCTAAGAAATTTACTTACAAAATGACTCTTTTATTTGCTATTAGTTTTTAGTTTTTTTTTTCTTTTTCAAGTTATTAATTAGAGTAATACATAGGATCATTTATTTAGTTTTCTTCCTTCTTGCTTTACCACTATAAATAATTTTCCTTTAATATTGCTATACAAATATGTTAATAATATTTTTCCAAAGAAAGCTAAGAAACTACAAAGGACATTGTGAGACAAAAAATTATAAAATAAAATAAAGCTAAGATACTACAAGGACATGGTGAGACCTCATCTACAAGATCAAAAGTATTTATTAGTTGCAACTAGCACAAAGAATAATATCAACATTGATAAAATTTGAATAAAGCTACATAGTGAAACTGAGCATTGGAAACTTTCTAAAACACCGTAGAATGCAAGAATATGTCATTTTCTTGATTCTAACATGGTTAAAGTTCAAAGATATTTCTCAAAGAGTGAGTTTGTGAAACTAAATTCAATTTCAAAATATCTATTATAGTACCAACCTTCCTAACCTCTTTAACTCATCAAAACTATGTGATATTGGAATGTTTCTCTTAAGATTTTTTTAGTAGAATTCTTTTTAAAGAAAACCTCTTAACCATTTTAAGTATGTATACTTATTTTGGAAAAAGATTTCTGGAATTTTAATTTAATTATTAACAATTATTAGGTGGATGGTAGGGATTGAACCTCCACATAATATTCTTGAAATATTCTTATTAGTATTCACAAATCAAAGTTTAAAATTTATCCATAAATAATTATACTCTTTCTACCTTTTTAATTAAATTAATTAATTTAAAAAAAATGTTATATCTACTTATGTCATATGAAACTAATCATAATTTTATAAGCATGTGGTATTGACCTATTTAAACATTAAAAATCAAGTAAGAAATCATATATTAATTATTTTTATAAATAATAATAATAAAAAACTAATTTTTTAATATTTTAAATTTTAACAATGTAAAAACTTTATTTTTTAATATTTTAAATTTTAAAAATGTGAAAACTTTCATAAAATAAATAATTAAATCTTTATCATAAATTGATCTGATTAATATTTACCCGTCAATTAATTTATATCACTACTAATATTAATGAAAATATCATAACTACTAATATTAATGAAAATTAATCTTAGTTGCAAATAAATATGCCAGGAAGCCATTGAAGTTGGCTGGAATTGTCATTTGGGTGTTGTTTGGACTGTGTGTAAGTAAAGCATCAGCTCAGCTCAGGGAGAATTTTTATGCAGAAAGCTGTCCCTATGTTGAATCCATTGTAAGAAATGTTGTTTCTCAAAAGTTTGCGGACACGACTATCACAGTCCCTGGAACACTAAGGCTCTTCTTCCATGACTGCTTCGTTGAGGTAAGAGAGACATATATATGAATGTATTCATATTTTTGTTTTGAATTTGAATTTGAAATTGAAATCCTTATCCTTTTTCTCTGTTCTTCCATTTTTTACCCATTGTTGATCCTAGTATTAGTTTTATTAATATATGGGCTCATATATATTGTTGAATACTGGAAATTATGATGATGGATGTTTTCTCTGAGGTAAAATGGTATGGTTTTGCAGTTGGGTTTGCACAGGGATGTGATGCCTCTGTGATTATTCAGTCTACTCCAAACAACACAGCCGAGAGAGATTATACAGACAGCTTATCACTAGCCGGTGATGGATTTGATACTGTAATGAAGGCCAAGCAAGCTGTAGAAAATGTGTGCCCCAACACGGTGTCTTGCGCTGATATCCTAGCCATGGCTGCCAGAGATGTTGTAGCATTGGTAAGTGATTTGCATTACAGGCTAAGTTGCCCACATTATTTTTAATACGGACATGGAGAGTTAATGGCTTTTTAGCCTATAGTAAGTAGGATGACTATTGTAAAAACCATCGGTAGTTTATCCATACAGATGAACTGGATTTTGATGGAAAGGCACTCATTTTGACATTCTAGGATTGGGATTTAGATGATCATATTACATTTATGCATTCATTAATGTTATTTTGTTCTCTTATTTTGCAGGCTGCTGGCCCACAATTTAATGTGGAATTAGGGCGGAGAGATGTATTTTACTTCGAAGTCTAACTTATTTTCAAGGCATAAAGTGGAATAGCGTGGTTATTTATTTTTGTCTCATATTAAATACGTCACATTGTGTGTTATGATATATGGTTAAAGATTTATAAAGGGACTTATTAAAAAGTTTTTTATATATAAAAATATTTTAAATGGTTTTTTTTTAATAGAAAGGAAAAGATTATTTGAAAAGGTTTTTATAAAACAAAATAAAAAAAGGTGTTTTAATATTTAAGGGAGTTATAATTTTTTTTATAGCAAAAGAGGAATATATTAGTTGAGGAGAAAGTTTTTTTTTAAGAAGATGGCTTTATCAAATTTCCAACTCTAATTTTCACTTTTCACATGGAAGAACTATAATGTGTGGGTCATTAAAATGGCGACCACATTGCAAGCTTATGATGTTTGGGATTATGTCCAGTTTGAGTTTTCAGAACATAAGGATGAAGCAGAAAAACTAGCTCTCACTAATGCACAGAGGGATCTATGGAAGAAAGACAAAAAAAAGTTTGCACAAGCATTGCATCTTATCGAGCAAGGTGTGGACCGAGCAATGTTCCAGAAAATTATGATCATGTCTTAGCAAAGGAAGCATGAGAGACCTTAGCAACAAACTATAAAGATATGGTCAAAGTCAATATTTTTAAGTTGCAGAATACTAGGAGAGATTTTGAAAGTCTACAAATGAAGGAGACAAAGGACATCAATTATTTCATGAATATGACTGTCATAAATTAGTTAAAAAATTTTGGTGAGGAAATTAAAGATTAAACAATGGTTGAGAAGGTCCTCAAATATTTGTCTACCAAATTTGATGTTATTGTAGTAGCCATAGAAGAAGCCAATGATTTGACATCATTGACAGATGATGAGTTGATGGAATCACTTCTATCAAATGAGGCAAGGATAGATAGAAATACAGATTTCACTTTAGAAACTGCTTTCAAAAGTCAGGTTTCTATTTCAAGAGACAGAGGTTCAAAGCAGAAGTACATCAAGAGGTAGAGGATGAGGCATGATCCAGGTGGATATTGGTGGCCACCTGCCTATTCCACCTAGACCTCTAATCAGTTTCATTTGTTTCCTTGTTTATTTTATAATTTACTATTCTTACCACCATGTGGGAGCTTGATTGTATTGGTACAGAAGAAAGACAAGACCTAGATACTTTGTATTGACCATCAGATGTTGAACAAGATCACTGTCTAGAAAAGGCACCCAATCCCACGGATTGATGACCTTTGGACCAGCTCAAGGGGCTAAATATTTAAGCAAGATTGACTTGAAGTCCGGTTATCACTAGGTGCCTATTGAGCCCTCCGATGTGTGGAAGACTGCCTTCAAATCCAAAGAGAGTCTTTTTGAATGGTTGGTCATGCCTTTCGAGTTAATGAATGCCCTCACAACCTTCATGATATTGATGGATGACATCTTGTGACCCTTTTCCAATGCATTCATGGTGGTGTATTTATTTGACATATCAATCTTCAGCCAGAATTGGGAAGAGCACCTCCACCATATTCAACAGGTCCTTCAAACCATGTGATAGCACAAGATGTATGCCAATTAAAAAAAATTCACTTTCAGCGTGAACTAGGTTCAATATCTGGGGTACATCATGAATGAGCAAGGTATGCATGTGGACCCAGCCAAGGTACAAGTCATTCGAGATTTTTCAACCCTAACCACTCTAACAGAGCTTTGCATATTTCTGGGTCTTTCCTATTTCTACCACAGGTTCATGTTGGGGTTCTCTCATATCACTTGGCCTTTAAGTCAAGTAACCAAGGGGGCAGTGAAAGCAAAGTTTTTTTGCTTTGAAACCCAACAAAAGGTGTTTTCCGAGTTGAAGAATCGCCTCTACTCTGCACCAGTGCTCACATTATGAGACCTACAACAACCATTTGAGATTGAGAAAGATGCATTCGAGTATGCTATTGGTGTAGTTATTACTTAGTAGGGGCATCCAGTGGCTTACCATAGTCAGACACTTTCAGACACAATCCGAAAGTATTCCACTTATGATAAGAAATTTATTCCATTGTGTAGGCTTGCCGTCAATGGAAGTATTACATTTTGGGGAAGGGAACGGTCATACACACAAACCACCTACCCCTGCAGTTCATATAGATGCAACGAAAGTTGCAGAATGATCGCCATTAGAGATGGTCCACATACCTGCAACAATTCAATTTGAACATTAAGTACAAGAAGGGCATCACCAATAACGTTTCAGACTGCGTCAGCGAATCTTGTGGGAACGAGACTTCGGGGTGGTCGCATATTTACGAGAGTAATCTAGAATTCAGTAGCACATATCAGACACTCTTGGAAGGGAAGCAAGTTCCAAAATTTCACCTCCAAGATGCACCACTATGCCACCTAGGACACATTTGTGTTCCTTCAAACGAGTGTGCCAAGGTGATTTGGGAGGCACACTATAGTCGGGCCGCTGGACATTTTGAAGTAGAGAAAATAATGGCGGTACTGCAAAATTATTTTTTTTGGCTGAAACTTCATCAGGATGTTGGGAAGTACATCAAATCCTGCATTGCTAGTGCCATTGCAAAACCAAACAGGAAGAAGAAAGGCCTATATACTCTTCTACCTACTCCTAGTCGACCTTGGGAATCCATCTCCATAGATTACATGTCAGACATTCCTTCTACTAAGCATGGCAACGACTTCATTTTGTGGTCGTCGACAAATTATCTAAGATGTCCATCATGGCAACCTGCAAGAAGAGTATCACGATAGAGGCCACTACTAAACTATTATTTGCGAGAGTGTGGGTACACTTTGGGATCCCACAATCCATTATCTCAGATCAGGATAATAGATTCCTACATGCATTTTGGTCAAGTCTCTGGTCAATGCTGGACAACAAACTTACTAATTCCACTACATTCCACCCCCAAACTGATGGCCAAACAAAGTTCATCAACAAGATGATCGTATTCATCCTGCGCATGTACAATTTGAAGCATCCACACACATTAGATGAAATCCTCCCCTATGTCCATCGCAGCTACAACAAAGCTCTCCATAGCTGAACGAACCATAGTGCCTTTTAGGTAGGGTTTGGATTTCAACCATTATGTCACATTGATGTGGCCATACCATTTGTAGCTACTCAGGTAGATTCGGCTCACATCTAGTCTGAAGTTGACATGGCTAATAGCTTCATTGAGCGCATTCAACACATCTGCCAATAGGTCCATGATATGTTGGATAGAGCCAATTCTAATTACAAGCAACACGATTATCAACATCAAGTTTTGCACAAGCTCAAGTTGGGTGACAAAGTTTGGCTACATTTGTAGAAGGAGCGCCTCACTAGACCCCACAACAAGCTTCAACCAATTTGATATGGGCCATATACACTAACCAAGGATATAGAGGACAATCCCTTTGAGCTTAGCATCCCGCTGTTCCTTGGTCTACACCTAGTGTTCAATGTAGACCGCCTTCGGCCATACTTTCCACCATTATTGGACACATCCGACATTGCAAAAAAACTCACACCAACAGAGCTAAACTCAGACTACATGGAACATGTCATAACTGATTACCTCATCGACACAGAGATCAAGAACACTTGCCAACAGAGGATCTAACTATATCAAGTTGTCAAAGCATGCCAACTCCTTCACAAAGGCAAGTGGTTCACCAGGGAACAGATTCAACAGAAATTTCCTCACCTTATGGAGGTGTTGCATGCAATGGGGACCATTACTACCTAAGGAGGGAGGATCAATCTAGTTCAATATTGGTGGTCGCCCACCTATTCCACCTAGACCTCCAGTCCATTTCATCTATTTCCTTGTCTATTTCATCATTTACTATTTTTAGCAGTTTTTTAGGTCTTAAACTCCTGGAGCAGTTTTGACCCCCTAAATGGCTTCCTTTTCTTAGGTCCACAGCAGGTCTGTGGCCATAGATAGGGGCCTACCACAAATCCTATAGAACTTGGAGAGACATTTCCAACAAGGTATCATACGCACCAAATGGAGATAATATGACCAATTTACAACCCCGGGAAGTTGGTTGTCCAACTAACCCTAACGAGGCCCACAAACTCTTAGAATTCCATCTCCTGGGCTTAGGGTTTTGGTTTTTTAGGGCTTTCTCTTATTGTTCAATAATAAATAGGCCCTTGAGCCTCATTGTAACATAGTTTAGAGGCATCTAGCCACCACATCTCTTCTTAGAGATAAGCTAACATTGCTTGAGCTAGTTTATTTCCATTCTGCTTGTAAGTTTATTTCATTATTTTGATATTAATGAAACGAAGTGTTATTTCCACTACATCTATATATTTATGGTTATACCTTCATTTTTTTGTGTTACTGTTTAATTTTGGATCAATGGTATTAGAGACGTTTTCTCTTTCTTTGTTTTTCTTTGCATGTCCCTAACGAGATCAGGGTATAAGGAGTTAGGGCTCGAACTGGTTGAACTTTACAAGACCGACCTCACAAACCTTGACAACCTCCCATGGTAGAAGAAAAGAAAGATGAGGAGGCAAGAGATCTTTTCAAATCATTTCTCAAGGAAGCCCTCGAGTGACAGAGGAACACGATGATGGATAACTTTTCCTAGATCCTTTGATGAATACCACAGGCGATGCATCTTCATCCAACAAACACTCTAGAGGTGCCACTCCTTTTAAGGTACAAGCTAAGTTCAATATTCCCATAGTTTAGGGCCAGATAGATGCAAACGCTGTAGATAAATGGTGAATCTATTGGAAGGATATTTTTTAGTTCATGACTTTTCCAATCGGGAAAAAATTACTTTTGCACTTCTCAAAGTTGCCCCAAGCGTCAAGGACTAGTGGAAATCCTACTATGAAGAAAAGGACGAGAGGGAATCCTCACTATTTTTAGCTACACCCACTTCGGATTCTTTCCGAAATTCCATCAAGGAGCAATATTAATCTGTGAGGAACTATGAAGATAAATATATAAAGTGGACCATGCTATGACAAGGAAGGGACCAAGATGTGTCAGAGTTCACAAATGTTTTCCATACCCTACTGCACAAAGTTGAGTATCAAGGATTCTAGGTGGAATTTGGTAATCAAGTACCACCACTGCCTATGCAAGTACATCCGAGATGAGATGGAGAACATGGACATCTCCTCGCTTGGTATGACATATCGATACGCTTCAAGATTGAGCAGAAGTTTAAACAAAAGAAGGGATATTTTGGATCTACGAATCTGAATCAAGGAAAAGGTGTCCCCAAACCATATAGCAAAGGCCAAGGCGGGGCAAACCAAGACCACCCGCTAAATATGTAAGAAAGTAACAACACCACAAAGACAAAGAAGGACATAGGAAATATGTGTGACTTCCATAAGAGCTCCACTCACAACATAAGTGAGTGTCAGGCCAAGCAGTCACTAGTGGGTAAGTTGAAGGATTTCAAATCAAACACATATTCCAACTCTGAGTTAGAACCCTACAAGGGGAATGACAAAGGGAAGGAGATCATTAATGTGGATCCGAGTGCCACCATGGCTACCACCAATATCCAGAAGAATGAGCCTGAAGATCCAGAGGAGAAGTAATGCCTCTTCCACTCACAAATGTGGGTGAAGCATTCTCTGTTGCAATTCATTATCGATAGAAAGATCCAAAAGAACCTCATTTCAGTATAGGTCATGAAGCGGTTGGGCCTACAGACGACAACACATCTGCAACCATACACCATCGGGTGGCTTCACCAAGGATGCGATCTTTGTGTCAGCCGTCAGTGTCGCCTTCCCTACTGTTAGAGTCAGTATTTTCATACTTCCATCAGTGGTCAAAACTCCTCAGTTATATCATATTAGTGTACCATGTTGAAATTTGTATCATTCCACCTAGGTCCTCATGCAAAAATTTACTCATTGATGGTAGCCCAAGTTAAAACCCCATCCCCTCTCAAAAATCGATATTTGCTGGCCCACCTTCATGTGTCTTGTTGAGCATACATTGACTATAAAAGCTCATTTCATCATGTTTTGTGTCAGTCAAGTCCACCTGGAGTCCAGTCATTCACGGTCTCATTAGGTCACTAGGTTTCATTTTCCAAGGTCCAATAAAACACCATTTCACTGCAATAAGGCCACCAAAGTATGAGAGTCAACAAAATAATATCCATTTTTCAGTTAAATAAGGATTTACAAGCATGTAACCATGGTTGCTAAAGTTCCAATTTTGATTTTAAGTAAGAATTTCATTCCAGTTTGTAATTTTATTCCAAAAACAGAGATGTAATCCTATTTTTTATATATTTATGTAATTTCATGTCATTATATGTAATAAGTGACTTTTCTCAAGCTGTCAACTCAGTTCCAAAATGCCAAAGGACCAAAAGTCAAAGGTCAAACTATGCCAATGTAGATCAAGTGATCAATTTGTACAAGAAAAGGTCAAATGTAAAGATATAGTTTCCAAAAGTAAATTGAATGACAAAAAGAAGAAAGTGGGTCCCAAGGCCCAAAAAATCAATTTTATGAAGTATAAAAGCCACGAAGACATCAAAAGCAAATCTTTTTGCACTCCCAAAGATTGAGCTCACACTCCCTTAGCTCAAAAAGTTGGTTTTGAAGGGTCAGAGGAGAAAAATTTGTTGGCGCAGTGCTTAGAGATTTGGGCACTGCATTTTTCAACACTAGCGTCACGCTTCTGGGTTAGGCATTGTGCCTTTGCCAAGTAAACCTCCAAAGCACCAAAAACACCTCTAACTCCTCTAAAAACTCCACAAGATTGGGTTTTACCCCTCTCCCAAGTAAGTAACCCTCTCTTCCACTCATTTTCTCTTCCAAACAACACTTCTTCTTAGTGTTTGATTCCTAAGAAAAATTGGTCCCTAGGCAAAGGACAAAACCCTAAATTCATTCCTATCTTAAAAAGTGCTACCTATAAACCCTACAACACCTTCCTACATCACTATTGAAACCATCCCTACCCTTACATTATCTTTCCTTAGTCCCTAAACACTTTTCCTACAAAACCCTAAGACCTAGGTTACTAGAAATCCCTAGGCAGCCTCTACTACAAACCTGTAAATTAATTTTCATTTCCAACTCCCTTCAAATTTTCACCCCACATCACCTCCCATAGTTCCATAACCCATCACCTCATCTCCCCAAAATTTTGTAGTCCTATCCCCATTCCCTAGACCTATTCCCACTTCCCATTCTCACCTACCTTATCACTAGGGTCTCTAGAACAAATAGTATGGAGGAAGGCAAAGATTATATGGAAGAAGAGGACACACAAGAAGAAGAAGACAGAGAACAGAGGAGGCCACACAAAGGAGGCAAAATCCTAAGGTTGGAGCCTGTTAGAGTTAGTATTTGCATACTGCCATCAATGATCAAAACTCCTCTTTTCATATCATATTAGGGTCCCATTCTGAAATTTTTGTCATTCCACCTAGGTCCTCATTCAAAAATTTACTCATTGATGGTAGCCCTAGTTAATTAAACCTCACTCTCCCTCAAAAATCAATACTTTTTGGCCCACCTTCATGTCTTATTGGGCATACATCAATCATAAAAGATCATTTCATCATGTCTTTATGTCAGTCAAGTCAACATGGAGTTTGGTCATTCAAGGTCCCATTAGGTCATTAGGGTTTCCAAGGTTCCAATAAAACTCCATTCCATTGCATAAGACTAGCAAGTAAAGGGTGATCAAATAACATCTCTTCACCATGTGAAGATGATTTGTAAAGAGAAATGCTTATTTCATCATGTAATTTTGAGTTCAAATGTAATAATTTTAATTTTAATTTTGCAATTTTATGTCATTTAAATGTAATAAGTACAAGGTTAACTCAGTGTTTCGAACATTGCCAAACCTTCAGCATCATCCACCTGTAAAGGTAAAAGTCAGCTTGAAGATGGTGTTGCACGTTTGACAATCAGCCCAAATTTTCATTGTTTCTCTCCAATTTGATTTTTACCTATGGGAAATTAGTGTTTTACTGATGTAATTGATAAGGATGATGTAATTATTATGTTTTTACTATTACCTAGGGTAAATACATTAGGTAAATGGCCTCTATGACTTGTAATGAATGAGTTTGCTTAAGTTAGGGATGAGTCACTTTGACCACCCTACACACTCTAGCTATCAGTTCATTCTTTGTTGCAACTGCTCCTCCTAGGATGGATTCCACCCCTGAAGCTAGGATGAGTTGGGTTGAGGCCTATATCACAAAAAATTTCAGTCATTCTACAAGTTGGACTCCATTGGATGTTGTACTAGTGTTTCAAACTATGGCATGAAATATATTGGATGAGTCGTAGCTATTTTTGTGGGATTCCTGTGGCATGGTATTTTGATATTGTTTCCTCCTCACTTACATGTGTGTGAATGTTTTGTACCTTTCATGATCCATTTCACTTTAAATATGTTTGATTTTCAAGGTGTGATAAGCAGAATCCATCTTCTATGCTCTGTTTTGGGAAAATCATCATAATTTGTTTAATTTCTTCAGTTTAAAAAGAATTCATGATTTTCATGCTGTTTTTAGCACCTCACTAGTCTAAACCATCTCATCACTATACTACGAAGTGTTAAAGTAAATTTCCTACCTTGCCCCATAAAATGTTTGCAATTCTAATTCTCTTTTGTCCTGACCTACTTCACTCTCTAACCTAATTCACTTGTTCAATGACTACCCCAACCCAATCAAATCAAACAAATCCTAAGCTACTATATCTAGCCTAAAACCCTAATACATCCAGCCCTCTTGGCTGTGATCCTTTGGAGATAGACTTCTCCGGCTTGGTAGGGATAGCTACCAAGCTAAAAGATTGGTTTGTGGTTACCTCAGCTAGACTCTTCCTCAGACTTGGAGATCTGAAGGATTGATAACATACTAGCGCCATTGTCGGGGAACAAAATATTCATTTTCCCTGGGTGTACAATAAAATTTAGATCTGATTGCTAATGGTGGATAGTGATTAGGCACATGAAGGCTGAAATCATCCACCTCGAAACTCCAAATCAGTTTTGAAATCAAATTCAGAGACTCCATTGGAGGATGAACCTTTCCAAAAAATATGAAAGGACAACATGGGAAGTTTCGGTATTAAACTTAGACTTTTATTCATGATATCATGTTTTTTATCATGAAATATCTCCTCTTTTCCTGAAAATTTCCAGAAAGTTTTCCTAGGTATATTATGTTTGAGAAAAGATCATGGACCTCTGTTGGATTCCTCTCCTTTGAAGGTTGTAAATACAAATTCCCCATATGCCTTTGATCTTGGTCTAGACCCTTTTTCTGAATCTTATGATGACCATATTCAAATTGATGAACCTCAAGAGTTCAAGATTGATCCTACAACTTTTGTACATACTCCTACACCTTGTAAAATTCTAGATAGATAAAAACCACTCATCTTACCTCCTATACTCCATGCTTTCCCTGAAATTCATTACCTATATCTGCCAAGGTTTGATGGTGAATGTGATAACATCACTCCTGAGATACATATGCATAATTTTGAGACTTTCCTCGACCTTTTTGAAGTTTATGAAGAGGATGTCAGTATTAGGTTGTTTTCTCTTTCTTTGCATGACAAATTCAAAAGTTGGCTCAAAAACCTACCAGCTGCAAGCATCTCAGATTTTCTGCAGTTTACCAAAGTTTTCCTTGACAAGTGGGTGGTCAAAGAAAACCCTTTCGTGATTCTAGAAGAGTATGACTAGCTAAAAATATGGCCAGGGGAGACAGTACAAAAATTTTCTGCCAGATTCAATCAAGTATATTATTCAATGCCTGCCAATATAATACCTCCTCCTGGCTTAGCTCTCTTACATTAACTGGATGCCTTTGATCTGGAAATGGAGTTTCAACTAAGAGAAAGGAACCTTGCAACACTTGAAGAGATGCAGAACAATGCAGTAGATGTAGAGGCTAATCTGCTGATCAGAAGGGAAAAGTTGAAGGAAGAAAAGAGGGAGAACATAGATTTAGAGCATTTGTCAGAGGTAAAGCTTGACATTTTGGTGAGTGCAATGAAGAAAATGATGGAAAAGATCACTGTGAGAGATGAATTTTCCATTCAAGATCACCATGACCCACTTATCCCAGAAGAAGAAAAGGTTGTTGGCCTTAAACACTTTCCTGCTAATCCCAGCTACCATAGATTAGAAAATGGATTTATAGATCAATCTGAGGAGAAACAATCTACTGATATAATGTGTATGTTTGATGAAATTAATTGTGATGATTTGCCAAAGTTTGATCAGTATGATGATGATTATGTTCTCCAAACAGAAGCTAATCTTGAAGACCAATCAGCAGTTGGTTTATGGGAGGAGGAAGTTCAGTTTCAGTAGCTCGAATACAGTGATCAACCAATGCATATCAACTATGGCAGTCAGGAGGAAAGTGCAGAAAATTTGGAAGTAAGTGAAGGATCTTTGCCTCTTTGTTTTACTTCATTTCAGTTCATTAAAGACAACTTTGATGTAATCAGAAATCAACAGTCATTAACTTTCGATCTTGATAATCAAAAGGATAATGAAATTCTTGATCAGAGCTCCTTACCCTTGTGTTTCTCCTCATTTGCAAAAATAAGAGAAAACTATAAGCAAGCAGATAAGTGAGTGGTCAACACTATAAATGATAAACCTTCTCTTGAAATGGTTGAGGAAATCCTTTACAACATACAATCCTCCTTAGCTCTAGATTTGCAGCCACCAAATTCCCTTGAATCCTAAATTGTAGTTGAAGGCTTGGAAGTTGAAACCTTTGATCAAATGATGCAATATGATTATGTACCATTCTGTTTTGAAGCCTTTTAGCCTTTAAAGGAAAATTTCATAATACTCTAAAACAAAGGATGAGCAACATGTAGAAAATCATGTAGCCTCATTTGACCCAATCGAAAATAGTTTGCAACAGTCTTTTCAAGTTTTTCATGACCCTATAGCTGATGTGTTGGATTATATTTGCAGTAAAAGTCCTTCTCCATTAGCTAACTCTGAGCCTGAAAAGAGTGTTGATATAAACTTGATCCGACAGCCGGTTTCTTTGTCATATTCAGCATGAGTCTCATCTGAAAGCTCATTCGAAGATTCTTGTTTTGTTGTTGATCATCAAGAAAAATTATTCATTCACGAGTTTCAGGATCCTTTTGTCAACTTGCTGCAGTCATCAAGGGAAGAAATCATGGGTATTGGGAAATTTTAAAATCAAGGTATGAAGACTATCTAGAGTAGAAAAGTAATGTATTATATGGTATGGAAATCAATATGTATTCCTGTGAAGATCCTTTTGCAGCATTTTTGAGGTCAGCTGAAGGGCTCATGCTTTGCAATTTTATCAAGATTCAATTTGATTTCAAGTTTTCATGGGATTTGCCTTGCAGTAGTTCTCTCTTCTTGCTCATAAGCAAGCACTTGCAGAGAATTCAAATTGTAGCCAGAATGCTTACATGGTTGCATTGGTTGTTCCATTTCACCTGATCAAGTGATGAATGGATTAGTTAGAGTAGTTTTTGTTAAATAAGCTCAATTTTAAGAATATTTTTTCAGTTTGTCACAAGTTAGTTTATGTCATTTGAGTTTGCAGCATTTAATCATGCAATTCAGTTTAAGGTTTTTTGACTGTATTGGTCCACATGGTTAGGCACTTGGTCTACAGTGTTCTTGACACCTCCAAGGATTTTCCATCCCGAATAAGGTTGATGTTAGAGTAAGTATTTGCATACTGCCATCAGTGATCAAAACTCCTCTTTTCATATCATATTAGGATCACATTCTGAAATTTTTTTCATTCCACATAGGTCCTCATTGATGGTAGCCCTAGTTAATTAAACCTCACTCTCCCTCAAAAATCAATACTTGTTGGCCCACCTTCATGTCTTACTGGGCATACATCAATCATAAAAGATCATTTCATCATGTCTTTATGTCAGTCAAGTCAACATGGAGTCTGGTCATTCAAGGTCCCATTAGGTCATTAGGGTTTCCAAGGTTCCAATAAAATTCCATTCCATTGCATAAGGCCAATAAGTAAAGGGTGATCAAATAACATCTCTTCACCATGTGAAGATTATTTGTAAAGAGAAATTCTTATTTCATCATGTAATTTTGAGTTCAAATGTAATATTTTTAATTCATTTTGTAATTTTATGTCATTTAAATGTAATAAGTACAAGATTCCCAAGTTATTAATGCAGTGTTCTGAACATTTTCAAACCTTCAGCATCATCCACATGTAAAGGTAAAAGTCATCTTGAAGATGGCATTGCGCGTTTGACAATCAACCCGGATTTTCATTGTTTCTCTCCAATTTGATTTTTACCTATGGAAAATTAGTATTTTACTAATGTAATTGATAAGGATGATGTAATTATTATGGTTTTATTGTCACCTAGGGTAAATAAATTAGGTAAATAGCCTCTATGACTTGTAATGAATCAATTTTCTTAAGTTAGGGATGAGTCACTTTGACCACCCTACACTCTAGCTATCAGTTCAGTCTTTGTTGCAACTGCTCCTCCTCTCATGGATTCAACCCCTAAGGCTAGTTTGAGTTGGTTTGAGGCCTATATCATATAATTTTTTAGTCATTCTATAGGTTGGACTCCATTGGATGTTGTACTAGTGTTTCAGACTTTGGCATGGAATATATTGGATGAGTTGCAACTATTTTGGTGGGATTCCCGTGTCATGGTATTTTTGTTAAACACACATGGGCAATAGAGGAATATGAAGGATAAAACATGAGAGTGCAATTTTTATTAACAAGAGATATACATTTATAGTACATTATGTGACCATTGTGTTCCACATCCCAAGGTTTGTTGGACTACTTTGTCTATTCGGCTTCCACACTAACCCATTGAGGATTAGGTGTCCAACATTCCCCCCCTTAATCTGAAGGGTTATGTATGAGTCCAAGAAGAGAGCTGTAATACAAAATGTGAAAACATGCATGGCATCACTAGGCTGAATGTGCTCTCTGAAATGTTGGTATAAAGGGCGGTGGTTTAAGGATGACCACCAACACTAGAACGCTTAGTGCAGTTCGCGGAACTCTTCCAAAACTGGTAAGAAGCTTAAGTCTTCTGCTAGAGGAAGTGCTCCTATTGTTTTGAATAGGGAAACCTTCAACCATGAAAGGGAGGTCTCACCTCACGTAAAAGGGAGAACTTCAACCTGAAAAGATAAGTCTCAACTTGTGATGGTTTAAGGATGACCAACAACTCTGGAATGCTTAATGCAATTCCTGGAACTCTTCCAAATTGGCAAGAAGTTGGAGTCTTCTGCTAGAGGAAGTGTTCCCAATTTTGTTCCTGGAATTCTTCCAAAACTGGCAAGAAGCTGAAGTCTTCTGCTAGAGGAAGTGTCCAAGATTACCAATTGAAGGCATGCTTAGGGGCATCTTTGTTTCTGGCTACAACTCTGAAACTGGTGTGGTAGGTTGTGGCTCAGGCTCGCTTGATGTGGCTTTGAAGCTTGTAGATGACCATCATTTCCCCCCCTGTCAGATACAAGGTGATATGATGGAGAAACCTCAACTGCAAGACTGTTCAATACTCTTGAACAAGTTCCGACATATGACTAAAATATCTTCTTGTCTGTTGATGCCCATTGCCAAGAAGTGATCCATCCAAGATGAATCTTTGTTCTTGTAGGATGTTTGTTTCTAAAGCTTCTGTTTGAAGAATGAGTGGTTTTATGAAAGTGCTTACATGGATGAAGATCAAAACAGTGATCTTTCAAATGGCCAACTCGGTCATAGTGTTAGCATTTCACAATCTGTTGTTGTTGTTGTTGCCGTGGAAGAGGGGCAGAATCTGGAACAATTGAAGCTGAACTGTCATGAGGAGCAAGTGAACTGTCATGAATGAATCCAGGACTCTAAAACTGAATGGGCTTGGAGTAGTCTGGAATATGAAAGGACAATTCCTTGTCATATCCAAGACCAGTTCTATGCTTGTTGTGGAAAAGCTATTCCCAAGGTCGGATGATGGGCTTGGGAGGTGTAGACTAAGTTTCTGCATCTGCATGTACAATTGCTGCTTTATGGGGTACTAAATCTGAATGAACTGTAACATTATTGTCTTGTTGTTTATGGGAGTCTGTTTCAATCTTCTGAACAGAAACAGGTTCAGAATGATGACTCCTCTATTTTAATTCTTCTTGCTGTAGCTGAGATTTGAGCTGCAAAAATTCAATTTTCTCTTGTGCATTTTGTAGACAGGCCTGAATGTCTGTGAGAGAAACTTTGTTGATTTTTAATGTATCATGATTAGTAGACAATATGAGAGTTTTGAGTAACTCTAATACTTCATTGATTCTCGCCATTTTTTTTTCTTCAATGTCAGATTTACACCTTAAAAACTGATCACAACTACTACTCAGTGCAGAAAAGTAATACCCACTCATAGTACACAACAATATCCTTTATAAATGTGCAGCAAATGAATCAAGGAATCAATGCATATATATATGTAGATAGAGACTATAATGAGTTTTAATGCCACAATTGGGGTAGCAGCAACTGCAAACTTGCTTGGATCCTTCAAATACTCCTTCACTTTCAAAGCAGAAATGATGGCTATAAAAACTTCAACAACTATGCAAATATTCTCTGATCTTGCCACTTTCTTATCTGTATTTATTATTTTTTATTAGGAAGCCTTTGCAACAAATTTCTCAAAAAATCTGACACTCATGAATATGAATAATCAGGATCCTGAATATGAATAATCATGATCCTGAATAAAGGAAAATGTAAGGCATTAAAAACAAATGACCGTTATCAATTTTTCACTTAAAAGCAGAGTAAATTTTGAAATGCCGACACTGGCTTTGTTTATTGTTCCCCTAGCAATGAATGTTCATAATTTTCAATGATGAACCCAAGCAAAGTTTGAATGAAACATGCTCATCAGTCAACATGACCACGCAACACCACATGATTGCACCAACACCGCTAAACCATGGTTCCGCCGCGCTTCGTTTTGGGATCTACAGACACCATGGTTTATTAACGCACCAAAGCAACACATGATACCACAATGCAGGATTGAACAGAGTCAGCCACCACTCACACCATTCGCTGTTAATATTTCTTGGTGTTAAGGATTTTGGTGGGAATTTTTGGATCCGCCGAAATGCTTCTTCTTCTGACAAAGAGCTAATAATGAATACTGATCATCCTTGCATGAATGACGAACATATTTTCTCCTAGCCTGATCAGAGTTACCTTCTCAGCGCACCAGATGGAGGCAGCATATACACTTGGAAGTCAACGTACATTCAATGTGGTTCACGAATCTTATACAAAATAATCTCAATGTCATCTCTCAAGATGAAACTTTGGCCAACAAGAAAACAAAACTTTGACACTTCAACACTTCTCTTGCTTGATGGAGCCTTCATAAAAATAAATCTCGACCTTCAGCAGCTACAGCGGCCGGAGGGTCAGTCGGTAACGAGTTCTCTGATCGATCCCATCTCAGCTTCTGCATGAATAATCACACCAGCGGCCTCTCAGACCGAGATGAATATAAATCTCAGGCACGGTTTGGAACAGGATAGTAATCTCGCTACGAACCCTAAACTGATTGATTCAAACTGGGTTTTAAAGAATGAGGATTTGAAAAATGCGGATCGGACGAATATCCTGAAGCAAGAACATTATACATTGGAATTTTCAGTTGTTACAAGTTCCCTGATAAACGAACAGGTGCATAAGCAACTGCAGTTGCAGGTTCCGGTTCAAGAATTTCAGAAGCTCCAGCTGGGGCAACCGCAGGACCCGATTGCCAGACCAATGGATGATATCGCAAATCTAAATATATCAGATATGTCTAGGAGGCTTGGACAGTTTTCTCTGTTGTCGGTAATCACTTTGATAAAGCCAAAGAGAGCCCTGGGGCGAAGGATGCTTGGACAAACTACGTCCGTGGTGAAAGGTATCAGTGAACATAGTCATGATGAATTTGTTTTCGCGGAGAAGTAGCCGCGGACGTTAGGTAAGACAAAGAATTTCATAATTGGAAAAGCTGCCAGAGGACAGTCCAACGTTCAACCGAATGCAGGCGGAGGAGGCGGTATAGGTCAAGCGTTAACTAAACTGCAACAGGTCAGGTGTATGAGAAAGAGCCTGGTTGAGTCGGTTGCCAAAGGCTGAAAGAAATTCAATAAAATGTGGAATTCCAGTGGGCATGCACAGAAACCCTGCTTGTAAAACTATTAAAGATGGGCAAGCATGTCAGATGTATGGCCGCGACAGCGTGTGCGTGGAGGGTCAATGGTGAATGGAACAGCAAGGTGGCTCTCCAGCTTCCCATTGATGAAGCCGAGTGAGAGGATGGTGGATGCGTTGCGTTTTGGAGCGTATGACCAGTGTGGAGAGAGCAACGTTATTGTACTCTGTTATACCATACAATGCCAACGGTGGTTCAGTAACACTGTCTACACTGTCTGACACACAAGTCAGATATTAAATCACCACTCAGTACAATGTAGCTAATAAAATGCAGTTTTCAACTAAAACAGCGAAGATGACCCCAGAAAAAAATCCAATAATAAATTTTCAAGTTGCAAGAGATTATGCATGGTAGGACATATTCCTGTCAAAGGATAGATTGCAGAGAAGATAGCAGAAGGGAGTTACAAGGGCATACTAGAATGCCAAAAATGGAGTTACAAAGGCAGGAATACTAAAATAGGACCTGCTCATAAAGACCATAAAACAAATGGCTCAAGGAAATTATGCAGGGCAGGAATACGCCTGCTTTGGTACCATGTTAAACACACATGGGCAACAGAGGAATCTGAAGGATAAAACATGAGAGTGCAATTTTTATTAACAAGAGATATACATTTATAGTACATTATGTGACCGTTGGGTTCCACATCCCAAGGTCTCTTGGACTACTTTGTCTATTCGGCTTCCACACTAACCCATTGAGGATTAGGTGTCCAACAATTTTGATATTATTTCCTCTTTAGTTACATATATGTGAATGTTTTGTACCTTTCATGATCTATTTCACTTTAAATATGTTTTATTTTCAAGGTGGGATAAGAAGAATTCATCTTCTATGCTCTATTTTGGGAAAATCATCATAATTTGTTTAATTTCTCCAGTCTAAAAAGAATTCATGATTTTCATGCTCTTTTTAACACCTCACTAGTCTAAGCCATCTCATCACTATACTACTAAGTGTTAAAGTAACTTTCCTACCTTGCCCCATCAGATGTCTACAATTTTGATTCTCTTTTGCCCTGACCTACTTCACTCTTTGACCTAATTCACTCGTCTAGTGACTACCAAAGGACACCGCTCACAAACAGATCACATATCAATACACCGGTATTATTGACATGGTTAAAACCCTCAAAGAGGGAAACAATCCACAGCCTAAGCCAATGTGGCCACTTCAGGAAATTTATTAATAAAAGAAAGAAAATTTACATAAGCTTCTATCATGAATGGTCACAATACAAATGACCCTCCATGCTCTTTAAATAGATATCATGGACCAATCGGGTGTTAAGCCACGAAAAAAGTGTCAGTAATACCAAGGAGAGAATGAACCGTCAGATCACTTCATGTCTAGAACATATTGTGACCGTCGGATTGTAAGTTACAAATATACATAGTAAAAAAACAAACTTTACCTAAATCTACACTAGACCAAGTTATACTTAACTATTCCCTATGTGTCAGAATAACTTAACATACCCCCTTAAGAACAAATTTGGATAGGATTGAAGGATGTACAAATATGACAAAATAGGAGAAGGAAGGAGGCATTATAGCCTATCCCCCCTTAGTGACAACTTCCTGAACTCCAACCATAAGTCAAAGTTTAGTAAACTTCACCTTTGTGAGAGCCTTTGTAAAGATGTCTACAACTTGATCATCGGTTGAACAATATTGCACTTCAAGAACATGGTCATGAATGAGGTTTTTGATGAATTGCATGTATAGTTCAATGTGCTTGTTGCGCTTATGTTGGACTGGATCTTTGCATAGTTGAATGGAACTTTGATTATCACACCAAAGTGTAGCCAGATGCAGCTGTTGAAATCCAAACTCTGATAGGATCTGACGAAGCCACAACGATTCCTTACTAGCTTCTATGGCACCATGATACTTTGCTTCTACTGAAGAAAGAGAAATGGAACTTTTTTTCTTGCAAGCCCATGTAATATGTCCAAAACCAAGAGTGAACACATAACTTGCAGTAGACTTCTGATCACCAGGGTCACCAACCCAATCAAAATTAGTGAAACCAACCAATAGAGGAGATGCTTCTGCATTGTAATGAATCCCAAATTGAAATGTACCTTGAACATAATGAAGTATTCATTTAGCTACTTTCCAATGACTTTCATGTGGGTTTTTCATAAACTGAGCAATAAGGCCAACAACAAAGGAAAGGTCATGACGGGTATGGGTCAGATACAAAATTTTTCCTACAAGCTGACAGTATAAGGTAGCATCAACTTCAAGAGAAGTACAAGTGACTGAAAGGGAGAAGGGGTTGGCTTACATTCTTCCATGTGAAAGTGGCGTAGAAGATCACAGGCATACTTGGACTAGTAAAGAGAAATACCTTCCTTGGATTGCAAGACTTGAAGACCAAGAAAATAATGCAAGTGTCCTAAGTATGTCATTTCAAACTTCTTTTTAACGCTGGACTTCACATGGTTTATAAGGTTGGGATCACTACCAGTAAGGATAAGATCATCGACATAAAGAACAAGAATGATAAGAGACTTACCCACTTTCTTGGTGTAGACAATATTGTCAGAATGACACCTAGAAAAGCCAATATCTAAAAGAAAGCTATCCATTTTGGCATACCAAGCTCGAGGGGCTTGCTTGAGACCATAAAGGGATTTCTTAAGCTGACATACAAGGCTAGAGTTTGTTTGTATTTAGCCAATAGGTTGTTCCATATAGATTTCTTCATGCAAGTCCCCATGCAAGAAGGCAGATTTAACATCCATTTGATGGACTTCCCATTTGGAAGAGGCAGCAAGGGAAAGAACAAGGTGGATAGAGTTAATTTTTGCAATAGGGGAGAAGGTTTCAGTATAGTCAATGCCTTCAACTTGTGAAAAACCCTTAGCAACAAGATGAGATTTATATTTATCAACTTTTCCATCTAGTCCATACTTTGTTTTGTAATCCCGTTTGCATCTAACAAGTTTTCATCCCTTTGGAAGAGGAACAAGATCCCATGTATCATTTGCCAATAATGAACGATATTCTTCATTCATACCTGCATCCCGATCTGGATGGATTGAAGCTTCTGCAAAGGTGTTAGGATCATGTTTCGATGAAGCTTGATCCAGTAAAGAAGAGGCTCTATCGAATTGAGAACGTGTACGTTGCTGATTTGTAGGATCACCTACAAGAGCACCTGCTACATCCCAAGTATCACAGACCCATTTTGGAAGCTGAGGAGCTGAAGGACGTTCTTGAGAAGGTGGGGGAGGATTTTCATCCTCGTTGTCATCATTTGAAGAAGAAATATTTTCAGAAGTAGAAGGGATAGAGAGAGGTGCTACATTTTCCGAACTAGGCTCGTAGGAAAATATATTTTCATCAAAATTTACATGTCTTCCAATGATAACATTTTTGGACTTAAGTGGAATAAGTCTATATCCTTTAACATCTTCAGAATATCCAATAAAAATACATTTTTCACTCTTAGGTTCTAAAGCTTTATGTTTCTCATATGGAATATGGGCCCTTGCTTCACTTCCAAAAATACGAAAGTGACTTACATCTGGTTTAATTGAGATGCATGCTTCTTTTGGAGTGATATTCTTTAAAACCTTAGTAGGAGTGCAATTTACTATGTAATTTGCATAGTTAATTGCTTCTGCCAAAAAATTAAGACCAAGTCCTTTAGATTGAAGCATAAAATTAGCTATTTCCTTTAAGGTGTGATTCTTCCTTTTAGCTACACCATTTTTTTCTGGAGTATATGGAAAAATATGTTGCATTTGAATTCCATGCTCAGTGCAAAAGTTGATGAATTTTTTGTTAACATATTCTCCGCCATTATCTGATCTTAGCTTAAGAATTTGATGTCCAGATTGTTTCTCAACAAAGGCATTAAAGGCCAAGAACATGTTGAAGACTTCACTCTTGTTTTTTAAGAAGTATACCCAAGTGCGTTTGGAGAAATCATCGATGACAGTTAAGAAATACTTGTAGCCAGAGAATGAAACAACTGGAAGTGGACCACATAAATCATTATGCAGAAGTTGTAAAGGGGTTTAGGTGTGCAAAGAGGCACATTTTTCAAAACTATCCCAATGATGTTTTCCAAGTACACTTCCGGAACAAACACCATCTCTGCAAGATACCATAGGAAGACCTGTCACCATATTTTATTTACATATATTTCAAAGGGAGCATTAGTTAAGTGACCAAATCACTCTTGCCAAAGTTTGCTCACTTCATCATTATGAACAACAAAAACCGAGGGAAGTGTTAATGACCCAAAGTTGTTAAATTTATACAACCTTGTAGAATCATCAACAATTCCAGCAGTTAAAATCTGTCTAAGATTTCTTAGGTCCTTAATTACAACATTGTGAGGTGAAAATTCAACGACTTTACCTTCACCTGAATGAGTTATCTGATATACAAATATAAGGTTGAAGGATAAGGTTGGAACACATAATACATAATTAAATTGACCATTGTCTAGATGAATAGTTCCAGTCCCTAAAACACTAAGAGATCTATCATCACCAACATATATATTTTTGGTGTTACAATCATTTAAAAAAAGAAAACATGGCTTTGTTTTTGTCCATGTGATAAGAAGCTCTAGAATCAATGAGCCACTCACGAGAATGAGAAGAAGAAGATACATTAAGTGCATAACCAGACCGAGATGCTTGACAACCACATGCAGAAAGTGTTATTCCTGAAGATGAAGTTGAAGTTGAAGAATGATCCAAATGGATGTTATGTTTCTTCATTGTTGCTTCCAAGGCTTCCATCTTCTTAAAGCATTTGGATTCTAAGTGGTCATCTCGATTGCAAAAGTGATAATGTCTATCAATATTCTTCCCTTTGTTTTTATTTTCCTCATCGTTTTGTTGAAATGATTTTTCATTTTGAGACTGGGATTGCTTAGGACCCTTGTTTGGTTTAGGACCATTCTTTTTAGGATACTGCTTTTTAGGATTCTTTGAATTTGGTTGATGTTGGGCGGCTAACACTTTCTTAGAAGAGTTTCCAAGATTAAGAAGACAAATATGTATGAGCTTTTCTTGTTCTCTTAATAAAGAATCACAAAAGACATCAAAAGAGGGGGACTTGTAGTCTTGTCCTTGAGAAATGAAGGCTTCTCTAGTGGAATGGAAGGTGGAAACAAACATAGAGTATGTCGGTCCCAACTTAGTAAGAATGGAATAGATAAGGCTACCATCTTCTTTCTTAACCTTAACACCTTCCAAGAAAAGTCTAAGTGTCTTGAACTTGGACAAAAAATATTCAATGGAAGAAAATTTATTTGGGTCCAATGTAAGCAACTCATTCTCGAGTTGATGGGCTCTAATTTCATTTTTAGTTCCAAAAACTTTAGTGAGTTGTTTCATTGCTTCATTAGGGGTATCAAGTTCTACGATATGGAATCTAAGGTCTGGAGGAATAGAAATCCCTATCAATTCATGTGCTTGATCTTGCCTATTTTCCCATTTGACTCCTTTATCTTCATCTTTAGGTTTACTTTCTTGGCCTGAGGCTATTCTGTAAAGACCTTTACTTCTAAGTAAATCCACAATGTAGGACCACCATTGGAAGTAGTTGGTGCTGTCAAGAATAACGTGGCATGGGCTTTCCATTTGAATAGAAAATGAAGCTGTAGATACTAAAACTAAGTGTTCCAATTGAAATATCTTGAAAAATTAGGCTGATTTAAAAAAATAGCTTTGAAAACGGCTTCCGGATGAAGAAGTTATGATTTTTTGAAGAAAAGTTGTTGAAGATGCCAACGAAGTGCATGAATGTGCGGAAATGAATGATAATGTTATATTTAAAAAAAATCCCCCATTTTCCAAACTTAATCTAATTAGCTTACTAAAAAAAAAATTATGTGACCCACTTTTATAAATAAGTGAAAGTCACTTTTACATTGGTACTTTATGAGCTACCCATTAAATTGTAACTTAAATAAAAGATAAAGAGACTTTATAATTATAAGTGACTCACTTTTTATAATGGGTGAGAACGCTTTTACATAAAGTAACTTTAAAACATAAGTTACATGTGTTTTTTGAAAATGTAACTCAACAAAAAGAAAGACTTGAACCCAAGACCTATATTCTCATAAAGTAACTTTGGACCAAGTGAGCTATTTTAATAGGTTAGTAATTTTTGGAAAAGAAGAAGGGGGTTTTTTTTAGTCACTGAAGCTTTGGGGTGCGTGCTTACTTGAAAAATCTCTTTTTGCCCAAAAAACAAAAAACCACACAACCCAACACAGACATGCAAAAAAAAAACCAAACCTTACGGCTTGAAGTTAGCTTTCACCATAAACTATATATTTTTCTTAATGTTTCTGATTTTCCAAGATCACACTAAAAATTCTTCCTTTCTGTTTTTTATTTTCCCAGATCACACAGAGTCGCAGGGAAAATAGCATACACAGAAATGAAAGGTATAGATCTGGTAATAAAAAATAGAGAGCTAAATAAACTGAAATAAATAGAGAGATGAATAACTAAAATTGCAAATAAAGACTGTATACCTGTAGATATTAAAAATGACGTAGCTATGGCTACCAAAAACCTTTTCACGTGAAACGAAAGGGGTTCCTCACTGGAACAGATGCTCATTACACAATAGAGTAGTCCTATTGGCCTGAAAATAGTTAGAAACAATAGATCTAGGAAATGAAATTCGGTTGCAGTTATATCGGCTTCGGATTTGGATCACCAATGGATGCCACTCTCAAATAGCTCTGATATCATGTAGGAATTTACAGGGTAAGTTTCTCAAATAGAACACCAAAGGACATCGATCACAAATAGATCACAGATCAATACACTAATATTCCTGATGTGGTTAAAACCCTTAAAGAGGGAAATAGTCCATAGCCTGAGCCAGCATGACCACTTCAGGCAATTTATTAATAAAGGAAATTTTTTTTACATAACCTTCTCTCATTAATGGTCTCGTTGCAAGTGACCCTCCATGCTCTTTAAATAGAGATCCTGGACCAATCAGGTGTTAAGCCACAGATCAAGTGTTGGTAATACCAAGGAGAGAATGAACCGTTGGATCACTTCATGTCTAGAACATATCATGACCATCGGATTGTAAGTTACAAATGTACATAGTAAAGAAACACACTTTACCTAACTCTACACTAGACCACGTTATACTTAACTATTTCTTATGTGTTGGGATATCCTAACAACCCAATCAAATCAAACAAACCCTGAGCTACTATATCTAGCCTAAAACCCTAATCCATCAAGCCCTCTTGGCTGTGATCCTTTGGAGAGAACCCTCTCTAGCTTGGGAGGTGTTATAGACATTTTTGTGCCCTACAACCTCAAGCATGAAATGTCCATAAACCAAGGGCTCCTAAGTCCCTAAAAGTGTTGTTCTAACCACTAAAGGAATAAGGTCAACAGATTACAACTTCTCCCAGAAGTTCTCCATGAAAAACTACTCAAAATTGGTCAAAACAAGATCATTGCAGCTACTCCACTGGATAGGTGCGTTGCATCTCACCCAAATGCAATGTGAGGGTGCATTGCATTTCAAAAATCCCTTCTGTGGGGTGCAATGGGCGAGAAATGACAAATGGCAGTGTCATTCCGCGAGGTGGAGAGGCAATGGAAGCTTCCAGAATCTTCTCCTGTGACACTTGCCTCACTAAATTCGACCAAGGATGAGTAAGAGGCCCTCAGTCTCCAAGTGGAAGCAAGAACTGACAGAGAGAAGACACTAATCAAATCACAAGCTGACTCATCCCCCTTACAGATATCTATATATGGATCCCTCATCCCAGAGATCCAAAGGCTGGAATTTTGCATATTATAAGGAATTGTTGTTGGTTTCTAGAGACAAACATCAGATTGTTGGGTGATCAATGCTTTGTTTGAGGTGAAGAGGGGCTTCTTTGCTGGGAGGTTGATGCTGGGTCGGAACAACTGGTTGTAACTCCTCCTGGATCTTTTCTTGTTTATCAATAAAAGCTATTTGAGTTTTCCTCCATGCTTTTGTATCATTGATGCTTGTTACATTTGTATGGTCAATTTAAATCTGATCCTAAGTTGTTTATGAATATAGATCCATGTCTTTGTATAGTGCTATGCTTCTATGATCTTATAGGTACTTTGTGAAGCTGGGCGTGCAAGGGAGCAGGTAGCTGGGGACTATCAAAGAAGAGAGGGATCGAATCAAAGGATTAGCGCAAGACAGAGGTTGGTCTTTCTATTCCTCTCTATCTATAGTTCATAAAGGAAAAACATAAGTAGCTTTTATCTGTTTGTTTCTAAGGAAGCTGTCACACCTTAGTGGGATAGAGCAGTTCTAAATAAACGCTTTTCCAAGTAACAAAATGGCGACTCCGCTGGGGAGCTAATTAGTTTGTTTGTTTATCATTCTTTGTTGTTTGTTTCATAAACTTACAAGTAGCATTCGAGCTACATTTGCCATAACAAATGCAAAGTAGATAACTGCTGCTTCAATCCATTCACTGGATCTGTTTATGGTTTAAACAACTGATTCACAAACTATCTAATTGCCCTTGTGATAGCTCTTAGATCCTCCTTAGACCTACCCCTGATTGTTGCATTACTGATTGCTTATTACTCGGCCAAAAACCAAGAACTGAACTGCAAACTGTGACCCGGAACCTGAACAGAGTCTCGTTTCTGGCCCAGCGCAGGTACTGTTCAGAGTTTCTGAATTTCAGCGCACTTCCCGAAGGGACAATCTGCGCTCCATTTCAGATTCCCTGTGTTACAGGTGCGCTGATCAGACTAGCTCTGTGCAGTTGTGGCTTATGTGGATCATTCTTTCCAGTTCTATCCCTGAATTTTGCTGCCTGTGATTAGTATATGTCTACTTGAAACTCCTTTTCCTTGCTGTTATTCCGCCTCCTTTGTACAAAAGAACTGTAGATGTTTTTGTGTGTTTGTTGAGTCATTTACAATTTTCCTTTGCAAAAGTAGCATAGTCGTACTGTCGTCCTTTGATTTGAATTTGTCGCAAGTGTCGATTTCAATCATAGGAGAAAGTTTGATTGCTGTTGATGGTTGATTATCCTGTTACTATTGTGTCAAAAACAAGTATTCATTTCAAAATCGTAAGGTGTCGTAATCATCTCTATTTTTTATTTCGAAAAGAAGCTTGTTTATGTTTGTCACTTGAAAAGAAATTCAGATTTGTACATCAACTTTCTTTTTAGCATCCATATACTAAGAAAGTCGAAAAACAAATACATGCATGTGCATTTGCATATAGACAGTTTGTTTGGCTTGATTTAGGAAAGTGCATTTACAGTGTGCTCTTTGCTCTTTGTGAAAGATTATGTATTTCTTTTCCCTAGTAGCTAGGATTTTCATTGCACAAAAGAGATAAAACGTTTGTTTATCATCTTTAGATTGCATTTTAGGAATTACATCTACATCTCGTGGTGAACCCAAAAGGAAAACTTCATAAACAAGATCAACTTAAAATAAATTCAATGAATCTAACAACGCTTTGGAACTTAACACACAACATTTAGAGGTCTAGGCTAGAGACGTATTTCGGAATCGTAAAGCCTGGTAACTGTTGTTCTCACTGATGGTTGGGTGATTCCTCCACTTTGAGACGATAAGTGCTAGTACGGACTTGTGCTCCCACGTACCGTCAAGTATATTTTGGGAGACCCCTATAGGCTTAAAACCTTTATCCATAGGAAGTCGTGTCTGCCGCCCTATCGATCGAAATGCACTGAACACAGCATTCGGGAAGATTGACTGCCCTACCGTAAAAAGTATTCTACAGTTTTGCGATTGGTTTGGTACTCCCTCTACCTAGACTTCCATAGTAGTCCCTTTCGTTCCTTTTCAGACTCCTTAACGGAAAAGGTCCATCTGAGCACTTGTCACTCCAGGCTCATTAAAAATCGAAGGAGACTAGAGTCATCTTTTATTTTTTCTCGACTCTTAAAAACTAAAAAAACAAGTTGTGTCAAAGCGTCTAAAATTCATTTAATTCGGAAACATACTTCCCCTTTATTTTAGTTGATCAAGTAATCCGCAATCATGGAAGAAAGTCAATTGAAACCCCGTCGTTTGCGGAGGCTTACGAGTCAACCGTCTTTGTCTCCAGAATTGAAGCTAGTACGGACAAAGCAAACTCGTTTAATCGGTTCCAAATCTCCTATTAAAGTTAGAACAAGTGTTCCAACGACATCCGAGACTCCGGTTACTCCAAACATTTCTGGAATCCCTGCCTCTACAGAAGAAGTTCAGCAGCCAGAGAAGGACAGTGATACTGATCCTAGTCTGAGAGTAAACACTTGTGTTACCGAACTAGTTCCATCTACAACCGGTTCGGAAAGTCTTGCTCTTCAAACATTTGTCGCTGCCGATTCCATACCTTCTTCGGCACCAGAAATATTCTACGGACCTGACGGTATTCCCCTTCCACCTGGTATGATTGCCATAGAAGAAATTGTAGAAGATCCTCCAACAAGTACTCCATCGCAATTTGGAGTCAGGATAACTCTATATCCTTCTTCATCAGAAGTTAGTCTACCACTAGCGGAAGCTTCTGTAGAATCGCTAGGTAATCTTTTGGATAGGCTACAAATGTCTGAACAACCGTCAACATCTAGGACTGTGTCGTCTGACACAGCGATGACAGAATTCCCTGCTATCACTCCGACAATGTTCGCCGGTATACCATCTGTCCCGACTAGCTCTCAATCGCTAGAAGGAGCCCACTCAGGGGCTACTTCGACAGTATGGTCTGTTCCTGTTTGTTCATCCGGAATAATATCCGGAAACTCTTATGTTGAGTCTCAACAGATTGATCCATTTGGAAGTCAATTTGGGCAGTCCGGCCCCCAAGGGCAAACCATTGCCTTGAGTTCTGGATTACCACCGTATGGGGGACAGTATACCCTTTCATTATCCCCTCCGGGAGGATATCCATACGGGAGTTCTCAACAACATTCAGGTTATACTGGAATTACCTCAAGCGGTTGGGTACCAATACTACCTCAACAACCAAGAGTTGTATATTCGATGCAACAATGCTTACCTATGTCAAACATACCGACTACGCCATCTATTGTGACGGTGTCACAAGTTCAAGCGCTGCCTGTTGTATGCCAACCTCTGGTTTCTCAGGTTGTAATGCAACAGCCCCTTGACCCTGCGACTCAACCATAATCGCTGATTGGTGGAATGACACAGGTTCAGACGGGTACAATTACCCCTCATCTTGGTCAAACTGTTAGTATCGGTCAACAACACATGGCTTCACAACCATGGCTAGTAAAATACCAACAACCGCAATTCCAACAAGTATACCAAGGTTCTGAGCAACAAATCTTTGCTAATAGTGGGCAGCCGTACATTCAAAACGTTTAAAATCAACCATTTTACAATGGTCATGCCCACCAACCTTACCAAACATACCAGCATCAAATGCATTATGTCAGTATGCAAAGACCAACTGCTCAGGCAATCCCATCTTATCCAGGGTATGCTTCACCTAACCTGAACCAACAGTTACCCTTTGTGGCAACTTTAGAGTTACCTGATTTAAATCGGTTAACAAACGATCCAATCGCTTACGCCCCTTGGTGGCCAGCAATTCCGCATAAACTTCCATCAGATATTCCTAAATTTAATGGAAATCCGGGTGAAGATCCATCGAATCATGTGATGACCTTTCATCTATGGTGTTCATCAAACACCTTAAATGATGATTCGATAAGACTTTGCCTCTTTCAGAGGACGTTAATAGGTCCGGCCGCAAAATGGTACATCGAATTATCTAGAGCTTCGTTCGACAGCTTCAGTACCTTAGCCACAACCTTTTTAACCCATTTTCAGTTACCAATAAGGTACGAAACGGGAACAAAACTTCTTACCAATTTCAAACAGACAACGGGCACTCACATATCTGATCATATACATGAGTGGCTACGTCGTCGTAGAATGGTAAAAACGTATGTCCCCGATTAGCTATTAGCTGAATGGTTTATCAAGTCATTACTGCCTTCCATCACGGAAGATGTGGCAAAGGGGGGAGTCGTAACAGAAGAGAAAGTTATCGCTCGTGCGCAATATCTGGACTTGATTTACACTCAGTTCGGCATGCTCTACGATAAAATACCTGACGCCCCTAGACCGAAATTCTCCATTCCTCCTCCTCCTAAATTAAACAATGACTCTCATGCCGATGATGGCGTGATTGGCACAACAGACACGAAATCGACAAAGGCTACATCCAAAAAGGCCCGTAAGATTTCAGGTCAAAATGCAAAAGATGAACTTCTTTCTTCGGAAGTAAATGCTGTATCGACAGATAAAGGCAAAGAAACCAAACAACTAGGGAGCAAGAAGAAAGGAAAAGGGAAGAAGAAGAAACAAGAGGAATCATCACCTGAAAAATCTTCTTCAAACTCTCCTGGAGATAGGAAACCAAAAAATCCATGCTTGATATGCGATGAGGATCATTGGACCGCAAGTTGTCCACAAAGAGCTGAGGTTAAAAAATTCTTCAAGAATTCAAAAACCTCCGCAGTGTTAACTGATCCATTGCCAAATCCAGGAACAAATATGGTTGAAAGTGGAAATGCTTCCCCGTCTCAAGTGCTAATGTTGTCGGTTTCAAAAAGCAAAATGATGCTTTGATATCGACAAGGAACAAAGATTATGGGAATCCACAGCTGTCGAAAAACAAGGATAAAGATCAACCTAGTAGTTCGACAACAACTTCGATAGAAGTTGCGCCACCTACCATTCCTGAATTGACGATAAAACCGCCAAAGGGAGTAGTACACAAGTCGACATTTAATCCCCACGCTAGAGCGACACAACATTATAATATAGTGGAAGATTTGGCCCAATCGCCATCCGCTATGTCGACTCTTGAAGTACTACAGAATTGCCCATCCCAAAGGCAGGCTTTATTATCAGCCATTGGTGGGATAGACCCAAAGGATTCCAATCTTGTATCCTTCGATCATAAAGGATATGATCCTCAATTACTAGCTCAACTAGCTTTCCTTGTTCAAGTGAAAGCCCTCAACAAAACTGTTCATCGAACAATTATTGATGAGGGGGCATCTACATGCATTATGTCGATGAGTTGCTGGAAAAATTTAGGATCTCCAACCTTGTCGCGATCTTCGACGACATTAAAAGCATTCGACGGAAGGACATATACCCCATATGGTATTCTAAGTAACTTGAAAATTGAACTAGGAGGGAAAACGGTAGAAATAGATGTTGAAGTAATCGATGGAAATCTTGATTACAACATCCTACTAGGAAGGCCATGGATACATGCTATGGCGGCTGTTGTGTCGACCTATTTTAGGAAGATTGCATTTCCCTTTCAAGGAGGGATTACAATAGTCGATCAAAAAAACTTCCTCCCAAATGGTTCTCAAGTTACAGGAAGCATTCCCATGATCCATGGAAGCCCTCATTTGCTTCAAAATATCAGAGTAGGCCTATTAAAAGATCCTATACTAATGGGAACTTTCACCCTTCCACCTCCAATCAACCTAGCAGAAGTGGCGTCGATAGGAACCTGCTACATGATATCTTCTAAAAAGATCTCGGAAAACGATATCGAAATGGATCATGCAATGGTTTTTCCCCCAAGCCCAACGGAAATATTGTAGCAATCAATGTTCCTAGCATGGGAGGCAAACCCAAATCAACGCTCATCAAGCGTTTGGATAGATAGGTCTAAAGAATATGGTACCCCTTCAGATCCTTGGTCGCAAGTGCATGTCACTGACGAAGGAATTGTCCAATCAATGGTAATTGAAGTAGCACCATGGAATGATTCCCACCATCGTTCCCTTCTTCCGGAATGTGGAGAAGATACTCAAGATGACCTTTATCATCCTTCAGTTTTTGATTTTCTATCAAATACTGTAAACACGGTGGATTTCGAGCGAAACTTGTCCAATATTGAAGAGACTATCTCCATAAATATCTCGACCAAAACAGATGTTGTAGAGAATATTTATGTCGGTAAATGTTGTTCTCCTTCAGAACTAGAGATATATAACACTCTTTTTCGCGAATTCAGAGATGTCTTTGCTTGGTCATATGATGAAATGCCGGGCATTGACTCGAGTATCGTTGAACATGAAATTAAGATGTATCCAGATGTCAAACTAGTACGACAACGACTACGGCAGGTGCACACTAAGAAAGCCGCTGCCATTAAGGTAGAAGTTGAAAAACTTCTCCATGCTGGTTTCATCTACCCGGTTCCTCTAACCGATTGGGTATCGAATATTGTCCCTGTTATGAAAAAACAAGGAACAATTTGAGTGTGCGTCGATTACAGGGATGTAAATCAAGCTTGTCCAAAAGACAACTACCCTACACCCTTCATTGACCAGATAATTGATGAATGTGCTGGATGTGAAATATTTTCATTCATGGATGGATTCTCCGGGTATAATCAAATAAATATCCACCCACAGGACCAGTCAAAGACTGCATTTATTTGTCCGTGGGGCACATTCACATATCGAAAATTACCCTTTGGTTTAAAGAACACAGGGGCGACATTTCAGAGGGCAATGAATTATGCCTTCCATGACATCAAAAACATCATTCAACCATACCTCGACGACCTTCCTGCTCATTCGCGAAAGCGGACTGATCACCCGCAGCTTTAAGAGCGATATTTCTACGTTGCCGACACTACAAGATACGACTCAATCCACAAAAATGTGTATTTTGCGTTAGTTCTGGTCGTTTACTTGGCTTTGTAGTCTCAAAGGACAGGATTCGTCTCAACCCATGTAAGGTCCAAGCAATCATAAATTTTCCTCCACCTTCGAATTTGCTTCAGATTCAGAAACTCCAAGGGAAAGCAAACTTTCTAAGGAGGTTCATTCCAAATTACACCGAACTTGCTAAAGGTTATACATGTCTTTTGAAAAAAGAATTACCCTTTGTCTGGGATCAGGTTGCGTAAGCTTCCTTTGATGCTTTAAAAGATTCCCTAATGAAATCATCATTAATGTACGCTCCTAATTATCAAAAAGATTTTAACCTGTATTTGGCTGCAGCGGATATGACCATCGCAATGGTTTTAGTTCAAGAAGTTGATGGAATTGAAAATCCTATATATTATTTAAGTAAAAACTTAAATGATACAGAAAGCAAATATTCTTACGTTGAAAAGCTAGCACTCGCAGCTGTTCAAGCGATACAGAGATTTCGACACTATGTCCTCTTTCGGAAAACTACCATTATGTCAGTTTGCAACCCCATGACTTATATATTGTCGCGACAGTTGCTGGGGAGAAAATATTCAAAATGGATAGCAATCCTACAAGAGTTTGATCTGGAATTTGTAAAATCCAAGTCAAAGAAAGCTCTAGTTTTCGCAGAATTATTGTGCGATCTCCCATCGTCATCCAACGATGACACATCCGAAGAAACAATCGCGGATGAAAGTTTGTTTCTGATATCTGCAAGCAATGAGTGGTATGGGGATATAATCATTTATCTCCAAATCCAAAAATACAGGCCAAACACCTCCCACTCTGAACAAAAATGTATTCGATACCAAGCAAAAGACTACATAATCGTCGGTGATACACTTTACCGTCGTGGTATCGATACAGTTCTGAGAAGGTGCCTCACCCATGAGGAGGCCGAAAAAGTCTTGAATGATTTTCATTCAGGCGCGTGTGGGGGGCATCAATCTGTATATGCTACAGCGCAAAAAAATCTTACGAGCAGGATACTTCTGGCCAACAATGTTCAAAGATTGCATAACCGCAGTCAGAAGTTGCCATGCTTGTCAAATTTTCGATAGCAAAACTAGAAGACCACTCGCACCTCTGCAACCAATAGTTGTTGTTGGGCCATTCACCAAATGGGGCATCGATTTCATGACATGTAACCCCACTTCGACCGGGGGGCATGGGTACATCATAGTCGCAGTTGACTATTTTACGAAATGGGCCGAGGCGATGCCTACATTACATAATACTGGTGAAACAACTGCCCTCTTCTTTTTCAATCATGTAGTCGCCAAATTCGGCGTGCCACAAGCTATAGTCACAGATCATGGATCGCATTTTCGCAATCACATGATGGTCGAATTAGCTGCCAAACTAAGGTTGTCTCACGATAGCTCTACTCCATATTATCCGCAAGCCAACGGACAAGTTGAAGCAATCAACAAGGTCCTCAAACGCATGCTGCAAAGGATGATTGGAGTTCACAAAAGAACATGGCACCTAATCCTGTACTCAGCTTTGTGGGCTTACCGAACATCAGTAAGGAATGCAACCGGGTTCACACCTTTCCAACTGGTATATGGCCTAGAAGCAGTCTTACCAATCCAGTGGGAAATCTCGTCTCTCAAACTCGCAATTGATCTCCTCCCCGGAACTTCAGAAGAAGAAGCTCGTTTCTTGGAATTAATCCAATTGGATGAAACCCGTCGTGATGCCACTTTGGCTAACGAAGCCCATAAGAAATGAGTCAAGGCGCAGTTCCACAAAAATGTCAAACCCCGTGTCTTCTCAGAAGGTGACTTGGTCTTGCTTTACGACCAAGAATCCGATAAATTGGGAGCAGGTAAATTTAATTCTTTATGGATGGGCCCCTATATTGTTAAACGATTGTTAGCAAAAGGAGCCTATGAGTTAATGGATTATGATAGAATTCCACTGGCGCAACCTCGTAATGGGTTGTACCTCAAGCGTTACTATGCGTAATGGTAACCTGTGTGCTTTTGTTATGTTTTTGTTTTCGCTAAAGTGTTTATTTTGGTCAAGTAATCCACTTTTTACATTTGTTGCAGATGTCAAACCTATTGGAGTCATGTGTTGGATATGCTGACGGAGCGAGTCGTAGTTCGCGGAACCTATCTTCCGCAGCCTGGGCTATTTTTGATCCAAGCGGTGAGTTAGTAAGTTTCAGAGGGGTATGTATTGGTCAATCAACAAATAACATCGTTGAATATAGCGCGTTGATAGAACTTCTCTCTGATGCCATCACACATGGTATACGCCGACTAATTGTCAGGCTAGACTCACAGCTCGTAATACTACAACTCAATGGTATATATTCCGTCCGAAACCCAACTATTTATCGCATGTTCCTAAGGGTTAAGATTTTGGAAAGACAATTTGATTTTATTCAATATCAACATATTTCCAGAAACTTAAACACATTAACTGACTCATTAGCAAATTATGTGTTAGATAGACATTTGCGACATTTATAAAAAGAAACATACTATCAATGTTTGCATTTGGATCATGTAACTTAACCAAAGTAAAACTCCGAAAATCAAAAATATATATAACTGTTTATGGTTTACACATAATGTTCTGTAACCAAGACAAAATCGGTCAAATGACCCAAAAACTCAAAATGCTAGGGGGCACCCTAGTCTAATGATGCTCGTGATAGCAATTCACAGCCTGTGCGATCATGCGTAAGAGACGAGTCCATCGTCTGGGCACACCAGTAGTATGCCGTTGTAACTTCAAAGGTAGCTCGTCAATCCTCACATCTGGAATACCAAGAGTGAGGCCCTCAACCTTCTCCTGTAATGCTGTGAGAGTCTCGGCCACGTCGAGGTCGCGAAGGATAGCCCTTCCGACGGCCTCTCCTGCTGGGGCAGCAGCCGATACTCTCATGCGAACTACTGGAAGAACAGGACCATCATCTGCATGTACACTCAAGTTTGATTAAATTCTTGATAGAATAAAGCATAAGGACATTATAAACAAAAAACGATAAACAGGGATATGGTCAAAGATTTTACCAATGGCGCCCCACTGCTCGCCATATGGCAGTACTAAATCTGGATCACCCCGAAAGTCCATGCCAGCGTATGGATACTCAGAATAAACCATCTCCTGACGATCAAACCACCTGAAGAAGGTATTAGAAAATGAAATCTGAGACTGGCCAGCATGCCTAGACATATGGTCAACCCATCTCTGCATACGTGGTTCAGTAGGAGAAGGTAAATCGAGTGCAATGTACTGCGGCTGCATCAGTGGCATCTTCTCCAAGGCAAAGGTGGTCAAAATAGAACCATACCCAAAGTTATTCAACCTCCCGCTCTTTATCTTGGTCAACTGTTCTTTCATCACAAGAAGTACTGCGTCGCACCAATTGAACACCTTCGGTTGGAGGCATTCCAAGGCATGCTGCATGTAAGATCTGTTGGCTACATGAAGGGCCGCACCACCGGCCATCCTACCAAAAGTAAACAGAATAGTCCTGAGGGACCTGTCAGTGAAATCATGGATGATGATATTGCCTTCTTTACTTGGTTGAGATCCTTCTATGCAGTACCGGCGGACATAATCTCTCACAGAGTCGCCTCCCCGGGCCGAACCTGACAAAGAGATGGGGGCACCCCGCCTCGACAAGCCAGTCAAGAAATAGATGTCTACTACAGTCAAGGGGATAGATTCTCCCCTGATCTTGAAAACCTGGTTGGTAGGATCCCAAGCATCGAGCAAATACTACAGTAAGTTGATCTGCTGTCTCATGCTAGAAATGCGGAAAAACTTCAGCAAGCCATAGTTCCGCAGCGCGTTTACTGTAACCGGATCATGTAGGGCAAGCATGTCCTCTTCTTCATGCTCACGTTCTCGCCATGTAATGGTCATCTTACTCCAAATATCTCTGAAAAACAAACAAGAGAAGAGTTAGATCCTGATTTTGGTAAGAAATAGACAAAATTTCCATAAAAAATTGTGCACTAAATTCCTTTTCTACGCCCAACGCACCTGCAACAGTGTTATAGGTGCGTTGAATGTCAGATATCCTTTAGACATGTCAACATTCAACACAGCTTTAGATACACAGAGGGTGCGCTTAAACGAGTTCTTCAAACCCCAGGGGCTCAGAAAAGCTACAGCGCAAAAAAAATCTTACGAGCAGGATACTTCTGGCCAACAATGTTCAAAGATTGCATAATCGCAGTCAGAAGTTGCCATGCTTGTCAAATTTTCGATAGCAAAACCAGAAGACCACCCGCACCTCTGCAACCAATAGTTGCTGTTGGGCCATTCGCCAAATGGGGCATCGATTTCATGACATGTAACCCCACCTCGACCGGGGGGCATGGGTACATCATAGTCGCAGTTTACTATTTTACCAAATGGGCCGAGGCGATGCCTACATTAGATAATACTGGTGAAACAGCTGCCCTCTTCTTTTTCAATCATGTAGTCACCATATTCGGCATGCCGCAGGCTATAGTCATAGATCATGGATCACATTTTCGCATTCACATGATGGTCGAATTAGCTGCCAAACTAGGGTTGTCTCACGACAGCTCTACTCCATATTATCTGCAAGCCAATGGACAAGTTGAAGCAATCAATAAGGTCCTCAAACGCAGTGTCGTGACATGTAAAATTTGATGATTCATGATCTAGATTGGATCATTGTATTTTTTTCATCCATCTTGATGCTTTCAAAGTGGAAAAAGTGGTGGAATTAACTGACATGACCATTTTTACTAGCGGGACCTAATTTGGAAAAAGGGGGTTTGAAATCTTCTAGGAGCATTTTGATGCATCAAATGATTTTTTTTTGGGGATAAAACTTTGTTTCTTTATCATGGACCCTTTCTTCCTATTATACACATAGAGACCTTTCGAACGGTACATGAATCACACCAATGAGAGTCCATTCGCAAACATTGTGCCACTTAGAAGTTGACCTTATTGTTTCACCACCATAATTCAAGAGGATGCCATGTCAGCTCCCATAGTTCATGGACAACGAGATAGCCACATGATTATGATGAAGAAGATTCTATAGGAGTTTATATTGAATCTTTGGTTTAGAGTTGAGTTAGTCAAACCTAACCACTAGTAGGCTATCTAAATATGTAAAATTGGACCACTAGGTGGAAAAGGGGTTAAATTCATTCGAGTGCATATGTTCCATAGCTGAGAAAAAGTAGCCATGAGGGATAGGAGATAGAGTACATCGAGAGGATTTGTGCACTGTGTTATAAATAAACATATATATATAATAATACAAATAAAGTAAAACAATAATAATAATAAATAATGATTAATTAGCAATCAGTTAATTAGAATGTATGTCCCTAAGAACATAACCATTAATGACGAGGTATCTGCCTATGTATCCAACATGAGGCACAGACTTGCAACATTGCGCTTCACCAACCCAAACATGGTCCAATCATCAAAATATACTTCCAGAAACTTACGAATAAATTCCTTGAACGCCGCGATCACTACCTAGGAAAAGATTGCAAGCACTTTCTTCAATCTGAATGGGATAACTGTATATTGGAAGCAACCCCCCTCTGTCGTGAAGGTTGTTTTGCTTCGATCCTTCGACATGATATTTATTTGATGATAACTCAAAAATCCATCAGTTAATGAATACACTTCCTGTCTGCCAACATTCTCTAATACTTCATAAGTAAATGATGTTAGAAACGAGTCATCCACACAAGCATCATTCAAATTCCGCAGATCTACGCATATGCGGATTTCTCCCTTCTATTTCTTTTCTTGGACCACCATTGGTCTTACCCAATCAAATTCTTCTAAAGGCTCAATAATTCCAGCTTCCAGCATCTTATCCAGTTCTAGGCGCACCTTTTCCTTATACTTTGGATTCAATCGATAAGGTCGTTGCTTAATAGGCTTCACATCTGGTTTCAATGTAATCTTCATAATGCCTAAATCTCTGACAATCCCTTTCAAATCTAAAAACTTCATGGGAAATAAGTCCTGGTACTCATGCAACAGCTCGAATACCTTATCAACCATATATTCGTCCCAATAATCTCCTATCTTCGTGAACTTAGGTTATTATTCAGATCCGATGTTTACTTGTCGAGTTTTCAAAGGTTCAAATATATCTGGGTTCACCACCTTTAGTCCTTCGACTTTGCGCTGTCCTTCCATTTCAGGAGTGGTAATATTTCATGGATCATCCTCTTCTTTAGAATTCACATTATAGCATTCCAGTGCGTGGTGTAGCTGTGTACTCCAATCTGGATGAGTCCATTCAACTGGTTCCTTCGACGTTCTAAATATAGATGCTTTAATTTCTTGTAGTGCTTCATTAATGCTCTCAAACCCATTCTTGAAGCTGAATGTTAATAGAAAACTCTCCCTTAAAATGTCCCATTCATTCCTTCCATGGTGAAGCTCTAACACCACATACAGGTTCATTGGGATTGTATCTAACACATGACATAATTTATGCACCCACTCTAGTTGTGGCTCTGTTCCCTAGGCCTTAGTCCATCATGCTAAATGATCGTTCGGATCACCCTTCCTGCTGTATTTTTTTGTCATCCTGATATTAGCATACCCAAATCTTAACTTCATCATTGTTCAGTATTCTTTCCATCGAGAAAAACTATCCTTGTGTGTACCCCACCAACGGGAAGGTGTAGTGTCAATTCTAGTCCTTGAAATCGATGTTCTTCTGGTATTTCATTTTCAAATTCATCCAGAAATAGTTCCACGTAATTCAAACCATCATACTGCAGAAGATTCCTTACCTTAGCAAAGACACACCTCACCGACTTGGTCACCGTGTTGTAGCGGAGCGTAGATACTTCATGTAGCATATTCTGACAATTCTCCAGCTCTTGATTGGAATCTGAGATGCGGGGGCTACCCCTGTACCATGCAATCAATCCATCAGCTATAGGATTGATCCAGTCCTCATATCATGCTATTATCTTATATATCTCATCCAGGTCATCATCAGTTTCTACATAGTCACAGACAGGTTCAGTATACCGTGCTCCCTCTGTAGGGTCTAGTGGCACTATAACCCTGAGCGACTTCCTTTCAAGGGACATCATCCACTTCTTTAAGTTGATTACCCCATTCATATTAATAGCCCAGTCAATCCCTAATAGCACAGGGTAGGGATTATTGCCATCCACTATTTCGATGACCTCAAAGTCAGCCAACGCGCTTGCTCCCTCAATGTCCACCATTACAACATATAAGCATCCCATTGAAACAATTTTCTGCTGGTTCTCCATACATAATTGAATAAGATACCACTGCAATGCAGGTTGCCCCATCCTTTCCCACGTCTGTTTAGGCAAGACATTCTCATCTGATCCTAGATCCAAGAATGCCTAATCCATCTCATATTTACCTATCTGCACAGTTAGCCTCATTTCATGCCCCATTCGTTCTTTATTCTTAGCAATTTTTTTGATTGTGTGTTGTTCAAGCAGAATACTTTTCTTTATGTGCACACTTGTTGATTAAATATTGCAACCCTTCTACTTCTTTCTGATCACGTAATAGCTTCATGTAAGTCTCCATAAATGTAGCTAGCACTAAATGATCTAATTCTTTCATTGCGCTAATATTGGGTTCTTTTTCCTAACTACCTTGAGGTAGATGCATCAGCGAAGTTCTTCTTAGCCTCCATGAAGGTCTCCTTAGCTCGATCGAGATCAAAATATGTCTCATTCTCAACAGCCTTGCACACCCATCCATCTTCCTCAGGCTACTTTCCTTTATCCTCACCAATCGTTCTGCAACTTCTTAGCACAATATTCACGTTCTGATCCTCTTTGCGAGGTTCATCCCTCATCATCTGAATGTTTTTCTTATTCTACTACGGCCACGCCTTCTTCTCTTGCATTTTTACCAAAAGGACTAGACACTCCTCTATGACATGGTCGAACTGTCGACAATACTGACATGAGGGATGTGTGGGATTTCGATAATTTTGGGTGAAGTGCCTTGCTTCACCACAATCATAGCAAATTACCTGCCCATGCCCTCATCTTGTTCGATCACCTCTTCCTCATCCTCGGCCTTGGAATCCTCTGCGTGCTGCTCCCATGCCTTGATCTGGAGGTCGGATTTCTTCTTACATCCTATAGTTAGGGGTCCTATCCATCATTAGCTCATAACTTCTACAATGGTGTTCATCATGCCCTACTGACTTACAAAAATTGCAAAATAACTACTGAGGGGTCTATACAAAATTTTGTAATAGATGGCAATTATCAGTAGCATGTTGTCCCGTAACCTGACAGATAGTGCACCACAATGCAGCTCCCACGCTCATCCCAATATTAGTCTTTGGTTTCATGGGTATAGGCCCTCCCCCTATAATATAATTCTGAAAGACCAGTCAATGATCCTTATCATGTCCATAGATTTTACATTTTAGACACCAGATCTCAGCGCACACCTCTGACTTCCCTTCCCTTCCCTTTTTCAAGCTCTGCAACTCCAAGTTCAGGCTCTCCAACGATGAATGAATCTATTGCACCCCAAGGTTCGTATCCTGAATAGGTGATGCGTGCAGCCTTGTTGTGATCTCCAAGGCTTCTGCTTGTGCTGTTATCTTCTATTGTGATAGAGGTATTCTAAATGTGGAAATATCGATGCAATAAACAAGTCGCGAAGCTGGGTATTTGAGATTTGCATATTGACCTACCTGTTCTGGCACTTCAACCTCTGATCAAAGTCCCAAGGAGTCTCATTGACATTCATTTGGATCTCATTAAATTTAATTACTCACAACGCCTCTGACTTAGGCCTACTAAACTCAAATTGACAAATGGGCGAGAAATGACAAATGGGCGAGAAATGACAAATGGCAGTGTCATTCCGCGAGGTGGAGAGGCAATGGAAGCTTCTAGAATCTTCTCCTGTGACACTTGCCTCACTAAATTCGACCAAGGATGAGTAAGAGGCCCTCAGTCTCCAAGTGGAAGCAAGAACTGACAGAGAGAAGACACTAATCAAATCACAAGCTGACTCATCCTCCTTACATATATCTATATATGGATCCCTCATCCCAGAGATCCAGAGGCTGGAATTTTGCATATTGTAAGGAATTGCTGTTGGTTTCTAGAGACAAACATCAGATTGTTGGGTGATTTATGCTTTGTTTGAGGTGAAGAGGGGCTTCTTTGCTGGTAGGTTGATGCTGGGTCGGAACCACTGGTTGTAACTCCTCCTGGATCTTTTCTTGTTTATCAATAAAAACTATTTGAGCTCTCCTCCATGCTTTTGTATCATTGATGCTTGTTACATTTGTATGGTTAACTTAAATCTGATCCTAAGTTGTTTATGAATATAGATCCATGTCTTTGTATAGTGCTCTTCTTCTGTGATCTTACAGGTACTTTGTGAAGCTGGGCATGCAAGGGAGCAGGTAGCTGGAGACTATCAAAGAAGAGAGGGATTGGATCAAAGGATTAGCGCAAGACACAGTTTGGTTCTTTCTATTCCTTTCTATCTATAATTCATGAAGCAAACGGACAAGTTGAACTCAAACTGTTGGGACATGTTTTATGTAATTAGGGATTGATGGTAGACCCTCCCAAGTGTTGGGTGCTAATAGGTGTCTCTTAGAACTCCTAATTGCCTCACATTAATTATCAACCTGGGCAAGTCCTTTTATTCCAAGAGTGTACACAATATGTGCAAGCTATGAATCCAACGAGTAATGCTTTTTAAAATGAAGTATAAACCTTTCATTCAAGAGTAAATGGATGCATTGATAGAACTCAACTTGCAACTGTTAAAGGAAATACTGCATTTAAGCATCAAGACTTAATTCTCAACTGAAATCGTAATCAAATCTCAAATAAGCAATTAAATTGACAGTAACATCAACCGAGAGCATAGTAGCATTAACCAATCTCTTATAGCTGATTCTATATAAATCACACTCAATCTTAATTATGCTATTCAAATGGAAATGATGTCAACTGAGAATTTAGTAATATTAACCAATCTCTTTCAGCTGATTCTATAATAACCACACTCAATAAGATTCAATGCTTTAACTAATAATCAATTTAATCTATAGTAAGCATAAATGGAATCGAATGACAAAGTTACGAATCATTTAAAGAAAGTAAACTAACGTTAATACAAGAAATCAGAAAATAAAAAGTAAGATAAATTCACAGAGAATAGAAAACATCAAACCACTCAAACTTGCGTAAATTAGAAAATATAACACAAAGGGGGTAGCAGTTTGATCCACCAAAGGTCGGGCCTTGAGCCGCCAACAAATACTGCTGAGCTATTTCAGAGAATACGAATGAACAGTAACATAAATTATGTGTTAACCATTGAACTCAATCCTCATTACAATATAGTCGTGTCCCTCAAAAGCACCAATCTGTAAATTAAAATTTCAATATGAAATACACAGAGATCGATTCCTTGATTACTTCTACAATTTTCACTTTTATAGTAAAAAAGGCTAAAAGATAAATGTGATCCCTCAGGATCGGAAGATCCTGAGGGATTCACAACTAAATGCTATCCTTTGACATTCTTCTAGTTTAGCATTGATCCTCTTGATTTGTCCTCTGGCCTGACCACAACTGGCACGCCTTATTCCTCCCTTGTTAGTTTACGATGTTCCGTATCTAGGGAACAACAACTGTTCCTTTCATCATTTCTCTACATAAAAAAGGATTAAGAGTTAGTTATGGTGTCTAAATCTTAATCAAGAGTAGTCCATTCATTTCTTATCATAATCCATCAATATGTTAATGTATCAAGGTATGAAAGAGATAAGAAAAGAGGAAAAAGGCACCGTAATTGAGAGTAAATACATACCCATTGCATAACTCAACATAGTCCCCTGCTTAACTTGTTTCATGTCCTCATGAAAAATAAATAGTTATTATGCAATGCAGTTAAAGAGTAGGCTGGAGAGAAAGCTTCAAAAATTGGCCTAAAGCCATGATGTTGAGCCAGGAGTGCAAAGGCGGGCCTTTCTTTTCCTTCAGGAAACTCGTAGTCAGCCCGATACCCTTCAGGAGGATACCAAATAATGGGACTCCAAAACCGACATCCCAACCAATAAGATCCTTCTCTCAAAATAAGATTGTTGTAGGTGATCATCCAGGCCGCATCAGCTTTAAAATTCCTATAATCAAATGGCTCCCATTCTTTCACACTAATAGTAGAGGTCATCCATCTGAGCTTAGATGTATTCAGGGATCTTTCTTGAATGGAGAGGAAATATGTTATTCCATTCTGCACAATCTCCTTATGTATGGGCCCTAAAGTTTTACTCACGCCCTCTTGTGTCATCAGCTTTTTATGGTTGGCAAACATTTGTAAAGGGATTTTAGGTTCACTCCTCACCCAAAGATCCAATCCATGTTCCTGCCTTTGAAATGCATTATAAGATTTAAACCATTTGATTTGGTTAACTGCAAATGAGATAAAAGCCTGAAATTGAACGTCTTTAATGGCAGAAGTGTCCTCAGACACGTAATTTTATTAATCAGAAAAAAACAATTACATAATTGATTTTGCAAGAGTTTACACCCGAACAACCAAACACTCTTGCAATGAGCTATTTATAAGCTCCATGTCCTAACTACCTCTAATTATGGATCACTTATTAAATAACAAGTGTCCATTTACAATAAATGCTATTCAAACCAACTAGCTAACTAATCTCCTAAAATAGAGCCTAAGATATGACACATTTGGAGATTCATATCTAGTTACAACAATATGCTAATTCTAAAAGTCTCCATTAAATAATTAAACATTCTAGAATAATAATTATTAATTTAATATCTTAAATTAATAATTATTTTATTCTAATTTTATAACCTATGATAAAATTGTATTTTTGGATAATCTAACATTCCCCCCTATGATCCAAAGATACATTACAACAGATACCAAGTTCATCCCTGAACTTAGTAAATTTTATTCTGCTAAGCAGTTTCGTGAAAATGTCGGAGATTTGATCTTCGGAAGGACAATAAACTGGTTTGAGGACATCTTTGGCAATGAGAGACCTGATATGATGATACTTGGTGTCCACATGCTTTGTCTTTGAATGAAAAACTGGGTTCTTGAAGTTTGATGGCTGACTGGCTGTCAATGAACAATGATGTAGCTTCTCCCTGACAAATGCCCAAGTCCTGCAAAATTCGGCGCAACCAAACAATTTCACATGCTGCTTCCCATGCTGAAATGTACTCTGCTTCTGCTGAAGAAGTGGCCACTGTAGCTTGTTTTTTACAACTCCAAGATACTGCTGCTGACCCCATATTCATTAAATAACCTGATGTTGATGCTCGATCATCAATACTCCCAGCAAAGTCGGCATCACAATATCCACCAAGTACAAAATTTTTAGTCTTTGTGTAAAGAAGACCAAAATCTTTTGTTCCTTGGATATATCGAAGAACTCTTTTGGCTGCATTCCAGTGGCTGTCTCGTGGTTCCTGCATAAAACGTGAAAGAATACTGACAGCATAAGATAGATCAGGACGAGTATTTGTCAAATAAATCAAGCTGCCAATCAACTGTCTGTAAGTTGTACTGTCCACCTTTTCCCCCCCTTCAAATTTTGAAAGTTTCAAGTTTTTCTCCATGGGGGTGAGAACGGGCTTGCAATCTTACATGCCAAATCGCTGAAGAACCTCTGCAGCATACTTACTCTGAGAAATGAAAATATGATGTGGACGTTGGAAGACTTCAACTCCAAGATAGTAGTGAAGTAATCCCAAATCTGTCATCTTAAAACCTGCATGTAACTCCTTTTTCACCTGTGCAATATGATCATCATGATTGCCAGTGATGATCAAATCATCTACATACATAACAAGAATTACCAAATATTTTCCCTGTTGTCGCACATACAAAGTATCATCAGATTCACTTCGTTGAAAACCAACTTTCTTAAGGTATTCATCCATCTTTTCATACCAAGCTCGGGGAGCTTGTTTTAACCCATATAAAGCCTTGATCAATTTGCAGACTTTATGTTCTTGTCCTTCAACTTCAAAACCTGGTGGTTGGGTCATATACACTTCCTCCTGTAAATCCCCATTGAGAAAAGCACTTTTTACATCCATTTGATGAACTTTCCATCCTTTTGAAGTGGCCAATGCAAGTGTTAATCAGATGGTGTTCCATTTAGCTATTGGAGCAAAAGTTTCTTCATAATCAATGCCATCCTGTTGGGCAAAACCCTTTGCAACAAGTCGCGCTTTATACTTTTCAAGTTCACCCTTCTGATTATACTTAATTCTGTAAACCCATTTGCACCCTATGGGTTTAACATTTGCTGGACAATCAACAAGTTTCCAAGTGTTGTTATCAATTACTGCTTGATATTCTTCAACCATAGCCTGTTGCCATTCTTTATGTTTTACTGCCTCTTTGTATGTGGAAGGTTCAGTAAAATCATTTGCGATCAAGGCAAAATTGCCTTCACTTCTATGTTCCCTTCTGGTGCCAGTTTTATTCTGTTCATCAGGCTTGACATCTTTCAAAAGTTGAACTACCCATTTTGGAAGTTGGTGCTCACTTCTTTGTGCTTCTGTAAAGTCCCCATCATTGTACAGAGGATTAATATAAACTGATGTTCGTCGTTCAGGTGAAGAATGTGGAGAATCACTGTCAGAAGAACTATTGCTGCTTGGAGATGCGGATGAACTGCTAGAAGACCCAGATGATGTTGTTGATGTAGATGGACTGGATGACTCATCGTCAGAGGAAGGAAAATCAATTTCATACCAATTTGGTGAAGTTGGTTGACTTTGCATTTTTCCATTTCTTTTACTTCCCTTAGTTTCTAATTTGTGACGAAGATTTTCAATTTCTTCAGCACTCTTACTCTCTGTTTCATCAAAAATGACATCCCTGCTCACAATGAATTTTCCATTGGTCAAAAGACGATACCCTTTCTTCTCATCAGAATAGCCAATCATTGTGCATTTTAAACTTCTTGAGTGAAGCTTAGTTCGTTTTTCTTTCGGAACTAAGGCATAACACACTGACCCAAAAACTCTAAGATGTTTAACTCGAGGTTTGAAACCAAACCAAGCTTCATAAGGTGTGATTCCATCTAAAGAAGCAGTTGGAGATCTGTTTCTTAAGTAGACAGCTGTATGTATTGCTTCTGCCCAATATGTTGGACTTAAACTCTTGAATGTTAACATGGATCTCGCCATTCCTAACAAAGTGCGATTCATTCTTTTGACTACTCCATTTTGCTGTGGAGTGTAAACATTAGTGAGATGTCGTCTTATGCCATTTTCACTGCAATAAGTTCTGAATTCATTTGAAGTGAATTCTCCCCCATTATCCGTCCTGAGAGTACCTATCTTTTCTTTGACTTCATTTTCAACAAGTTGGCGAAAAAGTTTAAACTTATCAAATGCTTCTGACTTGTTCTTCAAGAAGTAAACCCAAGTCATTCTGCTGAAATCATCAATGAATAGTAAGAAATATTTGCAACCACCAAATGAAGTTTGTAGTGGACCACAAACATCACTGTGAACTAGTTGTAGCCGCCTGTTTGCACGCCATGAACTTGTTGGAAAACTTTCTCGATTTTTTTTGCCATAAATGAAAGCTTCGCATTTTGCATTTTCCCTTTTGAATGTGGGAAGTCCTTTAATCATTCCTTGTTTCTGCAATTGAGAAAGACTTTCAAAATTCAAATGTCCATATCTTACATGCCATAGTCTCATAGGTGAAATACCTGTAGTCATTGCCCCTGCAAAATCATAATGCCTTGGAATAACTGTCCCTTTCATCCGTAACAGTTTTCCATATTCATAACCTGTCATGATTGTTTTCAAGTTCTGTTTCACTGAATTAATCTTCACTAAACCATCTTCCATAATCACCTGATGTCCTGCTTGTCGAATCGTGACTAAAGAGAGCAAATTTTTCTTGAAACTGGGCACATACCATACATTGGAAATAATTTTTTCTCCAATGTCAGGGAGAACAACTTTTACTACTCCTTTTCCATAAGGAGTATGTTTTGTATCATCAGCAAGAAAAATGGAATTAAGTTGGCATTCTTGAAAGTTCCAGAAAAAATCACGTCGACAAGTCATGTGCTGAGTTGCCCTGAAATCCAAGATCCAGGCATCTTCATAGTCACTTCTAAGATGGGATGAAATTTGTGATGTTGGTGAGGAAGTAAAAACATATTCTGAGTTATCTTCATCTTGATCATTTGCAAATTGTGCTGAATGCTGCTAAAACTTGGGAATTTTATTAAGTGAAGTTTGACAATCTTCAGCATAATGGCCAACTTTGTTACATCTTCGACACACAATTTGACTTAAGTCTCTTCCTCGTCCTGAAGATTGTCCTCTGCCTCTGCTTTGACCTCTATTTTGAGATTGTCCTCTACCTTGACTATTATATCCTTGTCCTTGAAAATTGCCCCTTCCTTGGTTGTTTCCTCTACCTTGAAAATTATTTCTTCCTCCTCTGTTAAAATTGTTGCCTCTGCTTTGGCTTCGACCTCGATTATGTGCTGCTTGATTCTGATTCCCTCTGCCTCTTCCTCGAGAACTATCTGCTGATGAATTACTAGTGCTGGCCTCTCTGAGAAAAACATCTTCACCAACTTTCTTCTTCTTCCCAAAAGTTTTATCATGTTGACTTAACATTTCACAAAGTTCATCAAACTTTAGTTTTTCTAATTTCCCAGTTACTTGTAAAGTCTCTAAAAAATGCGTATAGGAAGAAGGAAGCCCAACAATTACAATTGTGACCATAAAGCTATCATCAATTGCAGGAAAACCAGCATTAATAATTTCCTGCCTAATATTCTTAAGTCTGGAGAGATATTCAAGAATATCACCATCTTCAGTTAATTTTTGTTGCAACAATTTTAACTGTAGATCAACCTTCTTTAATTCAGGCTGAGTATCAAAGAGGTCTTTAAAAGTTTTCAAGGCAGTCCATGCATCTAAAGCATTTTCTATATGGACATACATTTCATCATTCACAGACGATTTAATAAGAGCTAAGGCTTTAGCATTCTTGATTTCCCATTTTGCCAGTGCATCTGCATCTATGGGTTTATTCGGCTTAACATCTCCATCACATATTCCCTGCCATAATTCATTGTAAATGAGTGTGATTCCGATGAGACGATGCCATGTTTTATAAGATTTGTTGCCTGCTAGTTTGTCATAATCAGAAAACAAATTAATCAACTTAGACATTTTAGCGTTGTAGCGTCGCACCAAGAATCAGAATAGAAATGACAAGATAGTCAACACAACACGCAAAAACACGATCTATCGGGGCTTGGCCTTGACCCTCGAATAGTCGTCAAAACAGGAGACAATTGACTGAGCTTTGCACTTGGCTCTAGTCAATTTCTCAAATTTTTACAAGGCAACTTTCAAAATTTGACTTTTTACAATGGTGCTTTTGCACAATATGGTAAAAAAAAATAAAAAAATTACCCCCCCTCAAAGTAAAAAATACTTTGAGTTACAATGTGATGATCCCAAAAAACTTCTTAAAAACAAATTACCCAACACACCTTATCTCCCCAATTTACAAATTACAAATAAAACTCCTTATTACTCCAAATACAAAATAAAACACTTATATCTCCACAAAATATTCTTCAAATTTACAAAATGTGCTTGCCCCTGGCTTCTGGGCATTTTTTTGAACGGTAGGCATGGGACTGGCTGAGGCTGCAGTGGATGATGCATAGCTGCGTGTCCATTGCTCTCGCTTCTTCGACATCGCGTCAATCATCATGCAGGTCGCTGGCAGCACTATGCGTCATTTCCAACTGTCGATGATTCAATTTTGCTCAACGCGCAGGAGGATCATTATATCTGCAACATTATAATAAACAATATGTCAATGTGCATGAGGCTTATGTCAATGCGTAGGAGGCTTATGTCCTCTCGTGGTTTTAGCGGCAATGACATACTCCCCAGAGCATTTGTTCCTTTGCATTTACAGTGTGGATTCAGATTTTTTTGGCGCCAATCCCATACAGTTCTGTGAATCTCAAGATGATGAATTTTCAAAACTTGATGCAATGGAAACAAATGAAGCGGAGGGTTCTGCTGTCAAAAATTCATCTCAGACGAAGACCATTGATTTACTCTTCAGAGAAGCCGTCGGCCTTGATGAAATAGTGGAGCTTAAACGGCTAGCGTTGGATGTTGAAGGCATGAGCGATCTTCCACCAGAAGAACAGGTCAAAAAATTGAAGAGTAAACTCGAATCTCAGTGCGAAATGATTAATAAATTGAGGGAAAATATAGATGATTTGGAGAAGAAAATAAAGAAACTCAAACGAAAGCACGCATCGCAGGTAAAAACAAAAAATCAGAAGTTTCCAAGTTTTGTTGAGTCCGAGAAAGGTCCAATTGATAACAATACCGAGGGTGCGCCTAGTCTCACTTCCATTTTCTCTAAAGAACAGAAGAAAATTGAAAGCTCAATTTATAATAAAACCGAGGAGGTTCCTAGTCTCACTTCCATTTTCTCTAAAGAGCAGAAGAAAAGTGTGAAGGCTGAGCAGAGGCAATTTTTTATAATAAAAAAAATGAATTTTAGATTTTAAAAAATCTAAAATCAATGATAAAATTTATTTTCCTTTTAAACAAAACTGTACAATTTCCATACCAATGATTTGCTGGCCAACTGAATGGAGTTTTCCAGGACTTTGTTGAGTTGGAAGATCCTCCTCACATCCACTGCAACATTACTAGAGCTCTGATACCACAATAATGGCAGAAGTGTCCTCAGACACGTAATTTTATTAATCAGAAAAAAACAATTACATAATTGATTTTGCAAGAGTTTACACCCGAACAACCAAACACTCTTGCAATGAGCTATTTATAAGCTCCATGTCCTAACTACCTCTAATTATGGATCACTTATTAAATAACAAGTTTCCATTTACAATAAATGCTATTCAAACCAACTGGCTAACTAATCTCCTAAAATAGAGCCTAAGATACGACACATTTGGAGAGTCATATCTAGTTACAACAATATGCTAATTCTAAAAGTCTCCATTAAACAATTAAACATTCTAGAATAATAATTATTAATTTAATATCTTAAATTAATAATTATTTTATTCTAATTTTATAACCTATGATAAAATTGTATTTTTAGATCATCTAACAGTCTTCAATAAAAGGATTAGGGTTCTTTTCCACCTCGTTTTCTAATATGAAATTGTGTAGGTAGAACTCACAAAGAAGCCTCTGGACCTTTACACCATGTTGCTTGAAGCAATTTATAAAGTCTTCAATTGTCCCTAATTCAATTGGTTTACCAACTCTTACAACTTTGATTTTCAATAACAGGTACCGTTCTAATAAGAACAAGGCATAATTGGTTGCGGGAGACCTACATGTCATGACATCTGGACATAGTGAGCAAATGGTGTTTGTCTAACTCATGACTCTGTCTGGCTTGAATTTTACCTTCTCCAACTTTTCTTCTGCCTTTCTATACCTATCAAAGGTCTCGCTCTCCATTATAGTTAGTTCCCTAAGCTGTTTCTGCAGCTCTTGATATCTCTACAGGGAAATTGTCTCTTGTTCATATCGTTCCAAAGTGAGCCAGGCTTGTGCCAATTCCTCCTGAAGATTTAGTAAAATAGGGTCATGGTGCGTCAGAATGTCTTTGGCTTGTATGTCCGTTTGAGTGCCTATGCTACAAGAGGGGATACTCTCTGTCTGAGTGTCTGTGCTATAAGAGGGGATATCCTCTGTCTGCACTTCTTTATTGTGGGAGGTCCCAACCTCCATCTGAGCAACTACATCTACTAAGTCTGCATGCAATCTTGCTTGAGTGGTGATTTTTCAAGTAGGTATGAGCTTAGTTTGAGTCCCTGTAGCCCTACCTTCGCATAATTCCATTTGCATGGCCACATTGGCTACCTCAGGGGTATTGTTCAAGTTTTTCCCATTGTAGTTTCCTTTATTTTTCGTCGGAGCCTCTTAAACGTCTTACGAAGCTTCTGGTGTTCTTTTCTTAGCTTCTTCAGTTTCGTTTTGGCTCTGTGCTTCTTCTAAGGAGTAATTGGTCTACTACTAGTCTCATTAATAGCCTCTATCTCTAAAGAGCTTGGTTGTTCACCCTAGCTTTGCTCCAATAAGACCATGTATCCAGATTGATTATCGGACTCTCAGATAACCTCCGTGTCTGCTTCCTCTTCTTGGCCTTTGACCTCTGCATCTAGAACTTCTTGCCATTGATCATGGCTGTTTTCCACTGGGAGCATGTCACCAGATTAGTTCTCTGACCTCTGAATGGCCTCTGTATCTTCCTCTTCCTGGTTTGCACCTTTTGGGGAAGGCAGAATTCCAGTATAACCAGAATTCCCTGGAGATTGGGCTTCTCCAGTATAATCTCGTCAGACTAGCCAATACAGCCCATTATTTGGCAGCTATCGCATGCCTGAACAAATTAATTAGCATCCTTAAAAATCTTGGGCCAAAAATAGCCCATCTGTAAAATTTTATGTCCAGTCCTGCGATCTACAAAAATGTCCACTGCAAGGTCCATCGTGGTAGGCTTTTAGGATATCATAGATTTCGTCTTCTCTGACACACCTATGGATATGCATATTGACTCCTGTGTGAAAGAGTTATCCTCCGATCCAGGAGAATCGAGCGCTACGTTGCACTATCAATTTCCTTTATCTGGGTGTCAAGTGTTTGGGTAGTTTCCCCAATGCTAAGTAATTCACCACACCCGCATACAATGGTGTTTTCACTGTCATAGTGAATAGGTGCTCATCGGGTAACTGGTCTTCTACTGCCATTGCGTCATCTGTTCTTGGCACTCGGGAGAGGAATTCTGCCACCAGATTTTCCTTTCCTGGTCGATCCTTGATTGTTATGTCAAATTCCTATAAAAGGATTAACCTTCGTGTCACTCTTCCATTCATAATAGGTTTATTAGCTAAATATTTGATAGTAGAGTGATCAGTATACAGGATTACAGGGTATCCTATTATATAGTGTCTGAATTTATTAATAGCTTAGATTACAGCGAGAAACCCCTTCCCTATTACTGTGTAATTTAACTCAAAAGGAGTTAAATTTTTGCTGATGTAGTATATCGCATAGGGTTTTTTGTCTTCTTCTTGGCCCAGAACTGCTCCAATGGCTGTATCTGATGTGTCTGATGAAATTTGGAATGGTATATCCTAGTTCGGGCCTCGTAATACTGGTGTTGTTGATACTAGCCATTTTAATTCTACAAAGGCAATGTCACATTTGTCAGTCCATATAAAATCAATATTTCCTGTCAAAGCATATAATGGTGCCACAATTTGTGAAAAGTTTTTTATAAATCTCCGATAATATCCAGAAAATCCCAAAAAACTATGTACCTCTGTTTGAGTGCAGGGGGTAGCTAGTAAGAGGATTACCTATATTTTTGTTGGATCTACCTGAATTCCAGCTGTAGAGATGTAATGGCCCAAGATCAAGCCCTTTGTCATCATCATATGGCATTTCTCGTGGCTCAAGTAGAGCCTAGTAGCAATGCATCTTTCCAAGACTTTCTCCAATGTTTGTAATGCCTGCTCAAAGTCATCTCCATAGGGTGTGAAATCGTCCATGCATACTTCTAATCCCTCGTTTATCAAATCTGCAAAAATACTGAGTATGGCTCTTTGGAATGTAGTAGGTGCATTGCACAGTCCAAAAGGTAATACCCTATAAGAAAACGTCCCCCAGGGGTAGGTGAAGGTAGTCTTATCTTGGTCTTCAAGGGAAATTTGGATTTGGTTGTAGCCACTGAAGCCATCCAGAAAAGAGAAGAATTTTTTACCTGCCAATGTGTCTAGAACCTGCTCGATAAACAGAAGGGGAAAATGGTCATTTTGCATTGCTTTGTTAAGTTCTCTGTAATCGACGCATATACGCCATTTCCCATTCTTTTTTGGAACCACAACTGATGGAGAGACCCATTTACTATCAGATATAGGATAGATAAAATTCACGTCTAACAGTTTCTGCAATTCATCTTTAACGATATCCTTAAGGTGAGGGTTCAATCTACACTGAGGTTGTTGAATGGGTCTTGCATCTTTTTTCAGTGTATATGTGGTGCATACATAGTTGAGGGTCAATCCCTTTCATATCTAGGTAATCCCAAGCGAAAGCCCCATTTTATTTCCTAAGGATTTGAATAAGCTTATGTTGTTGGTCATCACTCAAGTTTTTGTTAATGTTAAGGATTTTCCCTGGCTCAATTTCAATATGTTTGCTATTGTAGACAATTGTTGTTGGTATTGTTTGGTCATTGATATCTTTAAAAGGATCTTCTTCAATTTCATTATCAAGGACTACCTCAATCATGTGACATTTTAGATTAGATACGACAGCAGGGTGGTTAATGTAAGTGTTAATAATATCATCTTTTGTTTGGTTTTTAAATTCAAGAGCATCTGCTACAGTTAATGGTGATCGAATATTTTTGGTTAAATATGTTACATGTTGCTTCCTAGTTTTTATTATGGTTAGGCGCGGTTGAGCTAGAGGGTATAAAGCTAGGTTCTTCACATCATTCCCTCTAGTTATAATCATACTGCCTATTCGGCAGCTAATATAAGCATCCGTAGTCGCTAGCCAAGGTTTTCCTAATATTAGAGGATGTCCATCTAGACGGTTTCTAGGATGAATAATCAAAAAATCTGCTGGGTATTCCCAAGAATCTACAAACACCATCACATCCTATAATGTCTCTTCCGGTTTAATAACTGAACAGTCAGCAAGTTCCAGCAAGGCCATAGTCGGATCTAAGGTTATGATGCCAAGTCTCTCACAGGTTGTTGTTGTGAGAATATTAATGGCTGCCCCTAAATCGACTAATGCATTGGGAAAGGAGCATCCATTTATTTGTACTGTGACAATAGGGTTTCCTGGATCTTCATATTTCACCGGTTCTTCTTTGCCTAATAATAGGTCAGACAAAGTTCCGATTACAGGGACAGTTGGTGTTGGCTTTATTTTCCTCGTAGACAATTTCACACACAATTCCTTAATGGTTTTTGCATAGATTGGAATGTCTTGAATAGCTTGGAGGTGGGGTATTTTTACGCAAAGATTTTTTAGTTCTCTCAAGAGATCGAAATCGGGATATTCGATTGGGTGAGGTATAATCAATCTTTCTGGGAATGGAGGAGAAGAGGTAATGATTTGTTCATGAATTTTCTACTTGACTGCATCTTCCCTTTGAGGTATTTGTTCTACAGTCAATGGCTTATTTGGGTAAGGTTCTTCAAGTTGCAGATTTTTATCATCCTCTGGTGTGATTATTCATCAAAACCTCAATTTGAGTTCATTACATTCTCTTAACTCAGTTTCCAGATCCAGAACTTCAATGATTTGTACCGACTAGACCAGTCTGTTATTAGGATTTGGGTTAGGCTCGATGGGAGTTGCAGTCGTAGATTGGATTGAGGATTCTACTGCAATGTATTAGGTGCTGGTAGCATGGGTTGAGGCAGAGGGACTATCCCTACTGGCTTGTTCGTGGGTCTTTGCTAGCTTGATTTCTAGTTTTGGTTTTGTGAAGTAGAGGGGGACCATTGAGATGGATATGGGTTGTTCTGCAAGAATGATGGAAAGTAAGAGGGATTTGGCCAACTATTGTTTGGGTTTGACTGATTGGACCAAGGTGGCATGGAGAATGCTTGTGGTGGCCAATTAGGAAAAGGTGGATGGTTCTACCATGTTTCTCCTGTATATTGCTGGGAATTATATTGTGAAGGCTGAAAGAATGAAGATGGGTCAGTAGGCATACCTATTTGTCGTGCTTACCATTGGCGATGCTAGTTTAATGGGTACACTGGTTCTAGTTCTTCCTATGTCTCCTTGAAGACCACTTTTAATCCTGGGAACAATGGGAAACTTTCTGTGGCATGTTCCTTAGTGCATATGGCATAGGTATGTACTATATCCAGTGGGCATTCTTTAGGACTATGTTTATTTCTACATCAGGGGCAAAAAATAACCAGGTTCTGCTCTGCTTCAACCTGCTTCTGCTTGGCTTGCATGATGTCTAACTATGTTGTCAAGGTTCCTAGGATATTTGTTTTGAAATATTCTAGCATGTTTCCGATTTTAGCACGAGTAACACTTCCCCTAGAGACTTTGTTGTCCTTGGTGATCGCATCACATCCAGCTAGTTTCAGTCTTGTACTACCCCTCGAGCACCTGATACACAAATCAATAATATTAGCATAGTCTTCTTGATAAATATCACCTTTACCCATGATATTTAGTGTCTCTATCCACTGGTATTTCATCCCTTTAATCATCTTGGTTTTTAGAACATTATCAAGTAGGTTTGCATAAGGAGACCTTTGGAGGTTATATTGGAAATGATCCACATATTCTTCCAAAGTTTCACTAGGCCTTGCTACCATTTAGAATATCTCATCTTTTAGTTCTCTAGATCTGCAATAATCTTGATACTTTTTAAGGAAGGAAATTTTCATTTGGTCCCAATCGTTGATGGTGCCTCCACCCCGTCCCATAAACCAACGCAGCGCTGCTCCCTTTAAAGTGGAGGGGAACAAATTTAGTTTATGGGGGTCGGTGGTGTAATCATAACCCCTACATAGGACATCGAATTCAAACAGGAATGAATCTGGATCATCTAAAGTGAGTCCATGAATGGTGGGAATATTTTGTAATGGGATAGCCTTCATGGGGGTGTTGATAGCTGTGTCAACAATAGGATACTGTAGTGTAGAGGTCTGAGGTGGTTGTGGATTATTGGCCATTTGGTCAAAAATATGCTAGTATCCTTTTGGGATCTCTGGATCTGGAGAGTTGTTTCTAGGATGTCCAGAAGAGGCGGGAATGATTTTAACAACACTCCCTTGATCTGGGACACTAGGTGTCCTCTGCTCAATTACTACCTTAGGAGATCTTGGTTCTATTGATTTAACCTCAAATTTACATATTTCTCCTTCTCCTTCACAAAGGTTGCAAGAATTCCCTTCTTGTGAGTGAATTGATCGTGAATTTTCAATATCTTGAAAACTCTATTCAGTCCCTTCAGTTTTACTGTGAACCTCAATGTAGGCTACAAATGGTGATCCTATGGCCTAAAGGGAGATAGTAGGGTGTCTAGAAGCAATAGTTTGGGGTCCTACTGATGGTTGAGACTCAGTTTTCCTTATGATTTCGTCGATAAAAGTTGACCATCCAAGGGTCACTGGTCCCTTAGATTATTTAGGTTTGGGATGTTGGATTATATCATTTTTTGGTCTTTTCTTCTTAGTCATTCATGTAGAAATTAAAACATTTATTTCTACCTTAAATTCCTAGCAATTCTGCCGGAAAGTGGGCAAGGGAGAAGGCATTTTACTTTCTCCTTACGCAGGTTCTTACCTTCCCTTTTTAATAACCAGTTCTCCCTTAGCAGACAAACATCAAACACCTACTTCACTTCTATGTAATTATGCTGAAAAGCGAGCGGAGGAGCAAGCACTTTACTTGTTCGTTACATAGGTTCTTACCTCTCGTTTTCAATACCCAATTCTTTCCCAGTAGCAATCATCAAATAGACATCACACTTTGTAAAATGGCAACACTCTCCCCGGCAACAGTGCCAAAATGTTGGGTGCTAATAGGTGTCTCTTAAAACTCCTAATTGCCTCACATTAATTATCAACCCGGGCAAGTCCTTTTATTCCAAGAGTGTACACAATATGTGCAAGCTATGAATCCAAAGAGTAATGATTTTTAAAATGAAGTATAAACCTTTGATACAAGAGTAAACAGATGCATTGATAGAACTCAACTTGAAACTGTTAAAAGAAATACTACATCTAAGCATCAAGACTTAATCCTCAACTGAAATCGTAATCAAATCTCAAACAAGCAATTAAATTGAGAATAACATCAACCAAGAGCGTAGTAGCATTAACCAATCTCTTCTAGCTAATTCTATATAAATCACACTCAATTTCAATTATTCGATTCAAATGGAAATGATGTCAACCGAGAGTTCAATAATATTAACCAATCTTTTAGCTGATTCTATAATAACCACACTCAACAAGATTCAATGCTTTAACTGATAATCAATTTAATCTACAGTAAGCATAAATGGAATCGAATGACAAAGCTGTGAATCATGTAAAGAAAGTAAAATAATGTCAATACAGGAAATCGGCAAATAACAAGTAAGATAAATTCGCAGAGAACAAAGAACAGGAAACATCAAACCACTCAAAATTGCGTAAATTAGAAAATATAACACAAAGGGGGTAGCAGTTTGATCCACCAAATGTCGGGCCCTTAGCCGCCAGTGAATAGTAACGTAAATTATGTATTAACCATTGAACTCAATCCTCATTACAATACAGTCGTGTCCCTCAAAAGAACCAGTCTATAAATTAAAATTACAATTTTAAATACACAGATATCAATTCCTTGATTCCTTCTACAATTTTTAGTTTTATAGTCAAAAAGGGTAAAAGATCAATGTGATCCCTCAGGATTGAAAGATCCTGAGGGATTCACAACTGAATGCTATCTTCTGGCATTCTTCTTGTTTAGTGTTGATCCTCTTGATTCATCCTCCGGCTTGACCGCAACCAACGCGCCTTATTCCTCCTTTGTTAGTTTACGTTGTTCTGTATCTAGGGAACAACAGCAGTTCCTTTCATCATTTTTCTGCATAAAAAAGGATTATGAGTTAGTTATGGTGGCTAAATATTAATCAAGAGTAGTTCATTCATTTCTTATCATAATCCATCAATATGTTAGCGTATCAAGGTATGAAATAGATAAGAAAAGAGGAAAAAGGCACTGTAATTGAGAGTAAATACATATGTATTACATAACTCAACACTAAGATCATTGTAATTATCAATTTGGATCCACCCAAGAATGTAAAGCAGCTACGTGCAACTTTAGGGAATACAAGGTATTACATGAAGTTTATAAAGGCATATGCGTAGATCACTGTGCCAATGGAGAAGTTGTTGAAGAAAGAAGCAACATTTTTCTGGGATGAAGACTGTCAGAAGAGCTTGGATGTTCTTAAGGAGAAGATGGTTACTGCGCCAATCCTAGTATTTCTAGATTGGAAGAAAGAATTTTATGTGCATGTGGATGCATCTTGTATAGCATTGGGAGTTGTTTTAACTCAACCAGGTGAAGGATATATTGACCATTTGATTGCCTTTGCAAGTAGGAAACTATCTAAGGTGGATAGAAACTATTCAACCACAAAAAAAGAGGTATTGGCCATGGTATATTGACTACAAAAATTCAGGAATTATTTTCTGGGTGCGCAATTTAAAATGTACATGGTGTTAGAGTCGGTCTAGTAGCCCTCCACCAGAGATCAAAGCTCTTTGAATTTCATGATTAGGTGTCCCATCAGTGTGATCATGTTGCATTCCGTTAGGCATGCCATAATCCCGGTGGAGGGAGTTTGTGTCTTTTATTCCCATCCTGTTTGGCACTGTTGGTTCAAGTTTGTTTAAGTAAATAAAATCTTGAAAGGGTCATTAATCTTGTTTTAAATTTCGAGGTCTTAGGTCTAGGGTCGAGTCAATTTTTGTCTTCAGAGGTCATAAAGGACCAACAGGCCAGAGGGATGTCCTTCATAAAACATCATTTCAATAATTCTCACTATTGTACAGCTAAATTTTCACCTTGTTTTCAAAACTCTGTTTTTGAAAAACAAAGGTCATTATCTCGTTTTTGTAAAATTGTCAAAATTTCAAATTCTCCAAATGTCAAAGCGCAGCCTTGGTCTCCTTTGCCAAAGCATCTTAGAAGCTATCCCTGCAAAAATTTTCAGAAGAAATCATCATTTCAACCAATTTTTTAAAGAAAGGAAACCAAAAGTCAGAGCCAATTAATTCAAAAAAAATGTCAACACTCAAACATTATAAAGTGGGTTTTGGGCAAATAAAAATCTAAAGGAAGCCTATAAAAGCACATCACTCTTCATTAGCAACTCATTTGCCTCTCACAAGCTAAGTGAATCCTTGCAAAGGCGATTTCAAGAGTCATTGAGAAAATTGGGCAGTTTCAGAGGCGCGCTACGCATCAGGGAGGGCGCGCTACGCGTTAGGGGCACGCTACGCATTAGGCTGCCTTTCTCAGAGCAAATTTTCTCGTGCGCTATGTGTCAGAGGCGCGCTACGCGTTGGGCGAGGCGAGCTACGTGTTGGGTTTTTCGCTCAACAAACTGTCAGCAAGCTACCAAATCCACTTTTCTCTCAAGCAAATTGCAGGTAGGCCTCTCCTCCATGGCTAGATTTGGTTTTGCAAGATAAATGAGAAATTAATATGTTTAAATGCCATGAAAATGAGAAGTCAAAACCATACTTTGTTGTGGAAGATTCAAAGTCTTAATGGTGCTAGGGTTTAAAATTTTTTTTGTTGTCTAAGGTTGCCCATTTGTGATCCCTCTTTTCCCTCATTTTCATCAACATTCTCCTTCAAATTTTCCCATAACATTTCATAATTTTCCTCTCTAAAATCCCTAAAACCTACTAAATTCCCAAACCCTACTTCACCTTAAAATCCCACAATTTTGTGATTTCCCATGTTACCTTCCCTAACCTCCTTCTTTATGTTTATTGTCCCTAATTCCCTCATGTTCCCCTATCCCTAACACTTCCCTTGTATTTATGTTCCCTTGGTGACAGCATTTGAAAAAGTCAAACAACAGTTAATTGGGTGCAAAGTCAACAATACATTTCAGTCATCTTGCCTTCAAAACCATGTCAGAAACCGAATCAGATTATCAGCAGAGTTATGACAGTGATTCAACATCGGAGGTAGAAGTGCCAAGGAGGCATCACAAGGGTGGTAAGGGTGGTCGGCATGTCAGGGAGGAGCCCACTTCTTTGGCTCAGTTGCAAGCTTGTCCACTTGCAATGACATGTTTTCAATATCAATCATGCTTCGGATATTGTGAGAGGATCTCACAAATTCAACACCACAGAGAACTAGTCCGCTTGTTTGTCCTACATTTGCACAATGGTCATGTGAACCTTGCAGGAGTGGATTTCACCCTATCACCTGAAATTGTTGCTCAAGCCACCAGGATACCAAATGTTGGGGAGGAGTGGAACAAGCGCCAGCAGCTAGACAGATTTCATTATCAACCATATATCAAACCCGGGTGCATGAGACACCTAACTGCTGTTTTTCCTTTCAGATTCATAAGGGATGAGTATGCACCCTTGATGAGGCTCATTATGCGCTATTTCACTTGTGAGGGCAGATTTTCACGTTTATATTCGTACCATATCCGTTTGTTGATGCATTTCACCCAGGTACGAATGATGAACATTCCATTTTTCATGTGCCAAAATATAGAGAAGATGGTGCCCGTAGTGCAAAGGAAGAACCCCGCACAGCAACACAAGAGTATATATCATTATGCACTGATCGAGATCATAGTGATGCATCAGTTGGCACAACAGGGTATTGCTTAGGAGGATTTCATTTCTCGCGACTTCTTCATGGTGCCACAACCACCTCCTGATATTGTCCATGATGAGGGAGGGCCTTCACATCAGTTTCACTTTTTAGAGCCCGAGCATGTGAGCACTCCAGCATGTGTTACATACCAGAGAGGCCACAGGGCCTTATTTGCATCTGCACGGCGAGTATTATCTCCACACCAGGTGGAAGGGGTCTCGCCTTCTTCATCAGCACAGCGAGTGTTATCTCCACACCAGGTGGAAGGGGCCTCGCTTTCGACAGCAGCATAGGCACAGGAGAGAGGTAAGCAGCCCATGATTGATGAGGGGCCATCAGGTGATCCGGACATAGATATTGTTGACCTTGATATCAGCTCTCCTAGCTTAGAGCTAAAGGAGATCATTCAACAACAAAAGGCTGAAAATGACTTGTTGCAGCAGAAGTTAGAAATGGAAAATTGGACAATCACATACTTAGAGCAGCGCAACAAGCAGTTAGAGGATGAACACACTCTTGATGAGTTGCGGAGGATCCGAGAAGACCGGAACTTGGCTCGCAAGAGACCCGGTGATTTGACACCTATTGAGCAAGGGTCTATGCTCATTCGGGTGAACACTCATTTAGAGAGGTTGCTAGCCAAGGCAAATAGGGACAAAGATATGCTCCGCCACATGAAGAATCATTATTGGGCCCGCATGCATGTGTGCAAAGCAAAAATGAAGGTACTCAAAGCACACTTGGCCAAGGCACTAAAACGGAGGAAAAGGCCTGATCCACTTGAGATTTTGGCTGAAGCCACCTTGAAGGAGCATGGTCCTCAATGATACTCCTCCAGCTCAAAATTCAGAAAATTTGGAGCAATTTTGGTCAATTTTGAATTTTTTTTGCTAAAAACAGGTTTTTGCCCTCAACGCGTAGCGCGCCGCGCGCTACCCTGAAGTTGGGGAGGTCCATTTCACAAAAACTTGGCATTTTTGGATTTTTCATGACAAATTACACTTGCTCATCCACTGCCAAGACATTTCATTGAGGTTTGGGCCCCCAAAAGGTCACAAAACAAGCAAAAAATGACCTTCTGCCACTTTTTGGACACACAGGAAGCAGTCTTGGGAGATTGCATTTTTGGAGGGGCAAATTGTCACCAAATTGAGAAATTCCACTTGGGCTGGAGAGTAGACATCTAGAAATTTCCAACAACCCCACTTGTGCCTCATTTTGATTCCGGGAAGTGCCCCAAACGTGGGATCAAAGGCGCGCTACGCGTTGAGAAATGGCGCGCTACGCATCAGGACATTTTCTCAATTTTTCACCTTCAGCTCAGGAAAACGTAGCATTTGACTAGTTTTGACTTTTTGGTGGGATTTGTAATCCTCCTTGATGTAATTGATGTAATTTTATGTTGGCTTGACACTTTTTTACCTATTCTAGAAGATTCATTCATAAAATGGCAAAAAATTAATGAATGAATTGGTTTCCTAACTTATAGAGGCAAGTTGTTTTGATTGCCTAGATTGTAGTGCTCAGTTTAGAATTGGTTGAAACAGCTCCTAGGATGATGCGCTCAACCCCTAGAGGCAAGGGAATGTGTTAGCTTGCCTATATTATGTATTTTCTTAGTCATTTTCATGGTTGGACTCTTGAGGGATAAGCTTAGACTGTATTACTCTTTGTATCTCTGCAATTTTGGCAAAGGAAAGACCAGGGCTTTGCAGCACTATTTGGGATTCCTTTGGTGATTTGTGTTGATGGTGTGTTTCTCTCATGTACTTGTAAGTTTTTTATGTGTATCATTTTCCTACTCTTCTCTTCTGCAAATTAAGTAAATGAAGTGTTAAGGTAGAATTCATGGTTTCTATGCTCTACCTTTAAGTTTGCTTAATATCTATGTTTTCATCTGTTTAAGGAGAACTCTCGATGGTTTTTTGCTCTCCTTAGCTCCTCACCGGTCATATCTATCCATTCAATTATTTCAAAGGCATCAAGACAATCTCCTACCTTGCCCCAAAAATACCTCTGCAAAAACTGTGTCTAATCCCCACACCCAAAATTGTCGTGCTCAGTTTTCCAACAAAACCCTAAAAATTTAAAATCAAACTTTCCCTATCAATTTACTAGCCTAAAATCAGTGTTCTTCATTGGTCATCTCAGCCCTTTGAAGACCTTTTGTCAAGATAGACCCGGAGAGAGCCCTCTCCTGTCCTCGTAGGGCTAGCTACGAGGCTAAGTGGTTTGATGTTGCCTTGGATTTTGTCTTTTTCAGCCTGAGGCCAAATTCAAGCGCTAACATATTGGCGACCATACTGGGGAGAACAAACTTGTTTGTGGGTTGATGTGTTTACTTCATAAGTCTTAGACGGAGCCTGAAGTTATGCCAGGTAGCCTTCGAAACACTTTTGCTTTGCATATGCGGAAGTAGATAAACGTTGCTTCAGTCCATCTCCATGAGCTTGTGAATACAACACTTCATTTGCATTTTACCCCAGTACATTTGTAAACTCTGAAACTTTTGATGATAAGTTGAGAGTTTTCACAGGCTGATTGGCTATTTGTTCCTTGATATCCAAGCTGGCTTCAGATTCTAGTCATATATTCAAATCTCACTCATGTCCAGCTGTTTTTAAGTATCTTGAAGACATTGATTTTGACGAGAGTTTTGAGTTTTCCCTGTTCAAAACCAAATCTGAAAGTGCACTCGATTCTCTAGTTCTCAACCCTGATTTTGCTGCTACCCTTGAAATCGAGAGACACAATAAATTGGTTGAAAATTTCATCCTAAGACACCTTCAGACAGATATCCAAGTCACTAATCTTGTTGATTTCCTCGAAACTATATCTGTCAATATTGGATCTACTATCATGGCTTCTGTTCCGCACGAACAGACCAATCCTCCTTTTATTTATATATCCCCTATAGTCACACATCCTGAATCTACAGTCAATTCTCCCTCTTCATCCCATATTACTTCTCCTCCGCCTACACCTCCCTATACCCCTCATTCACCTACTCCACCTACTACTCCTAGACCCAATCTAGCTAAAGCAATGGCTGCCCGGTTTGCCCCTCTTGCTCTTCCTCAAAATCTGCATGATATGCCAGCTGATTATCAGAGTAAATTTCCCATGTTTGATGTCACTCCTCAAGGTGTTTCTGCTCAGCAACATATAGACAGAATGACAAATTTCTTTGATCTATATGAGATAGATGAAGAAGATGTAACTATGCGTTTGTTTGTGCAAACATTCGGAGGAGAAGTAAGAAAATGGTTCAGAGGTTTGACAGCTAGAAGCATACCCACATTGGATGAACTTCAGAAGCAGTTTCTAGATCGATGGGAAATCAGAAAGGATCCACTTCAGATCAATGCCGAGTACAACAATCTCAAACGCAATCATGGTGAGTGTTACACTAAAAAATGTCACCATGGCTATTTACAGTTAGTATGGCTCTATCAACAGTCATGCTATCCTCCTGGGCAAGTCTCATACCTCTGCTCTCCATGTTAAACTCCAAAAAGAGAGAAAGTCTTTATAAATGTATTTATCTCTGGGTACGCAGGTTGTCTCAACCTTACCTGCGGGTACGCACTCAATGTTCACAAAAGCTGCATCCTTGGACGCTCTGTATGTAAAGGGGCAGGTGCGACCCCTGTAAAGGTCAAAATGCGCAAGTTTTATCTTTAAAAATTTACTTGTGGTCATTTCTAAAGCATTCTAGAAGGTTGTTCGACGTGTATTGAGCGCCTCCAGATGGTTCATGTACCCCTACCAAAGAGGAACTTATCCCATCAATAAGGGAGATATCCCATCCAAAGAGGGGATTATCCCATTGATGGTGGACCTGATTAACTTCCTCTTGAGCACTATAAATACAGGCATTGGGCCAGAAGGAGAGGAGGTTGGAAGCTATACATTTCTAAGGGTAAATGCTGCTGGAATTAGGACTCCCATTTAGAAGCTTGTGAGGAGAGATTGCCATCTTTGCTTGTTCTATTTGGAAGTGGGTGAGCTTTGTCAAAGTAAAGGAGAACTCTTGATGGACCCTGGGAGGGACTTGCACAACACCAAGGCTCAGGTTGTATTTGTTCCTTTTGTTGCCTATTAATGCAAATGAGTCCATTCTTCTCAATAACTTGTTATTTATGAGTTGTTTCATGTACTCCTTGGTCTATGTGTTAAATATGTTTTATTCTATGAGATTATCAAGTGCTATTTAATCGTTTGATTGTTAGTGGATGCAGGTTTCAAAGTGAAGGAGGAGCTCATCCGAATCAGCGGAGCTGGACCGCTACAACAACGTTAGACTACAGGTAGGATCTAAACACTTGATTTCTTATATAGTAAATGCATGTTTAGAGAAGGATTGTTCTTGTTTGTCTTGTTTGTCACTAGAGAGTCTTAGGCTCCTAGGGAGGTTGGTTGTGTCCGCACAATCGACTCTTTCCGCCTGACAAATTGGCGACTCCGCTGGGGATTCCATTGATGTGAAAGTCTTTTCCTTTGTATGCAACTTTGATCTGAGAAAAGTCATTTATTTTCTGGTTTTTGGCTCTGTGACTTTGTTTTTGGGTGGGTTAGCTTAGGGTTAGATTCAATTTAGTTTTTCTTGAATTTTCCAGTAGGACGCACCCTCTGAGTATTGCACAGTGCGTCCCTGTACGCACTGTCGCTGTGTGCACAGAGCGGGCCCGCACCTGTCTTAACGGGTTTCCTGCGTCCCCTGCTAAAATTTAAGAAAATTCCATTTTTTACATTTTTCCTCTTAGATTTTTCTTTTTCTTAGTTTTTACTGCCCAGATCCATTAGTCTCCTGTCAAAGATCTTCACCTAAGCTTGTTTCATTGGCATTCCTGCTTTAAGCTTTCATCAATTGGGTGTTTTGAGTCTCTTTTTTGAGAAATTCTTGATTTGATTTCCTTTTGTCATTACTTGGAGGTTTCTCTCAGTCCTTTCACAATTTTGCATCTTTTTGCTTTTGTTTTTGCAAAAAAAATTCCCCCTCATTCGTCGGGGGGGGGGCTAAATTTTGTATGAGTGTTAATCGCCTTTGAGTGTTTTTATTTTTGATCTTTGGAACTCTCACCCAATTTTCTCAATTTGCACTTGATTGGTTCTTAGATCACATTAGAATCGTCTTGTGTTTGAGAATTCTCTTGCATAGATCACATTTGCATAATTAGAATTCTCATTTTTAGAATATGAATGAAAAATGTGCATAGATTACATTTGCATACTTTTCAAGTGAATCGTGCATAGATTACAATTGCATAGTTTACATTCTAAAAAATCAATCGTAGATTTAGATCAGCTCTCTTTGATTTGAATTTACACAAAAATAAAATAAAATAAAAAATGGTTTGGAATTGATTTGCATTAGTTTTTCTTGATGAAATTAGTGCATTAGAGAATTTGTTATATTTTCTCTTAGTGATCAATTTTTTGCATTGTTGGAAGTGAATGGAAACTCTCTCCTTACTTTAGTTAGGATTCATCAAATTGAAAAGATTACATTATCATATTCGATTGCATTCAGTTGAGTCGGGTCATAACACCATTGGTTTCATATCCATTTACCCATTTGAGTAATAACTGCCTTAATAACACAACGCTTAATTAAAATTCATCTAGTAATTTTTACATTTCTAGGGCTCTGAAACACCAATATAGATCAGGCTAGTGTCTTGGAGTAGGAGAGTAATTAACTCTCCAAGACAGCAAAACCAAACAAGTAGCTCATCTTGTGGTAGGATAAATCCAACTGTTTCTTCCTCCATTTCTTCCTCTTCGCCTGGTAAAAGCCTTGATGCTAGTAACCAGGAGGCTAAGAAGAAGAAGAAAGGGAAGAAGAAGAAGAAGCAAGATAAGAAAGAAGTCAACCAACCAACCACGACTGTAAGTGTTAGTTGTGTTGAGGAAAACTCCGACATGCATCGTAAACCCAAATACCCTTGCAGGCTTTGTAAGGGTGACCACTTCCTTGTCAATTGTCCTGGTATTCCAAAGGTCTTGGAAGTATGGTTAGAAAAATCTCATCAACATTCCGTTGATCCATCAACCAGTGATAGTCAGGTTCCTGGGAAAAAGGGTAAAGTTAGGTTTCCTTGTAAGTTATGCAAAGGGAGTCATCAAACTCACGTTTGCCCTCACATGGATGAAGCCTCAAAATTGTTGGAAAACCTTACTGTTCCACAGCAAGAATTTCCAACTGGTTACCGTAAACTTTCTCCCAACCTACCGTCAACTGACGGAGTGATTGATCTAAATTCAAGTACATTCGATCACACTCTTCCATTGGAGAGTGAAACTCATGTCACTCAGGTTGATGATCAATTAGTTGATCAAGTGGTCGATTCAATTTCACATTCGGTCGATCCCACTTTCCCTTTAGAAAGTGAATTTCATACTGCTCAGGTTCTTCTTGTTACATCATATTCTTCTACACCAGGGGGAATTTCACATGTTTCTATAGAACCCCCTCCAAGCACTGAGGTATTTTTCTTTGATTGGAATAGACTGATAGAACCTCGTCTTCCTTCCTCCATCCCTTTCCAAATCATTGTCAAGGCTGGTGGTAGGGACATACATCGTACTCAGGTAGATGAGGGTGCTTCTGTTAGTATTTTATCCTCAAATGTTTGGAAAGCTTTGGGTTCCCCTCAGCTTGCGCCTATTACGCAGAATCTGAAAGCTTTTAACAGAACCATTAGTGAACCTTTAGGGATCCTTCCTAAGTTTTCTATTACCTTGGAAGGTAAAACTGTCTGTATTGATCTTATGGTAGTTCGAGGTCCCTTGGATTTCAATTTACTCCTTGGGCGAGACTATGTTTATGCAATGAAAGCTGTCGTATCGACACTCTTTCGCGTGATGTCTTTCCCTCACAATGGCAGTATTGTGACTGTAGACCAGCTTTCATTCCCTAGTCTTGTTTCAACTACCAATAATATGACACCCCTAAATGTTCCTGATTCTAAAGTGGTATCTACCCTGCCGCGGGTTAATTATGTGGCAACTAGTCCCATGTTCTCAGTTACCGATGTAAGTGAGCCTCTCATTGTTTGCTCATCTTCTTTTGATTTAGATACGGTAATTGACATGGAAAATCCTATGGGATTACTTGAACACGATGTTCTTATCCCTTTTGAGTCCCTTGACATGTGTTCCTTCCAGAGAAGTATTCTTCCTTCTGATGAAGACCTCTTGGAAGCCATGATCAAGGTGTGCCCATTGACATGTCTTTCTACCAGTCGGAAGCCATGATCAATGTCACGAGGATAGTTTGTTCCTGTCTCAACCTCGTTAAAAAATGAAACTGGATGCGGCGAGGATAGTTTTTTTCTGTATCAACCTTGTTAAAAAATAAAACAGGCTGCCGCGAGGACAGTTCCTTTTCCTATGCCAACCTCGTTAAAAAATGAAACAGGTGTCCGTGAGGATAGTTTGTTCCCGTCTCAACCTCATTAAAAAATGAAACTGGATGTAGTGAGGAAAGTTCCTTTTACTGTGTCAACCTCGTTAAAAAATGAATCAGTGAGTGTGAGGAAAGTTCCTTTTACTGAGTCAACCTCGTTAAAAAATGAATCAGAGGAAAGTTCCTTTTACTGTGTCAACCTCGTTAAAAAATGAATCAGTTGTACGAGGATAGTTTTTTTTTTCCTGTATCAACCTCGTTAAAAAAATGAAACAGGCTAGTATGAGGATAGTTATTTTACTGAGTCAACCTCATTAAAAAATGAATCAGGTAGATTTTAGGATATATAGGTAGATTGTAGAAAGTAGGTTTTTGAGGATAGTTCCTGTAACTGAGTCAACCTCATTAAAAAATGAATCAGGTATGAGGATAGTTCTTTTCTTGTGTCAACCTCCTTAAAAATGAAACAACTCCCTTTTCAAGGTAAATATTGAAAGTAAACCTTCATTCCATCCATCTGGTTGAATGCAATGAAGCCTGGGGGGCATGTACCTCGCTTTGCATCATTATACTGGGGTCATGCGAACTTTTTGAGCATAGTTCCTTGTCTTGTGTCAAGCTCGTTAAAAATGAAACAAGGGTACGTTAAGTAGGTAGATTGTAGAGCGTAGTCATGAGCATAGTTCCTTGTCTTGTGTCAAGCTCATTAAAAAATGAATCAAGGATTTTATGAGCATAGTTCCTTGTCTTGTGTCAAGCTCGTTAAAAAATGAATCAAGGTTTTTAGAGTAGAGTTTTTTGTTAGGTAGATTGTAAAGAGTAGTTATGAGCATAGTTCCTTATCTTGTGTCAAGCTCGTTTAAAAAATGAAACAAGGGCTTTTAGGATAGTTCTTTTCCTGTGTCAACCTCACTAAAAAATGAAACAACTCCCACAAGTCTTTCCGAGATCTTGAAAGTAAAGCTTCATTCCATCCACCTCATTGAATGCAATGAAGCTTGGGGGGCATGTACCTCGTTTTGCGTCATTATGCTGGGGGCATGTGAACTTATAACAAGCATAGTTTTTCATTTCAAGCTTGCGTAAACATGAAACCAAATCCGAGCATAGTTCTTTTCCTGTGTCAATGTTGACACCTAATCCGAAACGGATGAGGTGAAGCCGGACATTCATCTAGAAGATGAACTGATCCGTTTTTGTATATGTATAATTAATAATAGTTGAATGAATAATAACACTCAGTTGTTTTGCGCTCATTAATTTCTGAGCTAACCTGGCCTGACATGGTATCAGAGCACAGGTCCCAGGTTCCAGAAATAGCGTAACTCCTCTGCTGCCTCATGAAACCTCTGCTCCCTGGCGCACCAGCCCTGCATACGCTCTCTGCTCTTCTGACATCCCTCTGACATCGCTGCATACGCTGCGTTGAGGTCCGTTCAAGGAAGAGAAGACCTGCGTTTATGGTTTTGAAGACACTGTGACTGCGTTTTGAAGAAGCCTGCGTTTGTTTTTGCAACGTATTGTGGACTGACAACGGTAAGATGACTGCGCTTAATGTATTGAAGACCTGCGTATGGTAAATTGAAGACTGCATTTAATGAATTAAAGACCTGCGTTTAATGTATTTCTTGTTATGGTATATTGAAGACTGCGTCTAATGAATTGAAGACCTGCGTTTAATGTATTGAAGACCTGCGTTTTTATGTTTGTTGAACTGTGATATACTGCACTTGAAGTTGTTCGGTGTAGACCTTTGTGCTTGCGTCTCCCGGAATCACAGTGATTTCTCACTGGTGACTGCGCCTTTTTTAAAGCGCTGTGGTAGTAAACGCTGGTACTGAGACTGTGGTATGCAAGATGAGACTGCGTCTCTTTTTGAGCACGGTCTTAAGGTTTTCACAGATACCTTTGCTGCAATAACACGCCATCAACAAATCCTAAGACTGCGGTATTAAACGTTGAGACTTGTCTTAAGGTTTTCGAAGGTTTGAGAGATACCTTGCTGCAATAACATGCCATCAACAAATCCTATCACGGGTCGCAACAACAACAGTAATACACTTCCATTACAACCCCATAAATTGGTGGTATTGGTGGTATATGTTCACTGTGTGGAGTATATATTGGTGACTGCTTTTTTGTCAAAACTGTGATATATATATGCGCCCTCCTTTTTTTAAACAGTGATATACATATATTTTCATATGAGCGCCTTTTTTTTTTATATATGTAAGCAGTGAGCGCCCTTTTTTGTTCAGCAGTGATATATGTAAGCAGTCATATATATGTGAGCGCTATTTTTTTGTTGGAGATATTGATATATGTAAGCAGTGAGCACCCTAGTTTTGTTGAACAGTAATATATATATGAGCAGTGATATATATATATGGAGAATGCATAAGGCTATCATATAAGGATTTTTTTTCTCTCTCAACAGAAGTGTTTTTTGGCAGAGATATTTGTTTTACAGAATGCATTCAATCATTTCTATGGTCGGAATAGTTCTCACTGGCAAAGAGAACTATTCTGAATGGTCCCGGATGGTAAAACACACCCTTATCTACAATGAGCTGTGGAAAGGTGTGTGTGTCGGAGAAGAAGACAGAGACCCTGTGCAGCCCACATCAGACAAAGAACTCACTATTTGGGAAAACAAGAACAGCAAAGCCTTTGCATTGATCGCAACATCTGTCAATGAGGAAGTAAGTCATCATATTTCCTGCTATTCCACTGCCTTTGAAGCTTTACAAAAGCTGAAAGAACTCTATGATACACATTCTTCACTTGAAGTTGTTCAGCTCATGATTAAACTCTTCACTCTTGAACTGAAAAATAATGATCCTCTTGCTCTTGCATCTGAAATAAAGTCTATAATGCATGATATAAAATCCACTAAGGTTGAGCTGGATATCTCTCTTATTGCCTTTCTCAAAGCACTCTATCCTACCTACTCCAATTATCTTGAGTCTTTACAAGCAAATGGAAAACTTAAAGATATAACCTTTGACTCTCTTGTGAAAAAGTTTGTTGAAAGACAGAAAGCCTTTGGAAAGAAAACAGTCCCTGAATCTTCTGAAGAGACGGTTTGCCTTGCTCACAAAGAAAAGCATCCTGCTCAAGATTCTGCAAGAGGAAGAGGTGGACGAAGAGGAAGAGGAAGATACTTCAGAGGTAGGGGGGGCAGACATTCTCAAGCAGAAAAGGCAGATCTGCATTGCATTCGCTGCAAACGAAATGGATCACATGATGCTTCTACATGCAAGCTACCATGGGACAAAGTTGAGCAGAGAAGAAATCAGCAGAAAGGTAAAACTGATGACTCAGACAAAGGTAAAGCACCTGAATCTGCACACTATATTGAGGCACAATGTAATATTGGAGTAAATGAAGATTTGTTTAATGCTTCACTTGCTTCTTCGAAAAATGACTGGTTGCTTGATTTAGGAGCAACCTGTCATATGACTCATAGGAGAGATTTCTTTGAAGATTTCACTAACAATGTTGATGGAGCAGTATACTTTGCAGATCAATCAAAAATCAAGCCATCAGGGCTTGGCACAATCAGGCTTAAACTGCCTGGTCTTCCAGACTTTCTTCTGGATCATGTTCTATATCTCCCACAGCTGAAGAGAAACTTGCTGTCCCTGGTCCACATCCGCCAGCAAGGTCACTCCATTCACATGTTTGATGGCAAGCTTGAGGTAAGAAAGGCATCTGACCACTCACTTGTCATGAGGGGTATAGAAGAAGAAAGACTCCTTAAACTGCAAGGAACCTCTGCTCATGCACAACATTTCTCATATATTTCTCATCATGAAGAAGGTGCACTTCCATCAAGTTTATTATGGCATGCTAGATTTGGACATTTAAACTATGATAGTCTTCGCTTGTTGAAGAAAAATGGTGTTGCTGGTTTGCCTACAATTCCTAGAAAACATAAACAATGTGATGCTTGCATTCTAGGAAAGCACAGAAAACAGTCTTTTCATGATTCACATTCAAGAGCACATAGGAAGCTTGAACTTATTCATTCAGATTTATGTGGTCCAATGCCTATTTCTTCTGCAAATGGAAATAAATATATCATGACATTTATTGATGATTACACCAGAATGTGTTGGGTTTACTTATTGAAGAACAAATCTGATGCTTTTCAAACATTCAAGAATTTTCATAAATGGATTGAAAATGATGCACAATCTCATATTGGGTCTATTCGCACTGATAATGGAAAAGAATATACATCAAATGAATTTGAACACTATCTTCGCCAACATGGGATTAAACATCAAACAACTGTGCCTTATAATCCTCAACAAAATGGTGTAGCTGAAAGAATGAACAGAACAATTTTGAATATGGTACGATCCATGCTTTTCTTCAAAAATGTAAAGACAATGTTTTGGGTTGATGCTGTTCTATGTGCTGCATATATAAAGAATAGATGTCCATCTAGTACTATAAGAAACAAGACTCCTTATGAATTGTGGTATGGACATGTTCCTTCGGTAAAACATCTCAAGATATTTGGTTCCACCTGTTATGCTTTAATACCAAAGGTACATAGAAACAAACTTGGTGCTAGAAGTCGTAAGTGTATCTTCCTGGGGTATTCAAACACATCTAAAGCATACCGCCTTTATGATGAAGTAAATAAAAATTTTGTTTTATCTAGAGATGTCATTTTTCTTGAATCATCCAAATCTGACAGTGTTGTTGAGCGGCAACTTGATCGCTTGGATAGATTCACAAAACCGAAATCATTTCAAGAGTTTGATAATCAGATTCCACATCTTGAAGGGGGGATTCCTATACTAGATCAACATGTGGAATCTTCTTCTGAAGAACAATCTCCCCTGCATGACACTTCAACAACGGATGATGCTTTAAGTGATGTAATTGATAGAATTGGGAGACTCAATCTTGATTCAGACCCAACTCAATCAACAGAACAGCCTGGACCATCTAAGAAAGGTCCCCCAAAGTGGCTGACAAAGACACTTGAAAGTGTTCATCCTGATGAAATTGGAAAAACAGGAACCCGAAATTCAAACCGACAAGATGGAGGTGATGTAGATAACTCTAATTCACCTGTTGATATGGATGTTACTTATGATTGTGAATTGAACTTGTCTACAGATTTTGAACCAACTTCCTTCAAAGAAGCTGCTTCTCATGATGAATGGAAAGAAGCGATGCAGAAGGAGTATGATGCCCTCATAAAGAATGGCACTTGGAAGCTGGTTGATCCTCCATTTGGAACCAAACCAATTGGCTGCAAGTGGGTCTACAAGAACGAGTACAAAGCTGATGGCTCACTTGACAAGCACAAAGCTAGGCTTGTGGCAAAAGGTTTTGCACAGAAGGAAGGGGTCGATTATGAGGAAACTTTTGCTCCCACAGCAAAATGGGCCACCATCCGGACACTCTTTGCACTAGCTGCTCAGAACGGTTGGAAAGTCCATCAAATGGATGTAAAAACTGCATTCTTGAATGGAGATCTAAAAGAAAATGTTTTTATGTCCCAGCCTGAAGGATTTGCTGTGAAAGGACATGAACACAAAGTATGCAAACTTGTGAAGTCCTTGTATGGCCTCAAACAAGCACCACGAGCCTGGTATGAAAAACTAACTGAGCATCTTCTGAAACTCAACTTCAAACATGTTGATCTTGATGATGCAACTTTATTTGTCAAGAAAGTTGGCAAAACAGTTGTATATCTTGTGGTATATGTAGATGATCTTTTAATGACAGGGAACAATGAAAGCTATATTGCATCCATAAAGAAAGAATTAGGAAATATTTTTGAAATGACTGATTTGGGCTAGGTTCATTACTATCTTGGCATTGAAGTAACCTAACATCCAAAGTCCATATTTCTTTCCCAAAAGAAATACATTGGAGATTTGTTATACAGATTTGGCATGACAGAGTGCAATCCCCTTTCTACTCCAATGGAACAAAACTTGAAGCTCACATCTACTGAAGGAAAAGAATTTGAGGATGCAACAAAGTATAGACAACTTGTAGGAAGTCTCATCTACCTCACTACTACCATACCAGACATTTCATTTGCTGTTGGAATCCTCTCCAGGTTTATGAAAAAGCCTTGTGAGGGACATTGGTCTGCTGCAAAAAGAGTTCTAAGATACTTGAAGGGAACTCAAGACCTTGGAATCAAGTATACACAGGTGGACGACTTCAACTTGATTGGATACTCTGATTCAGACTTCGATGGAGACAAAGAAACTGGGGTATCTACTTCAGGATATGCTATGAGTCTTGGATCAGGAGCTGTCTCCTGGAGATCACGCAAACAATCAGTACCAGCAGATTCCACAACAGAAGCAGAATATGTGGCAGCAGCTGAAGCAACGAAAGAAATTGTGTGGCTCAGGAAAATTCTTGAAGATTTGCAAGTAAAACAAATACAATCTACTCCACTTATGATTGATAACACATCTGCAATAAAGTTGGCCAAGAATCCAAAGTTCCATTATCGTACTAAGCACATCAATACTAAATATCATCTAATCCGACATCATGTTGAGGCCAAAACAATCCATCTCCGTCATTGTTCCACAAACGAGAAAATTGCAGACATCTTCACCAAAGCGCTTGGAAGAGAAAAGCTTGAAAGATTCAGAATGATGCTTGGACTCACCAACATCCCTTCAGATTAAGGGGGGGGGAATGTTGACACCTAATCCGAAACGGATGAGGTGAAGCCGGACAGTCATCTAGAAGATGAACTGATCCGTTTTTGTATATGTATAAATAATAATAGTTGAATGAATAATAACACTCAGTTGTTTTGCGCTCATTAATTTCTGAGCTAACCTGGCCTGACAGTCAAGTTCGTTAAAAAATGAAACAAATCCTCCTCTACTTGAGTCGAGAGTTTGACTAGATCTCGTAAATGTTAAGTTGTATATTTAGGTTAGTTATTTCAGTTTTTTGCATAATTTTCTTACAGTTGTAGGTCGAGTCTTTCAAATGATCTCGTTCATGAACCTTCATTTCATCCAACTGGTTGAATGAAATGAAGCTGGGGGGCATGCGATCTAGCAGTTACTCTTAGGGGGCATCAAGCACAGTTTTCTCTCTGTTTCAAGCTTGTGTAAAAATGAAACTACTTTGAAGCATAGTTTTTATCTGTTTCAAGCTTTTGTAAAAATGAAACCTATCTCGAGTCAATTTTGGTTATTTTCAAGACTCGTTAAACTCATGAAAATCCCGAGATTATTTTGCTATCTTTCATTCTCGTAAAACAAATTAAAATGTCGAGTTCTTTCCGTCTTTTCCTGCTCGTAAATTAAATTGAAAGTAGACCATATGAGTACATTTTTATCCCTTTTTCGAACTCATTAAAATTTACGAAAAAGTGAAAACCATGAGTACATTTTTATCCCTTTTTCGAACTCGTTAAAACTTACGAAAAAGTGAAACCTTGGATTTCTCTTTTAAGCCCTTTTCAGACTCCTAAAACATGAAAAGATTGCCGAGCGTTTCTGTTACACTCGTTAAAATGGAATTAAAAGACAATCCTCTTATAGCCCTTTTCTGACCGTAAAAACAAGAAAAGATTGCCGGATTTTTGTCGTTTCAAATTCGATACTAGAAATAAAACGACATGCCTCTGATCGCTTTTTACTTTTCAGGTCAAAGGCATTAATCATGAAAGTACTCCTTGGTCGCAAGATCAAGCGGTTCCCCCAGGTATTATTTTATACTTTTTCGGGCTTGGGGGACACAAATTTACGAAAAAGTTCAACTTGGAGTCTTCTTAAGTTTTTCAGACTCTCTAAAATTGAAAAACGCCGAGTTTCACCTATACTGGGCTCGTTAAACATTTCACAGTAAAGGACCTGTTCAATTACAAACAGGAACGAACCACTCCTTCCTAGGGTTCGAATCAAAACTAGGTTGGACTCATCCGAAGGATGAGCTTATAATCAAGCATATGTTATCCTCCTCAAGCTTGTTAAAAATAAAGAGGTACTTGCCAGAAATGGTGGGGGAAAAGAGAGAAGAATGAGCCTATTTGTTATCTTTTGTCTCAGAAGAAACTTTATTACCACTCTTGGACACAACACTTTTCATTCACCTGGGTTGGGAAATCCTTTACATCACAGTTGATCAAACCACTTTGAAATTCTTCAGCCGGGTTCCGGGGATTAACTTTGAGTCACTCATCACCAAGCCATCTGTCGTGTCGTTATGTGTTCAAGAGGTCTGCAAACAAAACTTTCATCTGCAAAATACTTGTCATCCATTTGACCATCCCTGAGTCAGTCCTTACAGCAACATTTCTACAACTTGAACAATGATTTCGTGTTGTGGGCTTGCCTGCAACGGGTCGCTTTCTATCAACATCAGCACATTATCTAGAGAGATGACTTAGAAATCGTCAGTACCTTGAAGTCTGCATGCATCAATGGCAGGTTTCTCGCCTTTGACGTCAGTTTACATCATTGAGTCTCGATCGAAGGATTCCGTGAAATGTTCGACATCAATTCATTCATTCACATCTCATGGATTGTACTGGGTACTTTGGGAACCATTGACATTACTGGTGGTCTCTCTCACACTTGTTAACAGTTTACATCATCGACTGGTAATCAAGTGGTTTCTACCATGTTCGACATCAACTCATTTATTCGCATGGCTAGAATCGTACCAATTCGGGAAGCAGAAATGAAGACCCTGGATCTAGTTTCCACCATCCAGGCTGCGAGGAGTTTTGTATTCATTATCTAAGTAGACTAATTATAAACAGATGGTTGCGCCCATACTGTGTCTACAAAATTCTATGATTATGATGTACTACAAGATCATTCCTGTATCAGAGTAGTTAGTCTGTTAGTTAAAGTTTTGATCTGAGTATGGGAATGCCTACCTCAGTGATGATATAATCTTATACATGTATTTTGTGTTGAAAATTGCAGGTTCTGACCAGGCTCTCCATGAGATAATCCTTGAAATGATAAAGCGCTTCACCCTTCCTAGATAATACAAAACCCTAATCTATTACAGGCTTCGCACTTTAGGGGGCAACCTGTTACACTAAAAAATGTCACTATGGCTATTTACAGTTAGTATGGCTCTATCAACAGTCATGCTATCCTCCTGGGCAAGTCTCATACCTTTGCTCTCCATGCTAAACTCCAAAAAGAGAGAAAGTATTTATAAATGTATTTATCTCTGGGTACGCAGGTTGTCTCAACCTTACTTGCGGGTACGCACTCAATGTTCACAAAAGATGCGTCCTTGGACGCTCTGTATGTAAAGGGGCAGGTGCGTCCCCCTGTAAAGGTCAAAATGCGCAAGTTTCATCTTTAAAAAGTTACTTGTGGTCATTTCTAGAGCATTCTAGAAGGTTGTTTGATGTGTATTGAGCGCCTCCAGATGGTTCATGTACCCCTACCAAAGAGGAACTTATCCCATCAATAAGGGAGCTATCCCATCCAAAGAGGGGATTATCCCATTGATGGTGGACCTGATTAACTTCCTCTTGAGCACTATAAATACAGGCATTGGGCCAGAAGGAGAGGAGGTTGGAAGCTATACATTTTTAAGGGTAAATGCTGCTGGAATTAGGACTCCCATTTAGAAGCTTGTGAGGAGAGATTGCCATCTTTGCTTGTTCTATTTGGAAGTGGGTGAGCTTTGTCAAAGTAAAGGAGAACTCTTGATGGACCCTGGGAGGGACTTGCACAACACCAAGGCTCAGGTTGTATTTGTTCCTTTTGTTACCTATTAATGCAAATGAGTCCATTCTTCTCAATAACTTGTTATTTATGAGTTGTTTCATGTACTCCTTGGTCTATGTGTTAAATATGTTTTATTCTATGAGATTATCAAGTGCTATTTAATCGTTTGATTGTTAGTGGATGCAGGTTTCAAAGTGAAGGAGGAGCTCATCCAGATCAGCGGAGCTGGACTGCTACAACAGCGTTGGACTACAAGTAGGATCTAAACACTTGATTTCTTATATAGTAAATGCATGTTTAGAGAAGGATTGTTCTTGTTTGTCTTGTTTGTCACTAGAGAGTCTTAGGCTCCTAGGGAGGTTGGTTGTGTCCGCACAATCGACTCTTTCCGCCTGACAGTGAGTCTGTCCAGGATTACATTATCAAATTTAACACAGTTTACAATGCTATTCTAGATGATTTAAGACCATCTAGAAAATCAGCTCTTCTCAAATTCCCGGATGGCTTTGATCCGGAGATGGCTTATTCACTGCAAGATAGAGATTTGCCTACCTTGGAAGATATGCAGAAAATCGCTGTTAGTGTTGAAGCAAATTTGAATGATAAAAAAGCAAGGATGAAAGCAGAAAAACGAGTGACAATCAAAGAAGAAGCTTCTACATTAGATCAGCTCCTTCGCAAGGTAGAAAAGGTAGAAAGGATGCTCGAAAATGCTCATCTCGACAAGCCGGAACCGCAGACTCGCAATCCTAATTTCCGAGGTCCGCAGTAGCCACAATACAGAATTAAGCAGCGTGAAACAAGGGCACAAGAGTTAGCAGCTCAACAACAAATAAAACCTCCTCTTCAACAGAATTTTGTTAGCCAAGAATCCGAGGATGAAGGTGATACTATCGGGGAGGAAAATCATTTTTTCACTCCTGATGATCTGCCTACCTATATTACAGAAGAAGAAGAATTTGTGAGAAACTCCATCATCCATCAGGATGAGAATTATATCTTTTCAAATGATGCAGCACTTGAGGAAGAAAAGGAAAAGAAATAATTGATCCCCCAGCAGGTCAATCATCTTCAGCAGATAAGGTAAATCAGCCACCAAGCACAATGAGGGATAAAGTTGAAAGAAGAGAAGTCCCGGCCAAAGAAGGTGAAAAGGTTTCAGCATTTAGTTTGGAGAATGAAATTTCAAAGCTAAAGGTGTCTATTCCATTGACTGAAATCATGAAAAACACCAGCTACCGAGGTCAAATTTCCAAAATTCTGAATATTGATCCAATGCTTGACACGGTAAATGTAGAAGATGATCAGCCAGAATTAATTTTTGGGCCTGCTTTAGATGGTGAGTCTCCTGAAAGTGATGTTCCTCCCTTCTATATCAGTTTGAGGTTGCACGAGTATGTTTTACATAATGTTATGTTTGACTCGGGTGCTTCGCACAATTTGATGCCGAAAGCAATCATGGAAAAGTTGGGATTAGACATCACAAGAAAATATCATGATTTGTATTCATTTGATTCCAGCCGGGTAAAGTGTATCGGATTGATCAAGGACTTGGTGGTAAGCCTAGATCAAATTCCAACTAATAATGTCTTGATGGATGTGGTTGTGGCGGATATTCCTCCGCAGTTTGGTATGTTGCTTTCAAGGTCTTGGGGAGCTAAGTTGAAAGGTACACTTCAGCTAGATTTTTCTTATGCTACAATTCCAGTCTTCGGTCAAATGAGAAAGTTATATCGGGAGCAAAAGATGAAATACATGATAACTAGCAAAGAAAAGCCAAAAATCATCCTGTAAATTATGTACATACAGATTTGGAGTCGTTTGTTTTGTTTGCTGATAATTTTAATGAGATAGATAGTTAGTTAGTTCAGGCAGAGGATATACCAGAGATTACTGAAAATTTTAGAGAAGTTCTACAAAAGGAAAGAGAAGAAAAGCCATCTGCCACGAAGCAAACAGCTGAAGCCAAGGGGCAACAAACAGAAAAAACAGAGGCAACACAGTTTCAGCAGTTGGAAGAAGATGAAGATAGTCTTTGGACCATGGATTTTGATGGCGCTATGGGCAGCGATGGTGCTGGTATTGGTGTGTGGATTCGAAGTCCCTTTTCTGCCCGAGACAAAGTCCCAAGCAAGGTGAGAGTGTGTTCTTATAAACTAGCATTCGATTGTTCAAATAATGAGGCAGAATATGAGGCTCTCATTGCTGGCCTTAAAATTCTTCGCAAGTTGAAAGAAAAGAAGATTGTAGTTTATGGTGATTCTGAGTTGGTGATAAAGCAAGTTAAAGGTGAGTTTCAGGCCAAGCATCCTCGTATGAGGGCATATCGAAATGCTGTCCTAGATATTTTGAAATTATTTTCTGAACATACTTTGACATGTGTGCCCCGCATAAAAAATGGTGTTGCGGATGCGCTGGCCAAGGCAGCAAGTAACTTAAAAATTCCAATGAATTCCAGCAACAAATTTGAGATTTATGTGAAACACCGCCCCACAATTCCGGATAATCAAAGATGTTGGCAAGTCTTCCAGGATGATGAAGAAATTAAAGATTTTCTGCAGATTGAAGGTGAGTTTAAAGACATTTCCATAGATACAGAACTAGATGAAGTAAATCAAATGGATGTGCTGCAACTTAAGGACAATTTTATTCCTAAAGGATTGATTCCTTTGGAAGAGCTGTTTGATCAAGATGATGTGGCCTGCAAACCGACATTGAGACCAACTGAAGGTGTTGAAGAGGTAAACATTGGAGCAGCTGAGAATCCCAAGATGGTAAAGCTATAAAAGTCATTGTCACCAAAGGTAAAGAAGGAGTATGTCAGATTGTTATCTTCATTTTCTAATGTCTTTGCATGGGATTATTCAGATCTGAAAACATATGACACTAATATCATTCAACATACTATTCCTATAAAGCCAAATCAGAAACCTTTCCGTCAAAAGTTGAGGAGAATCAATCCTAAATTGCTGCCATTGATAGAAAAAGAAGTGAATAGGTTGTACAAGTCTGGAATCATAGTACCTATCAGATTTTCCGATTGGATATCCAATTTGGTACCCGTAAGAAAGAAGACCGGTGAGATCCGTTTATGCATTGACTTCAGAAATCTGAATAAGGTGTCTTTAAAAGACAATTATCCGTTGCCCAAGATGGATCATATACTGCAGCGAGTATTTGGAGCATCAAGGATGTCGCTACTCGATGGCTATTCCAGGTACAATTAGATTTTGGTAAATGAGGATGATCATGACAAAACTGCATTCACTACTCCATGGGGAACATTTCATTATGCAAATATATTGTTTGGTTTGAAAAATGCAGGTGCCACTTTTCAGCGTGCGATGGATATGGCCTTTGCCAACGAGAAAGATGTCTTTTTAGTTGTTTACCTTGATGATTTGACTGTATTTTCGAAATCTGATGAAGAACATTTATATCACTTGAAAATGGTTTTTCAAAAGTGCAGAAAATATGGTATTTCGCTGAATCCAAAGAAGAGTCTTTTCGCCATGAGTGAAGGCAAGCTCTTGGGCCACATCATTTCCAAAGACGACATCCGTATAGATCCTGCACGTGTTGAAGCTATTCAGCAAATCGATCAGCCTCGAAACAAAAAAGAAATACAGTCCTTTAATGGTAAATTGAATTTTCTGCGTCGCTTCATTCCAAATCTAGCCGAGCATCTTAGAGAAATCACAAGCATGCTGAAAAAGGACAGCCAGCTAAAGTGGACCGAAGAGGCGGTAAAATCTTTCAATTTGGTAAAGTTGGTTCTATCTTCAGCCCCTACTCTAATCAGTCTGGATTACACACAAGATTTTATTTTATTTTCATTTGCTTCTAAGCACACATTGGCAGCTGTACTAATGAAAAAAAGAGACGGAGTTGAGAAGGCTATTGCTTTTTTCAGCCTTATTATAAGGGACGGAGCATTGAAGTATAACATCATCGAAAAACAAGCGCTTGCGCTTGTGAAGGCCTTGAAGGATTTCCATGTGTATATATTGAATTCCCACATTATCGCATATGTTCCTAACGCAGCAGTAAAGGATGTTTTAGTACAGGCAGAACCGGAAGGAAGGCGCGGTAGGCAGATTGCTGCATTATTAGAGTATGATGTGGAAATTAAACCCACTAAGCTGATCAAAGGTCAAGGTCTTGCCAAATTGATGGCTGAAACAAATCTCCATGTCCTAGATATCAATTTGATGTCTGCCATGTCCGATGAAGATGAGGAGAATTCAGCACAACAGGTATCTGACATCTTTATTTCTTCTCCTTGGTATGCTGATATTATATATGTACTTCAAAATTTGTCTTCACCTCCCGAGATGCCTCGAAATAAAAGTAGGACATTGAAGTTGAAAGCATCCAAGTTTTGCATCCTCAAATCTGCACTATATTGGAAAGACCCCGGTGGAATATTGCTGAATTGTTTGGTCGAGGAGGAAGCCAAAACAATGGTGGAAGATTTTCATAAAGGTGACTGCGGGGGCCACTTGTTTTGGAAGACTACAGCAAATAAGATCCTAAGGGCAGGTTTTTATTGGCCTTCATTGTTTTTAGATGTATATAAAGCTGTCAAGAATTGTCACGAGTGCCAAATTTTTCAAGTGAAACAGAAATTACAGCCATTTCCTCTCCAACCTATTGAAGTCAGCGCACCATTTCAGCAGTGGGGCTTGGATTTTATCGGCGAGATTCATCTGGCATCATCAGGACAACATAGATGGATATTGACAGCTACAGATTACTTCACAAAATGGATTGAAGCTATTCCCACCCGACAGGCCACGGATGCGGTAATTATTTCTTTCCTTGAAAATAATATACTGTCACGATTTGGCTGTCCGAGTAAGTTAATTACAAATAATGCAGCAGCATTCAAATAAAAAAGAATGGTTAACTTTTGCTACAAATACAATATCATCGTAGGGCATTCTACCGCCTACCATCCGCAAGGAAATGGGTTGGCAGAATCTTCAAATAAGTCCTTGGTAAATATCATTAAAAAGTTGCTGGAAATCAATAAGAAGAGCTGGCATAAAAAGCTAGTGAATGCACTGTGGGCTGATAGGGTAAGTCAGAAAAAGTCAATTGGCATGTCTCCTTTTGAGTTGGTGTATGGGATAGACGCAGTGTTTCCTACTTCTCTTGCTATTCCGATGGTCAAATTGCTTCAAGAAACTGGTAGTGAGGAAGATCCCATGCAGAGGCGGATTAATCAAATGATTCATTTATAGCAGACACGAGAGGAGGTTCTTCACAATACTCTCAAGTTGCAAGAGTGCATAAAGAATATTTATGACAGGAAAGCAAAACCAGATGACTTCCAAATAGATGATGTGGTTTTGAGGTGGGATGCTCAGAATGAAGACAAAGGGAAGCACGACAAATTTGATAATTTATGGAAGGGTCCCTACAAGATCGCAGCATATCGTGGCCAAAATTCTTTTCTTCTCAAGGAAATGAATGGAGGTGATTATCCCGGAGGGTCGATCAATGGTCGGCTGCTAAAGAGGTACCATGTCTGAGCATTTTCTGTTCTTGTCACCATCATTGTACATACCGTTTTACTCTTATTTTATCGCATATGTGTACTGATCTTTCATCCTCAGTCTGGGGCCCGGGGTGAAGGCTATAATTCTGAAGATGAAGATTGGTTGGTTAGAGGTTTGTCAAGGTGTTTTTATCAGTCCATTTTCTATCCAAGATTGAGTTAGTTTGGGTCAAAGTTGTGTCCAATTTTCAGTCAAATCTGCAGTTACTAAAACTGTCAGAGCTTGTGTCTAATGAGTAAATAATGACTCCATCGCCCAATGGTTGAAGGCACTGGTCTGCTCTCCCAGAGGTCTAAGGTTCTTGGCATCTCCAAGGAGCTACCATCCCCATTGGAGCCAATGTTAGAGTCGGTCTAGTAGCCCTCCACCAGAGATCAAAGCTCTTTGCATTTCATGATTAGGTGTCCCATCAGTGTGATCATGTTGCATTCTGTTAGGCATGCCATAATCCCGGTGGAGGGAGTTTGTGTCTTTTATTCCCCTCCTGTTTGGCACTGCTGGTTCAGGTTTGTTTAAGTAAATAAAATCTTCAAAGGGTCATTAATCTTGTTTTAAATTTCGAGGTCTTAGGTCTAGGGTTGAGTCAATTTTTGTCTTGAGAGGTCATAAAGGACCAGCAGGCCAGAGGGATATCCTTCATAAAACATCATTTCAATAATTCTCACTATTGTACAACTAAATTTTCACCTCGTTTTCAAAACTCTGTTTTTGAAAAACAAAGGTCATTATCTCGTTTTTGTAAAATTGTCAAAATTTCAAATTCTCCAAATTTCGAAGCGCAGCCTTGGTCTCCTTTGCCAAAGCATCTTAGAAGCTATCCCTGCAAAAATTTTCAGAAGAAATCATCATTTCAACCAATTTTTTAAAGAAAGGAAACCAAAAGTCAGAGCCAATTAATTCAAAAAAAATGTCAACACTCAAACATTATAAAGTGGGTTTTGGGCAAATAAAAATCTAAAGGAAGCCTATAAAAGCACATCACTCTTCATTAGCAGCTCATTTGCCTCTCACAAGCTAAGTGAATCCTTGCAAAGGCCATTTCAAGGGTCATTGAGCAAATTGGGCAGTTTCAGAGGCACGCTACGCATCAGGGAGGGTGCACTACGCGTCAGGGGCGCGCTACGCATCAGGATGCCTTTCTCAGAGCAAATTTGCTCGTGCGCTACGTGTCAGAGGCTCGCTACACGTTGGGCGAGGCACGCTACGCGTTAGGTTTTTCACTGAACAAACTGTCAGCAAGCTACCAAATCCACTTTTCTCTCAAGCAAATTGCAGGTAGGCCTCTCCTCCATGGCTAGATTTGGTTTTGCAACATGAATGAGAAATTAATATGTTTAAATGCCATGAAAATGAGAAGTCAAAACCCTACTTTTCTATGGAAGATTTAAAGTCTTAATGGTGCTAGGGTTTCAAATTTTTTTTGATGTCCAAGGTTGCCCATTTGTGATCCCTCTTTTCCCTCATTTTCATCAACATTCTCCTTCAAATTTTCCCATAAAATTTCATAATTTTCCTCTCTAAAATCCCTAAAACCTACTAAATTCCCAAACCCTACTTCACCTTAAAATCCCACAATTTTGTGATTTCCCATGTTACCTTCCCTAAATTCCTTCTTTATGTGTATTGTCCCTAATTCCCTCATGTTCCCTTATCCCTAACAATTCCCTTGTATTTATGTTCCCTTGGTGACAGCATTTGAAAAAGTCAAACAACAGTTAATTGGGTGCAAAGTCAGCAATACATTTCAGTCATCTTGCCTTCAAAACCATGTTAGAAACCGAATCAGAATATCAGCAGAGTTATGACAGTGATTCAACACCAGAGGTAGAAGTGCCAAGGAGGAATCACAAGGTTGGTAAGGGTGGTCGGCATGTCAGGGAGGAGCCCACTTCTTTGGCTCAGTTGCAAGCTTGTCCACTTGCAATGACATGTTTTCAGTATCAATCATGCTTCGGATATTGTGAGAGGATCTCACAAATTCAACACCACAGAGAACTAGTCCGCTTGTTTGTCCTACATTTTCACAATGGTCATGTGAACCTTACAGGAGTGGATTTCACCCTATCACCTGAAATTGTTGCTCAAGCCACTGGGATACCAAATGTTGGGGAGGAGTGGAACAAGTGCCAGTAGCTAGACAGATTTCATTATCAACCAGATATCAAACCCGGGTGCATGAGACACCTAACTGCTTTTTTTCCTTTCAGATTCCTAAGGGATGAGTATGCACCCTTGATGAGGCTCATTATGCGCTATTTCGCTTGTGAGGGCAGATTTTCACGTTTATATTCGTACCATATCCGTTTGTTGATGCATTTCACCCGGGTACAAATGATGAACATTCCATTTTTCATGTGCCGAAATATAGAGAAGATGGTGCCCGTAATGCAAAGGAAGAACCCCGCACAGCAACACAAGAGTAGATATCATTATGCACTGATCGAGATCATAGTGATGCATCAGTTGGCACAGTAGGGCATTGCTTGGGAGGATTTCATTTCTCTTAACTTCTTCATGGTGCCACAGCCACCTCCTGAGATTGTCCATGATGAGGGAGGGCCTTCACATCAGTTTCACTTTTCAGAGCCCGAGCATGTCAGCACTCCAACATGTGTTACATACCAGAGAGGCCACAGGGCCTTATTTGCATCTGCACGGCGAGTATTATCTCCACACCAGGTGGAAGGGGTCTCACCTTCTTCATCAGCACAGCGAGTGTTATCTCCACACCAGGTGGAAGAGGCCTCGCTTTCGATAGCAGCACAGGTATAGGAAAGAGGTAAGAAGCCCATGGTGTATGAGGGGCCATCAGGTGATCCGGACATAGATATTGTTGACCTTGATATCAGCTCTCCTAGCTTAGAGCTAAAGGAGATCATTCAGCAACAAAAGGCTGAAAATGACTTGTTGCAGCAGAAGTTGGAAATGGAAAATTGGACAATCACATACTTAGAGTAGCGCAACAAGCAGTTAGAGGATGAACACACTCTTGATGAGTTGCGGAGGATCCGATAAGACCGGAACTTGGCTCGCAAGAGACCCGGTGATTTGACACCTATTGAGCAAGGGTCTATGCTCATTCGGGTGAACACTCATTTAGAGAGGTTGCTAGCCAAGGCAAACAGGGACAAAGATATGCTCCGCCACATGAAGAATCATTATTGGGCCCGCATGCATGTGTGCAAAGCAAAAATGAAGGTACTCAAAGCACGCTTGGCCAAGGCACTAAAATGGAGGAAAAGGCCCGATCCACTTGAGATTTTGGCTGAAGCCACCTTGAAGGAGCATGGTGCTCAATGATACTCCTCCAGCTCAAAATTCAGAAAATTTGGAGCAATTTTGGTCAATTTTGAATTTTTTTTGCTAAAAACAGGTTTTTGCCCTCAACGTGTAGCGCGCCGCGCGCTATCCTGAAGTTGGGGAGGTCCATTTCACAAAAACTCAGCATTTTTGGATTTTTCATGACAAATTCCACTTTCTCAGCCACTGCCAAGACATTTCATTGAGGTTTGGGTCCCCAAAAGGTAAAAAAACAAGCAAAAAATGACCTTCTGCCACTTTTTGGACACACAGGAAGCAGTCTTGGGAGATTGCATTTTTGGAGGGGTAAATGGTCACCAAATTGCGAAATTCCACTTGGGATGGAGAGTCGACATCCAGCCCTTTCCAACAAGCCCACTTGTGCCTCATTTGGATGCCTGGAAGTGCCCCAAAAGTGGGCTCAAAGGCGCGCTATGCGTTGAGAAATGGCGCGCTACGCATCTGGACATTTTCTCAATTTTTCACCTTCAGCTCAGGAAAACGCAGCATTTGACTAGTTTTGACTTTTTGGTGGGATTTTTCATCCTCCTTGATGTAATTGATGTAATTTTATGTTGGCATGACACTTTTTTACCTATTCTAGAAGATTCATTCATAAAATGGAAAAAAATTAATGAATGAATTGGTTTCCTAGCTTATAGAGGCAAGTTGTTTTGATTGCCTAGATTGTAGTGCTCAGTTTAGAATTGGTTGAAACAACTCCTAGGATGATGAGCTCGACCCCTAGAGGAAAGGGAATGTGTTAGCTTGCCTATATTATGTATTTTCTTAGTCATTTTCATGGTTGGACTCTTGAGGGATAAGCTTAGACTGTATTACTCTTTGTATCTCTCCAATTTTGGCAAAGGAAAGACGAGGGTTTTGCAGCACTATTTGGGATTCTTGTGGTGATTTGTGTTGATGGTGTTTTTCTCTCATGTACTTGTAAGTTTTTTATGTGTATCATTTTCCTACTCTTCTCTTCTGCAAATTAAATAAATGAAGTGTTAAGGTAGAATTCATGGTTTCTATGCTCTACCTTTAAGTTTGCTTAATATCTATGTTTTCATCTGTTTAAGGAGAACTCTTGATGGTTTTTTGCTCTCCTTACCTCCTCACCGGTCATATCTATCCATTCACTTATTTCAAAGGCATCAATAAAATCTCCTACCTTGCCCCAAAAAGACCTCTACAAAAATTGTGTCTCATCCCCGCACCCAAAATTGCCGTGCTCAGTTTTCCAACAAAACCCTAAAAATTTAAAATCAAACTTTCCCTATCAGTTTACTAGCCTAAAATCAGTGTTCTTCATTGGTCATCTCAGCCCTTTGAAGACCTTTTTCTGAGATAGACCCGAATAGAGCCCTCTCCTATCCCCGTAGGGCTAGCTACGAGGCTAAGTGGTTTGATGTTGCCTTGGATTTTGTCTTTTTCAGCCCGAGGCCAAATTCAAGCGCTAACACATGGATCATTCTGCATTGAAATACCTCGTCTATAGGCCTATGTTGAGGGGGAAGATCTGTAGATGGTTGCTTCTCTTCCAGGAGTATGATTTTGAAGTGATAGTTAATTCAAGGAGGTTGCATGTTGTACCTCATGACCTCTCTAGGATCGAGAATGATGAAGAACCCACTAATATTGATGAAGTGTTACATGACGCGCAACTCTTCACTATCAGAGTGGCTGATGAACATTTTTTGTACATTATTTATTTTCTTTCTACTGGTGTAGCTCCTGAAGGATACACAACACAGAAAAATAAGGAACTAGTAGTCACGGTTGTATATTTTTTTGTGATTGTAGGACACTTATATAAGATGGGATCGAATGAAGTTTTGCGCCAATATGTACTCTGGATGAAGTGCATGGTGGTGTCGCAGGAGGACACTATGCAGGTAAGGAAACCACACAAAAGATTCTGCAGGCAGGATTATGGTGGCCCATGGTATATAAAGATTTTAAGGAGTATTATAGTGCATATGATGTGTGCTAGAGGACTGGAAGACCTTCGTGGAGGGATGAATTGCCCTTAAATCCACAGATCACATTGCAAGCATTTAATAAATGGGAAATTGACTTTGTTGGACCAATTAATCTACCAGGGAAGAAGATGGAGGCACGTTATATTATCACTGTGACAAATTACTTGACCAGATGGGCCGAGGCACATCCCATGAAGGATTGCAGCATAGAAAATACTGTGAATTTTATATTCAAGTATATTATTTCATGGTTTGGATGCCCAAAGATCCTAATGAGTGACTGAGATTCACACTTATTGAATGAAATAACTAAGGCATTGGCAGAAGAATTCCAAATGCACCATTAGAAGAGTACATCATATCATCCCCAGGTGAATGGAACTGTTGAAGCTTTTAACAAAATATTGGAAAATGCCTTAACGAATATCTGCAATGTTAATAGGAATGACTGGGATGTGCACATACCGATGGTTCTATGGGCATATAGGATGAATTGTAAGAAATTGACAGGGAAAACACCATTTAGACTAGTATATGGACAAGAAACAATGATGCTAATGGAGCATATAGTGCCCAACCAAAGGATCGCAGTAGTAATTGAGATGGTCAATCATGACTACATGGTGTAACACTTAGCAGAGCTACTTGCATTGGAGGAGGGCTACTTTTTGGCTAGTTTTTATCATAAGGTGTAAAAAGCTAAGGAATAGGTGTGGCATGATCACCAGATTAAGAACCGCACATTTAAGAATGGATATTTTGTCATGAAGTATGACAGCAAGTTCAAAAAAATTCCTGGGAAGTTTTATATGCATTGGTTGGGACCCTATGTGATCAAGGATATTTTGAATGGTGGCGTAATTTAGCTCTCAAATCTTAATGGGGAGTTGTTCCCAGGAAGGATTAATTGAATCAGATTGAAGGTATACAGGGATGATCCTGCCCCTGCATGTATGCTATGACTATATGATAGTAGGAAAGTCTTAGTGCTTTAGGCAGTTGGAAGGAAGCACAGGACAATAAGCTACTATGTCAATGAAGGAGTTTGTCAAAGAAGGAGGGTTGCACGATGTTTAGGGAGATGTCATAGGTGAAGAATGTTGCAAAAAAGTAGCTTCACCATAAAGGAGGTTCCAGCGTAGCCTGCCCAAAATGTGACTGTTGGAAAAGCTACAGTTGATTTGACAATGATTTTCCCATTAAAGGGAGTAGGGGAAGTACATTTAAGGAGCATATCTATGGAAATCTGACACCAAATTCACATTTATGAGGGGGATATGAAGGAATTCATGCCATTCAAATTTGAATTTGGCTATAAATACGACATCCCACTCTACATTCAGAAACTTCGCCTCTTGAAGAAATCTTGTGAAATTTTGCACCTATGTCTGAGTCGAGAGAAGTGTTGCATGTATAGTGAGGATTGGCAGGACATCTACTGGGAATTTCTAGAACATGGATTAACAAGCATCATGAATGCTATTTCTCCTACACAAACCACAACTCCTATATCGCATAGGGCAAATCCCACAGCCGTGGTAATGGAATAAACAAAAGTAGAACCAGTAGAAACAACAACAAAAAAGAAGCAGAAGAAACCACAAAAACCACTAATAAGGTAGCCGGCTAGGAAGGTGTCAGCTGAGCAGAGGAGAAAGGAAACGATGGACAAAGGGAAAAATAAGAAACCAATGGAACTGGTTAACTTAGAGGATGAAGAACTTGAGGGATGAATTGAGGACATAAGTATCGATGAGGTTGAGCCAATATCACGGTTACCTCTATATATGCCTATGAGAAAGTCGATTGATAAGGTGACAAAGGACCCTAATGCAGTAAAATTTTCCATGTGTACACCTTTGCTGCAAGAAGATGTGCCCTTGGAAGGAGCGTTGTTGGCGTATGTATCGCAATTGCACATGGAGGATTGGGATTAGGAGGATAGTGAAAAATTCCGTCATTTTGAGCCAAGTAAATACCTAAAGATGGTATACTATGAGGAGTCTGGTGTAAGGAGAGTAGAACCAATGAGATGGGTGGTTTTGATTCAGCCCACTAGGTTATTGAACATATTGAATGTGCCTCATTTTTGGTGCAACAACATCAATACAATATGTGTGTGCTAGTTGCTTGCTTTGGTGCATGAAGAAGCCTTATTGATTTGGGAGATGATCCCAATTGATGATATGTTGAACAGGAGGATCATTGCACTTCCATGTGTAGGCGTATACCCTGCCAGCACTTCTGTTAGAAAGTCTCAAAAATTGAAGCTCGCAGACCAAGTAAAGAAATATTTTAATGTCATCAAGAAGTCACGAGGCTACGCTGTAAGCTCTATTTCTGATATGGTTGTCGCCTTTTATGCATCCATTCTGGATGGTAAGATTATGAGGAAGTGAAGGGCAGATGATGTGCTAACCCCATTAATTCATTTGGCCACACAGTGCAGCCAAGGGGTGCAGTTTATTTGGGTAAGATACCTCTACTAGGAATTTTTGGATGATTGTCGTGAGGCCCATGAAGATGGGAAACCCTTCCATTATGCATACATGTTTCTTTTGATTTATTTAACATCTTGGATAACCCCCGATGAGTGGTAGTTCCCTACTATCGACCTAGATTTAGGTAAAGCTATGAGGGTACTTCACTTGGGTGTGAAAGGATCCAAGTCGGGGGGTAGAGAAAAAATTATTTTGGGTGATGTTTGAGATGGATATGCACATCGTGATCAGCCATAAGACACGACTATTACCGGTGCTACTTAACCAATATCGGGAAGTTGTAAACTTCAAAGTATACTTCCACAACATATACATACATGCGAAGAAAGGTGTAGATGGCATATGGTATGAGTTTCCCTATTTGGTCATAAAGTAGGACTTTTTTTCGGTGATCTCTAACTGGTCAAGCGTGTGGCTGGACCCCAGCAAGGAAGATGAAGGAGACCAAACACATACCAGCAAAAAAAGGAAGGCTGTAGGAGATACATCGAAGAAAGACACAAAGAAAGTGCCTCAAAAGGTCACTCTGGACCTTGGGAAGAATATTGCGCAGGAACCAGAGCGTGTAGAAGAAGAGGAGCTAGACATGGAAGAATCAGAGTAGGGTGAGATAGACCCTTTTAAGGAGACAGAAGATATTAAGTCTCCTTTCATCCTAAATAAGGGGAAGAAACCCACCACTGGAGGTGCACGAAAGAAGCAGAAGTTTAACAAGACCTCCAACATGGAAGCGATGGTCCACACTAAGGGTGACTCGATGAGATCGGTGAAAGTATGCACTCAGTCCCAAAGGACATGTTGGGACATATAGAGGATCAGTATAAGTCAGTTCTAACGTAGGTCCAATAGCGCCTCAAAGAGATACAAGTACAAGCGAGTGAAATTCAAGAGAGCATGATTTAGGTGAGTGAGAATCAAGAAAGCATGGGAACGTTAAGTGAAAAACTGACATTAACTTCGACGTTGGTGGTAACCCCAAAGGTCCGCACAGTTCCCATTCCAGGAGGGTTGTTGTGCTTAACTACTAAGGTGGATCAGGAAACAACACCATATGGGAGGAATTCAACACTAAACTTAGTGACGTTGCCCATTCAAAAATTGCATGAACTCCACCAGGGAGTGTCTAACGAATTGAAAATCCGAGAAGACCAGGAAATCTTTGTGATCAAAGACATCAAGAGCCACAATGAGAAGCTAACTGAGGAAGCTTCCAGGGCCATCCAGGGTAGGGATGAAACTGATGCGCGTAGGCTGCAGCTCGAGGACACCATTACCCAGAGTTTCATTAAGCTATTAGAGCTCCTCATACAGACTGAATCAGCTTCCAAAGAGAAGCTTCAAAATATGTAAGTTGTGGTAAAAGTGTCCAAAGCGGAGGTTGAATGTGTTAGGTTTGAGATGTAGATGCAGGTCATAGAGCTGCATATGAAGCTACAGACAATAACACCTCCAAAATTTCGAGAGTAGTGCAAGGTTATTATTAAGGAAGACATGGACATACTAGAAGTTGCAGTTAAGCACTACAACCAGATTTTTTAGAACACCATGGAGATGTGGGCCTCGTTGTAGGAGGACCCACATGTATAGAAGATTGAAGATAACATACAAGAAAAACAACTATTGCTCGATGAAATCAGGGCCACAACATGGACCTTAGAACCTATTCAACGGTTTGCCAGACTTCCGGAAGGGAAGGATATTCAGACTCAGATAGATGAGTGGTGATGCAAATCATCAATCATTTCAACAAGAATGAAACCTTATGTAAATGAAGCTAGTCAACTCTCTCATGATGTAGCGCATAAACTAAAAGGTATGCAACAAACATAGAGGACCATTGTCTTAGCAGTGGAGGGGCCAACTAGTGAGAATTTGGTCGAGGAGGTTTGGTAAGACGTCGCGCAGTGCACAATGGAGCTTTAAGCATTGAAGATAGAGTTCAATGGCCTTAAAGTGCACATCGAGGATGTACCAACAATGTGACTCAGGGCGAGTCACGACTTTGTGTTGGGGGCTTGTTGGGATGGTGACCACTAGGTATAATTTTTGTCTAAAGTTTGAATAAATTTTGATGTAATATTGTAAAGTCTCTGCATTTTGAGGAGCAGAGCATGAATAATGTAGAACATTAAAAGTCAAATGGATTTTTTATTTTGTAAAGGGATGGGTTATTTTGATTTATGTCCATGGTTCATGGACCATGGTAACTTAATGTAAAATATATAAAAGGAATTTATCTAGGAGTCATTAGGAAGTGGATGAAGTCCATGAATGAGGTTTTGAGGTTATTTTTTCTATAATTTTGTATTCTGGTGAAGGGGAAGGCTCCTACAGTTGAGTGCATGGAGACCTTGGCAAGTACGAAGTTGAGTGTGCCACCCTGCAGCTGTGTGCACAGGGTCAGAAGAAGTGTATTCATTGAATATTTGAAGTAATAAAGCCTATTTGAAGCAATTTTATGCGATCTCTATATATTTATCTGTTACACATTCATGCTAAATTATGATTCAATTCTCTATAATATTATTTTAAGTGCATTACGAAGGTCCAGATCTACTTTTATATGATAACTTATGCATGTTAGAACAATTAGATGAAGCTCATAGATATATTTAAGTAGAAATCACTTTAAGTCTGTGATTCTGAAGATAAGGGTTCGCGAAGGTCAGATTAGGCCCTGGATTAAAGAAACACTTTATTGTTACATCACATAGCCTTCTGGATGCAGAAACCTAGTTCTAGCATCCCCCAATAATAGCTCGGGTGAGACTGCAGTCTGCGCTAAGTGGACTGTGCCGAAAGGGTTGGTAGTGTAGGATTTTGTTGGTTAGTGTAGCTAACTCTGATCTTGGGTCCAAGCACCCTCAAGCCAACAAATGTTTCTCTCACAAAGAGTAACCAAAAATGAAATGCAAGTTAAGATGGATGGTTTGAATAATAGTTTATAATCATACATGGAAGGTTTAAAGGATGGTATGAAATATAACATGGATGGTATAGAAGAAAAATGAAAGGCAACATGGAATATTTTAAGAATGGTTTAAAAGCAGACATGGAAGGTTTGAAGGAAGTTTCTACAAGAAATGCTTCCTAATGGTGAAAAGGTATTAGATGAAACCCATGATGAAAAAAAAAGAAAGAAATGTTAATCATGATTTCATATACTCCAACTTTGGATTGAAGACACACCAGATTCCAAAGATTGATATAAGGAAGTTTGATGGAAAGGATCTGGTAACATGGATACTACATATGGAGCAATATTTTGATCTCCATAATGTGCAACATACACAAAAGATATGCATTTTAACTTTATATTTAGAACCCAATTAGTTTGTATGGTATCGATGGCTTTGATCTCGTAAACCACTTGTCACTTGGTCAATTTTTACGAAGGAAATGATATAAAATTATTAGGATACAAAGTGAAACACCTTCTTTATCCAATTGATAAATCTCAAACAAAAGGGTTCAATGGCAGAGCACATTGAGGTCTTCCAAAAATTGAATATAAGGGTAAATGATATTCCAGATGAGCATATTATTGATATCTTCATAGGGACTTTAAAGGATAACATCCAACATGAGGTTCACCTTTGGGAACCTGATTCATTGAAGAAGGCATTAAGGTTGGAAAGAAAAATTATGGCAACAAGGAAGCCTGCCACTGACAACTATAAAGATGGAATTATTGTTGCTCCTAGCCTTCCACAACCTACAAGGTTAACACCACAACAAATGGAAGAAAAAGGAGAAAAAGGGCTTTGATATAGTCATGATAACAAATACTCTAAAGGTCATAAGTGTGATGAGAAGAAATTATTTTACATAGATTGTGAAGAGGAGGAAGAAAAGGAACAAGAAGCTTCAAAAGAAGAGGATATACACCAGGAACCAACCCTAGAGAAAGAAGAAATGAGTCTGACCATATCTTCTAATGCATTGGTAGGAAATACAACTCCTCAAACTCTCAATATAAAATGACATATTAAGAAGAAAAAGGTAATATTTATGATTGATTCAGGTAGTACCCATAATTTTATTCATTGTAAGATAGAAGAGGAATTGAATTCCTTCCTATACCCTGCACCAAAGTGTCAACTAGTGATTGCAAATGGAGGAATTATAAATTGCACTAGAAAGTGCAATAATATCAATCTAACCATGGGGGAATATGCATTGAATAGTCTTACGCTCTCTATTCCAATAGGTGGTGCTAATGTTGTACTAAGAGTCCAATGGTTACAATCTTTGGGTATGATAGCTTTTAATTTTCAAGAAATTTTCTTGAATGTTTTTTGGGAAGGAAAGGGATTTGAATTAAGGGGTATCATAGGGAAACTGTTAGGAAACCAGCTGACAAAAAGATAGAAAATATATATGAACGCCTTAGAAATAAGCCTCTTTGAGGGGGCAACCTCCTTTGCATTACACAAATGAACAATTCTTTGATGATACAAATGAAAAGACTTCCTTTCTATATATAGGAGTCTAAGGGGTCATAATATAATCAGAGCCGACATAACAATAATAATGTAAGGGTACAATGATAACAATAGTGGGCTTCTATGGGGCACAATAATAACAATATGGGGACTACATGGACACAACAATATAATAAGGCGGTTGTACTAATAACAATAAGGGGTTACACTAGTAGTATAGGGACCTAACATGCCCCTCTCCTTCAAAAAGTGTTGTCCTCAACGCTTGAGTAGTTCTTGATGCTCCTGTATAAAATTCATGTCCTCCCATGTGCAATATTTGGTTGGTAAGTTCTTCCACTTGATGAGATACTCTAAAGTTGATCGATTTAATAGTTGTCGAGTTCTTGCTTCTATCACTGCTCCAGGCTCCAATATGATTTTTCCTTCCTCCTCAAGTTTTGGCAATATTGTTTGAACTGGGATCTTCTGCAACTTTTGAATGAGTGGCCACACTTCTTCATCCTTCTTCCATTCATACCTTGTTTCGTTTATCCAATCTGGTTGGATAATATAAATGGCGCACAAAAATGCTTCCACATCGTCATCCTTTCTTGAGATTGCATCTGCCACAACATTTTGCTTCCCTTTTTTGTAGATGATTTCAAAGTCATAACCCAACATCTTTGTGACCCATTTTTGTTGCTCTTTAGAGGATAATCTTTTTTCTAAAAAGTATTTAATACTATCATGATCTGTTTTTACCTTGAAGTGTCTTCCCATTAGGTAAGGTCGCCATTTCTTAAGTGTGTGTATTATTTCCAACATTTCCTTCTCATAAATAGATTTCTTGAGGGACATTTGTTTGTATGTATGTAACCATAAAAATAACCAATCGCCTACATCAAAACTTATTTCATTGCGATGTTGATATGTCTGTTGTTTCATTCGATTCTGCACCAAAGTGGCATTATCCTTTAAAAGTTGGAGAACTTGTTATTGATGCTCGATGTGATCTTTCACTGCTTGAATCTTTTTAATCTTGACATGTCCTTCTATATTTAGAGTTTTAGGAGTGGTAATTTCTTCCAGTGCATTACAAGATATGGTTGGATTCATTTCTTGATGCTCTATGTGATCTTTCACTTCTTGAACATTTTTCTTCTTGATATGTCCTTCTATCTTGATAGTTTGAGGAGTGGTAATTCTGGCCATTGCATTACAAGATATGGTCGGATTCATTTCTTATTTCTTGATGTGGTCTTTCACTTCTTGAACTTTTTCTTCTTGATATGTCCTTCTATCTTAAGAGTTTGAGGAGTAGTAATTATTTCCAATGCTTTACAAGATGTGGTCTGATTCGTTTCTTCTTTCTCCGGGGTTGGTTCCTAGTGTATATACTCTTCTTTTGATGTTTCTTGATCATTTTCTTCCTCCTCTCCACAATCAATGTAAACTAATTTCTTCTCAGCACACTTATGACCTTTAATGTATTTTTTATCACAATTGTAACAAAGCCCCTTTTCTATTTTTTCTTCCAATTGTTGTGGTATAACCCTTGTAGGTTGTGGAAGGCTAGGACAAACAACACTTCCATATTTATAGTTGTGAAGGGTAGACTTCCTTGTTTCCATAATTTTTCTTTCCACTTTGTAACAAAGCCCTTTTTCTATTTTTTCTTCCAATTGTTGTGGTGTTGCTCTAAAGAAGGTGTTTCTCTTTGTATCCTCATAATGTTCTATCATTTCCTCCATGAAAATTGACCGCGTAACAAGTTGTTTACGAGAACAAATCCCTTTGTACCATAAAAATTGATCTGGTTCTAAATATGAAGATGCAATGCATACCTTTTGTAACAGTGGTACACCATGTAGATCAAAATATTACTCCATATGTAGTATCCAATTTACTGGATCCTTTGCATCAAACTTCCTCATATCTCATTTTCTTGATTTCAGGAGCTTGATCTTGAAATGACTGTAACTCTGTACTTTTAGATCTCAAAGTTCTGAAATTGTCTCCTGCAGTATCCCTCTGAGTCCTCTTTCTAACCCTGCAAGTCTGATTAGAATTTGATTCTCCAAGAAAGAGTTATGCCCAATCTCCTAAGATGACCTGATTATATAATGTTTCAGTAGAGTGAACTTGTACGACGTGCCACATGTCACTGTTTTGACCTTCAGATCTGAAAACTATGCACACAAAACTACCATCCGTACTCTTTTTGTAACTTCTTACGAAATTTAAATTTCTTGCTCAGAGAGAAAGTTATGATGATTTCCCCAAGGTCACCTGTTTAGGATGTAATTTGGGAGTCTTCAAAAACCCTAACTTCCTCAGATCATATATCCAAAAATATAGCGATACAAGCTCTGAAATTCAGACCCGAGATTCAAAACAATTTCCTCTCAAATGGGTTTTTTATTTAACTTCTGAAACTGCGTAGTGAAAAGTTTATAGCGAAAATACCACGATGACCTGTTTTAGATGAAATTTTGGAGCTTGCAAAAACCATAACTTCCTCATATCATATCTCTACAAATATAGTGAGACAAGATCTGAAATTCGAACGCACAATATAGTAAGATTTCTTCTAAAATGGGTGTTTTTTTTAGCTTCTGAAATGTCGCAGAACAAAAGTTATAGCTAAAATACCACGATGACCTATTTGGAGCAGTGAAACCCTAGAATCCAAAGCTCTGTTGCCAAATGTTAGGAAACCAGCTCACAAAAAGATAGAAAAGATAGATGAAAGCCTTAGAAATAAGCCTCTTCGAGGGGGAAAACTCCTTTAGATTACACAAATGAATAATTCTTCGATGATACAAATGACAAGACCTCCTTTCTATATATAGGAGTCTAAGGGGTCATAATATAATTAGAGCCGACATAACAATAATAATGTAAGGGCACAATAATAACAATAGTGGGCTTATATGGGGCACAATAATAACAATATGGGGACTACATGGACACAACAATATAATAAGGGGGTTGTACTAATAACAATAAGGAGTTACACTAGTAGTATAGGGACCTAACAGAAACTAGGAAAGATCATTAGCTCTAATAACATGAAAAAGCTTCTAAAGAAATAAAAATGGGGTGTAAGTGCACAATTATGCTCACTAGATGTTCAAACATCAAAATCATATATTTCTCTAGATCTCCAAACTATCTTAGACAATCATTCCAAGGTATTTGAGACTCCCAAAGGCATCCCACCTATTCGTGATCATGATCATCCTATTCATTTGATCCTAAGAATTGTTCCTCCAAACATCAGGCCTTACAAATATCCCTATGCCCAAAAGAGTGAAATTGAATGTATGGTTGTAGAAATGCTAGAGGTTAGTATAATTCAGCCTAGTCAAAGTTTTTTTTGGCTCCAATACTATTGGTGTACAAGAAGGATGGATCATGGCACATGTGTCCAAATTATAAGGAGCTCAACAAGCTCACTATTAAACATAAATTTCCCATTCCTATCATTGATGAATTATTGGATGAATTACATGGAGCAATTTACTTCACCAAGTTTCATCTTTGTTCATGATATCATCATATTAGGATGAATATTGAAGACATTCTGGAAACATCATTTAGAACTCATGAGGGTCATTAAGAATTTTTAGTAATGCCTTTTGGCTTTACCAATGCATCTCCTACATTTCAAGGTTTGATGAATTCCATTTTCAAACCCACCCTTAGAAAACTTATGTTAGTATTTTTTGATTATATACTAATCTACAACAAGCCTTGGAAGGATCGTGTTCAACATGTTAACAGGTGTTGGGTGTGGATTTTTACCTATTTTCGGCACCTTCTTTCCCCTATTTTTATCCTTTTATTCTCCAAGCCTATGAACTTTACATGATTAATTCCCCTGTTTTCTCACCTTTATAATGTATTCTACTGTCATGTTATTTTTTCGTATTTTACTGAATAATACGATGCTTTATTCCTTTTTGTGGCTAACTAGGGGAGCATTGAAGAAGTATTTTGGAAAGATCTTCTCCGTTTCAGGTGTTTCTCGCGAGAACAAGGTTATGGAGTAGACAAGCAGTGTTGATTAACTACAGAGAAGTGTAGAACAATTCTGTCAGGCTAGGGTAACTCTAGAATGAGCGGAAGAAAAACTGATATCCAATTTCATTAGAGAACTATTGATTATATACAAGAAGGAGACGGAACAATTCATCTTCTTGATGACTGTTCACGTTCCAGTTCACCCATCCGTTGAGGATTAGGTGTCAACATTCCCCCCCTTAATCTGAAGGGATGTTGGTGAGTCCAAGCATCGTTCTGAATCTTTCAAGCTTTTCTCTTCCAAGCGCTTTGGTGAAGATGTCTGCAATTTGCTCGTTTGTGGAACAATGACGGAGATGGATTGTTTTGGCCTCAACATGATGTCGGATCAAATGATATTTAGTATTGATGTGCTTAGTACGATCATGGAACTTTGGGTTCTTGGCCAACTTTATTGCAGAGGTGTTATCAATCATGAGTGGAGTTGATTGTATTTGTTTTACCTGCAAATCTTCAAGAATTTTCCTCAGCCACCCAATTTCTTTCGTTGCTTCAGCTGCTGCCACGTATTCTGCTTCTGTTGTGGAATCTGCTGGTACTGATTGTTTGCGTGATCTCTAGGAGACAGCTCCTGATCCAAGACTCATAGCATATCCTGAAGTAGATACCCCAGTTTCTTTGTCTCCATCGAAGTCTGAATCAGAGTATCCAATCAAGTTGAAGTCGTCCACCTGCGTATACTTGATTCCAAGGTCTTGAGTTCCCTTCAAGTACCTTAGAACTCTTTTTGCAGCAGACCAATGTCCCTCACAAGGCTTTTGCATAAACCTGGAGAGGATTCCAACAACAAATGAAATGTCTAGTCTGGTAGTAGTGAGGTAGATGAGACTTCCTACAAGCTGTCTATACTTTGTTGCATCCTCAAATTCCTTTCCTTCAATAGATGTGAGCTTCAAGTTTTGTTCCATTGGAGTAGAAAGAGGATTGCACTCTGTCATGCCAAATCTGTTTAACAAATCTCCAATGTATTTCTTTTGAGAAAGAAATATGGATTTTGGATGTTGGGTTACTTCAATGCCAAGATAGTAATGAACATAGCCCAAATCAGTCATTTCAAAACTTTTTCCTAATTCTTTCTTTATGGATGCAATATAGCTTTCATTGTTCCCTGTCATTAAAAGATCATCTACATATACCACAAGATATACAACTGTTTTGCCAACTTTCTTGACAAATAAAGTTGCATCATCAAGATCAAAATGTTTGAAGTTGAGTTTCAGAAGATGCTCAGTTAGTTTTTCATACCAGGCTCGTGGTGCTTGTTTGAGGCGATACAAGGACTTCACAAGTTTGCATACTTTGTGTTCATGTCCTTTCATAGAAAATCCTTCAGGCTGGGACATAAAAACATTCTCTTTTAGATCTCCATTCAAGAATGCAGTTTTTACATCCATTTGATGGACTTTCCAACCGTTCTGAGCAGCTAGTGCAAAGAGTGTCTGGATGGTGGCCCATTTTGCTGTGGGGGCAAAAGTTTCCTCATAATCGACCCCTTCCTTCTGTGCAAAACCTTTTTCCACAAGCCTAGCTTTGTGCTTGTCAAGTGAGCCGTCAGCTTTGTACTTGTTCTTGTAGACCCACTTGCAGCCAATTGGTTTGGTTCCAAATGGAGGATCAACCAGCTTCCAAGTGCCATTCTTTATGAGGGCATCATACTCCTTCTACATCGCTTCTTTCCATTCATCATAAGAAGCAGCTTCTTTGAAGGAAGTTGGTTCAAAATCTGTAGACAAGTACAATTCACAATCATAAGTAACATCCATATCAACAGGTGAATTAGAGTTATCTACATCACCTCCATCTTGTCGGTTTGTATTTCTGGTTCCTGTTTTTCCAATTTCATCAGGATGAACACTTTCAAGTGTCTTTGTCAGCCACTTTGGGGGACCTTTCTGAGATGGTCCAGGCTGCTCTGTTGATTGAGTTGGGACTGAATCAAGATTGAGTCTCCCAATTCTATCAATTACATCACTTAAAGCATCATCCGTTGTTGGAGTTTCATGCAGGGGAGATTGTTCTTCAGAAGAAGATTCCACATGTTGCTCTAGTATAGGAATCCCCCCTTCAAGATGTGGAATCTGATTATCAAACTCTTGAAATGATTTCGGTTTTGTGAATCTATCCAAGCGATCAAGTTGTCACTCAACAACACTGTCAGATTTGGATGATTCAAGAAAAATGACATCTCTAGATACAACAAACTTTTTATTTACTTCATCATAGAGACGGTATGCTTTAGATGTGTTTGAATACCCCAGGAAGATACAATTACGACTTCTAGCACCAAGTTTGTTTCTATGTACCTTTGGTATTAAAGTATAACAGGTGGAACCAAAGATCCTGAGATGTTTTACCGAAGGAACATGTCCATACCACAATTCATAAGGAGTCTTGTTTCTTATAGCACTAGATGGACATCTATTCTTTATATATGTAGCACATAGAACAGCATCAGCCCAAAACATTATCTTTACATTTTTGAAGAAAAGCATGGATCGTACCATATTCAAAATTGTTCTGTTCATTCTTTCAGCTACACCATTCTGTTGAGGATTATAAGGCACAGTTGTTTGATGTTTAATCCCATGTTGGCGAAGATAGTGTTCAAATTCATTTGATGTATATTCTCTTCCATTATCAGTGCGAATAGACCCAATATGAGATTGTGCATCATTTTCAATCCACTTATGAAAATTCTTGAATGTTTGAAAAGCATCAGATTTGTTCTTCAATAAATAAACCCAACACATTCTGGTGTAATCATCAATAAATGTCATGATATATTTATTTCCATTTGTAGAAGGAACAGGCATTGGACCACATAAATCTGAATGAATGAGTTCAAGCTTCCTATGTGCTCTTGAATGTGAATCATGAAAAGACTGTTTACTATGCTTTCCTAGAATGCAAGCATCACATTGCTTATGTTTTCTAGGAATTGTAGGCAAACCAGCAACACCATTTTTCTTCAACAAGTGGAGACTATCATAGTTTAAATGTCCAAATCTAGCATGCCATAATAAACTTGACGGAAGTGTACCTTCTTCATGATGAGAAATATATGAGAAATGTTGTGCATGAGCAGAGGTTCCTTGCAGTTTAAGAAGTCTTTCTTCTTCTATACCCCTCATGACAAGTGAGTGGTCAAATGCCTTTCTTACCTCAAGCTTTCCATCAAACATGTGAATGGAGTGACCTTGCTGGCGGATGTGGACCAGGGACAGCAAGTTTCTCTTGAGTTGTGGGAGATATAGAACATGATCTAGAAGAAAGTCTGGAAGACCAGGCAGTTTAAGCCTGATTGTGTCAAGCCCTGATGGCTTGATTTTTGACTGATCTGCAAAGTATACTGCTCCATCAACATTGTCAATGAAATCTTCAAAAAAATCTTTCCTATGAGTCATATGACAGGTTTCTCCTGAATCAAGCAACCAATCATTTTTCGAAGAAGCAAGTGAAGCATTAAACAAATCTTCATTTACTCCAATGTTACATTGTACCTCAATATAGTGAGCGGATTCAGGTGCTTTACCTTTCTTTGTGTCATCAGTTTTACCTTTCTGCTAGTTTCTTCTCTGCTCAATTTTGTCCCATGGTAGCTTGCATGTAGAAGCATCATGTGATCCATTTCGTTTGCAGCGAATGCAATGCAGATCTGCCTTTTCTACTTGAGAATGTCTGTCCCCCTGCCTCTGAAGTATCTTTCTCTTCCTCTTCGTCCACCTCTTCCTCTTGTAGAATCTTGAGCAGGATGCTTTTCTTTCTTAGCAAGGCAAACAGTCTCTTCAGAAGATTCAGGGACTGTTTTCTTTCCAAAGGCTTTCTCTCTTTCAGCAAACTTTTTCACAAGAGACTCAAAGGTTATGTCTTTAAGATTTCCATTTGCTCGTAAAGACTCAAGATAATTGGAGTAGGTAGGATAGAGTGCTTTGAGAAAGGAAATAAGAGAGATATCCAGCTCAACCTTAGTGGATTTAATATCATGCATTATAGACTTTATTTCAGATGAAAGAGCAAGGGGATCATTATTTTTCAGTTCAAGAGTGAAGAGTTTAATCATGAGCTGAACAACTTCAAGTGCAGAATGTGAATCATAGAGTTCTTTCAGCTTTTGTAAAGCTTCAAAGGCAGTGGAATAGGATGAAATATGACGACTTACTTCTTCATTTACAGATGCTGCGATCAATGCATAGGCTTTGCTGTTCTTGTTTTCCCAAATGACAAGTTCTTTATCTGATGTAGGCTGCACAGGGTCTTTGTCTTCTTCTCTGACACACACTCCTTTCCATAACTCATTGTAGATGAGGGTGTGTTTTACCATCCAAGACCATTCAGAATAGTTCTCCTTGCCAGTGAGAACTATTCCGACCATAGAAATTATTGAATGCATTCTGTAAAAAAAATGTCTCTGCTGATAAAAAAACTTTTGTTGGTAAAAAAACTTATGTTGATATACAATGAAGTGGTATTCAAAAAAGGCAACAGATTTTAAATACTTTTATATCCTGTTTCTTCAAAACCCTCCGAGGATACTGTATCCACTATATTTCATATCTACAAACTCAGTTTGAAGACCATAATATATATATATATATACTGGTTAATATAACCACAGCGCACAAATATATATATATATATATATATATATATATATATATATATATATATATACAGGTATTAACCATAGCGCACAAATATATATATATATATATATATATATATATATATATATATATATATATATATATATATATATATATATATATATATATATATATATATATATATACAGAATTCAATAGTGAAATATATATATTTTTTTCTGCTAAACTCGATACCTCAATGATTACCCAAGAGCACGGGCTTTATATTTCTCGAACTGTCAGGAGCATGGTTTATCAGCAAAAAGGAGCACGGTTTATCTCTCAAGTGACTAAAACTATACCATATCCTCCTTAAACTATTCAAACAGCTTCCAAAACAACGTCCAAATAACTTATTCAAGCAGCGCATTCAAAAACTTATTGAAAAACTGATTGAAACAGCGCATTGAAGCAGCTGGTCAATATGTATGCTGGTCAATCAAGGCATATACATACAATTTCATTGAGCATAGGTCGTTGGCTCCAAAAACAAGCCTAAATCCCACTATTTTTACAGCAGAAAGCGCAAACACCCTCAGAACTTACTGTTCAACGGTTTGAAGGATACACATTTTCATGAAGACCTTTTGTTCGGGATTTTTTTCCATACTGTCTTGCCTTGCAATGGGATGCGATCAACTGAAAATCACTGGATGATTTACGACTTGAACAAACAAAGTGTCTTCTGTCTCAGAGCTCAAAGAAAGCTACACCGGAACAGGAAGAAATGATTGAGAAGCTGAGGAAGGAATTAGAGACTAACCAGGAGACCACGTTGAGCCTCTGCATCGAGAAAGTCTTGCTCGCACAACAAGCATACGATCTGATTGACAGTCATGTCAAAAGACTCGACGAGGACTTGAGTCAATTTGCTGAGGACCTCCTTCAATGGGAAACTGGGCCTCGTCACAGTAATTCAGGCCGATGAAACCAGGACTTCGGCTTCGATCTCCGCCATACCATGTCAGGAACTTGCAGTTTATCCTTGAATAGCCAGGAACAATATTAGACGGAGGACCAAATCAAACTGAGGCTTCCAGCTTCGGTTCAAATGGAAATGCAGACACGAACTTCTCGACCTTCTAGCTTCCGGGCAGATAACAGGGAGGCAATTCTAGCCATGAGTTTTCCAAGATGTTACACAGCACTTGACACGTTATACCTCCTCGCAGAAGGAAATGCGTTGTCTCGTTGGTGCTCGTTCAGGGAGCGCAGAGATATCTGTCAGAGGAATATCAGACAGAGGCAGAGCAGCGCAGGACAGAGGCATTATGGCAAACGTTCAAGCAGAGGCATTATGGCCAGAGGAGTTACAAGGATTCTGGGACCTGTGCTCTGATACCATGTCAGGCCAGGGTAACTCCAGAATGAGCGGAAGAAAAACTGATATCCAATTTCATTAGAGAACTATTGATTATATACAAGAAGGAGACGGAACAGTTCATCTTCTTGATGACTGTTCATGTTCTAGTTCACCCATCCGTTGAGGATTAGGTGTCAACAAATTCGTTGTTACACCCTGTATGTTGTTACAGGTTGCTGTTACACATTGGATGTTGTTATAGGTTTTTGTAACACAATGGATGTGTTACACTACGTGCTAATACAAAGGTCCATTGTTACACCAAGGGTGCTATCACCAGTGATTACCGTAACATCCCAAACCCCTATTCACTCACAGGATGCTTTTGCACTGAAGCTGGAAATTGTGGGTATTATTCCACATAACAGCTGTTGGTAGTAGGACTTGTTTATTTTGGAAGAAACAAACCCAAGCCCTTGCAATCCTAACTAATGTATATTTATATTTAGAAATAGGTTGTAACTACTTTTATTTTTTATCAGCATCAGAATAGTGAGATTCTCATGACTGGCCTGTTTCTAATTTCAGGTATGTAATAACTATAAAGGAACTCGATTTTCCATGTACAAGGATACGACATATAGAAAAGTATTGTTACTCTGCTTCTATAACTCTGAATTATTTTTTTAATATTAATTAGCACGGTGATGTTGTTACTACTCTTCAGCTGATTCATTAATTACTTTTTTGTTATTATTGTTCCCTTCTGAGGAGGAAGGGACCTCCTCTTTGGCAGGGACTGCAGTGATAGAGGTATTGTACCTTCTAGTTTCGCTAATTGATTTATGGTTTCTTGTTGTTGTTGTACAAATTGTACATTACATTCACTATTGTTCCAATTTATATTATGTTGTTACATTGAGTTAATCAACAGAATGGTAGTAACCAGTTGGGGTAGATATTAGTCACTATGTGGCACGCCCTTACTTTGATAGTTGAAAAGTGTGAGTTAATTATATGGAGTGCTTTTATGTCTACATGAATGATTTGATTCAGCAATTTGGTTCAGTGACATCTTTTACTTTCTTCTCCATTTCCTTATTCTGGGTTGTAGTGTATCGGCATAGACAGTGCAAACTCCATTGAAATAGCAAGACCTACCCTAGGTTGACAATTAAATGTTGTAGTCTCGGTCAATTTGGATTGATTAAAACAACACTACATTTTGGCACCGTTTCCAGAGATGGTAGTTGACGATACAGTCAACCAAGCTGTTTATTTGATGTAGAGTGTTCCTAGTCCCCAATTGTTGGGTGGTAAGATGAGAGGTAAGAACTTGTGCATCGCTCTAACATACCTGGGCAGGCTCACCACTGTCAAAGACTGAGACACTTAGGGTGTGAATTAATACACATAGGGTCCATGTGTGCAACTGTAGGAATTATAGAGATACCAAAACTACCCCCACTCTAATTAGTCACAGGAAAAATTGGTCGTAAAAATGAAAGGAAGAGTGTAGATTTGGGAAGGAAAACATTTATCCAGGAACTAATTTCTAAGGAAGAAAAAGAATAGTCCAGCTCTCAAAGGGATGCAAGGAAAAAGATGTTACTCCCATAGCAAAAGCAGAAACCTCTGATTCCTCTATCTTAGGACAATATCATTCTAAAGCTAGCACCCATACACCCAAGATCAAGAATCCAATTTAGGGGCAGGAGGGGGGAAGCTAGTATCTATAACTTGAGGACTAAAGGGAAAGGGGAAATTGAGGGGGAACATCGAACACCTGAGACAAAAGAACACCTGTTGGTTTATCAATACCCAAATATAGGTAGTGTGGTGAAACAACCAACCCCAAGGACATATAAGCCACTAATCACACCTACAAGACAATCAAAAAAATAGTTTGATGGACGTCTGTTACAACAAGGGGTAGAAGTATTAGTCATGCGGGAAAACAATGAAAACAACGCTAAAACAGATGCTACTATCACCACTTTTGAGTTCCTAGTCGGGGATATCAGAGGTGAAACTCCTATGAAAAATATTCCTCTATCATCCTTACCATCCTTCCAGGGGATGACTGTGGAAGATCCAGACACATTTCTATTTGAGTTTGATGTCTTATGTAGAAGTTATGATTATACCTCAGATGCACAGAAATTAAAATTATTTCCTACTACTTTAAAATGGCATCCTTGAGATGGTTCATGGGATTGGGCTCCGCTTCTATTCGAACATGGAATGATATGAAGGAGACGTTCTTACCAAAGTACCAATACTATTGCAGAACCAGGGACTTGAGGGAGGAGATATTTAGAATGACATAGAAGGAGGATGAAATCCTAGAAAATTATGTGGAGTGGTTCCACTATAACCTACAGAGGTCTAAACATAGCGGTTTAGACTAGGAAATCTTAAATAATATATTTATCAGAGAAATAAGGGATGACTGCCTTGACACCTTGAACCTATTAGGGAAGGGGGATATTTCGCAAGAACGATTCGTTGAAATTATAAAGCTCTGTTTAAGATGCTTAGAGGATTGTCTAAGGGGAGGAGCACAGTTCGAGATGCCTCTACCCAAATACAAAAATCTACAGGAGGAGGAGTATCTAGGGTAGATATCGAGAATTTGTTTGAAAATTTCAAGACCAATATCCTCAGTACTCTCTCTGCCCAGATAATGACAACGCGGATTAAGAAGGCACAGGAAAAAGTTGAAAAACCTCTAGCTATGTTCTGTCCTAATTGCCAAAAGAAACATCCTTTGAGGGAATGAGAATTGAACAGCATCAGCTTGTGTAATATTTGTGAGATGGAACATTCGACATGGAAATTTCTAGAGATTCCTAGACTAAAGGAAGTACTTAGAGAGTCAAGTGAGGAAGTGCAGCCCTCTTATTTCATCGCACCAAGGAGGTTGTGGCAACTATGACCTACAGGTATGTGTTAAGATTTTTCCTCTTTCAATTCGTGGAACAATGCATATAATACTCAACAATATCCATGGCAATATCCTACTCCTCCTTCAGGGTAGTTTCCTTCACCCTGGAACCAATGGTCTCCATCTCCCTCTGTCCAATATCCTCAATCTCAATCATATCCTTGGAATCTGAACTGGAGAGGAAATGCCTAGAATTCAGCTTTACCTGGATTTCCCATGCAATAATAGTTACAGTTACCTCCTTTCCAAACTCCTACTCCTTTGCCACCTATGTGACCCCAACTACCTGTGCAACCTACCCAAACTTGAACAATAAAGAAACTCAAGGCATAAAGGCTCTGACTACCTTCCAGACCTACCTTATTACCCCCGTGGGGCTTAATGAATACAATTGCAATCAGGCAAGGTAATTAAACCAAGTCACTCCCCTATCATTACAAAGGAGGAATGTGAACCATCGAGAAGAGATACCGGAGGATCTGAGGCAGCTATTGTGCCTAAAACAACCGATATAGAGGAAGTTGTTACATATGTAACAGCCAACCTGTGAAGGATTGTTACTTTTGTAATAGCCAACTTGGGAAAGGCTGATACACCTGTAACAGCCGATTCGACTATCGTAACTTAGGACCCTGCCTATCCTTAGAGATTGACTGAACCTGGGATGACTTCGCAGCCCGAATATGATTTTCTTAGGGAAATGCAAAATCTGCATGTACAAATTCCTTTGCTACAAGGCCTTAAAGAAATACCTATTTATGCTAAAATAGTGAGATATTTGTGCATCAAGAAACCTAAGAGGAAGCCTAAAGACCCTGCCACCATACATGTGATGGGGAAATTATCTGAATTAATGTCTTCTCAGGCTCTCGTAACTAACTATAATGATCCAGGAAATCCTACGGTTATTGTCTACATTAATGATCAACCCATAGCTAACACGTTGATCAATCTCGAGGCTACCATTAATGTAATGACAGAGGACCTCTTTACCACTCTCAGGCTATAGGGACTTAGACATACTCCTACTATACTTGAATTAGTGGACAGGTCCCATGTTAAACCCAAGGGAGTGTTAGAGGATATAGTGATTAGAATAGCTTCCTCGAGGTATCCGGCTGAATTTCTTATCTTACAGCCCAAATCTAATTTTGGGGGACATCCTTTGATCCTAGGGAGACCTTGCCTGGCCATTGTGGGTGCATTTATAGGCTGCAGATTGGGATCCATGGTGATCTCGGATCGCCAGGAAACAAATAACCTTAGCCTTTACCCCCCAAAACCAAATTTGGATGTATACAAGCCTTGGTGGGATGAGTTTGAGCCTGAGTCACATCTTTCCCTGCCACTCCTCACTTTGCGGAAAGCCTAGTATTTCAAGGATGAGACAAAAGATGATGTCATTAATGGTTTTATTAGTAACTTGCCTTCTGTCGCTTCTGTTAAAAATGCAAACAAGGAAGAAGAGGTGGAAGATATAGATTTTGAACAAATGAGAACCACTTTGAATATTGACAACAATCCAATTAAGATAGAACCTGGAAAGTTTTTGAATATTAACCCCAACTTGACTGCTGAGAAAAACCAGCTTCTGTTACATCTATTATAGAAATACAAAAAGGAATTTTCATGGGACTATACGTATATGAAAGGGCTTCACCCTAACCTATGCACTCACCATATTTATTTGAAGGATGTCTGCAAACTAGTCAGAAAACCACAGCGCCGCATGAACCCTACACTGAGGGAGGTGGTGAAGGAAGAATTACAAAAACTCCTGAGTGCTAGTTTTATTTATCCGATATCTAACAATTAGTGGGTGTCACTGCTTGTCATCGTTCCTAAAAAGAATGGCAAGTGGAGAGTCTGTGTATATTACAGAGAACTTTTTCATGTAGGTAAGTGTGATTAATAAGTTTGTTGGGTAAGCATCTCTTTTACCATGTGCATTTTAGTTTTCCGCATTTTGCGGATGGTTTTTAGTTTAAGTGTGAGTTGATAGTTTTATTTCAATTTGAATTTGTTCTCAATTGAATAACTACATAAGATCTGGTATATGTGGCAGATTTAAATCAGGTCAGAATATAGGTTACAGATCTCAAACTTTCAACATCTAGTTCATTTTACAATTTTCAAAATTTTAAAGTTTGAATTAGGAACCTGGTCTATGATGGTTCTTTGTTTCCTTTCAAGCTGACAGCATCCCCATTGGAGCTAGTTGTTATCACAATTTAGTTTCAAGGTAATGGATTTATGCATAATCACTTAGGTTAGTTGTTTAAAAAAAAATCACAAAACATTCAGGTGTGTTAACAGATAATTTGTCGGCATTGGTTCAGTTGGTTTAAAAACATAATCACTGGTAGATTAAATGGAAACGAGTGTTATTTTTCTTAAAAAGTAGGTGTCGATTGTGTTTTTGGTCTTCTTTGTACCTATATATGCTCTCGGTTTTTTATGCAAGGTTAGTTATTTTTATAAAATATAAAAATATTGGGCTTAATGAGCTCCAACCTTCAATTTTATCTCAACAACTAATTCAACCAAATCTTCAATCCAAAATAGAACAATAATGTATACCTTTTGCTAGAGGAGGCAGGAAAACTTACATACAATTTTTTGTAACATTGTTGAGAGTTAATTCATCAATGTTCCTTTAGAAAATATTTTGACAGAGCACTAACAATTAATTTGTTAGTGACTGGAGCAGATATAAATTTTGAGGCAATGATAAGGAGTTCTAGTCACGATAAAGCTCATGTAAGATGGATTCAGAAACCAAGTTTCATTTTTGATGAATCAAGCTCAACATCCATGGTGAATTTACTATTTTGAGCATGATAACAAAATTCTGCTTTTTAAAATTGTGTTTTCCTACAAAAGACAGTAACTTTGGGAGTGGTTTCCGAATAGCTGAAAATGAAATTTTGAAAACCAAAAGAAATTTTGTTGGGAACAGGCTCATTTAAAAAAACCTCTCTCAGTTTTTACATAGATATCACGGTTTGGGAGATACGAAGGAATATTTGAAGCCAATTTTTTAAGAACTCACTAGGATTAATTTCTTCTATGATTAAGAAAATTATTAATCAACTTCTAGTTGGAGAGCCACCTCATCAATTCGACTTGGAGATCAGATATTATCTCCTCCTTCATTTTTTTTATTTAATAAGGTAAAGATAGATGAAGAGGTTTGAGATCCATTATTTTTGGATCTTGAACAGTTTGTAAGTATTGTATAAAGTAGAACATGAAAGAGGACCAAGTGTTCAATTTTTTTTGGAAAAATACAGACCTTGCGTATACTTGTGAGATTAATATAATTTACTATAAGCAGTGTTACATGTGCAGTTTTTAGAGATTCTTTTTTTTGCTGAATTAAGTGTCGGTCCTTCTATTCAACTATATTATAAAAACACATTACATAATGTACAAAAAACCCAAAGGAGATGTGGGCCATAACTTTATCTAGCCACACATAGCCTTGGAAACTGAGCTAAAGGCCAACTATCTGGGCCTAGGGCCCACAAAACATTACGTCCTAACCTCCAAAAATCAATCTAACACCAAGACCGTGCGATCTGCCATCAAATATCTGATGGCCGAGACACAATTTCAGAACGATAACATATGGACCCTCTAATCATTATATCGGACCCGATAAGTGTTTAGAGACAACAATATAAAAATTTCAGGTCCGCCTGGGATGATAACCCTCATGCATGTAATCAACCCGAAATCCACCAGATGCGGGCGATCCACGCCAAGCTGAGTAACTTGCTCGGTGTTTAACCCTGCTTTCGGACCCGAAGTCTAATAAAGCCACCGTTAAAGTTAATTTCGGGTCCATTTGGCATGGTAACCACCTTGCTATTTGCCACGCGAAATTAATAAGATTGCCTCTATTTCGCCTATCTGCTCGCACATTAACAAAGCTCCCTGCATAGCCAATGAAAAGGCGATCTGTAGTATATTTCATATTCATGTAAAGACTTGTTCTATATATTGAATCCCGCCCGAGAACCTTGGGTTTGTAGAGTTCTAGGTACAAATTCCTGCCTATAGACCAGACATCCTATTCGTATATATCCTTGAACTGCTGCACCATATAGACCAAAATTCCTCTGCTAGTTTCCCCTGCTCTAATAGAACTCCTTATCCACACTCGCCTGTCTGAGACACTCTTCCCTCAATCTACCATGGGGGGTCTCTATCCATTCATATTTTTTGTTGCTTTTAGCACAGAGTACGCCTTCATTAGCTAAGATATCTGCTAATTTGTTGGTTGTTCGGTGCACATGAGTGAAACTCAGGGTTCTCATGTTCTGTAGGTGGGATTGAATCTATTGATAAACTTGCAGAAGCCACCAATGTCTCGATACTTTGTCCGGAGCTGAGCCATAGCAAATTTTCTTGACCGAATTAATAATCAATTCGGAATCAGCTTCAATTATAGTATTATGAAGATTTGAGTCCCTCAAGATTTCTAAGCATTGCTCAAGGGCCATGAGCTCTGCCATATTATTAGTGGCTTTCCCCAAATGACTATGAAAGATGGTTTTTATGAAACCCTTTTCATCTCTTATCACTCCTCCATACCCAGCCATGCCCGGGTTTCCTTTTGAGGCCCCATCTATATTGCATTTCATAAAACCCTGAGGGGGAGGTTGCCAGAAATCCTTATCAACAATTATATGACTTGCATTCTTGTTTTTTCCCTGTGGGACAAGCCCCTGAAGACCCAAATGTAGTAGTATCTGCACATCCGTATCTTTAGGTTGGTCCTCAGGGGGTTTTTAATGAGGGTTCCTACCGTCTCATTGAGTTGTCTTAAAATCTGAGCCATGATGCTCTGGGAAGAACCTTTCCTGTTCTTGAATATTCTGTTGTTGCGTTCTTTCCAGACATCCTAGATTAGAAAGCCTGGAGCTAAAGCCCAAGCTTTGTTGACTATTTCATTATCAGAGAAATTTTTCCTCCACTTCTTCAAGGTGCTGGTAATGCTGCCCATGTCCCTGTCTGTTTGTCTGAATATTGAAGCTATCCAATTCCACAAGGTGGATGTGAATGGGCAGAGGTTGAGAAGGTGATCCATAGTTTCTTCTTGTAATTCACATAGCTGGCATCTAGATGGACCAGATACCCCTCTTTTCCTAAGGTTTTCCTAGGTCAGAATTTTTTTATGCTGCACTAACCACATGAACAGTTTGATTTTCATCCAGCTTTGGTTCTGCCATAGGTCCTTCCATACCCAATCAAGGTTTGGAAAGTCAAGCCCAAGGGCTATGTGCTTGGCCTCTTTGAGGTTAAAGGTGCCTTCATTTTTTTTGCCCCATCTCAGCTGGTCTGAATCTACTGATGTCAGAATCTTTCTCTGTTCCAGGATGGTTGTTAAAGCTTTTGCCTGTGCCTTCAACGAGGAGTCATCATTGTATACCAGGTTCTTCCATATTCTCCATTTTCCTTCGCTTTTTTCCTGATCCCAGAAGTCATTTACTCTGAGTAACCCTTTGTTGTCAGTATCGTTCTTAATAGTTTCAAATTATTCTCTTATTTGTTTAGGTTCCTGTTGCCAATTATCTTCCCAAAACCAAGCAAGGTTTCCATCTCTGATTTCCCAGAAACTGTGTTTCTGAACAATGGCTCTATTCTCCCAAGCTTTGTTCCAAATGTGGGAGCCTTTGATGAGCCCAGACATTCTAATGTGATCCCTTTCTTGCCAATTGTTTGCATATTTCTGTTACCAAATTTGGGCTGAAGGGGAAGCCAGATCTTTTAGCCATCTCCACCATAGTTTTGCCCCCAAAAATTTGTTTAGCATTTCAGGATCATCAAGTCCCAAACCTCCATGTGTCTTGGGTTTACAGATCTTTTCCCAGGCTACCAAGGCCCATTTTTTTTTCTCTTCCCCTTTGCCCCAAAGAAAATCTCTTTGGATATTTCTACATTGTTGCATGACTCCTTTAGGAGCTGGAAGGGCTAAAACCATAAAGGTGGGGACAGTTTGTAGGAAAACTTTTGTGAACACTAGTCGTCCTGCTAAATTCAAAGACCTATTTGTCCATTTCCGGATTTTGTCCTGGAGCTTATTAAAAACAGGCTCCCAAACTGTCTTGCTCAGAGGTTTTTCTGTTGGCAGTACTCCCAAATATTTAGAGGGTAGCATAGCTCTTTGAAAGCCTAGAATTCTAGATATATATCTCTAAATAGCAATGTCAGTATTAAAAACAAAAATCTTTGATTTGGTAAGGCTTACCTCTGTACCCACATTAATTGCAAAGTCTTTCAGGATTTTTTTGTAGGCTAGAACTTCCCTGACTGTGGGTATACCCTGCAGCATGGTATCGTCCACAAATTGTTGATGGGTCAAAGCATCTCTAGTCATGGTGAGTTTGAGACCCTGGATTTTTCCTTCTGCTTTGGCAGATTTGATGGCATTGCCAAACCCTTCCATCATGAGAATAAAGAGGAAGGGTGAGAGTGGATCTCCTTGTCTGAGTCCTCTCGTAGGTTTGAAGGTTTCGGATGGTGAACCATTTAACATGATTGAAAAACTGGAGGTAGTTACAATGGCCATTACCCATCTTACCCAATTATGGTCAAAACCATATACTATAAGAACTCTCTTGATGTAAGCCCAACTTAGCTTATCATAAGCCTTTTCAAGGTCAAGTTGCATTATCATTCATTCCTGCCTATTGCTCTTAAGTGAGTGAACCACCTCATGAGCTTGAATGATGTTGTTGAGAATTTTCCTACCTTCCACATACCCAGTTTGCTCCTCAGACATGAGAGTTGGAAGAAGGGGCTTAATCCTGTTGGCAATTAATTTGGAAATAATTTTGTACACCACATTGCATAATGTTATTGGCCTGAATTTGTTTGGTGTCATAGAATTATCGTGCTTTGGGATCAAGGATATGAAAGAGGTATTGAGCGCCTTTAAAAAAAAATTGTTTTTCCTTAAGTCCTCCACCACCTCGAGGATATCATGCTTGACTGTTTCCCAATATTATTTAAAGAAGTCAACATTAAAACCATCTGGCCCTAGTGCCTTCCCATTTTTCATCTCTTTGATGACTTTTCTAACCTCCTCTTCATTCACCGACCCATTTAGATTATAATTGTCTTCTCTTGTCACAAGCTTAGGAATGTGCTTTGTAAAGTCATTGATGAATTGTGATCCGTCTAAGAGAGGTTCCTCAACTATGCCTTGGAAATGTTGAACCAGAGAAGCTTCTATTTCTTTGTGGGTATTGAGTTGATTTCCTTGAGAATCTTTGATTTTTGAAATCCTGTTATGAGACCTGTGATCCATGGTAGATTTGTGAAAAAACCTTGTATTCATTTCTCCTTCTTTTAGCCATTGTACCCTTGATTTTTGTTTCCAGAATATCTCTCTTGCTTACATAATCCTTCCCATTCTTGTTGATGGTAGTCATCTTGTTCCTTTCTTTCCTCGTTAAATCCATCTTTAATGAGGATCTAGTTAATTTCATGTAGCTTCTGTTCAACAACTTTTTCGGCTTCAAAAATGTTGCCAAACTCATTCTTATTCCAATCTTTAAGCCTGAGTGTGATGTGTTTCAATATTTTATGCAGGAGGAACATTTTAGTGCCCTAAACTTGCATATCCTCTGTCCACCATTTTTCAATATTGCTGATAAAGCAAGATGGGTAAGCCAAATGTTTTCAAACCGGAAAGGTCTGTTTTTTGGAGTTCCTATAAAGGGCGCTTCAAGTTGAACCGGCCAGTGATCTGAGCCACCAAAAGGGACTATCATAGTTGAAAATTCAAGGCTTGTAAGGATAAGGTCCTTCGAGAAAATAAATCTATCTAGTTTTGAGGCCACGTGAGACTCTCCTCTCCTTTTATTATTCCAGGTAAATATGCCATTACTTGTTTCCATTTCTACTAGCCTCATATTGTTTATAAAATTCTGAAATTTTATGGAATCTCTGCCTAGTGATCTGGTTCCACCTTTTTTTTCGGACAAGGACCTGATCATGTTAAAGTCCCCTCCCAAAATCGAGGGGATGCCCGAATATTTGTCTCATAGTTCCTCCAGTGAGGTAAGAAGCCTGCGTTTGTCTTCAGGTTTCTATGGACCATAAACATTTGTGATCAAATAAACTTCCTTGTCCCCCAAAGGTTGAATAACCATATATAGGTAGTTCTTGGATGCTTTAGTATCTAGGATTTTGTTGAAGCCTCGAAAAGCAGGTTGACAACAAGGGGGATACCCGCTCGATCCGGACCTTGGTTGGCAGCTCCTTATCCGTTTGGTATAGCGGGTCCAACTGGGGATAATGGGACCAGTTTCCCAATCTATGGGTGTGTGTGTGTGTGTAGAATTGGATGTTGCTAATCTAATAGTTCCTATCTAAGCTATTTTAATTCAAACTTTAATTTAATTCTATGCTGTTGTAATCTAATAAAAACAACACATCTAATCTATGCTAGCCCAGGATGTAACTCTTCTATTATGCGATCTAGAGAGATTTCAAATAACAACTGGTAATAAAGATCATTCACATAAAAAGTTAGGCAAAACAGTTGTGAACAGCATATCGCATAATAAGCTATTCATACAATAAACATAAATAAATAGCTACCACCGTACAAAAGTGCCAAATGGTAACTCAAGCATTCATGCAATAACATATAAACAACTAAAAATTGTATATCACTTTAACATATAAGCAGAAATGGTCAAGAGATAAAAGTACCATTTATGACTGGTCCTACTCATAAGCTTCAAGCAACAATGATTTATCTCTCCTTGCTTTAAAATCTACTAAGAGTACAGAAGTGCAACATCAGTAGCAGATATCAAATGCAAACATTAACAAATATTGATCCATTCATTCACCAAAACCTCCTCTGAGGGTGCAAAAGTGCATGTTCTAAGGACAAGTTTTTGATAAATTTCTAGACCCTTCTCTAAATGCATGAGAAGGGCTTAAATACTAATTCCTAGTTCTAATAATAGTTTATTTACAAAAGTTCAAGATGCGGTTTTCAAATGACCGCCCTTTTTCTAAGCAAAATTTAAAGCGAAAATTAAATTCAGAACTAAACTACTTTTGTATCTGGTCTTTAAAGCTGCATGTATTTAGCATTGGTTTAAGAAGGGTTGGCTGGCTGACTTCTGCTTTGAGCTGGACTGAGAAAATGGAATTGATGAGTGCTGGTACCACCTTTTCGGCCGCATTTATGATACACTTCACAGTCATCCACTGACTATGCGGCTTCACCAAGTATGTCCAGTAGCATTCCCAATTTAACCTGTTTAGTGCTTGGATTGCCTTTCCCTTTTCTTGTGCTCTCTGCTTCCATTCTGCCTCTAGTTGTAGTTTGTTTGGTAAATACCCTGAGGTGGTTTCTGTAATTAAATTTGCTCTGTGCAAATTCTCATTTACATAGTCAATAAGGATGCTTGCTGTCGTGGCTGTTGTTTCTGCCGCTTGTTCTGCCTTGCTGATTTGATTGTCCCACTTGTTGAAGAGCAACTCTTTATGATTTTCATTTATCCTGGGTGAACCTGTTCTTTTTCCCTCGTCCTCATCCTACCAAGCCAAGTACTCAGTCACTCGTTTGTCAATCAGATCATATTCACTGTGTAAATCAACCACCTGATTAGTGATCTTATCACTCATCTCGCAATAATCATTCCACTATGACATCTTTTGTCCCAACACTTCTTGCTGCTGCAATAGTTGTTCATTCAAAGCAATAGATTCCGAGATAAACTCTGTAAGTTTAGGATCGTCCCTATGCATTTCTTGTACTTCCTGTAGCTATTTTCCCTTCTCGTCCAAACTTCTCTGATAACTTATTTGCATTTGTTGGAAGTCTTCTTGCAACTTTTCAAGCTGTTTGTGTGCCTCATTATTAGCATTGGCGTGTTGCAATTGTAGTCGCAGTACCTGTATCTGATCTTCTCGCTCTTTCAACAATTTCTGTACTTCTGATGCTTCGTCAATAGTCACAGAGGCATACGCTCCTGCAATCTGAGATAGTTTGGTGAGATTTTCAGTCGGATTACTGGCGGGATCTTTCCATAAAACGTCTAATTGCTCAGCATCCTGAGAGAGTGTATTTTCTAACTTCCTCTTCTTTCTCTGTCTTCTTACCACTGCTTTATGTTGGGGACTATAAAATATGTCCAGAGGGGGAATTTCTTCTACATTAAGTAGAAGCTCTGAAGACGGAGTGATAGGAATATGCTCTGTTTCTGAGACATGGCTGACTATGGTTGGGACCACTTCCTGTACTACCTGTATATTTCTTACAGGTGTTTTGGGGCTTTTTCTTCAAGATTGATTAGTTCGTTGAAGGTTTCCCATTCCTTATCTAATTCTGTCGTGATGGGTGGTGCTTCAATGACAAGAGGGGGAGGATCTCTTTGCGGGGAGGCAATAACCTACTGTTGTGGAAGTTCCATTGACTGAGCGATGTCCTTAGCTGACTCTTCGCTCCTGTCTTGGTTGTTTCCGAATCTTTTAGAATGTTCAGGCATTTCTTGTACAGACTTAGACTTAGATCTGTTAGTGCTTGAATTCCCACTGAGGCTAACGCTTGGAGTCGGTTCTCTAGTAGACAGTCGCAGCTTTTCTAGAGGAACATTGGCTAGTCTTCTTTCCCTGTATACCATGAAATTTTGAAGATCTTCCGGAGACAATTGCAATTGGGCTTCCCACAAAATTTCTTGAAGTGAGCTTTTATTTTGGAATATATCATCAAATAAATCCTTTTTCCCAAAGAACACTTTTATCTTGACTGTAGTTGTGAAATTTTGGGCAACCTCATTTGGGTCAAATGGTCTTCCCGGGATTTAAATAATTGTAGACACGTCATATTCTGTACTTCAGTGAAAACGTGACCTACATCGAACAACGAAAAGGCCCCACAAGCCACAGGAAACTATGGCCATATAGCCTTCTTTTTGTCCTTTAGGTCTTTAGTTAGGCCACCTTCTGAACAGGTTTGATATGCAATTTCTCGAGCTAGGAGCTTATCAGGGATATACAAAGGTAGAACATGAGGGGGTATAGTACTTCCAAAAACTCTAACATAAGTAAACAATTCTTCTCCGAACCATCTTGCGATGGGGAGGATATCTATCTGTGCTTCAGGAGAGCACCTCGGGGGTTCTTTATCATACAACATTCTATATAAGGGCAGCATGAGTCCGTGACAAATCTGGTAGAAATGTGGAGTGAACTGAGAGTCCCACAATATCTTATGATAGACATCGATAGGTAAGGGGTCTTGAGTTGTCCACTTCCAACCCATAACAGGGAATTTAGACACATAACATATTGAATCCATAACATATGTGGCTAGGTAAAAAGGAGGATAAATCCTTTGAGACGTAGATCTTTTGGCCCGGTAACTGACAATAGCCATGATTAGGTCATCAGATAAAATCTTGGCCCAATCTACAATAGTGGCGTTTTTGGCAGCATCTAGTAATGGTGACCATTCGGATGAAAATTTGTTGATATCTGGCATTCCAAATAATCTACAGAGCATGGCAGCAGCAAAGCAATATGGGGAGGTAAGGGAACCAGTACTGTACATACCGTGTTAATCTTTTTTGAGCGGTTCATCTTTTCTGGACCAATCTTTGGTGGTCTTAGACAAGTTCGGGTTCTCCTCCACAAATTTTTCTATGAATTGCGTATTATAGGTTGCCTACGGCTTAGGAAAATGATACATAAGCTTTAAATCCTGCATAGCGAATGACCCGATGAGCCCTTGACCATGAATCTTGAACTGTCTATTTTTTATTTATGCGCTATCAAGTATCCACTTGATCATGTTTGTGTATGGGAGAATTTTGGGCCTCACTGCTATCCGATGTAGGAATGAGTATGCTAGCTCTTCTAGGGATTCTTTGGAAGAGCCCTGTGATCCCGCGACAACAGTAACCTTCATCACTCAGGGATTCTCTTCTTCAAGCAGTCTGTACATGCCTTCCCACATCGATATTCCTGTGTCTCTGTTGCAGGTCGTGTCTGTATATAAAGGTTCCATTTCCTTCACTTCGGAGCTCTAAGCCTTGTTTTTCTTCCCCATTTCAACCTGCGTATTGCCTTGGATCGTCCTCCGTTCTCCGTTCCTACAATTCACAAGTAAAATGGAAATGAATGACTCGGACGGGTGATGGGAGAGTTCTTAATGCCGCAGACATACTAAATACACCACCTTATGTGAAGTGATTCTTTGAAAAACACATGTCCATATTTTATTAGTAACTGGAAACTAACTCCTGTATTAGCATTTAAAGCGCATAATTATGTGTCAACTTATGGCAAGTGGCTTTTCTTGAATATAGTGCCCGAACGATCTATGATGGAGCGATTTTGCGATTTGCTTCGAAACATCGCAGATCGCATCATCGTAATATCGTAACGCTGGTGTGGCCTAACATCGCAACCATCGCTATATCGTGATATCGCAATATCGCAGATCGCAGAAGTTTATGTATGACAAATTTATTTAACTTGTTTTCTTGCGATATGCGATCTTGCGATCGGCTTCATCACAGATCGATAAATCTTGAAGTTTTTCTTATAAGCTTTGCTTATTGCGACGCGATAGTTGCTTTAATACCATAATCTCGCATATGCCGGGATTGTACTTGTATGGTGGGGTTCTACTACCATTTATACGATGCATTTTTAAAGATTTCTTCCTCATCAAAAACTTTAGGTTTTAAGTATTCAAAGGAGTTTCATAAGCTTATGATGGTAACTTTATTTCGAGGAAAAGAAAGCTAAGCCCTACTCTTGCTTTTCCTAAATTTTAACTAAGGGTCCCCACACATTTAGTATTTTGGATAACACTTAAATGAGAAGGGGGGGGGGGGGCGTTGTTTCTGGTCACAAAAATTGGCGATTCACTTGGGAGAACTAGTTATCTTTGTTTTTCTATTGAATTTTTCAAAGTTCCAAAGCAAGAAATTTTTCAGAAAATTTAAACTTTATTATGGAAAGATAAAGTGTATTATGCTCTAACCTGTCAATTATATTTTGTTTCAAGCTTCCACTACTTTGACTATTGGCTTCCTTAAGCTATTCCTTGTATTTATATCATCCATTACTTGGTTTTGTAAAGATAAAACAAATTCTCCTTTGTATAACAGTTTTAAATATGCTCATTTGTCGTAGGTAGACCCTCTGCTGCCAACAGGCGTTTATAGCCTCGACAGGGTTACCTGTTACCCAGCAATGATCTTATATCCTACTCAAGGTGAACTACAACTCTCAAAGAAAAAATCCATGTCCACACTTATTGCTTTGATTTTCTTTTTATATTCTTAAAGAACAATGTCTTGGTTTGGTAGCCAAATTATGACACAGTCACTCACTTGATTCATAACTTTGCTAAACAAGATGGCTCGTGATGAGACCCCTTGTCTTTTGATTGCAACAATCTTGAGTCATTGCCCTGTTGTGGTAGACAGTATTGGCAAAGTTAGTAAGTTATAATATCTGTGATTATGATAAGCCGACTCGTGATGAGACCTCTTATTCTTCAAGATATAGTGTATCCTTGGATTATTCCTCTGAAGGCTACATTTTCCTTGGCAGGGAGGAAGTCAGTGTTTCCTTATGATAGCTCTGGACGATAATAATAGAGTTTTTTGGAAACAGCTGTTGTACATAGAATCCTCATTTTGTTATTGATACCTTTCATTGTACTGAGATAAAACAATTTCTTCACTAAAGGTTGCTTTCGTCAAACTTTATGAAGTTGAAACTAGTATTATATCTAGGCTAGAGTCTTTAACTGTATCTATCAATAATAAAGATCATTTTTCCAAAAGATTTGCTATTTATACAAGCGAAGGATTCAAAATCTGAAAGAGAGTTGGCCTCTTTTAGTAAATGTCAAATGTTGCCAACGACAGCAAATTTTATTAGGGAAAAACATGTTAAAGGAAATGAGAGGTAACTATTCCCTTGGATTATGTACATGATAGGGATAATTACTTCTCTTATTTTGCCTATCAACTGTTAAAATAAACTATCCACCTAACAACCTAGCTAAATTAACCCTACTCCTATTTTAACTATACAAAAAAATCGACTAGGTATAATGATATTTGCAGTGTAACCATCTTTCCATTTTTATTCCTAGATGTGTATCCCTTTCAAACATCAGTATTAAGACTAAATTTTTTCCTGGACTGAAAATGTTGAATGTGGAATTAGAAAGTGTAATTGTGGCCAGAATTTTGTCTGAAATCTCTTTCTCATGAAATCTTCTTTGCAATTGGATATCTATTGGATCATAAAAATCAGGATGAGTTGTCATTATGGGTTGGTAATCATTCGATAGGAAAGATGGCAGGCTGTGCAGTAAATATGAGTTTTTGGTTTTAATAGCCGGTATTTTATTATGTGTAAAAGTTAGGCCTTCGACTTTTTCTAATAAAAGGAAAGTTTCCAAATATATCTCACTGAATGAATCAATGAAGAATGGATGGAAACTCCTCAAAAGACAATTAGCAATTAACCTGAATTGTCGGCAATTCTCGAGAAATACCTTCTTTTGTTGATGTTGTTCTGGATAGGATAGAAGTTTTTCAAGAAAAGCTGATATTGATTGGACTTGGAATTGAAAAAGTTCTAGATTTCCTTGACACAATTGAATTTTCCAAAATGGTAAAACATCACTCCAATGTTTGTCAGTAAGGTGCTCAGTATGCCATAGTAATCTATCAAGAGTCTGAAAGTTGAAATTTAAAGCAAAATCCGGTTTTATACAAAATGAGTGCAAGCGACAAAGAATGCAATGACTATCTGTACAACTAGTGTTATAGCACAACTGGGATTGATTTGAAATATCTTCTCTTTCACAAGAATTGGCCAGAATTATGGGATTCGAGTAATTTTGAATTCCATCTTGTGAATTAGAAACCAAATTATGATTGGGAATAGGCATGAAGGTTTGTTCATAATATGAATCATAGATTGGAATATTCTCTTGGGTAGTGAAATCATGTAAATGATCAGCCACTCTGGAATGAGGATTGACTGAAATAATTCTTTAATTAGAATATCCCTCATTCCCACATTTCTGTTGATTTACTCGAGATAAATCAACATCTTCATCATCAAAGTAGTTATCATAAATGACTTTACAAGATTCCCTAGATCTCTCTTTTTTATCCAATATATTCAAACAAGGGGGGTCAAGTCGTTCATGTTTGTAAATGACAAAAGGGTGTTCTATAGCTGCTTCTTTATCTTGAAAACCTAATGGTGATTCATTTGGATAATCCTATGTACTTTCTGAGATATCATTGATACTGGGGGGGGGGGGGGGATTATCATCATTAAAAACATCAGGATAAAGAGAAAAATGAGACTATGAAATAATGCATTCAAAAGTATCATCATGGAAAAACCCTTGTTCATCACATTCATCGTAGATTTCTGGATTTAGATCATACCTTGGTGTGCTTATGTTTTTTGAAAGAGGATTACTTTGTTGTTCTAACCTTGGTATCTGCATTTGTCGACTTGTGATCATATTATCTGACTTTGTCTCAAAATTGCTTTCTGGTCCCAAGGCAGGCTTTCTTCTAACATTCCCGCTTTCGTCTTCTTGTATTGGATCAGGCATGTCCCCTAAGCTTTGGGAATTTTCTTCATCATAACTTATTCACACGTCCAAATTGGAATTCTCATTCATATTAGAAGAAAAAGGAACAAAGCTGGGACTAATTTCTACTGGATTAGGGATAGGAGGTAGGGAATAGTTATGCTCAACACAATCTAATGATTCTTCATTGATGAATTCATTCTCAACATCATATTTCAAACAATTAAGATGAAATCTAATATTAAAATCTCTAACAGACTCATCTTCTTTGCGTAGATATTCAATTTCATCATATACCTGGTCGTAATCATAGCAATCAAATTTACAAATGAAAGCCGTGACAAATTGGTCCCAGCTGTGAATTGAGGTAACTGGGAGGGTTCTACACCAGTTTCTAGCTTCTGCTATGAATGTGAGAGTAAAATTTTTTCATAAACTGCCTTCATCAATTCCTTGAAAATTTGAATTTGAAACATTTCGAATAAACTGAAAGGCATGATTAAAAGCAGATGAATTACTCTTACCATTGAATTTTACCTGAGACAAGAGTCTTACCACTTCAGGCGGAGTGTTAGAAGAGGCACAAACATGGATACAACTCCAAATGGGCAGTTTGAGAGAAGCCATCCTAATTCAAATGTCAATATTGCAAACAAACTCCAACAGACAACATGTTCAGGCCCTCCTTCTAGCGCCAAATATGTTGAAGCCCCGAAAATCAAGTCGACAACAAGGGGGATACCCGCCCGGTCCGGACCTTGGTTGGAAGCTCCTTATCCGTTTGGTATAGTGGGTCCAACTGGGGATAATGGGACCAGTTTCCCAATCTATGGGTGTGTGTGTGTAGAATTGGATGTTGTTGATCTAACAGTTCCTATCTAAGTTATTTTAATTCAAACTTTAATTTAATTCTATGCTATTGTAATCTAATAAAAACAGCACATCTAATCTATGCTAGCCCGGGATGTAACTCTTCTATTATGCGATCTAGAGAGATTTCAAATAACAACTGGTAATAAAGATCATTCAGCGATTATAAGAAAGGAAATCAATCAAGATGAACTATTTCACATAAAAAGTTAGGCAAAACAGTTGTGAATAGCATATCGCATAATAAGCTATTCATACATTAAACATAAATAAATAGCTACCATTGTACAAAAGTGCCAAATGGTAACTCAAGCATTCATGCAATAACATATAAACAACTAAAAATTGTATATCACTTTAACATATAAGTAGAAATGGTCAAGAGATAAAAGTACCATTTATGACTGGTCCTACTCATAAGCTTCAAGCAACAATGATTTATCTCTCCTTGCTCTAACATCTACTAAGAGTACAGAAGTGCAACATCAGTAGCAGATACCAAATGCAAACATTAACAAATCTTGATCCATTCATTCACCAAAACCTCCTCTGAGGGTGCAAAAATGCATGTTCTGAGGACAAGTTTTTGATAAATTTCTGGACCCTTCTCTAAATGCATGAGAAGGTTTTAAATACTACTTCCTAGTTCTAATAATAGTTTATTTAAAAAAATTCAGGATGCGGTTTTCAAATGACCGCCCTTTTTCTAAGCAAAATTTAAAGCGAAAATTAAATTCAGAACTAAACTACTTTTGTGTCTGGTCTTTAAAGCTGCATGTATTCAGCATTGGTATAAGGAGGGTTGGTTGGCTGACTTCTCCTTTAAGATGGGCTGAGAAAATGGAATCGATGAGTGCTGGTACCACCTTTTCGGCTGCATTTATGATACACTTCACAGTCATCCACTGACTATGCGGCTTCACCAAGTATGTCCAGTAGCATTCCCAATTTAACCTGTTTAGTGGTTGGATTGCCTTTCCCTTTTCTTGTGCTCTCTGCTTCCATTCTGCCTCTAGTTGTAGTTTGTTTGGTAAATACCCCGGGGTGGTTTCTACGATTAAATTTTCTCTGTGCAAATTCTCATTTACACAGTCAATAAGGATGCTTGCTGTCGTGGCTGCTGTTTCTGCCGCTTGTTCTGCCTCGCTGATTTGATCGTCCCACTTGTTGAAGAGCACCTCTTTATGATTTTCATTTATCCTGGGTGTGCCTACTCTTTTTCCGTCGTCCTCATCCTGCCAAGCCAAGTACTTAGTCACTCGTTTGTCAATCAGATCATATTCACTGCGTAAGTCGACCACTTGGTTAGTGATCTTATCACTCATCTCGCAATAATCATTCCACTGTGACATATTTTGTCCCAACACTTCTTGCTGCTGCAGTAGGTGTTCATTCAAAGCAATAGATTCTGAGATAAAATTTGTAAGTTTAGGATCATCCCTGTGCATTTCTTGTACTTCCTGTAGCTGTTTTCCCTTCTCGTCCAAACTTCTCTGATAACTTATTTGCATTTGTTGGAAGTCTTCCTGCAACTTTTCAAGATGTTTGTGTGCCTCATTATTAGCATTGGTTTGTTGCAATTGTAGTTGCAGTACCTATATTTGATCTTCTCGTTCTTTCAACAATTGTTGTACTTCTGATGCTTTGTCAATAGTCGCAGAGGCATACGCTCCTGCAATATGAGATAGTTTGGTGAGATTTTCAGTCGGATTACTGGCGGGATCTTTCCATAAAACGTCTAATTGCTCAGCTTCCTGAGAGAGTGTATTTTCTAACTTCCTCTTCTTTCTCTGTCTTCTTACCACTGCTTTATGCTGGGGACTATAAAATATTTCCAGAGGGGGAATTTCTTCTACATTAAGTAGAAGCTCTGAAGACGGAGTGATAGGAATATGCTCTGTTTCTGAGACATGGCTGACTATGGTTGGGACCACTTCTTGTACTACCTGTATATTGCTTACAGGTGTTTTTGGGGCTTGTCCTTCAAGATTGATCAGTTCGTTGAAGGTTTCCCATTCCTTATCTAATTCTGTCGTGATGGGTGGTGCTTCAATGACAAGAGGGGGAAGATCTCTTTGCGAGGAGGCAATAACCTGCTGTTATGGAAGTTCCATTGACTGAGCGGCGTCCTTAGCTGACTCTTCGCTCCTATCTTGGTCGTTTCCAGATATTTTAGAATGTTCAGGAATTTCTTGTACAAACTTAGACTTAGATCCGTTAGTGCTTGAATTCCCACTGAGGCTAACGCTTGGAGTCAGTTCTCTAGCAGACAGTCGTAACTTTTCTAGAGGAACACTCGCTAGTCTTCTTTCCCTGTATACCATGAATTTTTGAAGGTCTTCTGAAGACAATTGCAATTGGGCTTGCCGCAAAATTTCTTAAAGTGAGATTTTATTTTGGAATATATCAGTAGTTGTGAAATTCTGGGAAACCTCATTTGGGTCAAATGGTCTTCCCGGGAATTTAAATAATTGTAGACACGTCATATTCTGTACTTCAGTGACAGCGTGACCTACATCGAACAACGAAAAGGCCCCACAAGCCATAGGAAACTGTGGCCATATAGCCTTCTTTTTGTCCTTTAGGTCTTTAGTTAGGCCACCTTCTGAACAGGTTTGATATGCGATTTCTCGAGCTAGGAGCTTATCAGGGATATATAAAGGTAGAACATGAGGGGGTACAGTACTTCTAAAAACTCTAACATAAGTAAAAAATTCTTCTCCGAACCATCTTGCGATGGGGAGGATATCTATCTGTGCTTCAGGAGAGCACCTCGGGGGTTCTTTATCATACAACATTCTATATAAGGGCAGCATGAGTCCATGACAAATCTGGTAGAAATGTGGAGTGAACTGAGAGTCCCACAATATCTTATGATAGACATGGATAGGTAAGGGGTCTTGAGTTGTCCACTTCCAACCCATAACAAGGAATTTAGACACATAACATATAGAATCCATAACATATGCGGCTAGGTAAAAAGGAGGATAAATCATTTGAGACGCAGATCTTTTGGACCGGTAACTGACAATAGCCGTGATTAGGTTATCAGATAAAATCTTGGCCCAATCTACAATAGTGGCGTTTGTGGCAGCATCTAGTAATGGTAAACATTCAAATGAAAATTTGTTGATATCTGGCATTCCAAATAATCTACAGAGCATGGCAGCAGCAAAGCAATATGGGGAGGTAAGGGAACCAGTACTGTACATACCGTGTTTATCCTTTTTGAGTGGTTCATATTTTCTAGACCAATCTTTGGTGGTCTCAAACAGGTTCGGGTTCTCCTCCACAAATTTTTCTATGAATTGCATATTATAGGTTGCCTGCGGCTCAGGCAGATGATACATAAGCTTTAAATCCTGCGCAACGAATGACCCAATGAGCCCTTGACCATGAATCTTGAACTGTCTATTTTTCATTTATGCGCTATCAAGTATCCACTTGATCATGTCTGTGTATGGGAGAATTTTGGGCCTCGCTGCTATCTGATGTAGGAATGAGCATGCTAGCTCTTCTAGGGATGCTTCGGAAGAGCCCTATGAGCCCGCGTCAGCAGTAACCTTCATCACTCTGGGATTCTCTTCTTCGAGCAGTCCGTACATGCCTTCCCACGTCGATATTCCTGCGTCTCTGTTGCAGGCCATGTCTATATATAAAGGTTCAATTTCCTTCACTTCGGAGCTCTGAGCCTTGTTTTTCTTCCCCATTTCAACCTGCGTATTGCCTTGGATCGTCCCCCATTCTCTGTTCATACAATTCACAAGTAAAATGGAAATGAATGACTCGGACGGGTGATGGGAGAGTTCTTAATGTCGTAGACATACTAAATACACCACCTTACGTGAAGTGATTCTTTGAAAAGCACACGTCCATATTTTATTAATAACTGGCAACTAACTCCTGTATTAGCATTTAAAGTGCATAATTATGTGTCAGCTTATGGCAAGTGGCTTTTCTTGAATATTGTGCCCGAATGATCTGCGATGGAGCGATTTTGCGATTTGCTTCGCAACATCGCAGATCACATCATCGTAATATCGTAACGCTGGTGTGGCCTAACATCGCAACCATCACTATATCGCGATATCGCAATATCGCAAATCGCAGAAGTTTATGTATGACAAATTTATTTAACCTGTTTTCCTGCGATATGCGATCATGCGATCGGCGTCATCGCAGATCAGTAAATCTTGAAGTTTTTCTTATAAGCTTTGCTTATTGCGACGCGATAGTTGCTTTAATACCATAATCTCGCATATGTCGGGATTTTACTTGTATGGTGGGGTTCTACTACCATTTATACGACGTGTTTTTAAAGATTTCTTCCTCCTTATAAACTTTAGGTTTTAAGTATTCGAAGGAGTTTCATAAGCCTATGATGGTAACTTTATTTCGAGGAAAAGAAAGCTAAGCCCTACTCTTGATTTTCCTAAATTTTAACTAAGGGTCCCCACACATTTAGTATTTTGGATAACACTTAAATGAGAAGGGGGGGGTTGTTGCTAGTCACAACAGATTCCTAGTTTCTAAGGGTTCCAAAGTGTGATAATTCCTCCTACTGTTCTATCTGCTTTAACTTCTAGATATTCATATTTAATCAGCCATTTGCTGTGAATTTCTCTTATTTATTCTATTGAACATTTTGTTTCCTGGATAAATATCATATCTGGTTTTTCTTCTTTCATTCTATTGCTGAGATTTCTTTGTTTCCTTTTGCTTGCTAGATCTCTAATATTCCATGTTGTAAGCTTCATTAAGAAAGATTTGTAAATGAGTAACTTGTGAGGTCTTTCATCTTACCTAAGTTGATCATGAGTTTTCCACATTCAATCAGCAACTCATTCTATTTTTTCCTTCCTCTTTTACTTCCTGGGTTCTTGAGAGCTTGTCCTCCTGTTGCCTCCGTAGTTTTAACTCCCCCATTATCCTGACTATCATGGTTTCTTTTGACCCCTACACCCTTTGCTTGCGTTCTCCAGAGGAAGAGTTGTTGTACTCTATTAAATTCATCTGGATGTAGGGACTCCACTCCTTTGGTTGTTCCTTCCTCTATGAACATTTCTAGATCGAGATGCTCCCTTTCCAGTATTTCCTGCAGTACAGTATCCTCCGTTCTCACTTTGCTTGGGGTCATCTCTTGGTCCCTATCAAGTTCCATATTGCTTGGCTGCTCCTCCATTTTCTAGCTTTTATCAGGTCTATCCTCCATGTTGTCATCCTTTTCCTTCTCTATAGGATTTTCCTTCATTACTTTATTCGTTCTTTCCTCCCCCTCTTCTTCTTCTAGTATCTTGAACCTATTATGACTAGGTTGCTTTTCCTCATAGATTTTTTTTTGGTTTTTCCTTCCTCCTTTTCCTCTGCCCCCCACCTTGGTAAAGCTTTCAGTCTCTTTACCTGAGGTTGCTTTGGTACTAGTCTCCATTTTTCTTAAAGGGCAGTCTCTGAAGAGGTTCCCGTGTTCATGGAATTTGTGCAATCTGAAGGGTACATGCTCATAATCCACCGCATGTACCCATTCTTCATCATATATTTCTAGAATTATTTCATCTGGCAAAGCCCCAGAAAGGTCCATTTCTACGCATATTCTGGCAAATGAGGTATATTTTCCGCACAGAGTGGCCTCTAATATTTTTTAAAAATGCCCTAGTTTATTACCTATGGCTTTTAATGATTATGGAAACCAGTAATCTAGAGGTAGGGAATATAGTCTTACCCATACCGGCACCGAAGTAAATGTTTCTCACTCCGGAACAAAGTTCATAACCCATGGCCTCATATAGAGGCCTGCAGCCGCATAGAAGTAAGGTCCTCCTTCAAACACCTTGTCTTTATCTACTAGGTTTGTAAACACAACTGTGAAGAAACCCTTGGATCCAAGGTGTAAATCTATTTCTCCCTTAGGTTTCCAATGGTTCTTTATCCATATGTGTAGGGCTTTCTCTGTTGGCCAAAACCCCATGAATTTACATATCACTGCATAAGTCGCCATGTGCTCCCAATGCACCTGTAGCGTTGGATCACTTAACACCACTCAGGGTGTGATGGATGCCTTAGGTTTACATGGTCCTGTCCGACTGCTAGGGTCAGTTTTCTGACTATCTACTCCTGTACGCTTCTCTCTTCTGCCTTCCTCCTACATTTCTGTGTGCCTTTGTTCTCAGCTATTTTCTTATTTTCCTCTTTCTGTATCCCCGGATTCCGCTTCCATCGGCTTATTGAAGTGGTTTGAAACAACATGAATGCAGGAGGGAGTGGAGCTCCCCCTTTCTCGCCCTTCCATGGTGCCCAATGCTGCAATCCTACTTCAAACCCTAGTTTCATGTGTTTTTCCTCCTCTGTCCTCACAGTTTTCAGATATTCATGTGTGAATGATTTGATGTATATTTTTCTACTATGCTTATTTTCTCCTTAGTCAATACTTTTATCATTAAGCTTTAGCATTTGGATAAAGTGAAATGAATTAGGATTTGCTTTGAATGCTCAGATTCATGTTATTCAGATACCTATTTGTTTCTCAAACTATATATCATTGCAAAAATCATATTTCTTTATTTTTATGTTTACTTGCTATGGTCTTCTACCATACCTTAATCATAATTTTTCTAAGAAATCATAATCTGTCTTGCCTTTGTTAGAGATGTGCATATAACCTGTGACTAGCAATTTTTTTTTTTTGTCAAAGACTCATGCCCAATGGTCTCTTTTATTTTCTTTCCAAATTGGATTTACTTATTACAAACTAAATATGGCCAATGACTGTATTAGTTACCTACTATTACAGTGACCTTGAGTAGTAGTGTTAAGGAGAAATCCCTCTCCAGATTGAAGGGTCAGCTTTCAATCCCAAAGCAGTTTGAAGGGTTCCTCAATGACTTCCCTCCACATCCAAGGGATAACATGATGATTATCTAAACCCATGCATATCACTCACCAAATTTTACATGGAAATCATGTTGTAACTAAACTCATCTATTTAACTAGATATCTGAATAGCCATACAAACATGTCGACTCAAATGAATATGGTATCTAGCTCTTGTAAGGGGCAATATATGAATGTGGAATCAAATGAATTTGCAACCAATATTTTTAGGGGCCTAGATATGAATGTGAACCTAAATGAATATGGTATCTAGGTCTTTTAATGAGGGTGTTCTTAGTGAACCCTCGGATGCTCGGATAACCAAATAACTTTGTAGAAATATGGATGCTTGCTTTCCATTAAATGATGTGTTATCCGTGATAACTCCTAGAAATAATTTTTATTTTGATTAATTATTTTAGATAAGGTTTTTCACCACTGCACTTTGCATCTATCTGTTATTTTTTTAAAGAGGTTGATATACTTTGCACTTGGAGATTAAAGGAGGAAGAACAAATCCAATTTAAATTGTTTTGGAGAAATTCCCATGTTCTTTAAAACCAATTTCTTTAACAAAACTCACTTCATCCTTTGTTTTCGAACTCTAGCCATTTCCATTTCAATATTTCAACTCTAGCCGTAACCCATTTTTAAACTCTATCCCCATCCCATTTGTAACTCTAGTCGCATTCCATTTAAACATAAATCATGTCACATTCCCTTTTAAAGGGTTGGGGCCCACAAACCATATTGCTATTGGGCCCTTCCCTTTTGTGATACCATATACACCCATCTCCCTATTCCTTTTGCAATTACGATATCGCTTATTGTAAATTCCCTCCTCAGTCGATATCGCATATCTCAAGGTTCCCTGCCAATTATCATATCGTAAGTCCCTCCTCAACCTCATTGATTACGATATTTCCTCCGCTTGTCGATTGCGATAAAGTCTTTCTCACCGATTGCGATAATTCCTTCCCCCACCAATTGCGATATCGTAATTGGGGATCACACAAGTCAAAGTCCCTCCTCCGCCGAAGTCCCTTCCAACTTGTGATTGTGATGTGCGAGAACCCTCTAGAATGTGATATTTTATGTGATTCATTCTATAAACCATCGCATCTGGAAAATCGGGAAATTACCATAAATCAGTGTTAAAGGCCCCTCCTCTTCTTTGCATAGAGATACAGAGAACCACCATTCTGAATGCGATAATTTATGTGAGATATTGTATTAAAGTTTCGCGTCCCGACAATCGGTAAACACCATGAAATATGGCAAAAGGACCTCTCCTATATTGTGATTGTGATATCAGCAGGCCCAGGTCAACGAGCATTAAAATGTCCATTTCGCCTCCACTCATAAGACAATGAAGGTATTTTTGGCGTATATCCAGCAGCACATTCATCAAATAGAATGCAGTGAAAGGTGGGACAACGTGAAACAGAGGAAGGGCTAACTTCCAGTCAAAAGGGGTAAACCTGAGTTAGATGAAGAGTTGAATATACAAGTTTTACCTATTCTATTTGAGGATCATCTAAATGAAATAGATTATATGAATAAAGTTGTTTGTATAGGAGTTGTTCATGTTTAGAATTAAGATGAAAGTCCTCAATAAAAATTACCATAGGTCAAATCAAAATTGCGTGATAACCAAAAGATTAGTTTTGATGCACACAATATGGATGTCTTGTTTGAAGATGTTCAAAAATGTATGGATTTTTTTGTTGATTTACATGGAAGGGAAGACAAATCTATTGTTTCCTTTTTATTTGATGATGTTCATGGAATTTAAGACATAGGACAATAGAGACTATCAGTTATGAACGAATTCAGTCCTTATGGTGTTACTCATCAAGAAAAGTGTTGGAAATAATACTGAGGGGGGGGTGAATCAGTATTATCAGATCAATAATTTAATTTTCAAAACTAATTTGTATACGCTACTTCAACTAAGTGAACTACCGTGTATACACAACTATACTTAAAGCAACCAGCGTATATGCAGAGATATTTTGATTTACCCAATTTATAATGCATTGAACTTTAACCAGTATATTAGGAATTCATTAGACAATGCAGTAAAAGTACAATAAAGCATCACACATAAGCAACACACACGAACACCAAGGTATAAGGTGGAAACCCAATGTGGGTGAAAACCACCTGCTGTTTTCATCTCTGTCTTCTTTTAATAATAAGAAAATTATGTTTACAATTTTTGTACTGGTGCAGTCTTATACCAGTACACAGGCTTCTACCTGTAGAAGGCTATAACCTTCTCTTGTTCTCCAGCTTCTACTGGAAGGGAGCTACAATCCCCTAGTTCTTGTACTATCCGATATGTTTACTAGTATGTAGGTGCCGACCTACAGAAGGCTACGACCTTCTTTCCTCCTCCAAGTACCACATTTCATAAATTTTTAGACTGGATCCATCAACAACATCATAAGTGTAATTCAATCATCAAATATATCTTCATCAACCAATCACCTTTTGAACCAACCACAACCAAATCAATCAATCACTTTGACAACCCATCAATCTGATCATTCAGAATACTGTCACCAGACTACAGTAACCAGAACCAAGAACTTTGCAACAACAGACAATAGCAAGTAAAACATATTTTATAAGGTATACGCTACTTTCATGTGTCGAACCTGCGTGTATACGCGATTTTCTCAAAGCCAACGAGCGTATACATATGCAACTATTAATTCATAATTTTGCAGCTATTCAAGACTTTAGTTATACCCAGATCATATCATTTACATAATAATATATGTGTCAGTATTCAGATCTAGAATATTCATGAGCAAAAACACATAAAGATAGATCATTTTATGCCTTAAGATCCCAATCCATCATTAGATCTAGTCGCTCATCATTTTCTAAGGTTCATCCTTAGTTCAGATCCAGCAATGCACCATAACCCAATAACCTGCATACTAGATCTCACACTTCAATAGATATTCGATACTTGCACACCTAGGCCTAATGATCTTCTCCTCCTTTTATAGTTTTAGGCCTTTCTCAATAACATGGACCAAAACCACTTAGGACCAATACCTTGTACCAAATACCTAGGGTCAACACCCTAGACCAATACCATGACCAGATACCTTGGACCAATACCATCAATCAAAATACCATGGACCAAATACTTCGGACCAAAAGCCTAGTTTTCCAAGGTATGTGCGATTTTCCTTTTGTGAAAGTGCATGTGTACATATACGCGACTTTTATACAGTGAACCTGCATATATACGCGGGTTGGTCAATGGTGAACCTATGTATACCTCTCTTTCTTCATTCTGTGAAGACTGATCTATAATTCTTTATTGTTTACCTACTATACTGTGATCTTTCATATGCACTCTGTCACATATGATATATCTTTTGTAGATTCATCTAGTTACCATATACAGTGAGTTGTTTTGCTACAAGTGGGTTGCCATCAAGTACAACACATACATTATAATGCCAACAAAAAGGTGATTTCATGATTATCAAGATCGTTTGGTAAGTTTATTCCAGTCATCAGTGAAGGTGGAGCTTATTTCATTTACAATATCATGTGATGGATTCAGTTTCTATTATAAGCTGCCATTAGATGATCCAATACTAATTTTTTTCAAGCACAATTAAGGAGCCCTGGCATTGAATCAACTCTTTGACTGATTAAACTAGAGGTTTCATATTGCTTGAATTAAGCAGGTTGATTTTCAGATGTTAGAGTAGGGTTATTGGTACATAAATAAGCTTGTTGAGCAAGCATTTCCTTCATCTTTAGGCTATAGTTTGCAATTGTCAATTTTAGTTTGTAAAAGAGTTTGATATCACATTTCAGCAGTAGTAATTGGTTTCGAGTTGGTTTGCAGTTCACTTTTTAGTGTGGTGAAGTGGGTTTCAATGTAGTCTTCAAATTTGGATCAGCCCAATGGTTAGGAAACTAGTCTACTAGTTCTTTGTTGCACCATAGGGGTCCAACATCCCCATTGGAGCCATTGTTATGCATGATAACTCCTAGAAGTAATTTTTAGTTTGATTAGTCATTTTAGATAATGTTTTTCACCTCTTTGCATCTATCTGTTGTTTTTTTGAAAGACGTTACTATGCTTTGCATTTGGAGATTAAAGGAGGAAGAATGGATCTAGTTTAAATTGTTTTGGAGAAATTCCTATGTTATCTAACACCCATTTCTTTAACAAATCCCATTTCATCCTTTGTTTTTAAACTCTAGCCATTTCCATTTCAATATTTCAACTCTAGCCGTAACCCATTTTTAAACTCTAGCCACATCCCATTTTTAGCTCTAGTCGCATTCCATTTAAACATTCATAAATCATGCTACAAACCTTTTTAAAGGGTTGGGACCCGCAAACTATATTGTTATTGGCCCATTCCTTTCTCTTTTACTTTCACCTGCAAAAAATGATTTTACACCTGTAAATTGATTTCACCATGCTTCTTTTACCTTAATCTCCCATCATGAAATGCATTTACATGAATGCCATCTTTTCTCATCTGTACATTAATTTCATATGAAATTTTGCCTTTTGTTTTCTCTAATAAATTCATTGCATATGTGAATTTCATTTTATGTGTAGCTGTAAAATCATTTTACACCTTAGCTTGCCATTTCATTTCACCCACTTGGCCTTCCATCTGTGAATTCCCTCTAAAATCTAGTTTCACCTTATCTTTTTTATTCGACCTTTGAACCACATAGCATTTATTTTATAATAGTATGAAATTCCATTCCTGACATATTTATAAAACTAAAAACAATAAAGTTCATGGTTTGCGGAGGGGGGGTAGTGGTAAGTGGTTTAGGAGGGGGTAGGTGCGAAGTTATGAGGAAATTTATGAGGAAATAACACGCGTAAAAAGTAGTAATGTAAAAAAAATCTTTTCGAACCCCCCCTTAGTTAAATGTCAGAAGAGTTGGGGGCTAAGAAATATATTTATAACCCTTGGATTAAATGTGCCCATATCTCGAGGCATGGAAATATATTTATAACCCTTGGATTAAATGTGCCCATATCTCGATGCATGGAAGAATAGGGGAGTTTAAACAGTTTAGTGTGGGGTGGGCCATAGGAATTTTTTTTAGTGTTGGCTTTAAATGCTTCGCATATGATTAGGATTGAATTTTTATTTTTTATAATATAATTTTAATTTTAGATACATATTTCCATAAAATATATAATTATATTTTCAAAAAAAAAAAAATTAAAAATATTTTTTTTATATATAAAAAATAAACCATTCAAAAGCATAATGAATATATAACTCAGCATTTGGCCTAGAAGGAAATTGGAATTTTCTCACTAAAATCTTTTTAGTTTTCAGCGTACCAAAATATGTTACAACAAACCCTACTACCATCGAGGCACTAAAATATTGTGGATTGTTTAAATTCTTCTGGCTTCCTCATATCAGGCAATAGATGGAGCTACTAGAATATCGTGTTCATGCATGGGATGTGCAAGCACATGCATTCTAATTTATCTAAAATATTCTTGAGATCGTAGTAGAGGACATATATTTTCTAACTGGTTTATCTAGGAGAGGTGTCCCCATGTCTCTCCTAGATGGGAGAAGGGCTGGAGAAATAGTGAAATACTATCACTACTTACTGCAGACCTCGATCTAAACCAACTAGAGATGGAAAGTTCAACATAAAATATGTAACAGTTTTCCCTTAAGAATGATCTTGTTCATTATTTCAAGATTCGCGGGTAGCTCACCACTTCGTGTGGCCAGCAGATCATACATGCAGTACAGTGGAGAGTGCTTAGAACCAATAGTCTTCAACTGGAGTGAGGAGTATTGGTCAATATGAAAGAACAACTCACTAAAGCAAGAGAGGGAAAGTTGAAAAATTTTGGATACAGTTCCATCTTAGTCTCTTTTTCCCTAGAATAGATTCCATTATCTTAGCCTCAACAAATTATGCTTGAGCCCGTTGATCTGAGGGTACCATAGATGAGGAGGTGGATAGATCATATGTTCCAACTTTTAGGTTTTTTGGCCAGCTTTTCACCACCCTTCTTTGGATGGTTCTGCAGACAGATGATTATGGTCAATGATTATCTGTATGCAGTGATGGATACCCATGATGACCTTGAGCTCATGCTTCCTGAGGGTGAGTGATGTGATGTTATAGGTAAGATATTTCGACCAATTGAATTTTTGAAAGTTTTACAATTTTTTTTTTGTGTTTTTGGTGTTTCTAAGATTTAAACTATTGATTTTTCATGCATATATTGAGACTGTTCGACCAATAGGTGCTTTTTAGCTCCATCATGTAAGAGGGCAACCACAAGCAGCAAAAGAAATAACATAGGTTGTTGTTGTAGGACCGGATGAACTACAAGTCTAAATGTAGTCAAGATCCTAATTGAGGTGGAATGCCACATGGAGGGGTTGACTCACGAGATAGATGATACCACGATTGACTAGGTTCTGTTGTGACCTTAGCAACACACAATCAGAGTGCCTAGCCGTATTGGTCAGCTACTACACAAGATAAATCATGCAGTGGCTTGTTAGCATGAGCACTTTGATTAGTCTAGTTATATATTTACAAGTAGTTTTATATATGGATCATGTGGCCATATGTGTCTCAGGCACAAATTTTGTAAAACCAAACTTTATATATATCTTCAGTGTTTCCATGTTCCTATTATACTTTCAATGATGTGATGTGTATTGAAATTTTTTTACATTCATTGCAAATGTCTATCTAAAACATGATTAGCAAGTGCATATATCAATGTATTCATATTTCTAGAAATGTGTTCATATTGTACGAAATCAAAAGTTATTTCTAGAAGGAAAACCCTTGAAAACATATGCAAGATGGTAGGATTTATAACTGAATAAACATTAGTAAGGTGCAGTACCATGAGTTGTGAGTCAAGTCTGATGACTAAATGACTGATACCATATGAAACAACATCAAACAGTAGCTTGACCACTGTGCTCTACTTAGTAATGTTGTTCATAGAGAAACCAATACAAATCCCTTGTATACTCACTAACTCACCATTTGGATCAAAGACATCTCATGCTGAGGATGATAGGTTTCGAGTACTATGACTAGCACCATTAGCATAACCAAAATACGGTTCAAGGGATGTCGATATCTGTAAACCAAATGTAAAGCGACTAAATAGAAACTGAGGAAACTCTAAAGATACACATAGCAAACACACTCAACACACATATAGACAGTATGTACACAGTGTTACTACGCATGAGGTCAAGCATATTATTTTTTTAGGTACAACCCATTCCTAGCTTGCGTCAGTGGAATTCCATCAAAATTGACTAACTCATAGGCCCCTTTTGCAAGGACATTCTTGAAAAGATATGGACCTAACCACATAGGTTGGAAATTTCCTAAGCCTAACCTATCAAATTTTTAGTCATATAAAAGAACAAGGTATCCTTCTGAGAAAACATGAGGCTTGAAATTTTGTCCTACTGCGCCTTGATACATATTTTATGAGCTTCATTAGCTATAATGGTGTCATGTTATGTCTCATCTAATCAGGTCAGATGTAAAAGGCATTCCTCTTCTATAGAAGTGGCAGGAAGAAGTTTGACAACTAGTTTCAATGATGGAATCTCACATTTGATTAGAAAAATTGATTCCAGACCATAAACCAACTGAAGTGTGTAAATCCAGTAGAAGTCCTTACTGAGATTTGGTATGCCCACAAGGCAGCATAAAGGAGCAAATGCCAGTATAATTTATGGACCTATACCATATGTTGAAGCATAGTTTTGAGAACTTTATTGATAGCCTCAATCTATCCATTACCCTGAGGATAGTACGGAGTGGAACTTTCATGGGAAAGTCCCAGCTTAACAGCTAGTTCAGTCATCATATGATTCCAGAAATGCTTTCCATGATCCATAACTATGGCTTGCGGAACACCAAACTGTGTGATAATGTGATTGAAAAATAAATAAGTAGTCGTTTTTCTAGTGTTCTTAAACGTAGGCATCTCCTTGGCCCATTTAGTAAAATAATCTATTATGACAATGATATAACCATGCCTCCCAACTGAGTGAGGGTTACATGTCATTAAGTCAATACCCCATTTTTGAAATAGTCCAATGAAAATAATGGGAAGAAATAGAACGGCCAGAGCACGAGACTTACAATCACAAATTTGGCATGCATGACACTTCTGGACAGCAAAATTACAGTCTCGAAATATGGTAGGCCAAAAGTAACCAACATGTAAGATCTTTGGCATGGTAGTGTAGCTAGATAAATGACTACCACATGCCCCTGACTGACATTCATTAAGGAATTTTTCGTCCTCCTCATGCGTGACGCACCTTCATAAAATCATATCAATACCGCTTCGATAAAGTGTGTCACCAATGATGATGTAATTCTTGACTTGTGATTGAATGTGTACCTGCTCAAAATGAGAGGTATCAGACTAGAAAGCCCGGGTTTTTTATAAATCACAATGTATCCATACCATGGGTCAGATGAAGAAATAAGAAAGAATGACTTATCAAGGATAGAATTGTCAGATGTCGATTATGAATCACGGGAAGGAAGGTCACACATAAGCTCAACGAAAACCAAGGATTTCTTTGACTTGGATTTGATGAATTCCAAGTCAAAATCTTGCAATATGATGATCCATTTAGAGTATTTCCCCCCTAACAATTGAAGTGACAAAATTTATGTCATAGGGTTGTAATCTGAAACTATCATATTTTTTTCGGAGAAATATGTAATGGTAGAACCTTTGGATGGCTTGAACGGCTGCCAAAGCCAAATTTTATACGTGGGTATACTTGATCTCAGTATCATTGAGATTTTGACTCAAATAATATATGGGGTGTTTTATCCCTACATCATCTTCTTGGACCAATACCATTGTTATAGTAGAAATGGCAGCAGAGAGATACAGGAAATAGTCACACCGGTAATCAAGGGGATATAATAGAGATGCCTAAATGAGAACATCTTTCAAGGAATTAAATTTTTTATGAGCTATGTTATCCCAATGGAAGGGAACCCCTTTCTTAAGTAGGCAAGTGAATCCTTTGGTCAACTCAGTGTAATTCGGGACAAATCGACATAGGAAGTTAGCTTTCCGTTGAAGTCATTCTAACTCAACAAGTGAAGAAAGTGAAGGAAAATTGATGATTTCCTGTACTTTCAAAGGATTCATATGAATTCAATGTTTTGAAATAAAAAAATTAAGAATTCAACCATAACTAATGAAGAACACACATTTGTGTGCATTCAGTCGAATATTATAGTGTCTACACTATCAGAAAATGGCCCTAAGATGCACCGGGTCATCAAACCGATACTTGGAATGAGTAGGGAGATCGTCTAAATAAGGTTGCATGATATGTTTAATATCTTGAAAAGTGTAATCCATTGCCCATTGAAATGTGGCCCCAACATTCTTCATATCAAATGGGAGTTTTTGGTGGGAAAATGTACCCAAGGGACAAATAAATGCAGTCTTAGGTTGATCCACTGGAGAATGTTGATTTGATAATACCAGAAGAGACCATCCACGAATGAATAGATTTCACAGTCGGTGTCATCATCAACAATTTGGTCGATGAATGGGTTCAAGTAACTTTCCTTTGGGCAAGCATGATTCACATCACGATAATCGACGCATACACGGATTGTCCCTTATTTATTCATGACAGGGAGAATATTCGACACCCAATCGGTGAGAGGAGCAAGGCAGATGTGTTGGCTTGTTGGGGAACATAGGTTCAGAGGTGATTTAGCCAAACAAATCCTGCTACTATTGGCCCTTTCGGCAACAGTGAGTGGAGCGTGGACTGAGGTCTCACTCGAAGTAGTATGGGAGGGTGCTAGAACTAGGTTTCTACACCCTGGAGATGTCTAATGAGTTCAAGTGATCTGTGGTTCTACCCTGCGCACACGTTGCTACGCGCACTTACCCATACCTCGCAGCTTGAGATGTTGTCTTTGCGCAACCCTACTCGGGGGCCGAACACTATTATTACCCAAGTCCTTACTAGTATTCCACTATTAGTTTATTACCTCAACCTACTTGTATGCGTTAAGTTATACTTAGCAATATAAATCATTCATACAGGTGAGCACATTAAATAAATAGTATAGTTGCAATTTATATCAAATAGGTAATAACCCAAGAACAGATACACGGAATTAAGATAAAACTTCTCTTTATTATTATCTTCCTCGGTTACAGACTCGACTCCACCTTGCGCACTCAGTTGCAGGGGTCCATGCACTCAGTTGTCGACTACTAGGCCTCTGCGCACTCAGCTGCAGGGCCTTCTCCTATTCTACGACCCAAGACACACTTAGACTCTTAGACTATTTCTCTTCACTTCTACTTCGCTATCTTTGTTATCTTTTACACTTAGAGTCTTTCTCTCTTTATACAATCCCATGGTCCGTGGACCATGGGTAGGCCGACATTACATTACAAGACTAGGGTGGACAACCCTGTGACTCTATCATACATTTCGTGCTCCATGCCCACAATTCGTGGAGTCTTTACCACAAGATTAAGTCCAAACTTGGTCTTTGAGGCCCAAAACATGCCTTGGTGGGATTCCATGCCCAACAGGTCCCCAACACAAGCATCATGACTCGCCCTCGAGTCACTCGGTCGGCGCGACGATATTGGTGCAGAGTCCCTCCAACTATTCTCGAACTGTAATGAGGTCCGCAACACACTGAGTTGTTGCTTGATGTATCTTCTACATCCGTTGTTCTCAGACCTCTGTGTCTGAATTGTTTCCATACATCTATACTGGTAGCTGCTGCATATGTTTATAGTCCCGTGCCTTTGTCTGGCTCCTCGGAGCATGAAGACTATGCTTCATCCAACTAATCAGACAGCTGGCCCACCCATGTAGGGCTTCAAGTGATTTCCATTCACTTTGTCTAGGAAGGGTTCTCCATTTAGTTTGACCAGCTGGACCGCGCCTCTATCTGTAACCTCCTTAACCATGTATGGTCGCAGCCAATGTATTCTGAATTTTCCTGGAAATTTGTCAAACTTATTATTGTACAGTAGCACCAATTCATTTACCTTGAAGGTGCGCAACTTGATATGGTGATCATGCCAGGCCTTTTCATGCTGCTTTTGGACCTACTTGTGAAAACCAACCAAGAATTGTTCCTCCTCATGTTCTTCCAATTGCACAAGCCTTTCCTCCAGAGCTTCGCGGTCTGTCATCCTTGTGAACGCTACTATTCGCGGACTAGGTACAATATATTCCATTGGCATGACAGCTTCCACACCATAAATTAACTGAAAAGGTTCTTGTCCCGTCAGTTTCTTGAATGTTGTTCGGTAAGCCCATAGCACTGCAGGTACATGCAGGTCCCAATCACTTCGTTGCACATTGCACACTTTGGTCAACGCAGTCTCCAGTATTTTTTTGAATGCTTCTATAGTCCCATTGGCTTGTGGGTGATACAGTGTACTTTTCTGATGATACACCTAGAGCTCTTATGTGAGCACGCTGACAGTTTCATTCAGGAAATGTGTTCCACGATCACTCATTAAGATTTTTAGACAGCCAAATCAGGTCAACACATTTTCAAACAAAAACTTCGCAGCTGTAGCGGCCGTGCATTCTTTGACCGGCTGTGCTTCTACCCATCGTGTCAGGAACTCCGCCGCGGTGATGATGTAGTGCATGCCCATCTTTCCCTGAGGTTTGATAGGTACCACAAAGTCAATTTCCCATTTCTCTAATGGCTATAGTGTCATTTATGGATTCAATGCCATCTCGTTCCTCTGCGATGGTTTTTTGGTCCTTTGACATATATCGCAGGCCTTACAGTGTGCTTTTGAATCCTGGTGAAGGGTTGGCCACCACAGCCCTACGCGAAGAATCTTTTGTGTGGTCGTTCATCCTGCATAGTGTCCTGCTGCAGCACCCCCATGTGCTTCCACAAGGATCTGACTTCATTCAAATTCAAGTATGTATCTTCGAAATATGTCATCATTTCCCATTTTGTATAGGTTCCCCACGATGACATAAAAATCCATCGTGTGCACCACCAATTCCTTCTTCTGTTGGACAGAGTATTCCTTCGACATAGTCCCTGTTGTTAGAAAGTGCATTATATCTTCGAAGTTCCCGTCCGCGATGCACATCGCAAAGAGTTGTGCATCAGGTAATCCTTCCTCCAAATTATTAGGTTCCTCGCCCATCTCAATACGCGACAAGTGATCCGGTCCTGCATTCAAGCGTCCAGGTTTTACCATGACCTCAAAGTCATATTCTTGGAACAATAAGAGCCACCTACATATGTGCCCCCCAACACAGGCTTATTGACCAAGTACTTTAGCGCGGAATGGTCTGTATACATCTTGAAATGTCCTCCTAGCAAATAGTGCCGATATTTTTGGAGCACATACACCATCACCAACCCCTCGCGCTTGGTTGTGGAATAGTTCTTCTCGACTTTGGACAATCTACAACTTGCAAACACGATAGGATGATCAAAGCCCTCTCTGCCCTCTTGTGTGAGCATTGCTCCCAACGTGATACACAACACATCAACATGGACATGAAACTCCACATCCCATTTTGGGAAGGCCAGGATTGGAGCGGAGGCCAATTTCCCCTTTAGGACATCCATGCTCTTCATGTAATCTTCATTCCAAAAAAATGTGACATCATTTTTCAATAGTTTTTCCATTGGCGCGGTGATTTGGGCATAGCTTTTGATGAACTTCCTGTAGTACCTTGTGTGTCCCAAGGTAGCGTGTAGTTGTTTAACACTTCACAGTGATTCCCAATTTAGAATCACTGCAATCTTTGCGGGTCATCAGTCCTTGTTTTCAGAGCACATGTCCCAACAGGTTCCCAAATGGAACGAGGAATCTGCACTTCTTAAGGTTCAATGCAATCTGGTGTCGTCAGCAAGTATCCAACATCAAGTGTAAGCTTGCTACGTGGTGCTTAACCAATCCGAAGATAGTCCAATCATCCAGATAGACCTCCAGGAACTTGTCAATGTATTCTTTGAATGCGGAAACAACAATGCGCGAAACGATGGCTAGCATGTTCTTCAACACAAATGGCATAATGGTGTATTGAAAGCAGCCCCATTCCATTGTGAATGTCATATTGCTCCTGTCTTCTGATGTGATTTTGATCTGGTGGTACCCTGAGAACCCATCCATGAATAAGTATGCTTCTTGTCCACCAACATTTTCCAATACTTCATCTATGAACGATGTCGGGAATGGGTCATGTACACAGGAGTCATTCAGTTTCCTGAGGTCCACGTAGATTCTTATTTCACCCTTCTGCTTTTTTTCCTACACTACCATAGGGCTCAGCCAGTCGGATTCTTCCACCAACTCAATAATTTTGGTTGTGAGTATTTTGTCTAGTTCTACGCAGACCTTTTCCTTATACTTCGAATTCAAGTGGTAAGGCCTCTGCTTGACCAGCTTCGCGTCAGGTTTTAGGGTGATATTCATCATCCCTAACTCACCAACGATCCCTTTTAAATCCGTAATTTTTGTCAGGAATAAGTCTTGGTACTCACAGAGTAACTCAGCAACCTTATCCACCATGGCATCATACCAATAATCACCAAGCGTTGCATACTTTTGTTCAGCCTGCATCCCAATGTTTACCTGCTTTGTTTTTAGCGGCGCGGTGATGTTAGGATCTTCAATCAATGGTCCTCGAACCTTAAGATAGCCTTCAGTTTCTGGAATGTTAATTTTTCATGCATCCTCATCATCCTCCTCAATATTTACATTGTAACACTCCAGTGCGCAGCTCAGCTAGGTCGGCCATTCCAGCTGAACCTCTTCCATTGGCTCTTGGGGTATCTTGAAGATAGCTGCTTTTATTGCTTGTAGCGCATCATCAACCGTATCCCACCAACAATCTTCAAACGTGAAGGTTAATAGGAATCCTTCGTGTAGGATATCCCATTCGCTCATGCCATGGCAGAGTTTTGTCTCAGTATACCAATTCATGGGTATGACAAAACAAACACACCCATTCAGGTTGTGGCTCTTCCCCATAGACCTTGGTCCATTTCGCAAGGTGTGCACGTGCATCATCCCATCCATCATACTTTTCTGTTAGCCATATCTATGGTTTCCCAAAGAGTAGGTGCATCATCCTTCTACATCCCCGCTAGTCCTTAAAATTTCGCTGGTGCGTACCCCACCACCTTGCGAGCGTAGAGCGCAATACCCATTTCAAATAATTGAACCGCTGCTGTTCTGGCACCTCTCTTTCAAATTTTTTTAGGAAATCATCCACTTCGCTCAACCCGTCATACATAAGCAGATCCCTTACCTCTGTTGTCATGCAGCGTAGTGATATTACCATCATGTTGCAATTGAGCGTGGTTACCTCACGTAACCGGTTCTGCCATCGTTCGATTTCCTCATCCGAATCTGATGTGCAGGAAATTTCGCGCTCCCACGAAATCCTGTCATCCGATGTTGGATTCACCCAATCTTGTTCCCAAGTGGTTATCTTGTAGATATAGTCTAGATCTTCGTCACTTTCATCGTCACACACTAGCTCTATGTAGCGCAATTCTTTCGCAGGGTCTAAAGGTACCACTACGCTTAGTGACTTTTTCTTTAAAATCATCTCACGCTTCTTTAGATTTATCACTCTGTTATACAACAAAATGACCTCCTCATCAACTTAGAGGTGAAAGACATGATGATTGAAGCAAAGACCACAATTGCAGGCCTTGATTCCACACTAACGCTGGTTACACACTGAAAACCTGCTTTATAAAGCTTGTTACCAAGCCTAAGGGTGCGTTAGTGACCCTACTAACTCAAGTTGTTAGACCAGGGGAAGCGTTAGTGAAACTAAGGGAAGTTAACTGGGTCAAACCAATGAATTGACTCACAAATATCTAGATATTTATCCCTAAATTTGCTCAATAAAAGCAAGGAAACATCCAAAATTGAAATATTTGGAGGATTTCTAATCTAAGAAAAGAAGGCAAATGGGAAAGCGCTGAAAAGCAGAGAAAGTCCATTGCTTTTGCCCTAGTGAACTCTATAAGGAACTTGGCAACCCTAACTCAACTTCTATATAAGCAAGGTGAGGTTCATTGTGAAAGAGCTCAGAGCATTTGAAAGGATAGCCTATTAAGTTGTTGTGAATTGTCACATACTTGAAGAAGTGAGCTAGAAGAGAGAGAGAGAGAAGCAGAAGGGGCAAAGGAAGACTGATGCAATAGATGGTTGTAATCACTCTTTGATTATTAATACAGCACTGCAGTTGTGGTCCCTACTCCATAGTGTCGGTAACATTGTTCATTAAGTGGTTCATTCGATACTTGTTTAGATGAGTAGTTTAGTTGTATGCAAATAGATGTTCATTGTGCATTCATATATTAGTTTTCAAGATTGTATGATGTGATTGTGTTTGCCTTTCCTTTTTGCATGAATTGATTTGGAGCTGAACTTGAGGGAGTTCTTCTTGGCTGCATTGCGATCTCCAAACAAATCTAGAAGGAGACTTGAGGTAATCCTCTTTCCATACTTTGTTAACTGATATTTGATAGATGAACATGTGTATAACTTGGTAGCTTCTACAGATAATATTACACTCTATCAAAGGTCCCAGAAAGGCCTTTGAGGGTAGTTTTCATTCTCCATACACCGTACATTTTACCCCACAGCAGAATTGGCGACTCCACTAGGGACTATACATCTAGTTCCCAATTTACCCAGACTCTCTGTTCTCTCTTCCTTCCAAGAGCTCCATATTCTTCAGCAATCATTTTTCTGATCCACCAAATATCTTTCTGCATCCTACTAGTATACATTCATCTCAGAAACTGATCTTGGAAACCCTCTTTTTGATAAATTTCCCACACTAACGCAGGTTACCAGGCTACACAGAGCTTTATAAAGCACTGTGCCTGTGTACAGGGAGCGTTAGTGGGCCTACTAACTCTCTATAGCCACTGTTACAGAGCGTTAGTCTCCCTTTTCCTTGATTTCTAGTAGTATCTGTGGACCAAAAGGGATGGAAAATTTTCTCATGGGCTGAAATAAGATCTGTAACTATATTATGTCAGTAAAATTGGTGTCCTAGAAATTTATTTTTTAGGAAAAATTTTTGGTTTTTCTCTCTTAAAAACATTTTTTTGAAAGAAAGACTGACAATTTGTATTTATCCTTCTGTTGAAATAGTTGTAAGTTGCTTCATTTTGGTTTTTAGTAGTTGTTAGGAAATATTGGAAAAGAATCTTTTGGTTATGCATGTGTTGAAAGACTATAGATGCACAGACGAAACTATGAATATGTGAAAAATATGAATATGTAGAATAAAGCTTGTTTGCATCAAATTGAAAAAAAAAATTCAGAGCATTGTTTTTGCATGATTTATTGAGTCAAGAGTCTCACCATATTTCATACGTCAACACCCCTACCGAAGACAAATAATCAAGTACACATAAAATTTACATTAAAATCAATCAGTTACTCTTTTGAGCAAACCAACATTAGCTAGGCTAGGATCTTGGGATAAGCATGTGAGTGAACTACCCAAGGTCGAAAACCAAAACTAGTGTCATTAACGAGCGAAAAATTCCTTTTGCACTCATATTACCGGGACCACGCCACTAAAAACGGAGAAAAATACGAGACAACATCAGACTATAAGCAAAGGTAGCCCGCCTTCTCTTACAAATCCTTTGGGTATTTTGTGTATTGGGGGTCCCTTTGGGGATTTTGGAACTGAGCCGGGGACTCAGGTATCCTTCCCACACAGCGTGCTATCTACAACTATGTCTCCCCCGGTGGTGTCTGTGATCTGAGGTATCTTTAGTGGCCAAACTTATAGGGACTTGCACAAGGTGACTGGGACAAGCTGTCCTGGTACCTAACACAGACGAATCTACTTTGTCCTCAGTTTTTGGGAGGGTACTCATCTTCACGAGAGTACTTGGCCCCTCAATCTAAGGTTCAGGCGAAGCTCTAAAGTAACCGTAACTGTACATCTGGCCATCCTTCTCTGTTATTCATTGAGATACTGGGTTTCATCTCTGGTGATCGGTGCTTATTAGACAAGGTATTTTCCCTCTGCTTGCGGATTGATAGACTTAGTGTATTTTTTATATTTTTTTAGGCACCTGAGTGTTATCATTTTGAGACTTTAATAAATATAACGATAAAATTTATTGATAAAAATTAATGGTCACCGTGGCTACATTCGGCCCTCGTCATCACTCTAGACGATTGTTAGGACTTCCTCCACTCATTGTGGAGGATCCGCCGAGTTCCACTAAACCAGATTCCCCATCTTCGAGGGATTAGTCTCCTAGATCTCACACAGGATCTGTTTGGACAACCGACGATTCAAGTTTTCCAGAGGATTTCTTTACCGAAGGATTCCTTCCTTCCTTTAACACTCCACTCACGAATCTGTTGGAACCTGTCTTGGCTCCCGTGGTACCTGTACTTCCTGCTTCGGTAGTTGGAACATTTCCATCTATCCCGTCGATGACTAACGGGTTGTGGAACTTTGTGGACGCTTTCGGTCCTCCACCACTTCCCCAGTCAACAGTCACCACAACACTGGTAATGGTGAATCCCGCTATACCATTTGTCCCAGGTACAACCACTCACATGACACCATATCCGAGTGGAACCTATCCAATGCCGGGTTCCACCCCTTTGGTGCCAAATTGCATACCTTCGGTAAGTGTCACATATCGTGCTCCCTATAACACTCAATGCGGCACTATGGGCGTGGTTCCCATCTACCAACAACATGGTCGGCCGTTGTTGTACAGTTCAAACCCCCAGATTCATATACCTGGGGGGTTCCCAATATGCACATGCCAGTTCGGAACGTAATAGTTCCTCCTCTGTTCTAAGGCATGCATGGTTAGTCGCTAATTGACATGAGTGTTCCCTCTATCAATCAAGGACAAAAGGTTATTTTTGTGTCGGGCGAGAATCCTCAAGGGGTTCCCAATGAGTCCATGGGGGCACCCTACTCACATATTCAAATGAGTCAAGGGGGCACTGCTTATACTAGGGGAAATTTCATACCCCAATATCAAAATCCTCATGGAAATCCACTCTACAACACCATACCTCAAAGCAACTACTACACCACACAACCCATGTATAATATGGGGAACCAAACGATGGGAGGAGCGCAAAGCTCCTCAAGTCATCCGTCATCACCATGGTTCGAGTCGGGGGCACCTAACTCTCTGCCTTTCTTAGCAACGTTGGATATACCCAAATTATACAAGTTGACAAACGACCCCATCTATCACAACTTACAATGGCCGCCGATCCCGCATAAAATACCAACGGACATCCCAAAGTTCGATGGAAAATAAGGGGAGGATCCAGGCACCCATATCACCACCTACCATCTCTGGTGTGTTTCAAACTCTATGGTGGATGATAGTGTCCAGTTACGTATTTTTCCTCGCACCCTCACTAGCAACACAGCGAAATGGTATATTGAGTTACCACACGCGTCAGTAAAGACCTTTGACACTTTAGCGATGGAATTCCTAAAGCACTTCTAGTTACCTATTCGCTATGAGACTGGGACAGAGCTCCTCACTTCATTTCGTCAGGATACCACCACCCACATCTTTGATCTTATACATGAATGGAGAAGTAGGCAAAGGTTAGTCAAAGCTCCCATCCCAGACTTTCTCTTAACGGACTGGTTTTGCAAGTCCTTACTCCCCCAAATCACTAGAGATGTCGCTCTATGTGGTGCGGTCACAGAAGACCAATCCATACATTGTGCCCAACACTTGGATCTAATATATTCACAGTTTGGCACTCTTTACGACATAATCCCCAATGCTCCTGGTAACCCCAGTGCTTTTGCCACTCAGCACCCCGGAGTGCACGCTGACGGGATTGTCGATGCAACCTCTAGGGCTACTGTAAAACAACTCAGTGGTCACATTTCTAGGCTGGCAGTGGACCCCTCTACCAATATGACTGCTCTTCCTGCCACTGCGATAAACTCTATGCAGTCTACGCAAAAATCCAGTGGCAAGAACAAGAAGAATAAGAAAAAGACTGCTCCTTCTGAAGAGCAGTCACCAAAGCAGCCCAACCTAAAATAGAAGGTCGCTGCACCTACTGACGAGGAAAAGGATAAACCCACCAAATATCCATGCAAACTCTGTGATAAAGACCACACGACTTGGTGTTTTCCGCGACTTCAAGAATGCACAGAATACCTTGCTAAAAGGGATTCTGGTAAGGCCCCCGCTATACTTAGAAATCCTTTTCCCACTCAACAACAGCAAAACCTTATTGCAAACCAACCGCAACCCCCGCAAGGTGGCAACTATGGTTCGCAACATCCTTCAGCTGTTGAAGGATCTTCTACCATTTTCACATTTGAAATAGTAGAACATGCCACAAGAGCAAAATGGAGATCTTGTCGCTCCTGCAGCAAAACCATCCTTAGGTCTAAACCCACCACCGCCCAATGATTTGCATATCGAATAGCTGGTTGAGGACTTTGTAGTTCGACCCCCAAAAGGGGCACTTCGACGCACAATGCACAATACATCTACACATGCCACCCAACACTACAACGTTGTAGATGATTTGGTGCAAGTGCCATTGGCTATGTCGGCGCTCGAAGTATTACAAACATGCCCAACACAACGAAAAGATTTGCTTTCGACTATTGGTAGTATCAACCCAGAGGATTCCATGCTTGTTATTTTTGACATGGACAAGTGTAAACCTCCCCTTTCTCACCATCTTGCATTCCAGGTGCATATAACTTCGAAAGATAAAGATATACACAGAACTATCATCAACGAAGGTGCTTCAACCTACGTCATGTCGGCTTCATATTGGCTCGCCTTGGGTTCTCCAACCTTATCCCCACTATCGAACTCCCTGAAAGCTTTCAACGGCCACACCTTTATCCCAAAAGGATACCTGCCATTTTTCCCATCACTTTGTCTGGAAAAACCGTAACAGTGGACATAGAATTCGTAGACAGAAAACTCAACTATAATCTCTTGCTGGGTCGTAGTTAGACATATTCCATGATGGTTGTTGTATCTACTATCTTTTCCACCATCCTATTTCCATTGGATGGACAGATAATTACAGTAGATCAGTTATTTTTCTACACCCCTGATTATTTACCATTACCAAGTGGCTCCGTACCCCTACTAGGAGGTGGAACAGACTGTTACATCAGTTTAGGTACCGGTCTACTGAAGGCTTCTTCCCTCATAGTTTTTTTTCCTCTTTAGCCATTGAATGTTTCACAGATGGTCAATATGATTTCATCTATTCCTCATGAAAAGACCATTCCATGGATCCTACTAGCCCCTTCAGACATTGACTCATACGAAGAGAAAATGCCATTGTCACCAGCTTAATCGACCTACTAAGCCATTCAATTTGCATCTAAATCTCCAGTCACCTTGGTTTCGGCCAACAATACCACTGCCCCTCCCATAACCACTCTTTCTTTTGATCCACTCAATCAATTCCTACCTATGGACGAAGCTATTAGAGAGATCACGAGCTTAGAAGAGCGACCTTGGGAGGACTCACACCATCATGTTCTAATATCTGATTTGGACATGACACCTCTTCAAATCCTATCCCCTGACATACCCGAAATAGTTTCCTATCCATATACGATCATCCAAACTTTGGATGCAGAAGGAAACATGGGTGACACTTCCAGGTCATTGCCCATCGATATTTTTGTCAAGACAGGCATTGTGGAAAACATCTAGATGAGAGCGGATTGCAATACTGAGGAAATTACGAGCTCCACATGCCTATTTTAGGAATTCTACGATGTATTCAATGGGTCTCACGAGGAAATGCTCGACATTAATCCATCGACTGTCGTGCATGAGATACAGATTTACGACGATGACCAACCCATTGGGTATCAGGTCCCTTCCCTAGAAATAGCCATTGAACCCATGCCTGGCACTACAGCCGAAGAAGAATGCTTACTATACGTTAAATAGATGGATAAAACCCGTCGAGATGCCGACTTGACACTCGGGTCTCACAAGCACCAGGTACAATCCCTATTTGCGAAAGAGCTTAAGTTTCCTCCTTACCATGAGGGTGACCTTGAATTGCTCTATCTTCCAAAGTTGACCTCTTGGAGGCATGTATGCTTCAACCAAAAAGGCTAGGTCCCTATGTCGTAATGAAAGTCCTCCCCATGGGGGCATATGAACTGTAGTACCAGGAAGGAGTCCCACTCAAGGAGCCCAGAAATGGACTCTATCTCAAAAAGTATTATGCCTAGTATTGCACTAGGCATATATTTTGCGACAATAAATAAAAAACCAAAAAGATAGTTAGAGCACTTTTTGAGATATTTTATTGCTCTTTAAAAAATATAAACATCTCCTAGTTTTTATCGTTGAGCTCATTAAATATATGTGACGATAGTTAGAGCACTTTTTGTGATATTTTATTGCTCTTTAAAAAATATAAACATCTCTGAATTTTTATCGTTGAGCTCATTAAATCTATGCGACGATAGTTAGAGCACTTTTTGTGATATTTTATTGCTCTTTAAAAAATATAAACATCTCTGAGTTTTCATTGTCGAACTCGTTAAATCTATATGACGATGCTCTGAGAAAACTCTTTTTTGATCTTTTTCCAGCTCATTCAACCAAAAAATACAAAGGGAGCATTTCTTTTTAGGCGCTTTTTTCTCACTCTTTAAAACTGAAAAAATCCTGAGCTTTGTCTTTAGGATCATTAAACTTTATAAAGATGACTCGAGCATTCTTTTAGGTACTTTTCTCGCTCGTTAAACTGAAAAATCCTGAGTTTTTGTTACCGAGCTCATTAAAAACATATAGCCACAACCAGAGCATGTTCTTTTTTGGGACCATTTCTCACTCTTAAATCGAAAAATCCCCGAGTTTTCCCCTCCTTCAAGCTCATAAAACTATGAAGAAGGGATGAGACGTTCTTTTCCATCTTTTTCTCGCTCACTAAACTGAAAAACATACCCTAATTTCTCTTCATTTGACTCATTAAAAATTTTGATGAAGGTATTGAGTTTGTCATCGCATGACTCATTAAAAATTAAAGATGAAAAACGAGTTTAGTTCGTCGCCTCGTACTCGTAACAAAATGAGGTTTACATCTATTGAAAATAGGTTTCTCTTTATCTAGGTTCAATAGATTAACTAACAAAAAAATAACTAATTCGGGTATACTATTAACCTTTTGTTGCACCCAGTTAACAACTATGACAAAGGGACCACCATGGAGTTGCAATTTACGATCCTTTTAGACTCTCTAAATATGAAAAGACCACCGAGCTGTCTAGTTTGGACTCTTTGAATTACGCAGACAAGATATAGAGTCGTTCTTTTTCCGATACTTTTCAAACTCTTAAAACATGAAAAAATCGACGAGTTTTCCTGTCTGGACTCATTAAACTAATCAGACAGTGCAAAGTGTCGTTCCTTTTACGATCCTTTTCAGACTCTTTAAATATGAAAAGATCGATGAGTTTACCTGTCTGGACTCATAAAATTAATCAGACGAGGAAAGTGGACAATACGACTATATTTCATATTTGAAAGCATGGTTTGGCAGCAGTCATTCCCTTGAACATGGCACTCGCTCAGATAAACCTCCTTTTGATGGCCTCTCAATATGAACCCTACCATCCTATGAGTTTTAGCCTATATACCCTGATGTAATTTCATCTCTGTATCATAACACTTTGTAGTGTTCATGAATCTAGTGCTATCTGGTTAAAACCATTGTCGTGCCTTCTATTGTTCAAGGGTTACCCATTTGTGTCCTCCATCAACCGATCAAACATATCCTTTCATCATGCCCTCTATTTTTTAGACCCAAATGCTCAAAAGATTTCTCAAAAAACAAAATCATTCTTGTCTCGTTTCGTGTTGATTGATGTAGGACACATTATTGCCTACCTTTAGACAGGTTTCTTCCTGTCAACTTCAACACTCTATCTAGGAAGATAACCCAGAAACGCATTTAGTTCCTTGGTACTTGTAGACATTAGTGGTAGGTTGCCTTGTGCTTGGTCAGGGGTTCTCATTATTGGCTCCTAATCAAGCAATTCTACAGGTGTTCAACGATGAAGACAATTTTCACACTCGTTAGATTGCACTATGCATCTTGGAGACCATCACCATTATCGGTGGCCTTCCTCACGTCTGTTAACGATCTCCATCATTGACTGGTAATCAAATGATTTTGTGCATGTTCGACGTCAATTTATATATTCACATGTATTGATCTATGATGTTCGGTGATGTGGAAATCAAGACCTTGGGTAGAGGCTTGCATCATTCAGCCTTGTTTCCTCTTCCAAGTTACGGATATTGTTTTTTGGAGACAACTGTTTCAGGATGATTCTATTATGACACTGGATCCGCATTGTGCTTATCGGCGGCTAGTATTTTCATATCTGTTTGAGAAAATTACTCTGACATAGCTACTGAGCATGGGAATGCTCAACTCAAGACATGCTTTTAGTAGTTTTATATATATATGTGTTGTATCAGGTTTTCCTTACCACCCGAAGCTTCTCTCTCTCTACAAATTTTGACAAAAAATTACAGTTTTAGTAAAGTATTTCGGCCATTGTCTCTGCCTCTGATCTCATACTTTAGGGGGCATCTGTTATACAACAAAATGACCTCCTCATCAACTCAGAGGTGAAAGACATGATGACTGAAGCAAAGACCACAATTGCAGGCCTTGATTCCACACTAACGCTGGTTACACACTGAAAACCTACTTTATAAAGCTTGTTACCAAGCCTAAGGGTGCGTTAGTGACCCTACTAACTCAAGTTGTTAGACCAGGGGTAGTGTTAGTGAAACTAAGGGAAGTTCAATGGGTCAAACCAACAAATTGACTCACAAATATCTAGATATTTATCCCTAAATTTGCTCAAGAAAAGCAAGGAAACATCCAAAATCGAGATATTTGGAGGATTTCTAATCTAAGAAAAGAAGGCAAATGGGAAAGAGCTGAAAAGCAGAGCAAGTTCATTGCTTTTTCCCTAGTGAACTCTATGAGGAACTTGGCAACCCTAACTCAATTTCTATATAAGCAAGGTGAGGGTCATTGTGAAAGAGATCAGAGCATTTGAAAGGATAGCCTACTAAGCTATTGTGAACTATCACATACTTGAAGAAGTGAGCTAGAAGAGAGAGAGAGAGAGAAGTGGAAGGGGCAAAGGAAGATTGATACAACAGATGGTTTTAATCACTCTTCCATTATTAATACAGAACTGCAGTTGTGTTCCCTACTCCATAGTGTCGGTAACATTGTTCATTAAGTGGTTCATTCGATACTTGTTTAGATGAGTAGTTTAGTTGTATGCAAATAGATGTTCATTGTTCATTCATATATTAGTTTCCAATATTGTATATTGTGATTGTGTTTGCCTTTCCTTTGTGCGGGAATTGATTTGGAGTCGGCCTTGAGGGATTTCTTCTTGGATGCATTGTGATCTCCAAACAAATCTAGAAGGAGACTTGAGGTAATCCTCTTTCCATACTTTGTTAAATGATATTTGATAGATGAACATGTGTATAACTTGGTAGCTTCTACAGATAATCTTACAGTTTGTCAAAGGTCCTCGGAAGGCCTTTGAGGGTAGTTTTCATTCTCCATACACTGTGCATTTTACCCCACAGCACACTCCATTCATGTCAGTGGCCCAATCTCTTCCTAGTAGCACAGGATAGGGGTCACTGTCATCAACAATCTCTATCACTTCGAAATCTGCAAGCGTGCTCGCACCTTCGATATCTACCATTATTCCATACAATATTCCCATCGGTAGGATCTTTTGTTGGTTCTCCATTCACAATTGAATAGGAGACCATTACAACATGGGCCTGCCCATGCGCTCCCACGTCTGCTATGGAAGAACCTTCATGTCTGATCCTAGATCCAGAATCACTTGATCCATTTCATATTCCCTAATTTGCACAGTCAATCTCACCTCCCTTCCTGTTCATGTTGTGTGCTTCTCGAGGTTCCAGACCACGCATGGTTCTCCTCACCTAGTGCACCTAGTGATGACTTCTTGCAGACCCTTCACAACCTTGCTATCATGCAGTAGCTTCATGCATGTCTCCAGAAAGGTAGTAATCATTGATGGGTCCATCTCTCGTTCTAGTTTGTCTTTACTACCTAAAGTGGAGGCCTTCGTGTTACACAAAAATATCGTCACCATGAATATTTGCAGTCAGTATGGGTCTATCATAACTTGTACTGTCCTCCTAAGAAAGTCTCAGACCTCAGCTCTTCAAGTCAAGCTTTGAAAATGAGAGGAAGACATTGAAAATCAACAAAGCTCTGGTTCCGCACTTTCTCTCACTGTTGCTTGCGGTCCCGCACCCCCTGTTCACAAAAGCTGCGGACCTGCCCGCTCTATCCCTAAAGGAGTGGGTGCGGACCCCTGTGAAAGTCAAAAAGGCGCAAGTTTATTCTAAAAAACTCACTTTGGGTTAATTCTAGATGATTCTAGAAGGAATTTTGACGTGGATTGGTCGCTCTTAGGTGGTTCATGCATCCCGAAAGAGAAGGATCTAATCCCTTGATGATAGGAGCTATCCCTTTGAAGGAGGACCTAGTAACTTCCCTCCATTGCACTATAAATTAAGGCATTGGGCTAGTTGCTAGAGAGGTTAGAAGCTGAACAATTTTTTAGGGTAAATGTTGGTGGAATTGAGACTTCCTAGTTAAGCTTGAGAGGAGAGATCACATATCTTTTTTGGCTTCATTGGGAAGAGAGTGAAACTTGTCAAAGTAGAGGAGACTTCTTGTTGGACCCTGGGAGGAGCTTGTACAGCATCAAGGCACAGGTTGTAAAGTTCTTCTTTGATTTGAATTAATACAATCAGATTCATTTTTTTCAACAAATTGTCTTATGTCATTTGTTTCATGAATTCCTTGATCATCATGTTAAGTATGCTTTATGATATTGGTTTATCAGGTGCTATTTAATTTTTTTTGCTTGTTTGTGTTTGCAGATTCGCAACAAGGGAGCTCATTTGGATCAAAGGAGCGAGTCTTCTACAAACTTGCATTGGACCCAAGGTAGGCCTAAACACTTGTTTGCCTTTGTTTATAAATGCATATTTGGAGAAAGATAGTTTTTGATTGGCTTGCTTGTCACTAGATATCATTAGATTCTAGGAAGGTCTATCTTGTCCGCAAGATCGACTCATTCCACGTGACAAAATGGCGACTCCGCTGGGGACTTGATTTTTTCCTTGTTTTTACTTTGACCTGAGAAACTGTGTTTTTGTTTCTATTTTTGGCTTGTTGTGTGTGGAATTGGGTAGATTTAGTAGATCTAGGATTATTTTTTATTTTTCATAACTTTGGGAGAGGATTGCACCCTCGGATTGGGACACAGTGTGGACCTATCCGCACTTTTGCTTTTAGCACAGAGCGGTACCGCACCTGTGTTAACTGTGGGCCTGCGGACCCTGTCAAAATTTTGGAAAACCTAAGATTTTCTCTGTTAGTCAGCTTAGTTTTTGTTTAGATGTTATTATCCCCTGCCCAAACCTGCATATAACTTGTCAGAAGCTTTTCTTAGGTTAATTCCATTGGTGTTAGGGTTTTAGGTGAAATTCCTAGAAGTTTTGATTGTTGGGTTTGGTTTTCATTTTGGTCTTGTAGTAGCTCTGAGCTTAGAAGCTGTAGAAACCTCAGATCACCTTGGTTTTTACTAGCCTTCTTATGAGTCTGACCATTTGCAAAATCTACCTTTGTTGAGGAATCCACCTTGTGTTTTCTCTTTACGAAACTTTGAAAAAGCTTGTGTTAAAAGTTTGGATTTCATTTTTAGAAAAGAAAACAAAAATTGGTTGTTTTTTGACTGATTTGTGATTCTGGACAAATTAGTCCTTAGTTTGCTTGTAGCTAAGTAAAACATCCTTGAAAAAGACATCTTGTAAGCTTTGACTTCAAATAGTTTTTTAGATTTTATAGATCTCAAGATTAGTTAGTTCCATAGTTTTGAGTGTTTTATAAAAAATAAAAAATCTCTTTTGGAAAAAGTTTGTTTTTGTAGTGTTTCGAAAGAAAAGGGAAATTTTTGTGAAAATAACTAGTTGTCTCATTTTGAGTGCATTGGAAAAGACAAAAAGCTCTTATTTTAATTTGTTTGTTAAGAAAGATTTGTGTTTACAAGTATTTTCATTCTCAAACTCTTTCCTAGCTAGAAGTTCATTGAAGGGAAAAGATTGCTTAATCATCTTAAGTGCATTTTTTAGTGATTTCGAGTCGAGTCTTCACATCACGAGTTTCATCTCCGCACCTCTTGACTTAAACAAAAACCAATAAAAATAACGCTTAAAGTAAAATCTATCTAGTAATATTTTTATTTCTAGGGCTCTGATACACCAACATAGCTTAGGCTAGTGTCTTGGAGTAGGGAGTAATTAACTCTCCAAGACAGTAAAACAAACAAGTAGTTGTATCTTGCGGTAGGAGAGAAATCCAATTGTTGCATTTATGCTCTGGGAAAGCTCCTCTTAAAGGAGAAGCACGAGATCATGTCCGAACCAATGTGGGAATCAATCCTTCCTCATTGGGAACGACGCTAGATATTCACGTATTAAAAACGGTAAACCTCAGATTAACCATTATCGAGTAGCCTGGGGTCACTTGTTGGTAAACCTTGAATTATGTCAAGGAGCCTTCAAGGGGATTGAGCTTGTTACTCTGCCCTTGCGTGCGTATCGGATTGTAGACTATTCCACCAGGTATATTTGTTTCCGATGGTAACCTTAGTGACCATATTCTATAGGATTCTTCCTAAGGTGACAGTGGTGGGAAGATCCCACTATACCTGGAGCAGACGTCGGCTAGACTCACTTGCATTTTCTGGGGGGTTCTCTTAACTCGAAACGTTTTAATGGAGGAACTTGTGCCAGCCTATTCATTAAGCAGGTTTCCGGGGTAACTGTTCCAACCGCCATTTGTGTATTGAACTCTGCGACGTTGGGCTTCATCACCAACTAGTGTTTTCAGTACGGAAAGTTATTGTTTGTGTGTGGTTTGATCTCCTAGATTCTTTAGGCATGTGATTCAAATTTTTTTGGTTCTTTAGAGGCTTTAGGTGGTTTTGATTGAGATTTTACTTTGTTTTTGTGTGAAGTAGTTAAAATTTTTAATCATGGCTGAATTACCGAGGAAGTCCTGTAGACTTCGGGGCCAACCTCCTGAGTTTTCACCGAGCCAGCCTGAAGGGTTAAGAGCCCTCATAACTCCTAGAGACAATAGAGTTGGGTCACCTGAAGAAGGAGAGTCTTTTTTGGTGGTACATCCTGATTTTCAAGCTTTAGTAGCAGATTATAATCCAAAATCAGTGTCTGTTTCCGAAGTTACTAGTAGCTTTTCATCTACTAGTGATATAGGTGAGGAACCTGAAATATCCGAACCTAAAATTGAATTTGTTGCTACTCCAACATCGGGGTTTACCTCTCCAACTTCTAGTGGTCCTGGTTCACCCAGGGTAGAAAGAATAATTACCCAAAATCTTCCTTCTGGACTTATAGCTATCGAAGAATTTGCTACTCCGAAAGAAGAAGTAGGCATCCCTATCCCTGAAAATCAACCTGTTATTGAACTTAGGGAGAGTGAATCAATTTTTTACAGTCCACCTGGGAGCAGTGCTTGGTATCTTTCATTGACTAATTTTTTGGAAAACCCGGGACTAAGTTTTTCACCACCTCGTATTCCTTATCACCCAACACCTAGAGGTTACTATCCTTCATTAAATATGTCAAGACAGTCGTCCATGTTTACTCAATCGCCAAAATCCTTTTTGTATGGCGGTCCTTCTGTTCCCTCTGGGTATCAGTCACTTTCTGGTACTTTTGCGGGAGCATCTCCTCAACGCATTGATCAAGGGTTATTAACTGGAAACAATGGTATTAAGTTGTTGAGTGTAGAAGATATTCTCATGATGTCAAGTACTATTCCTAATCCTCAACCTCAAGGTGGCCTGTTACCGCCTGGGGGGAGCCTCAAAATCCTCAATTATCGCCTGGGGGGCAACCTCAAGGTACCCAATTCGCACCTGGGGGGGCAACCTCAAGGACAGTACATACCTACGGGACAGTACGTTCCTCAAGGTCAATCCCAGACTCAATATGTGCCTCAAGGTCAACCCCAGTATCAATATGTACCTCAAGGTCAACCCCAGTATCAGTACGTGCCTCAAGGGTATCAACCCCAAGGTCAGTACTCGAACCAAGGTTTCCAACCACCCTCCGGTCAATCATATGTTCAAGGAACGAGAAATGTACCTTTGAATTATCAACCCTACCCTCAACCCGGTTATGGTCCTCAATATTCTCAACCTGTTATGGGTCCGTACCCCGGAATGAATTTAGTGTGGGATCCATCGCAAACTCAATAGGTCTTGCAATCGAATGTACAGTTGTCATCTAAAACTGGACAACCCTTAGTTTTTGGTTCACCCCAGCAACCTGTCCAGTTTACTATTCAAACTACTGTACCTTCGGTAGTTTCTCAGCCTGGGCCTAGTACACCTCGTACTCTCCCCCAAATGGCTGTTGCAACTGCCGCAACATCTGTTCAATCTACCCCACCTACTTCTGGAGTATCGACAGCTCCGGTTTCTACAGTTCTTGTATCTACTCCTCAGACATCTTTACCTCAGTCTGGTTCCACAATTCAAACTTCGGTTCAGATGCCTCGAGGACAACCTGGTTCAAGTACGGTTGTCACAAGTCAACCACAAATTACTTATCAACCGTACCAGGGATAGTACCAATTCAGTCCTGCTGTGCAGCAGCCAGTCTATCAGTATCAACCATACCCTGGGTATACATATCAACAACCTCAACAACCCCAGTAAGGTCCGGTTAATCCTGGTTTTCCGGGAGGATACAATATCCCAAATGCAATTCCTGTTCCTAGTTATCCTGGATATCCTCCTCCTGGGGCTGGTCTCATGACCCAGAGTTTTAGGGATCCTAATCGTCAGTTATCGTTTATCGCAACTTTGGACTTGCTTGACTTGTCACACCTAATGAACGATCCCATTAACTATCTTCCGTTTTGGCCGCCAATGCCGAATAATTTGCCTAATGATATTCCTAAGTTTGAAGGAAAATCAGGAGAGGACCCATCGAACCATGTGATGAATTATCACCTCTGGTGTGCGTCTAACTCCATTTCAGATGATTCAATCTGTCTAAGGCTTTTCTAGCGCACTCTAATTGGTCTTGCGGCCAAGTGGTACATTGAGTTATCGCGAGCCACTTTTTATAACTTTAGTCAGTTAGCTACCTCGTTTTTGACTCATTTTCAGTTGCCAGTCAGATATGACAATGGCACGGAATTACTAACTTCATTAAAGCAGTCGACGTCCACTTACATTTCAGATCACATTCATGAATGGAGACGTCGATGGCATTTAGTGAAGGTTTTTATTCTGGATCAGATCTTAGCTGAATGGTTTGTAAAATCTTTATAGCCAAAGATCACTGAGGATGTAGCTAAGGTCGGAGTCATTACTGAGGAGCAAGTAATTTCTCAAGCGCAGTACCTTGACTTAGTTTATACTCAGTCAGGTACGTTACATGAGAAAATCCCTGATCTTCCTAAGCAAAATCAAATCGCTGCAGCTCCTTCAGGGTCTCATGCCACTGATGGTATGATTGGTACGGTTAACACCAAAAGTAAGAAGAAGTCTTCCAAGAATTCTTCTCCTATCATAACCTTGCCAGATTCCCCTACAGGAGATTCTTCCGCGGAGATTTCCACTGATATTCATGTTGTAGAGTCATCTACAGCCAAATCAAAATCCGGTGGTAAGAAGAAAGGGAAGAAGAAAAATAAAATGGATAAAAACTCAAAAGAGAAACTTGAAAAAGCGGAATCAAATGATGAGAAATGCAAACCTCGTTATCCTTGTCTCATTTGTGACGAAGAGCATTTTACAAGAGACTGCCCTCATTGTGCAGAGGTTGCGAAGATTGTCAAAGGTTCCCAAACGCCTGCTATTTTGAAGGATCCTTTTCCAAGTCAAGATAGTAATATGATAGGTTCTTCCTCGAGTGCCAATGAAGAACCCATACTGATGATGTCCCATGTTAGGATTGCGACTCGATCGCATGATTATGGTAGTAAAAGTCTTGTTGATGGTAAAGAAGAAGAATCATCTCATTCTAACCCATCAACCTCATCTCCCGGTTCTGATCCACTACAGCTCGAGAAACCTAATCCAGACTTAGTAATCAAACCGCCTGCCAAGGGTATACTTCGAAAGTCAGCTTTCAATCCACATGCGAGAGCGGCTCAGAACTATAACATTGTTGAGGATTTAGTTGTTTCACCTTCAGCAATGTCAGCTTTGGAAGTGCTGCAATCATGTCCAGCACAACATAAATTACTTCTATCAGCTATAGGAGCTGTTGATGTTCAGGACTTGAACCTAATAATTTTCGATCTAGAAAATAGTACACCGCGCTGTCTGCCTCAAATGTAGGCATCGCCTCGGCCCACTTGGTAAAATAATATACCGCAAGGATGATATACGCATGCCCCCCGGACGAGTGAGGGTTACATATAATAAAATCCATACCCCATTTGGCAAAAAGACCAATGGTAATTATAGGGTGGAGAGGAGCAGGAGGAGCACGCATCTTGCGATAAAAAATTTGGCAGTTGTGGCATTTTCGAACTGCGTTAATATAGTCTTTAAACAAAGACAGCCAGAAGTAGCCAGTGCGCAATATCTTTTGGGATGTGGCATACCCAGACATATGACCACCACATGCTCCAGAGTGACAGTCATTTAGGACCCTTTCGGCTTCCTTGTGAGTTAAACAACGTCAAAAAATAGAGTCCACCCCATGACGATAAAGAGTATCTCCAATAATCCTAAATTGTTGGGACTGGAATCGTATTTTCCGACGTTCTGACCTTGAAATTTCTGGCCGAAAGGATTGGGTCTGGAGATAAATGATGATATCCCCATACCATGGATCTAAATTGCTGATTAGAAACAAGGACTCGTCCTCAATGGGCTCCTTCGCCACAGTTTCCGTGTCAGCACGCGGGAAGTCACACATTAACTCCGCAAAAACTAAAGATTTCTTAGACTTAGATTTTTCGAATTCCAAGTCGAACTCCTACAGGATCACAATCCATTTCGAGTACTTGCCCCCTAGCAATTTCTTGGTCAAAATGTAGATCATAGGGTTGCAATTAGAAATTACTGTAGTTTTACATAGTAAAATGTAGTGACGAAAACGTTGGACAGCTCGAACAGCTGCCAATGCCAATTTCTCCACATGCGAGTATTTTAGCTCAGTTGGATTTAAAGTTCGAATAAGGTAATATATCACATGTTCAATACTGAATTCATCTTCTTGAACTAAGACCATTCCAATCGTGGAATGAGAGGCGGCGAGATACAAGAAGTAGTCCTGGTTGTAGTTGGGAGGATGCAATAACAGTGCATGGGTCAACACATGTTTTAGTGCATCAAAAGATTTCTGAGCTATCTCATCCCAATAGAATGGAGTATTCTGTTTCAACAACCGGGTAAAACCCTTTGTAACCTCGACATATTTAGGAATGAATCGTCGTAAAAAGTTTGCTTTCCCTTGCAAACTTTGGAGTTGGCGAAGACTCGAAGGAGGAGGCAATTTGACAATAGCTTCAACCTTCGAGGGATCGACGCGAATGTTGGCTTTCAAAACAACAAACCCCAGCAATCGACCCGTTTCTATACAGAAAACACACTTGTGTGGATTCAACCTAATCCGAAAATGCCTACACCTCATAAAGATTGCTCGTAAATGGATGAGATGATCAGCTCGATGTAATGAATGAGCAGGCAAATCATCGAGATAAGGTTTCACAATGTGCTTGATGTCATGAAATGCATAAGACATGGCCCTTTGAAAAGTTGCCTCGACATTCTTGAGCCCAAAAGGTAATTTGCAATAAGCAAATGTCCCTCATGGACAAATGAAAGTCGTTTTTGGTTGATCAGCAGGTAGAATATTGATTTGATTGTATCCGGAAAAACCATCCATGAAGGAGAATATTTCGTTGTCGGCACAATCATCAATGATTTGATCAATATAGGGAGTTGGGTAATTGTCCTTTGGACAGGCTCGATTAATGTCCCTATAATCGATACATATTCTTATTGTCCCTTGCTTTTTGTTAACCAGAACAATATTCGATACCCAATCTCTTAACAGAATCAGATAAATGAAACCTGCTTTGAGTAATTTTTCAACTTCTGCTTTAATAGCTGCAGCTTTTCTTGGGTGAATCTGACGCAAACGTTGCCGGACAGGTTTAGCGTCCGGGTAAGTCTTGATTTCATGAACAACAATTGTGGGGTCAATTCTTGGCATTTCCTCATATGACCAGGCAAACACATCGCAGAATTCTTGAAATAGGGCCTTATATATTTGAATTTCAACTTCTGTACACGAGGCGCCTATATGAATGTTTTCAACAATTCCAAGCTTAACCGAAATGTCAATAGGAATAGTTTGAGAGTTGTTTCCCAAATTTAACTCTGAATCAAGATTTTTCATTGAATTCTAAGGTTCCTTGACATATTCAGTCGTAAAAATTGATGAAAAATCATTTTTGAAACGATCATTCTTGGGTAAGAACGAAGATCTGTGATGGAGATCTTCCCATGGTAAATCATCTACACATAGGATTTCACGAATTTTCTCATCAGAGTGAACAAGTTCGGAAAACGTTGTTGAATCTGAGCTTGATGTGAAAAGTGATTCCTCATGGACCACATTCATTAAGTCAATTTTTGTTAAATGATTGCACGGCCTCATACACAATTTCATATGGACTCAAAGGCATAACATCACCAAATGAGTCTATCTGAGATTCAGTGTCTGACGAAATCATATGAATGGTTGCATAAGAGGACGATGCGTTGATCGGAGGAAAAGGGAAAGTTCCCAGTAAACCGGCATCTTTAACTAGTCCTACTCCAACATCCTTATACGGGATAGTCATTTTACCGACATGTTGAATGCTTTCAGAAGAGGCTGGGTCAGATGAAAAGTAATCCAGCTGGTCTAGAGTTACGATCTTTCCATTATGATGAAAATTTATAACCCGAAATACCAATGAAAAGACAGCTGTCATAATGTAAGACCAACTATGACCCAAGAGAAGGTTGTAATCTAGAGGGGCATCAACCACCTCCACATCTAGATTAATAGTTTTTCCTTCAACCCCTATAGGTAAATCCTGTAGAATGCCAAAAGGATGAAACCCACAGCCATCAAAGGCCTTTAGAATCGTCGGGGATTGATTTAGTGAAGGAGAACCAAGCGATCTCCAACACTGTAGTGACATAATACACGTTGAGGCTCCCTCATCAATCATAGTCCTATGAATAGGCCTGTTTTTTACTATCACTGGGATCTGGAAAGCCACTTAATGACAATTTTCATGTTCAATCATATAATTGCTAGGTTTGGTGTTCCACAAGCGATTATCACTGATCATGGGCGTCATTTTTGAAACGTTATGATGACCGAACTTACAAGCCAGTTTGGCTTGCGTCACGATAGTTCAACTCCTTATTATCCACAAGCTAATGGGCTGCTTGAATCCATCAACAAAGTTTTAGTCACCATGATCCAACGAATCATTGGGATTCATCAGTCGAATTTGCATAACATGTTATTTTCAGCGCTTTGGGCGTATCGAACCTCAGTAAAAACATCAATAGGGTTCACTCCTTTCCAACTAGTTTATGGTCTGGAAGCTGTGTTACCCATTGAATGTGAAATCCCGTCATTGTAAATGGCCATCGAGTTACTTCCAGCCACTTCCGAAGAGGAAATTTTTTTGTTATACTTGGCTCAATTAGATGAGAATCGACATGATGCTGCATTGGCGATCGAAACTCACGCAAAACGTATTAAAGCTCAGTATGATCGAAATGTGACCCCTCGAAATTTTTCGGAAAGAGATCTAGTCTTATTGTACGATCAAGCTAATGATAAATTAGGCGCTGGAAAATTCGTTCCTATGTGGCATGGTCCCTATGTTGTCAAGCGAAAGCTAGCAAAAGGGGCCTATGAATTGGTAGACTTTAACGGGGACTCTTTAGGTAAACCCAGAAATGGTCTTTACCTGAAGAGGTATTATTCTTAAAGAATGGGTATGGAGATTTTTAGTTATGATAGTTTTCTTTCTAGTTGGTGTGTTTTAGTTTAAAAAGTGTGCTTAGTTTAGAGAGTGTTTTTCGTCATTATTCCTGCTTATCTTGGTTTTACTCTTGATATTGCAGATGTCGATGCCTCTCCAAACATACATTGGTTTCGTTGATGGTGCTTGTCATAATACATGGAACATTTCTTCTGCAGCTTGGGTTATCTATTCGCCGTCTGAAAAGTTGGTATCTATGCATGGGGTAAGCCTCGGTCAAACAATGAACAACATTGCCGAGTATAGTGCAGTGATTGAGTTATTATTTTAATCTATTTCATTTGGGATTCGGAGTTTGATAGTGAGGTTAGGTTCTGAACTCGTTGTATTACAGCTTAATAGAGTGTATGCCATTAGAAATCTAGTGTTATTGATATTATTTTTGAGAGTGCGTCTCTTGGAACATGAATTTGTTTATATTGAATATTAGCATATTCCAAAATCTTTAAATACATTAGCAGATGCAATTGCTTCTCAAATGTTAAGTAGACATTTGCAATAATCATACATGTAAATTTAAAAGCATTCCATAACATGATTTACAAGATAAGCCGGTAATAGTGATATATATAGGAGTGTGTCAAAATATACATCGTCCTCGATCATAGGTTGAAAAACACCTTATGATCGGCAAAAATGATAAGTACAAAAAGCAAAAATGTCATATGTGTCTACAATAGGCGATCATCCTATCACTAGTGATGATCTCGATAAGAAACCACTGTATGGGCCACCTTACAAAGGAACCTCCTAAAAGGTCCTGGGACCCCAATCACATAGCGCTGTAGTCGACGAGGAATTTCATCTATGCCAGTCTTCGGAATGTCCCCTGTCAAGCACTCTAGATGACTCTCCAACTCGGCCAAGGTCTCTGCTGATTCGTCATGTGGGGCTAGCACCACTGCAACTGGTTGTTTCCTCTCGTAAGGTCGGAGAGCGGCTGGTTGTTGTGGACCCACATCTACATTGAAACTTTTACTATCAGTTTTGGGATGACATAAAAACCAAAAAAAAAAAATTAAATAGGAAAATGTTGAAAATTATTTTACCTGAATCATCCCATTGCTCTCCTGGTGGAAGAGCCATGTCTGGGTCACCGCGAAAATCTACCCCAACGTAAGGGAAGTCCTGAATAGCAAAAACCTGGTTTTCCAACCAATGGAAATACTTAGCTTTGAATCGAACAACCTTTGTCCCCTCGTCAGGATGACGGGCCATAACTACAACCCATCGCATCAGTTTGGGCTCTCGAGGAAGCTCAGCTCCAACAGTAAGGTGCTGCGGGACCAACATTGGGACCCCCTCCAGACCAAAACTCACAACCAAAGCCCCATAACCAAAGGTCTTCAGTTTTCCGTTCTTGGCTTTGGTCAGTTGGATTTTTACATTAGCCAACACAGCATCGCACTAGTTGAAGATGGTGCCTCGAAAGCAGTCAACTGCCATCCGCATCTGGGATCCGGTAGAAATATGTAGTGCGGCACTCCCGCAAAGTCTGGTAACAGTAAACGCGATCACCATGATTTCAGGACGGGATATGGTTTTAATGTCTATCCCTTTGTCTCTAGCCTGGTTGTTGCAAAACTTTAGCCGGAGGCTATCGACGGACTGGCCACCTGGCCTAGTCCCAAATAAAGTCAAGTCTTCACCTCTCTTAGGCAAACCAGTCAAAAAGTATATGTTTGCCAGCTCAATTTCAAGCTGGTGGCCACCAATGAAGAAGTAATTGTCCTGTATGCTCCACCTGTCTACTAGCCACTGCAAGAAGTCCACCTGGGCCCTCATGCTAGGTATGGCCCAGAATTTGTACAAGCCACATGCCTTCAATGCATCGATCGAAGGTTGGTGATTTAACGTGACAAGATCCACGTCCTCATGCTCCCGTTCTCGCCAATCAAGCATGATGTACACTCTACATCCAACAAAAAAGCAAATTAGAATGCAAGAAATTAAATTGTTTGGGTCAATTTTGAGAATTTTTGGGTTAAAAACCCTTGCTATGGGTATCGCACCCTCTCTTTTAGAGACAGTGCGTGGGTCCGCACCTTGCCTTCATGGAAGGTGTGGACCCCTGAATTTTTCCCCATTGAGAAAAAGTTGGGGTCTGCGGGCTGCCAGTGTTATGCCTGCGGGCCCCCGCGCGCGGGTTTCTAGCCTAAAAACCCTCTAAAAAATGAAATAAAACCCTAAAACACAAATTAAAATGGTTGAAGTTGAAGAGTAGAATGATGTGGATTACTTGGAGAAGACGACGTTCGATAATGACAGATGGATTTTCCACAATCTTCATGGGAAGTTTCTGAACAAAAGCACTATTTTCTCACCCAAATCTTAAACGGTAAAAATGAATTGACGAAAGCCCTTTTTATAAGTTTTTTGAATAAATGAATTGTAAATTTGTTTATGTTTCAATTTAGAAAGGTAATTTTTGCAGCATTTTTATCCATGTCAAACAGGTATGAGTAATGTTTGCAATTTTTGTTCAGGATAACGAATTGTTCAGGCGAAATCGATCATTTTCAACGAAAAATCATTTAGAGTCACCTTTAGGCTCTTTTCTGACTCCTAAAACATGAAAAGATTGCCGAATTTTTCTTTTTAACTCGTTAAAACGGAACTAAAAAGACGGTCCACTTACAGCTCTTTTCTGACCGTAAAAACATGAAAAAATTGCCAGATTTTTGTCGTTTGAAATTCGATATTGGTTATAAAACGACGTGTCATTGATCGCTTTTTTAATTTTTCGGATCAGAGGCACTAATTACGAAAAGTACTCCTTGGTCGTAAATATCAAGAGGTTCTCTCAAGTATTATTTTATACTTTTTCGGGCTTGGGAGACACAAATTTACGAAAAAGGTCAACCCTGGAGTCTTCTTAAGTTTTTTCAGACTCTCTAAAATTGAAAAACGCCGAGTTTCTCCTATACTGGACTCGTTTAAATTCCACAGTAAAGGACCTGTTCAATTACAAACAGGAACGAACCACTCCTTCTTAGGGTTCGAATTTAAACTAAGTTGGACTCATCTCAAGGATGAGCTTATAATCAAGCAAATGTTATCCTTCTCAAGCTTGTCAAAAATAAAGAGGTACTTGCGAGAAATGGTGGGGGAAAAGAGAGAAAAATGAGCCTGTTTGTCATACTTTGTAACCACTCTTGAACACGACACTTTTATTCACCTGGGTTGGGAAATCCTTTTCCTAACAGTTGATCAAACCACATTGAAAGTCTTCAGCCGGTTTCTGGGTATTAACTTTGGGTCAATTGTCACCAAACCATCTGTTGTGTCGTTATGTGTTCAAGAAGTCAATGCCAATAAAGCCATTCATCTGCAAAATGTCTTTCATCCATCTTGACCATCCCTGAGTCAGTCCTTGCAACTAAATTTCTTCAACTTGATCTATGATTTCGTGTTGTGGGCTTGCCTACAACGGATCGCTTTCTATCGACTTCAGCTCATTATCTAGAAAGATGATCTAGAAATCGTCAATACCTTAGGATCTGCATGCCTCAATGGCAGGTTTCTCGCCTTTGACGACAGATTGCATCATTGACCTTCGATCAAAGGATTCCGTGACATCTTCGACATCAACACATCTATTCACATCTCATGGATTGTACTGGGTACTTTGAGAGCCATTGACATCACTGGTGGTTTCTCTCACACTTGTTAATAGTTTACATCATTGACTGGTAATCAAGTGGTTTCTACCATGTTCAACTTCAACACATTCCTTCGCATGGATAGAATCGTACTGTTTCAGGAAGTAGAAATGAAGACCCTGGATCTAGTTTCCACAATCCAGGCTGCGAGGAATTTTGTATTCATTATATTGTGGACTATTCATAAACAGATGGTTGCATCCATACTGTGTCTACATGTGTCTATACTTGTGATGTATTACAAGATCATTCCTTTATCAGAGTAGTAGTTAGTTTTCTAAGTCAGTTTTGATCTGAGAATGGGAATGCCTACCTCAGCGATGATATGATCTCATATATATATTTTGCATTGAATGTTTTTTTACAGGTTCAGACCGGGCTCTCCACAATATGATCCTCGAAATGATAAAGTACTTCACTCTTCCTAAATGATAAATGAAATCCTCATCTACTACAGACTTCGCACTTTAGGGGGAAATCTGTTACACAAAAATATCGTCACCATGAATATTTGCAGTCAGTATGGGTCTATCATCACTTGTACTGTCCTCCTAAGCAAGTCTCACACCTCAGCTCTTTAAGTCAAGCTTTGAAAATGAGAGAAAGACATTGAAAATCAACAAAGCTCTGGTTCCACACTTTCTCTCACTGTTGCCTGTAGTCCCGCACCCCCTGTTCACCAAAACTGCGGACCTGCCCGCTCTGTCCCTAAAGGAGTGGGTGCGGACCCCTGTGAAAGTAAAAAAGGTGCAAGTTTACTCTAAAAAACTCACTTTGGGTTAATTCTTGATGATTCTAGAAGGAATTTTGATGTGGATTGGTCGCTCTTAGGTGGTCATGCATCCCAAAAGAGAAGGAGCTAATCCCTTGATGAGAGGAGCTATCCCTTTGAAGGAGGGCTTTATCCCTTTGAAGGAGGACCTACTAACTTCCCTCCATTGAACTATAAATTAAGGCATTGGGCTGGTTGTTAGAGAGGTTAGAAGCTGAACAATTTTTGAGGGTAAATGCTGGTGGAATTGGGACTTCCTAGTTAAGCTTGAGAGGAGAGATCACATACCTTTTTTGGCTTCATTGGGAAGAGAGTGAAACTTGTCAAAGTAGAGGAGACTTCTTGTTGGACCCTAGGAGGAGCTCGTACAAGTTCGCTCTACTGAACTAGTCTATAATTAGGTCATTGTGGGAGATTTGACATAACGCTTCCTATAGAATCTAATCTTGATCAGAATCTCGGGGTTGGAAAGAGGACTCATAGGGCTACTGCAAGACAAAATTTTAGAACTTGGAGATCTGAAAGTACAGAGTTACAATTGTTTCAAGATCGAGCTCCTAAAATAAAGAAAAAGCGAGATGAGGAAGTTTGATGGCAAGGATCCGGTAAATTGGATACTACAGATGGAGAAATATTTTGATCTACATGGTGTACCACTGTTACAAAAGGTACGTATTGCATCTTCATATTTAGAACCAGATCAATTTTTATGGTATAAAGGGATTTGTTCTTGTAAACCACTTGTTACGTGGTCAATTTTCACGGAGGAAATGATAGCACATTATGAGGATACAAAGAAAAACACCTTCTTTAGCCAATTGATAAATCTCAAACAAAAGTGTTCAATGACAGAGCACATTGAGGAATTTCAAAAATTGAATATAAGGGAAAATGATATTCCAGAGAAGCAGAGGATTGATGTCTCCATAGGGACTTAAAAGGATAACATTCAACATGAGGTTCATCTTTGGGAACCTGATTCATTAGAGAAGGCATTCAAGTTGGAAAAAAAAGTGGAAAGCAAAATTATGGCAACAAGGAATTATACCCCTCACAACTATAAATATGGAAGTGTTGCTTTTCATAGCCTTCCGCAACCTACAAGGTTGACACCACAACAATTAGAAGAAAAAAGATAAAAAGGACTTTGTTACAATTGTGATAACAAATACATTAAAGGTCGTAAGTGTGCTGAGAAGAAATTAATTTACATTGATTGTGAAGAGGAGGAAGAAAAGGATCAAGAAACATCAAAAGAAAAGGATATACACTAGGACCCAACTCCAAAAAAAGAAGAAATGAATCCGACCATATCTTGTAAATCATTGGCAAGAATTACCACTCCTCAAACTCTTAAGATAGAAGGACATATCAAGACGAAAAAGCTTCAAGAAGTGAAAGATCACATCGAGAAAGAAGAAATGAATCCAACCATATCTTGTAATGCATTGGCCGGAATTACCACTCCTCAAACTATCAAGATAGAAGGACATATCAAGAAGAAAAATGTTCAAGAAGTGAAAGATCAAATCGAGCATCAAGAAATGAATCCGACCATATCTTGTAATGCATTGGAATAAATTACCACTCCTCAAACTCTCAATATAGAAGGGCATATCAAGAATAAAAAATTCAAGCAGTGAAAGATCACATCAAGCATCAAGAATAAGTTCTCCAACTTTTTGTTGGGTGTGGAGCTTGATTATCTCATGTATTCAAAGGTATCACCGCATTGGACCCCAGTTCGTAATGGGGTGGAAACGCCGCCCGTAAAATATTCGCTACAGGGGGGGTGGCTGCGACCTTTGGGAGCCCCCCCTTGGCAGGGGGATCGGAGGTAGCGCCCCCGAAGCTAAGAATAGATGTAAAATTTCCTTGTAAAATGTTGTAATTTCGTAGTCAATCTGGGTTGTTCATTAGGCGGAGATCTGACGGTAGAAGTTATGTTTAATTTAGGGTTTTTTTCCCTAGAAGGAAATCCATCGCTATATATGAGGGAATTTTATTGCGTCTATATATATCCATATTCTAAGTGAGGAAGAGAGATGAGATTGAGAGCAAAGAGGGAATTACAACGGATCTGTTGTAGGTTGTATCTCTTCAATTTGCTGGATAATATAAAAGGAAGGACTAGCTGTTTCTCCATGGGCGTAGCCCAAACTGGGTGAACCATGTATATCTGTGTCTCTCTTGTTTTATGCATTTTCTATGTTTATATGTCTGCAATATTTTATGTGTTCCACTGCTCTGTAATACAAAATTTCCTAACAACTGGTATCAGAGCCAAAGGTTTATTTGGCTGATAAATTCGCAAGAGATAAGGTTCCTGGTTCGAGTGGGATCAATGGCGGAAGATGGTAGGTTTAGGGTTGAAATATTCAACAGCCAAAACTACCAGCTGTGGAAGATGTAGATGGAAGATTATCTGTATCAAAGAGATTTGTATCGACCATTGAGCGGAAAGACAAAGAATCCGATGAGTATGACAAACACAGAATGGGATATTCTCGACAGAAAGGCACTTGGAACAATACGGCTATGCCTAGCAGTGGCGGTAGCATTTAATATTTCAAAGGAAACGACAACAAAGGGTTTAATGTCGACATTGGCCAAACTATATGAAAAACCCTCGGCCTCAAATAAGGTATTTCTTATGAAGCGTTTATTAATATGAAGATGTCAGAAGATGGATCTATCACTAATCATTTAAATGAATTTAATACAGTTACCAGTCAGTTAAGCTCTGTAGGGGTAACTTTTGATGATGAAGTTAAGGCTCTGTTATTTTTGTGCTCATATCCAGAAATTTGGAAAGGTTTAGTTATGGCCGTTAGTAACTCTGTCTCTGGATCTAGTTCTTTAAAGTTTGATGATGTTTTCGGTGCAATCCTTAGCAGGGAAATGTGATGGAAAAGCTCCAGTGAGACATCAGGTAATGATTTGACTGCAGAGACTAGGGGAAGAAAAATGGAAAGAAGAAAGAGCCCTAGATATCGCAGTAAGTCAAGAAAAGGTAGATCCAAGTCTAGATCGGGGATAGTGTGTTGGAAATACGGGAAGAAAGGACACATGAAGAAAGACTGCAAGTCTTGAAAGGGAAAGGAAGGAGAAGCGCAGCAAGAACCTAATCATGAAGTGAATGTAACAAGTAATGTGTTGCAAGATGCTTTGATTCTTTCATTAGAAAATAATATTGATGCCTGGGTGGTAGATTCAAGGGCCTCATTCCATGCCACACCTAATAGGAAACATTTTTATGATTATGTTCAACGAGATTTTGGACAGGTTCGATTGGGTGATGATAAACCCTATAAAATCATTAGAATGGATACATTTTTCATAAAACAGCAAAATGGAAATTAGTGGCTATTGAAGGAGGTAAGGCATATTCTAGATCTGAAGAAAAATTTGATTTCAACAGGGCAGTTGGGAGGCAAAGGTTGCGTAACTACTTTCACAGATAAAACCTAGAAGGTCACTAAAGGATCCCTGGTAATATCGAAAGGAGGAAAGGTTGGTACATTGTATTTGTGCAATGGTATTTCTAATTCTGTTAATGCTTTAAACTCTACAGGAGAAGATACAGAATTGTGGCATCATAGGCTTGGGCACATGAGTGAGAAGGGGATGTAGATTCTTCACTCAAGAAATTTGTTGCCAAGTTTGAAGCATGTTGATTTAAAATTATGTGAGAATTGTGTTTATGGAAAATAGAAGAGAGTCAGATTCCTTAGAGTTGGGAAAGAAAATGATCCAAATGAATCTAATAACACTCTCTAAGTCTTGAAAACTCAAAAAAATAATGCCAAAGATAAAAGAAAATCGCATGAGAAAACCTTTCAAAATGGGGAAAAATGCTATCGGGAGGCCAAAACCCGTGAAATCAGTGAAAATACAGAGTATCGGTGGTGGAACAAAGTGATGCATAGTATCCGTCAGATCTAGCCGATCAACGGTCCAGATCTGAGCGGTGGATCGCAATCGGCGATGACCTTCGGCGGATATCGACGGAATCGACATACAATTTGCGACAGCGATCGGCAGAGACCTCATAGGAGATGCAATGGTGACTGGCGAGGTCAACGAGGACCGTCAATCAAGCACGTAGATCGATAGCCCACATTGCATCGCCAAATTGCAATCCGCAAATACAAAGGAGCATGGGTTATGTACATATGCATATATACGATCCGATGGACCGGACCCGATAACATTATAAGCCATAACATATAGATTTTGAGATCTTTCAAACACCATTTTCAATGTGTTTTTGTAGTTTCATTTGTTAAAACAAAATGCAAAGGAGAAAGCTCTGATGCGATAAGCCAGAACTGAAAGGGTACCTTAAGCCTATTACATATAATTTCAAGTCTAGAGGAAAGCCATTTCTAATGCATTTTCACAGTTTTAATGGATTTCCAAAATACAAATGGGCGAGCCATTTCGATATACGATGGCGACTTACAGGTGAACCCAATAGGAGAATAAGGTGGATTTAAGGACTTTTGAAGTCCGATACATAGAGTTTTGGCAGATTTTCTCAGTTTCAAATACATTTCATTGTGTTAGATAGAGAGCGGTTGTTTCAAGAGTCCCAGAGGCCTGAGGCACTCTTACGTTACAGAAATGGTGGCCACCTCCCCTTTAGGTGTTATGCAATGATTGTATAATGTTGGAAGAGGGATTCGAAGCGAATAAATGCCAAGGAGACTGAGAGCCAAAAACCTGAAACAAACAGGCAGCGCAGTTTTGGCTTTAAAAGCCATAGGCAGAGAGCAAACAGGGGGGGCAATATTGAAGGAAAATGCTAAGACAGAGTTATGATAGAGACAAAGAGCATTGAGAGAGTCTGTGTACTCAGAGAGTCTTGAGAGGTTCAAGCAAAGCTCTTGTTGTTGCATCTATTGTGTGTGAGGCTCAATTTGAGCTCAATGTTGTAAAAGCTCAGTTTGAAAACATAATATAGAGGCCACCACTGAAGGTTGGACCAGGAGATGTAGCCCAGGAGTATTGAGTGAACTCGTTATTAAATTTGCTATGTTATGAGTTGTCTATTATGTTTTGTTTACTGCTCCATTGTCTGTGTATTTCACAATCTTATCGATCCATTGCATAAAATAACATAGACAAATCCATGCACATAAGTATGTAATACCTTATTAATTGTCCTAGATTGCATCATCAGATCAAAAAAGAAGAACGAAAAATTAGAGCTTGTGCATACAGATGTATGGGGAACTTCTCAGGTATCATTTCTTGGTGGCTCTCATTATTATGTTACATTTATTGATGATGCAACCATAAAAACTTGGATTTATTGTATTCGAAATAAATCTGATGTATTTGATACTTTCAAGAAATGGAAAGATTTGGTTGAAAATGAGACAGGGAAAAGTTTGAATTGTCTCAGATCAGACAATGGTGGTGAATATTGCAGCAAAGAGTTTGATAGGTACTATTCATAGGATGGAATTCGCAGAGAGAAGATAATTCCAGGAACACCACAAGAAAATGGTGTGTCAAAAATGATGAACAGGACAATCATGGAGCATGCAAGGTGCATGAGATTGCATGCAGGATTACCTTTACAATTTTGCGCAGATGCTATAGATAATGTTGTTTATCTAATAAACAGAGGGCCTTCAAGTTCCTTGGATGGTGGTATTCTAAAGGAGGCATGGAAAGGTAAAAAGGTAAACTACTCTCTTTTAAAGACTTTTGGTTGTGAAGCCTTTTCCACATTAATAAAGAAAATAGAACAAAGCTTGAGGCAAAATCAAAGAAATGTACCTTTATTGGATATGGTGTTAATGATTTTAGTTATCACTTTTATGATTATGAAAAACACAAAATCATTAGGAGCAGAGATGTCATATTCAATGAAAAGGTTTTGTATAAGGATCAGCTATAAGAAAAAAAAACAGAGAATACACAGTGCTTGATGAGATCACGGGAAAAGTGATGGTGCCTGAAAATCATAATGATCAACAACCAGAACAACAACCACAATAGCAACAAGCACCTCAAACACCTGAAAGTGATGTTAGAAGATCTACCAGGATAAGTAGACCCCTTGAATGATACTCTCCTTCATTATGTTATGTATTGTTGACTGATTGTGGTGAACTAGAATGTTATCAAGAAGAAGTATAGGTAGAAACCTGGAAGAAGTGGGAGCAAGCCATGAAAGAAGAGATGGACTCCTTAGCACATAACTAGACTTGGGACTTAGTCAGGTTGCCTGCAGATAAAACAACATTGCAGAATAAATGGGTTTACAAGTTGAAGGAAGAAGATGGAGGTAGAAAAAGGTATAAATCTAGACTTGTGGTGAAAGGGTTTGCACAGAAAAAGGGTATAGACTTCGATGAGATATTTTCTCCTATTTTTAAAATGTCTTCAATCATAACTATTTTAAGTCTAGTAATAGCTGAAGATTTGCATCTTGAGCAGTTAGATGTAAAGACAACCTTTCTCCATGGGGATTTGGAGGAAGAGATATATATGCAGCAGCCGCAAGGATATGAGGTAAACAGGAAGGAGAAACTAGTGTGCAGGTTGAAGAAGAGCTTGTATGGCTTAAAACAGGCTCCAAGGTAGTGGTATCTAAAATTTGACAGGTTTATGTTTGAACAAGGTTATACTAGATGTCACTTTGATCATTGTGTTTATCTCAAAAGGAAAAATGATGGCAACTATATTATATTGTTATTGTATGTAGATGACATGCTTGTTGCAAATTCTAACATGCAGGAAATAAATGTGCTCAAAATAAAATTGGCAAACTCATTTGCAATGAAGGATTTGGGTGCTGCAAAACAAATCCTTGGTATGAGAATAACTAGAGACAGGAAGAATCACAAATTAACATTGTCTCAAAGTAAGTACATAGAAAAGGTGTTGAAAAGGTTTAATATGCAAATTGCAAAACCAGTTAGTATACCTTTGGCTAGCCATTTCAAATTAAGTAGGGAGGAGTGTCCCAAGACTTAGGAAGAAATGGCTCATATGTCTAAAGTTCCATATGCATCCACAGTTGGAAGCTTAATGTATGCAATGGTCTACACAAGGCCTGATATTGCACATGCAATGGGAGTTGTAAGTAGGAACATGAACAATCCAGGAAAAGAACATTGGATGGCGGTGAAGTGGATTCTCAGGTATTTGAGAGGTACCATAAATCAAGTATTATGCTTTAGTGTTTCAAACATTGCTCTACAGGGATATGTTGATGCAGATATGGCAAGTGATATAGATAACAGAATGAGACAACAAGGTATGTGTTTACTGTAGGTGGAACAGTTGTCAGTTGGGTCTCAAAACTGCAAAGTGTTGTTGCACTCTCAACAACAGAAGCAGCGTATGTTGCTGCTACAGAGGCTAGTAAAGAAATGATTTGAATACAAAGGTTTCTAGATGAATTGGGTAAGAAGTAGGAGTTGGGCAAGTTATACAGTGATAGCCAGAGTGCCATACATCTTGCAAAGAACTCTACATTTCATTCCAAGACTAAACATATACAGCTCAAGTACCATTTCAGTGAGGAAGAGAGATGATATTGAGAGCGAAGAGGGAATTACAGTGGATCTGCTGTGGGTTGTATCTCTTCAGTTTGCTGGATAATATAAAAGGAACGACTGGCTGTTTCTCCATGGACGTAGCCCAAACTGGGTGAACCACATATATTTGTGTCTCTCTTTTTTTATGTGTTTTCTGGGTTTATATTTCTGCAATATTTTATGTGTTCCATTTCTATGTAATATACAAATTTCTAACACTTTTAAAGGATAATGCCACTTTGGTGTAAAATCGAATGAAACAACAAGCAGATCAACATCGTAGTGAAAGAAGTTCTAATGTAAGCAATTGGGTATTTTTACGGCTACATCTCAAGAAAGCTATTTATGAGAAGGAAATGTTGGCAATACTACATGCACTTAAGAAATGGCGACCTTACCTAATGGGAAGACACTTCAAGGTAAAAATTGATCATGATAGTCTTAAATAATTTTTAGAACAAAGATTATCTTTAGAAGAACAGAAAAAATGGGTCACAAACATGTTGGGTTACGGCTTTGAAATCATCTACAAAAAAGGGAAGAAAAATGTTGTTGCAGATGCACCCTCAAGAAAGGATGAGGATGTGGAAACATTGTTTGGTGCTATTTCTATTATCCAACCATATTGGATAAACAAAGCAAGGGATGAACGGAAGAAGGATGAAGAAGTCTGGCCACTCATTCAGAAGTTATAGAAGATCCTAGTTCAAACAATATTGCGAGAACTTGATGAGGAAGGAAAAATCATATTGGAACCTGGATCAGTGACAGAAACAAGAACCCGACAGCTACGAAATCGATCAATTTCAAAGTATATCATCAAGTGGAAGAACTTACCTGCTAAATATTCCACATGGGAGGACAAGAATTTTATACAGAAGCATCAAGAACTACTCCAGCGTTGAGCACAACACTTTTTGAATGAGAGGAGCATGTTAGGTCCCTATAGTACTAGTGTAACCCCTTATTGTTATTAGTATAACCCCATTATTTTATTGTTGTTCCCATGTAGTCCCCATATTGTTATTATTGTGCCCTTACATTATTATTGTTATGTCAACTCTCATTATATTATGACCCCTTAGACTCCTATATATAGAAACGAGGTCTTGTCATTTGTATCATCCAATAATTTTTCATTTGTGTAATGTAAAGTAGGTTGCCCCCTCGAAGAGGCTTATTTCTAAGGCATTGATCTATCCTTTCTATCTTTTTGTGAGCTAGTTTCATAACACTTTATCATACATTTCGCGCTCTGCGCCTACAATTCGTGGAGTGTTTACCACAAGATTAAGTCAAAACTTGGAATTTGAGCCCCAAAACATGCCTTGGGGGAATTCCATGCCCAACACGATGAAATTAGCATGAAGGAGATTTTCAAATTCACTCTTTATTGTGGCAACCTTCTTTGGATGGACTAGACAGAGGCAATGTGGTTTAGCATTAGGATATGTTTTAATTTCGTGCACTACTACACTTGGGTTGATACATGGAATTTTTGCATAATTCTAGGAAAATATATTACAAAACTCCTGAAATAGGGCTTATTAGGTCTCAATCTGAGATAGAGATAAATATGCACCAATGTGCAGATTTTTGACAATACCCGGTTTAACAGAGATATCAAGATGTATCATCTCTTTGATATTTAAGAGATTCTTCTCAGAACTGACTTCGTGGATAGAAACAGAACTTGTAAAAGACTCGATGAAATTAGGTAGATACACATCATTGGGATTATCCCCAATGGAATCTAGTAAGGAGGAACGATGGTGATGATCCTCCCACGACGCATCATCTGGCATCATGATCACCATGATGCTGTTAGCAGGAGAGAATATGCAAGAAAATGGATCCAAATATTTGCCATAATCCAATGGTTGATCATCCCAAATGATAGAAGAGAAGGTATGAGTTGCACAAGTCAAATAGATAGCTTCATAATCTACTCCGCTAGGGGTAAACAACATTCGGTCACCAAAACTATAGATGTTAGTTTTATCTAGTGAAACCCATGGATGTACCTGGAAAGTAGATGATATCATATTGATATATGAAACCAAAGATGACCTGTCAGGGAGAGGAGGAGGAGGAAGCGAAAAGGTTCCCATGAGCGAGGAATCCTTCAACAATCCAACTTGAACATGTTGATAAGAATGTATACTTTCCCCTACAAGCGAGACACTTCCAGTCACATGAGAATCAAAGGCGAAAAAGGTGAGTTGGTTGATAGCCACAATCCCACCCTTATTAGGAAAGGAAATCATACGAAAATAAGTTGAACGACCACGGCCATGGTGTAAACCCATGTATGACCCAATAGAATATTATAATAAAGAGGTCCCTCAATAACTTCCACTTCTATGGATACATTTTCCCCCAAATTCTACTTGCAAGTAATTCAGAATACCAAAACGGCGATATGTTATCCCATCAAAAGATTTCAATTTTGTAGGTGATTGACTTAGTTGAGGTGAACCAATTGCTTTGAGTAAGACATAGACATAATGCACATTGAGGCTCCTTCATTCACAATAGAACAATTGATGTTCTTACCACGAACGATGACCTGAGTGATAAAGGCCAATTGAGTTGGAAGGCGATGGGTATAGTTTTCATCATTGAAAACAACTAGGTTAGAATCTGAAGGATCCATACATCTGATAGTTGAAAGTAAAGCCTTTTTTTGGGCGGGGCAGTTTTGCAACACTTCAAGGGTCGACATAACTGATGGAGACTGAGCAAAGTCCTCAACTACGTTATAAGTTTGAGCATCCCTCACACTAGGGTTGAAATAAGAATTATGAATAATTCCCTTCATAGGCTTAATAATTAACTCCGCAAGAATCGTGGGTGGAGGTGGATCAAATGGAGGTGATGTCAAACTGGTAGGTTGATCAGTAGCCTGACCATTCCAAGGATTCGCATTACCATAGTCCTTGTTTTGATAAGCCACTATAACATCAGAGGAATATGGGTTCTGAGAAACCATATGGGTCTTCTAATCGGGAAACAGGTTGGTTAACACAACACGAGAAGTGGAAGATTTCATAAACTAATTCACTTTTGTGCAGTGAGGACAGTCATGGGTAAAGTGCTCATCATTGCAAATAAAACATGCGTAGTGAGGCTTTGTTTCTCATCAGAGGACTTGTTAGCTCTGCTACATACTTTGATTTTTCAAGGGTCAAATACAGGTCTGGCCGTGTTGTTTGTGCTTAAAGAGGGCTTGCATCAATCTTCCTCCTCATTTTCCTTCACTCCACATACACTCTCATAGCCCTGCTACCTCAATTATTCCCTCCAACACCCGGCATAAACCCCTGTTTCTTAAAGCCCCAAGCGCTAAGTTTAAAATCCCATAGCACCGTAACCACATGACCGCGCACCTTCGTAAACTCTTTCCCTGTCACATCCGACATAAACTTGTGCGATCAAACCCGCGCCATCCAATTATCTCCACCACGATCGGATGACAGTCGCTCCTCCCACGCCTTCGAACCGCCTGTGTGATAACTCGCGATCAAGGGTAGTTTTCACCCATTCCCGCTGCCACGCATCATGCGCTTACTCATATCGCTTGCCCCTGTATGATTACCGCCTAACCCTCGAGAGCAGTGCAAGCAATACTGCTTACCTCCCAAGCCCATTCTCCCCTCCCGATAAACTCCGTGCATCTTCTGCACCCGGTGACCATTGGATCTGCCTGCCTGAGATCCAATGGCCTGCGTTCACCCCGCTCCCATATCCTCCGATATCTTCTGCAAACCAATCCCCACCGTTGATCTGCCCAATCCAACAACCAATTTTCCTCCTCTGTCTGACCCGACTATTTACATCCATGAACTGTCTCATGCGCCCAAAAGACGAAGGTGGCTAGTTACCTGTACCCGGTGCATTTGTTCCTTAACAACCGCATTCAACAAGAAGAATGGTCGAGGAAGAAAGGACAAGCCTTGAGCAAATAAATACATTCAGCAGTTAAGGGATTTTATCCTTTACGACACTCCACCTGCTCGAGAAGTACAACAGAGCACCCAAGAAGATCAATTTTGTTCATTGAAGCAGGCAGATTTCACTAGAGACTCCATCAGATAGTTAAGGTGGTTGGTGGTCCATTATGACCCCTCCACGCCTAGGATAACAAAACATTTTTGTAATCAAACTCTATATATACCCAAAAAACAGATGTAATCAGGGTTGATGGTTGTGGTATTGATGTGAGGTTCAACTTCTAGAGACTGTAACTGCTTTGATACCTGCAGTGTCTCGTCTTCATTTTCAGCTAATACAAGCTTCTTTTTCTGTTAATTTCTCACTTTCCATTGCTATTATGTTCTAGGTTGTGCTTGATATGCATTTTTCCTGCACTCTTGATGCTTAGCATTAGAGGAGTTGTCATCCTACCTCTATGTTATAATCTTGCATGTATCAGTGAATGTGTTATTCAGGTTTCTTTTCATCTAGTGTCAGAGAGTTGTCATCCTGTCTGTGCACTTGGGAAATAGATTTGCAGACCTCTTTACTGGTTATGGCCGGCCATCACAAGGTCTTGTGTATCTGCTGGTGTGGTCAGTGTTCTCCATTTTCACCCAAACTCTAAACTCTGAGTAATTGGTGGTCTAAAGCCTTGTAGTCTGGGGGTGTTCATGCATGTCTGGGGTTAAGCATAGCAGAAGTGGTTATTGTTATAGACATTTTTGTGCCTTACAGCATAGAGCATGAAATGTCAATAATCTAAGGGATCCAAAGTCCCTAAACATGTTGTTCTTACCCTTAGAGGAACAAGGTCAGCAAACCACAGCACTACAGTTCAGTTCTCCACTGAAAAACACTCAAAAACAGGTCAATTTTGGATCAAAGCAGCTGCTCCACTAGGCATCTGCGCTGTATGGCAGGTACAACAAAGGCTACCTGCTATGCATAGCAGGTAGAACAAAGGCTACCTGCGCTGGGCGTACTTGGACATGTGGAGGAATCTTTTTCTCAAAGTGCCAATGCCCAGGAAGCTTCTAAAAAGACACTTGATCATAAGATTCGCCTAATGATGAGTTAAGAGCTTCTAAAACTCCAAGTGGAAGGCAGAAACTCTGAGTGAAGGACTGAAGAACAACTGGAGTTGAAGAGGACAACAAGTCACACATCAAGATGACTTACCTTCACTCCAAAACTCTATATAAGGATCTCATCCCATGGGATCTGAAGGCCGGAATTTAGCGCGAAGAATTGCTGTTGGTTTACAATTGTGAGCATTGGGTGATTGCTTGAGGGAGGTGAAGAAGAGATTTCTCTCCGTCGGGAAGGTGATGCTGGCTTGGACCTCTCATGGTTGTATCACCGCCTGAACCTTACTTCCATATATTAATAAAGAATTTGAGGGTCTTCTATTCGCATGTGTTTCAATGGTGAATTGTCTTACTTGCGTCTTTGATTTATGCTAATCCTTGAATCAGTTATGCATGCATGCTTCTTGTAGTTTCCTTTTCTTGTCTTATTTGCAGGATCTCGTGTAGCTGGGCCCGTGAAAAGACTTGGAGCTGGGAGCAAGCGGCAATAAAAGGAGATTGGATCGACCATTTGCGCAAGACATCGGTAAGTGGATCTCTTCCTTTTATCTCTTGCATGACATAAAGAAGAAACTTTAGATAGCTTTGCTTTCAGCTGTTGCTAAGGAACTGTCACCCTTAGAGTGGGTTAGGGTCATTCCGAGTTGGATACTTTCCCCCACAACAGACTAGCAACTCCACTGGGGATCGTGTCTTGTTGGTAGCTTGTGTTTCTTGCTATTCATTTCTTAAACAAAAGAGTACCGAATCGAAAACTGCATTCGAGTTCTTCGAATGCAAAGTAGAGGGCAGCTACTCTAGCCCAGTGCTGGGCATGTTTATGATTTGAAGAGCTGATCCACAAGGACTCTTTTTAGCTCTTTGTGATAGTGTTCATCTTCCTTTAATCATCCTCTAGAGTATACTTGACTGATAGCAACTGATTTGGCCAAAAACCGTTGATTTTTGAGCAAACTGTGACCCGGAATCTGAGAGAGACGAGAGTTGTCTCAATCAGTGCAGCTGCAACAAAGGCTACCTGCACTGCATCGCAGGTCCCGAAGGGGCTACCTGCGCTGCATCGCAAGTTGACAGTGCAGTACCTGCGCTGATCCAGTTTTGCCTTGTGCAACTGGGATTCCCCCATTGTCTGTTGCCCAGTTTTCAGTATTGTTTTTGCAGCCTGTTGTCAACCTGTATACCCAGCTGAAACCACTTCTCTTTGCCTTCATTCCGCCTCAGTTGTATGAAGAAACTGTGATTGTTCTTATTGTATTTCTTGCTGTCATTCACAGTTTCCCATAGCGAAAGTGAACTAGTCTTGCTATGACCTCTTGAATCTAGACCTGTGAGAAAGTGTCGTTGTGATTCTAAGAGCTAGTTTATTGCTGTTCATAGCTGCTTGAGCATTTGCTTTCGTTATATGGTTCGAATCTCAGTATTCCTTGTGATTGAAACGAGTGAATCTTAAGGTGTTCTTTTGATTATTGGACAATACTTGTTTGCTTTCGCTTGAAATATAATTCGAAATCATACAACAGCTTTCTTTTGTCATACACCAAACATTAAGAAAGAAGAAAAGAAATACTTGCATTGCGCATGAGCATTTTGACAGCTTGCATGTCGATTTAGGAAAAGTGCATCAGTGTGTGCTCTATGATCTGTTTGAAAAGATGATGTCTTTCTTTTCCTTCAGTAGTTAAGGTTTTCATAAGTTGAAAGAATTGAAAAAGCTTGCTTATCATTCTTAGACTGCATTTAGGAGTTGTATCATACATCACGTGGTGATCCATAAAGGCAAACTGCTAAGCAAGATCAACCTAAAAAGAACTGAATTTATCTAACAACGCTTTGAAACATAACGAAACACAGTAGAGGTCTAGGTAGAGATGTGAACCGGCGTCGTTAAACATAGTGACTGTTGATCTCTACGAAGGTGGGTGATTCCTCCTGAGGGACGATAGCACTAATACGGACTTGTGCCCCCGCGTACCGTCGAGTATATTGGGGGACCCCTATAGGAACAAAGCCTTTATCCATAGGAAGCCGTTTCGGCCGCCCTACTGATCGCGATGCAGTGAACACAGCATTCACGAAGATCGACCACTCGTACCGTAAAACGTATTATGTGGTTTCGCGAAAGGTTTGGCACACCCTTGCCTAGAACTCCAGAGTAGTTTCTTTTGGCCTTTTTCGAACTCTATAACTGAAAAAGTCCATCCGAGCATTTGTCACTTCAGGCTCGTTAATACATCGAAGGAGACTAGAGTCATCTTTAGCTTTTTCTCGACTCTTAAAAAGTGAAAAAGCAAGTTGTGTCTTAAAAAGCGTCGTCATATAAAATTCATTTTAAACGGAACATAATCACCCCTGATTCCTACGTTGATCTTAAAGTTGAGAACATGGAACACACCAACAAAGGGATTCCACATGATGGGACCCCTAGCCCTTTCTCCTCTTGGGGAGAAGTTGGTGCGCCCCACATGGCCACATTGTCGCTTCCAGGACTGACAATTGGCCTGCCAGTTTGGCTATTCTCAACCGCTGTAGTTCAGACCACCACGGTTCCTGAACAGTCGAGTCAACAGTTAGACCAGTCTAGAGCTACCCTCCAGCCTTCCACTTCTTATGAGCCTTCCTCCGAGCCTTCTTCTTCGAAAGGTCAAGCCGCCAAAAGTGCGGCTCCCATAGAGAAGAAGAAGGAAAGGAAGAAGAAAGAAAAGAAGCAGAAGGAGCCAAAGGCGCCTGGGGGCAAGCAAAAGGCATCTAACGAAAACCCACACACAGCACGGACCGGGCCCAAATCACCATGTGTCATATGTAGAGGAGACCACCTCCACCGTGATTGTCCCAGTATTCCCCGGATACTAAGGGACTGGTCCCCTCGTTTGCACGATTCGGAAGCGTCAACCTCTGACAACCAGGTTGAATGCTTACCGTCGACCAGCGAAAGTGAAGGTCCTAGACGACGAAGGGGAATGAGATTCCCCTGCGAACTGTGTGAAGGCAATCACACCCTTCGCCGTTGTCCCTTTTTAGACGAAGCCAAGAGAGTTTTGGAAGATCAACCGGTGGCACCGGTGCTACTTCCTCCTGGATATCAAAAACTCGTGCCAAGTCCTTCGTTGGTTGAAAATACAGCTGTCCCGCTCATAGGGCCAGCTGAAGTGTCAGTCACTGAAAGTGAACCTACTGAATCCGGACCGGACGAAAGTCCAAAGGTCGAAACGGCAGTTGACCCGGTTCTCCCTTCAGAAGTTTCATCTTCAAATACCACAGTCACTGAGGATTCATCTTCAGTTGACACCCCCACCGAAGAGAATAAGGATGACACCGTCCATATTCTTTTCGTCAACACCGATTCTGATGAGCATCTGGGCAATGCGCCCACTCCTTTATCGCAGGAAGGAGCATCGTCAGGATCATATCCGGCCGTATATTCGGTCCCACCACCAAGCAACCTAGTTGCGTCCTTTGATTGGAACCAACTAGGCAGACCCTGGTTACCAGCCAGTATACCATTTAGAATTATAGTCCAAATATACAAAATGGTGATGGCTGGAACTATCATTGATGAAGGGGCATCTGTGAGTATTCTGTCCTCTATTGCTTGGAAAGCACTGGGTTGCCCGACGCTTTTGCCCGAGACAAGAAAGCTCTCGGGTTTTGACAGAGGAACCAGTCGACCATTAGGGATTCTACCTAATGTGCCTATTACACTGAAAGGGAAGGCTGTCAAGATGAATTTGATGGTCGTCCAAGGACCCTTGGATTATAACCTACTCCTTGGACGAGACTACATATATTGCATGGAAGCAATAGTCTCCTCACTCTTTCGAATAATGTGTTTTCCATACGAAGGAAGAATGGTCAAGCTCGTAGACCAACTTTCATTTCCGGGATCACACATCGCAAATAGTCACATACCTATCCTGAATGGTCTATTTGATCAAAAAAGGTCTCTACCTCCGGTTCTTCTTCCTGATGAAGGCGAGTGATTCGGGAAAGGAAGGCCGGAACCCAGGGGGCATGCACCCTGGTCTGCTCTGGAGGCAGAAAAAACCTTGGGTGTAAAGTAGAATTTCCGCAGGAGAATATGACTAGTCCGTACCCCGTCCCCTCCTTCATCTTTGAGAATCTTCCTCTGAGCCATCCTCTTCGAAAGGAAGAAGAAGGACAGGAAGACAAAGAGAGACTGGGAATCTCAGAAGGGGCTGTTAGGAGTGGGGTTGTTCTAGAATAGGATTCTTCTGTCAAGGTTACTTGTTTGACAAAGGTCATTCACCTTTGTCTAAATAGGTAGGCTCTACCAAAGAAGGGGATCCGTTTGCGGCAGCAAGTAGTAACCGTCTTTGGATAAAAGGCAAGCCTCACCCATTAAAACAAATGTTTTAGAGGATAAGTAGGGGCAGCCTCCAAAGAAAGAGATTCTATTGCTGCAACAAATTGTAACCGTCTTTGGATAACCTAATGATAGACATCGCCGAAGAAAGTTTCTGTTTAAAAGAATTAACGGGACAATCTTTGGGTAACCAGAAAGAGGTAGGCCTCTCCCGGTAAAACAAATGTTTTACCTGCAAATTGAGGGGTAACCTTGAAATTAGACTTACACCTGGGGGCATGCAAACCTCTTGGAATGCAAGCTCGGGCGGCTTTTTAGTTTTAGGTAGGACTAACCCCGCTAACCCTTAGATTAGCCGATACCCAGCTTGCACAAAGAGAGGATATGGAGCAAAGCGTAGGGAGATGAAGCTCCTTAAAAAATAGAGATCTTCCACGAGACCTTCCTACTTTATGACTGGTAAAAACGAGCAGTTTTGGCAAAGTTCATGCTCGTTAAAAAATAAACGCAAGATACGAGCAGTTTTGGCAAAGTTCATGCTCGTTAAAAAATAAACGCAAGATCCGAGCAGTTTTAATGCGGAAATTCATGCTCGTTAAAAAATAAACGTAAGCTTGTGAGCAGGCTTCCCCCAGAGTTCAAGCTCATTCAGAAAAAATGAACCGGTAAATAACCATTTGAGACCGTAAATTCTCCAGCCATAAAAGCCTTGGTCGTGTTTGTGCACCGTCACCTCCACTTTTCATTTGGCCGATCATTCACATCCACTTGATTGTTTACCTATTTTGAGGAACAGCTGCGAAGAGTGATCTCACCTAGCCATCCTTGTAATACTGCCGTGATTGGAAAATTCCAACCTGTACCTGGAATATGCTGCTATCCCTGTTTATCACTCGTTCCTCAAAAGACGAGTCTTCTTTGAGCTCTTTTCACTGACTCGTAAAAAATGAAAAGTTTTCCGAGTTTTGGCCTTCCAGCTCGTTAAAAGGACCGGAAGAGCTATCCCTCCTCTAGATTTTAATCTTTTTGGACCTGAGGGATTATTGCACAAAAAGATCGAGCGCTTGTCTGGTTCGGCTCGATAAAGATATCGAACATTCATCCCTTCTGTATTGTTTTATACTTTTTCGGACTTAAGGGATTAGATGATGAAAAAGGACCCCTGGAGTCCACTTTATGTACCCTTTTCAGACTCTCTAAAAATGAAAAGGACCGAGTTGTCTTTGTCGCTGGGCTCGTTAAAAATATTAGATAGCGACGAACTTGTCTTTAGACAAGAACGAGTTTCCCTATCGCTAAGCTCATTAAAAACATAGCGATGGGCTTGCCCGAAGGGCAGGTTATAGATCAAGCATATGTTATCCTCCTCAAGCTTGACAAAAATAAAGAGGTACTAGTCAGAAATGACTGGGGAAAAATTGGGAAGAACCTCAAAGCTTAATGGTAGCAAGTCGCTCTTGAACATGACACTTTTGCCTCCGTAAATATCGGGTTGGGTTATTATCATTCACCGGTCCCTTCACCATGGTCTCGCCATACCATCCATACATGGGGTAATGCTACCGATCCATCACATCAGTGTCATTATATGTTCAAGAGATGTCATTCAGAAAGTGTCAACCGGGTCCCGTCCACTACCGTACATCATCTTTCATCCTTCCATGACCGCCACCCTGAATCATATTTCCACAGATCGTTTTCACCATCATCACTAGCTCCGTTCCATGTCACTGATGTGGGATTCATTAAGGCCCTCCTTTGACGGATCACTTCTTGTCGACATCAGCTCACTATCCAAGAAGTTGATCTAGGAACACCCCCTCAGTACTTTGAAGCTTGCATGCCTCAATGGCAAGTTTCTCACTCCCGGCGATAGGTATACATTAATGACCTTCGACCAGGAGACTTTGCGTGGTGTTCGACGTCAAATCCTATATTCACACCACGTGAATTGTGCTGCAGTACCTTGAGGGTCATCATCATTATCGGTGATTCCTCTCGCGCTTGTTAACGGTTTACATTATTGACTGGTAATCAAGCGATGTCTTTCCATGTTCGACTTCAAGAAATTCTCACATGGATCGACTTGTACTAAAGTGAAGATCGGACAAGTTTGAAGACCCCGGATCTAGTTTCATCCATCCGGGCTGCGATATATATTCAGGAGATAAAAACATAGACATGTGCAGCAGATGATCATCCTACTAAAAGGATGATAATTAAAAGCAGAGAATTATCCGTCTATTATCAGACGATCGTCTGTTTATGTACAGCAAATGTATTTATAAAGCTGAGCATGGGAAATGCCCGCCTCAGCTAGATCATGAAAAGAAAGTATGAAAAGATAATGTATTGTATTGTATTTTGTTACAGGTCACCTCCCGACGATTGAATGAACTTCGGATCCTCCTAATAAAGCATTTCACCTGATAAACGACCTCATACTTTAGGGGGCAACTGTTATAGACATTTTTGTGCCTTACAGCATAGAGCATGAAATGTCAATAATCTAAGGGATCCAAAGTCCCTAAACATGTTGTTCTTACCCTTAGAGGAACAAGGTCAGCAAACCATAGCACTACAGTTCAGTTCTCCACTGAAAAACACTCAAAAACAGGTCAATTTTGGATCAAAGCAGCTGCTCCACTAGGCATCTGCGCTGCATAGCAGGTACAACAAAGGCTACCTGCTATGCATAGCAGGTAGGACAAAGGCTACCTGCGCTGGGCGTACTTGGACATGTGGAGGAATCTTTTTCTCAAAGTGCCAGTGCCCAGGAAGCTTCTAAAAAGACACTTGATCATAAGATTCACCTAATGATGAGTTAAGAGCTTCTAAAACTCCAAGTGGAAGGCAGAAACTCTGAGTGAAGGACTGAAGAACAACTGGAGTTGAAGAGGACAACAAGTCACACATCAAGATGACTTACCTTCACTCCAAAACTCTATATAAGGATCTCATCCCATGGGATCTGAAGGCCGGAATTTAGCGCGAAGAATTGTTGTTGGTTTACAGTTGTGAGCATTGGGTGATTGCTTGAGGGAGGTGAAGAAGAGATTTCTCTCCGTCGGGAAGGTGATGCTGGATTGGACCTCTCATGGTTGTATCACCGCCTGAACCTTACTTCCATATATTAATAAAGAATTTGAGGGTCTTCTATTCGCATGTGTTTCAATGGTGAATTGTCTTACTTGTGTCTTTGATTTATGCTAATCCTTGAATCAGTTATGCATGCATGCTTCTTGTAGTTTCCTTTTCTTGTCTTATTTGCAGGATCTTGTGTAGCTGGGCCCGTGAAAAGACTTGGAGCTGGGAGCAAGCGGCAATCAAAGGAGATTGGATCGACCATTTGCGCAAGACATCGGTAAGTGGATCTCTTCCTTTTATCTCTTGCATGACATAAAGAAGAAACTTTAGATAGCTTTGCTTTCAGCTGTTGCTAAGGAACTGTCACCCTTAGAGTGGGTTAGGGTCATTCCGAGTTGGATACTTTCCCCCACAATAGTTATCTGGCTTGAACAAGCATCATTCCTTCCATTCATCCATTTCCAACATAATTTGAGTTTGTAATGTTCCCGAGCATCTCCGATATACAACTTAGTAGAGTTTCTTGGGGTGATAACATTAATTGGCGCCGTTGCCGGGGAGAGGATATTGAAGCTTGGCTTCCTTGGGAAACGACACAGCTCCATGCTTTGATGATAGACAAAGTCTAGACACAGTTCTGGTTGTAATCATCTATCTGGCAACTCTACTGGAGAACCTACCTGGTGGCGTCTCCACATTACAGTTCTGGCTCAGTTTGCGAGGCATACCCAGAGAAATCCTCAAAAATGACCAGCTGACCCAGTGCCTGACCCTGAGAAGATTGTTAAGCAGAAGAAAACATCACAGAAAGGAGCATCAGGATTAGGTAATCCTAAGAAAACTTATGCATCTCTTAAAGAGAAGGTTATAGTTGAGGATATCCAGTTTGAAGATTTAGAGCCTAACATTGTTAGTGAAGAAATACCTTCAGAGATTCATAAAGTTCCTTGTTTAGTCAGTTCCCCTTTGGATCTCAGTCTGAAGAAAGCCTCCCACATAGTCCATCATATTCCCTTGTGTCTGTCATCTATTTCATTACTTCCTACCATTCAATTTGCCAGTATCCTTTCATCTATCCCAGTCATGGCAGGCCAACAAGCTCCCACAAAGATGGAAATAATCATAGCTGCTAGGTATGGACCCCTGGTCTTGCCTGTTCCTTTGAATGCCATGCTTGCAGGAGAATATCAGAAATATATGCAAAAATTCACTGGTACAGAGGGAGTAACAGCTGAAGAACACCTTGAGTCTTTCTATAGTTATGTTGATAACCTAGATATTAGTGAAGATGATGTGTGGATGAGAGTATTTGTCCAGAGCCTCGATGGAGAAGCTAGAAAGTGGTTCAAAGAACTGTGCCATAGGTCCATAGATGACATTGAGGCATTGGATGATGCATTTTTAAAACACTGGGGAGATAAAAAAGATTTGTTGTATTATCATACTGAGTTTGGTAACCTCAAGAGGGAAAACGGGGAATCATTGCCTAATTTTAATAAAAGGTTTAACCGCATGTACAGTAAGATTCCAACTGAAGTAAAGCCTACTCCCACCTCAGCCAAGCTTGCCTATGCCAGTTCTTTTGACTCTGATTTCTGCCTGCTTTTGAGAGAAAGAAGATGTGCCACCCTAGCTGAAATGAAAGGTGTAGCACTAGAGGTAGAATCTAATATTATGGCTACAGAAAAACTTAAAAGTCATGCTGATAGAAGGAGGCAGAGAGGTGAGGCTTCTTCTTCCTCTGCTTCATCTTCAGAGCCTAAATTAGATAAGATGACTAAAATGATAGATTCATTGGATGCTGAGATATCCAAGCTGAAAGTTGAGCAGAGTTCTGGGAAAGCAAGGCTTCTAAACACATTTGCTCCAAGAAACCCAAATCCATTCAGGAGAGCAAATGATCAATTGCAGATCATTCAGAGAGGTAAAGAAGAAAATGAAGAAAAAAGGGTTAAGTCTCCTTTCCAAAATGTAGTCATGGAGGAGGAGCAGTTTGAAGAAGAGGATGAGATTCATTGCATGGAAGACAAAGACAGTGCTGCCTTTCTGACATTGACCACATATGAAGAATCATTACTACAAGACCAAACCAGTCCAGAGTGGGACAGAGAGGCTGTTTTGAAGACTGGTGAACAACAAAGATATAATATGAGGTCAAAAGCAAACAATGTCAAGGAGAGTCCTACCCAAAGAGTTGTTGTCTAGACAGAGTCACAAAATATCAGATAGAAGAAGCCAGCAGCTGATCCAGTCATCCTCAAAGCACTAGCTCAAAAGTTAAGAGGTCCTGATAAGCCACCCTCCCCTTTCAGCTTTGAGTCAGAAGTCCAGAAGTTAAAAATATCTTTGCCTCTGTTAGAACTTGTAAAGAGTGAAGTTTTTAGAAAGCCTATCCTTGAGGCCTTGAGCTGAAAGCCTCACAAGCCCCCACTGACTACATCAATTTGCAAGATGATAAGCCTGTAGTTGTGCTTAGCCCCATGATCGAACCTGCTGATAATAATTCTCCATCATTTTATGTCTCCTTGACCATTCATGACAAAATCCTCCACAATTGCCTGCTAGACACAGCGGCCAGCCACAACCTTATGCCTAAAGCTGTCATGGAAGAGTTGGGCCTTGATATCACTAGACCATATCATGACTTATTCTCATTTGATTCAAGAAAGGTAAAATGCCTAGGATTAATCAAAGACCTAGCCATTACCCTAACTCAGTTTCCCATGAAGAGTGTGATGATGGATATTGTGGTAGCAAATGTCCCTCCTAAGTTTTGCATGCTGCTGTCCACGGGATGGATTAAGAGACTAGGTGGGACATTACATAATGATTTATCTTATGCCATTGTCCCAATTTTTGGAGGAGAAAGCAGGAGATTGTACAGAGAAGCACAGCTGGCCTACATCATCAGTGATGAAAAGAATCCTTCCAACCATCCAATTTATGCTGTCGACATTGATTTTGGAGCATGTATTCTCCAAATTGAAGAATCCCAGAAGGCCTCAATGCATATCAAGAAACCAGTGAAGCAGGCTGAGGGAGAGCAAGGAATTCAGGTTTGGGAAATGTTCTTTGATGGAGCATGTTATGTAGGAATTTACAGGGTAAGTTCCACAGAAAGAATACCAAAAGGACACCGCTCACAACCAGATCTCAAATCAATACACCAGTATTTTTGACGTGGTTAAAACCCTCAGAGTGCAAGGAGGGAAACAGTCCACGGCCTGTCCCAACGTGGGTACTACAGGCAATTTATTAATCAAAGAATGAAAATTTACATAAGCTTCTCTCATGCACGGATTACCCGAACAATGACCCTCCATGCGCTTTAAATAGAACTCATGGACCAATCGGGTGTCAAGCCACGGATCAAGTGTCGGTAATACCGAGGTGAGAGTGAACCGTCAGATCACTACATATCGTGACCGTCGGATTGTAAGTTAAAAAATGTACAACGGTAAAGAAACACACTTTACCTAACTCTATACTATACCAAGTTGAACTTAACTATATCCTATGTGTCGGAATATCCTAACATCCCCCCTTAAGAACAACTTGGGATAGGATTGAAGGATTTACAAATATGACACAATAGGAGAAGGAAGGAGGCACTAGAGCCTATCCCCCCTTAGTGACAACTTCCTGAACTCCAAGCATATATCGAAGTTTAGTGAACTTCGCCTCTGTGAGAGCCTTTGTGAAGATGTCTGCAACCTGATCATCTGTTGGACAATATTGCACTTCAAGAACATGGTCATGAATGAGCTTTCTGATGAAGTGCATGTGTAGTTCAATGTGTTTGCTGCGCTGATGCTGGACTGGATCTTTGCATAGCTGAATGGCACTTTGATTATCACACCAAAGTGTGGTTGGATGCTGCTGCTCAAAGCCAAACTCTGATAGGATCTGACGAAGCCACAAGGCTTCCTTACTAGCTTCCACGGCACCACGATACTCTGCTTCTGCTGACGAAAGAGAAATGGCAGCCTGTTTCTTACAAGCCCATGTAATAGGTCCTGAACCAAGAGTGAAGACATAACCGGCAGTAGACTTCCGATCATCAGGGTCACCAGCCCAATCAGAATCAGTGAAACCAACTAACAGAGGAGCTGCTTTGGCACTGTAATGAATCCCAAACTGTACTGTACCTCGAACATAACGAAGTATTCTTTTAGCTGCTTTCCAATGACTTTCACGGGGGTTTTGCATAAAACGAGCAACAAGGCCAACAGCAAAGGAAAGATCAGGACGAGTATGGGTTAAATACAAGAGTTTTCCAACAAGTTGACGGTATAAGGTAGCATCAACTTCAGGAGAAGTACAAGAGACTGAAAGTTTGACTCCAGACTGAAAGGGAGAAGGGGCTGGCTTACAGTCTTCCATGTGAAAATGACGAAGAATATCACAAGCATACTTGGACTGGGAAAGGAAAATACCCTCCTGGGATTGCAAGACTTGAAGACCGAGAAAATAGTGTAAGTGTCCTAAGTCTGTCATTTCAAATTTCTTTTTAAGGCTGGACTTCACATGGTTTATAAGGTTGGGATCACTACCAGTAAGAATAAGATCATCAACATAAAGAACAAGGATGATAAGAGAGTTGCCCACTTTCTTGGTGTAGACAGTATTGTCAGAATGACACCTAGAAAAGCCAGATTCTAAAAGAAAGCTATCCATTTTGGCATACCAAGCCCGAGGAGCTTGCTTGAGGCCATAAAGGGATTTCTTAAGTCGACAAACAAGGCTGGAGTCTGTTTGTATGAAGCCAATGGGTTGTTCCATATAGATTTCTTCCTGCAAGTCCCCATGCAAGAAGGCAGATTTAACATCCATCTGATGGACTTCCCATTTTAAAGAGGCAGCAAGGGAAAGAACAAGGCGGATAGAGTTCATTTTGGCAACAGGGGAGAAGGTTTCAGTGTAGTCAATGCCTTCAACCTGTGAAAAGCCCTTAGCAACGAGACGAGCTTTATGTTTATCAACTTTCCCATCTGGTCCATACTTGGTTCTGTAAACCCATTTACATCTAACAAGTTTGCGTCCCTTTGGTAGAGGAACAAGATCCCATGTATCATTTGTCATCAATGAATGATATTCTTCATTCATAGCTGCTTCCCAATGTGGATGGCCTGAAGCTTCTGCAAAAGTGTCAGGATCATGATTTACTGGAGCTTGAGCCAGTAAAGAAGAGGCTCTTTCAAACTGAGAACGTGTACGTCGCTGATCTGTAGGATCACCGGCAAGATCACCTGCTGCATCCCGAGTAGCACGGACCCATCTTGGAAGTTGAGGATCCTGAGAAGGTGGGGGAGGATTATCATCCTCGCTTTCATCATCTGAAGAAGAAATGTTTTCAAAGTAGAAGAGATAGGAAGAGGTGGCACATCCGCCGGACTAGGCTCGCAGGCCGATTTATTTTCATCAAATTTTACATCTCTTCTAATGATAACATTTTTGGACTTAAATGGAATAAGTCTATAACCTTTTACATCTTCAGAATATCCAACAAAAGTACATTTCTCACTCTTAGGTTCTAAAGCTTTATGCTTTTCATCTGGAATATGGGCCCATGCTTCACTTCCAAACACACGAAAGTGACTTACATCTGGTTTAATGGAACTCCAAGCTTCTTCTGGAGTGATATTCTCTAGAACCTTAGTAGGAGTGCGATTGATTATATAATTTGCACAATTAATTGCTTCGGCCCAAAAACTAAGACTGAGTCCTTTAGATTGCAGCATACAATTAGCCATTTCCTTTAAGGTGCGATTTTTCCTTTCAGCTACACCATTTTGTTGTGGAGTGTATGGAACAGTATGTTGCATTTGAATTCCATTTTCGGTGCAAAAGTTGATGAATGTGTTTTTAACATATTCTCCACCATTATCAGTTCTTAGCTTAAGAATTTGATGTCCAGATTGTTTTTCAACAAAGGCTTTGAAGGCCAAAAAGGTGTTAAATACTTCGCTCTTGAGTTTTAAGAAGTATACCCAAGTGCGTCTGGAGAAATCATCAATGAAAGTTAAGAAGTACTTGCAGCCAGAGAATGAAGCAACAGGAAGAGGACCACATAAATCACTGTGCACAAGCTGTAAAGGGGCTGAGGCGTGCCAAGAGGCACGTTTTTCAAAACTGTCCCGATGATGTTTTCCGAGTACACATCCGGAACAAACACCATCTCTGCAAGATACCATAGGAAGACCTGTCACCATATTTTCTTTACATAGATGCTGAAGGGAGCGATAGTTTAAGTGACCAAATCGCTCATGCCAAAGTTTGCTCACTTCATCATTATGAGCAACAAATACTGAGGGAAGATTGGATGACCCAAAGTTGTGAAACTTATACAACCTTTTGGAATCATCAGCAAGACCAGTAGCTAGAATCTGTTTAGGATCTTTTAGATCCTTGATTACAACATCATGAGGTGAAAATTCAACAATTTTACCTTCACCTGAATGAGTTATCTGATAGACAGATAGAAGGTTGCAGGATAAGGTTGGAACACATAATACATCATTAAACTGACCATTGTCTAGATGAACAGTTCCAGTCCCTACAACATTAAGAGATCTATCATCACCAATATATATATTTTTGGTGTTACAATCATTTAAAGAAGAAAACATGGCTTGGTTTTTGGCCATGTGACAAGAGGCTCCAGAATCAATGAGCCACTCATGAGAATGAGAAGAAGAAGAAGATACATTTAATGCATAACCAGACTGAGATGATTGACAATGACATGCAGAAAGTGCCATTCCGGAAGTTGAAGTTGAAGTAGGCTCCACATGGATGTTATGTTTCTTCATTGCGGCTTCCAAGGCTTCCATCTTCTTAAAGCATTTAGATTCTAAGTGGCCATCTCGATTACAAAAGTTACAATGTCTATCAGTCTTCTTCCATTTGTTTTTATTGGTCTTATCATTTTGCTGAAATGATCTTTCATTTTGAGGCTGAGATGGTTTAGGACCATTCTTTTGAGGATATGACTTCTTAGGATTCTTTGAATTTGGTTGCTGCTGGGCGGCTAACGCTTTCGTGGAAGAGTTTCCAAGATTAAGAAGACCAAGGTGTAAGAGTTTTTCTTGTTCTCTTATTAAGGAATCACAAAAGGAGTCAAAGGAAGGGGCCTTGTAGTCTTGTCCTTGACAAATGAAAGCTTCCCTTGTAGAATGGAAAGTGGAAACAAATACAGAGTAGGCTGGTCCCAACTTAGTAAGGATGGAATAAATAAGGTTACCATCTTCTTTCTTAACTTTAACACCTTCCAAGAGATATCTAAGGGTCTTGAATTTGGACAAGAAATCTTCAATGCAAGAAAAATTATTAGGATCCAAAGTAAGCAGCTCATTTTCAAGTTGATGGGCTCTAATTTCATTTTTAATCCCAAAAACTTTAGCAAGTTTTTCTAATGCTTCATGAGGAGTCTCAAGTTCTGCAATGTGGAATCTAAGATCAGGAGAAATAGACATCCCTATCAAACCACGTGCTTGATCTTGTCTATTTTCCCATTTTGCTGCCTTGTCTTCATCTTTTGGTTTCTTCTCTTGGTCTGTGGCTATTCTGTAGAGACCTTTACTTCTAAGTAAATCTCCCATGTAGGCTACCCATTGGAAGTAGTTAGTGCTGTCAAGAATGACTTGGCATGGACTTTCCATTTAAAAAAAACTGAAGCTGAAGATGCTGAAAGTAAGTGTTCCAATGGATAGATCTCGAAAAAATAGGCGGTTTTAAAAAAAACGGCTCTGAAAAAGGCTTCCGGATGAAGAAGTTATGGCTTTTTGAAAAAAAAATTGTTGACGTTGCCGGCAAAGTGCGCGAATGTGCGGGAATGAAAAAATCCGCCCCCACAAAATGGAGACTTGAACCCAAGACCTCTACTCTCTTAAAATAGCTTTGAACCAATTGATCTATACAAAAAATTTGAGAGAGAGAGAGAGAGAGAGAGAGGGGGGGGGGGCCTTGGTTTGCGTGCTTGCCTTGAGAAAGCTCTTTTTCCCTACAAAACACAAAACACAAAACCCAACACGAATATGCAAAGAAAAACGAACCTTGCGGCTCGAAGTTAGCTTTAGCCAAAAAACTAGAAATTAAAAAAAAAAAATCAAAGTTAGCTTTAGCCGAAAAACTAAATATTTTTCTCAATGTTTCTGATTTTCCGAGATCACACTAAGGTGCAGGGAAAAGAGCATACGCATGAGAAAAATCCTTCCTTTCTGTTTCTGATTTGCCCAGATCGCACAGAGTCGCAGGGCAAAGAGCATACGCAGAAATGAAAGGTATAGATCCGGTTAAAAAAAAGGCTAAATAAACTGAGACCGAAATAAGCAGAGAGAAAATAACAGTAAACTGCAAAAAAAACACTGTATACCTCCCGATCTGAAAAATGACGCAGCTAGGGCTACCGGAAACCTTTTCGCGTGAAACGAAAGGGGTTCCTCACTGGAACAGATGCTCCGAACGCAACAGAGCAGTCCTCTCGGCCCGAAAGCAGTCAGAAACAGCAGATCTAGGAAACGACAGCCGCATGCAGTTCTACCGGCTTCAGATTTGGATCACCAACGGACGCGGCCCTCAAATAGCTCTGATACCATGTAGGAATTTACAGGGTAAGTTCCACAGAAAGAATACCAAAAGGACACCGCTCACAACCAGATCTCAAATCAATACACCAGTATTTTTGACGTGGTTAAAACCCTCAGAGTGCAAGGAGGGAAACAGTCCACGGCCTGTCCCAACGTGGGTACTACAGGCAATTTATTAATCAAAGAATGAAAATTTACATAAGCTTCTCTCATGCACGGATTACCCGAACAATGACCCTCCATGCGCTTTAAATAGAACTCATGGACCAATCGGGTGTCAAGCCACGGATCAAGTGTCGGTAATACCGAGGTGAGAGTGAACCGTCGGATCACTACATATCGTGACCGTCGGATTGTAAGTTACAAAATGTACAATGGTAAAGAAACACACTTTACCTAACTCTAACCTAACTCTATACTAGACCAAGTTGAACTTAACTATATCCTATGTGTCGGAATATCCTAACATGTTACAGGGAGACCGTAGGAGCAGGGGTGGTGCTGATATCTGCAAAACAGGAAAGCATACGTCTGTCTTTTAAGTTGGATTTTCAAGTCACCAACAATATAGCAGAGTATGAAGCTCTGATATTGGGTCTCAACGCAGCTAAAGATAGGGGAATCAGAAACATAAAGGTGTTTGGAGATGCTGACGTTATCATTCAGCAAGTGAATAAAACATTTCAAGCAAAGCACCCAAGGTTGAAAGCATATAGAGATGAGGTATGGAGACTCAAAGATTATTTTGATAATTTTTGTATCTCATATATCCCTAGAGTCAGAAATCAGCTTGCTGATTCTCTTTCCGTGTCTGCTAGCATGTTTATCCCTCCCATGCCTCCTAGACTAGTTTATGAAGTTCAAATGAAATACAGACCATCCTTGCCTGATAATGTCCAGCATTAGAAAGTTTTTGAAGATGATGATGAAGTGAATAGGTTTCTGCAAGTCATCGATGAATTTTCCGAAATGCAAATTGACCAAGAAAATGAAGCCTTGGAAGAAAACCCCCAATCCCAGCTTAGAAACAGAATTGGTAAAGATAGCATTGTCTAACTGCCCAGCAACCAGATACCTAGGGGTCGGGTTCCATTAGAAAATTTGTTTGACATGAATGATGTGCCTTATAAGGCTGCCCCAAAAGAAGACCAATCTGTTGTCTATAGGCATAATCTCGAGAGTTCAGATCAGCTTAGATACATAAATCTGTCCACTCATCTGTCTGCTATCCAAAATTCTGAATACGACAATTTAATGAAGCAATTTGTTGATGTCTTTGCCTAGGAATATAGTGACCTGAAAACATATGAAAAGAAGATCATCCAGCACAAAATCCCTTCAGAGAAAGACACCATCCCTTTCAAGCAAAAGCTGAGACTAATAAATCCTTTTCTCCTCCCTTTGATTGAAAAAGAAACAAAAAAGTTATTGGCTGCCAAAATCATAGTCCCTCTCAGATATTCAAAATGGGTAGCTAACCTAGTAGTGGTGAGGAAGAAAATTGGAGAAATCAAACTTTTTTCTGATTTCAGAAAATTAAACAGATGCTCGAAGAAAGACAATTATCCTCTGCCCAAGATGGAGCATTTGCTGCAAAGGGTCTCAGGGGCCAAAGTGATGTCTTTCCTTGATGGATTTTCGGGGTATAGTCAGGTTGTTGTGCATCCAGATGATCAAGAGAAGACTGCATTCACCACTCCTTGGGGCACTTTTATGTATTCCAAGATGCCTTTTGGGTTGATGAATGCCGGAGCCACCTTTCAGAGAGCTATGGATATAGCATTTGTGGGAGAGAAGGATAAGTTTGTCCTTATCTACCTTGATGATATAATAATATACTCCAGCAACCATCATGACCATTTGCAACATTTGAAGAAAGTGTTCCTGAAGTGCAGAAGGTTTGGGATTTCGGTCAATCCTAAAAAGTCACAGTTTACTTTAGAAGAGGGCAAGCTGTTAGGACATGTTGTTTCTGTTGCAAGTGTCCGGATTGACCTAGAAAGAGTAAGAGTAATATAGACCTTGTTTTTCCCAAGATCAAAGAAGGATATCCAGTCCTTTCTGGGCAAGATTAATTTTGTAAGGAGGTTTATCCCGAATTTTGCAGAACTAGTAAAGCATATTACCTCCATGTTGAGAAAGGGGTTGGAGATCAAATGGACTGACGCAGCAAGAAGATCCTTTGAGTCCATTAAGAAAGCTATTATGGAAACTCCCACTTTAAGAAGTCCAGATTACAGCGAGGAGTTCCATATATTTTCATTTGCCTCTGAAGACACCCTTGTAGGAGTTTTATTGCAAGTAGATGAAGAAGGCTCAGAGCATCCAGTGGAATTCTACACCAAAACTTAAGGGATGCTGAGCTGAACTATGATATCATCACAAAATAGGCATTGGCTCTTATCAAGTCTTTGAAAGCTTTCAGAATTTACATCCTGCATTCAAAGATAATTGCATATGTACCCTATGCTTCAATAAAAGATGTTCTAACGTAGCCTGATGTTGACAAAAGAAGGGCTAAATGGATTGAAAAGTTAATTGAATTTAATATAGAACTGAAGCCCACTAAGTTGGTCAGAGGTCAGGGCCTTGCCAGAATGATGGCAGAAGAAAATTGCAGAACATTGGACATAAATCTCATGAGCACAGATGCAAATGGCAAGTGAATAGAAGAAGAAACAGTTGAACCAGGGAAAGAACAGTCATTGGCAGAAAATCTAGCTTCTTGTGATTGGTACTCTGCAATAGCTCAATTTTTGTTGAAGCTAGAAATTCCTCCAAGTCTTAACGCAAGCCAAGCTAGAACTATTAAACTTAGGGCAGCCAAATATTTCATTCATGAAAACCTGCTCTACTGGAGGGATCCCTCTGGAATTCTGCTAAGGTGTCTAGACAAAGAACAATCCATTGAAGTCATGCATCAATTCCATTCTTGCATATGTGGAGGGCACCATTATTGGAAAACTATAGCCCACAAGATCCTCAGAGCTGGGTACTATTGGCCCACCTTGTTTGCTGATGTTTTCTCATTTGTTAAATCTTGTGACATGTGCCAAAGATTTGAAGGGAAACAACAATTGAAGTCCCTGCCCCTAAAACCAATACATGCTAATGGACCTTTTCAGCAGTGGGGCTTGGATTTCATTGGAGAAATCAATCCACATTCCAGTGGCCAGCACAGATGGATCTTAGTAGCCACTGATTACTTCACTAAGTGGATTGAAGCGATCCCTACTAGGAAGGCTGATCATAATGTGATCATAAAGTTTTTAACAGAGAACATCTTCACCAGGTTTGGGTGTCCTCATAAAATAATCACAGACAATGCAGAAGCCTTCAAGGCAAAAGAGTTGGTGGACATGTGTGACTCAATGGGCATTAAGCTGGTTCATTCCACCCCATATTACCCTCAAGGCAATGGTCTGGCAGAATCTTCCAACAAAAGCCTGATAAGGATAATTGAAAAACTGCTGGAAGACAACAAAAAGAATTGGGATTCTAAGCTCAAGTATGCACTGTGGGCTGATAGAGTGACCACCAAGAAATCCATAGGGAATTCTCCATTCAAGCTGGTATATGGTACTGAAGCTGTATTCCCAATTCAGTTGACTCTCCCAGTGGAAAAGTTCCTACAAGAAGAACAGAATGAGGATGAAGACATGGCAAAGAGGATCACTGATTTAGCAGAGGTACATCAGATCAGAGAACAATTGGTTGAAAAGTCTGCAACACATCGGAAAAAGATCAAGGAAGTCTTTGACAGAAGGGCCAAAACAGATAACTTCCAGGTTGGAGACTTGGTTCTGAAGTGGGATGCATTGAAAGAGAAGAAAGGAAACCATGGGAAGTTTGATGCCTTTTGGACAGGGCCTTTTATTATTTCTCAAATCCAAGGGAACAATACTTTCATACTGCAAAGTATGGGAGGGGAGACAGTTTTTGATGGCCCAGTTAATGGGCGTTTTCTGAAAATTTATGTTGCTTAAGGTATTTCAGCCTTAAAGTTGTAAATATGTTGTTTTATCAGTTTTAGTGTAAGCTCAGTTAGACTCCATGCCCAATCGAACACTAGAAAATTTTACTAATCTGATTTTCACAGGAAAGGCATTGGTCTGCAAGTTCTTGAGACCTCATAGGGAGGATCTCATCCCCAGAAGGAGCCAGAGTTAGCTCTGCTACATACTTTGATTTTTCAAGGGTCAAATACAGGTCTGGCCGTGTTGTTTGTGCTTAAAGAGGGCTTGCATCAATCTTCCTCCTCATTTTCCTTCACTCCACATACACTCTCATAGCCCCGCTACCTCAATTCTTCCCTCCAACACCCAGCATAAACCCCTATTTCTTAAAGCCCCAGGCGCTAAGCTTAAATCCCATAGCACCGTAACCACATGACCACGTGCCTTTGTAAACTCTTTCCCTGTCACATTCGACATAAACTTGTGCGATCAAACCCGCGTCGTCCGATTATATCCACCACGATCAGACGGAAGTCGCTCCTCCCGTGCCTTCGAACCACCCACGCGATAACTCATGATCAAGGGTGGTTTTCTCTCGTCCCTTCCGCCACACGTCATGTGCTGACTTGTATTGCTCGCCCCTATATGATTACTGCCCGACCCCCGAGAGCGGTGTGAGCAATACCGCTTACCGCCCAAGCCCGTTCTCCCCGCCCAATAAACTCAGTGCATCTTCCGCACCCAGCGACCGTTGGCCCTGCCCACCCGAGATCTAACAGCCTGCATTCACCCCGCTCCTGTATCCTCAGATATATTCTACAAACCAATCCCCGCCGTCGATCTGCCCAATCCAACGTCTCATTTTCCTCCTCCTTCTGACCTGACTATTTATGTCCACGAATTGTCTCATGCACCCGAAAGACGAAGGTGGCTAGTTACCTGTACCCGGTGCATTTGTTCCTTAACAACCACATTCAACAAGAAGAATGGCCAAGGAAGAAAGGACAAGCCTCAAGCAGATAAATACATTCATCAGTTAAGGAATTTTATCCTTTACGACACTCCACCTGCTCGAGAAGTACAACAGAGCACCCAAGAAGATCAATTTTGTTCATTGAAGCAGACAGATTTCACCAGAGACTCCATCAGATAGTTAAGGCAGTTGGTGGTCCATTATCACCCCTCCACGCCTAGGATAGCAGAACATTTTTGTAATCAAACTCTATATATACCCAAAAAACAGATGTAATCAGGGTTGATGGTTGTGGTATTGATGTGAGGTTCAACTTCTAGAGACTGTAACTGATTTGATACCTGCAGCGTCTCGTCTTCATTTTCAGCTAATACAATCTTCTTTTGTTGTTAATTGCTCACTTTCCATTTCTATTATGTTCTAGGCTGTACTTGATATGCATTTTTCCTGCACTCTTAATGTTTAGCATTAGAGGAGCTATCATCCTACCTGTGTGTTAGAATCTTGCATGTATTAGTGAATGTGTTATTCAGGTTTCTTTTCATCTAGTGTCAGAGAGCTGTCATCCTGTCTGTGCACTTGGGAAATAGATTTGCAGACCTCTTTACTGGTTGCAACCGGCCATCACAAGGTCTTGTGTATCTGCTGGTGTGGTCAGTATTCTCCATTTTCACCCAAACTCTAAACTGTGAGTAATTGGTGGTCTAAAGCCTTGTAGTCTGGGGGTGTTCACGCATGTCTGGGGTTAAGCATAGTAGAAGTGGTTATCTGGCTTGAACAAGCATCATTCCTTCCATTCATCCATTTCCAAAATTAAGCTAAGTTTGTAATGTTCTCGAGCATCTCCGATATACAACCTAGGAGAGTTTCTTGGGGTGATAACAGGACTAATTTGTTTATTTATCATGCGGTAAATAGTCTTTCTTTTATTTACCTTTTCCTTTGTTCTTGCCTCCTAGTTGTTGTTTATATTTTCCTTTATCAAATGAAATCACATTTATCTCAGAAGAAGAAGCCGCAAGAGGATTAGATGAAGAGTTTTGGGAAGAAGAAGTGAGAACAATGCCAGATTCTTTTCTTAATGCCTGTGAACTAACTGTACCAATGATGCCATCAGAAACATGAGATTCTTTACCAGGAGCGAGAGGAACAATATTCGAAGGTCTTAAAGCATCTGGTCTCTTTTCATAGAGTATGCAAAATTAGGTATAGAAGAGGTCCAAATACTAAACACGAGAAATTGCTTGCTCTTGAGTCACAACTTCGCCTTTAGCTACATTCTCTATGATAGATGTCAACATGGATTTAATAAACCATTCCACTATCAATTGATCTAGAACATAGGTCTTAACCAACTGGCAATGATGCCACAACTCATAAATAAAATCTGAAATGTGATGGGATTTAGTTTTTTTGAAGTTGGTCAGAAGTTTTGTTCCAGTTTCATATTGGATGGGTAACTATAAATGTGTAAGGAAGGTGGTAGCCAAGGAATTGAAATCATGAAACGAAGCTCTAAGTAACTCAATGTACTATTTAGCTACAATATCTATAAGAGTATGTTGGAAAATACATAATCATATGGAATCATCATTAAGGGAGTTTGAAGAACACCATAGATGATACGTCATGACATGGGTTGACGAGTCTTCTCTAGGATTCCCATTGAATTTTGGGATATCAGATGGAAATTTGGTGGGAATTATTGACTACAAAGGTGAATGAGCAATGGAACCATTGGCAAGCCAAGTCAGATTTGGCAATTCGAGAGTCACCACAATGGGTAATTGTTGATTAAAATCTTGTGGAGGATAGCCTGGATAAGAAGGGATAGCTTGATAAATATGTACTTACGTTCCCAGATAAGGAGGATTCTGATAGAGAGGAACCTGGTGTTATAGACATATTTGGGCACTGCAACCCCAATCATACATGTCCATAACCAAGGGCTTCTAAGTCCCTAAAAGTGTTGTTTCATACCCTAAAGGAGCAAGGTCAGCTATTTACATCATCTCCCAGAAGTTCTCCATGAAAAAATACTTATAACTGGTCAAAGAAGGACCATACAGACTTCCCAGTGCTAAGGGTACGATGCATCTCACTTGCCACATGCAAAAAGTGCGATGCATACTAGAAAACCCTTCTGTAGGGTGCGATGAGCGAGAGCAGACAAATTGCACAAGTAGTTTGCCAGATGGAGACCCTAAGAATCTTCTAGAAGCTGCTCATTTGACACTTGCCTCTCTAAGTTCGCCCAGGGATGAGTAAGAGATCTAAAATCTCCAAATGGAACCAAGAACTATCAGTGAAATGACACTAATCAAAATCCGAGAAGCTGACTCACTCTCCTGAAAACATCTATATATGGATCCCTCATCCAAGAGATCCAAAGGCTGGAATTTTGTAATTTGCAAGGAAGTGCTATTGGTTTCTCTTTGAAGACATTGTTGGGTGATCTTGCTTTGTATGAGGTGAAGAGAGCTTTCATGCTGGGAGGATGACACTGGGTCAGATCAAGTGGTTGTAATCCTCTCTTCTAGTACTTCTATCAATAAAGCTATTTGAATTTTCCTCCATATTCTTGTATATCTCTGAATATTGTGTTGATATATGCATTTGTATGGTCAATATATATCTGATCCTATGTTGTTTACGGTGATAGATCTCTATGCGTTGATGGTATTATGTTGCTTTGACTCTACAGGTGCCCTCTGAAGTGGGAAAAGTAAGGAAGGAGTGCCGAGATTCTGTCAAAGGGGAAAGGAAACAAGAAAGGAGCCAAGCGAAAGACTGAGGTTGGTACTCTCTGCTTCTTTCTCATCTATCTCTCGTCAAGGAAAACACAAGTGACTTTAGTTTGTTTGTTTCTAAGATAGCTACCCGTCTTAGTGGGACTAGTAGTTCTGAATAGACACTAGTTTTCCCGATAACAAAATGGTGACTCCACTAGGGAGCGATTAGTTTGATTGCTTGTCTCTATTTGTTTGATCATAAACCATAGATGGAGCCTGAAGTCAAGCTAGCTAGCCTTCGAACTACATTTTCTATGCAAGTGCAAAGTAGATCAACGCTGCTTCAGTCAATCTCCGGGTTTGTTTATGAACTGAACAACTGACTTGCTAACATCCTAAAGGCCCTAAAGGTAGCTCAAGTAACCTCATTAGATCAACCCTATACTTTGTATTTACTGACTATCGTTAGCTCAGCCTAAATCCCTGAACTAAACAGCAAACTGTGACCAAAAACCAAGTTAAAGTCTCATTCCTGGTCCATCGCACCCTCTCCTTTAGGCAAGCTAGATGCATCGCACCTCCCGTGTGCAGTAGGTGAGATGCACCCCTATTTCCCTGTGTTACAGGTGCGATGATCAGGTAAGACTGTTTCTGCCTCCAGATTTTTGTTTTTTCTTCACTGTCTTCAGTTTTATTCAGGAGTTTTGTTGTCTATGATCAGTAGACCATTGTTGAAACCCCCTTCCTTTGCATCATTTAGCCTCCATTGTACAAATATTTGTGAATGTTTTTATGTATTTTTCACCATTCACAGTTCTCATTTACAAAATAGTAGCTTAATCGAACTGTTGTCTTTTGATTTGAAAGTGTTGCAAGTGTTGTTTTCAGTCAAAGACAAGAATCCTTCTCTTTTGATAGTCGATTACACTGTTACTCTTGTATTTGATATGAATTTATAGTATTTCAAGTGTCAAAATCAGTTTTCAATTCAAAACCGCAAAGTGTCGTCTTGCCTTCCTGTCATTTTTTGAAAAGAAAATCGTTAATATTGTCGCTTCGAAAGAAGAGATAATTCAGATTTGTATTTAGCATTCTTTTTGTCATTCACACATTAAGAAAGAGGAAAACAATACATGCACGTGCATTTGCATTTATACTGCTTGTTGATTTTGATTTAGGATAGTGCATCTTGTGTGTGCTCTCTGCTCTATGTTGAAAGGATTTCATTTCTCTTTCCTTAGTAGCTAGGATTTTCATTGCAAAAAAGAAGAGTAAACGACTGTTTATCATCTTAGATTGCATATTTAGGAGTTGTATATCTACATCACGCGGTGAACCTTAAAGGCAAACTTCTTAAGAAATATCAACTATAAAATAAATTCAATGAACATAAAAACGCTTTGGAACCTAACGTACAACATCTACAAGTCTAGGCTAGAGATGTATTCTGGCATCGTAAAGCCTGGTAACTGTTGCTTTCATTGTAGGTTGGGTGATTCCTCCTCTTTGAGAGGACAAGTGCCAGTACGGACTTGTGCTCCCACGTACCGTCAAGTATATATTGGGAGACCACAATAGGCTATATCATTTATCCTTAGCAAGCCGTGTCTGCTACCCTATCGATCGCAATGCATTGAACACAGCATTCGGGAAGATTGACTGCTGTACCGTAAAAAGTATTTTGTAGTTTTGTGATTGGTTTGGTAATCCCTCTGTCTAGATTTCTACAGTAGTCTCTTTCATTCCTTTTCAGACTCCTTAAAGGAAAAGGTCCATTTGAGCACTTGTCACTTCAGGCTCATTAAAAATCGAAGGCGACTAGAGTCATCTTTAGCTTTTTCTCGACTCTTAAAAATTGAAAAAGAAAGTTGTGTCAAAGCGTCTAAAATTTATTTTAAATAGAATAACGTCATTGTTCCCTCATTGATCTTGGGTTGAGAAAATAGAGTCCACCAACCAAGGATTTCCCCTTGAGGGAAATCCTAGTCCTTTCTCCTCTTGGGGAGATGTTGATGCACCTCATATGGCCACATTGTCCCTCCCAGGATTGACAATTGGCTTGCCAATATGGCTTTTCTCGACCTCTGTCGTTCAAAGCACCATGATTCCTGAGCAATCAAATCATAAACTAGATGATACTAGAGTTACCCCCCAACCTTCTACTTCATTTGTTTCTCCCTCTCCTTCTTCCTCTTCACTTGGTGAAGCTATTAAAACTAAAAACCAAGTAACTGAGAAGAAGAAGAAAGGGAAGGAGAAGAAGAAGAAGGAGCCAACAGTGAAATGAGGCAACCGTGCATCATCTAGCGAAAATCCACACACCGCACCATCCAAACCTAAATCTCCATGTGTCATCTGCAAAGGGGACCACTATCATCGAGATTTTCCTTGCATCCCACTGATCTTGAGGGACTAGTCTCCCCGCTTGCACAATCCAGTGTCGTCAACCTCTGACGATCATGTTGAGAGTACATTGTCAACTAGTGAAAATGAAGTCACTAGACAGAAAGGAAAATATAAATTTCCTTGTAGACTGTGTGAAGGCGATCATGCCGTCCACCGTTGTCCCTTCCGAGACGAAGCTAAAAGAATCTTGGATAACCGTCTTACATCACCACAGCGACTTCCTCATGAATACAAGAAACTCTTGTCGAGTCCATTGCTAGTTGAAAATCCGACTGACACACCTTTGTTGTCGGTCAAAGTGCCTATCATTGAAGATGAACCCTCTGAGTCCACATCGGACCAAAGTCAACAGGTCAAGATGGTAGTCGACCCCATCTTGTCTTCAGAGGATTTACCTTCAAATGATACAGTCACCAAAGAGAATGAGAATGACACTGTTCAAATTCTTTTCGTAAACACGGACTCTGATGAACATTGGGGCAATCTACCCATTCCTTTACCGTAGGAAGGAAGTTCATTAGAGATGTATCTGGCCATTTATTCGGTCCCACCTCCAAGCAACCTAGTCGTCTCCTTCGATTGGAATCTACTAGGCAGACCCCGTATACTGTCTAATGTACCATTCTGAATTATAGTGCAAACTTACAGAATGGTCATGGTTGGTACCATCATAGATGAAGGGGCTTCTGTGAGTATCCTTTCCTCAACTGCTTGGAAAGTGCTTGGTTCACCATCGCTTTTGCCTGAGATGCGAAATCCAACAGGCTTCGACAAAGGACCAGTGGACCGTTAGGGATCCTTCTGAATTTGCCTATAGCTTTGAGAAGGAAAACTGTTTATCTGAATGTAATGGTAGTCTAAGGACCTTTAGATTATAATCTACTCCTTGGGCGCGACTACATTTATAGCATGGGAGCTATTGTTTCCTCACTCTTCTGAGTGATGTGTTTTCCACATGAAGGCAGAGTGATCCAGCTTGTAGACCAACTTTCATTCCCCGGTTCACACATAGCTAATAGTCAAATGCCATCCCTAACAGGTATTTTTGCACAAGGAATGTCTCATCAATCTCCAGTCCATCAACCTGATGAGTGTGAGTGATTCGGTGGTTGTGACTGAAGCCTAGGGGGCATGCACCATGGTCTGCTTCGGAAGAAAAACTTCAAGTATAGGGTAGGTTTCCGCGGAGGATATATGACTAGTCTGACACACCCATTCGTTTAGGAGAATGGGATTAGACCGGAATAAGATACCTCTGTCAAAAGGTATGCCTTTCTTGATAGATCAAATTTTTTGTCTGCAAATTGAAGGGTAACCTGGGAAACTCTACTTCAATATACTGGGGGCATGCAAACCTTTTTGCGTGAAAGTGAAAAGCGACCATTTGTTTTCTTAGTTTGTAGGTTCTCTAACCCTTTAAACTCGTAGGATTGGTCGTTCCTAGCTTACATAATAAAAGGAGTCGGAGCAAAATTTTGAATGGTGCAAGCTCCCTAAAAAATGAACCTATCGATGAGACATCCTTATTATACGACTGGCACGAGCAGTTTTACGTGAAGTTCAAGCTCGTTAAAAAATAAACCTAGAAATGAGCATATGTTCCACCAAAGTTTATGCTCATTAAAAAATGAACCCACCTCCGGTAAATAACCATTGAGATCGAATTATTATCAGCTTTTGAGCCTTGGTCGTGTTCTTATCATCACCTCCACTCTTTTTTAGCCAATCATATGCCTCCATTTGATTGTTTACCCCTTTTGAGGAACAACTGTGACGAGTGATTTTGTTACCCATCTTCTTAACACTGCCATGATTAGAAAGTTCCAACCCTTACCTGGAACCAACTACTACCTGAATATATCACTCGTTCCTCAAAAAACGAGTCTCTTTTAAGCTCTTTTCATCTGACTCGTAAAATATGAAAAGATTGCCGAGCAATAGGCCTCTACAGCTCGTTAAAGTGATTGGAAGTGCCATCCCTCCTCTAGATTTTAATCTTTCTGGACCTGAGGGATTATTGCACAAAAATATCGATCGTTTGTCTTGTTCGGCTCGTTAAAACTATCGAAAAGTCATCCCTTTCGCATTGTTTTACACTTTTTTGGACTTAATGGATTATACTATGAAAAAGGAATATTGGAGTTTCCTTTTCGTTCCTTTTCAGATCGTCTAAAATTGAAAAGGACCGAGTTATCCTTGTCATTAAACTCGTTAAAACAATAGCGACAAAATTGTCCATTCAGACAAGAGCGAGTTTCATTGTCTCTAGGCTCGTTAAAACATAGCGAGGGTTTGCTCGAAGGGAAAATTACAGAACAAGCATATGTTATCCTCCTCAAGCTTGACAAAAATAAAGAGGTACTGGTCAGAAATGACTGGGGAAAATTGGGAAGAAAACTTGAAGAAACTTTATTGGTAGTAGGTCGCTCTTGAACATGACACTTTCACTCCATCACCATGATTGAGTCGGGTTGGGTTATTCTGTTCACCGGTCACATCACCATTGGTCCACCGTACCATCCACTTTTGGGTTTAACGCTACCAATCCATTTCAGTGTCGCCGATATGTTCAAGAGAAGTCGCTCAGAGAATTCACCTACCCAGCTTGTGTCTCATCCGCTGCAATACCTTCATGCTTCATTCTTTCATGACCACCACCCTGAACCTTGTATCATCAGATCGTTTTCACCTCTACAAAATCATTTTCTCTGTTCCATGTCGTAGATTAATGCCCTCCTACGACAGGTCACTTCTTGTCGACATCAGCTCATTATCCAAGAATCCAACCTAGGAACAACCCTTTTAGTACTTTGAAGCTTGCATGCCTCAATGGCAAGTTTCTCACTTCCGGCGACAGGTTTACATTAATGGCCTTCGAGCGAAAGATTTTGCGTGGTGTTCAACATCGACTCATGTATTCACACCACGTGAATTGTACTGCAGTACCTTGAGGGTCATCATCATCATCGGTGATTCTTCTCGCGCCTGTTAACAACTTACATCATTGGCTGGTAATCAGGCGATGTCTTTCCATGTTCGACATCAAGACATCGTTTCACATGGACCGACTTGTACTTTCGGGTGAAGATTGAACGAGTTTTGAAGACCCCGGATCTAGTTTCATCCATCTGGCTACGATATATTCACGAAAATAAAGACATCAAATGTACATCATTGCTGCACAGATAATCATCCAAACTAAGGGATGATGGCTCTACCAGAATCATCAGTCTGTACACAGACAGTTGTCTGTCCTATGTACATGAGAATGAATTTATCAAAGTTGAGCATGGGAATGCCCACCTCAGCTAGATCATGAAAATATTATGAAGATAATGTATTGTATTTTATCTTATTATAGGTCACCTTCCAGTTCGAAAAACCTTAGATCCTCATTATAAATCATTTCACCGGACATCAAAATGGATTTACGACCTCATGCTTTAGCAGGCAACTGTTATAGACATATTTGGGCACTACAACCCCAATCATACATGTCCATAAACCAAGGGCTTCTAAGTCCCTAAAATTCTTGTTTCATACCCTAAAGCAGCAAGGTCAGCTGATTACATCATCTCCCAGAAGTTCTCCATGAAAAACTACTCAGAACTGGTCAAAGCAGGACCATACAGACTACCCAGTGCTAAGGGTGCGATGCATCTCACCTGCCACATGAAAAAGGTGCGATGCATACTAGAAAACCCTTTTGTAGGGTGCGATGAGCGAGATCAGACAAATGGCACAAGCAGTTTGCTAGGTGGAGACCCTGAGAATCTTCTAGAAGCTGCTCATTTGACACTTGCCTCTCTGAGTTCGCCCAGGGATGAGTAAGAGATCTAAAATCTCCAAATGGAACCAAGAACTATTAGTGAAATGACACTAATAAAAATCCAAGAAGCTGACTCACTCTCCTAAAAACATCTATATATGGATCCCTCATCCAAGAGATCCAAAGGCTGGAATTTTGTAATTTGCAAGGAAGTGTTGTTGGTTTCTCTTTGAAGACATTGTTGGGTGATCTTGCTTTGTATGATGTGAAGAGGGCTTTCATGCTGGGAGGATGACACTGGGTCAGACAAAGTGGTTGTAATCCTCTCTTCTACTACTTCTATCAATAGAACTATTTGAGTTTTCCTCCATATTCTTGTATTTCTCTGAATATTGTGTTGACATATGCATTTGTATGGTCAATATATATCTGATCCTATGTTGTTGATCTCTATGCTTTGATGGTATTATGCTGCTTTCACTCTACAGGTTCTCTCTGAAGTGGGACAAGTAAGGAAGGAGTGACGAGATTCTGTCAAAGGGGAAAGGAAACAAGCAAGGAGCCAAGTGAAAGACTGAGGTTGGTACTCTTTGTTTCTTTCTCATCTATCTCTCGTAAAGGAAAACACAAGTGACTTTAGTTTGTTTGTTTCTAAGATAGATACCCGTCTTAGTGGGACTAGTAGTTCTGAATAGACACTAGTTTTCCCGATAACACCTGGGCACCAGAATAAGGAGGATTCGGGTAACTAGCATATGCGTAACCTTGCTAACAAACTCTAGGATAACCCTGCAAAGGTTGTAATGGTTGGGTTTGGATATGTTGGCCTTGAAAAGGTACTTGAGGAACACCTTGATAAGGTCTATATTGTTTCTCTAAAATATTTTTCATCTTCTTAGCATAAGGCGGGTTTGATTGGAGCTGTGCCATGCTATTCACATTATCCTATCAGAATTTGAGGAGTAGCTTGCCCAAGTGGTTGAGATTTTAAGGTACCTTGTAAAGGCTGGGTAAGTGGAACCTGAGGGGTACCAAATACTAATGGAATGGGTTGAGATGCAATGATAACCTATGGAGGTTGACTCACACGTATTTTAACTTCTTGAGGTATGGATGGATGGGTAGGAAATTGAGATGAAGCTGACACGGGTTGAGGATTCAACAATCGGTCCCAAAGTGAACTAGGTTGTACAGGAAAAGTAGGTTACCAAACATTGGAATCCATCCCATGAGAAGGAGGATTACAATAATATTGATTACTAACTTGAGGAATAACAAGAAAAATTTTCCCTCCTTCCATAAGAGGATGGGATTATGGAGGAAACTGTAATCCAGATTTAGGGAACCCAACATAAGGAGAGTTAGTTTGTTGAAGATAACCTTACCCACTAACATAAGGGTTGGACTACTATTCAATCGTAGGTGTAAGTGAAGGAGACGGAGCATGCTGCGTAGAATACATAAGAGAAGTACTAGATGGAATTCCCAAAATGGATGACAAGGGAGAGGTCCAAGGATTGGAAGTCGCACCAGAGAAGTTGCCATGTAAAGACTGACAACTAGGTGGGACAGATGGGCCACCATACAGATGTGCCTTTGGTGGTGTCGCGAACATAGATAAGGAAGAAACATTTGATGTCTCAACCATAGTGGTGGACACAGGTTGGGAGATCAAATCAGATCCAGTCATGGTTAACAATCCCAATGAAGGTTGTCATGAGAAAAATGTGGGTAAGTCCAAATAATCAGGTAAAGGAGCTTGTGTCTGTTGGGTTGTGTTATATTCTTTCCATGACTAGCCCACGTAATTAACCAGGGGGTTAGATGGGGGGTTACATGGGGTTTGAGGCATACCCGTAACCCCACTTTATACGGTCCGGGGCAACGCCCTGGAAAATTTTGGTTTTGGACCCTATGTTATGCTGGGCGAACCCACCTATGGTTTTGTGCATGATTTTTGCACATGTTGTTTTGGACGCGATGGTTTTCGGTCCATGGTTTTGGACACGATGGTTTTCGGTCCATGGTATTGGATGCTTCGACATGTATACATATGTATTGTAACATTGAAAGGAACATAATGAAAAATCAAGCTGGTAGTCTCGGTTTTGCGATCCAGGGGAAAATCTCTGTGTATATGTGTTTTATGTGTTATTCTCTCACATTTTTTATTTTATGTGTTTTAGAATTCGTATGCAAGTAATTTTTGTATGAGCTAAAACCTACATTTGGTACCGTAGCTATTTTTGACTTCAAGGGGATGCCTTTATTGTTGAGGGGATTCACTCGAGCCTATGGTAGACCCTGTTCAGTGGGAGATCTACAAGATCGATTCTGGTGGTGAAAGAACATGGCGAGCAGTGGAAAGATAGAGATCGAGAAATTTAATGGTCAGAGTTTTGAGTTATGGAAACTCAAGATGGAGGATTTGTTGGTGGATAAAGATCGAATCGTGGTAGATCCAGATACTAAACCAACGGGAGTGTCCGATGAAGAATGGAAGAAGTTGGATCGGAAGGCAAAGAGCACAATACGATTGTGTGTCTTAGATTCAGTATTGTTGAATGTATCAGGGGAAGCTATGGTGAAGGCTTTATGGGACAATTTAGGGACTTTGTACCAATCTAAGTCTCTGGTGAATAAACTGTTCCTGCAGAAAAAGTTGTATAACATAAGGATGAGAGATGGAGACTCAGTGACAGAGCATCTAAATGTGTTTAGTACTGTGGTAAGTCAGTTAGCATCTATTAATATTAAAATTTCAGATGAAGATAAGTACATCAGTTTGTTGTGTTCTCTACCAGATTCGTGTGATAGTCTTGTTATTGCAATAGGTAGTAATGCAACTACCTTGAAGTTTGATGAAATAGTCTCATCCTTGTTAATGGAGGAGATTTTTATAGCTCCAAATATCACTGTTGATGTTTGTGATGCTGAACTTATGGCCTAGGGCAACCCCTCCTTCCAGACCTAGTCCAAAATTTAAAAAACAGTGTTTTATTCCCTATACACGACATTTCCCTGAGCTAAACGCGTGTAAACACGGGTATGTGTATATCCAACCTGCGTATATGTATTAAAACACTTAAACAAATTAAAACTTCTTAATTTCGGGCAGAGATCACGAGTTTTTCTTGTTGATTACCTGTTAGTGCCCATGGCTCAACTGTTCCCAACGAATTACCAACTAAACAATTACCTTGGGAGAAGTATAAAAAGGCTTCCATGGGAAGGCCTAAAGGAGGAGAGAATAGAGAGAAAGATCATGCTACTGAGATAATCCCTGTACCAGGTCTGAAGTCCCTAGTGCTTCCAGCACTTCCCCCATTTCCAGGAAACCCTTGTTTCCTTGTGTGTTGATGTCTATTTACCATTTGAGATATCATGGAGTAAGACATGGAAGGAATTTGTAAAAGGCTTGAGACTGGACGAATTCGGAGGACGGTTATGCTTGGAGCCTACGAAAGGACGAATCAGGTGAAATTATTCCTTTCTGTACTTTAGTTATTTATAATAAAAGAAACACTTGTCTTGTTCCTGAAATAATCTTCTGCATGTTTATGATATCAATGTTATGATTCACATGTGAATGGTTGTTTTTAATTATATAAGGATCCATGCGGATATTGGTGGCCACCTACAAAGTCCACCTGGACCCCCACCATTGTTTCTCTCAGCATTTTCAGTTTCCTTAATTGTAGCACAACTTACTATTTTTAGCACTTTTTCGAGTCCTGAACCTCCGGAACCGTTTTGAGGCCCTAAACAACGTTTTTTGGGAAATATGGGGCAACATAGGTCCATGGACCGATGTTGCCTCCCAAAGTGGCAGTGCTCGGATAGATCATTCTAACGAGCTATTGTATGTGTCAAACGGAGATCATATGCCAAAGTTACGACCCTGGGAAGTTGGTGTACCCATTTACCCAAAGAGGGCCCACAGTTTAGCGTTTCATCTTCTAGGATTAGGTTTTGGAATGTTAAGGGTTTTCCATTATTTCTCAACAATAAATTGGCCTTCGAGCCTCATTGTAACACAGTTCAGAGGCATGTAGCCACCACATCTCTTCTCAGAGATAAGCTACCATCGCCCTCGTTGGTTTATTTCCATTTATGGTTGTAAGCATATTTCAGTATTTTCCATTAATGAAATGAAGTATTATTTCCATTGCATCTTTGTGTATATGGTTATCTCTATAATTTGTTGCGTTCCTGTTTAAATCTGGATCAGTGGTATCAAAGCGGTCTACTTTTTCTCTGTTTTTCTTTGCATGTCCCCAACAAGGTCGGGGTATAAGGAGTTAGGGCTTGAACTGGTCGAACCTTTGCAAGACCAGCCTCGCAAATCCCGACGGCCTCCCATGGCGGATGAAAAGAAAGATGAGGGGGCAGGAGATCCCATCAAAATCTTGCTCGAAGAAGCCCTCGAGCGAAAATGGAATGCGATGATGGACAGCTTTGCCCAGATCCTTCAGCGGCTACCCAGAAGTGACGCATCGGCTTCCAGCAGCTACTCTGGAAACGCCACGCCCTTTAAGGTACAAGTTAATTTTGAAATCCCCATATTCGAGGGTCAGATAGACGCATATGCTGTAGATAAATGGTTAAATCTACTAGAGGGTTATTTTTCTGTTCATGAATTTTCAAGTCGGGAAAATATGGTTTTCGCTCTTCTCAAAGTAGCCCCCCACGTCAAGGACTAGTGGGAAACCTACTGCGAGCAAAAGGATGAAAGTACTGGCTCACTATTTTCAGCCACACCCACCTGGAATTCATTCCGGGATGCCATCAAGGAGCAGTACTACCCTGTCAGAAGCTATGAGGATGAATACATAAAGTGGACCACGCTGCGACAAGCAAGGGACCAAGACGTGCCTGAGTTCACCAATCTTTTCCATACCCTTCGCACAAAGTTGGGTATCAAGGATTCGGAGCAACATTTGATACTCAAATACCATGGCTGCCTGCACAAGTACATCCAGGAAGAAATACAATTCCTGAACATCTCCTCGCTCGACGCAACATACCGATATGCCGTCAAGGTCGAGCAGAAGTTTAAACAAAATAAGCGAGACTTTGGATCTGCGAATCCAAAGCAGGGGAAAGGTGCCCCTAAACCACAGAACAAAGGACAAAGCCAAGGCGGGATAGCCCAAGACAACCCGCCGAAGCTGCAAGCAAATAACAGCGCCGCGAAGCCGAAAAAGGACACGGGAAAATGGTGTGAGTTCCATAAGAGCTCCACTCACAACACAAGTGAGTGTCGGGCCAAGCAGTCACTGGTGGCTGAGCTAAAGGTTTCAGAATCAGATGCATGTTCCGATTTTGAGTCAAAACCCGATAAGGGGAATGACAAAGGGAAGCAGATCATTGATGCGGATCCCAATGCCACTGTTACTACCGCCAAGATCCAAAAAAATGAACCCGAAGATCTCAAAGGGCTCCCCAATACAGTTCATTGTTGATAGCGGGAGTCAAAAGAACCTCATTTCGGCAGAGGTCGTGAAGCAGTTGGGCTTACTGACCATAGCACATCCACAACCATACACCATTGGGTGGCTTCACCAAGGACGATATCTTCGCGTGAGCCAGCAGTGTCGCCTTCCATACAAAATCAAGCCCTTCACGGATGAGGTATTGTGTGACATTGCTCCCCTTGAAGTTTGTGATGTATTATTAGGACAACCATACTTTTGGAAGCGACATGATGTGTATGAATCAAGGCCGCGTGCTGTTATTATTACATTGGGAAATAAGTTGTACAGGATACCAGAGGTAGCACCACCTACCTCCATCTCTTTGATTACTGCAAAACAATGCAGTAAGATCATTTCCAAAACTAGGAAATTTGTTTTCCTGATGATACGCCCTCAAGGAAAGAAGAAGACGGTAGCTGCGGCCTCCAGACGGGGTCCCTCTGCACGACAACTACAGGTGGACAAGGATGTGGAGGAGTACGAGGACATCTTCACCTCCCCTGCAGGGGTTCCTCTACACTGTCAGGTCAAGCACTCTGTCGATCTGACCCCAGGTGCACCGCTACCCAATGGACCAATTTATTGGCGCTCCGTTCTGGAGAACAATGAAATCAAGAGGCAGATTCAAGAGCTCCTGCAGAAAGGTCACATCCGTCCCAGTTCATCGCCTTGTGGGAGCTCGATCGTGTTGGTACAGAAGAAGGATGGGACGTGGAGACTCTGTATTGACTATCGGGCGCTGAACAAGATCACTGTCCATAATAGGTACCCGATCCCGCAGATTGATGACCTCCTAGACCAACTAAAGGGGGCGAAATATTTCAGCAAGATCGATCTGAAGTCAGGATATCACCAAGTACCAATCGAACCCTCTGATGTGTGGAAGACTGCCTTCAAATCCAAGGAGGGCCTTTTCGAATGGTTGGTTATGCCTTTCGAATTGACGAATGCTCCTGCACCCTTCATGAGGCTAATGGATGACATCTTGTGGTCATTCACCAACTCCTTTGTAGTAGTATACTTGGATGACATTCTGATCTTCAGCCAGAGTTGGGAAGAGCACCTCCACCACATCCGACAGGTTCTCCAAACACTGCGGCAACACAAGCTATGTGCCAATTTGGAGAAATGCACTTTTGGCATGACCTAGGTTCAGTATCTGGGATACATCATTGATGAATAGGGGGTGAATGTTGATCCAGCCAAGATCCAAGTCATTTGGGATTGGCCATCTCCAACCACTCTAACAGAGCTCAGCAGCTTTCTAGGTCTTGCCAACTTCTACCACAGGTTCGTGTTGGGGTTTTCTCATATTACTTGGCCCTTGAGTCAAGTCACCAAGGGAGGGGCGAAAGAAAAATTCTTTTGGTCTGAATCTCAACAGAAGGCATTCATGGAGTTGAAGGATCACCTCTGCATCGCACCAGTGCTCGCGTTACCAGATTTACAACAACCATTTGAGGTTGAGACAGATGCCTCTGACTATGCTATTCGGGCGGTCCTTACTCAACATGGACATCCAGTGGCATATCACAGTGAAACACTTTCAGACACAGTCCAGAAGTACCCCACTTATGATAAAGAGATGTATTCCATTGTACAGGCCTGCCGATAATCGAAGCATTACATTCTGGGGAAGGAAACAGTCATCCACATAGACCACCGACCCCTGCAGTTCATACAGACCCAAGGGAAATTGCAGAATGATCGCCATCAGAAGTGGTCTACATACCTGCAACAATTCCACTTGAATATCAAGTATAAGAAGGGCAACACCAATAATGTTGCAGATTACCTCAGTCAACCACCGATCATGGCGTTAACCACCGTGCTCAACTCTTGTGGGCACGAGACTTCTGATTGGCCACTTCTCTACAAAAGCGACCCTGAATTCGGCCACACATACCAGACACTCTTGGAGGGTTGGCATGTTCCAGATTTTCACCTCCAGGATGCCCTGTTATGCCACCTGGGTCACCTTTGTGTTCCTTCAAGCGAGCGTGCCAAGATGATTTGGGAAGCACACTACAGTCGTGCTGCTGGGCATTTCGGGGTCAAGAAAATAGTGGCAGTACTGCAAAATTATTTCTATTGGCCGAATCTTCGACAGGATGTTGGGAAGCACATCAGATCATGTACTGCCTGTGCCATTGCCAAACCGACCATCAAGAAGCACGACCTCTATACCCCGTTGCCTACCCTTAGTCGACCTTGGGAATCCATCTCCATGGATTACATGTCAGGCCTTCCTTCCACTAAGCATGGAAATGACTGTTTTTGTGGTCGTTGACAGGTTCTCAAAGATGGCCATTATGGCGACCTGCAAGAAGAATATCACAGCAGAAGCCACTGCTAAACTCTTCTTTGAATGAGTGTGGGTGCACTTTGGGATCCCACAGTCTATCATCTCAGATCGGGACAGTCGGTTTCTCAGCACATTTTGGTCCAGTCTCTGGTCAATGCTGGACACCAAACTCACGAAGTCTACAGCCTTCCATCCTCAAACTGATGGCCAGACAGAGGTTGTCAATAGGATGATTGTGCACATTCTGCGCATGTATAACTCAAAGCATCCATGCACATGGGACGAGAGCCTCCCCTATGTTCAGCACAGCTACAACCGAGCTCTTCACAGCTCCACTGGCCATAGCCCTTTTCAGGTGGGTTTGGGATTCCAGCCAATATGCCCCATTGATGTGGCCATGCCACTTGCAGCTACTCACATAAACTCAACTCATGTCCAGTCCGAAACAAATAAGGCCACCAGCTTCATTGAGCGCATCCAACATATTCGCCAGTAGGTCCATGACATTCTGGAGAAATCAAATGCCAAGTACAAGCAGCGACATGATCAACATCGGGTGCCGCACAAGTTTCAGGTGGGCGACAAAGTCTGGTTGCATTTGCAAAAGGAACGCCTTACTGGAGCCTATCGGAAACTGAGACCACTCTGATATGGTCCTTACACCATTACTAAGGCTATGGGAGACAATGCATTTGAGCTCAACATTCCCCCATTCCTTGGCCTGCACCCAGTGTTCAATGTGGACCGCCTTCGACCATACTTTCCACCATTGTTAGACACATCCGACATTGCAGAACAGCTCACACCCACAGAATTAAATCCAGATTGCATGGAACAAACTACAACTGATCGGATCATGGACACACAGATCAAGAACACTCGCCAACAGAATATCCAACTGTATCGAGTTGTCAAAGCAGGCCAACTCCTTCAGCAAGGCAAGTGGCTCACCAGGGAACAATTTCAACAAAAGTTTCCTCATCTCATGAAGGAACTCAACGCAATGGGGACCATTGCTTCCTAAGGGGGGAGGAATGATCCAGGTGGATATTGGTGGCCACCTGCCAAGTCCACCTGGACCCCCACCATTGTTTCTCTCAGCATTTTCAGTTTCCTTAATTGTAGCACAACTTACTATTTTTAGCACTTTTTCAGGTCCTGAACTTCCAGAGCCGTTTTGAGGCCCTAAACGACGTTTTTTGGGAAATCTGGGGCAACATGGGTCCATGGACCGATGTTGCCTTCCAAAGTGGTAGTGCTCGGATAGATCTTTCTAATGAGCTATTGTACGTGTCAAACGGAGATCGTATGCCAAAGTTATGACCCTGGGAAGTTGGTGTACCAATTTACCCAAACGGGGCCCACAGTTTGGCATTTCATCTTCTAGGGTTAGGTTTTGGAATGTTAAGGGTTTTCCATTGTTTCTCAACAATAAATAGGCCTTCGAGCCTCATTGTAACACAGTTCAGAGGCATGTAGCCACCACATCTCTTCTCAGAGATAAGCTACCATCGCCCTAGCTGGTTTATTTCCATTTCTAGTTGTAAGCATATTTCAGTATTTTCCATTAATGAAATGAAGTATTATTTCTGCTGCATCTTTGTGTATATGGTTATCTCTGTAATTTGTTGCGTTCCTATTTAAATCCAGATCATATAACTAACTACCTTTCAATATGCAATGAAGATGATTTCTTTATGATGCTTGGTCCATATACTACTGTACTTTCTGGAATTGGTGGTTTTGCAGGTTGAAGGACTCAAAGGAACTCAAAGAAGGTTTGAACCCTAATTGGATCTTCTCAAACGAATGACCTAAGGTGCACCCCTTCTTCCTATAGTTTGTTTATATTAGCATCATGGCTGTGTGGAATGTGTGTTTCTTTGTGTAAATAACCCCTGATCTGCTAGGGTACCAACCCAAGACCCTAGGGGAACATTTCCCTTAACAGAATTGGCGACTCCACTGGGGACAACACTGTTGTTGTTCCTAGTTTGGGTTTGTTCAAGCCAATCAGGGCTCAGCTGTCTGTTTGCTTGCTGTCACTAAGTAGTTTGTTCCTGTAGGAACCTACATTGAAAGTTTGATCAGTTTCTTCAGACTGTTTTTTTTGTTTTTCTTGAAGTCTGTTATATACGTTGTTTTTCTTGTTTACAGAGGTGTATATACGCATGTTTCCTTAAGTGAACCCGCGTATACGCATGTTTCCTTAGGCACAGTCGCATATACACGCAGCTATACATCAGTACAGTCGCGTATATCTTAAAATTTTCAATATTTTTCAAATCTTTTTGTTTCTGAAGGTCTGTCTGCTAGTCTGATTCAATCCTGAACAATTACTTTTCTGTGTAAGTCTTTATTTTTACAGAAAATATCTGATTTCAAACTCTCTCTGATTGTGAGAAGTGTTGGTCTTGTTTTTGTTTTTGCAAGCGTCATCATTTCTGTTCAAACACGCAAGATTTCTTGTTAGGAATCTTGGCTTCTCTGATCCTTCAGGGCAGGAAGATTGATCTCAATCTTTGTGTCAAATCTTGTTTTGGTGACCTTTTTGTTTTCTTGACAAAACTACTTTTTGTGACCATCTACTTTTCTTGTTTCATGAAATTTGTTGATTGACACTTTCTTGAAAATTGTATTTTTGATCTTTTGGTCTTTGTTGCCAAAGCTTTCATTGCTGCTTTTGATTGTTAAGAGCATCTTTAAACACATTTTTTTGTTGAGTTTTCATCCATTTCGTGTTGTCAACTTGCAAAAGTGTTTGTTGCCTATTCTTCAATCATAAAGTTTCAGTCTTGTTGAGAGCACTTTTGAAAAGATGTTTTTGTTTCTTTTTTTCTTTTGAAGAAAACTTCTTGAAAAACTTGGTTTTGCTTTCTTGAACTTTGTTTTTGATTTAGTTTCTTTTAGTGAATGAAAGTGCATTGTTTTGTTTGTCTTGAAAATTGCTTTTAGTGTAGAGACGAAAATGAGCATTAGCAACTCATATTCCATCTAAACATTTTAAGTGGAAAATTAAAAATTGATAAACAAGTAACTTTCATTTCTTCATTTAAAGAGTAGTTTTGAGTTTTGCATCAGCATGTATTTGTTGCATTAGGATAAATTTGCACATCTTTTTAGGCATCCATAGTTTTGTTAATTTTTGTGAGTGTGAAGTTTGAGTTAAAGAAAAGAAAAGAAAAAATTGTTGCTTTCTTTGAAGTTCCTCTGAACCCAGTAGAAATTTCTTTCATTGAAAAACGAAAACAAGTGCATTTGCATGTAGTTTGGTTTTTATTAATTTCTTTTGCGTCAAAACACCACAAGTTTCATTTCCGCAAATCCCTTGACTTAAAGAACAACCTATTTTAAAATCAAGCGCTAATTAAAATACACTAAAACTTTTTTATTATCAAGTTAGATACACCAACAAGTTTTAGGATTTTAGGGCCTTGGATTAGGTGAGTGGAGAGAAAACTCTCCAAGGCCATTTAAACTGTCAAACATAGGAGTCTGAATAGTGAGTGAAAATCCAATAGTGTTAGGAAGACTAGGAAAGCTCTGGATCTGGGAGTTAAGCACGAGGGTTCGTGAAGATAAGGAAGAGAGATACCCCCTCTCCTACTTGTCGGATCCAACCTCACGACTGTTCCACCTGGCTTCTGATATGAATTGGTAACCTTAGTTGCTACTCCTAGGGAACTACATAGGTCGCCGCGGAGGGTAATCCCGTGGCACCTGAGGTCGACGTTGCATCGCTCTCAACGGTAATACTGGAGGACACCCTTGCGAAGCTTGGGGGATTGCACCGGCACAGGCTGTTGTTAGGAGGTCAGCCTAACTTCCTCTGTTACCTTCACTGGTAGGACTGGGCTGTCATTATCCCAGTCTATCTTCAGAAGGCCCCTTATTTCACTTTCTTGTATTTTGGTGTCTGGTCCTCATCACCTGGAGCAGAAATACTCGAAAGTTGTTTGACAGGCTGATATCTTTAGGGACTTTTTAGTGTGTGCTCTGTGCTCTTAGTTGGCCTAGCTTTCAATTCTTTGAGTCTTTAGCTAGATCTTAATAAAAATTTCAAAGTGGCTGACCGATCTCCTAGATGGTCTCGAAGACTTTGTGGTCTTTCACCACCAAGTTTAGAGCCTTCTCCTAGAAGGCGCAGAGGTAATACTGCCAATGGGTTTCAACCCAGGGCAGCTGACGCATCGGGGATTGATCTTCCTCGCAGGGACATTAGTGTTCAGAATAGGCCTGGTACTTCCACAGAACAAGAGAGGAACACTCCAGTTCTTTCTCGAGTTCTCTTTCAGACGGAAGATAACATAGAGGTAGAAGAACTCTCAGAGTTGTTAGTGGCTCTGAATTCTCCCCTACCTTCTAGTCATCCAGAAGTATTACAATACATTGGATCTCTGACGCATAGACCGTTGAGTCCAGGTGATATTACGCACTTACCATCGATGGCTACTACTGGAAGCGTGGCTTCCACCACAAGTGCTACAACTATGCAGACTCCAACATCAGTACAAGGGGGAGGAACTATTTCCATCCCCTCTGCATCTTTATTTGGGTGTTTTACTAGCACATCTTTAGTTGGGTCTACCTCCATTCCTTCTACGAGTGGAAATTCCCAAGCCAATGCTTTAGTACTGGATTCTTCCCTTTTGGCACCCAGTCACAGGGTATTCCATCAGTTCCATTTAGTGCTGCCACATCCATGATGGGTGGATTGGCTTCATTTCGAGGTTTTCCTTTTGGAAGTGGTCATATACCACATTCCAACCCGACGATAGGATCTATGCCTTTTTCTGCCACAGGACAAAGCAGTAATCCCTTTTAAGGTTGGACTAACCTTGCGGTTAGTGGCATAGGAACTGGGAATCCATTTTCAACCCAACAAGGGAATAGACTGTATTCCATAGTTAGCATGTTTCGAAGTATTCCTCCCTTAGCTTCTGCTTGGAATCCTTATCAGGGGTTATCGACTCCTTATAGTCCTTTAGGAGGGAGCTTCACCGGTTATGGAGGTTTTTCGTTCGGAGTTGGTCAAACTTCGAGTTATGCTGGATCACAAGGTCTGCCTTTTGGTTCAGCCAGTTCTGCGAGTTACTTTGGGCAGCCTGGTGCCTTCCAAAATCTAGGCCAATCTTTTCAAGGCTTTGAGAACTCCGCCCAGTCTGGGTGGAATTCCCAAGGTCCTCCTAGGCTTCCTTTTCTGGCAACATTGAACTTGCCAGATCTCACGAAATTAACAAATGATCCAATCAAATACAATCCAGCCTGGCCTTCGGTCCCAACCAAACTCCCTTCGGACATTCCAAAGTTCGAGGGAAAGGGAGGTGAAGACCCGGGCGACCACGTGACCACATTCCATTTGTGGTGCTCATCAAACTCCCTTATCGATGACTCGATTAGGTTGAGACTGTTTCAACGCACCTTGACTGGTAATGCGGCCAAGTGGTATATAGAGTTGCCTGGGGGCAGCTTTACATCTTTTGCTGACTTAGCTAATATTTTCTTAAATCATTTCCAGTTGCTCGTCCATTATGATGCCGGAACTGAACTTATGGCCAATTTCCGTCAGGATGTGGCAACTCACATTTCTGACCACATTCAAGAGTGGAGACGAAGAAAGAGGCTCATTAAAGCTGAAATTCCCCCTGAATAATGTCTCAAAAGGTTTTTGAAATCTTTACAACCTGAAATCTCTAAGGATGTCTCCCTGTGCGGAGTCTATTCTAAGGAGCAAGCTATTTTTAGGGCCCAGCAACTAGAGTTGATTTATTCTCAATCTGGGATTCTGCAAAAAATCTTACCTGATGCTCCCGGGACTAAGGTTAACATAGCCAAGTCAAAGGCAAGTCCCCATGCGGATGGTATCGTTGGATCAATAAACACAAATGCAGTGAACTTGTTGAGTCAACTGCAGTAGTTGTGTTTACAAACTGCTTCTAACAACCAGGTCACATCGTCTAACACTTTGTCTTCCCAACCCTCTTCATTTAATGTTGTTCAGTCTACCAACCCCAAAGGAAATCAAAATTCCAATGGGAAGAAGAAAGGACGAGGTAAGAAAAAGGGTCAGGATGAGAAGACTGATGCAAATAAATCCGGCAACACTGCTGGTGGTGGTGGAAATGAGTCTAGAAAGAAAGTCAAGTTTCCATGCAAGTTATGCAGTGGGGATCATTTAACTCATCTCTGCCCAAAGATTCAAGATGCTCAGTGCTTGTTAGGGTAGCAAGGGGCTTCTAGTTCTCAAGTTGTGTTAACCAACCCTTTTCCCCAAGGGCAGCAACTTCTTGCTGGCGCGAGTTCAAACCCTGGTACCTCCGCAGGGGGCAACCAAGAAGGGGATAGATCATCAAATGTTTTCATGATGGGTTCTAATGTCCATGTGGCCACTTGGTCACGTGATTACGGTGAAGCTGAGACTTCTAAGGGTAAATCAGTTCCTGAAACTACCAACCCAATTCATATTGAGTGACCTTCTGTCCAGACTATACCACAGATACCGAAAGGTTCTGCTAAAAGCGTGACTATCAACCCTAATGTTAGGGCAGCCCAGAATTACTCCATTGTTGAGGATCTGGTGCAGAGTCCATGTGCTATGTCTGCTTTAGAGGTTCTCCAGTCATGTCCTTCTCAAATAAGTTCCTTGCTATCGGAAATGGGGGTAGTGGATCCAAACAATTCCTTAGCTTTCACTTTTGATATGAATAATGTCAAAAAGAGACTTCCTCATCATATGGCTTTCCAGATAAAGTCTACCTACTGGAAAACTAATATTTTTCGAACAGTTATAGATGAGGGAGCTTCCATGTGTGTCATGTCTATGTCATGTTGGAAGGCCATTGGACCACCGTCAGTTGTTTCTTCACCTACCCTCTTGACAGCGTTTGATGGTCATTCTCATAAGCCATACGAGATTATCCCAGCCTTCCCTATATGTGTTGGAGGGAAGGTCATTGATATCGAAGTAGAATTCATTGATGCTAACCTATATTACAATCTCCTCTTAGGAAGGAACTGGGTATATGAAATGGACACTGTCATTTCGACTCTGTTTCGTGTCATTTGCTTTCCTCATGAAGGGAAAATCGTTAAGGTTGATCAATTGGATAATTCTTCAATTGATCCTCGAGAAACTTCAGACTTTACTATTCCATTAGTGGACAACCCCCATCCGCCTGCTGAGAATCTAGGAGTCAGGATGTACTCTTCATTGATGGGTACGTTTGATCTTCCCCCTCCTACGGAAATAATAGATACAATTTCATCCTCCAGGGACCCTTTACAGAAAGATTTTGTTCAAGCTCATTATTTTTCGAATCCTGTACCCTCATCTTCATCTATGACCACATCAGATGACGGCAAGGCGGGTGAAATAGAATCTTCTACGTCTGCAGTAGAGCCTAGATGTGAATCTACTAATGACTCTGCAGACGATCATCCTACTCCTTCCTCAGAGAAAGAGTTAGATGGTGATGTGGCTCATATTCGGACCCTTGATTCCACTTCTGCATTGGATTGCTTGGATATTGTTTTTCCATCTGACGAAGCGATATTCGAAGCAATGACGGCTGTAGATCGACCTTTGGAAGATTTACATCATCGTTCACGTTTTCGTCCTCCCTTGCATGAAGTCAAATCTAGGTCCTCCAGTTTGACTAGTGATGTTTGTACGGTTCCTTTGGCTCCAACACAGTTATTTTCCAAAGGAAGTATATTGATTGGTTCGATAATTGTACTGACAAACATCCCTAGGAGCAAGTGGGCGGAGCCCCCTGACAGGCTCTACCTTAAGAAGTATTTTGCTTAGCAACTAGGCAATGGCTTCTTTGTACATTTTGTATATTTGTACATATCTCATCGAGAGTTTTTTGATATCGACACTTTTGGTCTGTTGTGGCAGGTGTTGATGGATGAATTGGTCTATTTTGGATTCACCAATGGCGCTAGTCGGCACACTCGGAACCTCACTTCCGCAGCTTGGATACTCTACTATCCAACTGGTCAATTGATGGTGTCAAGGGGAGTATGCATTGGTCCTGCTTCAAACAATATGGTTGAGTATACTGCCGTCATTAATTTACTATCCAAGGCAATTTCTCATGGAATCGACTCGTTGGTAGTTTATCTTGATTCACAATTGATAGTGTCACAACTAAATAACATTTATCGGGTAAGGGATCCATGTTTATATCGCCAGTATTTAACGGTGAGGTTGTTGAAAAGATCATTTACTTATATTAATTATTTGCACATTCCAAGATCTCATAATTGGTTAGCTGATTCTATCGCTAATCAAGCATTAGACTGGCACATCAATCATTCATCACAATAAAATCAAATATCAAAAAGTCAAACTGTATATATATATATATATATATATAGATATATATATATAGATATCATAAAACATCTCGAGTGTACATAAGTTTGTCCAAATATAATATACAAAATTGGGACTCAAATGCCCATAATCATGTTTGGTATATCTAATGCCCCAGCTTAGGATGAGTGGCTAAGTAGGTAGCTATCGCATTGGCTGCACACCTAAAAGTGTGGACCCAGTCATGTGGCATGCCAACCACATGACGCTGCATATCCTCAGGGAGGTCCTCTATGGCTGCCAGCGGTACTCAGTGAGTTAGTCTCACCAAGTGTCACTAAACTGTGTGTAGAAGCTGCTCTATATCAGCAGCTGCCTCTTCGGCCCCTCGGCCACGCCGTCCATGCCGTGGGAACCCATCTGGTCGTATCGGCCCAATATCTGGAACATGATCATCATATTAATCATTTGAATCCTATCAAAAATATTTTTCAAAATTCATTATTATATTTGAAAATAAAAAAAATCATAAAATCAAAAATCACTTACCTATTTCACCCCATGCTGCGATCGGTGGTAATGCTAGATCGGCATCTCCTCAGAAATCCAACCCAGCATAAGGGTAGTCATCTATGGAAATGATCTGCTCCTCCCACCAGGAGAAGAAATCATCGTCAAATGCAGTCCGTGGGACATCCCCACCTCCTAGACGTTTCATCAGGTCAGCCCACCTGCCCATTCGTGGATCTCGTGGGGTGCTGATTGAAACTGGCACTCTAGGACGAAGTGTTGGGACTCTCTCAAAGAAGAAAGAGCACAAGATGGTCCCGTATCCAAAGTTTTTGGTCTGCCCTCTCTTGATGGAAGTAAGCTAGTTTTTCAGGCTAGTCAGAAGAGGAGTACACCAGTCAAATATGGTAGTGAGACAATCTACCACCAGGCTCATGGCTGGCTGTGATGCCTGGTGCAGAGATGTTGATCCGTTCACTCTAGCTATAGTGAACAGGATTATCCTCAGTGATAAACTCGCCACATGTTTTATTGGAATCTGACTTCCAACCTTTTCCGGATGTCCCGGGCAATATATATGTACGTAGTCCTCGATCGAGAGACTGATTCATGTCCTGCCCCTGGAATGTACTATCTCTCCCCTCCGGGAAAGACCTGTGATGAAATAAATGTCTTCCACTTCCATCCTGAGTGGCATATGGTCAATAATAAATGCATCATCCTCGATACTCCAGTAGTGAAGGAGCATCTCAAGCAACCGTGTGTTTGCTTTCATATTTGGCAATTTGAAGAATTTTAGCAAACCACATCCCCGCAAGGCATCCAAAGCATTGGGATCGTTCATGACCTCATCATCCACTGAGGTATGCTCTCTTTCTCGCCAAGTGACTGGCATCCTGAAGAAAAAATGATTTTGAACCGTTAGTTTTTTTGTTTGAAATGTTTGCGGCGTATACGCGAGTCTCTTTACACACAGTCATGTGTAGGGCCCACGTGTACGTGGGTTTCATATACCCAACCCGCGTATACGCCGCAGAGAAATTTTGGCAAAAAATACAACGGTAAAACTTAAATTAAAAATTCTAAAACTAGTCACAATTGAATGCAAGTCAAGTATAGAGGTTACCTGGTGATTTTCGAAGGATCTGAATGGTTGAATTTGGTGTATGGAAAGTTTGCTTCTTTTGCTCCAATCTTTTGCTCTCAAACTCAAATGGTGAAAATGGTGAGTCCAAAAAACTATTTTATAGGCTTTGAAAATGTAAAATTTTTTCAAAACTTGATTTTGTTTGGTCTCATGTAACTTTTAACTTGGGAGCTTGTTATGTCGAGAATGGTTTGATTTTTAGGACATTTTGGACGCTTTTTCGACAGTTTTGAGATGGTTCCATGACTGCTGAACCATCATGGCGGGTATCGTTTTCTCATTGGCATATAGGTTAGGGACACCATTTTTTCGTTGCATTATGCATACTAGCCTCCATTTGTCGATACATCTGCCATAGGGTCAATCCCATCGTGTTATGGTCAGTAAACCATCTTCACTCGCCAATTTTTTAATCATGACACGATGGTAGAGCCATCCTTTTCATGGGCATCGTAGTTAGCACCTCACTGACATTTGTTTCCCATGCTGCTCCGATTTGAGTAGGCTCGGGAGTCCTCTGTAGTCCCACCATGACTTATGCGATGAAGACTCATTCCTCTTTGCTTCTTCGCTTCATTCTGGCCTTTATACCCTAGAGGCTTCTTTGTGTTGAGTTGTACTATTGCATTGCATTTTGACCATTTGCACCTTTTAGCCTTGAGCCGGCTTCACTTGGACTCGTGTTTAAGCCAATGTTTGACCATGACTACTGCGAAATCAAACTTGCATTCCCTTGCCTTCTGAAACTTGACACACCTTGACCCGTGGAAGGAACACACCTTTGAGTGTCTTTGACCAGTTTCGCCTCCCTGCATTGAGCATAGGAATGTTCCAATCCCATGAACTAGATCATCTGTTTCACTGACACTCGTTCTTTCCACTGTACTATAGCATTCTTTTATTCTTTTCCAGCTTAAAGAAAAAGACAAAAAAATTATATATTCTAAAAAAGAGCAGGAACGAGACAGTATTTCCATTTATTGTTGGCAGCTAGAGTCAGTCGTGTCGCCCTTGAACAAAGCACTCAAAACAAAGTCTCCTCCATTTGGGCATGATTTAGTTTGACTTAGGTACGCCTTAACCTTGTTATTGAGTCAGTTCTCCCCCGATTGGTTATCTATTCCAATCATATGGAGGGTTCGTTCGTGCCTCCTGCACAATGAGCTTATACAAAGTCATCATATGCTGCCAATAGTCACATTGAGTCGTGATTTTGTTCAAGGGAAGTTAGCCTGAGTCGACCTCTTTGCGGTATCTCTTGACTCATTTTTCAGGCGGCCATCCCTGGTTGTTAGTGTCTTGTCTATCATCACATCAGTTATATTGGTCCTTTACTTGTGCCGGTTTGAGAATGTCCCCATTGACTTCTTGCTGGCGGGTCTTGTCCTTATCGACGACGACATCTTGCTCTGAGGGCAGTCCTAGAGTCGCACCCTGGCCCTATTTACATTATTGATAGGTCACCTTGTGCTTAGCATCGATCAGTATCATGGGTCTTTGACTGAGTGGTTTCCCTTGTGTTCGACATCAGCTTACATTATCACACATTTGGATTCGTGCAGTACCTTGGTTTCCATTTGACCCTATTGGTGGATACTCGCCTCTGTGTCAGCTTTCATTATTGGTTGCTTTAGAGGGTTTCTGTCGTGTGCTAGCCACATCTTGTGTATGCCGGAAATGTGCTTCGGTCGGGTTACTACATCTTTTTTCATCCGATTCCTTCCACATTATTTGCCTACGGGTTATACTCACGCTAGATTGATGAAGGATGCCTTAATGCCTTCCTTCTAGCGGATCTTTCCCTATCGACTACAACTCATTGCTCTGGGGTAAAGGTCTAGAGTCCATTTGACAGTACCTTGGGGTTTGCAGTCATTAGTGGCAGATCCTTCGCTATCGACAGTGGGAAACCATCATTGTCTCCTGATTGATAGATTCTTACAGGTGTTTGACTCCAGCTCATTTATTCACACTTGTTAGATTGTACTGGGTACCTTGACGCTCATTATCATTATCATTGAGTAGTCTCGCGTTTGTTAACGGTATACATAAATGACCGGTAATCAAACGATTTATCACATGGTTGACTTCAGATCATTTATTCCCATGGTGTAGAAATGTACCACGGCGGTCGGTGAAGACCTCAGGTTGCATCAGCATTCATTGGTTCACTCGACAGTTGCTCCTGTTGATGCTAGTTGATACCACTCCACCTTATATGTTGCAGTCATTCATGGCGACATTCTATATGCTGGCACCTGAATTTGCAGTGTAGTACCATCTTGCTCCATCATTTTCATTTGGTACCTTTTTGGATCAGTCTTTGATATCAGTGATCTGTTGCATCTTTCAGCATCATTGACAGTCTTATATGTGATATTCAGACATGTACGTGTTCGATCATGATCAGATGATCCATTATGTATTTTCCAGTTCTTTATACTTGTATACTTAGTGGATCCGCTTGTACTTGATATGCGGACATGCTTTACTTTCTCTGAGCATGGGTATGCCCGCCTTAGACAATGTTTCTTTCTGATCTCCTTTTGTGGCTAGGCAGGCTGAACTCTAGTGAAGTCCTTCTTGGATTTTGGCAGATTTCCTTTCCATGTACTTGCTTAATACATTTCAGCCATCATGTACCCCTTCTAACCTCATATATTAGGGGGCATCTGTTATAGCTCCAAATATCACTCTTGATGTTTGTGATGATGCACTTATGGCCTAGGGCAACCCCTCCTTCCAGACCTAGTCCAAAATTAAAAAAAGAGTGCTTTATTCCCTATACGCGACATTTCCCTGAGCTAAACGTGTGTATATGCTAGTATGTGTATATCCAACCCGTTTATATGTATTAAAACACTTTAAAAAATTAAAACTCCTTAATTTCGGGTGGAGATCGCGGGTTTTACCTGCTAATTACCTGTTACTGCCCTTGGCCCAACTGTTCCCAATGAATTCCCAACTAAACAATTACCTTGGGAGAAGTATAAAAAGGCTTCCATGGGAAGGCCTAAAGGAGGAGAGAATAGAGAGAAAGATCACACTACTGAGATAATCCTTGTACCAGGTCTGAAGTCCCTAGTGCTTCCAGCACTTCCCCCATTTGCAGGAAACCCTTGTTTCCTTGTGTGTTGATGTCTATCTACCATTTGAGATATCATGGAGTAAGTCATGGAAGGAGTTTGTTAAAGGCTTGAGACTGGACGAATCCGGAGGACGGTTCCGCTTGGAGCCTGCGAAAGGACGAATCAGGTGAAATTATTCCTTTCTGTACTTTAGTTATTTATAATAAAAGAAACACTTGTCTTGTTCCTGATATAAATCTTCTTCATGTTTATGATATCAATGTTATGATTCACATGTGAATGGTTGTTTTTAATTATATAACTAACTACCTTTCAATATGCAATGAAGATGATTTCTTTATGATGCTTGGTCCATATACTGTTGTACTTTCTGGAATTGGTGGTTTTGCAGGTTGAAGGACTCAAAGGAACTCAAAGAGGGTCTGAACCCTAATTGGATCTTCTCAAACGAAGGACCTAAGGTGCACCCCTTCTTCCTATAGTTTGTTTATATTAGCATCATGGCTGTGTGGAATGTGTGTTTCTTTGTTTAAATAACCCCTGATCTACCAGGGTACCAACCCAAGACCCTAGGGGAACATTTCCCTTAACAGAGATGAGACGGAAAAATACAGAGAGCCAGAATGGTGATTCCTTATCTGTAAGAGGACGATCCTAGGATAGAAAAAAAAATAAGTCATCAAGTGGGTGTTCTAAATCTAGAGGGAGATCTAAATCTCCAGGAAATCCTATAAAGGTGGTGTGCTAGAAATGCAGAAATGAAGGGCACTACAAAAGGGACTGTAAATCTAAAGCTCCTGATAAAGGAAAGGGATCTGATGGTCCTCCTTCTGTAGAGGCAAAAACCACCTCAGATGAAGGTGGGGATGTGTACTTGGCTTCTTCAAGTACACATGTAGATCATGAGGCATGGTTAATTAACTCAGGTGCATCCTTTCACTTCACTCCCCATAGAGAGTGGTTTTGCGAGTATGAGAAATATGATGGTGGTGATGTCTTATTGGGGGATGATAGGAAGGCTAGAATCGTTGGTCGCGGAAAAGTAAAGTTGAAGTTGCAAGGTGGAAGGGTTAGAAAAATTCCAGGTGTTTTTCATATTCCTACATTGGCCAGAAATTTGATTTTTGTAAGCAAGCTGGATGATGCAGGTGTAAAAACAATGTTCGAGAAGGATACCTGCAAGATGGTTCGAGGGGCACTGGTATTGATGTGGGGAGTTCAGATTAAAACGTCGTACAAGCTGCAAAGTAGCACTTTTGTTGATGGATGCAACAGTTCTACAGTTCCTAAAAGTGAAGCAGAAAATCTAGTGGTCTCTGGAGAGAAGACCATGCTATGGCATCAAAGGCTTGAACATGTTGGAGAGAAGGGCCTTCGAATACTTCATGGTAAAGGTATGGTAGAAGGTATGAGTAATAGCTCTCTGGATTTTGATTTCTAAGAAAATTGTGTATATGAGAAGCAGAATCAAGTGAGTTTCCCCTTTGCTAGTAAGAGGGCGAAACATATATTAGAGCTTGTGCACAGTTATGTGTTTGGACCTGTGAAGGTCCCGTCACTGGGTAAGTCTGTGTACTATGTATCATTTATAGATGACTTCTCAAGGAATACATGGATATATCTCCTTAAGAAGAAATCTGAAGTCTTTGATAGGTTTAAAGGATTTAAGGCTCTGGTGGAAAGCCAAACAGAGAAGAAGATAAAGGTGTTGAGGACAGATAACGATGGAGAGTTCTGCAGTAAGGAATTTGAAGAATTCTATCAGAAGTGTGGTATAGCACGGCAGAAGACTACTCGTTATACACCTCAGAAAAATGGAGTTGCAAAAAGAATGACAAGATGTTGATGGAAAGGGCAAGAAGCATGCTCAGTGGTGTCGGGTTAGGACAGGAATTCTGGGCAAAGGCGGTGGAGACAACATGTTACCTGGTCAACAGGTCACCTTCATCAGCATTGGTGGATAAGACTCCACAAGAGGTATGGATTGGTAAGAAACCCTCTCTTTCATATCTGAGGGTATTTGGATGTGATACATATGTACATGTTCCAAAGGAGAAACGAACCAAGTTGGATAGTAAATCTGAAATGTGCATCTTTATTGGGTATAAGGATAGTTTAAAGGGTTATAAGCTTTGGAACCCAGCAACAAGGAAGGTTGTGTACAGCCGAGATGTGGTGTTCAGAGAGGTGAAAGATATTATTAAACATGAAATCCAACCAAAGGAACCTGAGAAGATAGAGTTTGAGCTAAAGGAGGAAGAATCAGACTCTACAGTAGAGGATGAATCAGAATATGAAGAGCCACAAACTCCAGGTCTGCGAAGATCAGTTTGAGAAAGAAGGCAGCCAGAAAGGTATAGTCCATCTGCTTTCTGTTCAAATTTTTCTTTATCTATTACTGACAATGATCTCAGAACTGTGAAGGAAGCAGTAGATTCAGAGGATGGAAAACTCTAGAAAGAGGCCACGGTTGATGAAATGGCATCTTTGCACAAAAATGAGGCTTGGGATCTGGTGGAGTTTCCGGCTAGAAGGAAACCCATTGGCAGCAAATGGGTGTTCAAAAAGAAGACAAATGCAGAAGGAAAAGTGGAGAAATACAAAGTTTGGTTGGTAGAAAAAGGTTATTCCCAAGTGCTTGGAATTGATTTTGGTGATATTTTTTCTCTTGTTGCCAAGGTAGTTTCTATTAGGTTACTTTTATCTGTTGCTGCTACTTTTGATTTTGAGGTAGAACAGATGGATGTGAAGACAAAATTTCTTCATGGGGATCTGGAAGAGGAGATCTACATGAAGCAACCTGAAGGCTTTGCAGTGAAGGGTAAGAAAGAACTTGTATGCAAGTTAAAGAAGTCTCTGTATGGGTTAAAATAGTCACCAAGGATGTGGTATCAGAAATTTGATACATTTATACGGGGACTTGGCTTCACCAGAAGCAAAGCAAATCACTGTGTGTATTTTAAATTAATTGGTGACCGTGTTATTTATCTAGTCTTGTATGTGTATGATATGTTGTTGGTTGGAAATGACAAAGAAACTATCCAGGATTTGAAGACCCAATTGTCCTCCAAATTTGACATGAAAGATCTTGGTGATGCAAACTATATTTTGGGCATGGAAATTAAAAGAGACTGGGCAAAGAGGAAGCTCTGGTTAAACCAAAGGAATTATGTTGAGACAATATTGCAGAGGTTTAATATGCATGATAGTAAATCGGTGAAGGTTCCTATTCCTGTAGGTGTAAAATTATCTGTTGAACAGTGTCCGAGGACACAAGAAGAGGAAGAGGATATGTCTCATGTTCCATATGCAAGTGCAGTCGGTAGCCTGATGTATGCAATGGTCTGTACTAGACCAGACATTGCACATGCAGTGGAAGTATTGAGCAGGTTTATGTCAAAACCAGGGAAGGAGCACTGGACAACAGTGAATCGGGTTTTCAATTATTTGCGTGGCACTAGTGATTATGGTTTGTGCTACCAAGGAAGACTAGAATTGGACAAAGTGTTGGATATTTGTGGCTTTGTTGATGCAGATTAGGCTGGAGATCTCGATAAAATAAGTTCTACAAGTGGATATGTGTTTAACCTATTTGGAGGTGCAGTCAGTTGGATGAGTAAGAAACAATATGTAGTGGCACTATCAACTACAGAGGAAGAATACATGGCAGCCACTCATGCAAGCAAGGAAGCAGTTTGGTTACAGAGATTGTGTTCAAGTATGGGGTTAGTACATGAAGCTATAAGGATAGAATGTGATAGCCAAAGTGCAATTTTCTTGGCAAAGAACCCTGCATATCATTCAAAGACAAAGCACATTGATGTTCAATATCACTTTGTGAGGGATATGATAGAAGACAAAAAGGTGTTGCTGGTAAAGGTGGACACTTTGAATAATACTACAGATGCATTGACAAAATCTGTGAGCTATGAGAATTTGTCTTAGTGTAGAGAAACAATGGGAATTGTAGGGCAGGATAAATGACTAAGCTCTCTTGTGACCCCCTATGGAAAGAAAACAACAAGTGGGAGAATGTTGGGTTGTGTTATATTCTTTCCACGACTAGCCTACGTAATTAACCAGGGGTTTAGAGGGGGGGTCACATGGGGTTTGAGGCATACCCGTAACCCCACTTTATGGGGTCCGGGGCAGCACCCCGTAAAATTTTGGTTTTGGACCCTATGTTATTGGGCAGACCCACCTATGGTTTTGTGCATGATTTTCGCACATGTTTTTTTGGACGCGATGGTTTTCAGTCCATGGTTTTGGACGCGATGGTTTTTGGTCCATGGTATTGGATGCTTCGGCATGTATAAATATGTATTGTAACATTGAAAGGAACATAATGAAAAATCATGTTGGTAGTCCCGGTTTTGGGATCCAGGGGAAAATCTTTGTGTATATGTGTTTTATGTGTTATGCTCTCGCATTGTTTATTTTATGTGTTTTATAATTCGTATGCAGGTAATTTTTGTACGGGGTTAAAACCTAGAATGTTGGAGTCTGAAGAGGAGGAAGAGGACTTGTCTAATACAAATGGAGTCCATTCCAATGAACAGGAGTAGAAATATGAGGCTCTTATTGAGGGATCTCTTCAATATTCACAAGTCTGTATGGAAGAGGTTCATCATCGGGTCCAAGATATATATTTGGAGGTTTTGTGTGAGACAAAAGATAAGTTGAAGGACCTGAAGTGATAGGTGAAGATGGTTGAGGTTCCACAGGTTCAACAAACTCAGGAAGTAAAGTATCTAACTTAGGAAAGTAAGGTTCAATAACCTCAGGCAATAAGGTTTCATGAGCTTCTCTTTCAATTGTGTCAGATTCATCAGCAAGAGTATGTTAGGAATACTGGGGGGGGGGATGAATCAGTATTTATTATTTTTCGTTCAAGTGATTGCCAAAAGCATATATAGATATGTATATGTATATACTAAACACAGAAATCAACAGCTGGAATAAATGTTTTTATTAAAACGCAAGACAGTGCAATGAAATAAATACAATATAAGTATCTCTGACTGTGAGTAGTTGCCAAGCTCCAACTTGGACTTCAGTGAGGCTCCAACCTCCAGAGCACCAACTCTGTTTTGCCAAGACACCGATCTTGGACTTAGGAGCACCAACTCCCAAGGACTTCAATCCTGTTCAATTCTGAGGCTCCAACCTCTTGGGCTCCAACCCAACTTTTGTATACACTGGTGTGCTGCTGCACTCTTTTCAGCTTCCGCTGCTTCTGCTGCCCCTTTTGCCTCTACTGCTTCCACTATCTCATACTCAGGTTATACCATACACCAATAACCACATCAGTTCTCTGTTTTTGCTGCTTTTATACATTCCATGCCTCTGTCCATTCATTTCCTCTTTCTCGTTGGCTCTTTGGCTTCCTTTCTCCGCAGGCTCTTCGGCTTCCTCAACACTTGCTTACCCTGCCAGTTACTTCCTCTCTTGCTTGCTTCCCGGACTTCAGTTCCATCTGTCTATCCAACCATTCCAATATTCATAGGATACATATATCAAAATTGTAACAACACTCCTGTTTTTCTCATGATCGCAGGCATACACTGGAGCTGCTTCATTTAATAGACAACCATATCTTATCCCAATCATAATCACCATGATGCGGTCTCCCGCACTGTCGGGGCTGTTCCTTACAGTATTTTTGACTTAGAACCTAGCGCACGACATTTTTGAGTTACATAGGAAATATATAAAAAAAACAGGCGAAAAAAACGCTAAAGGCGGACTTCAAATTTTAATTCACCCACATTTAAACCTATATCTGGTCCACCTTGTAATCACAATCGACAGTCACCAATGGCCGATGGCCGATGGGCCGATCCACTTGTGGATGCGATATTGCATTGGACCATGTTTTATATGCCCGTCGGGTCCGCATGCTTATCGCAATAGGGGACTACCCTTGGCGGAGGTCCGATGCGATATCGCTATCGGCAATCGCAATGACCCACTTGACACTGTATCGTCGCTCCCGAAGTTCTGATGCAACATTGTGTGCCAGGCCCAATATAGTTTCAACACTTCCGTGAATAAGGTTTCAAATCCGCCGATAGTTTTAAAGCTTATGTACACGCCTTAGCCTCCGTTTGCGCCTCCGATAGTGTTAAACATATATATATGCATAGTTTTTGTTTCCGATGGTGTATTTGCATATATAACCAAGACTTCCGCCTCTGTTTGCATTATATGCATATTTATATGGTTTTTAACCACGAATAATGATAAAGCATGCATACATGGGTTTTACAAACCCGATAACATAACTGGATATATCTATGTGAGTTCTGCTCCCGATGGCTGTGTATGCTCCTGATAGGCTCCCGATAGCTGTGTATGCTCCCGATAGGCTCCCGATAGGCATATATGGCTCTGTTTGCTGCATTTGCTCCTCCGATGGCTCCTCTTGTAGCTCCTCTTGCTCTAGTGTGGCTCCTCTGGCTTATTGAAATATTAATTTCACATGCGCATTTATTTTTTACAAAAACAGCTGAATAAAACAACCAAGCTCATCGGACTGCTTTTGCTGTAAAAGTGGTATTCCGTAAATCTCACCCGATGCAATAAAATTTTGCCACGCGTCAACTGTACTTTTCACAAAACCACTTTCTATCGGGACGTAACATTCGTTCTGTTTGGGCGAGCGATGATCGTTGGATTAGTATGAAGACTGTTCACCGTCGGATCGAAGTCAAAGCTGGGTACGGTCAGAAAAATTCCCAACATGGCTTGGTCTGCTCCTATGTGGCTCCTCTTGCTCCTCTTGGCTCCGTCTGCTCCTCTGATGGCTCTGTCTCCTCCTCTTGAATATTGCCATATTGACATCAATGACAATCTGTGTCCAACAGAGTAGAGGTGATCTCGAGCTCAGTACTTAAAGGAAAATATTATTATAGTTGATTAGATTCAGGAGGAGGACCATAAGTAGTCCCTGCATTTCCTGATTTTGTAGCTTGCGTCTTCTTATGCTTTTGATGACAGCAAAGAGTAGCCTTTGGTGGACGTGGAGGCTTATTTTTCATTCTATGTGAACGACAGAGAGGGATATTTTGTTCTTCCACATTGGATAATAAATTTTTGAAATTAATACAAAAAATAAATCAAAAAGAGGGTAATCTAGGCATAAAGGATTACCAAGTAACCATGAACTTCAATATACACCTTGGAGAACCAAGGACTTAACCTACATGTATGAAATTTCCCTGAATGTTGTGTTCGGTGTATCATGGTATACACGACGGTCGACTCGGTTACCTATGGAAAGGATAGCAACCTATAGGGGACTTTCAAAATATACGCTATATTGTGTGGAAGTCTAGCCTGTATTAGTGTTGTCTAATGCATAACCATTCGATGAGAGTGTTCACATATACTTTACATTTGTGCAACACTATCCAATATACCTAAAGGTACATGGAGAATGCTCCTATACACTCGTGTACATGGAACGAGATTTCACCCTTGGGATACAACACTAGAAATCAATGACAATTCATATGTTTAACGACGCCAAAACACATCTCTGTCTTAATGGTTATCTTCAATTAAGTTTTAGTTTTGGGGTTCCCTGCAAATGTCACCTGACTATCCTAAAATCCAAATTAGCATGATGAAATGGAATCTTTCTCATTCATTGAAAATATATCTATGTAAGGGAGGAGACAAAGACTATGCATCAAACAATATGCAAAATGCAATTCTCTTTTAAATGCAACTGTTCCAATTTAAATGCACACACAAAACCATAAATTCTAATCCAAATATTTTTCTTTTCAAGTCACTTAATTTTCAAAAATGAAGAAAACTAAGATGCAAAGTCTAATCACTAATTCAGACAAGCTTTTCAGAATGATGACTAGAACACCAATTCATCCAAGCACTCAATGATAAAACAAAATCAGTTTGAAAACAACCTAATGATAAGAAAAAAGGAAAATCTTCAAATAGATCCTTACTAAAGGTATCAGAACAAAATCAAACCAAATGGAGGCTTCAGAGGGAATACAAGACACTCAAAGACTTAAGGAAGAACAACTGGAATCAAGGTTGGATCAGAGAGAAAATCAAGGAAAAGTCAAACTTGTGGATGAACAAAGGCCAACGCATGTGCAAAGAAGGAACTAGTGTTATGAAACACAGGCATAGAGAAGGCTTAGCTAAGGTGCAATTCTCTTTAAGAATACCAGAGGGTGTGTTGGTCTGGCGATGCAAAGTTCTGGCACAAGGATTGCTACTGAGACTCATTGAAAGGTATTCCTAGGTCTGTTCTTCTCTGGATAAGACAATAAAGGTATGGAAAAGTGGTAAGACAAACACAATGGACAAAGAAACCACCAAGAGAATACACCACTACCCAGTATGGTCGCCAATTTGTTATGTGAAATCTACGACAAGGAACAAAGTATTTTCCTTAGGCCTGGTGGACTGACCTAGAAAAATAGAAATACAAAGGGACTAATGTTTTCCTTAAAGTAAATAGATAACGGGATGAAGCCTACTTGAAATTTGTCATATGCTTCACTCCTTCCTTGGCTTAAATTCTCCAACCCTAGCTCTAATCGCTATTATTAAAACATGGACAATCAGATAACACAAGCCAATGATTCATAGAATCTATGTAACATCATCTAATCACCTTATTCAATATATAAACATGGTACTGAAATATATGAAACCATAACATCATATATAGGAAAACAAGGAACTTTTTGCATTAATAGAAATGGAGTGCGTTAAAACAAAAAAATAAGTGTTGATCCTATAAAAGAGATTCTCCAAGTTGACTTGTCCTTTCCTTGTCAGAAAGTTCACCTCTAATCACCCTAATGCATGGAAATATATCTCTCACATCAGTAGCATAAGGGTAGAATCACTCTCGAAAATCCAACCCCTTGCATATGGATAGCAGTTACCAAAGATTACCAAGGGAAGACCTAGCACAGTTACTCTACAAGGCCTTTATGAGTATATAGAGTCTTTAGAGAAACGTAGAGAAGAAAGAGAAGCCAAGCTACAAAAAGAGTTAGAAGCCATGCTGGAAAATAAATTTGCATCTCTTGAAGACACGATCCAAAAAAAAATAGAAAATAAAATAGAACTACTAGAGAATAAAATGGAGGCAATGGAGACTAGACTGTAGGTTATAGAAAAACATAACCAAGATACTAACCAACCATCCCAGCAAGGAGATGTTGATACTTTAGAGAGTCTTAAAATGAAAGACATGATTAAAGAACTAGAAGAAAAAGTTAATAGCCGCCTCACCCTAAATAATGTGGTAGATAAGTTAGATATCAAACCAATTAAAGATGAAATGAAAAAATTAATAGAATTAGACCACGAACGTAACAAAAGGGCCTTAAACCTTATAATATTTTGTTTAAAAGAGGAAGTAGATGAGGATACTTTAGCCTTAGCCCAGACAGAACTACATAATAGATTACAAATTGAAACATTATGTCTCACAGAAGCAACAAGGTTGGGGAAATTAACCAAGAATAAAGGAAGACTAATCCGCATAAAGGTGAGCTCCATTGATCATAAGCACGACATACTTAGTAAAACCTCAAGTCTAAAAGGAACGGGAATATTCATAAATGAAGATCTCATTCCAGAAGACCAAGCAGAATTAAGAAAGGAGGTTCAAAAGGTAAAAGAAGCTAGAAAGGAAGGAAAATGGGCAATAATCAGAAATAGAAAAGCCTTTATTCGAGATAGAAACCAAAAAGATAGTAATCAATAGCAATTAAACATGCTCCAGATCCTTTCTTGGAATTGTCAGGGCTTTCGATGGAACAAAGGCCCCAAGCTAAGTTGGATTTCAAATGATGTTGATATTATTTTGCTTGTTGAAACTTGGGAGCATGAAGAATCTAAGGTCCCTAACATAGATGGCTTTACGCTATGGTCTACTTGGAACATGCGATCCTCCCGTAGAGGCATTGGGGGAATAGCTTGTTACATTAAGAAGAACATCTCCCCCCATGTTAGGATTTATAAAAATGACCCTCACAACCAATATAGTTGGATAGAGATCAAAGACATTAATAATAAAAAGTCCTACATAGCAATATGTTATTTCCTCCCATTAATTCTAACTTCTATAAGAAGAAGAATCTAGATAAAACTAACCCTTACAATGGTTTAGAGAATGATATTTCTAGCCTAAGGAATGACGGTAATATCCTTTTAATAGGTGACTTTAATGCTCGAACTTCAAACAACCAAGCTATTATTCTAAGAAATCATTCCAACCCTAATGCTCTTTGGTTAGACGAAGACCCTACTCTGGCTAGCAGGTGCAAAAGGAACTCTGAAGATCTCGGGGAAAATTTGTTTGGGTCGGAACTAGTAAAGCTCTGTAGTGCTCAGGATCTCATAATTTGTAACGGTCTAAAGAAGTGGCCCAATTCTAGCAAGATGACCTGCATCCATGGACTTGGTAGCCACGTGGTAGACTACGTTATTTCCGATCTCCCATTATACAACGAAATAATAAATTTTGACATCTTAAACGACCACGAACCTAACTCTGATCATAGGCCTTTACTTATAACTCTCAATTTTGTCATGCATAGAGTTCCCATAGAAAATAACACTTATAGCCAAAAGAACTTAATATTTGATAGAAATAAAAATGATCTATTTCTAAATGAATTAAAAACTAATTTGCTTCCTTTATCTAATATAGACAACATAGAAGACCTCTATCATAATTTTACTACAACCCTCTCATATTCTATTAACAAGTTCTCAATTGAAGTTTCAAATAATAAAAGAAATAGCAAAACCAATCCATGGTATGACAAAGATTGTAAAAGTGCAAGGAGAGAAATTAAGGAAGCTGCTGATGAATCTCTTAAAATGGACAAGATAAAAATATACAAAGCCCTAACTAAAAGGAAAAAGAGGCAGTACATTCGTCAAAGACAGGAGAATCTCTTACACCTCTCTAAGGTAGCTCCTAAGAAATTTTGGAGGCAGATTCTAACTAGGAAGACTAAGGATAATAATAAAATTTCTCTTCACGATTGGAATTCCTATCTTAAAAAGCTTTATGAATCTCCAAATGTCATGGATAATTTGGAAACCCTTCTCACAACGAAAGAAGTTTTCTCTTTAGAAGACATTAAGTTTGGGGTTAATCGCCTCTCTAATTGGAAAGCTAAGGACATTGAAGTTTACCAAGCGGAAATCTTAAAAATTGGAGGTCCTATCCTCATCCCCCACATCCACAAGCTTTTCAATCAAGCAGTCAAGCAAGGGTTCCCTAAACCTTGGACTGAGAGCCTCATTATCCCTATTTTTAAAAGTGGGGATACAAATAACCCCTCTAATTATCGAACAATTATGATCAACCCTCTCTTAGCCAAGTTAGACTTTAGAAAGGCTTTCGATACGGTTCCTAGATACAACCTTTGGAATAGATTAGAAGAGCTAAAGGTTCCTCTTGAGTTGAGAGCTGCCGCTATAAGGTTATACGAGAATGTAATTGCCAAGCTAAAGAGCAATGAAGGGTGGTCGAAAGATATTAAGTGTAACATCGGAGTTAAACAAGGTTGCCCCCTCTCCCCTACCCTATTTGGCATTTACATCGATAAGCTCGAAGGCTATTTAGAGGAAGCAGGATGTGATGGCACGATCTTAGCTGGGATAGTCGCCATCCTTCTTCTTTATGCTGACGACATTGTTCTTTTGGCAAGGTGCCCATCTGATCTTAATAAGCAACTCAAGCTTCTTAAGGATTTCTGCTCTACCATGGGTATGACTGTTAACACTGACAAAACAAAAGTTATGATTATCAAATCCAAGAAGGACACTTACGCTAATTTTATGTATGACAATAATAACTTGGAGGAAGTGTATTCTTACAAGTACCTAGGAATTGATATTCATCACAAGCTCAACTGGAACCATAGCATTGAGAAAAGGATTAATGGGGGGTGGAAAAAAAGAAGTTCCTCTTTGAAACTTTAGTCACTCCTGTTATCTTATATGGCTGTGAGGTTTGGGGTTGCAGCATCTCCAGAGAATCATGGAGAAAGATTGAGCAAATCCAGAAGCGTTTTATAACTTATACCCTGAAAATTAAAAGTAATACACCCTATCCTATTCTCCTTATAGAAGCAGGTCTTTCCCCTATTGAGAGCCTAGCTATGCTTAGGTTTCTGTTGTACAAGCACAAAATCAGTAACATAGACGATCATAGACTTCCTAAGCTAGCTTTAAATTCTAGCCAAAACCACGTAAGGCTCAATCGAGGGTGGCATAAAGACACAAGGGCTTGGGTAAACTATTGGGAGATCAACGAAAATGATGCATTGCAAAACATAAATAACATTAAAGATATTGTTACTTCTAAGTTCAAAGAAAAAATGTGGTGTGAGAAAGATTTAGCGGCTAAAAGAAAATAAAGTTATTATAAGAAGGTCATCAACCCCACCCTAGAAGATCAAAAGTATCTCTCTATTTTAACTAACTCAAAGAAGAAAATTAATATAGCAAAGGTTAGAACGAATTATCATGAGCTCCATAGTGAAACAGGTCATTGGGCAGTTCCTAAAACGCCATGGACGGAAAGGATCTTCCATATATGTGAGAATAGGAACATCGAGGATGAAAACCACTTCCTCTTAGAGTGCCCCGCGTATAACCACGTTAGATCTCAGTTTCACAATCTTTGTTACAATACTGACCTTCCTAGCCTTTTACAATGTCAAAATTATAGTGAGCTCGGGAGGCTTCTCTCCAAGCTTTTTGAGCATAGGAATAAAATCTTAAATCAAAATAGATAATTTGTTTCTTTAGGTCCGATAGACCATTATTTGGTCTCAGCGGACGTTAACCACCATCATCATCATCATCAGTAGATATATAAGTGAAGGAAGTAGTTCATGAATTCTTATCCTTTTACCAACTAGGTCTTGAGATCCACTCTTGATGGGAGGATGATATCAAGGGCTAAGGGATGAAAAATCCAAGGTAGGATAGGACAAGATTCGAGATTTTTATCTGAGGTAAATGGTTACAACAGATCCTGGAAACTTATGGAAGAAGAGGCTTGAGGATTCTCTCTCTTTTTCCCGAATTTCTAGAACCAATGTATTTTCATAGTGCAACAAACTATAGGTGATAAATGCAAGCCACGGTTGAGAAACCTGGTAGTCAATGTTGTCTAGTAGGAGGCCAAAGTATGTTGATCCTTGAAATGACAGAAACAAGGTGTTTTCAGGTAGAAACTCAAGGATTAGAATGAGTCATTCTTAGGGATTTGTGCAAGGATGATGAAAAGGAGTTCAAAGTATGTTTATTGATCTAGTTAAAAGCATATTGACTAGATCTTACAAAATGGCTTATAACAACAAAAAAATAATGCTTGTGTGCAACATATCATGTCCTTCGAAGTTTCTAAGCATCATGATGTATTGTAGGATAAAGAAGTTTATATTGCGATATGCCATGAGAAAATAAAATTTTGAACAGTGTGATAAGGTAAGAGTAAAAATTATCAAAGTTTCATTTTGTCATGATGAAGCAAAATTTTGGTGTAATGTTGTGTATCATGTCCAAAACCAACACCCATTTGCTATATTATGATGAAAATAAGTTTTTATAAAATGTAATAAAGGAAATGGTCACAAGCCTTGGATATTACAAAAAGAGGAAAGATGTATTGAAATTATAAGGAAATGGAACAAATGAATCCTTCAAAGCTTATAGGGTTATGTGAAGAATGAATAAATCCAACTTCATGGAAATATTTTTAGGTGATAAAAAAGTTCATGAAGGCTCAAAAATTCAAAAAGGAAAGGAAGGGCCCTGGTCCATTTTTACCTTCATCGGATGATCAAAACAAAGATGGTATGGAGAGTTGTTACTTTCTCAAACAATAATATGTGTTAAAGAAAGGATAATACGAAGGCCCATCACCAACTGGGTGGATTACTCAACATGTAATACTTGGCCAAACTTCCAAAATGGTAGTTTCCTTCAAGGGATTTTTCTCCATTGTGAAATCATCCCCTAAATAAGGAAATAAATAAGATCTAAGGTGGTTATAAGTCCTCAAAAACTTGTTGTAGGAAACCATAATCAAGTAATCAATGATTAACTAAATCCACATGGATGTGTCTTATAAGTGTGCCAACCACCTTCCACATGTGAACAAGAATATGGAACTCTAAGGACAAAACAAATGTTGACCATGTGTCAAACATAACCACTAGGAAAAGGGTGCCCTCATAACTACCTCCTAGCAAGTTCCATTGTATAAAAAACCTCAAAAAATATTATCAACCATGCCATAAAAATAAATGTAACCTAATGAAATCCAAAGATAGTGGGATGGCCTATCGACTTAAGCAAATAATAATAAACTAATGTGATTTTAATCAACATGTGTGCCAATGAAAGGGTACACTCCATCAAGGTGTTGTTCCATGCAACATAATATGTTCTTTCTAGAAAAATCCAACATGATATAAAGGTAACAACAAACATTAATACATGCCTATGTTTGAAACTAAGTTGCACTGCCACCAAGGGATAAATATATCAATAATATATGATTGAGCCTTGTAAAGGCTATATCACTATTTAATATATATGTAATATCCCAACACACCCTCATGACTCTTCTAACTAAAACTTGGGAAATAATAAATTAACAATGGTATTAACATCAAATTCCTCTTCCCAAGGTGTTTTAGAATACCGCAAGGTTATACACCTAGGAAAATCTCACAAAGTAAAAATGTATGACCACACTACATCAACACCATAGGAGAAGGACACATTAGAAAAGTGGTAACTATATCAAACACCAATACTTAGGTCTTCACCACACACTTCAACAAAGGGATCATGTATAGCACCCCCTGCTGGTATTAAACCATTAACAACATCATCCATAACATGGGCTCTTCACTTGAGTAAATTATTACATAGAATTTGTGTTCATGAATCTTAAAGAACATGCCTAATTTCATTATATATTGATAAATACCTTCCAAATCCTCTTGTTCAGCCCCCTTCCAACTCCATATTTTTAATTAAAAAAATATTTTTACTAGAAACTCTTTTTTAAGATCCCTTCATACGTATAAACCCCATGGTACTTTACACTTCACCTTAATAAGTACAATATATTGACTTTATTTTTCACAATTTTAAAACCCACTTTAAGAAGGAAAAGTGATAAGATATTGGCCAACAATGAAAATCCTCACTGATGTATAATCTCTCAGATTTTTTGAAAAGAATATACAATGTAGTAGAAAGTACACATATGTCAAAAGAGTGATCTATCAAACAAAGGTATGAAAGTAGCATGAAACTACTAGATGACCCTCTACCATGACCATCCACAATAGAGAAGTGAATCTCCCTTATTAAAGATCTACATCAAGTAAACCACCACCAAGAAGATAAGATGATTTGTGAAGGTGCATGCCCTAGTGTCCATCCAAAAGTTCCAAAGATAACAACGACAAACTCCATCAATGTGATGGAAACCATAATGTGGAACCTTATACAATATGAGGTATGATAGAACCAAATATTCCATTCAGTGTTTCTTGCCTTGTAAGGTCAACTCTATGTCATCTTCCATCTCAATAAGATATTAAGACCCTCTTAATGTGATTGGTGATTTTCTCTATACTTGTGATCAAATATTAGGCCATAAGTAATACAATTCAACTTCATAAAGAACTCCTTTGATTATCATTTTTCTCTATTCACCCTTCAAACCCTACATCTATTGGGTTTATCTTATATTGTTGAATGTCATTGTTTTGGTATCTAGGTATGCTTACCCATCCTTGAACTCAAATATGACATCATTCTAGCTTCAAAAATCTTATGGTTTATCAGTTTTTCCATACCACTTGAGTGTGGTACCCAATAGGTTCCATTTTAACATGATCCGCTAAATGGGCATATTGGTTTCTTTCTCTCATTCCCGCCATGTGCTAAGGTTGAACAAGGGGTGAACCACACGTCTTGAGCCATCAAAAGTTAGTAAATTTGACATATTAGGTTGATATGTCCTTTTCATTGCATTCTCTCTTCTCAACTTAGTATAGCCAAATTTTGTATCAAATCTTGACATTACTTATGAACAAAGGGACTCTTCATTTCATTTAGTGATCTTGAAGTTTTATTTGATTTTTCCAATCAATCAATGGAAGAGTCATGTTCATCCTCACAATTACTTTCATAACCCATAGTATTTTCCTTAGTTTCCTAATTATCTGAGTTGTGGTCTTTTCTCCAATTTGTCATAAAATATTCAATTTACTTTCTACTCTTTATCATTATACAAATAAACTTTCCACTTTTCTTATTTAATTCCCTAGAAACATCAAAACCTCTCCACTTAGGCTTACCCTACCACCTGAATCACTAAAAATATAATCTACACTACAATTTGTTAAATTTAAAAATAGTCCTCAATGTTAGATCTTAATAAACTTAATAGAAAACATTTCATTACACTTTCAAAAAACAAAAAAACAAAAACAAAAAACAAAAAACTATTTACTATTAATAAAAAGTCAAACAAATCACATTGTGTTTATATTTAGTGAAAACACACATTATAGCAAGTGGAAAACAACTTGTAAATAAGGAGTAAAACCCACTCTTGAAAGTAGAGCTTAATTTAAGTATTAATATGTTAATTAAATGTTTATTTAATTAATTTTTTTAATATAATAAAATTGAATTATAATCCGTATAAATTTAAGTAATTTTTTTGGTTAATTTAGTTCATCTAAATTCAAATCTCAGAAATTAACATATTGAAACTCTAAACCAACCACATATTCTTGCTAATATTAAAAATCCCTATCCTTCTCAAATTATTAACTTATAAGATATCAATAATAATAACTAATCAGATAAGCTTCTAATTACAATACTAAAGTGTTTTCACATCCATCAAATACTATTGCCAAAGTAAGCGATTGTCAACTTCCGCACTTCGGTACCATTGGGATTTCATTCCACTGTTATGTAATGCTCATTGTCTATAAAATTAATAACAATTTTTAATATGATATTTATATATAATAGTATTTTTTTTTCAGAGAGAAAAGCTGAATAGATTATATTAAGATCATATAATTGTCAGTAATACATATGAGAGAAAAAGCTTTTGTGAAAATGTTCATAATCGACGTGCATGGGGAAGAGGAGATCCCCAAATGAGAAGTTCTGCATGTCTGCAAAAAAGGGTGTCCAGGAATGCACGAAAGATGGCGAATAAACATATGGCCTGCAAGATACATAGATACAGTGCACAAAAGACAAATAAAATGAGCGAGGCCGGCGAGATATATAGATGCCGGGCACAAAGGACATATAGCAGAAAAGAGCCAGTGATGACAAGTGCAAAGAACAGTAGCATTAGTCCTGTGGCAGAGAGCCCACGATCAAGGAGATGATGGAATCAAGCGGCAAGTTGCAATCCTGAAAGATACGACGGCATCTCCACTTCCAGATGTGCCAACATGTAAGAGTGAATAAGGCGAGCCAGGTGGGGCGTTGTGAGGACCACCAGAAGAAAGCATCCAGAACAGAGGAAAACAAGCTGAGAGGAAATCCATAAATCAAGGAAAGCTCGGTCCAGATCGCCGAGGAGGCAGCACATTGAAAGAACATATGGATGTTCGTTTCCACTTCAGCTAGGCAGAGTTGGCATCTACCAGGGCCGTGCCACCCTTTCTTTTGGAGAACTTCCCATGAGAGGTTCTTGTTGTAGAAAAGGAGCCAAGCAAAAAGGATAGATTTGAGAGGACAAGGGGCTTTCCAAAGCTTGACAGGGAATTTATATATAATAGTATACAGTGCTCATTGTCTATAAAATTAATAATAATTTTTAATATGATATTTATATATAATATTTATTTAATAGTGTCAGTGTTTAATGTTCATTTTGTATGAGAAAAAGAAAATTTAAAAAAAATAATAATAATATTATAAATTAATTATTAAAAATTATTTTTAAAAAATTTTATATATATATATATATATATATATATATATATATATATATATATATATATATATATATCATTTTTATTTATATTGGTTAGAAAATGTGGCATATATTTTGAAGTGTTATGGATAATGTTGTAATTTTATTAAAAATATAATAATCTTCTCCACAAAATTGGAAGGTAGTTTGTGTTGTTATGGTATTGCCGAGGATTCTAACAATTTTATTTTAAATATTATAGGGATGTTCGATAACTTTATGGTATTATATAAAAAAATTGTATTATTAGAATATTTTAGTAGTTGTGAAGAAAATATTTTAATTAGTTTTTTTTGCCATTTTTTAAAAATAAAAAATCATTAATTTGATTAAAAATTGGCTTACTATTTATAGATATATATATGATTAAATGGATAATATTCCCTAAAAATTTACCAATTTTAGTAGTAAATTACAGGGCTTTTATTGAATATTTGTCTACATTTTATATGTATGAATTTTCAAACCAGAATAGTCACCTACAATATTATATATAGGAAAATATTTAAATCCTTAAAAAATACGTTTTTATGAAAATAAAATATTTTAGTAGTTGTGAAAAATATATTTACTGAGAATATTTTTATAAAAAAATATTCCAGATAATTTCATAAATATTTTAACAATATGTTGTGAAATAAATATTTCTGTAATTTTGTATGAAATATTTTAGCAATATATAGAATAATTTCAAGAATTGTGCCGGATATATTTTAATAATGTGTATATAAAATTTTAAATTCTGAGGGCACTTATCCATATTCGCTGACAGTTCCATGCTTTGAATTATTTGAAGTTGCTTGTTTCTGGGTATTTGAAAACGCATATACTATACCCCAAACAAAAGTAATGTTATGCACGTCGGTCTCTTTTTTTTGGCTTTGATAACGAAGTCGTCTTAGCGGACGTGGAGACAGATACTTATCGCCTCATTCCTGCTTATTTAATTTGGACTTGTTTGTTAGATTGAGTCAGATTCGTGGCCCTAATCCGAACCATTTATTATTTTTTATATGTAGAGGTCTGCACGTTGCATGATATCTGAATTCTCAGAGATTATCTATTATTTTATTAGATATGGTATCAATTATGGGTTCAAAGAAATCTGCTTTGAAGACATTGGAGTTAGTTGGGCTAACCATGTAGGTAATGTTGGAAATATGTGTAAACGAAGGATTGGATTGGCTAGTAAATTGCAGTTGAATATGCATAAGTGGGATATAATTAGAAAAAAATGATTCAAACTTATAAGGAAAGAAAAAAGAAAACTAATAAAGAAAATAAGTAATGAATTATATTTATTTATATAAAAGAAAATTAGTAGAGAATATAATTCAATGTAATTTATTTCACATGGTTGAATTAATATAATAGCCAGTTTACTAATGAAACTATAGAGATGTGTGGCGGCTAAACGCCTACAAGCAGGAACAAGCATCAGCAAGGCTACTAGGCATTGGAGGTTGGCCAAAGCGACGGAAAGTATAGCAGAACTCATCACGGAGATGAGAGGCTTAACCTTCCAGACAGTGAGGAGAAAGGCTAATGGTCTGGCTGACCATCTGGCAAACTTTGGAGCAGACAACCCGAACATCGTCATGAACAGGTGTTGGCATGAGATCGATAACCCAATCATTAAAGTAACATGCGAACAGCTGGCGGCAAAAGACTTAATCCAAGCCACCCAACCTTAATAGGGGATGGCACTTGGCCCCGGTATCGGATTCACAAGGATACCGGTGGTGGTTATAAGCCCAAACCTTTCAACGGGATGATTGGACATTTGGAACGGTGGAGCTCCTGGCGGCGGCAGGTTTCTAAGAAGGGCGATCATTACAATTCGAGAAACGGGATGCACAGCCTCAGCAACAGTGCAATCATCACGCAGGGAGAGGGTCCGTATTGTAAGTTTTCAATGCCATTAATGGCAATTCTGTGTGAGAAGAGGTGGAACAAGGCTCCGTGGATCAGAATCGAGCATGCCGGCATACGGGGCATCTCAAACTTCACCCGCCACCACCCCATCCGATGGAAAGTACCAAACACTTGGCGCAAAGCTCGTCATACTGGTAGCAGCATTCTGCACTCCTATTCGACCTGCGTCAACCTCGCTTGTGCGATCCTCAATCACACTTATCACCAAAGTACTACCACCTTCAAAGGCAGTAACTCCATCCTCATGAGGATGCACAAAGGAATTTGCTATAAAGCAGCGGGCAACTGCCCTGTTTTCCTCACAGTTCTTCGAGTTTGTATTGAGATTGATTCTGTAAACGGAATTGGCTTGAGTCGGGAAAGATACGAAGTGTTGGTGATGGATGCGGGAGGGAGTCGCTGCGCAGCAGCAAACCGGGACCTCCAGGAAGCCAAGGGAGGCTATGAAACCCGGACTGTAACAAGAATTAAACGCAAGATTGCTGAACTCGAAGCTCAAGCCAAGCAGGAGGAGGAAGGAAGAACGGAGGAGGATATTGCAGCGGAGGTCGACTGGTTGAAAGACCCGGGAACCCCCTCGAAAAGGGCAACTCAATTTGTCAGGACCAAGGCGGAAAGCTGGCGCACCAAGACCCTCATAGCCAAGGCTCTGGATTCAATTGAAAAGGAGAAGCAACACATTGTCACAGAGGTGAATCTTACAGAGGCACAAATGGCTAAAATCATTGATTACAACAGCGCGCTGGACAGCAAAATCTCCACTGTGCATGAGGCAGTCAAAACTCTCAATCGGATGCTAACGCTGCTCATCAGGTTACTGAGAGACTCCATTAACACGGCTCCTGTTGCACAGCCGGCCACCACTGCTGCGGACCAGCCCGAATCCCTTGAAGCAATGCAGGCGAAGGTTGATCGCCATGTGCGGGAGATAGGCCTGGATACCATCGGCCAGATGGGAAAATACATCTAAGGAGACACCTGTGCAGTTCTCCTCTGACCTCTTTCTGTCTCGGCTTTATATGTCTGTGTTGTTGTTTCATACTTCTGTCTCGGCATAAGCTTGTCTGTGTTGTTGTCTCTTCTGTATTGTGTCAGCAGTACTAGTGATAAAGTTGTATTTTGCTCTGTTTCGAGCCACCCTGCGCGGTGGGCTTTTTGTGGTCCTTCTGTGTCACAACCTCTAAGCAGGCGATTAGCTATCGTTTATTGTACATCCCTGCTTGAACTGCTTCGACAGTTTTTTTGTATTATACTTGTTCTATAATATAATCTTCTAACTTACACAAAAAAAGAAACTATAGAGATGTGAACATGCATTGAAGAAAATTGACACTACTCTTAGTTAAGTGACCATGAATTTCTAGTTAATTATCGCATGCAAGTGGAGATTATTAATGCTCATGCATACACTTGTGAGTTCCTTCTTGGTGATAATAATGAGGTTGTCATGCATGACTCCACTCACTAGTCTAACTAGAGTACAATTAAGTGTATACATGTATGTTACTTTCAATTCCCCACTAAAGCACTACTAGAGGGAACAAAATGAATGGGTCCTCGCAAGAAGCCTTTTAATGTACCCATTTTACAATGCATCTAAGTAACATACAACAACTGCAAGAAGAGAAAAGAGGGAAAACCACATGGAACAAACACTTTTGAAAATACAATATTGAAAAAGAAGTACAACTACTAGACAGTTATGTCCTTCACACCAAGACAGTTTCACGGAAAGTGAAACCTATGCTCAGCGAAAGTGTTCGTGAAGATGTTGGCAATCTCTTCAGAAGTGGGGTGGTACTACAAGTCAATGACCCCATTATAAGTGGGACAATACTGCAAGTTGATCACCCCATCATGTACCAATTCTCATATGTAATTCATGTATATCTTGATGTGTTTTGTTTGTCGTTGCTACACTAGAACTCTGTAAAACTTTAGTGTGCTTTGATTGTCATACAAAATGACAATCAAATGATGAAATATGATACCAAACTCAATGAGGAAGTTCTGCAACCAAATGTCTTGAATGGGAATGTTGACTACACCTTTGTAGTTTACCTCTGTCAATGATAAAGCAATCACGGATTGTTTTTTGTTAGACCAAAAAGTGGGACTAGAAACCAAACTAAGAACATATATGTAACACCCTCCTCCCACATCTACCTGAGTAACTGGCCAACTGAGGTAAACATGCGACGAGAGGCTACTATGGTTGGATTCAACCTCCTATGTGACCTTAAGGAAATGGAATTGACGGAAACACAACAAACATACCTTGCACATCAGCTACATGACCCTTGATAACCATGCCAACACTCCAGCACCTTGCCCCTAGATCCAATTGAAACTTCTGAGCACTTTCTCTCTAAACGGTCTCATGTTATGGGCATGCCACTGTCTAGGGACCTTTGGACACTCTCACAGGTCTCCAACGAAGGGTCTGCAGAAAAATTTGTCTAGTTTTGTGCCAGCATCCTCGAGATTTGAGCCACTTTTTCTGGCCCAAAGCCCAGGTCACTGCCCATAATGGAATGATATCTTAAGAGAAGTAAAATAATAGGGAAACAATGAAGTAGAAGCAATTAGTTAAACAAGCCCTTAACCAAACCCCTACTAGCCATGATAGGCATTTCGTCAAACATATTGCAAACATGTAATCTACAGGTGTAAACAACAGAATTAAGCATAGGGATCTCATACTTATCTAAGAATCGCTAAGAACCATTGTTCCCTCATGTCTTTTGCTGCATTATCATCTATTAGGTCATAGATACATTGTCCATTCATTTACAAGTAAAAACATACTGAGAGCCATACATAGCTGTTGTCATAAAACATACATATAACCAGCATAGTAACAATAGAAATACCATAAATATATCAGCCATAAAATCCACATATAAACTAGTACATTTACACATGAAAACCAAGGGAATGAATTTATCATTAATAAATGTGAAAACCAACCAGACATAGGACTACCACGTTCCACCCGACCATAGATTGGTTGAGCCAAGTCTCTCTTCAGACAATCACCCCTCTGCCATATTCAAAGCATGAGTGTGGGACTCATAACCAACCGAAAAGAACCAAATAAGCATGGATGCTACCAGAGGTCTCCACCTACACCATGGTGAATTTGAGTGCCTCTTAGTCTCTCGAGCTTTACTATAATCCACAGTCTTTTCTCGAGATCACTAGTCCCTACACTGAGACCCACTCTCCAAGATTTATCATACATCCCATCCTATGACTACTAGGCCTAACGGAGAGCAATCCACCTCTTGGATTTACCATATATCTCGTCATTCATAGGAAAGGATTATTAGGCCCACCAAGGCACACAATCCTAGTTTTACATCAACCCACAATCTGGCTCAGGGGTTACTAGGCCAGTGGCTTTACCGTGGTCCATAGTCTGGTTCAGGGACCACTAGGCCATGTGTTTGTCATTTCGGAGATCCACCCCACTCAGTTTCAAATCCATCCAGCAATCCATCTCAATCGAAGTATGAGAACCCATCTCATCAAGGCTATCCAGAAATGGCAAGGCTAGGCTAAAAGAACTTTCACACCTAACAAAACCCATGCCATGACAAAAAACAACCACATACAACACCATGGATGCCACATATAGAAAGGAAAATACACATGCAAATCGATACCTACAATGAATCATGTTGTAGCTGCTTGATCATGTCTTTCCCTACTTGATGTTTCCTCTTTCCTTATTTTGCCTTTCTTGCTCCAATGCCAAAGTGCTCCAACAAAATCCAAGTGTCCAAGATCGAGAGAGAGAGAGAGAATAATGAGAGAGATCCAACACTAAAGTGACCAAGCTTGCCCACTAATCCTCAGAAGCCTTTTTATCAATGAGGCCTATATTTTCTTTATTTTCCATTATTTTCCTTCATTTCCCCCTCACATGCAACATGTGACCTTTCACATCTCTTTTCTCCTAATTTCCATTATTTTCATAAATAAAATGCTAATTAATGCCTCATGCCTTTCCAAATCCTTTTCCATTGTCTTTGATAATTTTCTTAGTCATAATAACCGAAATGAACAACCACTAGGATTTCTTGCCCACCATTCATCTCGGAATAAGTGTCCCATCAACCGTGGCCTTATATATTTTTTAACGAGGGTTGTTACAAAACCCTCCCCCTCGGGGAATACCGTCCTCGGTGTTCAATGACACCTATAACAAACAAGACTTCTGAAAACAAAACATACTGCCCGTGGAGCTTTATAACACAACTCATTGCAATATTTACAATGACCATATGCTAAAACATGATAAACATACCATTTGTTGGAGCTTTATAACACAACTCATTACTGTATTTACAATAACAACCACATATACACATACGCATTTGCTTCACCCAGAAAATAATCATATTGTCTATGGAGCTTTATAAATCCATTTTGATACAATATTTACAATAATACACACATATACACATATGCACATTTGCTAAACCAACATATAAAAGGATACAATGGCTGTATCAATCAACAAGGAAATCTAGAGGATCACACCTCCACTCTTAAAAGTAGTACGGAGATTCACGTCCTTCCTAGGAAGTCCAGAATCCACTGCCACAGTCAAAGCTACATCCAATGTCCAACATTATAATCCTATGCCACTTGTCCTCTCAATGAACAGTTACTGGCTCATTGTTCTGGGCGCACTCTCAATGTGCACCTGATTCCATGTGGCAATGCTAATGACCAAAAGAAATATATCCATGGCCTCCCTTTCTTTGCTACACAGTTCCTTGGGAAATCAGTCACCCCTTCCGTGCAGTCATTCACCTTACAAGTTCCCAGGCATCCCCTATCCTGGGTGATCCATCCCTTGGCAAGGCTTCCTCGCATCGAAAATTCAAACAACCAAGGCATATACCTGCCTCAAACCATCATACCGGTCATAGCATGCTCATAGCAATCAACAGACACTATTAGGTACCAGTGTCCCACAATGGCCTTGCTCTTGAAGTGCTTTACCAACATAATGTTGAATTTTCAATTCATTTTGTTGCTACTAATCCTTGTAGTCAATTTTAACCACCCATTTCCGTGCTTCTTGTATCAAGCACATAAATTCCATTAAATTTAAAATAAATTGAACTAAATTCACATCATTCCTCGTGGGTAGCTTGTCAATAGGGTACACTTACAATCTTATGAAGTAATATATTTTTATATTATATTTTTATTTTTCAAGGTGAAGTAAACTGTATAGATCTAGATCTGGGTAAACATCATCTTTCGTATTATAGTTTAGTTTTAAAAACAAAAATAAAATGTGTAGAATAATACAATAATTGTTTAACACTTCACAAACATGGGAGACTTTTTGAAAACCCCAATGAGAGATTTTAAGGTTATTGAATAGAAAACGCTTTTCAAATTGTTCCTAATCCCCATACTTCACAACGGCCAACAGATACCATGAATATTCCTAGTTTGGCTTCCAGAAACATAATTGGAACACGTGATGTTAAATAATCGGAACCTATCCATATTCACTCACAGTTCCATGCTTTGAATTATTTGAAGTTGCTGGTTTTTGGGTATTTCAAAAGACAGTGTAATATACGCCGGTCTCTTTTTGGATTTGCTCACGAATTCATCTTAGCTGACGTGCAGACACAAATTCTTATGGCCTCATTCCTGTTTAATTAATTTGGACTTGTTTGTTAGATTGAGTCAGATTCGTGACCCTAATCCAAATCATTCATTATTTTATACATATAGAGACGTGCATGTTGCATGATCTTTGAATTATGAGAGATCATCTATTCTTTTATTAGGTATTGGATCAATTATGGATTTAAAAAGATCTTCTTTGAAGACAATGGAGTTCGTTGGGATAATCATTTGGGTAATGTTGGAAATATGTATAAACGAAGGATTGGTTTGTAAAATTGTAGTTGAATTCTTACCCGTTGGATATAGATAGAAAATAATGACCCAAATTTATAAGAAAAGAAGAAAAAAAAATAATTAATGAATTATATTTAACCACATAAAAAAAATTATAAGGGAATATAATTCAATGCAATATATTCTATATGGATGAATTAATATAATAGTGAGTCTACTAATGAAACTATAGAGATGTGTACATGCATTAAAGAAAATTGACATTAGTCTTAGTTAAGTGACCATGTCCTTCTCATTTAATCATCTTATGCAAGTGGATATTACTAAATCTCATGCACGCACTTGTGGAGTTCCCTCTTGGTGATAATAATGAGGTTTTCATGCATGACTCCATTCACTAGTCTAACTAGAGTACAATTAAGTGTATACATATGTTATCTCCAATAGCCCACTAAAGCAATACTAGAGAGAACAAAATGAATGGGTCATGGCAAAAGTCCATGTAAGTTATCCATTTTACAATGCATCTACATAACATAAAAAAACTGCAAGAAGCAGAAAGAGGGAAAACCACATGGAAAAAAACACAGTTGAAAATACAACATTGAAAAAGAAATACAACTACTAGGCAGTTATGTCCTTCACACCAAGATAGTTTCATGAAATGTGAAACCTATGCTTAGTGAAAGTCTTTGTGAAGATGTTGGCAGTTTGATGTAGGGTTACCCCCGCTTACACCCACAGTATGCATAAATATGCATAAATACCTCTGTCCCAGGTAATTGACTCTCAAAGGAGTCAAATATTCATAATATCAATGGTTAAGGCCCTCTTATCATCAGTTCCTTTGTATCAGAACCAATCACCCCGCCTAAACCTCCTATCGGGACTATTCACCTCCTTATAACATTCATTATCCCTTTTGTTAAAGCCTTTCTCAAATCTTTCTTATCGGGACTCTAAAAACCCTTCAAAACCTTTATATAAGCCCTTAAGCCACATATATGCCTCATCACCCCTTTTCTTCTGATATGTGACTATCAGAATGCATATATCGGCTCTTTCACCTTAAAGACCTGACCAACATATATATTGGAAATACATAGGAAAAAATGGATTTACAAAGGAAAATCCCTGCTGGAATGCATTAGCCAGAACTCAAATCCAATATACCCGCGACTATAAATATCGTCGGGTCTGGCTCTCCTTTCAAACCCTTATCGACGCGCACTGATCACCCCAACCTCTGATTGCCGATTTATTGCTATCGGCATATCGGCGTTCCATTGCACTACCCCTTGACTTCTTCAAAGCGCCAATGTGCGATTAGAAATTAGATCTGGGCCATCGAACTGGAATCTCAATTTGACAGCCCAAGATCTATTGTAGAATCGCAATCGCTCTATCTATAGTCGGACCCCTTCTACTACAAATTGTCGATTTGACCAAGCTTCCAGACCTGATAAGGGTTTAGGCCAACCTTCATAATATTTCAAGTTCGGTTTCCAGACTCAGACTATGTTTTGCGTTGATTTCCAATGTAAATTGGTTTTAGGCTTGCGGGACTTAGACTATGGATTAAACTTCGCCGATGCAATATTTTGCCTTGCTCCTTAGTGAAATCATCTGGGTCATTGATCTTCTAGATCCAACTGTTGCTGAGCACAGATGCTTCACTCCTTTGCTCCTCCTTCTTACTTGGTTTTTACGCGTTTTCTTCAATTCTTCTGTGGATTTTCCCTCCTTTAAAGGTTTCGGCCTTCTTGCTGGTTTACTGCGCGGTTCCTCCTGGGCTCTACTCTTCTGCGAATCTCACTTCACACTTATCTCCAGAGCTTCACTCTACTTCTTCAATTAGATTCTAAGATCCTTTTACAACTCCTCTGAATCACTCCGTTCCTCTGCATCCTTCAGAATTCTGCCTGCAACCTATTGCAGAGCCTACGAATTCAAGTAATTCATTCATGAAAATACTCTTCAAACACTGACACAGTCAGGAACAAACTCTGTATATATATATATATATATATATATATATATATATATATGTATATATGTATATATGTATATATATATATAGATACATATATACATATATAGATACATATATACATATATATATATGTATATATGTATCTATATATATATATACATATATACATATATACATATATATATATATATATATATATATATATATATATATATATATATATATGCAAAAACAAAGATTACATTCGAGACTTCTCTGTCTTGCACAGGCCTGATCTTCTGCTATCAGTGGCCTCTCCTTTTCACTCTACCCATAGGCTTACATATATACCAGACAGTTCTGTTGAACTGATCCTGGTTCAACTCCTATATCTACTGAACCGACTCCTAAATTCTTTGTCCACCATGTCCATTTCTAGTTTTAATTAATTCCCAAAAGCTCTCCTTAGTTCCTCGAATCATGGAACTATTTAAGAGTTATATTTGATTTTGAACTCTTTGGTCATTACTCCCACTCATGTCCTCCTTATTCGATAGCATTTACAAGATATCTCACATTATCCGATTTATTCCTATTCTATGCACTTAAAAGCCTACATTACATCAATTTATCACTTAGGAATCCAACTTCCTAAAATACATGACCTCTCTATGTCTACTTAATTACAATGATTTTCTCTTGGGTGAATGCTCCTGCATCACAGTGTCAATCTCTTCTGAAGTGGATAAATAATGCAAGTCAATGACCCCATCATAAGTGGGACAGTACTAAAAGTTGACCACCCCATCATGTACCAATACTCAGATGTAGTGCATGTATACCTTGATGTGTTTTGTTCGTTGTTGCTAGACTAGAATGCTGCATTAATTTAGTGTGCTTTGATTGTCATACAAATTGACAATTGGATGATGAAAAATGATACCAAGCTCTATGAGTAAGTTCTACAACTAAATGTCTTGAATGGGAATGTTGACTGCACCTTTGTAGCTTGCCTCTATCAATGATAAAGAAATCACGGCTTTTTTATGCTAAACCAACAAACAGGACTAGAACCCAAATTGAGAACATATCCTAAAGTGGATTTGCAATCAATGTTATTGCTAGTCCAATGAGATCCAAAGTACATCCTACTACATAATGAATACCATAGTTGATGGTTCTCTAAACATATTTGAGTATGTGATTGATAACTTTCCAATGCAACTCATGTGACTTTTTCATGCATCTGGAAACTACGGCTACTACATATGAGATAAGAGTGAATGAGATAGAAGAGACTTCCCACAAATTTTTTATACATGGTGCAATAAACCAATGATGTATCCTTTACATAATCATGGTGTACCCCCAATAAAAAAGGTGTAATTGTTGGCTTGCAGTTGGTCATGTGAAAGCAAACTAAGAGATCTCTACGTAGTTAGTTTGAGAAATTTTGATCCCTTAATCATTCTAGTTGATTTCTAGTCCAAGGAAGAAGTGTAACAAACCTGTATCTATCATGGAAAACCTGCCATGCAAAGCAGTTTTGATTGTTGCAATGGTTGAGGTTGAATTGCTTGTGATTAGTATATCATCTACATATAAGATTATGAACAACAAAGATTCATATGTTCTTAGTACATAAAAATTTGGATCAAATTTACATTGAATGAAATGTTGAGGGAGTAAATAGGAATTCATTTTAGCATATTATGCACTAGGTGCCTACTTTAGGTCGTAGAGATATGTCTTGAGTTGGAAAACAAAAGATGATTTTTTTAAATACCCTTGTGGTTTCTTTGTGTAAATATCCTCTTTGAGATCACTGTGAAGAAATGCTTTCTTCACATCCATGCGGTGAAGTGCCTCCCACCTTCTTGTTGTTGCAGTGGCAAGAGTTAATGAAAAGAGTCCATTTTGGCCATTGGAGAAAAGGTTTCAACATAATCAATACCATGAACTTGTTAAAAGCCTTTCGCCTAGAACGATGCTTTGTATCTACTTATAAGTCCATTTATTGTTTTCTTTTTCTTGTAGAGCCACTTGCATTTGAAAAACTTATGATCTAAAGAAAGTGGAACCAAGTCCCAAGTTTGGTTCTTAATGATGGAGTTTTACTCCTCATCCATAGCTACTTCCCAGAAAGGATCATCTACATCTTCTTCATAAGTTTGAAGGTCAGATGCTAGAACCATGTAGAAATGCATGGGAATAACTAATTTGTAACAGTGAGTGGATGAGGCACTTCTTCAAATTGAGGTCTCGTGGAAAGTTCATAAACAATATCACTCATGAGGCACCACTTAGATAGATTCAAAATCTAGTCCAATACGGATAAACAACATTTCGTCACCAAAACTATAGATGCTAGTTTCATTTGGTACAATCCATGGATGGTCCGGAAAGTACAAGATGATATCATATTGATATAAGCAACGGAAGATGAGTTGTCTAGGAGAGGAGGAGGAGGAAGCGAAAAAGTTCTCATGAGTGAAGAATCCTTCAACAATCAAACCCCAACATGTTGATAAGAATGTAGAGTTTCCCCTACAAGCAGGACACTTTCAGTAACATGAGAATCAGAGGTGAAAAAGGTGAGTTGGTCGATAGCCATAATCCCGCCCTTATGAGGAAAGGAGATCTACGGAAATAAGTTGAAACGATTGTGTCAATGGCATAAACCCACGTATGACCTAATAGAAGATTATAATCAAGAGGTTCATTAGTAAATTCCACTCTATGGATACATTTTTCCCCCCTACTTCTACTTCTAAGGAATTTAGAATTACACAATGATCTGAAAATCACTCTTGAGTGATCTTAGTTAATTAATTAATTAATGAAGGTATTACAGACTTATGTGTTGGTGTGTGTCTATTTTATCTTAGGCAACAGATTGATCAGATTGCAAAATACATAGACACAGGGAAATGGAAAACAATAAAGGAAACACAGTAAGCAAATATAAGAACACAACAAGTTAACAAGGAGTTCACCCAATCCTCCTGGGCTACGTCTCCGGTTTAGCTTTTTGTGGTGGCCTTTTCTTATTGTGTCTTTAAAGCAGAGTTTTTACAATGAGGAGCTCAATTTGAGTCTCCTGAAACAAATGATGCTTAGTAGGGTGGTTCTTGGATTCCCTAAGCCACTAGAGTACACAGACTCTTTCCTTACCAAGTCTCGACCTCTCTGGTCTTTAATGGGATGAGTCTAATGTGGAGCTCAATTCCCGACAGATATCCTCACAGGGATTGCTTGAACCTCTCAAGCCTGGTTCTATCTACTCGATGCTACCTTAACTCTGCAGGTCAACTTGGCTCTCTGTTTTCTACTTCTTGCTTCACTGCCTCTTTCTCGCTTGTCTCTATTCTCCTCCTTCGTTCTGTTCTCTATTTGTTCATGGCTTAAAGCCAACTTGTCTCATGACTGTTTTCTTCCTCTTCCACCCCTTCGGATCACCTGCTGCTATTCATTTGGCTTTCCCTACCTCTGCTTCATCACCAATGTCTCACAGGGAAGTGGCCACTTGTCCTCTCATGAACTGCGCCAGCTCTTCCTCAAACGGTTTGGTATTTCAATTATGCTGTGTAATGATTCATCCACCAACTCAGCGGTCAAATCGGACTTCAAACTTTATGTGTTGTAGCTTATTTTCCCTTCAGATCTAGTTTCTCATCAGACGCAATCTTCGCCGTCAGATCTGGAGCCCCCAGATCCTACGGTGTTCGCTCTTATCACGCGGTTGACTTGCTCGACCGTTAGCCCGCGATGAGAGGTGTTTTTCTCTCTCATCCGCTCGACACACGTCATGCAATGTATGGAATCGCTCATTCTCCTGCCAAATCCACTTACTGCCCAACATGCCTCTGATATTCCACCAGTTTTGGAGCGCATGGCCCACCTTTTGCTTTAGCGCTTTCCCTATGATTTCCTGACTTCCCATGTGACCGAGTGCTTCAGGGCTTTTCCTTCTCGAGGGGTTTTTCCCAGCGATGCGCTAATCGTGCATCAGAAATGGCCTTCGTTTTCTGATCTAGACTTCCTAACCGCCAGTTTGCATCCTACACTGTCTCCATGGGCCTCTGTCAGCGTGCTTTGATCGAGGTCCTCGTCGTTCCTTGTTGGCTACAAACTACCACTGTCCAAAGGTCCTTCCTGATAGCTCTTTGTTCACAAGTTTGAAGTTTGTTATGATTTTGATACAATCATAGCACTTTGACAATTTTTATGGATCTAATTCGGATCATGGCCTTCCCACTGAAAAATATTTTGGACCACCAAAAGTTGGTTTTCAAGCATCGACTAAGTGAGGGTACAATTGTCTCACTTGTCCAATCTCGATCCACTTTGCACTGCTCGGCTTTGAACCCTTGAGCCCAACTATGAGGTACTCAACATCTCCCCTACGCGTCATCCTCACCTTCCTATCCAGAACTGTGTCTTCCTACAATTCATTAAGATATTCAGGTAACAGATCATTAATAGAAGGCAATTGAATCTGCTCTTCAGGATCTTCAATTAATCAAGGTTCAAACAATCTCAAGAAATCTGCATTTACAACTGAGTAGATGTGCATGTAAGCTAGTAGATCAAGGTGAAAAGCATTCTCACCAATCTTCTCAAGTATCTTGAAGGGTCCATACCTGATAGGCTTTAGCTTTTTACCTTCACCTAGCATCCTGTCCTTGATGATCTAAAACCAGACTTGGTCACCAACTTGGAAACTATGCTCCATCCGATGCTTGTCATGCCTTGCCTTGTATTTGGCTTGGATCTTTTCTAGCTATTCTTGTACTGCCTGGTGGATCTCTTGGATCTGTTCAATGAACTTAGTTGCCCTATCCACATCACTGTGTTCCTCAACTGTGGTATCTTTACCAAAGACAAAATCCAAAGGAGACCATATTGTGAAACCAAAACAGGTCTCAAAAGGAGATCTTTGTGTAGAAGAATGTTTTGCTCTGTTGTAAGCATGCTGCATATAATAGAAATGTTCATCCCAAAGCTTGGGATGCTTGCTGCAATATCCCCTGAGTAACTGGATCACTATCCTGTTAACTACTTCTGTCTGGCCATCAATTTGTGGATGGAAAGCTATGCTTTTCTTCAGTTTGGTGTCCATCAGTTCCCACATACTTGACCAAAACTTCCCCACAAATCGGGTGTCTCGATCAGATCCAATGGAAGTTGGTAATCCAAAATGAACCCATACATGTTGAAAGAACAGTTTTGCAGTTTGTTCAGCTGTAATATGTTTATTACAAGGTATCAAAATACACATTTTGTTGAACCTATCCACAACAACATACAAATAATCATGACCTTTGCTAGATTTAGGTAGCCCTCCAACAAAATCCATGGAAACACTTTCCCAAGGATGAGAAGGAACTGGTAATGGAGTGTACAAGCCTAGTTTTCTATTGTTGGGCTTGATTGCACACATAGTACACCCTCTTACATATCTAGAAACTATCTCATTCACTTTTGGCCAATAAAAAAATCTTTGCAGTTTTGCAACTGTTTTACTTACCCCAAAGTGACCCTATATTAGAGAAGTGTGTGCTTCTCAAATTATCTTTACTCTTTCAGTTTGTGGAATGCATAACTTCCCACAATGGTATAAGATTCAGTCCTTTACATAATAATCCAATTCTTCTACTCATTTGCCTTGATTTAAAGTTGCATATACATCTTTAAAGTCTATATCTTGAGCATATTGTTCAATGTAACTCTCATGTAGCACAGAATTATGCTTAAGTATAGTAGATGCATTTATAATGGATCTAGATAGCATATCTACAACTTTATTGTGTATGCCCTTTTTATATCTAATGACTAAATGAAATTGTTGTAGAAAACTCATCCATCTATAGTGTCTTGATTGCTGCAACTTAGTTTGAGAGTGTAGATATTGAAGTGGTTGATGATCAGTATGTATAATTGTCTCTTTTCCCATTAAGTAATGTTTCCACTTTTTCACACTCTGTACTAATGCATACAATTCTTTATCATATGTAGGATAGTTAACTACTGCAGAATTAAATGTCTCAGAATGATAACATATGGGTTTATCGTGCTATGCCAACACTGCTCCCATGGCACAGTCACTGGCATTTGTTTGGATCTCAAATGGTCTTTGAAGATCAAGCAGTGCTAGTACAGGTGTTGTATTGATCTTTTCTTTCAAGGTGTCGAAGGCTTTCTGTTGTTTGCCTCCCCGCTGAAACACCTTGTTCAATCCTGTTAAAGCATGTAAGGGAGTTGCAATTGAGGAAAAGTTAGAAATAAACTTTCTCCAATATTGTGTTGCTCCTAAGAATCTTCTAACTTCTGTAGCAAATTTGGGTTTAGGCCAGTTCACAATGACTGCCACCTTAGAGGGATCTATCTTCAATTCACCACCCCCTATTATATGTCCCAAATAATTCAAATATGTTTTGCCAAATTCACATTTTAAGAGTTTAACATAAAGTTTTTCTCTTTTCAAAACATCTAGTGTCTGCTTAACATGATTTAAGTGTTCTTCCCATGTTTTTCCAAATATTAGAATGTCATCCATATACATAATAACAAAACCGTCAAGAAAAGGTCTGAGTACATCATTCATTAATCTCATGAAAGTAGCAGGAGCATTAGTTAAGCCAAAAGGCATAACCAGCCACTCATACAATCCTTGCTTTGTTTTGAAAGCAGTCTTCCATCCATCTTGTTCTGCAACTCTGACTTGATGGTATCCACTATGCAAGTCTAGCTTGGAAAAATAAACAACTTCTTTCAATTGATCTAAGAGATCATCGGTGTGAGGAAGGGGATAAAAAAAATTTATTGTTACCTTATTCAATGCTCGGTAATCAATGCACATTCTCCACGAGCCATCTTTCTTTCTCACCAAAATGATTGGTGACCCACATGGTGATGTGCTAGGTCTAATGAACCCTTTCTCGAGCAACTCCTACAACTGCTTCTTGATTTTTGCGTTCTCTAAAGTGGACAACCTATACATTCTAATGTTAGGAAATGGAGCATCTTGCTAAAAATAATATCATTCACTATTTCCTTTTTGGGTAGTAGACCTTTAGGTTCTTGAAACAAGATATCATAATCTGAAACAACCTTTTCTAAATCAACTTGCTATTTAACATTACAGCCCTCAAATACATTGGTTTTATTAGGTTTCTTTTCCTTTACAACCATCAGTAAGAATTTTTTGCATGAATTTATCATTCTTCGCATCTACCCTGAGTTTATGAGAGTATAATTATTCTTGAGCTTATGAGCTCTTACAAAGTATTTGATTCCATCTTTAACAAGTAGATACTTGTTCTCAGCTCTATAGAAAGTAGCTTTTCTGTCATACAAGTAAGGACTTCCTAAAACAATTCCACATATATCCAAAGGAATTATGTCTAACTCAATCTCATCTACAAATGCTGACCCAAAAGAAAACTTGGGTTTGCATTGTCTAGTCACTTGTAGTTGTGCTTTATCATTTAACCATCCTAATGGGTATGGTTTCTTGTGAGGTGTAGTCACTAATCCCAACTTCTTTACAATTGCTTCAAAAATTAAATTTACTTGTGAGCCACTATCAAACAAAGTATCAATCTTTTGATGTTTGGAAATAACTTGAATATGGAAAAGCTCATGTCTTTTTCTCTCATTTTCTTCATCAATAGTAGATTATGCAGAATTACTAGTAGATGCTTCAGAATTCTTACCTCTTATGCCTGTGGCTACAATAGTTGTTTCATCTCCCGATTCTGACCCCAAATCTTTCTGAATAGCTGCAACAGTCTTCTTCTTCTTTCCCTCGAACTACTTAGGTCTCAGCTCTAGATGCAGAATCCAATAGTGCTCATCATCATGCCCATCCTTTTTACAGTGAGTGCTTGAAGCCTTGCTTTTCTGTGTAGTGTTAGCCTTCCTTGCTTTCCATTTCTTCTTTCTTTTCTCCTTATTCTTGCTTACAGTGGGTTGGGATGATCCCCCAACTTCTGGACTTCCATTCTTTCCTCTAGCTTCTAGATGAGTAGCTTGTACAGATACCCCATCTATACTAGTGGGATTAAACATGAGGATAGTGTGCCTCATGTAGCTGTGTAGACCACCAATGTACTTCAACAGAGTCTCGGGTGAGTCTAATGAGATTCCTAGAATCAATGCTCTCTTTCTAAATTCTTGAGTGTATCCTTGTACACTTTTCCCTTTCAACTGTCGAAGAGTTTGCCAGCTCATCATGGCTTGCTGCATGTAGGCCAATGGATAGAACTGCTTTTTGATTGCAGAAACAAATTCACTCCAGACAGAGATAGTCTTACCATGTCTTTTCAGGTCAACTTGGGTCCTGCCTTCCCACCAAACCAAGGCAGTGCCTCCAAGGAGTAGGCTCGCCAGTTGAATCTTTCTCTTGTCTGAATAAATATTCTGCACTTTGCAATAAACATCAATTTGTCTAATCCAATTGTCCAGCTTTTATGCATTCAGCTCTCCATCATATATAGGTAAATCAAATTTGACATCTAGTTTAATCAAAGATGCCTTCTTTTTATGTTTAGGGCTATTAGGAGGTGTGAGAAATCTTTCTTCTTTCCCTTTGCCTTTTGAGTGGTCATGGAAGTGAGACTCGTCTTCTCCTTTATCTTGTGTGAAGCCTGATGAATCTTCATCCTTGTGTTTTCTAAAGTCACCATGGACTTTATGGCTAGGAAACTATCTACGAATTGAGGGTCTGGCCCCATAGAACCTTCCTCTGACATTGTCTTCCAAGGATAGACTCTCCCAATTTCAGGATTAGTTTTGACCAACTATCCTTCTCCTAATTTGAGCTTTGATCTAGTTAGCATTCAACAGCTAAATCCAACACAAGCTTCTCTAACCTTAACAACCTTGAGCTCTGATACCACTTGATCTAAAAATCACTCTTGAGTGATCTCAGTTAATTAATTAATGAATGAAGGTCTTACAGACTCATGTGTTGGTGTGTGTCTATGTTATCTTAGGCAATGGATCGATCAGATTGCAAAATACACAAACACTAGTAAATGGAAAACAGTAAGGGAAACACAGTAAGAAAATACAAGAACACAACAAGTTAACAAGGAGTTCACCCAATCCTCCTGGGCTACGTTTCCAGTCCAACTTTCAGTGGTGGCCTTTTCTTATTGTGTCATTAAAGCAGATTTTTTACAATGAGGAGCTCAATTTGAGTCTCCTAAAACAGATGATGCTTAATACGGTGGTTCATGGATTCCCCAAGCCACTAGAGTACACAGACTCTTTCCTTACCAAGTCTCGACCTCTCTGGTCTTTAATGGGATGAGTCCAATGTGGAGCTCAATTCCCGACAGATATCCTCACAGGGATTTCTTGAACCTCTCAAGCCTGGTTCTGTCTGCTCGATGCTGCCTTAACTCTACAGGTTAGCTCGGCTCTTTGTTTTCTACTTCTTGCTTCACTACCTATTTCTCACTTGTCTCTGTTCTCCTCCTTCATTTTGTTCTCTGTCTGTTCATGGCTTAAATCCAACTTGTCTCATGATTGTTCGCTTCCTCTTCTGCCCCTTCAGATCGCCTGCTGTTGTTCGCTCGAAGCTACCTGCCTCTGCGTCATCACCAACGTCTCACAGGGAAGTGGCCACTTCTCCTCTCACGAACTGCGCGAACTCTTCCTCAAACGGTTCAGTATTTTAGTTACGTTGTGTAATGATTCATCTGCCAACTCAACGATCAAATCGAACTTCAAACTTTATGTGTTGTAGCTTATTTTCCCTTCAGATTTGGTTTCAAACCAGGCACAATCTCCGCCGTCAGATCTGGAGCCCCCAGATCCTACGGTGTTCACTCTTATCATGCGGTTGACTTGCTCGACCATTAACCTGTGATGAGAGGCAGTTTTCTCTCTCATCCACTGGACATGTGTCATTCAATGTATGGAATCGCTCGTTCTCCTACCAAATCTACTTACCACCCAACATGCCTCCGATATTCCGCCGGTTTTGGAGCGCAGCGCCCGCCTTTTGCTTTAGCGCTTTCCCTACAATTTCTCGGCTTCCCATTCGACTGAGCACTTCAAGGATTTTCCTTCTTGAGCGGTTTTTCCTAGCGATGCTCGATTAACGCTAAGCGCTAATCGCGCTTCAGAAACGACCTCTGTTTTCTGATCCAGAATTCCTAACTGCCAATTTGCATCCTACACGGTCTCCATGGGCCTTAGTCAACGCGCTTTGACCAAGATCCTCATTGTTCTTTGCTGGCTAAAAACTGCCACTGTCCAGAGGTCCTTCTTGAAGCTTGTTCACAAGTTTTGAAGTCTGTTATGATCTTGATACAATCATAGCACTTTGAGAATTTTTATGGATCTAATTTGGATCACACAAGGCTTATATGTTCTCCCGTCAAAATCTTTCAATGTGGTAGGTCGCTAACTCAGTTGAGGTGAACCAATCGCTTTGATCAAGACATAGATATAATGCATGTCGAGGCTCCCTGATTTACAATAGAAGGACGGATGTTCTTACCACAGAAGATGACCTGAATGATAAAGGCCAATTGAGCTGAAAGGCGAGGGGTATAGTTTTCATGACCGAAAACAACTAGGTTGGAATCTGAAGGATCCACACATCCAATATTTGGAAGCAAAGACTTTTTCTAGACATGGCAGTTTCGCAACACCTGAAGGTTCAACTTAGCTGATGGAGACTGAGCCAAGTCCTGAACTACATTATAATTTTCAGTAGTTCTAGCACGAGGGTTGAAATAAGACTTATGAATAACGCTCTTCAGAGACTTAATAGTTAACTCCGTAGGGATCGTGGGTGGAGGAGGACAGAAGGAGGTGATAACATACTTGTAGGTTGATCTGTAGCCTGACCATTCAGAGGATTCACATCACCATAGTCCTTGTTCGGAGTAGCCACCATAACATCATATTTATGCTTCATTGGGGAGAGCATTAAAACCATGTTATAGGAAGATGGGTCCTAAGCAATCATATGGGTCTTATGATTGGGAAACAAGTCAGTTATCATAGCGAGAGAAGTGGGATATTTCATAAACTAATTCACTTTTGTGCAGTGAGGATAGTCACGAGTAATGTACTCCTCGATTCAAATCAGACATGGGTAGTAAGGCTTTCGTTTCTCATCAGAGGACTGATTTTTTTGTTTGTTCTGTGGTGAAGAATATTTATTCTTTTTACCTTTTCCTTTCTTCTTCCCTCCTGGTTTTTTTTTAGATTTTTTTTATCAAATGAAATGACATTTATATCAGAAGAAGAAGTCGGAGGAGGATTGGATGAAGAGTTTTGGGAAGAAGTAGTGAGAGTAGCACTAGATGGTTTTCTCATTTACTATGAGCTGGAAGAACCAATGATGCCATCAGCAACATGTGATTCTTTACCAAGAGCGGGAGGAACAACGTTTGAATGTCTCAGAGAATCTAGTATCTTTTCATAGAGCATGCCAAATTGGGTATAGAAGAGGTCAAAATACTGAGCACGAGAAATTACTTACTCTTCAGTCATGACTCTGCCTCTAGATAAATCCTTTGTGATAGATGGAAACAAGGATTTAATAAACCATTCCACTAGCAATTGATTTGGAACATAGGTCTTAACCAACCGTCAATGACACCGCTACTCATGAATATGACTTGAAATGTGAGTGGCTTTAGTTTTTTTGAATTTGGTTAGAAATTTCATTCCAGTTTCATACTGGATGGGTAACTAGAAATGCGTAAGGAAGGTGGTAGACAAGGAATTGAAATCATGAAACGAATCTCTAGGTAACTCAATGTACCATTTAGTTGCATACCTGTAAGACTATGTTGGAAAATATGTAATCGTATGGAATCATCATTAAGGGAGTTTGAAGAACACCACATATGATACGTCATGACATGGATTAATGGGTCTTATCCAGGATTCCCATTAAATTTTTGGATATGAAATGGAAATTTTGTGGGAATTATTGGCCACCAATGTGAATGAGTGATGGGATCATCCGTAAGACAAGTCAAATCTGGAAATTTGAGAATCGACACAAAGGGTAACTGTCGTTTAAAATCTAGTGGAGGATAGCCCAGATAAGAAGGGATAGTGTGAGAAACAATTACTTGCATTCCAAGATAAGGAGGCTTCTAATAGAGAGGAACCTGGGCACCAGAATAACGAGGGTTCTAGTAACTAGCTTACGCATAACCTTGTTGACCAACTCCAGGATAACCCTACAAAGACTAGAATGGTTGGGTTTGGATATGTTGGCCTTGAAAAAGCACTTGAGGAACACACTAATAAGGTCTATAATGTTTTCCTGCAAGATTTTGCATCATCACGACAGAAGGTGGGTTCGATTGGGGTTGTGCCATGGTATACACATTCTGTCCTATCATAATTTGAGGAGTACCTTTCCTAAGTGGTTGAGATTGTAAGGTACCTTGTAAATGTTGGGTAAGTGGAACCTAAGGGGTACCAAATGCCAATGGAATAGGTTGAGATGCAATGATAACCTATGAAGTTTGACTCACATGTATTTGAAATTTTTGAGGTACAGATGGATGGATAGGAAATTGAGATGAAGCCGACACAGGTTTAGGATCCAAAAATGGTCTCAAGGTGAACTAGGTTGTACGAGAAAAGTAGGTTTCCAAACACTTGAATCCATCCTAAGCTAAGGAGGATTATAATAAGGATCACTACCAACTTAAGGTATAACAACAACAAGTTTCCCCTACCATGGGAGTAGGGGATGATGGAGGCAACTCCAATCCAGATTGAGGACACCCAACATGATGAGAGTTAGGCTATTGAAGATAACCTTTCCCACTAACATAAGGTCTAGACTATTGTTCAATCACAGGTGTAGGAGAAGGAGAACGTGTAGGCTGCGTAGAATTCATAAGAGAAGTACTAGATGGAATTCCTGAAATGGATGACATGGGAGAGGTCCAAGGAATGGAAGCTGCACTAGAGAAGGTACTAGATAAATACTAATAACTAGATAGGACAGATGTACCACTATATAGATGTGCCTCTGGTGATGTCACGAACATGGATGAGGAAGCAACATTTGATGTCTCAACCATAGTGATGGACACGAGTTGGGAGATAAAATCAAATCCAATCATGGTTAATAATCCTAATGAAGATGCCACATGAAATCTAAGGGTATGCCCAAAGAATCAGGTAAAGGAGTTTGTGTCAAAGTTTGAAGAGGAGGAATAGGATCAGTTTGATAAAAATGGAGTCCACTCCAATGAACAAGAGTAGACGAACGAGGCTCTTCTTGTGGGATCACTTCAATTAGCACAAGTCTTTATGGAATAGGTTCACCATCGGGTCCAAGATATATAGTTGGAGGTTATGTCTGAGAAAAAGGAAGAGAAGGGGAAGGATCTAAAGTGACAGGTGAAGATGGTTGGGGTTCCTCAAGTTTAACAACCTTAGGAAGTAAAGTATGTGACTCAAGAAATTTATGTTTAACAATCTCAGGTAATAAGGTTTCAGGAGCTTCTCTTTTGATTATGTTAGATTCACCAACAAGAGTACATGTGCTCTCGGGCTCAGTAATCAAAGGGAAAGATGATTCTGGTTGATTATATTTAGGAAGAGGACTAGAAGTAGTTCCTGAATTTCTCGATTTTGTAGTTTGTGTCTTCTTATGCTTCTAATGACGGCAAAGAGTAACCTCTAGTGGAAGTGGAGGCTTATTTTTAATTCTACGCGAACGACGAAGGGGGATATTTTGTTCTTCCACATTTAATAATAAATTTTAGAAATTAACACAAAAAAATAAATTAAAAAGAGGGTCATCTAGGCATAAAGGATTACCAAGTAACATGAACTGCAATATACACCTTGGCGAACCAAGGAATGAACGTACATGCGGGAAATCTCCCTGAACATTGTGTTCCATGTATCACAGTATACACTGCAGTCGACTCAGATACCAATGGAAAGGATAACAACCTATAGGGGACTTCCAAAATATACTCGATGGTACGTGGAACTGTAGTTCATAGTAGTGTTGTCAAATGCATAACCGTTTGATGAGAATGTTCCCATATACTTTACGTGCATGGAACATTGTCAAATATACTCAAAGGTATGTGGAGAACAATCCTATACACTCATATACATTGAACGAGATTTCACCCATGGGATACAATGCTAGAAAACAACAACAGCTCCTACGTTTAACGATGCCATAACACATCTCTAGCCTAGACTTATAAATGTTTGTGTTAATGTTTTAAATTATCCCTAGGTTGATTCAACAAATTTTAATGTTTATCTTCAATTAAGTTTCAGTTTTGGGGCTCACCGTGAATGTTACCTAACTATCCTAAAATGAAAACTAGCATGAGGAAATGGAATATTTCTCATTCAATGAAAATATATCTAAGCAAGGGAAGAGACAAAGAGAATGCAGCAAACAATATGAAAAATGAAATTGTTCCAATTTAAATGCACACACAAAACCATAAATTCCAATGCAAAGATTTTTCTTTTCAAGTCACTTAATTTTCAAAAATGAAGTAAAGTAAGATGAAAAGTCTAATCACTGATTCAGACAAGATTTTCAGAATGATGATTGGAACACAAATTCATCCAAGAACTCAATGATCAAATAATATCAGTTTGCAAACAACCTAATGATAAGAACAAAGTAAAACATTCAAACAAATCCTTACCAAAGGTATCAAAACAAAAGCAAACCAAATGGAGGCTTCAAAGGACCATAAGACACTCAAAGACTCAAGGAAGAGAAGTTGGAATCAAGGTTGGATCAGAGATAAAATCAAGGAAATTACAAACTTGTGCATGAATAAGGGTCAACGTAGGTACAAACAAGTCACCAGTGCTATGAAACACAGACACAAAGAAGTCTCAACTGAGGTGCAACACTTTGTAAGAAGACCAAAGGGTGTATTGGTCGAGGGATGAAAAGTTCTGGCACAAGGATTTCAATTGAGACTCAATGAAATATCTTCCTAGGTCTGTTCTTGACTGGATAAGATAGTAAAGGTACGAAAAAGTGGTAAGGCAAATGGAATGGATAAAGAAACCGCTAATGGAATACACCACTCCCTAGTATGGTCGCTAATTTGTTATGTTAAATCTACGGCTGCAGATAGAAGTATTTCCCTAGGCCTCTTGGACTGACCTAGAGCAACAGAAAGACAAAAGCACTAATATTTTCCTTAAATTAAATAAATAACGGGATCAATCCTACCTAGAATCTATAATATGCTTCACTCCTTCCTTGGCTTGAATTCTCCAATCCTAGCTCTGATCATTATTATTAGAACCTGCACAGTAAAATAACACAAGCCAACAGTTCACAGAATCTATGTAGCACCATCTAATCACCATATTTAATAGATCAACATGGTATTGAAATATATGAAACCATAACATCATATATAAGAAAACAAAGAACTATTTGCATTAATAGAAATTGAGTGAGTTACAGCAAAAAATAGGTGTTGATCCTGTAAAAGAGCTCCTCCAAGTTGACTTGTCCTTTCCTTGTCACCAACTGCACCTCTAATTACTATAATGCATGGAAAGATATCTCTCACATCAATAGTATAAGGATAGAATCACTCTCCAAAATCCAACCCCTTGCCTATGGTTGGCAGTAAATATATAGGTCAAGGAGGTAGTTCATGAATTCTTATCCTTTTACTAATTAGGGCTTGAGATCCACTATTGATGGGAGGATGAGCTCAAGCGATAATGGATGAAACTCCAAGGTATGATAGGATATGATTCAAGACTTTTATTAGAGATAAATGGTTAGAAAAGATTCTAGAAGCTTCTGGAAGAAGAGGCTTTAGGATTCTCTCTCTTTTTCCCAAATTTCTAGAACCAACGCAAGTTCATAGTGGAGAAACTTGTAGGTGATCAACGCGGGCCACCCTAGAGAAACATAGTCGTCAACGTTGTCCGGTAGGAGGCTAGAGTGCATTGATCCTTGAAATGATTGAAACAAGGTGTTTTCAGGAAGAAACTCATGGACTAGAATGAGTCATGCTTAGGGCTCTATACAAGGATGATGAAAAGGAGGTCAAAGTATCTTGATTGATCTAGTTGAAGGCCTATTGACTAGATGTAAAAAAATGGCCTATAACAACAAACAAATAATTTTTATGTGTAACATATCATGTCCTTGGAAGTTTCTAAGCATCACGATGTATCACAGGACAAAGAATTTTCTATTGTGTTATGTCATGAGAAAAGAAAATTTTGAACGGTGTGATAAAGAAAGAGTAAAAATTATCAAAGTTTCATTTTGTCATGATGAAGGAAAATTTTGGTGTAATGTTGTGTATCATGTCCAAAACCAACACCCATGTGATATAATATGATGGAAGGTAGTTTGTTTAAAATGTAATATAGGAAATGGTCACAAGCCTTGGATATTAGTAAAAGAGAAAAGACGGTTGAAATGATAAGGAAAGGGAACAAATAAATCCTTCAAAGCTTAGTGGGGTATGTGAAGAATGAATAAATCCAACTTCATGGCAATATTTTTCAGTGATCAAGCAAAGTTCATGAAGGCTCAAAAATTCAAAAAGGAAAGGAAGGGCCTTGCTCCATTTTTACCTTCATCGGATGACCAAAACAAAAATGGTATGGAGAGTTTATACTTTCTCAACAATAAGATCTATTAAATAAAGGATAATACAAAGGCCCATCACCACTAGGTGGATTACTGTTATGAAACCAGCTCACAAAGAGATTGAACAGATAGATTAACGCCTTAGAAATAATCCTCTTTGAGGGGGCAACCTCCTTTGCATTACACAAATGAATAATTCTTGGATGATACAAATGACAATACCTCCTTTCTATATATAGGAGTCTAAGGGGTCATAATATAATCAATGCCAACATAACAATAATAATGTAAGGGCACAATAATAACAATAGTGGGCTTTTATAGGGCACAATAATAACAATATGGGGACTACTTGGGCACAAAAATATAATAAGGGGGTTGTACTAATAACAATAAGGGGTTACACTAGCAGTATAGGGACTTAGCATGCCCCTCTCCTTCAAAAAGTGTTGTCCTCAATGCTTGAGTAGTTCTTGATGCTTTTGTATAAAATTCTTGTCCTCGCTTGTGGAATATTCAGCGAGTAAGTTCTTCCACTTGATGAGATACTCTAAAATTGATTGATTTCGTAGCTATTGGATTCTTGTTTCTATGACTCCTCCAAGTTCCAATATGATTTTTCCTTCCTCGTCAAGTTCTGGCAATATTGTTTGAACTGGAATCTTTTGCAAATTTTGAATGAGTGGCCACACTTCTTCATCCTTTTTCCATTCATCCCTTACTTCGTTTATCCAATCTATGTGGATAATAGAAATAGCACAAAACAATGCTTCCACATCCTCATCCTTTCTTGAAGTGCATATGCAACAACATTTTGCTTCCCTTTTTTGTAGATGATTTGAAAATCATAACCCAACATATTTGTGACCCATTTTTATGTTCTTCTAAAGATAATCTTTGTTCTAAAATGTATTTAAGAATATCATGATCCATTTTTACCTTGAAGTGTCTTCCCATTAGGTAAGGTCAACATTTCTTAAGTGCATGTAGTATTTCCAACATTTCCTTCTCATAAATAGCTTGCTTGACATGTAGCCATAAAAATATCCAATTGCCTACATCAAAACTTCTTTCACTGTGATGTTGATCTGCGTGTTGTTTCATTCGATTTTGCACCAAAGAGGCATTATCCTTTAAAAGTTGGAGAACTTATTGCTGATGCTCGATGTGATCTTTCACTGCTTGAATCTTTTCCTTCTTGATATATCCTTCTATCTTGAGAGCTTCAGGAGTGGTAATTTTTCCAATGCATTACAAGATATGGTCGGATTCATTTCTTGATGATCGATGTGATCTTTCACTTCTTGAACATTTTTCTTCTTCATCTGTCCTTCTATCTTGATAGTTTGAGGAGTGCTAATTCCGGCCAATGCATTAAAAGATATGGTTGAATTCATTTCTTTTTTCTCAATGTGATATTTCACTTCTTGAACATTTTTCTTCTTGATATGTCCTTCTATATTGAGAGTCTGAGGAGTGGTAATTCTTGCCAATGCTTTATAGGATATGGTTGTTGGAAATAATACTGAGAGAGGGAGTGAATCAGTATTATCAAATTCTTTTCAATATATCTTCTAGATTTATAATTTAATTTATTCTTCAGATATTGATCATTAATTTTTATGTCAGTACCAAATAATAATGAGCAAGAACAAGAAAAATAGATAGTCACACCAAAGAACACCAGATATAAGGTGGAAACCCAATGTGGGTGAAAACCACCTGCTGCAATATGTCTCTATCTTCTTTCAATTAGAAACTTCTTTTACAATGATTTTGTACTGGTGCAGTCCTTTACCAGTACGCAGGCTGCAACCTGCTGAGAGCTACAACCCTCTCTCGTTTTCCAATCTCTCCTGGAAGGGAGCTACAACCCCCTTAGCTCTTGTACTAGCTGATCTACTAGTATGTAGGTGTTGACCTACTTCTTTTCTTCCAAGGACCACTTTTCATAAATTTTCAAACTGGATCCATAAACATCAAATAATCATCAAGTACATGTGAATCAACCAATCTCCTTTTACAATCACCCAATGAATCAACCAATAACTTCTCAGAATGCAGTAACCAGAAAGGCAACACCAGTAATCTAAAACCAAAACTCTGCAGCAATAGATAAAAGGCAGCCAATAAATATTTTAAGAAAAGTCCGCAACTTCACCAATAGAAACCTGCGAATATCCATAGTTTTTATGTGTCTGGACTGCGCAGCTCCGCACATGCACTGTCTATCCAACAGTGTACCTCCGCACCTGCGCCTTCTGCTGCTCTGCATACCTCCGCACTGCACGTCGGACTAAATACCATGGACCAAACATAAAAATTCCCACGTGTGCGCGCTTCTCTGCATTGAAGTGAGTGAACTAGGGGTCCGCACCTTCTGTTCGGATAACCTACGGACATGACCGCACTTTGTGAATGGCATGCCTGCGGGCCCGCACCTTTTGAACAGTGTACCTGCGAAACCCTTATTTTCCATCATTTTGAGAGCCTGAACAGAGATTTGCCACTTGAGTGAATTGCCATCAAGTACAACACCTGTGCCATAGTGCCAAACCTGAATCATAATGCCAACAATCTCCCCCTTTGGACTTGATGGCAACCCCAAGATCCTTAAAGTCATTCTCCCCCTTTTTCATCAAGGGAAAAGGGTCATTCTCCCCCCGAGGACATGCTGAAAACTCTGCTCTGCTGAGCTGATCATGCTCCCCCTGACTGTAGGCTAGAGCTGCAAAAGAAATTTTCTTCAAGAAGAACCATAATTGTTATAGACATTTTTGTGCCTTACAGCATTGAGCATGAAATGTCCATAATCTAAGGGATCCAAAGTCCCTAAACATGTTGTTCCTACCCCTAGAGGAACAAGGCTAACAAACCACAGCAATTCACAGAAGTTCTTCACCAGAAACTGCTCAAAAAAAAATCAATTCAGGATCAATTCAGAGGCTCCACTAGCTGTCTGCGTTGAAATGCAAAGTCTGCACTGGCTACCTGCACTGCAACGCAAGTAGAAGCACTACCAGGGTGTGCTGAGCTGGAAAGTGACAAATGGAAAGTTCATTCAACGAGGTGGAAAGACCCTGGAAGTTTCCAGAATCTTCTCCAATGACACTTGCCTCAATGAATTCGACTAGTGATGAGTAAGAGGTTCTCAATCTCCAAGTGGAAGCAAGAACCTCCAAGTGGAAACAAGAACTGACAGAGGGAGAGGACACTAGTCAGATCTCAAGCTGACTCATCCTCTCTCCAAACATATATATATATATGGATCTCTCCTCCATGAGATCTAGAGGCTGGAATTTTGTTATTGCAAAGAATTGCTGTTGGTTTGAGATTGGAATCATTGGGTGCTTAATGCTTTGAAGGAAGGTGAAGATAGGAATTCCATTTGCTGGGAAGGAGATGCTAGATTAGAGCCTTCTTGGTTGTATCTCTTCCTGAACCTTGTTCTTCATCAATAAAGCTATCTTGGTTCCTCCTATATACTGATATATCTTTGATGTATGGTTGCATTAGTATGTTTAGTTTATTTCTAATCCTGGACTAGTTATGAATATGAATCCATGTCTTTGTGTAGTGTTCTCTTCTTGTGATCTTGCAGGGACCTATTGAAGCTGGGCGAGCGAGAAGGCAAGTAGCTGGGAACTCTCAAATAGAAGAGAAATTGGATCGAGGGACAAACGGAAGACACCGGTTAGTCCATCCATTTCTCTTCATTCTTAATTCATAAAGGAAGAATACTAGAATAGCTGTCTCTATTTGTTGCTAAGGCACTGTCACACCTTAGGTGGATAGGATCGTCCTGCATAGGCATTTTTCCCCACAACACATTGGCGACTCCGCTGGGGAGATCTGTTTAGTCATTTTATTTGTGTCTCTATCATTGTTTGTTTCATAGACTCAACAGCAACAATCAAACTGCATCTGCTATTCTCAGATGCAAAGTAGACAGCTGCTGCTTTGATCCAATCACTGGATTTGTCTATGATCTGAACAATGGACTCACAAATGATTTGATGATCCTTTGTGATAGATCTTAGCCCTCCCTCAAAGCATCCCTTTGATTATACCTTGCTTGTTTCTTTTATTTGGCTTGAAACCGTAGATTAATCAGCAAACTGTGACCCAGAACCCAGTGAGAAACTCTCGTTTCTCCTTCAGCGCAGACCCTGTGAAGAGGTTCTGCATTTCAACGCAGGTCCCGTGAAGACTACCTGCGCTGAATGTCAAAACCCCTGTGTTGAGGGTGCGTTGATCCAGTTAGGCCTTGTGCAGCTGGGGTTCTCTGCTCTGTTTTGCCTTGTTTTGATCTCTGTTTTTGCAGCCTGTAACCAGCATAGGTACCAGTCTGATAACTCCTTTTCTTTGCTTAAATTCTGCCTCCTTTTGTACAAAAAGATTGTGAGTGTTTTTTACAGTTTTCCTTTGCAAGAGTGAAATAATCATCCTATAGCCCTTGATTCAGATCTATTGATTGTGATCTTAGGAGAGAGTTCATTGGCTGTTTACAGTTGATTATACATTTACTTTTGCTTTTGGTTTGAGTTTGTCTCTTTTAAGTTTCGAAACAAGTGTTCATTTCGAAAGTCGTAAAGTTTTGTATTCTCTTCTACCCTTTCTGATTTCGAAAAAGCAAACTTGTTTGTATTTGTTATTTAAAATCAAATTCAAAGTTGTACAAAAATCTTTCTTTTTAGGCATCAATATTAAGAAAGCGGAAAACAAACACCTGCATTGTGCATTTGCATCTTGATAGTTTGCATGCTTGATTTAGGAAAAGTGCATTAGAGTGTGCTGATTTCTCTTTGAGAAAAGATGGTGTCTTTCTTTTCCCTTTGTAGCTAGGATTTTCATAAGTTGAAAAGATATAAAGCTTGCTTATTATCTTTAGACTGCATTTAGGAATTGTATCATACATCTCGTGGTGATCCAGAAAGGAAAACTTCTAAAAAGATCAACCTAAAATAAACTGAATGAACTTAACAACACTTTGCAACATAACGCACAACATAGAGGTCTAGGCTAGAGACGTGTTCCGGCGTCGTAAAACCTGGTCACTGGTCGCCTCACTGATGGTTGGGTGATTCCTCCTGAGGGACGATTAGTACCAGTACGGATTGTGCTCCCACGTACCATCGCATATATATTGGGAGACCCCTATAGGAATATAACCTTTATCCATAGGAAGCCGTGTTGGCCGCCCTACTGATCGCAATGCACTGAACACAGCATTCAGGAAGATCGACCGCCCGTACCCTAAAAAGTATTCTGCGGTTTTGCAAAAAAGTTTGGCACACCCTTTGCCTAGAACTCCAGAGCAGTTCCTTTTGGCCTTTTTCAGACTCTATAATGGAAAAAGTCCATCCGAGCATTTGTCACTTCGGGCTCGTTAAAACATCGAAGGAGACTAGAGTCATCTTTAGCTTTTTCTCAACTCTTTAAAAGTGAAAAAGCAAGTTGTGTCTAAAGCGTCTAAAAATTCATTTAATTCGGAAACACACTTTCCCCTTTTTGTATTTTGGTTGATCGAGTAATCCGAAATCGTGGAAGAAAGTCAATTGAAACCCCGTCGTTCACGGAGGCTTACGAGTCAACCGTCTTTGTCTCCGAAATCGAAAACAGTACGGACAAAGCGAACTCGTTTAACCGGTTCGAAATCTCCTATCAAAGTTAGAACAAGTGTTCCAACAACATCTGAGATTCCAGTTACTCCAAACATTTCTGGAAACCCTGCCTCTATAGAAGAAGTTCAACAGCCACAGAGGGACAGTGACACTGATCCTAGTCTGAGAGCAAACACTTGCGTTACTGAACCAGTTCCATCTGCGACCGGTTCAGAGAGTCTCGCTCCTCAAACAACTGTCGCTGCCGAATCAACCCCTTCTTCGGCACCAGAAATATTTTACGGACCTGACAGTCTTCCTCTTCCACCCGGTTTGATTGCGATAGAGGAAATTGTAGAAGATCCGCAAGCAAGTACTCCAACACATTTTGGAGTAGGGGTCACTCTATTTCCTTCTACATCAGAAGTTAGTCTATCACCAGTGGAAGTTCCTGTAGAATCGCTAGGAAATCTATTGGATAGACTCAAAATGTCTGAGCAACCGTTAACATCTAGGACTGTGTCGAATGACACAGTGATAGCAGAACTCCCTGCCGTCACCCCGACAATGTTTGCCGGCATACCGTCTATCCCGACTAGCTCACAACCACTAAAAGGAGTCCACCCATGGACTATTTCGACAGTGTGGTCCGTTCCAGTTTGTTCCTCCGGAATAATATCCGACAACTCTTATGTTGAGACTCACTAGATTGATCCCTTTGGAGGTCAATTTGGGCAATCCAGTCCCCAAGGACAAACAATCCCCTTGAGTTCCGGATTGCCACCGTATGGGGGGCAGTATTCCTTTTCATTACCCCCTCCGGGAGGATATCCATACGGGAGTTCACAACAGTATTCAGGTTATACAGGAGTTACGACAAGTGGTTGGGTACCTATACTACCCCAACAACCAAGAGTTGTGTATTCTATGCAACAATGTGTACCTATGTCGAACATCCCGACAACACCAGCTATTGTAACAGTGTCACAAGTTCAAACGATGCCTGTTGTATGTCAGCCTCAGATTTCTCAGGTTGTAATGCAACAGCCCCTTGACCCTGTGACTCAACCACAATCGCCAACTGGTAGGGCGACACAGGTCCAAACAGGTACAATTACCCCACATCTTGGTCCGCCGGTTAGTATAGCACAGCAGAACATGGCTTCACAACTGTGGCTGGTGCAATACCAACAACCACAATTCCAGCAAGTGTACCAAGGTTCTGAGCAGCAGATCTTTGCGAACAGTGGACAACCGTACATTCAAAATGGTCAAAACCAACCACTTTACAGTGGTCAAGTCCACCAACCGTCTCGGTCATACCAGCATCAATTACATTATGCTGGTATGCAAAGGCCAACTGCTCAAGCAATTCCGTCGTACCCTGGGTATGCTTCACCTAACCTGAATCAACAGTTACCATTCGTGGCAACTTTAGAGTTACCCGATTTACACCGGTTAACAAACGATCCAATTGCTTACGCCCCTTGGTGGCCAGCGATTTCTCACAAGCTTCCATCAGATATTCCTAAATTTAATGGAAATCCAGGCGAAGATCCATCGAATCACGTGATGACATTTCATCTGTGGTGTTCATCAAACACCCTGAACGATGATTCGATAAGGCTTCGCCTTTTTCATAGGACGTTAACGGGTCCAGTGGCTAAATGGTATATTGAATTACCTAGAGCCTCGTTCGACAATTTCAGCTACCTAGCCACGACTTTCTTAACCCATTTTCAATTACCGATAAGGTATGAAACGGGAACGGAAATCTTAACCAACTTCAAACAGACAACGGCCACTCATATATCCGATCATATACATGAGTGGCGTCGTCGTCGTAGGATGGTGAAAACGTACATTCCCGATCAGCTATTAGCTGAATGGTTTATCAAGTCGTTACTTCCTGCCATAACGGAAGATGCGGCCAAGGGGGGAGTCGTAACGGAGGAGCAAGTTATTTCTCGTGCACAATATCTAGACTTAGTCTACACTCAGTCTGGCACGCTCTACGACAAAATACCTGACGCCCCTAGACCAGAATTCTCAATTCCTCCTCCTACTAAATCAAATAGTGACTCTCATGCTGGTGATGGTTTGATTGGCACGACAAACACGAAATCGACAAGGGCTTCGTCTAAGAAAGCCCGTAAGACTTCAGATCAAAATGCAAAAGAAGAAATTCTTGCTTCGAAAGTAAATGCCGTATCAGCAGATAAAGGCAAAGAAACCAATCAACCAGGAAGCAAGAAGAAGCAAAACAAAGGGAAGAAGAAGAAACAGGGTGAATCATCTCCTGAGAAAACTTCTTCAAACCCTCCTGGAAATAGGAAACTAAAATATCCATGTCAAATATGTGATGAGGATCATCGGACAGGAGAATGTCCATACAAAGCTGAGCTTAAAAGGTTCTTCAAAAGTTCGCAAACCTCAGCTGTGTTAACTGATCCATTTCCAAATCCAGGTCAAAATCTGGTTGATAATGGAAATGCTTCCCCGTCGCAAGTGCTAATGTTGTCGATCTCCAAGCAACAAAATGATGCTTTGATTTCGACAAGGAACAAAGATTACGGGAATCCGCAGCTGTCGAACGACAAAGGTAAAGATCAACCAAGTAGTTCGACAACAACTTCGACAAAAGTTGTACCACCCATCATTCCTGAATTAACAATAAAACCGCCAAAGGGAGTAGTACACAAGTCGACATTTAATCCTCGCGCCAGAGCGGCGCAGCATTATAACATAGTGGAAGATTTGGCCCAATCGCCATCTGCTATGTCGACTCTTGAAGTACTACAAGATTGTCCATCCCAAAGGCAGGCTTTGTTATTGGCCATTGGTGGGGTTGATCCTAAGGATTCCAATCTTGTATCCTTCGACCACAAAGGATACGATCCTCAGTTACCAGCTCAACTAGCTTTCCTTATTCAAGTGAAATCCCTCAACAAAACTGTTCACCGAACAATTATTGATGAGGGGGCATCTACATGTATTATGTCGATGAGTTGCTGGAAAACTTTAGGATCTCCAACCTTGTCGCGATCTTCGACGACATTAAAAGCATTCGACGGAAGGACATATACCCCGTACGGTATCCTAAATAACTTGAATTTTGAACTAGGGGGAAAAACAGTAGAAATAGATGTTGAAGTCATTGATGGGAACCTTGATTACAACATCCTACTGGGAAGACCGTGGATATATGCCATGGCAGCTGTAGTGTCGACCTATTTTAGAAAGATCACGTTCCCTTTTCAAGGAGGGATTACGATCGTCGACCAGCAAGACTTCCTCCCTAATGGTTCACAAGTTACAGGAAGCATTCCCATGATCCATGGAAGCAACCATTCGCTTCAGAATATCGGAGTAGGCCTACTGAAAGACCCCACATTAATGGGAACTTTTGCACTTCCACCTCCAATCTATATAGGAGAAGTAGCATTGGTAGGAGCCTGCAACATGATATCTTCCACAAAGATCTCAAAAGACGATATCAACATGGATCATGCAATGGTTTTGCCCCCAAGCCCAATAGAAATATTGTAGCAATCAATGTTTCGGGCATGGGAGGCGAACCCAAATCAACGCTCATCAAGCGTTTGGGTAGATAGGTCTAGAGAATATGGTACCCCATTAGATCCTTGGTCGAGAGTGCATGGAACCGACAAAGGAATCCTACAATCAATGTTGATTGAAGGGGCACCATGGAATGATTGCCACCATCGTTCCCTTCTTCCAGATTATGAAGAAGATACTCAACATGACCTTTATCACCCTTCAGTTTTGAATTCCTATCAAATACTGTAAATACGGTGGATTCCGAACGAAACTTATCCAATATTGAAGAGACTATAGCCATAAATATCTCGACTAAAACAAATGTTGTAGAGAATATTTATGTTGGAAAAGGTTGTTCTCCTTCAGAACTAGAAATATATAACGCTCTTTTCCGCGAGTTCAGAGATGTCTTTTCTTGGTCATATGATGAAATGCCATGCATTGACTCGAGTATCGTTGAACACGAAATTAAGATGTATCCTGATGTCAAACCAGTAAGACAACGGCTTCGGCAGGTGCACCCCAAGAAAGCCGCTGCCATTAAAGCAGAAGTTGAAAAGCTTCTCCATGCTGGTTTCATCTACCCAGTTCCTCTAACCGATTGGCTATCGAATATTGTCCCTGTTATGAAGAAACAAGGGACAATTAGAGTGTGTGTCGATTATAGGGATGTAAACCAAGCCTGTCCGAAAGACAACTACCCTACACCCTTCATCGACCAGATAATTGATGAATGCGCCGGATGTGAAATCTTTTCATTCATGGATGGATTTTCCGGGTATAATCAAATAAATATCCGCCCACAGGACCAGTCAAAGACTGCATTCATTTGTCTGTGGGGCACATTCGCTTATCGAAAATTACCCTTTGGTTTAAAGAACACAGGGGCGACATTTTAGAGGGAAATGAATTATGCCTTCCATGATGAATTATGCCTTCCATGACATCAAGAACATCGTTCAACCATACCTCGACGACCTTCCGGCTCATTCGCGAAAGCGGACTGATCATCCGCAGCATTTAAGAGCGATATTTCTACGTTGCCGACACTACAAGATAAGACTCAATCCACACAAATGTGTATTTTGTGTCGGTTCTGGTCGTTTACTTGGCTTTGTAGTCTCTAAGGATGGGATTCGTCTCGACCCTTGCAAGGTTCAGGCAATCATTAATTTGCCTCCACCTTCAAATTTGCTTCAGATTCAGAAACTCCAAGGGAAAGAAAACTTTCTAAGGAGGTTCATTCCAAATTACGCAGAACTTGCTAAAGGTTATACTCATCATTTGAAAAAGGATGTACGTTTTGTCTGGGATCAGGTGGCGCAAGATTCCTTTGACGCTCTGAAAGATTCTCTAGTAAAAGCATCATTAATGTATGCCCCGAACTATCAAATAGATTTTAACCTGTATCTGGCTGCAGCGGATACGACCATTGCGATGGTTTTAGTTCAAGAAGTCGATGGAATTGAACATCCTATATATTATTTAAGTAAAAACTTGAATGATACAGAAAGCAAATATTCTTATGTTGAAAAACTAGCGCTTGCAGCTGTTCAAGCGATTCAAATATTTTGACATTATGTCCTCTTTCGGAAAACTAACATTTTACCAGATTGCAACCCCATGACTTATATATTGTCGCGACAGTTGCTGGGGGGCAAATATTCAAAATGGATAGCGATCCTTCAAGATTTTGATCTGGAATTTGTAAAATCCAAATCAAAGAAAGCTCTAGTTTTCGCAGAGTTATTGTGCGATCTCCCATCGTCGTCCAACGATGAAACATCCGAAGAATCAATCGTGGACGAAAATTTGTTTCTGATATCTACAAGCAATGAGTGGTATGGAGATATAATAATTTATCTCCAAACCCAAAAGTTCAGGCCTAACACCTCTCACTCTGAACAGAAACGTATACGATACCAAGCAAAAGACTACATGATCGTCGGTGATACGCTTTACCGTCGTGGTATCGATACAGTTCTGAGGAGGTGCCTCACCCATGAGGAGGATGAAAAAGCCGTGAATGAGTGTCATTCGGGCGCGTGTGGGGGGCATCAATCTGGATATGCAACAGCACAAAAAATCTTACGAGCAGGATACTTCTGGCCAACCATGTTCAAAGATTGCATAACCGCAGTCAGAAGTTGCCATGCTTGTCAAATTTTTGATAGCAAAACCAGAATACCACCCACATCGTTACAGCCAATAGTTGCTGTTGGGCCTTTCACCAAATGGGGCATCGATTTCATGACATGTAACCCCACCTCGACCGGGGGGCATGGGTATATCATAGTCGCCGTTGACTATTTTACCAAATGGGCCGAGGCGATGCCTACATTAGATAACACTGGTGAAACAACTGCCCTTTTCTTTTTCAATCATGTAGTCGCCAGGTTCGGCGTACCACAGGCTATAGTTACAGATCATGGATCACATTTTCGCAATCACATGATGGTTGAATTAGCTGCCAAGCTAGGGCTATCTCACGACAGCTCTACCCCGTATTATTCGCAAGCCAACGGACAAGTTGAAGGGATCAACAAGGTCCTGAAGTGTATGTTGCAAAGGATGATCGGAGTTCACAAAAGAAGGTGGCACCTGATCCTGTACTCAGCCTTGTGGGCTTACCGAACATCGGTAAGGAATGCGACTGGGTTCACACCTTTCCAACTGGTGTATGGCCTGGAAGCAGTCTTACCAGTCCAGTGTGAAATTTCGTCTCTTAAACTCGCAATCGATCTCCTCCCCGGAACTTCAGAAGAAGAGGCCCGTTTCTTGGAATTAATCCAATTGGATGAAACCCGTCGTGACGCCGCTTTGGCTAACGAAGCCCATAAGAAACGAGTCAAGGCGTAGTTCGACAAAAATGTCAAACCCCGTGTCTTCTCAGAAGGGGACTTGGTCTTGCTTTACGACCAAGAATCCGACAAATCGGGAGCAGGTAAATTTAATTCTTTATGGATGGGCCCCTATATTGTTAAACGAGTGTTAGCAAAAGGAGCCTACGAGTTAATGGATTATGACGGAATTCCACTGGCGCAACCTCGCAATGGGTTGTACCTTAAGCGTTACTATGCTTAAATAGTAACCTGTATGCTTTTGTTGTATTTTGTTTTCGCTGAAGTGCTTGTTTTGGTCAAGTAATCCACCTTTTTACATTTATTGCAGATGTCGAACCTTTTTGAGACATGTGTGGGATATGCTGACGGAGTGAGTCATAGTTCGTGGAACCTGCCCTCCGCAGCCTGGGCCATTTTTGATCCAAGTGACGAGTTAGTAAGTTTCAGAGGTGTATGTATTGGTCAATCAACGAATAACATCGCTGAGTATAGCGCGTTGATAGAACTACTCTCTGATGCCATCACCCATGGTATACGCCGACTAATCGTCAGGCTAGACTCACAACTCGTAATTCTACAACTCAATGGTATATATTCCGTCCGCAATCCAGCTATTTATCGTATGTTTCTAAGGGTTAAGATTTTGGAAAGACAGTTTGATTTAATTCAATACCAACATATTTCCAGAAACTTAAACACATTAACCGACTCATTAGCAAACTATGTGTTAGATAGACATTTGTGACATTTATAAAAAGAAACACATCATCAATGTTGTACATATGGATCATATAACTCAACCAGAATAAACCTCGAAAATCAAAAAATATATATATATAAGTTGTTTATCGTTTACATATAATGTTCTGTAACCAAGACAAAATTGGTCGCATGACCCAAAAGCTCAAAAATGCTAGGGGACACCCTAGCCTAGTGATGCTCATGATAGCACGTCACGGCTTGTGCAATCATGCGTAAGAGACGAGTCCATCGTCTAGGCACACCAGTAGTATTCCGCTGCAACTGTAGAGGTAACTCGTCGATCCTCACATCCGGAATGCCAAGATTAAGGCTCTCAACCTGCTCCTGCATAGCTGTGAGGGTCTCGGCTACGTCAAGGTCGCGAAGAATAACCCTCCCAGCAGTCTCCCCTGCTGGGGCAGCGGCTGGCGCTCTCGGGCGAACTGCTGAACGAACAGGACCAACATCTTCATGCACACATGAGTTTGATTAAAGTCTTGATAGAATAAAGCACAAGGACATTATAAATAAAAACAGTAAACAGTGATATGGTCGAAGATTTTACCAATAGCGCCCCACTGTTCGCCATCTGGCAGTACCAAATCCGGATCACCTCGGAAATCCATGCCAACATATGGATACTCGGAATAGACCATCTCCTGACGCTCGAACCACCTGAAGAAGGTATCAGTGAAAGAAATCTGAGATTGACCAGCATGCCTAGACATGTGATCAACCCATCTGTGCATGCGTGGCTCGGTAGGAGAAGGCATGTCAAGTGCAATGTACTGAGGTTGCATCAGTGGTATCTTCTCCAAGGCAAAGGCAGTCAAAATAGAACCAAATCCAAAGTTCTTCAACTTCCCGTCCTTTACCTTGGTCAACTGACTTTTCATCTGAAGAAGTACTGAATCACACTAGTTGAATATTTTCGGTTGGAGGCACTCCAAGGCGTGCTGCACATAGGATCTGTTGGCAACGTGAAGAGATGCACTACCGGCCATCCTACCAATAGTATACAGAATGGACCTGAGAGACCTGTCAGCAATCTCACGGATAACGATCTTTCCGTCTCTGCTCGGCTGAGATCCTTCCCTGCAATGCTGGCGGACATAATCTCTCACAGAGTCACTCCTCCGGGCCGAACCTGACAAAGAAATGGGGGCACCCCGCCTCGACGAGCCAGTCAAGAAGTAAATGTCTACTACGGTCAAGGGGATAGATTTTCCCCTAATCTGAAATACTTGGTTGATAGGATCCCAAGCATCAAGCATATACTGTAGTAGGGAGATCTGCGCTCTCATACTAGAGATACGGAAGAACTTCAGCAGGCCACAGTTCCGCAGCGCGTTCACCGTGACAGGATCATGTAGGGCAATCATGTCCTCTTCTTCATGTTCTCGTTCTCGCCATGTAAGGGTCATTTTTCTCCAAAGATCCCTGCAAAACAAACAAGAGAAGGAGTAAGATCCTGATTTTGATGAGAAACTGGCAAAAATTTTCATCAAAAACTGTGCAACAAAACTATTTTTCTATGCCCAGCGCAACTAGCCAGTGTTCCACCTGCATTGAAGGTCAAACTGCCTTCATGCAGCTTGACATTCAGCGCAGGTTTCGAGTGAACCAGGTGCGCTGATGGCAGAGCGACCTAACAAAACCCCAGGGGCTCAGGAAAACATGAAAACAGGCACAGAATGGAAAAAGGAAACCATGAAAAGAAAGAGCTAGGGTTTAGCTCCTACCTGGTCCAGACGGCACCGAGAATCGTCCACAGAATCTCCCAAAATCAGCTGGTGAAAATCAAGGGAGAAGAGGCACCTCCAAAGCTCCAACAAACCAAGTTCAAATGAAATGGTAAAATGAGAGGTAAAAACACTTTTTAATTGCTTTTTACGTAGTTCAAAGCGAAATATTAGGGTTTTAATCTCATTTTCAAACAAATGTTATTCATTTCTAACTAGTTTGATGCAGCAATTGAGGATACAGTACTATATTTGAAAAGGGCAGAGCTAGTTATGGTAAAAAATCAAAATTTGACCATATAATCGAGCAGTTTTAGCACACAGTTCATGCTCGTTAAAAAATAAACGCAAGAATCGAGCAGTTTTAGCACACAGTTCATGCTCGTTAAAAAATAAACGCAAGATCCGAGCAGTTTTAGCACATAGTTCATGCTCGTTAAAAAATAAACATAAGATCGAGCAAGTGTTTCAATCTGCGTTTAAGCTCGTTAAAAAATGAACTACCCGGTAAATAACCACTGCGAACGTAAATTATCAGCCATTAAAGCCTTGGTCGTGTTTGCACCGTCACCTCCACTTTTCCATTAGCCGATCGTTCACCTCCATATGATTGTTTACCCATTTTGAGGAACAGCTGCGAAGAGTGATTTCACTAGCCATCCTTGTGACACTGCCGTGATTGGAAAATTCCAACCTATACCTGGAATCAGCTGCTAACCCGTTTTATCGCTCGTTCCTCAAAAGACGAGTCTTCTTTAAGCTCTTTTCATCTGACTCGTAAAATATGAAAAGATTGCCGAGTTTTGGCCTTCCAGCTCGTTAAAGCAACCGAAAGTGCTATCCCTCCTCTAGATTTTAATCTTTTTGGACCTGAGGGATTATTGCACAAAAAGATCGAGCGCTTGTTTTGTTCAGCTCGTTAAAACTATCGAAAACTCATCCCTTCTGTATTGTTTTATACTTTTTCGGACTTAAGGGATTAGATGATGAAAAAGGACTTTCGGAGTTGACTTTACGTACCTTTTCAGACTCTCTAAAAATGAAAAGGACCAAGTTATCTTTGTCGTTAGACTCGTTAAAATCATTAAATAACGACAAACTTGTCTTTAGACGAGAACGAGTTTCACTATCGCTAGGCTCGTTAAAACATAGTGATGGGCTTGCCCGAAGGGCAAGTTATAGAACAAGCATATGCTATCCTCCTCAAGCTTGACAAAAATAAAGAGGTACTGGTCAGCAATGACTGGGGAAAATTGGGAGAAACTCAAGAAAACTTTGATGGTAGCAAGTCACTCTTGAACATGACACTTTTCCTCCGTACCACAATCGGGTTGGGTTGTTTCATTCACCGGTCACATCACCATGGTCTCGCCATACCATCCATTTTTGGGGTAATGCTACCGATCCATCGCATAAGTGTCGCCATATGTTCAAGAGAAGTCGTTCAGAGAAGTCAGCCGTGTCCCATCCACTGCCGTACATTATCCTTCATCCTTTCATGACCGCCACCCTGAATCATATGTCATCAGATCGCTTTCACCTCCATCAAAATCATTAGCTCCGTTCCGTGTCATTGATGTGGGATACATTAAGGCCCTCCTTTGACAGATCGCTTCTTGTCGACATCAGCTCATTATCCAAGAAGTTGATCTAGGAACACCCCCTTCAGTACTTTGAAGCTTGCATGCCTCAATGGCAAGTTTCTCACTTCCGGCGACAGGCATACATCAATGACCTTCGCCCGAAAGATTTTGCATGGTGTTCGATGCCAAGTCCCTTATTCACACCACGTGAATTGTACTGCAGTACCTTGAGGGTCATTATCATTATCGGTGATTCCTCTTGCGCTTGTTAACGGTTTACCTCATTGACCGGTAATCAAGCGATGTCTTTCCATGTTCGACTTCAGAACATTTCTCACATGGATCAACTTGTACTTAGAGTGAAGATCGAACGAGTTTGAAGACCCCGGATCTAGTTTCATCCATCTGGGCTGCGATATATATTCAGGAAAGATAAAGACATTGACATGTACATCATTGCAGCAGATAATCATCCTACCCAAAGGATGATAATTTCATCAAAATTATCAGTCTACCATCAGACGATTGTCTGTTCTATGTACAGAAAAATGAATTTATAAAGCTGAGCATGGGAATGCCCGCCTCAGCTAGATCATGAAAGCAGTATGAAAAATAATGTATTGTATTGTATCTTATTACAGGTCTCCTCCCAGCATTGGATGAACTTCGGATCCTCCTGATAAAGCATTTCACCCGATAAACGGCCTCATACTTTAGGGGGCAACTGTTATAGACATTTTTGTGCCTTACAGCATTGAGCATGAAATGTCCATAATCTAAGGGATCCAAAGTCCCTAAACATGTTGTTCCTACCCCTAGAGGAACAAGGCTAAAAAACCACAGCAATTCACAGAAGTTCTCCACCATAAACTGCTCAAAAACAAGTCAATTCAGGATCAATTCAGAGGCTCCACTAGCTGTCTGCGCTGAAATGCAAAGTCTGCACTGGCTACCTACACTGCAATGCAGGTAGAAGCACTACCAGGGTGCACTGAGCGGGAAAGTGACAAATGGAAAGTTCATTCAACGAGGTGGAAAGACCCTGGAAGCTTCCAGAATCTTCTCCAATGACACTTGCCTCAATGAATTCGACTAGTGATGAGTAAGAGGTTCTCAATCTCCAAGTGGAAGCAAGAACCTCCAAGTGGAAACAAGAACTGACAGAGGGAGAGGACACTAGTCAGATCTCAAGCTGACTCATGCTCTCTCCAAACATCTATATATGGATCTCTCCTCCATGAGATCTAGAGGTTGGAATTTTGTTATTGCAAAGAATTGTTGTTGGTTTGAGATTGGAATCATTGGGTGCTTAATGCTTTGAAGGAAGGTGAAGATAGGAATTCCATTTGCTGGGAAGGAGATGCTGGATTGGAGCCTTCTTGGTTGTATCTCTTCCTGAACCTTGTTATTCATCAATAAAGCTATCTTGGTTCCTCCTATATACTGATATATCTTTGATGTATGGTTACATTAGTATGTTTAGTTTATTTCTAATCTTGGACTAGTTATGAATATGAATCCATGTCTTTGTGTAGTGTTATCTTCTTGTGATCTTACAGGGACCTGTTGAAGCTGGGCGAGCGAGAAGGCAAGTAGCTGGGAACTCTCAAAGAGAAGAGAAACCGGATCGAGGGACAAACAAAAGACACCGGTTAGTCCATCCATTTCTCTTCATTCTTAATTCATAACGGAAGAATACTAGAATAGCTGTCTCTGTTTGTTGCTAAGGCACTGTCACACCTTAGGTGGATAGGATCGTCTTGCATAGGCATTTTTCCCCACAACAATAATCCACCATACACCATAAATGATCTTGAGAAAAGAGATATAAGACATAGAGACAAAACATTAGCAGCAATATTCAGATCAGCATCCATGTTCTTCTTCTGAACTTTCTCCTCCAATAATGCCAACAATGTATGATTAGAAGAATATATGCTCCCCCTGACTGTTCCAGATGGTCTTTGACCAATCCATAAACCAGCAAATGTATGCGTATACCCCATATGAAACTTGTGTACAACCAACAACCTCTGAAACAGATAAGATTCAACAACAAGATGATGCATCAACTATCCCCAGCTTTTGCCTGAGGTATTCAAAGGTCTCCCTGGGCAGTGGTTTGGTGAGTATATCAGCAACTTGTTCCTTAGAAGGAGCATACTCCAATTTGACCTTTTGTTCCAACACTTGTTCCCGGAGAAAGTGATACTTGATCGGTATGTGCTTGGTCTTTGAATGCATGACTGGGTTCTTTGAAATGTTGATTGCACTTGTATTATCACATAAGATGGAGATAGGTGGTGTACAAGTGATTTGAAAATCTTGCAAGGTCTGCATCATCCAAAGGAGTTGAGTGCAGCAAGATGCAACAGCCACATATTCCGCTTCAGCTGTAGATAAAGCAATCGAACTTTGTTTCTTGCTGAACCAAGATACTAATCTGGAACCCATAAAGAATGCACCACCACTTGTGCTCTTCCTGTCATCCACGCTTCCGGCCCAATCTGCATCTGTATAAGCATGAAGTGTGAGATCTGTATCTCTAGGATACCATAAGCCATAGTTTTGAGTTCCTTGAAGGTACTTGAAGATTCTCTTAACTGCCTGAAGATGAGTTTCCTTAGGATTTTCTTGAAATCTTCCAACTATTCCCACTGCATGCATGATGTCTGGTCAGGTACCTGTCAAATAAAGCAGACTTCCAATCATGGATCTATAGGTTGGTTGATGCACTGCTGCTGATTCATCATTTGCAGTGAGGCTGCATCCTATAACCATAGGGGTACATACTAGTTTTGAATATTCCATGCCATACTTCTTCAAAATCTGCTTGAGGTACTTGGTTTGAGACAAGAAGATACCGCCTTCATTCTATTGGATTTGCAATCCAAGAAAATATGTTAGTTCTCCAAGAAAAGACATTTCGAATTCTTTCTGCATCACCAAGGCAAAGCTTTGACTCATAGCTTCTTCATTTCTGCCAAAGATAATATCATCTACATACACAACAAGTATTAGCAATTTGTCATTTTCAATTTTTATATAAAGATTACTATCTGCTGATCCTTTTGAAAAACCTTGTTGATGAAGATATTTGTCCAAACGGTAGTACCAAGCCCTTGGAGCCTATTTAAGACCATAGAGAGCCCTGTTTAGTCTGCATACAAGATTTGGATCGTTCCCAAGAATGAAACCATCTGGTTGATCAATGTACACTTCTTCTTCTAAGTCTTCATTCAGAAAGGCTGATTTTACATCCATTTGAAATATTTTGAACTTCTGACAGCTTGAGAGAGCAAGGAACATTCGAATAGCCTCAAGTCTAGCAACTGGAGCAAAATTTTCTTCAACGTCTATTCCTTCTTGTTGAGCATACCCTTTACAAACAAGTCTAGCCTTGTTTCTAATCACTTCCCCATTTTCATTCAACTTATTTTTGAAGATCCATTTTGTCCCTATGACATTCTTATCTTTTGGTCTAGGAACCAACTCCCAAGTGTTTTTCTTTTCGATCTTCTCAAGTTCTTCATCCATTTCCTTGACCCAACATTCATCTTTGCATGCCTCTCTTACATTTTGTGGTTCAGTGGAGGAGAGTAATGCCAAATAGCTTGAAGCTTCTGCAATTGTTCTTCTTGTTTGTACGCCTGCCTCCTTTTGCCCCAAAATTTGAGATTCTGGATGATTCTTTTGAACATACCTGGATGGAGTCTTCTCTTCTATCCTTATCTGTTCCTCTGGTGCCTCTTGAGGTTCTTCTTCATCGTCAGTCTGATTTGAAGGATGGTCTTCATTCTCTTCGATATTTTCATAATTTACTTGCCTATGAATGTTTCCTTCTTCATCAACCACTACATCAATCCTGTCAACTATTCTTCCAAGTATTTTGTTGTAACACTTACATGCTTTGTTGTGAGGAGAATAACCAAGGAGAATGCCTTCATCTGCTCTAGGTTCAAAGTTACCAAGATGTTCATCATTATTCTTAATATAGCATTTGCTTCCAAATATTTTGAAATGTTTTACTGAAGGAGTCTCACCATACCAGAGCTCATGAGGAGTTTGAGTACTGTTCACCCGGACATTTGTTTTGTTGAGAATAACAACTGCAGCAAATGCAGCTTCACCCCAGAAGGTTGCAGGAGTTCCAGACTCATCAAGCATAGCACGAGCCATTTGTTGAACTGTTCTGTTCATCCTTTCCACTACTCCATCTTGCTGAGGAGTCCTAGCTGTAGAGAATTCCCTTCTTATTCCATGTTCTTCACAAAAATTGAAAAATTCATTTGAGCTAAACTCCCCACCTCTATCAGACCTGAGGCACTTAATTTTGTGATCTAATTCATTTTCAACCAAGGCTTTGAAAGATTTGAATTTTTCGAAGGCTTCATCTTTGTGCTTCATAAGTCCTATCCAAACCATCCTGGAGAAGTCGTCAATGAATAATATAAAGTATTCTTCTCCTCGAGGTGACCTTTTCCTAGATGGGCCACATACATCAGTATGGACTAGTTCAAGAGGCCTGCTAGCTGATCCTTCCTTCTCAAGGAAGTTAGTTCTGGTTTGCTTACCAAACTGACATGATTTGCATATGGTATTGTCTGGAATTCTGATTTCTGGAAGACCACGAACTGCTTGGTATTTGCATGCTTTCCTTATCTGTGAAAAGCTTAGATGCCCCAACCTCCGGTTCCATAGCCAATGTTCATCATTATTGCTCAAATAGCATTGTTGTTGTCCTTCTTAAAATATGTATAAATTATTTGGATTTCTTATGCCTTTGATCACTGTTTTTCCTATATCAAGATCACGAACACTACATCCATTTGATCGAAATATTACCTCAGTTCCTTGATCGCACATCTGACTGAAACTTAGTAGATTATGCTTCAAGCCATCAACATACAAAACATTTCCAGCCTTGACTTTTTCTTTCAACTGAACAATGCCTTTTCCTTTTATGACTGCAGGGGTATCATTTCCAAAAGAAACTTTCTTTCCTTTTTCTAAAGCACTATATGATTGAAGTTTTTCTTTATCACCTATCATATGCTTCGAACATCCACTGTCGATGTACCATTGCTTTTCCTGTCCTTTAGCATATAAAGCTATCCCACATATTTCTGGTTGTGGTTCCTTCATTCTCCATGTTTCCTTCTGAGTTGTCATCTAAAGCCTGCTCCTGCATTTAGAATCTTCATGACCGAAGTTATTACAAATAGAACATTCAATTTCACTTTCAAGGGCGGAAAAGTTGTTATAGGTCCTTTTCGTGATTCCAGTCATACTTATTTGTTTTTGAGCTTCTCTAGTCATGATTTTCTTATAGGCAACACATTGAGCTGCTTTGTGACCAAAGTTATGGCAAGAGAAACATTGGCCTTTGAAGAAACTCCTGTGATTATCAAATCTATCAACCAACCGATTGTAGTTTCTACTGACACCCATTCTTGAGGAAGATTTTACCTGTGGCTGGTTGAGGCTTCTGTTTGTCCTTAAGGTAGATTTCCCCTGATTTTCTTGATAGTCTTTGTTCATTCTTGAGGTAACCTGTCCCTGATTTACCTGATGATTTCTATTATGCCTTTGCTCGCTCCTCCTTGCTGCATCAAGATAACTTTTGGAGGTGGATGCTTGATATGCTTCTCCATTATATCCCAGACCTGTCTTGATTAGTGGAGAACGCTGCACATTGATAATCTCATCCAGAGTTTCAGATCCTTTAACAAATTTAAGATTAAGAGCTTTTGTTTTCTCAATCTCTTTTCTAAGACCAACAATTTCACATTCCAATTTTTCATGATGTTTTTCCCTTTCAGCCAGTTGACATTGCAAAGAATCAATAATCACATTTTTCTCTTCTAAACAAATTTTGAGTTTAGAAATATCTTCATAAAGACCTTCTTCATCTATAGCATCCATGTAATCATCATCTTCAAAAGCCATTAAAAGTTTATAATTATTACCTCGTTCATCTTCGTCACTATTTGAAAGTCCATCACTATCTTCATGAGTGTAATAGCTTTTCTTATTTGCATTCTGTTTCTTGTTCCATCTAACAGGTTCCTTCCCCTTGTCAATCTTATCCTTATGAGGAAATTTGGCAGCATAGTGACTGACTCTTCCACAAGCAAAGAATTTGAAAGGTAACTTACCTCGGAATCGTCCAGCACCTCGTTGAAGGTTTTTGACAAAATTTGATTCTTCTTCTTCTTCTGACACGTATCCTGACTCATAGTAATCTCCTTTGCCTGAAGCCTTGAAGGCAGCTTCTCTCCTGTCTGATGGTCCTCCTTTCCTCATTTCATAAGCAGTCAGAATTCCGTGTAGCTGTGACATGGTAAGGTTTCGTAGATTCTCTTTCTCTTCTATTGCAGAAACTTTAGATTCAAACCTAGGGGACAAAGATCTTAGAACCTTTTCAACCACAACAACCTCTTTTATTTCTTCACCCAAATTTTTCATACAATTAACAATCTCATCTACACGAAGGAAATAGTTAGCCACACTTTCATCATTGTGCATTTTGAGATTTTCATACTGAATTCTAAGGGTTTGAAGTTTTGCTCGTTTTACCTGTTCATCTCCTTCATAGCTCAAAACAATCTTGTCCCATATTTCTTTTGCAGATTTATACTGCATAACCTTCACGAATTCTGATTGATATAGACATCCTAATAGAGTATTGACAGCCTTTGCATTTCTTTCATATTTCTTCTTCTCAGGCGGATCTGTAGGAGTTGCTGATGGAAAAGTGTACCATGTATCTATGATGTCCCAGACTTCTGTACCAAGAGATTGAAGATAGGCAGTAACTCTTACCTTCCAATATACGAAGTTTGTCCCGTCAAAAATTGGTGGCCTGATAGATGCTTCTCTCTCATAGTTTCTCATGATGATGGATCTTCCTTCAAGCGATCAAGCTTCTTCAGAAGGACCTGCTCTGATACCAATTGTTGGAAACAATACTGAGGGGGGGGGGGTGAATCAATATTATCAAATTCTTTTCAATATATCTTCCAGATTTATACTTTAATTTATTCTTCAGATATTGATCATTAATTTCCATGTCAGTACCAAATAATAATGAGCAAGAACAAGAAAAACAGATAGTCACACCAAAGAACACCAGATATAAGGTGGAAACCCAATGTGGGTGAAAACCTCCTGCTGCAATATGTCTCTATCTTCTTTCAATTAGAAACTTCTTTTACAATGATTTTGTACTGGTGCAGTCCTTTACCAGTATGCAGGCTGCAACCTGCTGAGAGCTACAACCCTCTCTCATTTTCCGGCCTCTCCTGGAAGGGAGCTACAACCCCCTTAGCTCTTGTACTAGCTGATCTACTAGTACATAGGTGCTGACCTACTTATTTTCTTCCAAGGACCACTTTTCATAAATTTTCAAACTGGATCCATAAAAATCAAATAATCATCAAGTACATGTGAATCAACCAATCTCCTTTTACAATCACCCAATGAATCAACCAATAACTTCTCAGAATGCAGCAACCAGAAAGGCAACACCAGTAATCTAAACCCAGAACTCTGCAGCAATAGATAAAAGGCAACCAATAAATATTTTAAGAAAAGTCCGCAACTTCACCAATAGAAACCTGCGAATATCCGCATTTTTTCTGTGTCTGGACTGCGCAGCTCCGCACCTGCACTGTCTATCCGACAGCGTTCCTCCGCACCTGCGCCTTCTGCTGCTCTGCGTACCTCCGCACCTGCTCCTTCTGCTGCGTTGCGGACCCTCGCACTTGCATCTTCTGCTGGGTTGCGGACCACTGCACCTACGTCTTCTGCTGCGCTGCGAACCCCCACACCTGCGCCTTCTGCTGGGCTGCGGACCCCTGCACTTGCGCCTTCTGCTGCGCTGTGGACTCCTGCACCTGTGCCTTCTGCTGCACTGCGGACCCCCGAATAGAGCCAAATTAACAGTCCTCCAATGTGCCACAGACAAGCAGATCCATAGATCTGATCATGCGCTAGAGAGAACACGACCTATCAGTAGATCCGCCTTACAAATTATAGATTTTACCTTGATTTAGATCTAGCTTTTCAAACAGCTCACCCAACATTTCAGATCTTAAGATATTCAAATTTCACAAGTGACTAGCCAAATGATCTCCTTTCCTTTTTATAGGCAAGCCCTTACTCAAACCATGGAACAAAACCATCGAAAACCAATACAAGGGATCCAAAAACCGAGGTTCAATAATTTAGATCCTATACCACGGACCAAAACCATAGGATCATGTACGTCGGACTAAATACCATGGACCAAACATAAAAATTCCCACGTGTGTGCGCTTCTCTGCATTGAAGTGAGTGAACTGGGGGTTCGCACCTTCTGTTCGGATAACCTACGAACATGACTGCACTTTGTGAATGGCGTGTCTGCAGGCCCGCACCTTTTGAACAGTGTACCTGCGAACCCCTTATTTTCCATCATTTTGAGAGCCTGAACAGAGATTTGCCACTTGAATGAATTTCCATCAAGTACAACACCTGTGCCATAGCGCCAAACCTGAATCATAATGCCAACAATGGTCAGATTCATTTCTTCTTTGTCTGGGGTTGGTTCCTGGTGTATATCCTCTTCGTTTGACATTTCTTGATCCTTTTCTTCCTGCTCTTCATAATCAATGTAAAATAATTTCTTCTCAACAAACTTATGACCTTTAATGTATTTGTCATCACAATTGTAACAAAGCCCCTTTGCTCTTATTTCTTCTAATTTTTGTGGTGCCAACCTTGTAGGTTCTGGAAGGCTAAGAGAAACAACACTTCCATCTTTATAGTTGTGAGGGGTAGAATTCCTTGTTGCCATAATTTTTCTTTCCACTTTTCTTTCCAACCTGAATGCATTCTCCAATGAATCTGGTTCCCAAAGACGAACCTCATGTTGAATGTTATCCTTTAAAGTCTCTATGGAGACATCAATCCTCTACTTATTTGGAATATCATTTTCCCTTATATTCAATTTTTGAAAGTCCTCAATGTGCTGTGCCATTGAACACTTTTGTTTGAGATTTATCAATTGGCTAAAGAAGGTGTTTCTCTTTGTATCCTCATAATGTGCTATCATTTCCTCCTTGAAAATTGACCACGTAACAAGTGGTTTATGAGAAAAAAGCCCTTTATACCATAAAAATTGATCTACTTCTAAATATGAAGATGCAATACATACCTCTTTTAATATTTGCACTTCATGTAGGTCAAAATATTACTCCATCTGTATATCCAATTTACCGGATCCTTCCCATCAAACTTCCTCATATCACGTTTTCTTGATTTTAGTAAATCGGTCTTCAAATGACTGTAACTCTGTACTGTTATATATCCAAGTTCTGAGATTGTATCCTGCAGTATCCCTCTGAGTCCTCTTTCTAACCTCGCAAGTCTGATCAAGATTGGATTCTACAAGGAATAGATATGTCAAATCTCCCACGATGACCCGATTATAGATTGGTTAAGTAGAAAGAACTTGTACGAAGTGCCACATGTCAATTTTTCAACCTTGGGCCCTGAAACCGATACAAAGAAAACTAAATTCCGTCCTCTTTCTATAAGTTCTTACTAAATTTCAATGTGATGCTCAAAGATAAATTTATGACGATTTTCCCAAGGGCACCTATTTGGGATGTAATTTCGGAGCCTGCAGAAACCCTAAATGTCTTGGACTGTATCTCTGAAAATATAACAAAACATGATCTGAAATTCGGAACCCAGATTCACCAAGTGTTCGCCGCAAATGAGTTTTAATTTCAGAGTTTGAAACTTTGTATAAAAATAGTTATAGCAAAAATTCAACGATGACCTATTTGAGATGGAATTCTGGAGCTTGTACAAACCCTAAATTCATGAGATAATATATCCAAAAATATCGTGATACAAGCTATGAATTTCAAACTTGAGGTTCAACGAGATGTCTTCTCAAATGGTTTTTTTTAGCTTCTGAAACATTGCAGAAAAATGTTATAGTGAAAATGTCACAATGACCTTTTTGGAGCAGCAAAACACTAGAATCCAAAGCTCTGGTACCAAATGCTATAAAACCAGCTCACAAAGAGATAGAACAGATAGATTAATTCCCTATAAATAAGTCTCTTCGAAGGGGAAACCTCCTTTACATTACACAAATGAACAATTCTTGGATGATACAAATGACAAGACCTCCTTTATATATATAGGAGTCTAAGGGGTCATAATATAATCAGAGCCGACATAACAATAATAATGTAAGAGCACAATAATAACAATAGTGGGCTTCTATGGCGCACAATAATAACAATATGGGGACTACAAGGGCACAAAAATATAATAAGGGGGTTGTACTAATAACAATAAGGGGTTACACTAGTAGTATAGGGACCTAACAATTACTCAACATGCAATACTTGGCCAAACTTCCAAAATGGTAGTTTCCTTCAAGGGATTTTTCTCCATTGTGCAATCATCTCCTAGATAAGGAAAAATATACGATCCAAGGTGGTTATAAATCCTCAAAACTTGTGATAGGAAACCATAATAAAGTAATCAATGATCAACTAAATCCACATGGATGTGTCTTATAAGTGTGCCAACCACCTTACATGTGAATAAGAATATGGCACTCTAAGGACAAAAACAATGTTGACCATGTGTCAAACATAACCACTAGGGAAAGGGTGCCCTCATAACTACCTCCTACTAAGTGGGATGGCCTCTCCACTTAAGAAAATAATAATAAACTAATGTGATTTTCCTCAACATGTGTGCCAATGAAGGGGTACCCTCCATCAAGTTGTTGTTCCATGCAACATAAATATGCTCTTGCTAGAAAAATCCAACATGATATAAAGGTAATAACAAACATTAATACACGCATATGCTTGAAACTAAGTTTCACTACCACCAAGGGATAAATACATCAATAATATATGATTGAGCCTTGTAAAGGTTATGTCACTATAATATATATATATATATATATATATATATATATATATATATATATATATATATATATATATATATATATATATATATATATATATATATAGATAGATAGATAGATAGATATTAGACTTTAAGCTTCTGTGGTAGTTTTTTGGAGTAGCATGATCCAGATTATCCACAATATTATGTTCATTCTGTCGACGTTTCGAACCCCAAAGGGGGTCCATCATTAGGACCAAAATTTATAGAATATATGTATAATATCCCAACACACCCCCTTGACTCTTCTAACTCAAACTTGGGAAATTATAAATTAGCAATGGTATTAACATCATATTCCTCCTCCCAAGGTGTTTTATAATACTGCAAGGTTATACACATAGGAAAATCTCACAAAGTAAAAATGTATGACCGCACTACATCAACACCATAGGAGAAGGACACATGAGAAAAGTGGTAACTCTATCAAACACCAAGACTTAGGTCCTCACCACACACTTCAACAAAGGGATCATGTAAAACACCCCCTGCTGGTAATAAACTATTAACAACATGATCCATGACATGGGCTCTTCACTTGGTGAAATTATTACATAGCATTTGTGTTCATGGATTTTAAAGAAAACCCCTAATTTCATTATAGATTGATAAATACCTTCCAAATCCTCTCATTGAGCCCCCTTCCCACTACATATTTTTAATTAAAAAAAGATATTCTTACTAGAAACACTTTTTTAAGAGCACTTCACACCTATAAAACCCATGGTACTTTACACTTCACCTTAAAAAGTACAATATATTTACTTTATTTTTCACAATTTAAAACCCCACTTTAAGAAGGAAAAGTTATAAGATATTGGTCAACAAGGAAAAGCCTTAGTGATGTATAATCTCTCAGATATTTTGAAAAGAATATACAATGTAGTAGGAAGTACCCCTATGTCAAAAGAGTGATCTATCAAATAAAGGTATGAAAGTAGCATGAAACCACTAGATGACCCTCTACCATGACCATTCACAATAGATAAGTGAATCTCCCATATTAAATATCTACATAAAGTAAACCACCACCAAGAAGAGAAGATGATTCATGAAGGTGCATGCCCTAGTGTCCATCCAAAATTTCCAAAGGTAACAATGAAAAAATTCATCAATGTGATGGAAACCATAACGTGGAACCTTATCAATATGAGGTATGATAGAACCAATTCTTCCATTAAGTGATTCTTGCCTTGTAAGGTCAACTCTATGTCATCTTCCATATCAATATGATATTAACACCCTCTTAATGTGATTGGTGATTTTCTCTACACTTGTGATCAAATATTAGGCCATGAGTAATACAATTCAACTTCATAAAGAACTTTGATTGTCATTTTTCACGGTTCAACCTTCTAATCCTACATCTATTGGGTTTATCTTATGTTATTCAATGTCATTGTTTTGGTATCTACGTAACCTTACCCATCCTTGAACTAAAATATGACATCATTCTAGCTTCAAAAATATTATGGCTTATCAATTTTTCCATACCACTTGAGTGCAGTACCCAACACGTTACATTTTAACATGATCCACTAAATGGGCATATTGGTTTCTTTCTCTCATTCTCGCCATGTGCTAAGCGTGAATAAGGGATCAACCACACGTCTTGAGCCATCAAAATTTAGTAACTTTGACATATTATGTTGATGTGTCTTTTCATGGCATTCTCTCTTCTCAACTTAGTATAGCCAAATTTTGTATTAGATCTTGAAACTAGTTATGAACAAAGGGACTCTTCATTTCATTTAGTTATCTTGAAGTTTAATTTTATTTTTCCATCAAATCAATCGAAAAGTCATGTTCATCCTCACGATTACTTTCATAACCCATAGTATTTTCCTTAGTTTCCTAATTATTTGAGTTATGATCTTTTCTCGAATTTGTCATAAAATCTCCAATTTAATTTCTACTCTTATCATTATACAAATAAACTTTCCACTTTTCTTATATGATTCCCTTGAAACATTTTAACCTCTCAAAATAGACTTACCCTTACAACCATATTGAATCACTAAAAATATACTCTTACACTACAATCGATTGAAAAAAAACCTTCAATATTAAATCTTAATAAACTTAATAAGCAACATTTAATTACACTATTTAAAATAAAAACAAAAACAAAAACAAACTATTTACTATTAATAAAAAATCAAACAAACCCATAAACATACTCATCACATAAACACAAATCAACCCAATATAGGAACATACTCATCACATAAATACACATCAACCAAATATAAAAACATACTCATCACATAAATACACATTGTGTTTATATTTAGTGGAAACACACATTATAGTGAGTGGAAAACAACTTGTAGATAGGGAGTAGAACCCAACCTTGAAAGTAGAGCTTAATTTAAGTATTAATAGAAAAAGTAAAATTTATTATTATGCCAAGTTTCTCTAATTATAAGTAATTAATTTATACTATTTATATGATAGGTCAATTAATTAAATGTTTATTTAATTAATTTTTTATATATAATAAAATTGAATTATAATCCATATAAATTTAAGTAATTTTTTTATTGTTTGATTTTAATTTAGATCGTTGAGCAAAATATTTGTTATCCTTCCATCTAAATTCAAATCTCATAAATTAACATATTAACACTCTAACGCAACATCATATTCTTACTGATATTAAAAATCTCTATCCTTCTCAAATTGTTAACTTATAAGATATCAATAATAACAACTAATCAAATAACCTTCTAATTACAATACTAAAGTGTTTTCACATCCATTAAATGCTATTGCGAAGTAAGCGATTTCACATCCATTAAATGCTATTGCGAACTAAGCGATTGTCAACTTTCGCTCTTGCTTACTATTTGGATTTCATTCCAGTGTTATGTAATGCTCATTGTCTATAAAGTTAATAATACTTTTTAATATTATATTTATATATAATAGTACGATTTTTAATATGATATTTATATATAATAGTACGAGTGTTTAATGTTCATTTTGTATGGGAAAAATAAAAATAATATTAATTTTCTATTAATTATTAAAAATTATATATATATCATTAATCTTTATTTATATTGCTTATAAAATGTGCATATATTTTGAAGTGTTGTTGGACAATTTTGTAATCTTATTAAAAATATAATAATGTTGTGGAGAAAATTTGGAAGACAATCTATGTTGTTATGGTAGTGTGGAGGATTTTAATAATTTTATTCAAAACATTACATTGATATTGGATAATTTTATGGCATTACATAAATTTTTTACATTATTAGAATATTTTAGTTGTGAACAAAAAATTTAATGAGCTATTTTTTAGATTTTTTTTAAGAAAACAAAATTCACTTATTAAAATAAAAATTCATTTATTATTAAATATATGTGTGGGTGGGAGATTAAATTAATCATATTTCCCAAAAATTTACTAATTTTTAAAAGTTTGTTTTATTGAATATTTGCCTACATTTTATATGTATGAATTTTCAAACCAGAATAGTTACCTACAATACTATATATATGAAAATATTTAAATCCTTAAAAAGTACCTTGTTATGAAAATAATATATTTTAATAATTGTGAATAAAATATTTATGAGAATATTTTTGTAAGGAAATATTATGTCGTGTAATAAATATTATAGTAATTTTGTATGAAATATTTTTGCAATATGTATAAAATAATTTCAAGAATTGTGCATGATATATTTTAAAAATGTGTATATAAAATTTTTAATAATTATATAAAGAATATTTTAGTAATGTTGTATAGAATAATGTAACAATTACGAGTTATTTTAATAAATATGTAGAAACTTATTTTAATAATATGTAATAATAGAAGTAGACTAATAATGTGTATAATGGAGGTGGAAAGCTTATTTTGGTCTTGAAAATAATTGTAAAACAACAAACCTCGTAATGTGGGATAAAAAGAAGTTCCTCTTTGAAACTTTAGTCACTCCTGTTATCTTATATGGCTGTGAGATTTGGGGTTGCAACATCTCTAGAGAATCATGGAGAAAGATTGAGCAAATCCAGAAGCATTTTATAACTTATAACCTGAAAACTAAAAGTAATACACCCTATCCTATTCTCCTTATAGAAGCAAGTCTTTCCCCTATTGAGAGCCTAGCTATGATTAGGTTTCTGTTGTACAAGCACAAACTCAATAACATAGATGATCATAGACTTCCTAAGCTAGCTTTAAATTCTAGCCAAAACCACCTAAGGCTCAATCGGGGGTGGCATAAAGACACAAGGGCTTGGTTAAACTATTGGGAGATCAATGAGAATGATGCATTGCAAAACATTAATAACATTAAAGATATTGTTACTTCTAAGTTGAAAGGAAAAATGTGGTGTGAGAAAGATTTGGTGGCTAAAAGAAAATTAAGTTATTATAAGAAGGTCATCAACCCCACCCTAGAAGATCAAAAGTATCTCTCTATTTTAACTAGCTCAAAGAAGAAAATTAATATAGCAAAGATTAGAACTAATTCTCATGTCCTTCTTAGTGAAACAGGTCGTTGGCAGTTCCTAAAACACCATGGATGGAAAGGATCTGCCATATATGTGAGAATAGGAACATCGAGGATGAAAACCACTTCCTCTTAGAGTGCTTGGCATACAACCACATTAGATCCCCGTTTCGCAATCTTTGTTACAATACTGACCTTCCTAGCCTTTTACAATGTCAAAATTATAGTGAGCTCGGGAGGCTTCTCTCCAAGCTTTTTGAGCATAGGAATAAAATCTTAAATCAAAAATAAATAATTTGTGTCTGTAGGTCTGATAGACCAATGTTTGGTCTTAGCAGACTTTAACCACCACCATCATCATCATCTATCATATAAATTTTTTAATAATTATATAAAGAATATTTTAGTAATGTTGTATAGAATAATGTAACAACTACTAGTTATTTTAGTAAATATGTAGAAACTTATTTTAATAATATGTAATAATAGAAGTGGATTAATAACGTGTATATAAATTTTTTAATAATTATAGAAAGAATATTTTAATAATATTGTATAGAATAATGTCACAATTGTTTAGTGAATTATTTTAGTAAATATGTAGAAAGTTATTTTAATAATATGTTGATGGCTTTGTTTTATATAAGATAGAAAATCATAAATGAGTTATGAATTTATTATAAATTAAGTGTTGAAATAAAGGAAAATAAGATGTAAATAAATAATATTGAATATATTTAGAAAAGACACAAAAATATTACATTATAACCTTGAATTGCTAACTACTAAAATGAATGTATTTTAAAGTTCTGGTTAATTGTTTTTTATTTCTTTAATATCTATATTATTATTTTCATTTGAATTTTTTACACATTTTTTTAATTATTTATTATACCTTTATTTTTAAGGTGAAGTAAATAGTATCTAATTTTTTTCCAGAATTATTACATCCATTGTTGTTAGAATTGATATTTCGAGCCATCCACCCTGGCTCATCATCATGATAGATCTATAAATAGAGGAGTGAGCTATGCGCAGAGGGAATGTTATTAAGGGACCATACCACTTTTTTTTAATGATAATTTTAAATAATTTTTATTAATTTTCATTTTTATTTTAATTAACTTTAAATTTTTTAATTAGTGATAATTTTAATTAATTTTTTCAATAAATTTAAATAATTTTAATTAATGATAATTTTAATAATTTTAATAAAAAAAAAATTTCATTTATTACTTTTGTTTTTAATTAATTTTTATTTTAGAATTTCAATTAATTCTAATTAATTTTAATTTTATTTTAGAATTTTAATAAGGATGTTTAATTTTTTTTTTAAGATTTTAAAATTATTAACAATGTTAATATTCATAATCATATAATTTATGTTGAATTTTAATTTCGAAAAATTCCTTAAAAATTAATGGTAAAGTTGATATTAATATTAATATAATTTTGATTGAGATTATTTTAACTAATTTTAATTTAGTTAATTAATGTTAATTTTTAATTTAGAATAAATTTTAAAATTTTTTAGAATAGATTTGTCTGTAGAAATGATTGATTTTTAATTTTGTTAGATTAAGAATTAATTTTTATTTTGGAATAAATTTGTCTTTTCAAAATTTTAAAATTATTAATAATGTTAATATTCATAATCATATAATGTATGTTGAATTTTAATTTAGAAAACTTCCTTAACAATTAATGGTAAAGTTAATATTAATATTAATGTAATTTTGATTGAGATTATTTTAACTAATTATTTTAATTTAGTCAATTAATGTTAATTTTAATTTAGAATACATTTTTAAAATTTTAGAATAGATTTGTCTTTCGAAATGATTGATTTTAAATCTTGTTAGATTAAGAAATAATGTTTAACAATAATATTAATCACTAATAATATTGGTTTCTCTGTGTAAATATCATCTTTGAGATCACCATGAAGAAATGTTTTCTTCACATTCATATGGTGAAGGGCCTCCCACCTTCTTCTTATTGCAATGGAAAGAGTTCATTGGAAAGAGTCCATTTTGTCCATTGGAGAAAATATTTCATCATAATAGATACCATGAACATGTTGAAAGCCTTTGGCCTCCAATGGTGCTTTGTATCTTCTTATAATTCATTTCATTGATTTCTTTATCTTGTAGGCCCACTTGCATTTAACAAAATTATGATCTACAAAAAGTGGAACCAAGTCCCAAGTTTGGTTCTTAATGAGGGAGTTGTGATCCTCATCCATAGCTACTTCCCAAAAATGATCCCCTACATCTTCTTAATATGTTTGAAGGTTGGATGCTAGAACCATGTAGAAATGCATGGGAATAACTGATTTTTAGTAGTGAGTACATGAAGTGCTTCTTCAAATTGAGATCCCATGGTAAGATCATCAATGGGATCACTCATGAGGCGCCAATTTTGTGTCAAAAGAGGTTGAGAATCTAGATGTTCACATGCATTCTCATGATTTTATGATTCAACTTCAAAACTCAACTCTAAAATATGATCTGAATGACAAGATGCATCATCTCTTATATTTGCTATAAGAGGAAGCACAAAAGTTGTTGCAAGTTGTTCCTTAGATGCATATAGGAGACTTTCATCAAATTAGACACTCCTCGCGTTTAAGAGATTTTATATTGAAAAATATAGAAGTTTATATCCATTTAGACCATTTGGATATCCAAGAAATATGCATTCTTTTCTTTGAGGCTCCAAATCCTTCCTCTTTTCTAAAGGAATGTGGACCCATTCAGAAGATCCGAAAATGTAGAAATGTGTAAGTTATGGTTTCATGCCACTTCGTGCTTCAAAAATGTTTTCCCTATAATAAATTAGTGAGAATATATGTTTTTGTATGTATGAAGTACAATTTATTGTGTTTTTGTATGTATGAAGTACAATTTATTGCTTAAGCCCATAATTTGGAAGGAAAGGACCTTGCATGAAAGATGCAACTAACCATCTCTTCCAAAGACTTGTTGTTCCTCTTAGCAACCCCATTCCTGCTTCCCAGAGAGTGTCTCCAAAGTGGTCCAATCTTGACTTGGAGAAATTTATAAGAATAGAAGACCAAAGGCCTCTTCCATGCAGTTGAAATATTTGGATTTTTAAATTATGGAATCTTGTTCAATCTTTGTTGTCATGGCTATTCGATATAAACCTTTACTTCTGAGTTGAAACTGAATCTTTGGCTTTCATTGAAAATAGTTATATGGCATGATAATTGTTGAAGGTGGAAGTTCCATTCCTTTTTATAGCTCCAATCTTCGATACCTACAAATATGTTGTTTATGCTCCTTCTTCCTAGCTCCCGTGAGCTCTAATATCATGTGAAATTATAGCTGAACCTACACATGTTGGATCTAGCTAGAAAAACAATGAAAAACAAATGCAAGGAAAGAAGAAAGAAAAATGATAAAGAAACGAAAATGAATTTTATTCATTCATGGAAAAGAAAATTATGAGGGAATACAATTCAATGAATATATTCTACATGGTTGAACTAATATAGTAGTAAGTCAAGGAGGGAATATAATTCAATGCAATATATTCTACATGGTTGAATTAATATAGTAGTAAGTCGAGTTCTGAATCTACATATATGTGAGAATGCAATGAATAAAATTGACATCTAGTCTTAGTTAACTGGCCATGGAGTTATCAGTTAACTATCTCATGCAAGTGGAGATTACTAAAAATCATGCATGCACTTGTGGAGTTACCTCTTGGTGATAATAATAAGGTTTCCCTGCATGACTCCACTCACTAGTATCACTAAAGTACAATTAAGTGCATAAGTGTATGTTATCTCCGATATAACTAAGCTTCATAAAAAAAATTATGTTGTAACCAGTCCCATTGTGGAATCCATTGTAAAGAATGTTGTTTCTCATAAGTTTGGGAAGATGGTCACAGTTCCTACCACATTGTGGCTCTTCTTCCATGACTACTTTGATGAGGTAAGGGATATATATAGCTTGGAGGATTATATATTAAAAGTAGGAAATTTGTGTTTTTCTTTCAAAATAGAAATTGGAATTCTTTGTTCTTTTGGGTCTAGTTTCTCTTGTTGATATGCTTGAGCTTATGTTGATTGTAGATTTTTCCATCTAATTTGTATGGAACAGGTTTTGCTCCATGCCATTTATATGCATTGAATCTATTTATGTTGATCATGTATTCCACCACCTAACTAGTATGCAGAAAAGTATGAATAGTTGACTTTGCTCCATGCGGTTGGATGCACAAAATCTAGAAACTAATATTATTAGTAATATACTGAACAATATGATTTACAATGAAATGGCTTGATGCTTAATTTGGGTCTCAACAGGGATGTGATGCTTCTGTGATTATTCAATCTACTCCAAATAACACAACTGAGAAATATTTTTCTGACAACTTGTCACTAGCTGGTGATGGATTTGATACTATAATAAAGGCCAAGCAAGATGTAGAAAATGTGTGCCTGGACACTGTCTCTTGCACTGATATCCTAGCCATGGCTAGTAGACATGTTGTAGCCTTGATAAGCAATCCTGAATATCATCCAACTTCCCTTTTTTTCACCATATAAATTATAAAGGAATTAATAGGAATTAATAGTATTTTAGGCTAGATTGCTAGAAAGTAGTATCTATTAACCTTCCATAAATCAATAGTTTCCATAAAGCTTTTGCGTCATGTAGTGTTTTTTCTATGATTAGTAATTTTAAGACTTGTAATCCTTTTGCATTTTTCCGCGTGCATCTATAATTTACAAGTTGGAGGACCCTTGTTCAAGGTAGATCTTGGGCGAAAAGATGGGTTAATATCCCAAGCGTTCAAAGTTGATGGAAATCTAAAAAATACTTCACACGCTCTCAACCAACTAAAATATCTAGTTTCAGAGTGGGCTAATGGGTCGACAAAACATCCTTCGGGTTTCGCACCCCCTCGCCGCCAGTGAGGCCCTTCTAGGGACCAGGTCCCCTCTCTCCCCAATATTAATAAAATGGAGCTTTGCAAGGTTAACGTGAGTTTCCTGAATCGGTGTCTAACTCCCATTTGCAGTTAACGACTATTTCATGGTTCATCGTCCAACACCCATTTTCAAGCCAGTTCGCTCGTTACGACACAATGGCTCACCAAACTCACGCAACCACACACTCGCCAAAGCAATAGGTTGCCCTCCTTCACCAATGGCCACCTACGAGTTGTATACAGAGTGAGGCATCCAATTTAGAATTTGAATTAGAAAATCCACCCAAATCCATTAGCAATTAACTAGTGGAGGGTGGGGAGTAAATGTTATCCATAAATGTTGCGTAGAGTCGAATTCCTCAAATCTGCCACACGTGGCAAGTCATACAGGGTCGTGTACAGTCAAATTTTGTGTTTGAGATTTTTCCATTGGAAGCTCCATCTCATTTCATTTCAATTTCATTCTATCGAGTGATGAAAAAGGGGAGAGGGAGAGTGGTGGCCTAGGTGCAAGCGATATAGATAGCCTCACAAATCTATCTGAAATTTCTTCAATATCAGGCCAAATTTCTCTTTCTCCTCCATATGGTGTATCATTCATCCAATGTTAAACTGACAGCCTCATGGGTTTTTTTCCAATCACCCCAACCCTTGTTAATTGTTAAACAGAGCCTTTGTTCCTATCGAAACTATAATTTCAAAGGAATTACCCAAAAACATTGTCGGTGCTTTAACACTATCACAGCTCTCAAATAGTCTTAGTGTAATTTCCAAAGGAATTAAACTGTCGCACTCTTTACCAAAGGCTTCGAATTAACCACAAATAACACTATCGACGGTTTATAATCGGCCTTTCAAATACTCCTTCCTCCGATGCAATAACACTTGCTCTCGGAAATCGCTATCGCAACCTCCAATGTACCTATACTTAGTTCCTTCCACTCTGGGTTTGCGATGCGATCATCCTTGTGGTCCTGACAGCCTTTTCTGCTCTTCTCTATAATGTTTCGGGTCCTAGCTTATCGGGGTTTCAGACTTCGGCAGTTCCAAAGGTCTCTTCCACGCTCCACTTGCGATGTGATAACAATCGCGGACCCAATAATTTATTAAAGTCTCCCTATAGCATTTCGGCTCCAGTAGTGTCGCGCTATCTGAGTTCAATGCTTTCAATGGTCTTCCACTCCACTTAAGGTCCTACGATGCGATATTGGTTTGGACCCGATATGGGTATGAACCAAATCTAATAATGTTTTAGGTCCGGAACTATGTTCTGCCCAAGGAAATATCATGATTTCTCTGTGTAAAATAGAGTTTTGTCTACGGGACTTAACAATGCTTTTAAGAAGCCTGCGCTCGCCGATATGAAGGGAAAACTCCCCAACAGGTCTAATATTAAGAGTTAATCGAAAAACAACAATTGAAACTCTATTAATACACGCAGAACCACACAGAACCAGGACTGATACGTCTATAAGTCAATAATTCAGGTGAACAGAGAGAGGCTTTGAAAATTGATAATGCTTCCGGGCTCGACCTCCTTTTGAGAGTCTCATTGTTTATTCTTTATAAATAATAGATAAATCCTTCTCAGCGCCTATCCTTTACAAAAGAATGACTTTTACATAAGTAATTTAAAGCAATAAATCTACTACAACTTATCATAAAGCGAATTATTAAAACTTGATCTTTATTTTTATTTTTATCATTATCCTAAGCTAGAAAAGCATGAAAAGTTGTTGGCTAAAGGACCCCACTCCCTTGCCTGTAGATTTTTTTTTGTATTTTTGGAATATGTTTGAAGATTTTTCCCTCTAAGTCACATGCTCCTGCATCAAACTCCTGAGGACAAAATTCTTCATGGGATCCTATCCATGAGTTCATCTACAAAACTGCCCAGTTTTCGTAGCATGTCTTCTGTAACCCAAGTAGCTTTAGCGGTTGGCTATCCCTTCCATTTTACCAAATACTGGAAGTACTCTCGTCCCCTTGTCTTCTTAAACACCTTCTTGTCTAGAATTCTTTCTGGTTGCAACTCCTTTGCTGTGGGTAACTATTTTACCCAATCAATCTCTTGGATCTCTTGATCTTGTGTTGTATCATCTGTAGTTCCACTTTCATACTTGTACAGGTCTACAACATTAAAAATTGGTGATATCCCAACATCAGGGGGTAACTCAATCTCATAGGCATTTGCAGAGAACTTTCTTAACACTCTACATGGTCCAATTTTTTTGAACTTCAATTTATTATACTCCCTCTTTGGAAACCTCTCCTTTCTGAGGTGTGCTAAAACCAAATCTCCAACTTCAAAGTTCACCTCTCTTCTCCTCATATCTGCTCTGGTTTTATATTTGATGTTGCTATCCTGCAGCTGCTGCTTCACTTGTTCATGTATTGCTTGCATTTCTGAAGCAAAATTTTCACCCTCTGCACTTCTCATCTCTTCTTTTCCCAAATTTCTTAATTCAGATATTCCTCTTGGATGCATTCCATAAACAATATGGAATGGAATTTGTCCTGTACTCCTGTTAGGTGATTCATTATATGCATATTCAGCTTGTGCCAATACTTGATCCCATTGCTTTGGATGTTCTGCAGTAAGGCTCCTTAAAAGATTGCCTAAACTCCTGTTCACCACTTCAGTCTGTCCATCAGTTTGTGGATGATAGGTAGAACTGAAACTTAATTTAGTTCTCAGCTTCTTCCATATTGTCCTCCAGAAATGTCCAACAAATTTGGAATCCCTGTCTGAGACAATACTTTTGGGCCACCCATGCAATCTTACAATCTCCTAAAAAACAAATTAGTAATGTGAGAAGCATCACTAGTTTTATAACATGGAATAATGTGTGCTATTTTTCAAAATTTGTCCACTACAACAAAAATTGAATCATTACCTTTTTGAGTCTTTGGTAAACCCAACACAAAATCCATACTTACCATATCCCAAGGCCTATCTAGAATTGGTAATGGGTTGTACAAACCTGTGTTTTTGCTCCTTCCCTTTGCATATTGACAAACTTTGCAAGTTCTCACATACTTCTCAGATTTCATTTTCAGCCAGAAATAAAATCTGTTTAGTTGTTCAAACATCTTCTCTATGCTAGAATGTCCTGCAAGTCCTCCACTATGTTTTTCTTTGATTAAATTCTCCCTCATTGAATAGTTTGGTATGCACAACTGATTTTTCTTAAATAACAGTCCATCTTGTAAGAATTAATCCAACCATTTACTTCTATCCACCAAAATAGGATTTTTACAAGCCTCAAAGGCCTCTTTAAAATCTGAATCGACCTCATATAATTCCTTAAGAAAATTAAAACCCAACACTTGGATTTGACTCTCTTGAAGCAATACATTTCTCCTACTTAATGTAGGAATTTACAGGGTAAGTTCCACAGAAAGAATACCAAAAGGACACCGCTCACAACCAGATCTCAAATCAATACACCAGTATTTTTGACGTGGTTAAAACCCTCAGAGTGCAAGGAGGGAAACAGTCCACGGCCTATCCCAATGTGGGTACTACAGGCAATTTATTAATCAAAGAATGAAAATTTACATAAGCTTCTCTCATGCACGGATTACCCGAACAATGACCCTCCATGCGCTTTAAATAGAACTCATGGACCAATCGGGTGTCAAGCCACGGATCAAGTGTCGGTAATACCGAGGTGAGAGTGAACCGTCGGATCACTACATATCGTGACCGTCGGATTGTAAGTTACAAAATGTACAACGGTAAAGAAACACACTTTACCTAACTCTAACCTAACTCTATACTAGACCAAGTTGAACTTAACTATATCCTATGTGTCGGAATATCCTAACATCCCCCCTTAAGAACAACTTGGGATAGGATTGAAGGATTTACAAATATGACACAATAGGAGAAGGAAGGAGGCACTAGAGCCTATCCCCCCTTAGTGACAACTTCCTGAACTCCAAGCATATATCGAAGTTTAGTGAACTTCGCCTCTGTGAGAGCCTTTGTGAAGATGTCTGCAACCTGATCATCTGTTGGACAATATTGCACTTCAAGAACATGGTCATGAATGAGCTTTCTGATGAAGTGCATGTGTAGTTCAATGTGTTTGCTGCGCTGATGCTGGACTGGATCTTTGCATAGCTGAATGGCACTTTGATTATCACACCAAAGTGTGGTTGGATGCTGCTGCTCAAAGCCAAACTCTGATAGGATCTGACGAAGCCACAAGGCTTCCTTACTAGCTTCCACGGCACCACGATACTCTGCTTCTGCTGACGAAAGAGAAATGGCAGCCTGTTTCTTACAAGCCCATGTAATAGGTCCTGAACCAAGAGTGAAGACATAACCGGCAGTAGACTTCCGATCATCAAGGTCACCAGCCCAATCAGAATCAGTGAAACCAACTAACAGAGGAGCTGCTTTGGCACTGTAATGAATCCCAAACTGTACTGTACCTCGAACATAACGAAGTATTCTTTTAGCTGCTTTCCAATGACTTTCACGGGGGTTTTGCATAAAACGAGCAACAAGGCCAACAACAAAGGAAAGATCAGGACGAGTATGGGTTAAATACAAGAGTTTTCCGACAAGTTGACGGTATAAGGTAGCATCAACTTCAGGAGAAGTACAAGAGACTGAAAGTTTGACTCCAGACTGAAAGGGAGAAGGGGCTGGCTTACAGTCTTCCATGTGAAAATGACGAAGAATATCACAAGCATACTTGGACTGGGAAAGGAAAATACCCTCTTGGGATTGCAAGACTTGAAGACCGAGAAAATAGTGTAAGTGTCCTAAGTCTGTCATTTCAAATTTCTTTTTAAGGCTGGACTTCACATGGTTTATAAGGTTGGGATCACTACCAGTAAGAATAAGATCATCAACATAAAGAACAAGGATGATAAGAGAGTTGCCCACTTTCTTGGTGTAGACAGTATTGTCAGAATGACACCTAGAAAAGCCAGAAGAAAGCTATCCATTTTGGCATACCAAGCCCGAGGAGCTTGCTTGAGGCCATAAAGGGATTTCTTAAGTCGACAAACGAGGCTGGAGTCTGTTTGTATGAAGCCAATGGGTTGTTCCATATAGATTTCTTCCTGCAAGTCCCCATGCAAGAAGGCAGATTTAACATCCATTTGATGGACTTCCCATTTTAAAGAGGCAGCAAGGGAAAGAACAAGGCGGATAGAGTTCATTTTGGCAACTGGAGAGAAGGTTTCAGTGTAGTCAATGCCTTCAACCTGTGAAAAGCCCTTAGCAACTAGACGAGCTTTATGTTTATCAACTTTCCCATCTGGTCCATACTTGGTTCTGTAAACCCATTTGCATCTAACAAGTTTGCGTCCCTTTGGTAGAGGAACAAGATCCCATGTATCATTTGTCATCAATGAATGATATTCTTCATTCATAGCTGCTTCCCAATGTGGATGGCCTGAAGCTTCTGCAAAAGTGTCAGGATCATGATTTACTGGAGCTTGAGCCAGTAAAGAAGAGGCTCTTTCAAACTGAGAACGTGTACGTCGCTGATCTGTAGGATCACCGGCAAGATCACCTGCTGCATCCCGAGTAGCACGGACCCATCTTGGAAGTTGAGGATCCTGAGAAGGTGGGGGAGGATTATCATCCTCGCTTTCATCATCAGAAGAAGAAATGTTTTCAAAGATAGAAGAGATAGGAAGAGGTGGCACATCCGCCGGACTAGGCTCGCAGGCCGATTTATTTTCATCAAATTTTACATCTCTTCTAATGATAACATTTTTGGACTTAAATGGAATAAGTCTATAACCTTTTACATCTTCAGAATATCCAACAAAAGTACATTTCTCACTCTTAGGTTCTAAAGCTTTATGCTTTTCATCTGGAATATGGGCCCATGCTTCACTTCCAAACACACGAAAGTGACTTACATCTGGTTTAATGGAACTCCAAGCTTCTTCTGGAGTGATATTCTCTAGAACCTTAGTAGGAGTGCGATTGATTATATAATTTGCACAATTAATTGCTTCGGCCCAAAAACTAAGACTGAGTCCTTTAGATTGCAGCATACAATTAGCCATTTCCTTTAAGGTGCGATTTTTCCTTTCAGCTACACCATTTTGTTGTGGAGTGTATGGAACAGTATGTTGCATTTGAATTCCATTTTCGGTGCAAAAGTTGATGAATGTGTTTTTAACATATTCTCCACCATTATCAGTTCTTAGCTTAAGAATTTGATGTCCAGATTGTTTTTCAACAAATGCTTTGAAGGCCAAAAAAGTGTAAATACTTCGCTCTTGAGTTTTAAGAAGTATACCCAAGTGCGTCTGGAGAAATCATCAATGAAAGTTAAGAAGTACTTGCAGCCAGAGAATGAAGCAACAGGAAGAGGACCACATAAATCACTGTGCACAAGCTGTAAAGGGGCTGAGGCGTGCCAAGAGGCACGTTTGTCAAAACTGTCCCGATGATGTTTTCCGAGTACACATCCGGAACAAACACCATCTTTGCAAGATACCATAGGAAGACCTGTCACCATATTTTCTTTACATAGATGCTGAAGGGAGCGATAGTTTAAGTGACCAAATCGCTCATGCCAAAGTTTGCTCACTTCATCATTATGAGCAACAAATACTGAGGGAAGATGGGATGACCCAAAGTTGTGAAACTTATACAACCTTTTGGAATCATCAGCAAGACCAGTAGCTAGAATCTGTTTAGGATCTTTTAGATCCTTGATTACAACATCATGAGGTGAAAATTCAACAATTTTACCTTCACCTGAATGAGTTATCTGATAGACAGATAGAAGGTTGCAGGATAAGTTTGGAACACATAATACATCATTGAACTGACCATTGTCTAGATGAACAGTTCCAGTCCCTACAACATTAAGAGATCTATCATCACCAATATATATATTTTTGGTGTTACAATCATTTAAAGAAGAAAACATGGCTTGGTTTTTGGCCATGTGACAAGAGGCTCCAGAATCAATGAGCCACTCATGAGAATGAGAAGAAGAAGAAGATACATTTAATGCATAACCAGACTGAGATGATTGACGATGACATGCAGAAAGTGCCATTCCGGAAGTTGAAGTTGAAGTAGGCTCCAGATGGATGTTATGTTTCTTCATTGCGGCTTCCAAGGCTTCCATCTTCTTAAAGCATTTAGATTCTAAGTGGCCATCTCGATTACAAAAGTTACAATGTCTATCAGTCTTCTTCCATTTGTTTTTATTGGTCTTATCATTTTGCTGAAATGATCTTTCATTTTGAGGCTGAGATGGTTTAGGACCATTCTTTTGAGGATATGACTTCTTAGGATTCTTTGAATTTGGTTGCTGCTGGGCGGCTAACGCTTTCGTGGAAGAGTTTCCAAGATTAAGAAGACCAAGGTGTAAGAGTTTTTCTTGTTCTCTTATTAAGGAATCACAAAAGGAGTCAAAGGAAGGGGCCTTGTAGTCTTGTCCTTGACAAATGAAAGCTTCCCTTGTAGAATGGAAAGTGGAAACAAATACAGAGTAGGCTGGTCCCAACTTAGTAAGGATGGAATAAATAAGGTTACCATCTTCTTTCTTAACTTTAACACCTTCCAAGAGATATCTAAGGGTCTTGAATTTGGACAAGAAATCTTCAATGCAAGAAAAATTATTAGGATCCAAAGTAAGCAGCTCATTTTCAAGTTGATGGGCTCTAATTTCATTTTTAATCCCAAAAACTTTAGCAAGTTTTTCTAATGCTTCATGAGGAGTCTCAAGTTCTGCAATGTGGAATCTAAGATCAGGAGAAATAGACATCCCTATCAAACCACGTGCTTGATCTTGTCTATTTTCCCATTTTGCAGCCTTGTCTTCATCTTTGGTTTCTTCTCTTGGTCTGTGGCTATTCTGAAGAGACCTTTACTTCTAAGTAAATCTTCCATGTAGGCTACCCATTGGAAGTAGTTAGTGCTGTCAAGAATGACTTGGCATGGACTTTCCATTTTTTTTTAAAACTGAAGCTGAAGATGCTGAAAGTAAGTGTTCCAATGGATAGATCTCGAAAAAATAGGCGGTTTTAAAAAAAACGGCTCTGAAAAAGGCTTCCGGATGAAGAAGTTATGGCTTTTTGAAAAAAAATTGTTGACGTTGCCGGCAAAGTGCGCGAATGTGCGGGAATGAAAAAATCCGCCCCCACAAAATGGAGACTTGAACCCAAGACCTCTACTCTCTAAAATAGCTTTGAACCAATTGATCTATACAAAAAATTTGAGAGTGAGAGAGAGAGAGAGAGAGAGAGAGGGGGGGGGGGGGGGGCCTCGGTTTGCGTGCTTGCCTTGAGAAAGCTCTTTTTCCCTACAAAACACAAAACACAAAACCCAACACGAATATGCAAAGAAAAACGAACCTTGCGGCTCGAAGTTAGCTTTAGCCAAAAAACTAGAAATTTTTAAAAAAAATCTCAAAGTTAGCTTTAGCCGAAAAACTAAATATTTTTCTCAATGTTTCTGATTTTCCGAGATCACACTAAGGTGCAGGGAAAAGAGCATACGCATGAGAAAAATCCTTCCTTTCTGTTTCTGATTTGCCCAGATCGCACAGAGTCGCAGGGCAAAGAGCATACGCAGAAATGAAAGGTATAGATCCGGTTAAAAAAAAGGCTAAATAAACTGAGACCGAAATAAGCAGAGAGAAAATAACAGTAAACTGCAAAAAAACACTGTATACCTCCCGATCTGAAAAATGACGCAGCTAGGGCTACCGGAAACCTTTTCGCGTGAAACGAAAGGGGTTCCTCACTGGAACAGATGCTCCGAACGCAACAGAGCAGTCCTCTCGGCCCGAAAGCAGTCAGAAACAGCAGATCTAGGAAACGACAGCCGCATGCAGTTCTACCGGCTTCAGATTTGGATCACCAACGGACGCGGCCCTCAAATAGCTCTGATACCATGTAGGAATTTACAGGGTAAGTTCCACAGAAAGAATACCAAAAGGACACCGCTCACAACCAGATCTCAAATCAATACACCAGTATTTTTGACGTGGTTAAAACCCTCAGAGTGCAAGGAGGGAAACAGTCCACGGCCTGTCCCAACGTGGGTACTACAGGCAATTTATTAATCAAAGAATGAAAATTTACATAAGCTTCTCTCATGCACGGATTACCCGAACAATGACCCTCCATGCGCTTTAAATAGAACTCATGGACCAATCGGGTGTCAAGCCACGGATCAAGTGTCGGTAATACCGAGGTGAGAGTGAACCGTCGGATCACTACATATCGTGACCGTCGGATTGTAAGTTACAAAATGTACAACGGTAAAGAAACACACTTTACCTAACTCTAACCTAACTCTATACTAGACCAAGTTGAACTTAACTATATCCTATGTGTCGGAATATCCTAACATTTAAGGAAACCTTGAAGATACTCTACCCATTTGGCATGTTTCTAGCTGAGCTTTGGCTGCTGCATTATAAACTGTAATGCATGGTTATCTGAGTAAAGGATGAATTCCTTTGACATTAAATAATGCCTCCATTTCTTCAATGACTTCACAACTGCGTAGAACTCCTTATCATAAGAAGAATACTTCTTTTTGGAATCATTTAGATTTTCACTAAAATAAGTTATTGGTATATCTTCTTGGCTTAAAACACCTCCAATTGCTTCTCCACTGGCATCACATTGCACTTGAAAAGGTTTATTAAAATCAGGTAGAACCAAAATAGGCTTTTCAGTGATTTTTTTTCTTTAACAACTAAAAATTCTTCTCTGCTTCAGCAGTCCATTTAAATGGTTGTTTGTCCTTCTTTATGGTCTCAATAATAGGTGAATTTATCTTACTAAAATTCTTGGTAAATTTTCTATAAAAGTTAGGAAGACCATGAAAACTCCTTACCTCAAAAACACTCTTGGGTGAAGGCCACTCCATAATTGCCTTGATCTTTTCTAGATCCATCTTCAACCGTTCAGCAAAAATATCAAAACCCAAGTACACTAGCTCTTCTTTCATGAATGAACACTTCTTCAAATTCAACAATAATTTCTCTTGCTGCAATGTTTGTAAGACATAATTTAAATGCCTCATATAGACTAATATATCGTCCAGATATACTATTACAAACTTACCAATGAACTCTTTAAGAACTTCATTCATTAGTCTCATAAATGTACTTGGTGCATTTGACAACCCAAAAGACATTACTCTCCACTCATACAGTTCCTCATTTGTCTTAAAAGCGGTTTTCCACTCATCCCCTTCTCTTATTCTTATCTGATGATACCCACTTTTAAGATCTAGTTTTGAAAAATACTTTGCTCCACTCTAGCAATCCATTAAATCTTCAATTCTAGGCAATGGAAATCTATACCTGATTGTGATTTTATTGATGGCTCTTGAATCTATACACATTCAACAACCTCCATCTTTCTTTGGGCTCAACACTGTTGGCACTACACAAGGACTCAAGCTTTTTCTGATCATCCCTTTGTCAAGCAATTCTTGCACCTGCTTCCTAACCTCTTAATTTTCTATAGGAGTCATTCTATAAGTTGCTTTGTTAGGTAGACTTGCTCCAGGAATCAAACCTATATGATGGCCGATTCTTCTAATGGGTGGTAATTCATTAGGCAAATCATCAACAATAATATCACAATATTTCTCCAACATTTCTTGAATTTCAATGGGTAAATTAGAAACTTTAGTAGAAGTCATTTTCACCTTAGGCTCGCAAATTACAACAAAATTTACCTCATTTTATTCAATTTGCTTCAAGTATTCTTTTCCTCCAAGTAACAGAGTTTTTGGATTAGTCTTCTTTCCTAGTACATCTTCTTCTTACAGAGACAGCAACGAATGATTGACACCATCCTTTCCAAACTTGTAGGTGTTTCTTTTTCCATCATGCATGGCTCCTCTGTCATATTGCCAAGGTCTTCCAAGCAATATGTGACACACATAAATTGGAATCACATCACATACAATTTTATCTTTATACTTTCCCACCTGGAATTCCACTTCACATTGTTCATTCACCAACAATTGATGTCCCTTTTGCAACCATGACACTTTGTAAGGTGTTGGATGTTTCATTGTTTTCAGCTTCAATTTCTCCACCACTTATGTAGGGACCAAATTATCAGTGTTTCCACTATCAATAATCATCTGGCAACATTTCCCTTGGACTTTACACACTGTCCTGAATAGATTTTTTCTTTGTGATGGTTCAACCACCTCCTTTGTTGGATTGAGCAAAACTTTATTAATTACCAAAGATTTTCCTCTCTCTAGTATATTTTCTTCTTCTGTCACTGTTGCTACTGGTGCTTCTCCCTCAACTAGACGAACAAATTCATTCCTCTGATTTGTTTCTGCATTCTCTGGGCACTCAAAAGCTCTGTGTCCCAGCTTTTTACATCTGTAACATCTTATTTCTCTGCCTCTTCCTCTACCTCCTCTTCCTCTAGGAAAACTCCCTCTGCCTCTTGCATCACCTCCTGTTGGTGCATGTTGGGTTGAGTTGTTGCTAGCTCCATCTTTAGGTGCTGTAGATCTTCCTCTACCACCTTGACTTCCCCTTCCTCGGAAAGTACCTCTCCCTCTAGCAGACTGCTTCCTTATGAGTTTTTCTTCAGCTGTCAGTGCTATCTGATAAGATTCCTCTACTGTTTTAGGAGACAGTAGACTTTTCTCATCTTGAATGTCCATCCTAAGACTATTAATATATCTAGCCACCTTCTCATCTGTATGTTGGGCTTCTCCAACTCTTATGCTCACCTTGTAGAACTCCTCTATGTATTCTTTCACTGTCAAAGACCTCTGTCTAATATTTTGCATTTGTCTAAACAAGGTTTGCTGATAATTACTTGGAAAAAACTTACCTCTTAGCTTTGCTACCATCCTGCTCCAATTCATGATTGGCTGCTTGTCAAGTCTCTTCCTTTTTGCCTACACACCATCCCACCAAAGTGCTACGTGGCCTTTTAGTTTGGTGACAACAAACTTGACTTTCTTCTCATCTTTTGTTTCTTCATAATCGAAGAATTTCTCCATGCCATTAATGCAGTCTATCAATTCTTTTGGATTCAGTCCTCCTTCATATATTGATACCTCTATCTTTGGCCTGGTTTTGGATCTCAACACTAACTGAAAGAACCTCATCTCAGGAGTAACTGCTACAGCTCCCTCCTCTGCAGCTTCAATCTTAGGTTCACTAACATCTCCATAATTTATGTTTCTACTTGTTGTTAATGCATCCAATATAGCTTGCATCTGTTGCACAACTTCCATTACTTCAGCGTTTGCAACAGGCTGTCCTCTTCCACCACGTCCTCATCCTCTTCCAAATCTGAAAGCCATAGTAACTTTCCTTCTCCTGCTTATGAGATTCAATCCAATGTCAAATGGCTGCTCTAATACCACTAATGATGGCCTGGGTGCAGGTGATATAGATAGCCTCGCAAATATGTCTGAAATTTCTTCAATATCAGGCCAAATTTCTCTTTCTCCTTCATATGGCATATCAGTCATCTAATGTTAAACTGACAGCCTCATGGGTTTTTTTTCCAATCACCCCAACCCTTGTTAATTGATAAACAGAGCCTCTGTTCCTATCGGAATTGTAATTTCAAAGGAATTACCCAAAAACACTGTCGGTGCTTTAACACTGTCGCGGCTCTCAAATAGTCTTAGTGTAATTTCCAAAGGAATTACACTATCGCGCTCTTTTCCAAAGGCTTTGCGTTAACCGCAAATAACACTATCGATGGTTTATAATCGGGCTTTCAGACACTCCTTCCTCTGATGCGATAACACGTGCTCCCAAAAATCGTTATCAGAACCTCCAATGTACCTATACTTAGTTCCTTCCACTCTGGGTTTGCGATGTGATCATCCTTGCGGACCCGACAACCTTTTCCGCTCTTCTCTATAATGTTTCAGGTCTGAGCTTATCAGGGTTTTGGACTTCGGCAGTTCCAAAGGTCTCTTCCACGCTCCACTTGTGATGCGATAACAATCGCGGACCCAATAATTTATTAAAGAATCCCTATAGCGTTTCAGCTTCGGTAGTGTCGCGCTATCAGAGTTCGACGCTTTCAATGGTCTTCTGCTCCACTTAAGGTCCTGCAATGCGATATTGGTTAGGACCCAATATTGGTATGAACCAAATCTAATAATGTTTTAGTTCCAGAACTATGTTCTGCCCAAGGAAATGTCACGATTTCTCTGTGTAAAATAGAGTTTGGTATGCAGGACTTAACAATGGTTTTAAGAATCCTGCGCTCACCGATATGAAGGGAAAACTCCCCAACAAGTAGAATATTAAGAGTTAATAAAAAAAAACAATTGAATCTCTATTAATACACGTGGAACCACACAAAAGCAGGACTGATACGTCTATAAAATACCAATTAACAAAGATTCAATAATTCAGGTGAACAGAGAGAGGCTTTGCAAAATGATAATGCTTCCGGGCTCGACCTCCTTTTGAGAGTCCCATTGTTTCTTATTTATAAATAATAGATAAAGCTTTCTTGGCCCTTATCCTTTACAAAAGCATGGCTTTTACATAAGTGATTTAAAACAATAAATCTACTACAATGTATCATAAACCGATTTATTACAACTTGATCTTTATTCTTAATTTTATCATAATCCTAAGCTAGAAAAGCCTAAAAGCTTGCTAGCTAAAGGACCCCACTCCCTTGCCTGTAGATTTTTTTTGTATTTTTGGAATATGTTTGAAAAATTTTCCCTCTAAGTCACATGCTCCTGCATCAAAGAGGGCCTTTAATTCCATCAAGCGAGAAAACTAGGGAGAGGGAGAGGGGCTTTCATTCCATCAAGCGAGAAAACTGGGGAGAGGGAGAGGGGCTTTCATTCCATCAAGTGAGAAAACTGGGGAGAGGGAGAGGGGATTTCATTCCATTGAGCGAGGAAATAGGGGAGAGTGCAACCATTCCATCGAGGGAGAAAACAGGGGAGAGTTTCATCGAGTGAGGAAATAGGGGAGAGTGCAACCATTCCATCAAGCGAGAAAAATAGGGGAGAGTTGCAGGAAGTTTTCAGAAATTTGTTGAGAAATTATCCTCAAATATTCCATGAGTGGCAGGTCAGACAAGGCTCGATTCATGTTTAATATTTTTCCACCAGAAGTCCATCTCCTCATATTTCAATTTCATTCCATTGAGCGAGGAAACAGGGAAGAGTTGCCTACTGTTTTTAGAAATTTTCGAGTGCATTTATCTTCTGCCAAGCAAGATAGGGTTACCATTTGCAAATGTATTTTTTTAGTATTTTTTTACAAATTATATTCATTTTCTACAAATTATCTGCATTATTTTTTCTCTGGGATATTGTTTCAGGTAGTTTCCGCAACGGTGACAAGCGAGTTTCCACAACGGTGACCAGTGATTTTCTGCTACGGCATGTATTTGGGTCATCATTTCGACAACTCACTGGTCATCATTGCGGTAGCCCATATATCGCTATTGTTTTTAATTTATTGGTGGACTTCATGAGTTCTTTGGTATTTCTTCCAAGTTTGTTTCATCTAGTTTACTTTAACTTTTTTGTTGGTTTATTCCTTTTCAATGTCTTGTCATCTAGTTTGGCACAACATCAAACTTGGGTATTCTTTGAACCAATATACATTAAAGAATATAAAGAATTAAAATGATCCAATTGAACCAATTGAACAAACCCTCATAACTTTATATATAATATTGGTTGTAAAATTAGGTAAGTATATTTATATATAGTAATTTGAATTCAAAGAAAAATAAAAGGATCTTACTAAGAAAATTGTTTTAATATAAAATCATCGGTAGGCTAATTATATTGATAGCTACTCCTATATAAATTCCATTATGATTTGGTTATTCCTCTGTTACATGTGTTTTATCCTCCGTTCAGGTATAGGTACTTCCATAGGAGTCTCCATTTGCCATAAATACATTATTTCATTTTCATATTGAATATTGTTTTTATCCTCCATTCAAGCATATGCATTTCACATCTAGGTACTTCCATAGGAGTATTCCTTTGCCATAAGGACATTGTTTCATTTACATATTGAATGTTGTATTATTGAAGGAAATTCATAATGATTTGAACATTCTAGAAAAGAAATATGGAGAAGACTAATAAAATGTGTAAATGGGCATGGAATTAGTGTGCCATAGAAACAAATGAGAAAATTCTTAGCTTTTTATAACTTCTAATTGAAAAATTGATGAGACATCTCCATCATCCAACAATTCTCATATTTCTTATTGCTAAGATCACGAAGACTTTTATTGATTCATATTTACATTATGCATGCACTGGAAAATTCATCATCTTTATAGAATTAAAGAGGAAGCATGAGCTGCAAAGATGAGTTATCATGTTAACCTAGTGCGGGAGGACCTATCATGTTAAGATGAGCTATCAGGTTAACCTGGTTGATTGATAAAGTGATAGTGGTGTTGTTCTATTACTCACTGTTACATTGGCTATTATACTATTAGTGGGAAACTCACTGTTACAGTGGCAGAAACTCACTCTTATAGTGGTGACAACTCACTGTTAGAGTGGCGACAACTCAATGTTAGAGTGGCGACAACTCATTGTTACAGTGAGTTGTCGCCCCTGTAATAGGGAGTTTCCGCCACTGTAACAGTGAGTTTCCACCACTATAAGAAGGGGTTGTCACCACTATAACAGTGAGTTGTCACCACTGTAACAGTGAGTTTCATCCACTATAACAACTAGTGCATTCATTGTAATAGTGATTTTCTGCCACTTTAGTAGTGAGTTTTTGCTACAACAACAATGAGTTACTGCAACCTTGTTTTAAAAATCTAGCAATATTTCATTAAAAAAAATCATTTAATTGTTTTCTTCTTTTACAGATGGTGAAAAGGTGGACACTGATTATCCAGGTTTGGTACCATCCAAACACAAGCCAAGCACAAACTAGATTTGTGCTTCATAATGAAGCACTAAGCCAAGTCTATCAAAATAGTGGAGAAATTCCTGGGACAACCACAAACAATGAAGCCTATTATATTTCCCTCGTTGATGGGCTAAGAGCAGCAAGGAATTATGGTGTAAGAGCAACAACGAATTATTGTGCTAGTGACATTGTCACTTACACCAATTCAGAGTTGATAACCAATCAAATTATTTGAATTTTCCAAGTCATAAACAAAATTTGAAATCCCTCCACAAACAAGCCAAAAACATTGTTGCACAATTTCAAAGTTTTAACATAACTTACCAATCAGATGTCCAAAGGGTTGTTGATGATATACTCAGTGAAGAAACATCCAATGGACACAGATGTGCAAGATATGTGGAGGAGCCAGCATGTGCTCCACCAATTTTCATTGACAGGCATCGATATACGTGGCCTGTTAATGAATGGATTGTTCTTGTGATTTCTATTGGGGTTATTATGGTGGGAGTCCTATTATGGTGTTCTTATTTCTTGTGATAGATTGTAGCAGCATAAACAACCATTATGTCCATCATTTTTTATGTATTTATATGAACTCTATTTTTTATAGATGGGCTCACTTTATTTTTTGGTACTTTTTTTATATCTCAACACGTGTATGTAAAAATGTATTTTTCAGTCAATGCTATTAATGGAACTACATTGTGATTACAATTCAAATGTCTCATTTTCATTACAGTTTAGTTGTGTCTAACAATTCATTTTAGTTCAATTGTGTCATTTTCATTACAGTTCAATTTTATCTATTTGTTGGAAATAATGAGAAGGCTGGGGGGAGAATCATTATTTCCTTTTACAAATGTTATTTTATCAGTTGAGAACACTTTAAACAGAACCCAAAAATGGACAGCAAAATAAATATTTTTATTATCAAATAGAGGAATCCAAAAGATGTTACAAAACGAGACCTTAGAATGCCTTCAATACCTCTTCACATTTCCAACTTCTAGTAACATTCATTCATTCATTATCGATGAGTAGCACATGCAATATTTATACAAGTCTCTATTAAAAGTCTAATGAGATCAAATTATTAAAGAAGTCTCTTCAATAACAAATTATGTGAGATACCCTTGGTTACGAGCAAACGAAGATAGCTTATATATCAATCATGATTTTCCCTTTATATGTGGTTAAATACAAAATGCAATTGTGATAACTTGCATTTTTCCAATCCATAGATCCAAACTCAAGAGACGGAATTGTATAAATATCCAAACAAAAAGTTCAAATGTTTTGAATTTCTCCACTATCAACATCTACATTCACAAGATCAGGTGATTTGAATTGAAGCATGTTTTGACAGACATGACAACAACAACAGATAAGCCTGAAAAGAGTGAAACTAATATGAACAACCTGTAAATCAATGAAGCTAATTTGATAATCATGCAAAAATTATAATATGAATTCAAGGATAAATAATAAATTGTAACCAATACCTTTTAAGACAAGTAATTTAAGGAGTGAGTGTAATGTTGCACGGGTCAACAAAGTTGCATGTAATCAGACTTTACATTATTATGATGGAGAATATCCCTTGACCACAACAGTAATGAAGCGTTGTTGTCAAATGGCAAGAAACCATTGCGGCAAAACCTAACTATGTACAATGGAAATAGAGCCCTTGACAATGAGAACAATGAATGGTTGTTGGAAAATGGGTTACAATTATTGTGGAAACACTTGACTGGGTACTACCACTACAATCGATGATGCCACATTTTCTCCTTACTAGACTCATTCCCTCAACTCTTCCTTTGTGTTGTTCTCCCACATTCAAATTGTTGCAGAGAACAAACATAACCATAACCACTCTGAACTGTGAATAAATATGGGAGGCTCAAGATTTCATAGAGAATGTTAATCAAGGTTGTCAGTGATGTCAATATGGCAGTTTTTGTGATGGCAAATTCTTGTGATCATAATGTTTCCCATGAAGGACCCAAGGAATAATACAACATATGGAATGAATATATATATATATATATATATATATATATATATATATATATAGAGAGAGAGAGAGATATATATATATATATATATATATATATATATATATATATATATATAGATATATATATATATATATATATATATATATATAGATATATATATATATATATATATATATATACACACACACAGACATAATAGAAGCAATAGACCCAAGGAGGAAAGCCATCAGGGAAGCCATTGGAAGACAAGAACAAGAGCCATCAAAGAGTAGCCATCGGAAATCACAGAGAAGCCACAGGAAAGCCAAGTCAAGAGTAAGAGCCATATCAGAGATATCGCATGAAATATCAAAGGAGCTAACATAACGGAGGAGTTAACAGTGATATCAAAGGAGTAAAGAAGAAAACATCGGAGGAGCCATATCAGAAGTATCGCATGTAATATATTCCCAAGAAGAACTGAAAGGAAGAAAACAACAGAGGAGCATAAACAGAGTTATTGGAGGTCATAGGAAGATAAGCCATGGGAGAAACAACTATCGGAAGAGTGGAAGAGTGAAGAGAAGTCACAGGAGATCAAACCCAAGTGCTTGCGGAAGAAGAATGGCGGAGGAATAGATCTGGATCACCAAATCGACAGATCCGTTGGATCGATGGTGATTACCAACTGCAAGGGTAGGAAAGTACAGATTTCCTTGATCGTGGCTGAAGTCTGACACTCAATCCTAGCCATCGATCTCATATTCAACTCTTATATCACAGTCAATTACGGGGGTTAAGTCCGTTTTAATCCATGTGCCAGTCGAAGTCCCACAAACCATATATTGTGATATAATACATGGACTCGATGCTCCAATAAAACACACCCTAATGTAATATCGCGTCTGCCTCGTCATAAGTCAATGTCACACTAAAACTGCGATTGTGATAATACATGCGGACCCGAACATGTTATAGTAACAACCCTGATATTACATCGCATCCGTCATATCGCAAGTCTTATATGGTTTTCACGGTAGAACCTCTGATTGCGATATAATATTGCAGACCTGCTGCACCATTATAACATGACTTTATACAATATCGCATCCGCAGTATCGCTAGTTTCTAAGGGATGTCAAACTGTCGATTGCGATGTTGTGTGTGGATCATGATTGTTCAGAGGTCTTTGTTTCAGCCGGATGTATACCCCAGGAAGTTTTGTACACCCCTCCACACGGGGGGGGCGCGGGGGGGACTTGTCCCCCCCGCTGGGGTTCGGGGGGGCCCATCCCCCCCGGCTGGGGGGTCCGGGGGCCAGCGAGGGCTCGGGGGCAGCGCCCTCGAAGCCAAAAATAAATGTAAAATTGCCTTGTAAAAGTATAGTAATTTCTAGTCAATCTGGGTCGTTCATTAGACGGATGATCTGACGGTAGAACTTATGTTTGTTTAGGGTTTTTTTCCCTAGAAGGTGTTAGCGCTTGAATTTGGCCTCAGGCTGAAAAAGACAAAATCCAAGGCAACATAAAACCACTTAGCCTCGTAGCTAGCCCTACGGGGCAGGAGAGGGCTCTCTCCGGGCCTATCTCGGCAAAAGGTCTTCAAAGGGCGGAGATGACCAATAAAGAACACTGATTTTAGGCTAGTAAACTGATTGAGAAGGTTTGATTTCAGATTTTTAGGGTTTTGGTGGAAAACAGGGGGAGAGCAATTTTGGGTGTGGGGATGGGATACAACTTTTGTAGAGGTCTTTTTGGGGCAAGGTAGGAGATTGTCTTGATGCCTTTGATTTAATTGAATGGATAGGAATGACCGGTGAGGAGCTAAAGAGAGCAAGAAACCATTGAGAGTTCTCTTTAGACAGAGAAAAACATAGATATTAAGCAAACTTAAAGGCAGAGCATATAAATTATGAATTCTACCTTAACACTTCATTTACTTAATGTGAAGAAAAGAGAAGTGGGAAAATGATACACATAACACACTTACAAGTACATGAGAGAAGCACACCATCAACACAAATAACCACAGGAATCCCAAATAGTGCTGCAAAACCTTGGTCTTTCCTTTGCCAAAATTGCAGAGATACAAAGTGTAATACAATAGAAGCTTATCCCTCAAGAGTCCAACCATGAAAATGACTAAGAAAATACATAATATAGGCAAGCTAACACCTTTCCTTGCCTCTAGGGGTCGAGCTCATCATCCTAGGAGCTGTTTCAACCAATTCTAAACTGAGCACTACAATCTAGGCAATCAAAACAACTTGCCTCTATAAGCTAGGAAACCAATTCATTCATTAAATTTTTGACTTTTTATGAATGAATCTTCTAGAAGAGATAAATAAGTGCCATGACATCATAAAATTACATCAATTACATCAGGGAGGATGAAAAATCACTCCAAAAAGTCAAAACTAGTCAAATATGCGTTTTGCTAAGCTGTAGGTGAAAATCTGGCAAATTTCCCTGATGCGTAGCGCCCCAATTCTCAACGCGTAGCGCGCCTTTGAGCCAACTTTTGAGGCACTTCCCGGCATCCAAATGAGGCAAAAATAGGCTTGTTGGAAAGGTCGGGATGTCTACTTTCCAACCCAAGTGGAATTGCTCAATTTGGTGTCCATTGGCCCCTCCAAAATTTCAATCTCCCAAGACTGCTTCCTGTGTGTCGAAAAAGTGGCAGAAAGTCATTTTTTGCATGTTTTTTGACCTTCTGAGGGCTCAAAACCTGATGAAATGTCTTGGCAATTGCTGAGAAAGTGTAATTTGTCATGAAAAATCCAAAAATGCTGATTTTTTGAGAAATGAACTTGCCCATCTTCAGGGTAGCGCGCAACGCGTTGAGGGCAAAAACCTGCTTTTTGACCAAAAAATTCAAAAATGACCAAAATTGCTCCAAATTCTCTGAAATTTGAGCTGAAGGTGTGTCATTTAGTACCATGCTCCTCCAAGGAAGCCTCAGCCAAAATATGAAGGGGATCGGGCCTTTTCCTCTGTTTTAGTGCCTTGGCCAACCGTCCTTTTAGCACCTTCATTCTTGCTTTACACACATGCATTCGAGCCCAATAGTGATTCTTCATGTGTCGAAGCATGTCTTTTTCTGTTTTTGCCTTGGCCAACAACTTTTCCAAATGAGTATTGACCCGGATGAGCATAGCCTCTCGCTTAATGGGTGTCAAATCACCGGGTCTCTTGTGAGCCAAGTTGCGGTCTTCATGGATCCTCCGCAACTCATCAAGAGAGTGTTCATCCTCTAATTGCTTGTTGCGCTGCTCTAAATAAGTAATTGTCCAATTTTCCATCTCCAATTTTTGCTGCAACAAGTCATTTTCAGCCCTTAGTTGCTGGATGATCTCCTTTGGCTCTAGCCTAGGAGAAATGATATCAAGGTCAACAACATCTATGCCTGGAACACCTGATGGCCCCTCATCAATCTTGGGCTGCTTGCCTCTCTCTGGTACCTGTGCTACTGTCGAAAGCGAAGCCCCTTCCACCTGATGTGGAGATAACACTCGCTGTGCTGATGAAGAAGGCAAGACCCCTTCCACCTGATGTGGAGATAATAATCGTCGTGCAGATGCAAATAAGGCCCTGTGGCCTCTCTGATATGTGACAAATGGAGGGGAGCTGACATGCTCGGGCTCTAGAATATCAAACTGATGTGAAGGCCCTCCCTCATCACGGACAACCTCAGGAGGTGGCTGTGGCACTGTGAACAAGTCACGAGAAATGAAATCCTCCCATGGAATACCCTGTTGTGCCAACTGATGCATGACCACAATCTTGATCAGTGCATAATGATAGATGCTCTTGTGTTGCTGTGCTGGGCTCTTTCTTTGCACCAAGGGCACCATCCTCTCTATATTTCGGCACATGAAGAATGGAATGTTCATCATTCGTACCCGTGTGAAATGCATCAACAAACGGATATGGTACGAATATAAACGTGAGAATCTGCCCTCGCAAGTGAAATAGCGAATGATGATCCTCATCAAAGGTGCATACTTGTCTCTTAAGAATCTGAAGGGAAAAACACCAGTTAGGTGCCTCATATATACAGGTTTGATAGATGGATCATAATGAAATCTGTCCAACTGCTAGCGCTTGTTCCACTCTTCTCCAATATTGGGTATCCCTGTTGCTTGAGCAACAATCTCGGGTGACAATGTGAAGTCCACTCCTGCAAGATTCACATGCCCATTGTGAAAATCTAGGACAAACAAGCGGGCCAATTCCTTGTGGTGTTGAATTTGGGAGATTCTCTCACAATATTCATAGCATGATAGATATCGGAAACATGACACTGCAAGTGGACAAGCTTGTAGATAAGCCAAAGAGGTGGGCTCCTCCCTGACATGCTGACCACCTTTACCACCCCTGTGATGCCTCCTTGGCACCTCTACCTCTGGTGTTGTTTCACGGTCATCACTTTTCTCATAATCTGTTTCGGTTTCTGACATGGTTTTGGAGGCAAGTGACTGAAAAATAATGCTGACTGTGCACCCAATGAACTGTTGTTTTGACTTGTTTAAATGTTGTTACCAAGGGGACAAACACCCATGGGAAATGTTAGGGAAAAGGGAACATTGAGGGGATTAGGGAAAACAAATGGGAAAGGAAATTTTAGGAAAGGAACATGGAACATATATAATCATAATTTGTGGGATTTTAATGGGAAGTAGGGTTTAGAAAATTTACATAGGGTTTTAGGAATTAGTAGGGTTTAGGGATTTTAATGATTTTTAATAGGAAAATTATATGATTTGCATGGAAAAATGTCAAGGAAAATGGTGAGGAAAATATGGGGAAAGAGGAATGGAAAATGGGTAACCTTGGGCAGCAAATATCAATGAAACCCTAGCACATTTGCATTTTTAAAATTTGATACAGAAAGGTAGGGTTTTTACTTCATATTAGCATGGCATTTTTTGCATGTTCATTGCTCATTCATCTTAGCCAAACCAAAATCACCATGGATTAGAGGCCTACCTGAAAAGATTTTGAGAGAGAAGTAGTTTTGGTGGCTTGCTGGCGATTTCCTGAGCAAGAAACCCAACGCGTAGCACGCCCAGCCTGATGAGATGCTGATGATTCATCATTTGCACTGAGGCTGCATCCTGTAACCATGGGTGTACATACTGGCTTTGAATCTTCCATGCCATACTTCTTCAAGATCTGCTTGAGGTACTTGTTTTGAGACAAGAAGATGCCTCCTTCATTTTGTTGGATTTGCAATCCAAGAAAGTATGTCAATTCTCCAAGTAGTGACATTTCGAATTCTTTCCGCATAACCAAGGCAAAGTTTTGACTCATAGTCTCTTCATTGCTGCCAAAGATAATATCATCTACATAAACAACAAGTATTAGCAATTTGTTATTTTCAACTTTTATATAGAGATTGCTATCTGCTAATCCTTTTGAAAAGCCTTGTTGGTGAAGATATTTGTCCAATCGATAGTACCAAGCCCTTGGAGCTTGTTTGAGACCATAGAGAGCCTTTTTCAATTTGCATACAAGGTTTGGATCATTCCCAAGAATGAAACCATCTGGCTACTCAATATATACTTCTTCTTCTAAGTCTCCATTCAGAAAGGCTGATTTCACGTCCATTTGAAATACGTTGAAGTTTTGAAAGCTTGAGAGAGCAAGGAACATTCAGATGGCCTCAAGTCTTGCAACATGAGCAAAGGTCTCTTCAAAATCTATTCCTTCTTGCTGCGCATACCCTTTACAAACAAGTCTGGCCTTGTTTCTAATTACTTCTCCATTTTCATTCAATTTATTTTTGAAGACCCATTTTGTCCCTATGACATTTTTATCTTTTGGTCTAGGAACCAATTCCCAAGTGTTGTTCTTTTCGATCTGCTCAAGTTCTTCATCCATTGCTTTGACCCAGCATTCATCTTTGCATGCCTCTTTCACACTTTGTGGTTCAGTGGAAGAAAGTAATGCCAAATAGCTTGAAGTCCTCCTGCTTCTTTCTGCCCCACAATCTGAGATTCTGGATGATTCTTTTGAACATATCTGGATGGAGTCTTCTCTTCTATTCTTGCCTGCTCCTCTGGTTCTTCTTGAGGTTCTTCTTCTTCTTGAGGTTCTTCTTCTTCATCATTCTGCCTTTGAGGGTAGCCTTCATCTTCTTCAATGTCTTCATGATGAACTTGCCTAGGAATATATCCCTTCTCATCAACCACTACATCAATGTTGTCAACAATTCTGCCAAGTCTTTTATTGTAGCACTTGTATGCTTTGCTATGTGGAGAATAACCAAGAAGAATGCCTTCATCTGCTCTTGGTTCAAGTTTGCCAAGTTGCTCATCAGTATTCTTAATATAACATTTGCTCCCAAAGATTTTGAAATGCTTCACCGAAGGAGTCTCACCACTCCAGAGCTCATGAGGTGTTTGAGTGCTGTTTACTCAGACATTTGTTTTGTTAAGAATAATAACCGCAGCATGTGCAGCTTCACCCCAGAAAGTTGCGAGAGTACCTGATTCATCAAGCATAGCACGAGCCATTTGTTGGATTGTTCTGTTCATTCTTTCCACCACCCCATTTTGCTGAGGAGTTCTAGCTATAGAGAATTCTCTTCTTATCCCATGTTCTTCATAGAAATCGAAAAATTCGTTTGAGGTAAACTCCCCACCTATGTCAGATCTGAGGCACTTAATTTTGTGTCCTGATTCATTTTCAACCAAGGCTTTGAAGGATTTGAATTTTTCGAATGCTTCATCTTTGTGCTTCATAAGTGTTAACCAGACAAACCTGGAGAAATCGTCAATGAATAATATCAAATATTCTTCTCCTCGAGGTGTACTTTTCCTAAATGGACCGCATACATCTGTATGGACTAGCTCAAGAGGTATGCTGGCTGATCCTTCCTTCTCTGGAAAGTTAGTTCTGGTTTGCTTCCCAAACTGACAAGATTTGCATATAGTGTTGTCTGGAATTTTGATATCTGGAAGACCACGAATTGCCTGATATTTGCATGCTTTCCTTATTTGTGAAAAGCTTAGATGCCCCAACCTCCGATGCCATAGCCAGTGTTCATCATCCTTGCTCAAATAGCATTGTTGTGGTCCTTCTTCAAATATGTATATATTATTTGGAGTCCTTCTTCCTTTGATCACTGTTTTACCTGTATCAAGATCACGAACACAACATCCATTTGATCTAAATATTACCTTTGTTCCTTGATCGCACATCTGACTGACACTCAGAAGATTATGCTTCAATTCATCAACATACAAAACATTTCCAGCTTTGACCTTCTCTTTTAATGGAGCAACACCTTTTCCTTTTATGGCTGCAGAGATATCATTTCCAAAAGAAACTTTCTTCCCCTTTTCTAATGCGGTATATGACTCAAGCTTTTCTTTGTCCCCTGTCATATGCTTCGAACATCCACTATCAATGTACCATAGACTTTCTTGACCTTCTGCATAAAAGGCTATCCCACATCTTTCTAGTTGCGGTTCCTTTATTCTCCATGTTCTAACATTTGAGGTTTGTTCCTTCTGAGTTGTCTTCCGGAACCTGCTCCTGCATTCAGAGTCTTCATGACCAAAGTTATTACAGATAGAGCATTCAATTTCATTTTCAAGAACCGAAAAGTTGTTATAAGTCCTTTTCATGGTTCCAGTCATTCTCCCTTGCTTTTGAGCTTCTCTAGTCATGATTGTCTTGTAGGCAACACATTGAGCTGCTTTGTGACCGAAGTTATGGTAGGAAAAGCATTGGCCATTAAAGAAACTTCTGCGATAATCAGATCTATCATCCAACCGACCGTAGCTTCTATTCACATTTATTCTTGGAGCAAATTGGGAAGATTTTACCTGTGGCTGATTGTAGCTTCTGTTTGTCCTTAAGGCAGTTTGTCCCCAAACTTCTTGATGGTCTTTATTTGTTCTTGAGGTAAACTGTCCTTGATTCACCTGATGACTTTTATTTGGCTTTTGCTCGCTTCTCCTTGCTGCATCAAGATAACTTTTAGAGGTAGAGGCTTGAGATGTTTCTCCATTATATCCAAGACCTGTCTTTATCAGAGGAGATCACTGCACATTGATAATCTCATCCAAGGTTTCAGATCCTTTAACAAATTTAAGATTAATCGCTTTTGTTTTCTCAATCTCCTTTCTAAGACAAACAATCTCACATTCCAATTTTTCAAGATGTTTTTCCTTTTCAGCTAGTTGACATTGTAGAGAATCAATAATAGCACTCTTCTCTTCTAAGCAAACTTTGAGATCTTTCATTTCTTCACAAAAGCCTTCTACATCTATAGCATCCATGTAGTCATCATCTTCAAAAGCCATTAAAAGTTTATATCTATTACCTTGTTCATCTTCATCACTATTTGAAAGACCATCACTATCTTCATGAGTGTAGTAGCTTTTCTTCTTTTCATTTTGTTTCTTGTTCCATTTAACAGGTTCCTTTCCCTTGTCATTCTTATCTTTGTGAGGACATCTGGCAGCATAATGACCTACTCTTCCACAAGCAAAGCATTTAAAAGGTAACTTACCTCTGAACCTTCCAGAACCCCTTTGAAGATTTCTGACAAAGTTTGATTCTTCTTCTTCATCTTCTGGCATGTAACTTGCTTCATAATAATCTCCTTTGCCTGAAGCTTTGAAAGCAGCTTCTCTTCTGTCTGATGGACCTCCCTTTCTCATTTCATAAGCAGTTAGAATTCCATGAAGCTGAGACATAGTAAGAATTCGTAGATTTTCCTTTTCTTCTATTGCAGACACTTTAGATTCAAATTTGGGGGACAATGACCTTAGAACCTTTTCAACCACAATAGCCTCTTTTATTTCTTCACCCAAGTTTTTCATGCAATTAAAAATCTCATCAACTCTAAGGAAATAGTTAGCCACACTTTCATCATTATACATTCTGAGAGTCTCATACTTAATCCTGAGAGTTTGAAGTTTAGCACGCTTTACCTGTTCGTCTCCTTCATAGCTCGTGACAATCTTGTCCCATATTTCTTTTGCAGATTTATAATGCATTACCTTCATGAATTCCGATTGGGATATACATCCCAATAGAGTACTGACTGCTTTCGCATTTATTTCATATTTCTTTTTCTCGTCTGCATCTGTAGGAGTAGCTGAAGGAAATGTGTAGCCTGTCTCTACGATGTCCCAAACTTCTGTACCAAGAGATTGAAGATAGGCAGTAACTCTTACCCTCCAATAATTGAAGTTTGTCCCATCAAAAACCGGTGGCCTGATTGATGATTCTCTCTCATAGTTGCTCATGATGAACGATCTACCTTCAAGCGATCAAGCTTCTCTGAAGGACCTGCTCTGATACCAATTGTTGGAAATAATACTGAGAGGGGGGTTGAATCAGTATTATCAGAAAAAAAATTTCATTTTATGCTCAGAAACATATACGCTACTTCAGTTAAGTGAAACAGCGTGTACACGCTACTGTGTCTAAAGAAACCAGCGTATAACAAGAAAACTTATGATTCAGTAGCTTATCTTCAGTAAATTCATCAGGACATTATTAACCATGATAGAAAGACAGGTGCAATATAACAAAATAGATCATCACACAGAAAACACACACATGAACACCATGATATAAGGTGGAAACCCAATGTGGGTGAAAACCACCTGGTGCAAGTCGTCTCTATCTTTCTTTAATATGAAACTTCAGTTTACAATCTTTTGTACTGGTGCAACCTTATACCAGTACGCAGGCTACAACCTGCTGAAGGCTTCAACCTTCTCTCGTTCTCCAAACTTCCTTGGAAGGGAGCTCCAACCCCCTTTGCTCTTGTGCTAGCTAAGATACTAGTACATAGGTGCTGGCCTACAATCTTCTTTCCTTCAGGTACCACTTTTCATACATTTTCAGACTGGATATTCCTGAAGCACAACATTACAATCTGAAGACCACAATTCATTCAAATTTCATAATAGATCATTGAAGCACAAAACAACCAATACTAGCATCATCAATCTTTGAATCACTGAACCACTGAAACCCTGTCAACACCAGTCACCAGAACACAGAGCAGACTACAGAACTCTGCAATAGCAGTCAGACCCAACTGCAACCAAAAAAATCAAACTTCAAAAGATATATGCTACTTCAATGAGAGAAACCTGCGTATACACGCGCTTTTACCAAAGACAACCTGCGTACAGATCTAAAAATAAATTTCGCTTAACTTGCAGCTGTACCGGACATTAGTCAGACCCAGAACATAACATTGCGTCAGTATGCAGATCCAGAAATAGGCATAATCATAATAGTGCATTTCAAACCATTAGATCTCGATCTGTCCTTAGATCTAGTCTTCCATCAACCGGTGTGATCTCTCCTTAGCTTAGATCAAGCAACCCAGAACCGGCATACAAGATCTCTTTCTTTTTCAGATATTCAAGACTTTTCAATTGTGCAATGCCTAATGATCTTCTTCTCCTTAAATAGCCTTAGTCCTTGCTCAATACCAAGGGCCAAAACCATAGAAATCCAATACCATCAACTTCAAAATTAGGGATCAACACGTCCGTCGAGACACCATGGTCCAAAACCATAGGCACAACTTCCAAGGAATAACCGCCACGGACCAAAGATAAGTTTTCCACATACACGCTCTTTTACTGAAGCCAACCTGCGTGTACACGCGACTTGGTATATAGCGAACCTGCATATACGCGACTTGGTATATAGTGAACCTGCTTGTATACGCGACTTGGTATATAGTGAACCAACGTGTATATATTTTCTCTTCATACTTGTAGTTTGATCATCAATTCCTTGCTGCTATCCTTCTGCACTATGATTTGTCATCAGTGTGATTTGCCATCAAGGCCAACACTTGTCTCATAATGCCAACAGATCTCAACATCCATAAAATTATCATCTTCATAATATTTCTCAAGGCTTCCAATAAAAGTAGAAGCATGTTTGCAACAGTCATGAACCAAATTTAATGATGGATAAGAGTCCTTATATCGTTCAATGAACATAGCATGAAAATCCTTTAAACAGTAAATACAAGCAGGCGGCAAACTTTCATACCAAGATTTGGCTTCACCTTCCAGAGTGGCCAGGAATATCTTCATCAAGCAATCTTCAGGAAAATCCATCTTGAACTTGTGAATATGCATATGAAATCTAACTAGATGTAGAGCAGCATCCTTCTTACCATCATCTTTAAATGTAGGTAGATTCCTTGACCAATCTACTTTCGGAATTTTATTCGGAAAACCTGGAATGTGATCTCGACTCAAGGGAGCATATCTTCTTGCAATCCGATCCATCTTGAAAAGCTCAAAGCTACTGATCTCTCTGCAGTGAAGTCACCATGAAGCATTGATCTCTGGAGTTTTCAGTGAATGATTTCAGCCTTGTCAGTGTCTGATTGTTGTCCACCATCAACAATCAGATCTGAACTTGATACATGTACTGGGGTAATTAACAAGTTAGATGTCACGTTTACAAGCTAGACCGGAGATTGACTGAAGCAGCGTTTATCTACTTCCGCTAATGCAAAGCAAAAGCGTTTTGAAGGCTACCTGGCATAACTTCAGGCTCCGTCTGTAGCTTATAAAACAAATGACATCAAAAAGCAAACCATTTGTTCTTCCCCAGTATGGTTGCCAATATGTTATCGGTTGAAATTTCACCTCAGGCTGAGAAAGGTAAACTCCAAGGAAACATCAAACCACTTAGCCTCGTAGCTAGCCTTACGGGGCAGGAGAGGGCTCTCTCCGGTCTATCTCGGTAGAGATCTTCAACGGGCGAGATAACCAATAAAAAACACTAATTTTAGGCTAGTAAACTGATAAAAAGGTTTGATTTGGGATTTTTAGGGTTTGGGTGGAAAATTGGGGAAAGGCAATTTTGGGTGCGGGGATTGGACACAGTTTTTGCAGGGGGTTCTTTGGGGCAAGGTAGGAGACTGTATTGATGCCTTTTAATTAAGTGAATGGATAGGAATGACCGGTGAGGGGCTAAAGAGAGAAAGAAACCTTCAAGATTTCTCTTTAGACATATGAAAACATAAATATTAAGCAAACTTAAAAGCAGAGCATGGCAATCATGAATTCTACTTTAACACTTCATTTGCCTAATTTGCAGAAGGAAACGTAAGGAGATGATTCACATAACAAACTTACAAGTACAAAGAGAAACACACCATCAATACATGTAACCACAGGAATCCCAAAAAGGACTGCAAAACCCTGGTCTTTCTTCCTTTGCCAAAATTGCAGAGATACAATGAGTAATACAATAGAGCTTTCTCCCTCAAGAGTCCAACCATGAAAATGACCAAGAAAGTACATAATATAGGAAATCTAACATCTTTCCTTGCCTCTAGGGTCGAGCTCACTATCATAGGAGCTGTTTCAACCAATTCTAAACTGAGCACTCAAAACTAGGCAGTCAAAACAACTTGCCTCTATAAGCTAGGAAACCAATTCATTCATTAAATTTTTGCCTATCTCATGAATGAATCTTCTAGAAGAGATAAATAAGTGTCAAAATATCATAAAATTACATCATTTACAACAAGGAAGATCAAAATCTACTCCAAAAAGTCAAATCTAGTCAAAACTGCGTTTTGCTGAGCTGTAGGTGAATTTCTGTGAAAACTGCCCAACACGTCGCGCCCTGATCCTGAACACGTCGCGCGCCTTTGGAGCTGCGTTTTAGGCACTTTCAGGTGTCCAAATGAGGCAAAAGTGGGCTTTTTGGAAAGGTCTGGATGTCTACTTTTCAACCCAAGTGGAATTTCTGAATTTGGTGGCCATTTGCCCCTCCAAATTTGCAATCTCCCAAGACTTCTTCCTGTGTGTCAAAAAGGTGGCAGAAAGTCATCTTTTGCTTGTTTTTTGACCTTTTGGAGGCTCAAAATTTGATGAAATCTCTTGGTAATTGATGAGAAGGTGTATCTTTGCATGAAAAATCCAAAAACACTGAGTTTTCCTGAAAAGGAGTTGACCATCGAAAGGGTCGCGCGCAGCGCGCGACGTGTTGGTGGAGAAAACCTGTTTTTTGCCCAAAAATTCACAAGTGACCCAAAAATGCTCAAAATTTTTTGAAATTTGTGCTGGAGTTAAGTCATTTAGCATCATGCTCCTTCAAGGAAGCCTTAACCAAGATGTGGAGGGGATCGGGCCTTTTCCTTCATTTTAGTGCTTTGGCCAACCGCCTTGGATCTAGCGATTGTATTTTTGACATTTCTCTACAACCATGACACCTGTGTAAAAAGTGAAGGAATTTTTTCTTCCTTGGCTTTTTGTGGACAAAAACCTCTCTCAGTTTTGCAAAATTCATCTTTGATTGCTCTGAAACATCTTTTGAGTGAAACTTATCCCAATGTGTGAAACAAGGAATTTTGTCGAAATGAAGCAAAATGAAGGGGATAAGGGGCTTCTAAATTCTTGGGGAAATTTTTGTAAGTAGGGAGGGATGTTAGGAAGCAGGGGAAAGTGGAATCTTAGATATTGAGTGAGGGGAAGGGGTCCAAAAAGGCAAAACACAGGCCCAACCTAGAAAATTGACAGGTTGTAGCTAGAAACTAGGGTTTGTGCGAAAATGAGGAATTTGGGGGATCTCAGTGATGGGAAGCATTTGGTAAGGTACTTTAAGGATAGGGGAAGGTGTATGAACATCAGGAAACAAGTTTTGCCGATGATTTGACCATCCAAGAGAAATTAGCTTTCAAATCCCTAGGGGAGGGAAATGACCTTGCCTAGGCGCAACTGAAGCATGAACAAGGTGTAAAAAGACTCATTAGACACTGAGATGATAATGAAAACCCTATGAATGATGATGGACTCAACTGAATAGTGACATAGATTGGCATTTGGGCAACTTTGAAAAGAGTGAGAGTAAACCCTAGACCTAATGCGTAGTGACCAAATTTTGCTTGAAGACTCACTGAAATGACAAAATTTGACCTTGACACTTCAAAATCACTTTGTAAGAGCACATTTGATCACTGGAGGAAGGCTGGAAAGACTGACACTAACAGAATAAACACTTTCAGCTTTGAAATTCATTCTCCAAACTAAATGCTGAAACTTTTTCACCTTCTTTGGCCGGAACTTCTCTTCTTTCGACTTTATCCTTCATTATGCTTGGTGGCTGATTTACCTTATCCGCTGAAGATGATTGACTTGCTGGGGGATCAATTATATCTTTTCCTTTTGTCTGTGGGGAATCATTTTTTTCTGAAGTATCTTTCTTTTTCTGAATGGGATTTATGGGAAAAGCTCGGTTTCTTAATTGTCTCTGCTGAGCAGAAAAAGCATTGAGATATCCTCTTTGGTACTCCTCCGATTCTTCCTCAAGTGCTGCCTCATTCGATAGGATATAATTCTCATCTTGATGTATGATGGAATTTCGCGCAAATTCTTCTTCTTCTGTAATATAGGTAGGCAGATCATTAGGAGTAAAAAAGTGATTTTCCTCTCCTATAGTATCACCTTCATCCTCAGATTCTTGGCTAACAAAATTCTGCTGAAGCGGAGGTTTTACTTGTTGCTGAACTGTTGTTTCTTGTGCCCTAGTTTCACGTTGCTTGATTCTGTATTGTGGCTGCTATGGACCTTGGAAATCAGGATTACGAATCTGCGGTTCCGGCTTGCTGAGATGAGTATTTTCAAGCAACGTAGCTACCTTGCGAAGGAGTTGATCTGATGTAGAAGCTTCTTCTTTGATTGTCACTCGCTTTTCGGCTTTCATCCTTGCTCTCTTATCATTCAAATTCGCTTCAACACTAACAACGATTTTCTGCATATCCTCCAAGGTAGGCGGATCTCTATCTCGCAATGAATAAGCCATCTCCGGATCAAAGCCATCCGGGAATTTAAGAAGTGCTGACTTTCTAGATGGCCTTAAATCATCTGGAATAGCATTATAAACTGTGTTAAATCTGATAATGTAATCTTGGACCGACTCACCATGATTACGTTTGAGATTGTTGTACTCAGCATTGATCTGAAGTGGATCCTTTCTGATTTCCCATCGATCTAGAAACTGCTTCTGAAGTTCTTCCAATGTGGGTATACTTCTAGCTGTCAAACCTCTGAACCATTTTCTTACTTCTCCATCGAATGTTTGTACAAACAAACACATAGTTACATCCTCTTCATCTATCTCATATAGATCAAAGAAAGTTGTCATCTTGTCTATATGCTGCTGAGCGGAAACACCCTGAGGAGTGCCATCAAACATGGAAATTTTACTCTGATAATCAGCTGGCATATCATGCAGATTTTGAGGAAGAGCAAGTGGAGCAAACCGGGCAGCCATTGCTTTAGGTAGATTGGGTCTAGGAGTAGCAGGTGGAGTAGGTGTAGATGTAGTATGAGGGGTATAGGGAGGTGTAGGCAGAGGAGAAGCGGTATGTGACGAGGAAGGAGAATTAACTGTTGATTCAGGATGTGTGACTATAGGGGATATAGAAATAAAAGGAGGATTGGTCTGTTCGTGCGGAACTGAAGCCGTGATAGTAGATCCAATATTGCTAGATATAGTTTCTAGGAAATCAGCAAGATTAGTGACTTGGATATCTGTCTGAAGGTGTCTTAGGATGAAATTTTCAACCAATTTATTATGTCTCTCGATTTCAAGAGCAGCAGCAAAATCAGGGTTGGGAACTAGAGAACCAAGTGCACTTTCAGATTTGGTTTTGAACAAGGACAACTCAAAACTCTCGTCAAAATCAATGTCTTCAAGATACTCAAAAACAGTTGGACATGAATGAGATTTGAATATATGTTTAGAATCTGAAGCCAGTTTGGATATCGAGGAACAAATAACCGATCAGCCTGTGAAAACTCTCAACTAATCATCCAAAAGTTCAGAGTTTACAAATGAACTGGGGTAAAATGCAATCGAAGTGGTCGTATTCACAAGCTCACGGAGATTGACTAAAGCAGCATTTATCTACTTCCACTTATGCAAGACAAAAGCGTTTCGAAGGCTACCTGGCATAACTTCAGGCTCCATCTAAGACTTATGAAACAAACACATCAATCCACAAACAAGTTTGTTCTCCCCAGTATGGTCGCCAATATGTTAGCACTTGAATTTGGCCTCAGGCTGAAAAAGACAAAATCCAAGGCAACATCAAACCACTTAGCCTCATAGCTAGCCCTACGGGGCAGGAGAGGGCTCTCTCCGGGCCTATCTCGGCAAAAGGTCTTCAAAGGGCGGAGATGACCAATAAAGAACACTGATTTTAGGCTAGTAAACTGATTGAGAAGGTTTGATTTCAGATTTTTAGGGTTTTGGTGGAAAACAGGGGGAGAGCAATTTTGGGTGCAGGGATGGGACACAGCTTTTGCAGAGGTCTTTTTGGGGCAAGGTCAGAGATTGTCTTGATGCCTTTGATTTAAGTGAATGGATAGGAATGACCGGTGAGGAGCTAAAGAGAGCAAGAAACCATCGAGATTTCTCTTTAGACAGAGTAAAACATAGATATTAAGCAAACTTAAAGGCAGAGCATATAAATTATGAATTCTACCTTAACAATTCATTTACTTAATGTGCAGAAAAGAGAAGTGGGAAAATGATACACATAACACACTTACAAGTACATGAGAGAAGCACACCATCAACAAAAATAACCACAGGAATCCCAAATAGTGCTGCAAAACCCTGGTCTTTCCTTTGCCAAAATTGCAGAGATACAAAGTGTAATACAATAGAAGCTTATCCCTCAAGAGTCCAACCATGAAAATGACTAAGAAAATACATAATATAGGCAAGCTAACACCTTTCCTTGCCTCTAGGGGTCAAGCTCATCATCCTAGGAGCTGTTTCAACCAATTCTAAACTGAGCACTACAATCTAGGCAAACAAAACAACTTGCCTCTATAAGCTAGGAGACCAATTCATTCATTAAATTTTTGACTTTTTATGAATGAATCTTCTAGAAGAGATAAATAAGTGCCATGACATCATAAAATTACATCAAGTACATCAAGGAGGATGAAAAATCACTCCAAAAAGTCAAAACTAGTCAAATCTACGTTTTGCTGAGCTATAGGTGAAAATCTGGCAAATTTCCCTGATGCGTAGCGCCCCAATTCTCAACGCATAGCTCGCCTTTGAGCCAACTTTTGAGGCACTTCCCGGCATCCAAATGAGGCAAAAGTAGGCTTGTTGGAACGTTCTGGATGTCTACTTGCCAACCCAAGTGGAATTGCTCAATTTAGTGTCCCTTTTCCCCTCCAAAATTGCAATCTCCCAAGACTGCTTCCTGTGTGTCCAAAAAGTTGCAGAAAGTCATTTTTTGCATGTTTTTTGACCTTCTGAGGGCTCAAAACCTGATGAAATGTCTTGGAAATTGCTGAGCAAGTGTAATTTGTCATGAAAAATCCAAAAATGCTGAGTTTTTGAGAAATGAACTTGCCCATCTTCAGGGTAGCGCGCAGCGCGCTACGCGTTGAGGGCAAAAACCTGCTTTTTGACCAAAAAATTCAAAAATGACCAAAATTGCTCCAAATTCTCTGAAATTTGAGCTGAAGGTGTGTCATTTAGTACCATGCTCCTCCAAGGAAGCCTCAGCCAAAATATGAAGGGGATCGGGCCTTTTCCTCTGTTTTAGTGCCTTGGCCAACCGTCCTTTGAGCACCTTCATTCTTGCTTTACACACATGCATTCGAGCCCAATAGTGATTCTTCATGTGTTGGAGCATGTCTTTTTCCGTGTTTTCCTTGGCCAACAACTTTTCCAAATGATTATTGACCCGGATGAGCATAGCCTCTCGTTCAATGGGTGTCAAATCACCGGGTCTCTTGCGAGCCAAGTTGCGGTCTTCATGGATCCTCCGCAACTCATCAAGAGAGTGTTCATCCTCTAATTGCTTGTTGCGCTGCTCTAAATAAGTAATTGTCCAATTTTCCATCTGCAATTTTTGCTGCAACAAGTCATTTTCAGCCCTTAGTTGCTGGATGATCTCCTTTGGCTCTAGGCTAGGAGAAATGATATCAAGGTCAACAACATCTATGCCTGGAACACCTGATGGCCCCTCATCAATCTTGGGCTGCTTGCCTCTCTCTGGTACCTGTGCTGCTGTCGAAAGTGAAGCCCCTTCCACCTGATGTGGAGATAACACTCACTGTGCTGATGAAGAAGGCGAGACCCCTTCCACCTGATGTGGAGATAATACTCGCCGTGCAGATGCAAATAAGGCCCTGTGGCCTCTCTGATATGTGACAAATGGATGGGAGCTGACATGCTCGGGCTCTAGAATATCAAACTGATGTGAAGGCCCTCCCTCATCACGGACAACCTCAGGAGGTGGTTGTGGCACTGTGAACAAGTCACGAGAAATGAAATCCTCCCATGGAATACCCTGTTGTGCCAACTGATGCATGACCACAATCTTGATCAGTGCATAATGATAGATGCTCTTGTGTTGCTGTGCTGGGCTCTTTCTTTGCACCAAGGGCACCATCCTCTCTATATTTTGGCACATGAAGAATGGAATGTTCATCATTTGTACCCGTGTGAAATGCATCAACAAACGGATATGGTACGAATATAAACGTGAAAATATGCCCTCGCAAGTGAAATAGCGAATGATGATCCTCATCAAAGGTGCATACTCGTCTCTTAAGAATCTGAAGGGAAAAACACCAGTTAGGTGCCTCATATATACAGGTTTGATATATGGATCATAATGAAATCTGTCCAACTACTGGTGCTTGCTCCACTCTTCTCCAATATTGGGTATCCCTGTTGCTTGAGCAACAATCTTGGGTGACAATGTGAAGTCCACTCCTGCAAGATTCACATGCCCATTGTGCAAATGTAGGACAAACAAGCGGGTCAATTCCTTGTGGTGTTGAATTTGGGAGATTCTCTCACAATATTCATAGCATGATAGATATTGTAAACATGACACTGCAAGTGGACAAGCTTGTAGATAAGCCAAAGAGGTGGGCTCCTCCCTGACATGCTGACCACCTTTACCACCCCTGTGATGCCTCCTTGGCACCTCTACCTCTGGTGTTGTTTCACGGTCATCACTTTGCTCATAATCTGTTTCAGTTTCTGACATGGTTTTGGAGGCAAGTGACTGAAAAATAATGCTGACTGTGCACCCAATGAACTGTTGTTTTGACTTGTTTAAATGTTGTTACGAAGGGGACAAACACACATGGGAAATGTTAGGGAAAAGGGAATATTGAGGGGATTAGGGAAAACAAATGGGAAAGGAAATTTTAGGAAAGGAACATGGAACATATATAATCATAATTTGTGGGATTTTAATGGGAAGTAGGGTTTAGAAAATTTACATAGGGTTTTAGAAATTAGTAGGGTTTAGGGATTTTAATGATTTTTAATAGGAAAATTATATGATTTGCATGGAAAAATTTCAAGGAAAATGGGGAGGAAAATATGGGGAAAGAGGAATGGAAAATGGGTAACCTTGGGCAGCAAATATCAATGAAACCCTAGCACATTTGCATTTTTAAAATTTGATACAGCAAGGTAGGGTTTTTACTTCATATTAGCATGGCATTTTTTGCATGTTCATTGCTCATTCATCTTAGCCAAACCAAAATCACCATGGATTAGAGGCCTACCTGAAAAGATTTTGAGAGAGAAGTAGCTTTGGTGGCTTGCTGGCGATTTCCTGAGCAAGAAACCCAATGCGTAGCGCGCCCAGCCTGATGCGTATCGCGCCTCCAATGTTAGAAAATTATATATTACGGAGCAATGGAACACATAAATTATTGCAGAAATATAAACACAGAAAACGCACAAAACAAGAGAGACACAGATATACGTGGTTCACCCAGTTTGGGCTACGTCCACCCCGAACAGCCAGTCCTTCCTTTCTATTATCCAGCAAAATGAAGAGACACAACCTACAAGAAATCCGCTGTAATATCCTCTGTTTTCTCTCACAGTCTCACTTCTCTATTCATCGCTCACAGAATACACATCTATCTCCCAGCCTCAAATACAATACCCTCATACAAAGAGAGGGGTTGCCTTCTAGGGCAAAAAACCCTAAACTAAACATAAGTTCTACCGTCAGATCATCCGCCTAATGAACGGCCCAGATTGACTAGAAATTACTATACTTTTACAAGGAAATTTTACAGCTAATTTTAGCTTCGAGGGCGCTGCCCCCGAAAACCTCCCGCCAGGGGGGGGCTCCCAAAGGTCGCAGCCGCCCCCCCCTGGACCCCCCCTGCAGCGAATATTTTACGGGCGACATTGCCGCCCCCATTTCGAACTCGGGTCCTATGTGGCGATACCTTTGAATATAGAAGATAATCAGGCTCCACACCCAACATCCAATGCGTAGCGCTTGAGTTATTTAGCACTGGAAAATGCGCACTAATGCATAGCGCGCCCCCAACATGTAGCACGCCTCCTCTGATGCGTAGCGCGCCACTGTAATTACCCAATTCACCCAATGAACTTTGAAATCGACTTGACAAGTATTCTCTTGAAGTGTTGAGAGGCAAATGAGTTACCAATGAGGAATGACATGCTTTTATAGGCTTCCTTTTAATTTTTACTTGCCCAAAACCCACTTTGTAATGTTTTGAATGTTGACACTTTTTGCTTTAATTGGCTCTGACCTTTAATTTAATTTCTTTGAAAAATTGGTTGAAATGATGATTTCTCTTGAAAAATTTTGCAGGGATAGCTTCGGAGATGTCTTGGCAAAGGAGACCAAGGCTGCATGCCAACTTTCGGAGAATTTGAACTTTTTACAAATTTTTACAAAAATGAGATAATGACCTTTGTCTTCGAAAACAGGGTTTTTGAAAACAAGGTAAGAATTAGTTGTACAATGATAAGAGTTATCAAAATGATGCTTTATGACGGACATCCCTCTGGCCTGCTAGTCCTTTATGATATCGCAAGAGAAAGCTTGACTCAACCCTAGACCTAAGACCTTGACATTGCAAACAGGGAAATGACCTTGTGAAGATTTTATTTACTCAGGAAAACATGATCCAACAGTGCCAAACAAGAGGGGAATAAAAGACATAAGCTTCTCCACCAGGGTTATGGCATGCCTAACGGGATGCAACATGACCACACTGATGAGGCACCTAATTATGAAATGCAAAGAGTTTTGATCTCTGGTGGAGGGCTACTAGACCGACTCTAACAGAAGGCAACCCCTCTCTTTGTATGAGGGTATTGTATTTGAGGCTGTGTGATAGATGTGTATTCTGTGTGAGCGAGAAACAGAGAGGTGAGACCGTGAGAGAAAACAGAGGATATTACAGCGGATTTGCTGTAGGTTGTGTCTCTTCATTTTGCTGGATAATAGAAAGGAAGGACTAGCTGTCCGGGGTGGATGTAGCCCAAACTAGGTGAACCAGGTATATCTGCGTCTCTCTTGTTTTGCGCGTTTTTTGTGTTTATATTTATGCAATATTTTATGTGTTCCATTGCTCCGTAATATATAATTTTCTGACAACTGGTATCAGAGCCGAAGGTATATTTGGCTGATAAACTCGCAGGAAAGAAGGGTTCCTGGTTCGAGTGGGAGCAATGGCGGAAGATGGTAAGTTTAGGGTCGAGAAATTTAACGGCCAAAACTTCTCGCTGTGGAAGATGCAGATGGAAGATTATCTGTATCAGAAAGATCTATACCTACCATTGGGCGGAAAAACAAAGATGCCGACGGGTATGAAAGATGAAGAATGGAACCTTCTCAATAGAAAGGCACTCAGAACAATACGGTTGTGCCTTGCTGCATCAGTCGCCTTCAACATTTCGAAGGAAACCACGACAGAGGGTTTGATGAAGATGTTGTCGAAACTATATGAAAAACCCTCGGCCTCAAACAAGGTATTTCTTATGAAACGGTTATTTAATATGAATATGTCGGAAGGTGGATCTGTTGCAAACCATTTAAATGATTTTAATACATTTACAAGTCAGTTAAGTTCTGTAGGGGTAAACTTTGATGATGAAGTTAGAGCTCTGTTATTCTTGTGCTCATTACCAGAAAGTTGGAATGGTTTGGTAATGGCCATTAGTAACTCCGTTTCTGGATCTAGTACTTTAAAGTTTGATGATGTTGTCGGTGCTATCCTTAGCGAGGAAATGCGACGGAAAAGCTCTGGTGAGACATCGGGAAATGCTTTGAGTGCAGAGTCTAGAGGAAGAAAAATGGAAAGAGGAAAGAGCTCAGGATATCGTAGTAAATCAAGGAAAGGCAGACCCAACTCCAGATCGGGAATAGTGTGCTGGAAATGTGGAAAGAAAGGACACCTAAAGAAAGACTGTAGATCTCGGAAGGGAAAAGAAGGAGATGCACAACAAGAAAACAATCATGAAGAAAATGTGACAGGTGAGGTGTTACAAGATCCTTTGATTCTTTCTTTCGAAAATATTACTGATTCCTGGGTGGTAGTTTCAGGGGCTTCATTCCATGCCACACTTGATAAGAAATACTTTCATGACTATGTTCAAGGAGATTTTGGAAAAGTTCGTCTGGGTGATGATAAACCCTGTAAAATCGTTGGAATGGGTAAGGTTCTTGTAAAACAACAGAATGGAAACCAATGGCTATTAAAGGAGGTAAGGCATGTTCCAGATCTAAAGAAAAATCTGATTTCAACAGGGCAATTAGGCGGTGAAGATTGTGTGACAACTTTCACAGGTAAAGCTTGGAAGGTCACCAAAGGAGCCCTGGTAATAGCAAAAGGTGAAAAGGTTCGTACATTGTATTTATGCAATGGTATTTCTAACTCTGTTAATGCTTTAACTTCCAAAGGAGCAGATGCATCATTATGGCATCATAGGCTCGGACACATGAGTGAAAAGGGGATGAAGATTTTTCACTCAAGGAATTTGTTGTCGGGTTTGAAGAATGTTGATTTGGACTTCTGTGAGAACTGCATTTATGGAAAACCGAAGAGAGTCAGATTTCTCAGAGTTGGGAAAGAAAAGAAGCACGAAAAATTAGAGCTTGTGCATATAGACGTATGGGGACCTGCTCAGGTATCATCTCTTGGTGGCTCTCGCTATTATGTTACCTTTATTGATGATGCAACTAGAAAAACTTGGATTTATTGTATTAAGAATAAATCTGATGTATTTGATACTTTCAAGAAATGGAAATCTTTGGTTGAGATTGAGATAGGAAAGAAATTGAAGTGTCTTAGATCAGACAATGGAGGTGAATATTGCAGCAAAGAGTTTGATAGGTACTGTTCAGAGCATGGAATTCGTAGAGAGAAGACAGTTCCAAGAACACCACAAGAAAATGGTGTGTCAGAAAGGATGAACAAAACAATCATGGAGCGTGCAAGGTGCATGAGATTGCATGCAGGATTGCCTTTACAGTTTTGGGCAGATGCTGTAGATACTTCTGTTTATCTAATAAACAGAGGGACTTCAAGTTCCTTGGATGGTGGTGTTCCGGAGGAAGCATGGACGGGTAAAAAGATAAACTACTATTTTTTAAAGCTTTTTGGTTGTGAGGCCTTTGTCCATATTGATAAAGAAAATAGAACAAAGCTTGAGGTAAAGTCAAAGAAATGTACCTTTATTGGATATGGTGTTAATGATTTTCGTTATTGCTTATATGATTAAGAAAATCACAAAATCATTAGGAGCAGAGATGTAATATTCAATGAAAAGGTCTTGTATAAGAATCAGTTGCAGGAAAAGAAGAAAGAAAACAAAAACAAGGAATACACAGTTCTTGATGACATCACTGAAAAGGTAAAGGTGCCTGGAAATAATAATAATCAACAACAACAACCACCACAACAACAAAAGGCACCCCAAACACCAGAAAGTGGTGTTAGAAGATCTACCAGGATAAGTAGACCCCCTGAACGATACTCTCCTTCATTATATTATTTATTGTTGACTCATTATGGTGAACCCGAATGTTATGAAGAAGCAATGCAGGTTGAAAGCAGGAAGAAGTGGGAGCAAGCCATGAAAGAAGAGATGGACTCCTTAGCACATAACCAGACTTGGGACTTAGTCAGGTTGCCTGCAGGTAAAACAGCATTGCAGAATAAATGGGTTTACAGGCTGAAGGAAGAAGATGGAGGAAAACAGAGGTACAAAGCTAGAATTGTGGTGAAGGGGTTTGCACAGAAGAAAGGTATTGATTTTGATGAAATATTTTCTCCTGTTGTTAAAATGACTTCAATCAGAACTATTTTAAGTCTTGTAGCAGCTGAGGATTTGCATCTTGAGCAGTTAGATGTAAAGACAGCCTTTCTCCATGGGTATTTGGAGGAAGAGATATATATGCAGCAGCCACAAGGATATGAGGTGAAAGGGAAGGAGAAACTAGTGTGCAGGTTGAAGAAGAGCTTGTATGGCTTAAAACAGGCTCCAAGGTAGTGGTATCTAAAATTTGACAAGTTTATGTCTGAACAAGGTTATACTAGATGCCACTCTGATCATTGTGTTTATTTGAAAAAGCAAAATGATGGCAGCTATATTATATTGTTATTGTATGTAGATGACATGCTTGTTGTAGGATCTAACATGTAGGAAATAAATGTACTCAAAAGAAAATTGGCAAATTCATTTGTAATGAAGGATTTGGGAGCTGCAAAACAAATCCTTGGTATGAGAATCACTAGAGACAGGACAAATAGCAAATTAACATTGTCTCAGAATGAGTACATACAAAAGGTGTTGAAAAGATTTAATATGCACAATGCAAAACCAGTTAGTACACCTTTTGCTAGCCATTTCAAACTTAGCAAGGAAATGTGCCCAAAGACCCAAGAAGACATGGATTATATGTCTAAAGTTCCATATGCATCAGTAGTTGGAAGCTTAATGTATGCAATGGTCTGCACAAGGCCTGATATTGCACATCTAGTGGGAGTTGTAAGTAGGTACATGAACAATCCAGGAAAGGAACATTGGATAGCAGTGAAATGGATTCTCAGATATTTGAAAGGTACCACAAATCAAGCATTATGCTTTGGTGGTTCAAACATCTCCCTACAAGGATATGTTGATGCAGATATGGCAGGTGACAAAGATAACAGGAGGAGCACTACAGGATATGTATTTACTGTTGGAGTAACAGCTGTCAGTTGGGTTTCAAAAATCCAAAGTGTTGTTGCACTTTCAACAACAGAAGCAGACTCGTATGTTGCTGCTATAGAGGCTAGTAAAGAAATGATTTGGTTACAAAGTTTAATGGGTGAGTTGGGTAAGAAGCATGATATGGGCACGTTATACAGTGATAGCCAAAGTGCCATTCATCTTGCAAAGAACTCAGCATTTCATTCCAGGACTAAACACATATAGCTCAAGTATCATTTCATACGATCAGTGTTGGAAGATGGAGAGTTGAAGCTGGAAATGATACACACTAGCCAGAATTCTGCAGATATGATAACAAAAGTTGTAACCAGAGAGAAATTGAGAACATGCTCAGTTTCAATTGGTCTTCAAGGATGACGATGAAGATGAGAAACAGCCAAGTCCAAAGAGGAGCCATTTTCCAGCAAATGAAGCAGCGGTGGAGTTGCTACAATCATTCTCCAAGTGGGAGATTGTTGTGTGTGGAGCATGATTGTTCAGAGGTCTTTGTTTCAGCCGGATGTATACCCCAGGAATTTTTGTACACCCCTCCACACGGGGGGGTGCGAGGGGACTTGTCCCCCCCGCGGGGGTCTGAGGGGGCCCATCCCCCCCGGCTGGGGGGTCCGGGGGCCAGAAGGGGCTCGGGGGCAGCGCCCCCGAAGCCAAAAATAAATGTGAAATTGCCTTGTAAAAGTATAGTAATTTCTAGTCAATCTGGGCCGTTCATTAGGCGGATGATCTGACGGTAGAACTTATGTTTGTTTAGGGTTTTTTTCCCTAGAAGGCAACCCCTCCCTTTGTATGAGGGTATTGTATTTGAGGCTGTGTGATAGATGTGTATTCTGTGTGAGCGAGAAACAAAGAGGTGAGACTGTGAGAGAAAACAGAGGATATTGCAGCGGATTTGCTATAGGTTGTGTCTCTTCATTTTGTTGGATAATAGAAAGGAAGGACTGGATGTTCAGGGTGGACGTAGCCCAAACTGGGTGAACCACGTATATCTCTGTCTCTCTTGTTTTGTGCGTTTTTTGTGTTTATATTTCTGCAATATTTTATGTGTTCCATTGCTCCGTAATATATAATTTTCTAACATGCGATAAGGTTGTGGACCCGACAGATTTATTAACAATTGTTTAATATCATATCGCATTTGCTCCGTCGACAGTAGGGGAACCAGCTATGTTATGTGAAAACCTTTGAAAGTTGTGATTGCGGGAAGAAAGGAATAAGTCTGATTTTCATGAAGGTAGCGATTGCTGGGGTAAGGTGATGTTGTGGTTGGCCCCTTCACCTTTGAACAATTCGTTTCGATTCATTGGAAAAACTCATATATATATATATATATATATATATATATATATATATATATATATATATATATATATATATATATATATATATATATATATATATAAGTTGAAACGTTTCACTTCTGCGAGGCATATCAGGCATCTATCAAACAGAACAAGGAAAGTTCACAACTCGTGAACTGGAAGAAATAGTGGAAGTAGAAGTTCGAGCGAAGAAGGGAGCTAAAGACAGAGTGGGCGGACAATCTTTTGACCTGATTCATCTTGAAAGATAGGGTCAGAGCCCTTGGGGTTGGTGCCTTAGAATTGGAAGGATTGGTGTCCATGGAGTTGGTGCTCATAAATCCAAGGTTGGTGCCTTGACAAGATAGGGTCGAAGCCCTAGAGGTTGGAGCCTCATCAAAACCAAGTTGGAGCTTGGAACACATTTATATTGTATTTATTATTTTACTCAATAAAATTATACTTATACATTTCTCTATTTAAATTGTCAAGAATTAAATTGGTAATAATAAAAATTGAAAGAAAATACTGATTCACACCCCCCCCACCCCTGCCAGTATTTCCAACAATTGGTATGAGAGCCAGCTTCTTCATATTAGCCTAACAGCCAGGAGAAGGATTCTTAGTCACAATGAGAAATCAAGAAGTGTCAGAAAGACCTCCTCTGTTCAATGGCACAAATTTTGGTTTTTGAAAAAAAAAGAATGTCCTACTACTTAATGTCCCTTTGACTTGAAGTTTGGTATTCAGTTTTAAATGGGTATACAACTCCTTCCACTCTTTCAACAGATCAAGACAAAAGGAAAGCTTACATTGCAAATGCAAAAGCCTTAAATTCCATCATGTGGAATCACTAATTCTGAATTTACAAAAGTCATGAATTGTGACTCGGCCAAAGAAGCATGGGATAAGCTAGTTAGCTTATGCGATGGGGACTCCAAAGTTAAGAAGGCAAAGCTTCAAACTCATAGAAGACAATTTAAAAGTCTAAAAATGGATGATGAAGAAGATATTGCATCATACTTTCTCCGAGTAGATGAAGTGGTCAAATCTCTTAAAGGATTGGGAGAAAACATTGAAGAAAGCACTATTTTTCAAAAGGTCTTAAGATCTCTCCGAGACAGATTTGACTCCAAAGTAAGTGCTATAGAAGAAATGAAGGACCTAGATGCTCTCAAGATGGATGAACTTCATGGAATCCTCATTTCCTATGAGATGAGAAAAGGAAGCCCAAGTTCCAAAGATGCAGCATTCAAGGCCTCAAAATAAAAATAAAAAAGGGGAAATAATGGAGTACCAGTAGTGATGACTCCGATGTTGAATCTGAATTGGCACAATTTGTATGAAGACTAAAGAAAGGATCTAAGTTAAAAGGTAAGTACCCTATTATTTGTTTCAAATTTGGAATAATAAGTCATTATGTTGCAAAATGTCCTCTTAAGCATGATAGTGATGGTGAGGAAAATTCTAAAAGGATGGTACACAAAAAAGGGTTCAATAAGAAGAATTTATTCTCTAAGCAAGATGAGTCTAATGAAGATGAATTTGTACTCATCAAAAATAAATCAACTAATCATTTCCCTCATCGCAAAGGAGGTAATGATGAATCAAATGAAGAAAATGACTATGTTGGGAGCCAAGAAGTATTATTCATGGCATTCACAAATGATGATGATTCAGGTCTAGAAGGAAATGTAGATGAATTGATAATGAGTGCCATTGAAGAAAATGAGAAATTATGAAATAAAATCATTTCTCTCAAGGTAGAAAAGGACGAAACAAAAAGGAAGGAAATGTATCCTTTGGAAGTGGATCTGCCAAAATTGCTGGAAAAGGAACTGTTACCCTTATTAATGGAAAAGGAAAGGCTCAAAATGCTTTGCTAGTAGACGGGCTCAAACACAATCTCTTGAGTGCTAACCAAATCTGTAATCAAGGACATAATGTTGTCTTTAGCACTAAATATTGTGAAATAAGGAACTCTCCCTCAGGGGAACTCGTGGCGAAAGGAGTTAGAACATCAGATAACATCTACATTCTGAACAAAATTCAAGAAGATAAATATTACTTAAGTCAAACAGATGAAAGTTGGTTGTGGCACAAGTGACTTGGACATACAAGTTTCGATAACTTGATCAATATTAGCAAGATTAATGTAGTACGAGACATCCCAAAGTTATTCAAGCCAAATCAAGGAGTATGTGGTCCATGTCAACATGGAAAGAAAACTAGAACCAACCATAAGACCAAGGAGTTTTCTACATCAAAACCTTTGGAGATCATCCATACTGATTTATGTGGACCAACTAGAACTCTGACACTCGAAGGAGAAAGGTACTTTGCTTTATTTGTTGATGACTATACTAGAATGATGTGGGTATATTTCATAAAATATAAATCTGAAGCATTTGAATGTTTTAAGAATCTTAAAGCTCTTGTAGAAAATGAAAAGGATTCTAAGATTAAATGTCTTAGAATGGATAGAGGGGGAGAATTCACATCAAAAGAATTTGATGAATTCTGTAAAGTACATGGAATTGAAAGAGAACTCTCTACTGCCAGAACACCCAAGAAAAATGGGGTAGTTGAAAGAAGAAACCAAACCGTTCAAGAAATGGAAAGAACAATGTTAATAGCAGCTGATTTGCAGCCAAAATTCTAGAGAGAGGCGGTGAGGATAATTGTTTATACCTTGAATCAAACTCAAATAAGACTAAATAATGAGAAGAATCCTTATGAATTATGGAAAGGATGAATTGCTTCAATAAAATACTTCAATATTTTTGGAAACAAGTGCTTCATAAAAATCAATGATGACTCACCAGGAAAATTTGATTCTAGGGTTGACAAAGGAATATTCCTTGGATATTCTGCAAGGAGCAAAGCCTACAAGTGCTACAATGATTGACTATGGAAAATAGTGGAAAGCATTGATGAAGACCTTCCAGGAAAAGAAATAGAAGATCATGAAGTTGACCCTCTCATTGAAGAAAACTAAGAAGAACCTGAAAAAGGGGAAAAAGATCAAGAAAATCACAAGGAAAAAGAACCATCTCAAACCCCTTCAAAGGTGAAGTTTCTCCAAAAACATCACCCATAAGAGCAGATTATTAGCAATATAGATGAAGGGATGCAAACCCAAAGAAGGATGACAAATACACCAAATAAAATTTATGTTGCTCTCCTATCTATGATAGAACCAGAAACATTTACTCAAGCAAGTAACGATCCTCATTGGGTAAAATCCATGGAAGAAGAAATGTCTCAAATCGAGAAGAATGAGACATGGGAGCTGGTACCTCATCCAAAGGACAAAAATATAATTGGAACCAAGTGGGTGTTCAAAAACAAAATGAATGAAGATGGACAAATCATCAGAAATAAGGCAAGGCTTCTTTGTAAAGGTTATTCACAAATTGAAGGAATCGACTTTGAAGAAACCTTTGCACCAGTAGCTCGTGTGGAAGCTATAAGGATGTTCTTGGCATTTTCTTGCTCAAAAGGATTCAAAATCTATCAAATGGACATAAAATCAACATTTCTGAATGGGGAACTCAAGGAAGAAGTCTACATGGAGCAACCAAAAGGGTTTAATCTAGTAGAATGAAAAGACTTTGTTTGTAAGTTGAAAAAGGCATTATATGGGTTGAAACAAGCTCCTAGAGCTTGGTACGCAAGATTGGATCACTATCTACAACAACAAGGCTTCAATAAGGGGGTGGCAGGAAGTAATCTCTACATAAAGATGGATGAGGATAAGTTACTAGTCACTCTTTTCTATGTTGATGATCTGATTTTTGGTAGTAATAATGATGAGATGAGCCATGATTTTGCTCAAAATATGTCAAAAGAGTTTGAAATTTCAATGATAGGAGAGTTATCTTACTTCCTTGGACTACAAGTATCTCAAACCACAACAGGCATGTTCATATCTCAATAAAAATGTCTTATAGACATGCTTAAAAGATATGGAATGGAAGACTGTGCACCCATGAGCACACATGTGACAACAGATTGGAAATTAGGCAAAGATGATGACTCTCCTCTGGTAGATGCAACTCATTACAGGTCAATAATTGGAGCCCTCCTATACTTAACTGCTACGAGACCTGACATTATGCAAGCAGTAGGAATGGTGGGAAGATTTCAATCAGCTCCTAAACAATCCCATTTGTTGGCTGTAAAAAGAATTCTCAGATACTTGAAAGGAACTCCTGATTTTGGTCTTTGGTACCCTAAGAGCTCAACTCTTACTGTGACTGCATACACCAATGCTGATTGGGCCGGAAGTGTCGATGATTGAAAAAGTACTAGTGGAAATGCATTCTTCCTGGGAGATTGTCTAGTATCTTGGCTCAACAAAAAACAAACATCCATATCACTATCTATAGTTGAAGCCGAGTATATAGCTGTTGCAGATTGTTGTACTCAAATATTATGGATGAAGGAAGCTCTAAAAGATGTCAACATAGGTACCAATCAACCAATCACCATCTATTGTGATAACACAAGTGTTATTAGTCTCAGCAAAAATCCAGTGATGCACTCAAAGACCAAACATATACCAATCAAGTATCATTTCCTTCGTGAACAAGTAGCTGAACAAAACATAAACTTGGAATATATCAATACTAAGAAGTAGATAGCTGATATTTTCACAAAACCTCTTCCTCGAGAAGCATTTGAACATCTTCGCCAAAAGATGGGGGTTATTTCTCTAGCATCACATTAAGTTGATTCATAAAGATGTTGCATGACAGGGGGAGTAGTTCGACAAGGGGAGTTCTTGTGCACCTTTTTGCCATTGATGTCAAAGGGGGAGAGAAGAAGAATATTGCCATCAATGAAAAAGGGGGAGATTGTTAATCAAGGTTGTCATTGATGTCAATATGGCAGTGTTTGTGATGGAAAATTCTTGTGATCATAATGTTTCCCATGAAGGACCCAAGGACTGAATACAACATATGGAATGAATATATATATATATATATATATATATATATATATATATATATATATATAGACATAATAGAAGCAATAGACCCAAGGAGGAAAGCCATCATGGAAGACAAGAACAAGATCCATCAAAGAGTAGCCATCGGAAATCACAGAGAAGCCACAAGAAAGCCAAGTCAAGAGTAAGAGCCATATCAGAGATATCGCATGAAATATCAGAGGAGCTAACATAACGGAGGAGTTAACAACAATATCAGAGGAGTAAAGAAGAAAACATCGAAGGAGCCATATCGGAAGTATCGCATGTAATATATGCCCAAGAAGAACCGATAGGAAGAAAACAGTGGAGGAGCATAAACAGAGTTATCGGAGGTCACAGGAAGATAAGCCACAGGAGCAACAGCTATCGGAAGAGTGGAAGAGTGAAGAGAAGTCATAGGAGATCAAACCCAAGTGCTTGCGAAAGAAGAATGGCGGAGGAATAGATCTGGATCGTTAGATTGACGGTGATTAGCAACTGCGGGGGTAGGAAAGTACGGATTTCCTTGATTGTGGCCGAAGTTTCGCACTCAATCCTAGCCGTCGATCTCATATTCAACTCTTAGATCATAGTTAACTATGGGGGTTAAGGCTGTTTTAATCCTTGTGCCAACCAAATTCCGGCAAACCATAGATTGCAATATAATACGCGGACCCGCTGCTCCAATAGAACACGCCCTAATGTAATATCACGTCCGCCTCATCGAAAGTCAATGTCACACTAAAACTGTGATTGCGATAATACATGTGGACTTGAATAGGTTATAGTAACATCCATAATATAACGTCGCATCCGCCATATCGCAAGTCTTATAGGGTTATCACGGTAAAACCTTCGATTGCGATATAATATTGCGGACCCGTTGCACCATTATAACATGACTTTATACAATATCGCATCCGCAGTATCGCTAGTTTCTAAGGGATGTCAAACCGTTGATTGTGATAAGGATATGGACCCGATGGATTTATTAACAACTGTTTAATATCATATCACATCCACTCCATCGGCAGTAGGGGAATCGGCTATGTTATGTGCAAACCTCCGAAAGTTGCGATTGCGGGATTAAAGGAATAACTCCAATTTTCATGAAGGTTGTGATTGCGGGGGTAAGGTGATGACGTGGTTGGCCCCTTCACCTTTGAACGAGTCGTTTTGATTCATTGGAAAAACTCATATATATATATATATATATATATATATATATATATATATATATATATATATATATATATATATATATATATATATATATATATATATATATATATATATATATATATATATATATATATATATATATATATATATATATATATATATATAGATATATATATATATATATAGATATATATAGATATATATATATATATATAGATATATATAGATATATATATATATATATATATATAAGTTGAAACGCTTCACTTCTGTGAGGCGTATCAGGCATCTATCACAGAGAACAAGGAAATTTCACAACTCGTGAACTGGAAGAAACAGAGGAAGCCGAAGGTCTAGCAAACGCAGAAGGTGCAGTAGGAGCCGAAGGTCTGGCAGACATAGAAGGTGCAGTAGAAGCTGAAGGCCGAGCGAACAAGGAAGTTGAAGACAAAGCGGGAGGACAATATTTTGACCTGATTCATCTTGAAAGATAGGGTCGGAGCCCTTGGGTTGGTGGCTCAAAATTGGAAGGATTGGTGTCCTTGGAGTTGGTGCTCCTAAATCCAAGGTTAGTGCCTTGACAAGATAGGGTCGAAGCCCTAGAGGTAGGAACCTCATCAAAACCAAGTTGGAGCTTGCAACACATTTATATTGTATTTATTATTTTACTCAATAAAATTATACTTATACGTTTCTCTATTTAAATTGTGAAGAATTAAACTGGTAATAATAAAAATTGAAATAAAATAATGATTCACTCTCCCCTCTTAGTATTTCCAATAGAGAAGGTAGTGAATAATTACTAGACGAATTTCCATGCGTTAAACCATTTTTTGAACAAGCCGCACCAATAGAGTACATTCATAGGTTTCAGGGGTATGACAATGGCATAGCTCTAGAATGTTCAATGGATTACAGGGAGGGTAAATCTAGGGTTGTAGGGACAGTGTTTCATGTGATAGAAGAAGAAATTGTAGAAGTGACAGGGTTACCCCAGATAGGATAACAATGGTTTGCACCCTGAAAACCCCAATATGATGTGTCTGGAAATTCCTTGAGGCAAGTGAACAACTGCAGAAGATAAGAACAAGATTTGACAGGAGGACGTTACCAAAAACCTGGAAAGATCCTGCATTCCTTGTCTAGAGATTTTTCACATGCGAAGGAAGGTATGTCGTTGTTTATTACCAACACATTTGGTTGTTAGACCGCTTGCATCATGGCAGGTTGGTTAACATGCCTTTCTTTCTTACAAAAAACCTACAAAGTATGGGCCGATCTATGCAAAAATCAAAGTGGCCATTCGAATTGTTGTCCCACATTTTCCTCATTAAACTTTTGGTGGATGTTGAGCTGCAAAGAGAAGGGATAACTTGGATTGAACTAGTTGGAAGGCCATTGCATGTTGAAGTTGCTAACCCTCGAGAGGATTCCTTGGGAGCTGTAACTCTGCCCCATGACCCACCATCTGCAACTTTTCCCATCGTCGTCGAGCTATAGAAATTTCCATAAAGCCTTTCCATATGGAAACTGAGCCTCCCAATGTTTAAACTAGGGTTTCTAAGGATTCTTCTGCTCAAACCCACAGAAAGGAGACAAAAAATATGATGATGATGAAATAGAAATATTGGGTTGTAAACCTGCCACTATAATATTAAGAGGATACAAAAAAACGCCCCGCAGTAGTGCCAACAAGCAGAATAGGTGAAAGTGAGGTCGTCTTGCTCCAGTTCTTGAAACCCTCCTCATTATTACAGAAAAAGAATAGAAGAGAAAGAGCAAGAGCATCCATAGGATGTATTGATGGAAGAAGCAGTCATGGAGCAAGGATGCATGCAGAAAGGATTCATGGAACAAGGATTAGGCCACCTTGCTGACACAAAAGAACAATTAAATACTGTTCCCTCTCCTGATTTTGACTATGAGTACATATCAGGAGTAGTGGAATAGTACGGAATAGAGGGCATTGCCTCAATTTCAATTTTTTATGCGGATGCTATGGAGGACAAACCAACTTCACCACCAGAATTTTCCTCCAAAAGTGAGGAGGACCAACCAACTGCACCACCAAAATTGCATGGGAATGATGAGGACCAACCAACTACACCTCCATAATTGTGATGCAGGAGCATCTGGACTTAGCCAACAATGTGATGGTTTGTTCACATGTTATGGCAAAATGAGTTGAATTTCACTGACCTGAGTGGTCAAAAATCAGTTTTGGTAGAGAGGGTTGGATCTCTCGAAAATGATTTGTACTTCATTATTGTAATAGTTAGGAAATTGTCTTATTTTAGACTAAGGGATAAGTTGATACAATAGGTGTGTAATAAAGCTTAAAAATAGATATTTGATTGTTAGATTTATTAAAATAGAGATCAAGTTGTTAGTACAGTGAGAATAAGATTTGACTCATAAAAGAGAAGAAATTGTAATGGAAAGGGATTAGCTGAGATGATTGAGAATTGAGTGAGAGGCGAGAGTTGAGTGATAGATAGGATATGGAGATTGAGACGGAGGTCTAAAAAATTACTGTAATTGATCCAAGAGGGCCAAGACTCTGTAACTATTATTATATTGAAGAAATTGATTCAGTGTGCGAATGTGTGTTAATTCTAGTAATGACTCTTGTTTACCTCTGTGAATCTGTGTTCTGAAACTTAATTGGGTATTTCTCTATTTTCCCATTTTAATTGTAAATCTTAGTGTCTATGTGTTAACCGCAGTCATTTAGTATCAACTGCGGGGTAGGAGAGTGTGAAAATTCTTGATCATGGTTGGAGACCTGAACTCATTCCTGGTCATGGATCTCAATTTCAAACTTTTAGCTCACAGTCAACAGCGGGGGTTAGGCCTGTTGTTAACCTGTGTGCTAGTTGAAGACCCGCCAGCCATAGGATTTGATGGCCTCTGTTATCCAACAGATATTAGGTCACCAAGTGTTTGGATTTTAATTCCAAAGACGGACCCGAACTTGTATAGATCAAGTATTTATAATCCTTATCGGCTCTGTAAGGGTGGGTAAGCGTCGCGCAAGTTCCTTGACTGATATCGTTGTGAACCATTAGATCCAGCGTGCTTTGATCAATGGTGGAGGATCAATGGATTTTTTTGTTGATTGGGGTGAGTGATGACCATTAGATCTGGAGAGAGGTGATCAACGGCGTAGAGTGAAGCGCCTGTTTACAAAGGAAAAGTCAACGTGGGACCCTCAGTGTAAGGTAATCCACGTACAAAATCTGTTATAACGCATCTGATTGGTTATAATGTAACCAATAGTCTATTTTTAGGACTACCACCTTGATTTCATCAGCCTCCTACGTCATTTTTGGTATCAGAGCATAGAGATTGAGTTGGTTGCAGTAAACATGCTGCCAAGGAGAGGAGCTGGCATAGGTTGAGGAAGACTTGAAGCAAATGCAGTTCTGCTAAAGGAGATCCGGAGTCTACGTACAAGGATGGACACAATGGATACTTCTCAGAGGATAACACCTAATGTAGGAGTTGCTAGTGTTGCAGAAGAATCTTCTGAGGAAGAAGAAGAGAAGGAGGAAAATGAAACTACCAAAGTTATCAAGATGTTGGCTAAAGTAGGTGGAAAACCAAAGGTGGAAATTCCTGCATATGAAGGGAGTCTCAATGCAGAAGAGCTAATGGATTGGATCAGTTCACTGAACAAATATTTTGACTATGAAGAGGTTGATGACAAAAAGGATGTGAAATTTGCAGTTACCAGATTGAAGGGTCATGTAGCAATTTGGTGGGATGAACTACAAACATCCAGAACAAGAAAAGGAAAGTCCAAGATCAAGAAATGGGACAATATAGTGAGTAAAATGAAAGCTAAATTTATGCCAAAATATTATCAGTTAAATATTTTCAAATAGTTATAGAATTTAAGGCAAAAATGAATGTCTGTTAAAGAATATACATAAGAGTTTTATAGATTGAGTATTAGAGCAGGACATGCAGAGGATGACATGGAGAAGGTAGCCAGATATATCAATGGCTTAAGATATGACATACAAGATGAGATCAGCTTACTGAGTCTGAAGACCATTGAAGATGCCTATCAAGCAAGTTTGAAGGAATAAGAGAAGATGTTGAGAAAACAAAATCAGAGGAATAGATGGAAAAGTTCAGTAAGAGGTAGAGGAACTACTAGACCAAGGTTTCAGCAACATCACAATGAAGCAGGAAGTTCAAGTAGCAGACCACCATAGAGGGGAGATTTTAATAAAGGAAGATTTGCACCCAGAGGAAGAGGTCGAGGAAGAGATATTCAGTGTTACACATGATCTGATATTCACCCTATGAGTGACATCAGTTAAATATTTATTAAACTAAGGTATTACAGACTCATGTGCTAGTGTGTGTTATGTGTTATTGAAGCAACTAATTGATCAGATTGCCAATACACAAACCTTAAAAGGGAAAAGACAACAGAGAAACACAATAAGAAAACATAAAGACACAAGCAATTTTAATAAGGAGTTCATCCTATTCTCCAGGGCTACGTCTCCGATCTAGCTTTCAGTGGTGGCCTTGTTTTATTGTGCCTTTAAGCAGAGAAATTACAATACAGGGACTCAATGTGAGTTCTCCTGAAGTAGGTTTTGCTTGGCAGGGTGGTTTCTTGGATTCCCCAAGCCACTTGGAGTACACAGACTCTTCTTCTTCCTACCAGCTCTGTGACCTTCTGGTCTACAGTGGAAAGAGCCAAATATGATGCTCAGTCCGGACAGATTCCTCTATGGGATGGCTTGAATCTTCAAGCTCTCTGGTGCTCGATGTTGCCTCTAGTCAGCTCGGCACTCTGTCTCTTCTGCTTCACTTTACTACTCTCTGTGTTTAGTCCTCCTCTCAGGGTTCACTGTTACACTTTGTCTCTCGACTTCTGTCTTTATGTGTCTAACTTCTCCCCTATTCGACTGTCTCTGTTCATGGCATTTAGCCATTCGATCCTATGGCTGTTCGGTTCCTCTTCTTCCTGTCTCTTCACCTTCTGCAGCTGCGTTTGGAGTTCCCTGTGTTTGGCGTCATCATGAATGCTTAGGGAGTAGCCACTTGTCCTCCTCTAATCGGTGTCAGCCTACTTCGTTGGTTTGCTTATTCAATTACGCCATGGATGCGTTCTTCCTCCATCGTGGCGGTCAAACGGATTCCAAATCCCTTTAAAACGTGGCTTAATTCCCTGTCGATTTCGCTTCCTCCATCGGGTGTCATCTCAGTCGTCCGATCTGAGCCCTCTAGATCTGACGCCATACGCACGTTTCGCGTGGTTGACTTGCTCGACTGATAGCGCGCGATCGACGGTTGTTTTCTCTCACCTCCACCTACCACGCGTTGATCGTTGTATGGAATTGCTCTGCTTTCTTCCAAAACCTCTTACCGTTTAAGGGAACCCCCGATCAAAATTGCCAGTTTCCAAAGCGCGGATCCCGCCGTTGTGTTTAGCACTTTTTCCTTTTTCCGCCTGCGATCCTCCGGTTCCCCCATGCAACTGAGTGCTCGCCTTTTTCCTTCGCGACCATGTTCTCTTAAGCGCTAATCGCGCATCAAAAATCACTTCCTTTTCCCATTCCGGGGCTCCCAGGGGCTTTTTTGGCCTCTTGCGCGGTCTCCATGGGCCTCGGTCAGCTCGCTTTGACCGAGGTCCTCGTCGTTCCACATTGGCTTCCATTGCCAATGGTTCACGGTGTTTTTGATCACTGTTTTGGATTTCTTTAGATATTTTTTTGACCTAATATAGTCATGGTATTTTGACAGTCTTCTATGGATCCGATTCAGATCACGGCCTTCCCACTAAAAAAACTTTTGGACCACCAAAAGTTGGTTTTCAAGCATCGACTCAGTGAGGATACTGTTTTCTCACTTGTCCAATCTCAATCCACTTTGCACTACTTGGCTTTGAACCTTTGAGCCCAATCCTGAGGTACTCAACATCTCCCCTACACGTTGTCCTCACCTTCCTGTCCAGCATTATGTCTTCCTGCAAGTCAATGAGGTATTCAGGTAGCAGGTCATCAATAGAAGGCAATTGACTTTGCTCGTCAGGGTCCTCTATCATTGAAGGTTCAAACAATCTCAAGCAATCTGCATTTACAACTGAGTAGATGTGCATGTAAGCTGGTAAATCAAGGCGAAAACCATTTTCACCAATCTTCTCAAGTATCCTAAAGGTCCATACCTGATAGGCTTTAGCTTTTTACCTTCACCTTGCATCCTGTCCTTGTTGATATATAGCCAGACTTGGTCTGCAACTTGAAAACTATGCTCCATCCGGTGCTTATCATGCCTAGCCTTGTACTTGGCCTGGCTCTTTTCTAGCTGTTCCTGTTATGCTCTTAACCTGCAAATCAATACCCAAGTGAAGAAAAGATACCGAGAACACAAAATATGCGAAGAAAATATACCCAGAACACAGAATAGCAATGATTTTATTATTCAGAGAGAAATGTTCACAGGCCTCTTCGAGGGGGCAACCTCCAATAGAGCAGAGCTCGATTACAAAACAAGACACAATGCTCCTCGCAGGGAGTCTCTATCCTTTATATATGACTCATACATGCAATACCACGAGCCAATATCGTGGGTTTTATTAATACCATCTATCTAATACTACCGCCCATTTACCATCTAACTAATACTACCGCCCATTTGCAACTAACTGTGGTCCCGTAATTAATTGCGGGTTAACCACTTACAAATATTAATATGGGCTTTATTGACTCTTGACTATGACGTGATCCCATGACATAAATAAGGGGGTTAGGGTGGGACCCTAACAGTTCCTGTACTGCCTGGTGGATCTCCTAGATCTGTTCAATGAACCTAGTTTCCTTGTCCACATCGTTGTGTCCATCAACCATGGTATCTTTACCAAAGACAAAATCCAAAGGAGACCTTGGTGTGAAACCAAAACAGGTCTCAAAAGGAGATATGTATGTAGAAGAGTGTTTGGCCCTGTTGTAAGCATGCTACACATAACACAAGTTTTCATCCCAAAGCTTAGGATGTTTACTGCAATATCCTCTCAGTAACTAGATCACTGTCCTGTTTACTACTTCTGTCTGGCCATCTGTTTGTGGATGAAAAGTTGTGCTTTTCTTCAGTTTGGTGTCCATCAGTTCCCACAGACTCAACCAAAACTTCCCCACAAATCAGGTGTCTCGATCAGATACAATGGAAGTGGGTAATCCAAAATGAACCCATACATGTTCAAAGAACAATTTTGCAGTCTGTTCAACTGTGATCTGTTTACTACAAGGTATCAAAATACACATTTTGTTGAACCTATCCACAACAACATATAGATAATCATGACCTTTCCTAGATTTAGGTAGTCCTCCAACAAAATCCACGGAAACACTTTCCCAAGGGTGAGAAGGAACTGGTAATGGAGTGTACAAGCCTAGTTTTTTATTGTTGGGCTTGCTTTTAGCACACATGGCACACCCTCTTACATATCTAGAAACTGTCTCATTCATTTTCGGCCAATAGCAGAATCTTTGCAACTGTGCAAATGTTTTACTTACCCCAAAGTGACCTGATATCAGAGAAGTATGTGCTTCCCTAATTATCTTTATCCTCTCAATTTATGGAATGCAGAGTTTCCCACAATGATATAAGATTCGGTCCCTTCTATGACAGTCCAATTCTTCTACTCTTTTGCCTTGACTCAAAGATTCATATACATCTTTGAAGTCCATATCCTGAGCATATTGTTCTATGTAGCTTTCATGTAGCACAGAATTATGCTTAAGTATGGTAGATGCATTTATAATAGGTCTAGATAACATGTCTGCAACCTTGTTATGTATGCCCTTTTTATATCTGATGACTAAGTGAAACTTTTGTAGAAAACCCATCCATCTGTAATGTCTTGATTGTTGCAACTTAGTTTGGGAGTGTAGATATTGAAGTGGTTGATGATCAGTGTGTATTACTGTCTCTTTTTCCATTAAGTAATGTTTCCACTTTTTCACACTCTGAAATAATGCATACAATTCTTTATCATATGTAGGATAGTTAAATACTGTAGGATTAAAAGTCTCAGAATGATAACATATGGGTTTACCATGCAGTGTCAACACTGCTCCCATGGCATAATCACTGGCATCAGTTTGGATCTCAAATGGTCTTTGTAGATCTGGCAGTGCTAGCATAGGTGTTGTACTAATTTTCTCTTTCAAGGTGTCGAAGGCTTTCTGATGTTTGCCTCCCCACTGAAACACCTGATTCAATCCTGTTAAAGCATGTAAGGGAGCTGCAATTGAGGAGAAGTTAGAAATGAACTTCCTCCAATATTGTGCTGCTCCTAGGAATCTTCTCACTTCTATAGCAGACCTGGGTTTAGGCCAATTCACAATGACTTCCACTTTAGAGGGATCTATTTTCAATTCACCTCCCCCTACTATATGACCCAAGTAGTTTAGAGATGTTTTGCCAAATTCACATTTTGAGAGTTTAACATAAAGTTTTTCTCTTTTCAAAACATCTAATATCTGCTTAACATGCTTTAAATGTTCTTCCCACGTTTTACTAAAAATCAGAATGTCATACAGATACACAATAACAAAATCATCAAGAAAAGGTCTGAGTACATCACCTATGCTAGCATCATCCTAGTTTCCTTGTCCACATCTTCACCCCTGTGAGCATCACCCGATGCAATGAGTGCTAAGTGAACTATTCAAAAATCATGAGAAATTAGTCAGTTACGACTACCTCTCATGGAAATGGTCATACGTGAATGACTTACTTAACGCAGTTGAATCCCAAAATGATCTAATAATGCACTGCGTAAACTCCCATACTTAAATTCAAAAAAAGAGTCAAGGGATCTCTACTTGAATGGTTCATGAGGCACAATACTTGCTAAGGTTTTGCAAATGGGGTAGCAAGCTAAGTGGGCTTGATTGTGGGGAAAACTCCACAGTTAAGCGCGCTTGAGCCAGAGGAGTTCTGGGATGGGTGACCTCCTGGGAAGTCCTGGTTACCGGGTGCAAGCCCCGGAAGTGATGATTGATGCTATGTGATTCATTTCACTAGTTTCAATCCCACTTCTTCACCCCTGTGAGCATCACCCGATGCAATGAGTGCTAAGTGAACTACCTCTCATGGAAATTAGTCAGTTACAACTACCTCTCATGGAAATGGTCATACGTGAATGACTTACTTAACGCAGTTGAATCCCAAAATGATCTAATAATGCACTGCGTAAACTCCCATACTTAAATTCAAAAAAAGAGTCAAGGGATCTCTACTTGAATGGTTCATGAGGCACAATACTTGCTAAGGTTTTGCAAATGGGGTAGCAAGCTAAGTGGGCTTGATTGTGGGGAAAACTCCACAATTAAGCACGCTTGAGCCAGAGGAGTTCTGAGATGGGTGACCTCCTGGGAAGTCCTGGTTACTGGGTGCAAGCCCCGGAAGTGATGATTGATGCTATGTGATTCATTTCACTAGTTTCAATCCCACTTCTTCACCCCTGTGAGCATCACCAGATGCAATGAGTGCTAAGTGAACTATTCAAAAATCATGAGAAATTAGTCAGTTACGACTACCTCTCATGGAAATGGTCATACGTGAACGAATTACTTAACGCAGTTGAATCCCAAAATGATATCTAATAATGCACTGCGTAAACTCCCATACTTAAATTCAAAAAAGAGTCAAGGGATCTCTACTAGAATGGTTCATGAGGCACAATACTTGCTAAGGTTTTGCAAATGGGGTAGCAAGCTAAGTGGGCTTGATTGTGGGGAAAACTCCACAGTTAAGCGCGCTTGAGCCAGAGGAGTTCTGGGATGGGTGACCTCCTGGGAAGTCCTGGTTACCGGGTGCAAGCCCCGGAAGTGATGATTGATGCTATGTGATTCATTTCACTAGTTTCAATCCCACTTCTTCACCCCTGTGAGCATCACCCGATGCAATGAGTGCTAAGTGAACTATTCAAAAATCATGAGAAATTAGTCAGTTACGACTACCTCTCATGGAAATGGTCATACGTGAATGACTTACTTAACGTAGTTGAATCCCAAAATGATATCTAATAATGCACTGCGTAAACTCCCATACTTACATCATTCATTAATCTCATGAAAGTAGCATGACTTACTTAACGTAGTTGAATCTAATAATGCACTGCGTAAACTCCCATACTTACATCATTCATTAATCTCATGAAAGTATCATGACTTACTTAACGTAGTTGAATCCCAAAATGATATCTAATAATGCACTGTGTAAACTCCCATACTTACATCATTCATTAATCTCATGAAAGTAGCAGGAGAATTAATTAAGCCAAAAGACATAACCAGCCATTCATACAATCCCTGCTTTGTTTTGAAAGCAGTATTCCATGCATCTTGCTCTACAACTCTGACCTGATGGTATCCACTGTGGAAATCCAGCTTGGTGAAATAAACAACTTCTTTCAATTGATCTAAAAGATCATCTATGCGAGGAAGGGGATAACGATTTTTGATTGTTATCTTATTCAGTGCTCGGCAGTCAATGCACATTCTCCAAGAGCCATATTTCTTTCTCACCAAAACAATTGGTGACCCACATGGTGATGTGCTAGGCCTGATGAAGCGCTTCTCGAGCAACTCCCGCACCTGCTTCTTGATTTCAGCATTCTCTAAAGCAGACAACCTGTACATCCCAATGTTAGGCAATGGAACATCTTGCTGCAAAATAATATCATGTACTATTCCCTTTTTGGGTGCAAACCTTTATGTTCTTGAAACAAGACATCATACTTTGAACCAACCTTTTCTATGTCAGCTTGCTATTTAGCATTACAGCCCTCAAATACATTGGTTTTATCATGTTTCTTTTCCTTTACAACCATTAGTAAGAATTGTTTGCATGAATTAATCTTGAGTTTATGAGAGTATAATTATTCTTGAGCTTATGAGCTCTTACAAAGTATTCGATTCCATCTTTAACAAGTAGATACTTGTTCTCAACTCTATAGAAAATAGTTTTCCTATCATACAAGTAAGGACTTCCTAAAAAAATTCCACATATATCCAAAGGAATTATTTCTAACTCAACCTCATCTACAAATGCTGACCCAAAAGAAAACTTGAGTTTGCACTGTCTAGTCACTTGCAGTTGTGCTTTATCATTCAACCATCCTAATGGGTATGGTTTCTTGTGAGGTGTAGTTGCTAATACCAATTTCTTTACAATTTCTTCAAAAATCAAATTTGCTTGTGAGCCACTATCAAAAAAAGTATCAATCTTTTGATTTTTGGAAATAACTCGAATATGGAAAAGCTCATGTCTTTTTCTCTCATTTTCTTCATCAATAACAGATAGAGCAGAATTACTAGTAGATGCTTCATAATTCTTACCTTTTATACTTGTGTCTTCTATGGTTGTTTCATCTCCCGAGTCTGACCCCAAACCTCTCTAACTAGCTGCAGCTGTCTTCTTCTTCTTGCCCTCGGACTTCTTAGGTCTCAGCTCTGGATGCAGAATCCAACAATTCTCATCATCATGCCCCTCCTTTTTACAGTGAGTGCATGAAGCTTTGGCTTTTTGTGCAGTGTTAGCCTTCCTTGCTTTCCACTTCTATTTTATTTTCTCCTTGCTCTTGCTTACAACGGGTTGGGATGATGCCCCAACTTTTAGATTGCCATTATTTCCTCTAGCTTCTAGATGAGTAGCTTGTACAGATACCTCATCTTACTAGTGGGATTAAACATGAGGATTGTATGCCTCATGTAGCTGTGTAGACCACCAATGTACTTCAAAAGAGTCTCTAGTGAGTCTAGTGAAATACTGAACTTCAATGCTCTCTTTCTGAACTCTTGAGTATACCCTTGCACACTTTTCCCTTTCAACTGTCGAAGAATTTGCCAACTCATCATGGCTTGTTGCATGTAGGCCAATGGATAGAACTGCTTTTTGATTACAGCAACAAATTCACTCCAGACAGAGATGGTCTTGCCATGTCTTTTCATATCAGCTTGGGTTCTGCCTTCCCACCAAACCAAGGAAGTGCCACCTAGGCGTAGGCTTGCCAGCTAAATCTTACTCTTGTCTGAGTTTATGTTCTGTACCCTGCAATACAAATCAATTTTTCTAATCCAATTGTCCAACTTTTCAGCATTTAGTTCTCCATCATATATAGGAAAATCAAATTTAACATCTAGCTTAATCAAAGATGCTTTCTTATTATGCACGGGGCTATTAGGAGGTGTGATAAATTTTTCCTCTTTCCCCTTTCCTTTGGAGTTGTCATGGAAGTGAGACTCATATTCTTCTTTATCTTGCTTAGAGCCTGATGCATCTTCCACCTTTTGCTTTCTAAAGTCTCTGTACATTTCTTCAACCATAGACTTTATAGCTAGGAAACTCTATATGAATTGAGGGTCTGGCCCTATATATCCTTCTTCTGACATTGTCTTTCAAGGATAGACTCTTCCAATTTCAGGATTAGTTTCCACCAACTCTCCTTCTCCTAATTTGAGCTTTGATATTTTGAGCATTCACAGCTAAACCAACACAAGCTTGTCTAACCTTACAGCCTAGAGCTCTGATACCACTTGATCTGATATTCACCTTATGAGTGACATCAGTTAAAGATTTATTAAACTAAGGTATTACAAACTCATGTGCTGGTGTGTGTTTTGTGTTATTGAAGCAATGGATTGATCAAATTGCCAATACACAGACCTGAAAAGGGAAAAGACAGCAAAGAAACACAGTAAGCAAACATAAAGACACAAGCAATGTTAATAAGGAGTTCACTTTATTCTCCAGGGCTACGTCTTCGGTCCAACTTTCAATGGTGGCCTTGTTTTATTGTGCCTTTAAGTAGATAAATTACAGTACAGGGACTCAATGTGAGTTCTCCTGAAGCAGGTTTTGCTTGGTAGGGTGGTTTCTTGGATTCCCAAAACCACTTGGAGTACACTGACTCTTCTTCTTCCTACCAGCTCTGTGACCCTCTGGTCTACAATGGAAAGAGCCAAATGTGATGCTCAGTCCGGACAGATTCCTCTATGGGATGGCTTGAATCTTCAAGCTCTCTGGTGCTCGATGTTGCCTCTGGTTAGCTCGGCCCTCTGTCTCTTATGCTTCGCTTTACTGCTCTCTGTGTTTAGTCCTCCTCTCAGGGTTCACTGTTACACTTCATCTCTCGACTTCTGTCTTTTTGTGTCTAACTTCTCCCCTATTCGATTGCCTCTATTCATGGCTTTTAGCCATTCGATCCTATGCCTGTTCGGTTCCTCTTCCGCCTATCTCTTCACCTTCTACAGCTGCACTTGGAGTTCCCTGTGTTCGGTGTCATCATGAACGCTCAGGGAGTGGCCACTTGTCCTCCTCTAAATGGTGCCAGCCTGCTTCGTCGGTTCGCTTCTTTAGTTACGTCGTGGATGCGTTCTTCCTCCACCGTGGTGGTCAAATGGATTCCAAATCCCTTTAAAATGTAGCTTAATTCCCTGTCGATTCCACTTCCTCCATCAACCGCGATCTCAGCCGTCCGATCTGAGCCCTCCAGATCCAACACCATATGCACATTTCACACGGTTGACTTGCTCTACGGATAGCTCACGATCGACGGTTGTTTTCTCTCACCTCCACCTGCCACGCGTCGATCATTGTATGGAATCGCTCTGCTTTCTTCCAAAACCTCTTACTGTTTAAGGGCACCCCGATCAAAACCGCTGGTTTCCAGAGCGCAGGTCTCGTCATTGTGTTTAGCGCTTTTTCCTTTTTCCACCCACGGTCCTCCAGTTCCCCCACGTAACCGAGTGCTCACCTTTTTCCTTCACGGCCATGTTCGCCTAGCACTAATCGCACAACAAAAATCACTTCCTTTTCCCATTTTGGGGCTCCCAGGAGCTATTTTGGCATCCTGCGTAGTCTCCATCGGCCTCAGTTAGTGCGCTTTGACCGAGGTCCTCATCGTTCCACGTTGGCTTCCATTGCCACTAGTTTAGGGTGTTTTTTATCACTGTTTTGGATTTCTTTAGAGATTTGTTCGACCTGATACAGTCATGGTACTTTGACAGTCTTCTATGGATCTGATTCGGATCAACACATGTGGAGAATGGGGACATGGATCATGGGACTCTCCTCATAATAAAACAACAAGTCAGAGAAATGTGAATGTGGATAAGGAAAAGGAAGAAAAACCTCAAATTACAGAAAAGGAAGAATCCCCTGAAGTAGGAGAATCCATGTTTTTGAAAAGGGCATTGCTTAAGGTAGAGAAAGAGACTGAAGAACCAGCTCAAAGGAAGATTTTATTCAGAACTACATGCAAATCCAAAGGTAAATGTCGTAAAGTGATAATTGACAGTGGAAGTGCTAATAACCTTTTTTCTACAGAGATGGTGGACAAGATAGGATTAGTGAAGACAGTACACCCTACTCCTTACAAAGTGTCATGGTTGTAGAAAGGACATCAGATTACTGTGGCAGAACAATGCAAGGTAGAGGCACAGATTGGTACTTATAAAGATGTGATATTGTGTGATGTAATGCCAATGGATGTATGCCATGGACTGTTGGGAAGACCTTGTAATTCTGATCGAAAAACTATTCATGATGGGAGGAAAATACTTATACTCTGGAGAAGGATGGAAATAAACATACACTGTTGCCATTGAAGGATGAAACTGACAAAGGAGCACCTGGAAACAGTGTTATGCTGATGAGTGGAAAGCAGTTGTTGCAAGAGGTTGGAAAAGGTGAAGAAATGCATTTTTCTATCATAGGGAAATCTAAGGTAATTTTGACTTCCACAAACTTAGATGATTTACCTGAAGAAATCAAAACTCTGTTGAATGATTTTTCTGATATTATTCTGGATGAGTTGCCAAATGCATTGCCGCCAATCAGGAGTATTAGTCATCAAATTGATCTGATACCAGGAGCAAGTTTTCCAAACAAAGCAGCATATTGATTAACTCCTCAAGAGAATGCAGAAGTTGGAAAACAAGTGCAAGAACTGATGGATAATGGACTAATCAGAGCGAGTCTTAGTCCATGTGTTGTGCCAACATTACTCAGTCCAAAGAAAGGAGGTGAATGGTGTATGTGTATAGATTCCAGAGCCATAAACAAAATCACTATCAGGTATATATTTCCTTTACCATGCATGGATGATTTGATGGATTTTTTGAGTGGGTCAAAGTATTTTACTAAAATAGATCTGAAGAGTGGATATCATCAAATAATAATTAGAGAAGGAGATGAATGGAAGACTTCATTTAAAACAAACATTGGGTTGTATGAGTGGTTAGTGATGCCTTTTAGACTCACTAATTCACCTAGCACATTCATGAGATTGATGAATGAAGTTTTGAAGGAATATGCAGGCAAGTTTGTTATTGTTTATCTTGATGATATTCTAGTTTTTAGTAGAAGTAAAGAAGAACATCTAGAGCATCTTAAATTGGTTTTAACAACTCTGTAGAAAGAGAAACCACTGATAAATCTGAAGAAATGTAGTTTCATGAAAGAAGAATTACTTTACTTGGGATTTGTAGTTTCTAAATAAGGGTTGAAAATGGATCCAGAGAAATTCCAAGCAATTTGGAACTGGCCTATTCCAAGGAATATATTTGAGGTAAGAAGTTTTCATGGTCTTGCAAATTTTTATAGGAAATTTATCAGAGGTTTTAGTCAAATTTGTGCACCGATTCTTGAAACAATCAAGGAAACTAATCAACCATTCAAGTGGACAGAAGTAGCAAATAGGAATTTTAAGTTGCTAAAGAGGAAAATCATAGAGAAACCAGTTTTAGCTTTACCTGATTTTGAAAAAGTATTTCAAGTTGAAACAGATGCTAGTGGAGTTGCAATTGGAGCAGTTTTGAGTAAGGAACAGAGACCAATAACATACTTCAGTGAGAAAATAAATGAAGCTAAGAAGAAATATTCTTCTTATGATAAAGAATTTTATGCCATCGTACAAGACTTAAAAAAATGGAGACATTATTTTCTACCAAAAGAGTTTATATTGTAACCTGACAATCGTGCATTACAGTTCATAAACAATCAACCAAAATTGAACCAGAAACATGTCAAGTGGGTAGAGTTTTTGCAGAGATTTACTTTTGTGATAAAAAACACCAGTGGTAAGTTGAACAAAGTTTCTTATGCTTTAAGCAAGGTAAATTTCATTGTGCAAGAATTAAAAGTTGGTGTTGTAGGATTTGAAGAAATGGTTGAAATGTATAAAGATGATGCAGATTTCAAAGATATTTATACAACAGTACAAAATCCAATAGTTCATAACATAATTCAATGGTTAGATTATCTTATCCAAGGAGGTTTATTGTTTAAAGGCAACAAGTTGTGCATTCCCAAATGTTCTATGGGGGAAAACATAACAAAGGAGAAACACAGTGGAGGATTATCTTGCCACTTTAGACAAGACAAAACCTTTTCTTAGGTAAATACTTTTTACTATTGGCCAAAGATGCAGACTGATTTTAAGAGATTTGTTGAGAAGTGCGGGATATGTCAGCATGCTAAAGGGAGAAGCCAGAATATAGGATTGTACCAGCCATTGCCAATACTAGACCGATCATGGGATGTAGTTAGCATGGATTTTGTTTTGGGGTTACCTAAAACTCAAAGAGGGGATGATTCCATTTATGTTGTGGTAGATATATTTTCCAAAATGGCACATTTCATTGCATGTAAGAAGACTAGTGATGTAACACATATTGCTAATCTATTTTTTCAGAAATTGTAAGATTACATGGATTGCCTGTAAATATTGTGTATGATAGAGATACAAATTTTTTAGGGCATTTCTGGAGAACTCTTTGGAAGAAACTAGGTGCTAACCTCAGTTTCAATTCAGCATACCATCCTCAAATAGATGGACAGACCGAAGTGGTAAACAGAAGCTTGGGGAACATATTGAGAAGTTTAGTGTATCAAAATCCTAAGCAGTGGGATTTAGCACTAGCTCAGGATGATTTTGCTTATAATGACACTCCAAACCGAAGTACTGGAATGAGTCCATTTCAGATTGTTTTTGGGATGAATCCAAGGGGTGTGTATGAGCTCAGAAATTTGGGTAAACAGGAGATAAGAAGTGCAAAAGCTAAAGAGTTTGCAGAGAAGATGCAGAGACTACAAGAAGATGTCAAAGGTAGATTGCAGGAAAGCAGTGGAAAATACAAACAGAGAGTAGATATGAAAAGAAGAGAGAAAGAATTCCAAGTGAGAGATTTAGTGATGGTGTATTTGAGAAAATAAATATTTCCTGCTAAGACTTACAATAAACTAAAAATGAAAAAGATAGGACCATGTAGAATTGTAAGGAAGTTTTCAACTAATGCTTATGAGATTGAATTACCAGAAGGGATTGGAATATCACCTATATTTAATGTTGCAGATTTGTATCCATACAAAGAGACAAAGACAGAGCTACAGGAGGAAACTACATAAGATGAAGTTCAAACTTTGAATTGGGAAGAACAAATGCCAAAGACAATTAAGAAAGAGGTGGAAGATGTATTGGAGAAAAGAGTATCCAGAAGAATGAGAGGACGCTAGTTGGTTGATGACAGCAGAGTTGCAGAAGTATGGAGTAAACCCTGAAAGTCTGAGGGATGATTCTTTTCTTCCTCGGGAGTCTGATACAAGAGAATTTGGACTTAGCCAGCAATGTGATGGTTTGTTCACATGTTGGGGCTAAATGAGTTGAATTTCACTGACTTGAGTGGTCAAAAGTTAGTTTGGTAGAGAGGGTTGGATCTCTCGAAAATTATTTGTACTTCATTATTGTAATAGTTAGGAAATTATTGTATTTTAGGCTAAGAAATAAGTTGCTAGAATAGGTGTGTAATAGAGCTTAAAAATAGAGATTTGATTGTTAGATTGATTAAAATAGAGATCGAGTTGTTAGTACATTGAGAATAGGATTTGACTCATAAAAGGGAAGAAATTGTAATGGAAAGGGATTAGCTGAGATGATTGAGAATTCAGTGAGAGGCAAGAGTTGAGTGATAGATAGGATTTGGAGATTGAGACAAAGGTCTGATAAATTACTGTAATTGAGTTGAGAGGGACAAGACTCTGTAACTATTATTATATTGAAGAAATTGATTCAGTGTGCGAATGTGTGTTAATTCTGGTAAAGACTCTCATTTACCTCTATGAATCTGTGTTCTGAAACTTAATCAGGTATTTCTCTGTTTTCCCATTTTAATTGTAAAACTCAGCATTTATGTGTTAATCGTGGTCATTTAGTATCAACTGCGGGGTAGGAGAGTGCGGAAATCCTGGATCGTGTTTGGAGACCCGCACTCATTCTTGGCTGTCGATCTCAATTTCAAACTTTTAGGTCACAGTCAACGACGGGGGTTAGGCCTGTTGTTAACCCATGTGCTAGTTGAAGACCCGCCAGCCATAGGATTTGATGGCCTCTGTTATCCAATGGATATCGGGTCACCAAGTGTTCGGATTTTAATTCCAAAGACAGACTCGAACTTTTATAGATCAAGGATTTATAATCCTTATCGGCTCTATAAGGGCGAGTAAGCATCATGCAAGTTCCCCAGCTGATATCATCGTGAACCATTGGATCCAGCGCACTTTTATCAACGGTGGAGGATCAATGGATTGTTTTTTTTATCGAGGTGAGTGATGACCGTTAGATCTGGAGAGAGGAGATCAACTACGTAGAGTGAAGTGCTTGTTTACAAAGGAAAAGTCAACGTGGGACCCTCAGTGTAAGGTAAGCCATGTACAAAATCTGCTATAATGCATCTGATTGGTTATAATGTAACCAATAGTCTATTTTTAAGACTACCACCTTGATTTCATCAGCCTCCTATGTCAAATTGTATGGGGAAAATGAGGAGGACCAACCAACTGAACCACAAGAATTGTATGGGGATCATCAAGAGGACCAACCAACTACACCACAAGAATTGTATAGGGATGATGAGGAGGACCAACCAACTGGAGCCCCATAATTGACAAAGAAGCACGTTGGAAAATTAAGTACCCCTACAAATCTTCCTTTGTATATTTCATTGTTAAAGAAGAATAGGATTCTCTAGATGAAAAAAATACAACTAAAAATCAAAGTTAAAACCCTACCAAATGAGCTGAGACAAAAATAAACTTTTGATAGATTAAATTTCTTGGCCCAAGTTGCAGATGACCTACCCATTGGTGTCATATATATACCTTCACCATGGATCCAAGAAAATATACCCCTTGGAAAAAAAGAATTTGTTGGCATTGATGTTTGAATAGAGGATCAGAAGCCAGAGATGAAATTGACCGAAATCACAACTATGAAAATAGAGGAGCATGAATCACAAATGAAACTAACAAAAGAAATGGTTGTACAAACAGAGGAACATGAACCAGGGATGAAACTAACAGAGGATCAGGAAACATAGATCAAACTAACCAAACAAGTTGTTGTGCAAACAGAGGATGCGTAGGCAAAGGATAGTTTAGTCTTGTGTATACCCTCCTATAAGGGAAAACTAATACATTTCCATTTGCACGGAAAATTAATTCGTGACCTTTGCAATACATGGGAAGAATATATAAACAAAGTTCAAGGAGAACATAAAAACAAAGTGATTGATTTGCAAAACAAGGTGAACAAGATGGAGAGTGATAAGAAACAACTTAGACAGATAATGGGCAGTGTGCTTAGTTCCAGGGCTCCTTCAACCAAGTACAACGTGTACTTGAGAGAAATATTGTTGATGTTTAAAAAGAATGCTATCATCAACAAGAATCCTTTCCATGTTGAATACAAACATGGTTTCATAAAATTATATAGGTCCTACATGAATCTAGAAAGAGACTTGCTTTGTGAACTATACCAACATAATTTTTTGGCATCTCTTAACAAAAAATGGAATCCAAACCCTGATTTAGGGGATGTCCAATTGAGAGCCTTTATATCGTATTTGAGAAATCAAGCCAGTTGGGTGGAAGCTATTAAAACTTTATACGTTATTGTGAGATCATTCTATGGGTTAGAGGAGAATATCAAATACGCGTAGAGGTGATAAAATAACAACAAGATTTGGCCTGTTTATCAAAGGTAGCAAAGTATATCACCCGAAATAGGCAGTAGACCATTGCATATTATGCAACCCAGATTCAAATATTGGAGACTTCCATACAAGAAGGATATAAATCAAGTTGGGATGCCTCGGGAAAACAAACCCGAAATAAAGACCCATTTAAGTACCCAAACTTAAAGATAGTCTTAACAATGGTTGCTCATTATATTATTTCCATGGAATAGTGTGGGAATAACCAGATCGGTCTTAGATTTCATTATCCAATGATCTGGCTGCCAAAAAGGATATATAAAAAGTTACACACCCTGATAAAAAATAAATAAATAAATAAATAAAATTAAAAACAAAAAAATTAAAAATTAATTAATTAATTAAAAATTAAAAAAAAAAAAATTAAAAATTAAAAAATACATAAAAAATTAAATAATTAAATAAAGTTGGAATGAAATTATGGAAACAAGAGGGTATCTTCATCCTGGTGAAGATGGACACAATGATTATTGTATCAAAAATATTCATGAAAATGCCCCTTCATTCTCAAATTCAGATTAACCCCTATGTTCTTGCTAATATCTACTCCCTCATTGTTGTTGATTTTGTAATATATATAATCTTTGATGTTGTAATATATATATTATTATCCAATAATATCTCACCATTAGCATTGAGAACTTACAAAAAACTCGTAAAATTGTGTTTTACATGTTTAGTTACAATTTTGTTGCATTTCCTCTGCAATTTTTGTTAAATTTCCATTGTTTTATTCCAATTTATATATCAGATTCATGTTTAGACACCAATGTATGCAAGCATAATGAAAGTATAGAAAACCTCATGAAAGTTATCTTCCATAACATACACAAAAATAGATGTATTGAAAGACTAAGTGTAAATGAATGGAGTTATTTACCGAACTTAAATGACAATTCAGACAAATTAGGCAAATTAGAAAACATATTGTGACCACCTATCAAATATACATGAACATATTCAACAAAACAATAATACATAAAATACATGTAATATACTAATAAATATTAAAATCAAATTGAAAACAAATGCATCACAACAAACCTGGAAAGCCACTCATTGTTGGAGCGAGGGTGACCTCTCTTGTTGAGTTAATCAAAATCAAATGGTCCATCTTAACCCACTGCGATATTCAAGTCATTTTCCAATCTTGCATTTTGTTTACCTATTTTTATTCTCCTTTTGGGGCTCAGGAAACTCTTCTTCCTCTTTAAAGATGACTCAAAAGCACCCAACCCATACGTGAATTCATAATCCATAATATGAAGATTGTTGGCGCCATCAAACATTTTTTTAAACAAAGAAATCAGCTGTTCAATCTTGGTCAAAGTAGCAGGAGGAATTTTTCAAGCCAGGTCTATGTAGCCAAATAACTCCTCTTTGACCAACGCAAGTCCTTCAACATTTACATAAACAATGTGACTCTCCATGGAAAATGTGTTTGCATCTTCACCAAGATCCGATATTGACTCTATATTTATCTCAAGAGGGTCATTGTATGAATCAGTTGTTCTTTGATAATTTAGTAATTGGTTTGAAGCCATTGAATGGCAAGACAACCAACCCACCTTTATGGCATGCTTGAAAATATTCCACCTAATAGACCATGGGAAATCACAAGTTTATAAATTTGTGTGATGACAAGTGACAAGATATTCCTTATTAGGTTTATATTGACTCCTCGCTAAGAAATCATGATACATTTGCTCATGAGGGCTGCAATCACTATCTGGAATTGTTTTTTCTCTTTCCATTATGATTCAAATTGTTTCTCTTTCCTGTAATTATTCAAAAATCCTTCCTCTTTTAGAATTTCTTTAAACAGATAACAAGGTTCAACATTTGTTAGAATAACATATATCAACCAATCCATCCTATGAAAACATTTCTTTCTTCTATCATATAGACAGTTTGTCTTTAGCTAACAGTGATATGACTCCACAACATTGTTTGTCTCCTAATTTGCATGGGGAAATCCTGACAACATTTTACCCATATCCCTAATTGTATAAGATTTTGGTTAATGAAGCTATTTCATTTGTATGAAAACCAAAAAGAGAAATGTAAGAAGGAGTTTTTCAACTTACAAATCTTGTCACCAGCAACCCAATTCTTGTGGAAATAGTCTAGGAACTTCTCCTCATTAGAAAAGTTGTTGAAGAAAACATTAATTGCATTGCTCACTTCAACACTAGAAAAATAATTCATAATTAAACCTGAATCACTAAACATCTCTTTTGCTATTTATGGACTATTGGCCAATCGATTCACATTTTTTAACCATGCTCGATGTATGTGCCAAACACACAAGATAACATTGCACCTTGTGATTCTCCTGCCACATTCAATTAATTTCAAGCATGTTATTTTTGTAACAAATACAAGTTGTACTATAAAATAAGAAGATTGACGCTACCTTAAAGCACTACTTTCAGCCAATGCATCATCAACCATGAAGGCATTAAATTTCCAACTATGATCAACTTAGTGACACCTATGCATGAGTTGCTCCAACCATAGTGAAATGTCTCGTGATGTATTAGATGATGCCACCACGCATGCAACTGGAAACCCACTTTTTTGCTCATCAAACACCACGTGTGTGTAAAACTAATACTAACGCATTCAAAAAACATTTGAAGTCAACTTCAACTCATTAATCATTATCAATCATTACTAATCAAATTATTGTACTAGATCAATCATTCTTAATACAATCACCCCATATTTATTCATGCTAAATGTTGAATATATGGTTATTAGGCTATTATTCGATAGCTTCACCATGGTCTCCAACATCCACTTTGTCTGAATTCCAACCATAAAAGGGATCTCTCCACCATTGGGTTTTTGATAAAAGAAAAAATCATCTGGGTGTTTTCTATGCCAAAGGTTCACACTCATTTCATCCTTCTTATGCAATTGATATTTCCTTTCATTAGACGATTAGAGATGTTAACAAAATCTTTCCTACACAAAAATGAAATCCCTATCTTGAGTTCCAACATCCATGTCAACATATTTTTTAACATGAATTTTGCAAACCGAGTCAACTGGCACTCTCAAGAAGAAACAACTCTCTACATAGGAAACCATGTCCCTTGATAACGTTTCTTGATGCAGGCACCTAGCATGACCCCTCTTCTTCACAAATAAGTATCTTCACTTCATTTCATCTTGTCCTGTTCTATCCTCGAGGCCATATGAACAAGCATAGCTACATTAAAAAATTGAAAAGTAATATGAATCCATGAAAAATGATCGAGCACTATTAATACCAACATTTAAACAATACATATCTAAAAAACTTACACTTGATATAGCAAGGAACTAATAGGCCTTAAGCCTTGGCGTTTATTTTATACCTGGGTGAAAGAAAATGGAGCATCTAGGTTCATTTCATTTCCTCTAATAAAGTCTCCAATTCTAGTTGAAGGGATTTTTGCAATCCGATCAATCTCCATGTGTTTTCCATATACTTCAAACCAATCTAAATCCGTTATAAAAAAGATAATATTTTATTTAAGGTCTTGCACCAGGAAGGTTATGGTTACAAAGTTTGGTTATTAAAATATTGCTTTTGTTTCCCATTTGACTTGCTTTACCATTTTCTGACTCAATGAGTTGCTGGAACTGTAACCCAAAATGTGTTGCAATAGTGACCCAGTGAGTTGCCACTATGGTGACCCACCGAGTTTCCACAACGGTAAGGACTCCCAACTATAAACTAGCGCGTTTCCATAGTGGTAAACCAACTATCTACCTCATTGATCAACCAGTGAGTTGTTGTAACAGTGAAACAATGAGTTTCCACAAAAGTTAACCAGCGAGTTGCTGCAATGGTTAACTAGCGTTAACAAGCAAGTTGTCGTAATGGTTGACCAGTGAGTTTCCGCAATGTTTGAACAAGAAATTTTGGGTCAGAAACAACTGTTTGCAACCCTAAACAACATTTCCTTTATATCACAATCTGAATAAATTTTGGTGCTCTCCTAACCTTGACGGACAAGCAACAACCAGTTGTGTGCAACCCAAAGAAACATTTACTTTATATAATAGTATTAATAAATTGGGTTTTAGTAATGTGGAGGATTCTAGGTTTTACAAATTAGGTTTTAGTAATTGGGTTTTGACCAGCACCATCAAAAACAATAGAAAAACAAACATTATGCTTATTAACCAGACCTGGAATCTGCATGGGTTTTCACATTTCCTATTTTGAATTTACAATATGAGCGACGTCCGGGTATAAACGTCTGTCACATTGTTTTCATGTTATTTACAAAATTTAAGCTCCATTCATGTTGAACATTGGAACGATATTTGCAATTTGATCAACACAGGCAGTTTAAATTTTCTCCATCTGAGGGTGCATGCTTATTAACCAAACCTAGAATCTGCAACTCGTGACATTTCTTATTGCTACTCACATTGAACATTCGACCGATATTTGCAAGCGATTTCAATTTTCTCTATCTGAGCATGCAGGGGATTTCAAAATGATCTCGGATCGAAAGGAATTTAGACAGATGAAGGTGTGAATTCAGGGTGTGCGGCTACGTGAGTTAGGTTACCCATCGTGGCATCCAACAAGATCGCCTGCAAATGGGAGCTCTACAAATAGAGTATCTAGATGATGAGCGAGGAAACAAAGATGTTAAAGTTAACATTTGGGAAGGACCTGCTTGCTATCAACGTTGGGTAGGGATGGGACCAGTTTTGCGGAAGGACCTCACTAACGGTGAGGGGGCACGAAACCCGAAGGGTGTTTCATCAACCCATTAACTTACTCCTCTAGTTTCTAAGAAGGGCTTGCATCAGGGAAATATGATAGATCTCTCTGGTAATTAATTATGGATCATACATTCCCAATTTCTTATTAGACTGGTAATCTATTCTTGTCATTAATTCACTATTTTCTGTTTTTTTTTATTCATTGCTTTTGTTGGATGTATCAAACATTAAGAGGAATTAAAAGAATTGAATATCAAATATCTCCATGGTTTAAAAGATTATGTATTAAAATGAATTTATATTAATTTTTGGTTTATTATTATATTCAGGTGTTTTATTTTTATTTTCCAAATAAATATTATTTTTAACATAATATTTAAAAAAACAGGAAAAAAAAAAAGTTATTTAGAATTGTAAATAAACATCAAAATATTTATTTTATGATATATTTTGAAATTTTCAATATAGAGAAAACCTTATTAAAATTAATTCATTTATAATTTAAATTTAAATTTTTATTATTAATATTATTTATAATAAAAAATAATATATGATTTAAACATGTATACATTTATAAAAACATGTAACATTATTTTAACTATGCAAATTCACCTTACTTTAGAATAGTGATTCCAAGAAATAGGTTTTGTTACATTACCATGACTTACATACTACATGCCCAAAAAACCATAACTCAAGTTCATATGACACCTTTTTTAATTAATGACATAACTACTTTTAAAATAAATCCCTACTTGATTTGTGAATATTATTAAGAATATTTTAAAATATTGTCGAGAGAATAAAACCCTAACATCCACCTAATAATTATGAATGGCCTAGTCTAACTTGTAGATGAAATAGACTTTTTCACTGGAACTGAGTAGTCTCAAGAAAGAATGTAATTTTTTGTTTTCTAAAATGCATAAATAGATTTAACAACCCAAAAAAACCCGTAGGACACTCCAATGCATTTTTTAATGCATAAATAGATTCAACAGTCTCGAAAACCCCCTAGGGCACTCCAATTCTAGAGATTAAACAACTTAAACTCAAGTTTCTAAAAATCTCTGCCATATTTTGATCAAAATTAATAAGAAAACATATTGTGAAAAAATACTATTTCATCTTGTTAGATCTAAGAATTTTGTGATCCATAATATAGATATGTGTCTTTTGGATTAATCACATTATTAGGATTTGGTCAACGTTTTGAACCAACTAATGTGGTTCATCCTTAGGAATAAACAGTATGGATGCATCATTGCCCAGAGTTAGTCGTTGGTAAATTAGTTACTAAGGTCAGTAAAATATTATTTAAAAATTAGTGGTAAGGAGATTGCCTATTAAAATACTATATATTTAGTTAAAAACTAGTTGTTAGGAATAAATAAATATAAAATATTTTATCTCAAAATTTTAATAATTATTTATCGATATTATCAGTTTATATAATATTATTTGTTAGGGGTTAACTTATTCCCATTAAATAAAAATGTAGTCATGTTGAATTGTATAAAACTAGAGTTATAGGATAAGAATTCATACTAGAAATATATTAATAATTTATCATAATATATAAAATGAAAAAAGAGGTTACATCTTATTATTTAAATATAAAGAAGTTATTAGGTGTATACATATTTTAGTTATATTAACTAACTTAATAATATTGCAAAAAATAAATGGTAGTGAAGGACTCAACATTTATAAATATTCAGAAAGATGAATGGTCAAGAGGGGAAACAAAATAATAACTAATATCTAGAGGGTTACAAAATATGTATAATTTAAAAAGAGGTTGCTAAAAAATAATTACTATGATAAACAAACGAAGTTAAAGAATCTTAATAAGAATAATAGGGGCCTATAAATGATGAAAACAAAAGAAAATAATAGTAAAAATTTATAAAATATAAAAATCAGATAGAAGAAATGAAAAAGGAGAAGAAAGGGAGGTAAAATTATAAAGAGAGAGCCGGAATCCAACTCTTACTCAATTTCCAACCATCATTCCTATTAAGAGTGCTGGCATTCCTCTCAATCTTAATCACTTCCCTAAGCTTCCTATGGTGGAAGTGATCAACTCTAGTAATGAATTTGGAATCATCAATGTAGACATGGTGTTTCAATTTCTTTTCATGTTCGACTATGGCTGATGATTGGGAGCGATTGTGTCTAATATTTGAAGCATGATCATGGATTCTTTGTTTAATTGACCTACCTGTTTCTCCAATGTAGGTAATACGATAGGAGTAGGGAACAAGGTGGGCAAGTTTCGTGTCCTTAGGGTCAATAAGATCTTTAAAAGGTCCAAGAGAATTTTTAATGGTATTGAGAGGCTTGAACAAAGAAGAGACATTAATCTTCCTCAGGATATGGGAAATCTTGTCCATGGTTCCTTGGATATACGGGAGGTGAACCTTAGAGATAGGATCAACACAAGCAGGTTGAACTCTTAGCACTTTGCGGGCCCTACGAAAGGCCTTGAGGCTTGGAGATCTGTTTTACCCATTATTTTTAAAAACCTCAAGAAGATGAGATTTCTCCTATTCAAGGTGGCTATCATCAGATATTCTCAGAGCACGGGTAGCAAGAGTGTTGAGAACACCGAATTTCTGAGCCATAAAATGATGAGAACTAGCATGGAGATACTGTTCTGTGTGAGTTTTCTTTCAAAAAACTTGGTGACAAAAAGGAACCATCATCCATCCTAGAAAGGAGAATGTCTAGGAAGGGAAGGCATCCATTCACCTCAACTTCCATCATGAACTTGATGGAGTCTGATTGAGAATTAAGGTGGTTAAGAAACAAATCCAACTTCTCACGACCATGAGGCTAGATGACACAAGTATCATCAACAAACCTCTTCCACTTTTTAGGGCAAAATTGAGTTGTGGCTAAGGCCTTGGTCTCAAAATCTTCCATCAATATTTAAATCTTCTATGAGCAAATAGTGTTGCGATGGGTTCCCCTCTTTCCCCTATCGTTGCTAACTTGTTTATGGAAAATTTTGAGACCAAGGCCTTCACCACAACTCAATTTCACCCTAAAAAGTGGAAGAGGTTTTTTTATGATACTTGTGTCATCTAGCCTCATGGTCATGAGAAGTTGGATTTGTTTCTTAACCACCTTAATTCTCAATCAGACTCCATCAAGTTCATGATGGAAGTTGAGGTGAATGGATGCCTTCCCTTCCTAGACATTCTCCTTTCGAGGATGGAGGATAGTTCCGTTTGTCACCAAGTTTTTCGAAATAAAACTCACACGGAACAGTATCTCTATGCTAGTTCTCATCATTTTTCGGCTCAAAAATTTGGTGTTCTCATAACTATTTCTACCCGTGCTCTAAGAATCTCTAATGATAGCAACCTTGAACAAGAGAAATTTCTTTTTCTTGAGGGTTTTAAAAATAATGGGTATAGCAGATCTCAAAGCCTCAAGGCCTTTCATAGGGTCTATAAAGTGCCAAAAGTTAAACCTACTTGTGTTGATCCTATCGCTAAGGTTCACCTCTCATGTACCCAAGGAACCACAGACATGATTGCCCATATCCTAAGGAATATTAATGTCTCTTCTTCATTCAAGCCTCTCAATACCCTTAAAATTTCTCTTGGATCTGTTAAAGACCCTATTGACCCTAAAGACATGAAGGGTATCTATCTTGTTCCCTACTCCTGTGGTATTCCCTATATTTGAGAAACAGATAGGTCTATTAAAGAGATAATCCATGAGCATGGTGCAGATATTAGACATAATTTCTCTCGCTCATTAGCCCTAGCCGAACATTATTAACTAGTTATTAAATAATTTATCAACGGCTAATTTTCAATGGATAACTCTGGGGAATGATGCATCCATACTATTTATTCATACAGATGGATTGATTTCTCACCTTGTCCTGAGGATGAACCACATTAGTTGGTTCTAAAATTCAACCAAATCCCAATAATGTGATTAATAAAAAAGGCATATATCTACTATTACATCTATAAAATAGAATATGTCATTATGAATAATTAAAATAATATTTTAGAAACATTTTCTTTAATTTTTTTTTGGTCAAATAAGAGTGGAGCCTTCTATTAACCGAAAGAAAGATTACATAATTTACAAGGCCTTACAATGTAAGGACCAACACAGGCTAACCTTATAAAGGGTAACCAACTAACAACCTGAAAAAGAACCTGAAACCCTCAATCTGAGGCTTACAAAAAAAATCTCCATCCAAAGATCTCGTGAGATCCGACGGTCACGAAACTACAATTTGGAAACAAGCGTCCCTTTTACCCGATGCGTAGCCCCGATAAGGAAAGTGAGCCGGAGTTTAAAGAATGTTCGGTTCCAGTTTGAAACATAAGTTTCAAGCACTTTTAAAACCTGAAACCTGTACGATAAAGCCCCTGATGATCTAACATTCCTCCAAGATATCGGAGCGAAAACCTGCATGGTCTTTAATTTCCTTTTCGGACCCAATGAGGAAAATAAGCCACTTATCTATAAAGTATTAGGTATGTTTTTGTGGTTATCCTCCGATTACTTTTCCACCTGATGGCCATGTGATTACAAAGGCAGTTAGGATCCATGGCTGATGACCTGCTAAGAGGTCTATTGATTACCAAGCGCCTCTCCCCTATGGAAAGCTCTGATTTGCGCAATTTTCTTCTCTCTTCACCTTCCCCCCCCCCCCCCCCCCCCCCACCCCCTCTTTTTTCTTAAAAATCAAACGGTTAAGAAAGGCTTACAAGTTACAACCCTGCTTTCTCCGGCTTCCACTAGCCTTTCTTCTTGTTCAAACCTAATGGTATGGAAGTTTTCCATGTCTTTCTTTGCCTGTCTTTGACAATCCTCCCGCAAATTCCCCAAGGGTGTTGAATCCCTCGCATACCTACTGTAACTTTGTTTTCACAACACTCCTTCATTCGCCAGATGATCAGCTGGCATATTGGCTTTTCTTCGCACATGAATGAGGCTAGCCGGTCTCAGGGTTTGTAGGTGGGAATGAATGCGCTGAAAGACCTGCAAAAGTTGCCAATGTTTGGATATTTTTTTAGGTGATTTTCCATTACAGATCTACTTGGCCGCATTAATAACCAATTCTTAGTCAACTTCAACAATTTCATTGTGAGAATTTGACTCAATTAGTATTTCTAGGCTCTGCTCTAAGGCCATGAGCTCCGCCATGTTGTTTGTAGCCATTCCCATATGACCATGAAAGATATCCTTTATGCACCCTTGCTCATCTCTGATGACCCTGCCAAACCCAACCATCCCTGGGTTACCTTTAGAAGCTCCATCTATGTTAATTTTCTAGAAACCATGAGGTGGAGGTTGCCAAAAGTCTTTATCAACATTTATCTAGCTTACCTCCTTATGTATGCTCTAGGGAACTTGCGACTAGAGACCCAACTGTAGTAGTATATGCTTGTCCTGTGGCAGAGTCGGTTCCTCAGGAGGTCTCCCTAACATGGCACAAACAGTATCTTTGAGTTGTCTTAATATCTTTGCAATAGTGTTTTGGGTTGAGCCAGTTTTGCCTTTGAAAATCCTGCCATTGTGTTCTTTCCAGACGTCCTAGATTAGGAAGCCTGGAACCAGAGTCCAAGCGTTGTTGATGAGCTCATTTCTTGAGAAGTTTCTTCTCCAATTCCTCAGAGTGTTTTTAATACTGAGGCCATCGATGTCACTTTGTCTAAAGACTGAGGCCACCCAATCCCACAAGGTTGAGGTGAAAGGGCAAAGGTTGAGTAAGTGTTCCGTTGTCTCCTCTTGTGTACCACACAGATAGAATTTGGATGGTCCAACAAAACCTTTCTTCAAAAGATTTTCCCAAGTTAGAATTTTCTTTTGTTAAACCACCCACGTGAACATCTTTATTTTCATCCAATGCGAGTTCTGCCAAAGGTCCTTCCATGCCTTATCAGGGTATTGATAATCACACCCTATGGCTATCTTCTTGGCTTCTTTGAGGTTAAAGTTACCTTCTGTGTTTCTTCCCCATATTAGCTGGTCAGACGAGGATGAAACCAAAATCTTCCTTTGTTCTAAGTCCATAGCAAGAGAGTTTTCCTAAGCTTTCAAAGGGCTCTCTTCCCTGTAGCCTAGATCCTTCCAAGTTCTCCATTTGCCATTGTTTATTACCTGATCCCAGCAATCACTTACCATGCATAAACCTTTGTTGTCAGTGTCATTCTTGAGTTCGGTTAGTTCTTCTCTAAATAGGTTTGGTTCTTGCTGCTAGTTATCCTCCCAGAATCTTGCCAAGTTCCCATCTCGGATCTCCTAGAAGCTGTGCAGCTGGAAAACGCCTGTATTTTCCCAAGCAAGATTCCAAATGTGGGGGCCCTTGATAAGCCCATACATTCAAATATGATCCCTCTCCTACCAATTTTGTGCATATTTTTGTTTCCAAAGCTTTGCCCATGGGGATGCTGAATCCTTGAGCCACCTCCACCAAAGCTTTGCACCCGAAACTCTAGTGAGGGTTTCGGGGTTATGAAGCCCTAAACCTCCATGGGCTTTAGCTTTGCAGAGCTTATCCCAAGCTACCAAAGCCCATTTCTTTTGATCTTCCCCTTTGCCCCAAAGAAAATCTCTTTAAATGTTCCTAATATTTTGCAAAACGCATTTAGGAATAGGAAGAGCTAACATCATGAAAATGGGTATGGCCTGTAGGACAGCTTTTGTGAGCACAAGGCACCCTACTAAATTCAAAGATCTACATGTCCACTTCTGGATCCTATCCTGAAGTTTGTTAATGACCAGCTCCCAAACTCCCCTGCTTAGAGGTTTTTCTGTAAGGGGCATTCCAAGGTACTTAGAGGGTAACTAATCCCTTTGGAACCCTAGAATTCTGGTAAGGTTTCTTTGAATAGCAATGTCAGTGTTAAAAAAGAAAACTTTTGATTTGTCAAGGCTTACCTTTGTACCAACTGCCATGGCAAAGTCATTCAGGATTTGTTTAAAAGCTTTGGCTTCCTTGACCGTGGGAATGCCCTGCAGCATAGTGTCATCCACAAATTGTTGGTGAGTTGAAGCCACGCCATCTGTGGTGAGTTTCAAACCCTGGATTCTTCCCTCAACACTTGCCATTTTTATCGCTCTGCCCAACCCTTCTATCATGATCACAAAGAGGAATGGGGAGAGTGGATCTCCTTGTCTTAGACCCCTAGAAGGCATGAATGTTCTTGAGGGCGATCTATTAAGCAGAAATGAAAAACTGGTCGTGGAAACAAGATCCATGACCCATCTAATCCAATTATAGTCAAAACCATAAGCTTTCAACATTTCTCTGATGTAAGACTAGCTTAGCTTGTCATAAACTTTCGCTAGGTCAAGTTGTATTATCATTCCAACTTGCTTTTTATTTTTCAAAGAGTGTACCATCTCATGAGCTTGAATGATATTGCTGAGAATTTGTCTTCCTTCCACATAACTAGTTTGCTCCTCTGAGATAAGACCTGGAAGAAGGGGCTTGAGTCTGTTAGCGATCACTTTGGAAATAATTTTGTACACCACATTACACAAAGCTATGGGTCTGAATCTGTCCAATGTGATGGCTTTTTCATACTTCGGAATTAAAGTTATGAAAGAGGCATTGAGAGCCTTCAGGACCGATCTGGATCTTCTTGAGTCTTCAACTGCATTAAGGATGTATTGTTTGACTATTTTCCAGCATGCTTTGAAAAAGTCCATATTGAAATCATCCAGGCTAGGAGCTTTCCCATTTTGCATCTCGTTGATAACTTCCCTGACCTCATCTTCAGATACTGGCTTATTGAGATTATGATTGTCTTTTCTTGTTACCAGCTTGGGGATGTACCTTGTGAATTTACTAATAAACTGTGACCTATCTAAGAGAGGCTCCTTTGCAATGTTAACGAAGTGTTGAACTAGGACAAATTCCATTTCTTTGTGGGTGATGAGATCTTTTCCTTGAGAATCTTTGAGTTTCAAAAAAATTTTATGTGACCTGTGACTCAAAGTTGACTTATGAAAAAACTTTGTGTTTCTTTCTCCTTCTTTAATCCATTGTATTCTCAATTTCTGTCTCCAGAAAATCTTCTCTTGCCTGCACCTATCATCCCATTCCTTCTGAAGAACATCGGCTTTAGTATTCCTTTCCTCAGTAAATCCATCTGTGATCATAAGCTGATTAATCCCCTGAAGCTTTTGTTCAACTTCTTTTTTGGCTTTGAAAATGTTGCCAAACTGTTTTTTGTTCCAATATTTGAGTCTAGCTTTGATGTGTTTAATTCTTTGTTGTAGCATGCACATTTTAGTGCCTTGAAAGGGCAACTCTTCCATCCACCATTTCTAAATGTTGTTGGTGAAGTCAGGGTGAGAGAGCCAGATATTTTCAAACCTAAAAGGTCTATTCGTTGATGTACCCATAAAAGTGGCTTCAAGATGGACATGCTAGTGGTCTAAACCTCCAAATGGAAGGATAAAAGCTGACATATCAAGGCCCGTGAGAAATAGGTCCTCTGAGATCAAGAATCTATCTAGTTTAGAGGAAAATTAAGAGGCCCCTCCTCTCTTATTGTTCCAAGTGACAGTGCCATTTAATGTTTCAGCATCCACTGATCTCATGTTATTTATAAAGTTCTGGAAGGCAATGGAGTCTCTACCTAGTGTTCTGGTGCCACCTTTTTTCTCTGTAAGAGACTTGATCATATTGAAATCTCCTACCAGAATCCAAGGTATATCAGTATGTCTCTCTCTTAGCTCCTCAAGGGAAGTGAGAATCTTGAGTTTGTCTTCTAGTTTGTGAGGTTCGTAGACATTTGTGATCATGTAAATTTCCTTATCACCCATGGGTTGTATTACCAGCAAAAGATAGTTCCTGGACGCTTCCGCATCCAATATTCCAAGTTTTTGGGGATCCCAAAGCATCAGAATCCCTCCTACTGAGCTTTCTGCCTTAACCTCTAGATACTCATACCTGCTTAACCATTTACTGTGGATTTCTTTGATTTTATCCATTGAGCACTTTGTTTCCTGAATGAAAACCATGTCTGGTTTTTCTTCTTTTATTCTACTGTTGAGATTTCTTTGTTTCCTTATACTTCTTGGGCCCCTAATATTCCATGTTGTAAACTTCATTAAGATAGGTTTGTAAAAGAGTAACTGGTGAGATATTTCATCTTACCTGATTTGATCATGAGTTTTCCACATTTTGTCAGCAGCTCATTTTGTCTTTTCCTTCCTCTTTTCCTACCCGGGTTCTTGGAAGTGTGCCCCTGTGTTTCCTCCATTGTCTTCATCCCTCTATTTTCCTAGCTGTCATGGTTTCTTTTGACTCCAGAACTCTTCGACTGTGATCGCCATAGGAAGAGCTGTTGAACCTTGTCAAACTCCTCTTTTGGCAGGGAGTCAACTCCTTTGGTAATACCCTGCTTCAGAAACTTTTCCAGATCTAAGTTTCCTTCTCAAGAATCTCATGTAGTTCATAATCCTCCCTTCCCCGCCTCACTTGGCATCATCGCATTGTCCCTGCTGAGCTCCACAATGCTCGGTGGATCATCCTGTTATTGGTTGTTCTCTAGTATGTCCTCCATGTTAGTATCCCTATTCTTCTCATTGGTTTTAGTTTCTGATTTCTGGTTTTCCCCATTGTTTCCTATATATTCTTCTAAGATTTGGAAACTATTGTGGCTCAGTTGTCCATCCTCGTTGATTTTCTTTACGTTCCGGTTTCCTCCTTTCCCCTTACCCCCCACCTTAGTGAAACCCTCAGGATCTTTACTTGTGGTGGCTTTTTTGTTGCTTTCCAGTTTATTGAATGTGCAGTCTTTGTAAAGGTGCCTATGTTCATGGCACTTACAGCATCTAAATGGGACATGCTCATAATCCACCACCTACACCCATTCTTCATCATAGACTTCTAAAATGATCTCGTCTGGGAGTGCCCCAGATAGGTCCATTTCCACATAGATCCGGGCGAAGGAAGTGTATTTGCCTCTTAATGTCACATCTGATATCTTTATAAAATGCCCTAGTTTATTGCCGATAGCCTTTAAAGACTCCGAAAACCAATAATCTAAAGGAAGGGAGTAAATTCGTATCCATACCGGTACTGAGGTGAACGTTTCTCATTCTGGGACAAAGTTCATCACCCATGGTCGCATGTAAAGGCCTGCAACAACGTAGAAATAGGGTCCTCCCTCAAACACTCTGTCTTTATCTTCTAAGCTTGTGAACACCACCGTAAAGAAACCCTTGGATCCGAGGTGAAGGTTTATTTCCCCTTTAGGTTTCCAGTGGTTCTTTATCCATGCATGTAAGGCCTTCTCCGTCGGCCAAATCCCCATAAATTTGCATATGATCGTGTGTTCCGTCATGTGCACCTATAGCGCTGGGTCACTTAAAACGCCCGAGGAGTGATGGTCGACTAGGGTTTATAGACGCCTGTTGCCCTGAGAGGTGCAGCTTTTTGACTGCTGCCCTCTTTTCTCTTCTCCATGTTATCTTCCTCATGATTCACTCTCTGTTCGTGAGGTTTGGTATTTCCTGTGTTAGTATCCTTAGTTATCACCTCTGTTGGTTTCTTGAAACGATGCAGATCAGTTTCCTTGTTTCTATTTGCAGTTATTTGACTACAGGAGGGAGCAGAACTCCCTCCTCCACAACCCGCCATGGTTACCAGTGCCAAGCCCTAACTCAAACCCTAGCACATATTGCAACACAGGGTCGTGTTTTTCAAGATATTGTGCTACTTGTTCAACAATTCTATTCAGCGTAGTTTTAATCGAAACATTTTCTTTAATTAATGGCATAACTATTTTAAAATATCTTAGCTTTTGATTTGTAAAAATTATTAAAAATATTCTAAATATTCCATAGAAGACAAATCCCTACTCTCTACATAATAAATATGAATAATTAAATTAAAACTACTCATTTACATATAGATATGTTACTTTTTTTTTTTTTTTGTTGCTCTTTATATGGCTTCCCTGCCCTTTCTTTTCCCTCGGTCAAAGAGGCGTTCTCTTGGTGGTCTTCACAGCGGCCCTTCTGGCACGCCATCTTCCTCCTCACGCTCTGGCATGTTTGGAAATGGCGCTGCTGCTGTGTCTTTCAGGAACATCTCTCTCCTCCTGCGATCATCATATCCTCTATCACCGGCTCTCTGCCTCCGGATTAGTCTTCTTTCCTCTTCTGAAGGCTTCCACTGCCAGGATCGTCCTCCTCCTGCGTCCTTCATCAGCGTTTTCCGGCTCTCGCTTCTTCTCAGCGATTATTGGTCTCTATGATTGCTCGCCACAGTTCCGCCACAGTTCGCCTTTCTGGGAGGCCGATGGTTCTAGGATTTGTATCTGTATGACTGTTTATATGCTTCTGTTCACTTATTTCCATATTCTGCTATTTCTCCTCATTAGATCATCCATGATGGAACTGATATCGATCGATGGTTTATCCCGATCCATTCCTCCATGTATTCATCACCGCTTATATGACCTTAATATAACATATTTTGATTTTTCTTCTGGAAAAAAGGATTGAATTCGAGACAAAATGCATTCCTTGTGTCTATTTCTAGTTGTTCTTTTGCTATGGGTTCCAAGTTGAAAATGGTTTCTCTCGTTAAAAGAGTACATTTATTTCAAAATCTGTGATCTTTTTGAAAGGCCTAGTTTTAAACTCGACAACCCCTTTGACAATTCTGAACATAATGAAAATCAAAAGTGTACAGTAAATGGCAGTTAATCTGCAAGAGGTGGAGGTTGTACGATTTGTCTCGGCCCATGCTGGGCAGATGTATGCTGGTTTTAACGTTTTATAAGAAAGGTAAACAAAAATATTGTCTTCATGACTTACGGATAGTAATGCTAAATTACTATTTATTTTTTCCTCCCGCATGCAAAGGTTAATTGAGCGATTTGAACATGGGAGTTTACAGTTTACATTAAATTAATGCGATCTCCAATTAAGCTAGATCTAAAGTTAGTGATAAAATAATATTAGTAACATGCAATTCTTTTGTTTTTCGAGGAGCCCGCACCTTGGGATTTTCCCACGGCAACCAATTTGCAAACAGAATCTATAATTTCAGTCCTCGTAGAGCCTTGGACCCAAGTTTGAATTCTTCCTATGACAGCCAACTCCAACAGATGTGCTTTTGGAACGTGGATGATAACAACAATTATGTTACATTCTGCATCACTTGCTTAAGAACCCCAACCAAGGATCAATGAATGTTGCTCCAACCATTAATTTTGCAAATGACATATCTCATACATCTTGGGAGGAACTGGGAGGAAATAGGAGAGAGAGCTAACTGGTATTCTAAAAATATTGGGCATATGATGTATTACTTTAGGGATATCAATGTTACTAGAAACCAGAAAAAGAAATTAAAGGAGTGATGAAAAAAGTGAAATGAACAAAGAAATTAGGGTTAATGATCCATAAACTTTTAAATGAATAGAATCATATTTCTCAATATTGTAATGTTAATTTAAGTTTTTTTAGACTAACAAAGTTTATTATTTAATATTAATTACGAATATGCAAGTTAGAAAATTTCATTGATTTACAAAAAAATGTTTTATATTAAATGTACTCGTTATTTTTACACCAAGTTTGACTAAACATGTAAAAAATTCATGGATTGTAATTTTAAGTAATATTTTTTTTTTTAATATCAAATATCTATTACAGCAATAGAGATGTCATGAATTACAAACTACATGGTTAATAGGCTAATGTAGGATTAGCTCAAATCAAGGAAAATTTTAAGGATAGAAAATTTTCTTGAAGTTTAAAAACATTGAGAAATCTCACTAATCCCTAATATGCAAACTATAAAATGTTTATTGATATATTTGTAAAATTATTCAAATTTATAATGATTTTATGTATAGTCTCTATATAATGTTGGCGATTTTTAAGGTAAAATAATTTTATATTCTAAAATTTGGGCGACTCATCTTTTATAAAAATTGGAAATTAGTGAATCTTTTTTGTGGAAAAATCATGGAAAATTAGCCCATTGGGCTAATATTAGCCCCTAAAATTTTCCATGGCTCAAATAATAGCTAAATATTAGATACCATCACTATAACCATGGCATGACCAATAACAAACATACATGTTGATGATGATGGTTAACGTCCGCTGAGACCAAACATTGGTCTATCGGACCTAAAGAAACAAATTATTTATTTTGATGTAAGATTTTATTCCTATGCTCAAAAAGCTTGGAGAGAAGCCTCCAGAGCTCACTATAATTTAGACATTGTAAAAGGCTAGGAAGGTCAGTATTGTAACAAAGACTGTGAAATTGAGATCTAATGTGGTTGTACGTGGGCACTCTAAGAGGAAGTGGTTTTCATCCTCGATGTTCCTATTCTCACATATATGGCAGATCCTTTCCATCCATGGCGTTTTAGAAACTGCCCAACGACCTGTTTCACTATGGAGCTCATGAGAATTCGTTCTAATCTTTGCTATATTAATTTTCTTCTTTGAGCTAGTTAAAATAGAGAGATACTTTTGATCTTCTAGGGTGGGGTTGATGACCTTCTTATAATAACTTAATTTTCTTTTAGCCGCTAAATCTTTCTCACACCACATTTTTCTTTGAACTTAGAAGTAACAATATCTTTAATGTTATTTATGTTTTGCAATGCATCATTCTCGTTGATCTCTCAATAGTTTAACCAGGCCCTTGTGTCTTTATGCCACCCCGGATTGAGCCTTAGGTGGTTTTGGCTGGAATTTAAAGCTAGTTGCCAATACAACAAATATACTATGAACTAAAATGTTAGAGGTATACTATGAATTAACATGTTAGAGGCCTTTAGAGAGATGGAATATATGCACATGAAAAAGAGAGATGATCTAATTTCATTGGGTTCCCTATGTGTCTACTCTTACATTTAAAAATTGGTATTGAACCATATATGAACAATCAATATCACTAACGAATTTCCAATGCCATTACAATTTACATTCATAACTCAACACTAGTTGTTTTGGTGTTTTGAAATCACAAAAGTAGAGACAATGATGACCAATCTAATGAGTTATGGTAAGGGTGAGATCTTAACAAACTAAATATGAACGATGAATGTGATGTCAAGGATCAACATCGCTCATAACACATGGATTCAAATGGCGATTCAAAAATACAAGGTTTCCAAGATTCTCCAAGAAGATTTCATTAATACTTAAAATGGTGGATATGTCAATATGGTTTAAGGATTATGATGGCATGGCCAATGTGATGATGAGTGTATTGTTGTGAAAAACGTATATTGTATCAAAGAAGAGATAAGAACCAATGAGAATAGAGTAATACTTTAGTTTTTTAATGACAAAAAAAAAGTGTTGAATTGATTTGTAAATTGTTGTGGATATTCCATTGGATAGTTCATCACAACAAATTTGATAAAATTATGCTTAAAAATCTAAAATCTACACTATTACAATTTTATATCTATTTAGATTTATATACCTTAAGATTATTGTTAATAGTGTGTGCGTGCAAATAAAAATTATTTAGAAAATAGAAAACAATGATATAAAATCTCACACACGCGTTTGACACGCGATATGACCTCTGAAACCCTTTTAGGAGAAAAACACAGTTGCAAGGTGAGGTTTCTTTGCTCTCTTTCTTTGCATGGTAAATATGACTACAAGTACAAAGAAGTATGAAGTGTGACCTGTATAAACTACAATGTGTAACGAACAATGTTCATCATAGTGGGTTAAACACTCCAAAAGACTTGGAATATGTAGATCTCCATTGAGGATACAAGAATATATATTAAAATTTATGAATGAGAATGATTACAATGAGGGCAAGGGTATGTTTATATACCCTAGGTAGGTACCTCTTCACTAATGGTTACATAGAGGTTAAACACTCTAAAAGATTTGGAATATGTAGATATCAATTGAGGATACAAGAATATATATTAAAATGTATGAATGAGAATGATTACATTAAGGGTGAGGGCATGTTTATATACCCTAGGAAGGTACCTATTCACTAATGGATATTTCCTTAGGGACTAACCTTTTCATTAACTAGTTAGTAATTAATCATCATTTATTATTATTATTGTTTTAAAATTATTTATATTATTTTTTACATATAATTATTCATAATATTGACTTCCTCTTCAAAAAGATTTGTCTTAAAAGCTTACTAATGAAAGGGTTTGATCTCTTTTCTCGTTTTGAGTATCTTCTCACCTCTGAACTTTCATCTTAGTTGATACTAGATGATATGATGCTCTGAGTGATAGACAAAATTGTCGGACTGAGAATGGATCTGAAAATCCTAGATTAATCTTTTGTGGAATCTTCTGATTACTGGAAATTTGTAATGAATGGTTATCATAGGATTGGATTCTGCAAACTTCAACATTCCTTGGAACATATATCTGTTGTTTCCATTGTGAATGGTTCAAATATGTAGACTGACTTAGTTGTCTTCTCTTATGATTCATATGTAGATAAAAATTTCTTCTCGTTAGACTTTCCCTTATCATGTGTGTGGCAGATTCTTGTTTTACTTCAGATATTGTTTTTGTTGAGTTGGCTATTGAATCATCACTTGGAATTTCCATTGTTTAAACTGCAACATCTGAATATGTTTTAACTTCTATTGGTTTCTCATCTTCTTAAGTTGTGATATTGATTGGATCGGTATTTGTTCCTCTTTCTTCATTTTGGACTGAAGACTTCGACACTTCTTTCGTGATAAGTTCTTCTAATATATTTTTCGATGATTTCTTATCATCCTTAAGTTTCTTAATTTGAGTGAGTATACTTTGATTATGGTGTCTCACACGTAAAAGTTCCTCATTTTCTGAGTCAAATTTATTTTGGTATTCAATCTTCTCATATTTTAAACAGTTGATTTGTTCTAATAACCTTTGGTTAAGGTTCTTTAAGCATAAAATTTCCTCTTCTTTTCCTGATAGACTTTCATTGAGTTTCTTTTCAGAAATTTTATTTTCTTATTCTAACTCATGTTTCTTGGCTTTATATTTTCTCACTTGTGTAAGTAGTTTCTGATTATGCTCCTTCAAACATGAATTTTCCTTGGTTTTGTTGGATATGACTTCTTCAAGTTCTTTTCGTTTCTTTGATACTATTTCTGGATTCTATTGAGACATTAGTTTTGAAATATCCTTAAGATATTTTGATGAAGGCATTATCAATTCTGAATTCATTGTAATGTCTTGGAACATGACTATCTTCTTCTTGTAAGGGAACATTATGAATTTTTTCTATGTGTTTAAAATGAACGTACCTAATTCCTTGAACCAAGGTCGACTGAAAATTATGTCAACCTCTTTGTCAAGCATGGTTACGACACAGAATTGAGATATGTATTCATAATGATCAACTATCACTTGTAAATCATTAATTTCATATTCTTTTTTTCGAAAAAGACCTTTTTGTTCTCTTATATTTAGCTCTAGAACTAATAGTTGATTTGCCAAATTAATATTGTTGTAATTATCCTCGTGTTGTAGTTGCTGCAACACCGTCCAAAATTTTGGTTTGCACTCGAATTTCAGAGCCTTCCTTGGTCTTTTCCTTGACTTTTTCAAACAATCAAGCTCATTCCATGAGCTTTCTTGAAGTTCTTTGGACCATTTTACTTGTTGGATTAGCTGTCGTCTTTTGGAATGTTTGACTATTATGTAATGTTTGCGAGCCTTTTATAGTGGTTTCGAAGGTCAGTCTTTGTGTATATGATTTTTCCTAACCATGTAAACATCCATCACATTCATACAAAAGATCTATAATGTTGTCGCACAAGTGTACTCATGGTCATCCCAAGGTCTATCTTAAGTGTTGCACTTATCGTATCGTGTCACCAGGCAGTCGCACAGAGGGGAATTCTTTGTTTATTTGTTTCAATGATCTGTGTTGTCATGCCATCAAAGTATGTTAGGTATGTGAGCACAAGTCAAGTTCATCACGAGTCTAGCTCCCTTCCCACACTTAGCCATTTTCGGGAAACCTTCCCGACCAGACAACTTGGCTTCACCAAGCCCTAACTAATCTGTGCACTACATAGTCTCAGTCGTCATGGATGTGACCTTGTTTCTTGGGACTACGTAGTGTTTAGTCACTGACCTCCAGGACTGATGTTATACGCAATTACAGAGCCCAACAACCTCCATTAACCTCCAAAATTGTGCAGTTGTGACTCTTGGTCTGCCTTAAACTGTGCACTTCGCACCTTTAACCCTCAATATTTTCCCTTTTTTGTTGGAACTATGCAATGAGCAAATAGACCAACCTCCCTTGGCCTCCAAAACTATGCATATGCTTCCTCCAGTGCCCTTCCCCCAACCGGAGCTCACAACCTTCAAACACTGTGTATATTTTCCCTTTAGGCCTCTCTGTTGTTTAGTCCCCCTCACCTCTTGAAACTCCACAGTCTGTCTTCTCAGGGCCTCATCCCTTAGAAACCACTCCTTTCTTGAACTGTGCAATTTTGTCCCTCAGTGGGCACTACGCAATTTTTCTCCTCAGTGAGGACTGTGCAGAAAAGTTCCTCAGCCAAGCCTGAGCTGTGCTTTACGTAATCTCAGTGATCAAGTTATCTCCCTGACACCTAAAACTATGCAATGCACACTCACTGAGCCCTTTCTCCCAATCTGTCACTTGTCTTAGGCTAATTTCATGGATAATAATGCACCATCTTAGACTAGGGATTTTTTAGATTGATGTCGTCCCATCATGTGTGAATTGTAGGAACAGGTACACTGTCATGTCATGGCGTGATGATAAAGAAGGAGGAGAAAGAGGGAATCATCCCTAAAGACAAACTTGTAGCTAAACTTATGGGTGGACCTATCAAGAGCAAGCAAAGGGACACAAGTTTGCAACCACCTTCCAGGACTAAAGATCATTGAAGACCCTGCATCATTTTTGGGTTAGCATTCCTAGGGTTAGTTTTGGGGTTAATTTAACCCAATTTTGTAAAAGTTTTAGTACAAGATGTAAAGACTCCGCGAAATGTGGATGTGGAGTGCATAGATAAATAGGACTCAAAGGGGATTTACCCCTTGTTTGGGTCAGTTTTAAGATTCTCCTATGGTCCGCGAACCATGGTATTGTATGAAGGAAAGCTATAAATAGTTGAGTCATAGTGAGTCTTAGAGATAACTTTTGATAGAGAATTGGGTACGGTGAATGCTTTTTCTTGTCTTAGGCAAGTGCGAAGGCAGGAAGGCTCTACTTCCTATACTTAGGTGAAGAAGGGAAGTCTCCTGTAGCTGTAGATTTCACAGCTGAGTGTGCGGACCCCTACAGCTGAGTGCGCAGACCCCTATAGCTGAGTGCGTAGGGTAGAAGAGTCTGTAATATAAACATGGAAGATTAATAAAGACTAATTTTGAAGAATTATTGTGCATTTATTGGAATTTGTTCTCTTATATTATGTCGCTTAATGATAGAGTTTTATGAAATAAGGAATGAATGTTGGCGAAATCACTGAACCTATCTTAATGATCCATGATATGAGTAGTTATCTACTTTCGCAAAGTTAAAAGTTATTTTGTTATGTTTTCTGATGAATTGATATATCTGCGCAAACTTAGATCTAGGGTTGATTATTGGTGCATGTAAGTAGATAATCTATTTGTTTAAGGTCTGCAAAGACTGATCATAGACCTTCGCGAAGCTCTAGAAGCCATCTTTCCCTAGTTACAGTGACAAGACCTAGGAAGATATCGATCTGCAGAAAGGTAGATCTGAAGTTGTGCAGACTTAGAAACCGCTTATCTCATATCCCTGGATGCAAAAAACATGGTTCTAGCATCCCCCAATACGGCTTTAGGTGAGACTGCAACGTGTGCTACGTAGGTTGTTGCCGAAAGGGCTAGCAATTGAGGGTTTTTTGGTTGGCACGAACAACTCTGAACCTAGGTTAGGCCCCCTTAAGCCAACAAATGGTTTTGTTGTCAGGTTCGGAATCTGTCTAAGAGATGTGTGGTAAATGGTTTCCGACGAAGAAATAACTTGACAAGTGGATTGATCAAAAATCGCATGCATTCACAGCTCAGGAGAACAGGAGCCCTAAATTGTCCAAGGAGTAGTCGTTGCAAAGGTTTTTGCATTCAGATGAGACCGGCGTGTTATTTTGTTTCTTCCCTAAAGAACTGCATCAATGGTTGTCTAAATTAGCTGAAAGTCAAGGGACATGGAGACTCGAAGGTATTATAGTGTGGACTCCTAAATTGGTGTGACGTCTGAAGGCATCAGGTAGTAATATCACGTAGGTTTTGGATCACTAGATTGATTGCACATTGGGAAGCTTTGTGACTTATTTCCTGAATGACAGGAACATCAGCTATAGCGAAGCAGAACAAAGAAAATTTAAAGGACTGTGAGGTAACTATTTGAACTCACTAAAGACTTGGATTAAAATGTTGTTATGTGAAAACATGGTTATGCAATTACCTTGATGTTTGGGGCTACGCAAAGTGGGAGATTATTTAGAAGAAACAGAGGATCTAGCCCATAATATAGTCTGCTCATTAAACCCCCTTCAAGTGATGATAAAGGGGCGGTGTTGACTGCGCCACAAAGTGCAATTCAGTCGATAACGCAAGGTATTGTGAGGATCCCTCATCCATCCACTCCACCTCCACCTCCACCTCCACCTCATACACCTTCACCTACACCTCCACCTCGACCTCCACCATTCAATATGGCGAACAAGATGAAGATGTTGATTTTTAAAGGAACGGGGACCGAAGATCCAAAACAGTTTTGGTTTGTCGCAGATGTTGTTTGTACTATGCAGCAGATTACAAACAATAATATTAAGAAAGCATAGTTGGTTACGACCTTACAGGACTGCGCATTAACATGGTATATCAAGTATTGAACTGATAACCCCAATGTGTCATTGGCAGATACCCAGCTAGCTTTGAACAAGTTCAGTAGACCTAAGTTAGAGGCGCAGTGAGTAATTGAATTTAAGGAGATCTAAATGAAAGTCAATGAGACTCCTTGGGACTTTGATCAGAGGTTGAAGTGCCAGATCAGGTAGGTCAATATGCAAATCTTAGATACCCAACAGCGCGACTCATTTATTGCATCGGTATTTCCACATTTAAGAATACCTTTATCACAATAGAAGATAACAAAACAAGCGGAAGCCTTGGAGATCATGATGAGGCTGCACACATCACATATTCAAGATATGAACCTTGGGGTGCAATAGATTCATTTGCCACTGGAGAGCTTGAACTTGGAGTCGTAGAGCTTGAAAAAGGGAAGGGAAGGGAAGTCGGAGGTGCGTGTTGAGATCTGGTGTCTAAAATGTAAAATCCATGGACATGATAAGGATCATTGCCTGGTCTTTCAGAACTATATTATAGGGGGAGGGCCTGTACCCATGAAACCAGAGACTAATATTGGGACGAGCGCGGGAGCTTCGTTGTGGTGCGCTATCTGTCAAGTTACAGGACAACATGCTACTGATAACTACCATCTATTGCAAAAGTTTGTACTGACCACTCAGTAGTTATTTTTCAATTTTTGTAAGTCAGTAGGGCACAATGAACGCCATTGTAGAATTTATGAGCTAATGATGGATAGAACGCCTAACTATAGGATGCAGGAAGAAACCCGACCTCCAGATCAAGGCATGGGAGCAGTGCGTAGAGGATTCCAAGGCTGAGGATGAGGAAGAGGTGATGGACCAGGATGAGGGCATGGGTAGGTAATTTGCTATAATTGTGGTGAAGCAAGGCACTTCACCCGCGATTGTCCAGATCCCACACATCCCTCATGTCATTATTGTCGACAACTAGACCATGTCATAGAGGAGTGTCTAGTCCTTTTGGTAAAAATGCAAGAGAAGAAGGCGCAGCCGCAGTAGAATAAGAAAAACATTCAGATGATGAGGGATGAACCCCGCAAAGAGGATCAGAACATGAATATCGTGCTGAGAAGTGGCATAACCATTGGTGAGGATAAAGGAAAGCTACCTTAGGAAGATGGATGGGTGCGCAAGGCTATTGAGAATGAGACATCTTTTGATCTCAATCGCGCTAAGGAGACCTTCATGGAGGCTAAGAAGAACTTCGTTGACGCATCTACCTCAAGGTAGTCAGGAAAAAGAACCCAAGACTAGCGCAAAGAGAGAAGTAGATCCTTTAGTGGTAGCTACGTTTATGGAGACTTACATGAAGCTATTACATGATCAGAAAGAAGTAGAAGGGTTACAAGATTTAATCGACAAGTGTGCACATAAAGAAAAGTATTATGCTTGAACAACGCACAGTCAGAAAGATTGCTAAAAATAAAGCACGAACGGGGTGTGAGATGAGGCTAACCGTGCAGATAGGTGAATATGAGATGGATTAGGTAATCTTGGATCTAGGATCGGATGAGAATGTCTTGCCCAAACAGATGTGGGAAAGGCTGGGGCAACCTGCACTGCAGTGGTCTCCTATTCAATTACGTATGGAAAACCAACAGAAAATTATTTCGATGGGATGCTTATATGGTGTAATGGTGGACATTGAGGGAGCGAGCGCGTTGGCTGACTTCGAGGTCATCGAAATAGTGGATGACAGTAATCCCTACCCTGTGCTGTTAGGGATTGACTGGGCTATTGATATGAATGGGGTAATCAACTTAAAGAAGTGGATGATGTCCTTTGAAAGGAAGTCACTCAGGGTTATAGTGCCACTAGACCCTATAGAGGGAGCACGGTATACTGAACCTGTCTGTGACTATGTAGAAACTGATGATGACTTGGATCAGATATACAAGATAATAGCGTGAGATGAGGACTGGATCAATCCTATAGCTGATGGACAGATTGCATGGGACAGGGATAGCTCCTGCACCTCAGATTCCAATCAAGAGCTGGAGAATTAGCAGAATATGCTACATGAAGTATCTACGCTCTTTTGCAACATGGTGACCAAGTCGGTGAGGTGTGCCTTTGCTAAGGTAAGGAAGCTTCCACAGTATGATGGTTTGACTGACGTGGAACTATTTTTGGATGAATTTGAAAAGGAAGTACCAGAACGACATCGATTCCAAGCACTGGAATTGGCACTACGCCTTCCCGTTGGTGGGGTACGCACAAGGACAACTTTGCTCGATGGAAAGAATACCGAACGATGATGAAGTTAAGATTTGGGTATGCTAATACTAGGATGATAGAAAAATACAGCGGGAAGGATGATCCACGCTATCATTTAGTACGATGGACTAAGGCCTAGGGAACAGAGCCACAACTAGAGTGGGTGCATATATTCTGTCATGCGTTAGATACAATCCCAATGAACTATTATCTAGTGTCAGAGCTTCACCATGGAATGAATGAATGGGACATTTTAAGGGAGAGTATTCTATTAACATTCAACTTCAAGGATGGGTTTGAGAGCATTGATGAAGCGCTACAGGAAATTAAAGAATCTATATTTAGAACACCAGAGGAACTGGTCGAATGGACTCATCCAGATTGGAGTACATAGCTGCGCCATGCATTGGAATGTTATAATGTGACTTCTAAAAAAGAGGATGATCCATGCAATATTACCATTCCTGAAATGGAAGGACAACGCAAAGTCGAAGGACCAAAGGTGGCAAACCTTGATATATCTGAACCTTTGAAAACTCGACAGATAAACATCGGATCTGAAGAATAACCTAAGTTCGTGAAGATAGGAGACTATTGGGACGAAGATATGGTTGATAAGGTATTCAAGCTGCTGCATGAGTACCATGACTTATTTCCTGCGAAGTTTTTAGATTTTAAAGGGATTGTCGAAGATTTAGGCATTATGAAGATTACATTGAAATGGGATGTGAAGCCTATTAAGCAACGACCTTATCTATTGAATCCAAAGTATAAGGAAAAGGTGCGCCTAGAACTGGATAAGATGCTGGAAGCTGGAATTATTGAGCCTATAGAAGAATTTGATTGGGTAAGCCCAATGGTGGTCCAAGAAAAGAAATAGAAGGGAGAAATCCACATATGCGTAGATCTATGGAAGTTGAATGATGTCTGTGTGGATGACCTGTTTCCAACATCATTTACTTATGAAGTATTAGAGAATGTTGGAGGACAGGAAGTGTATTCATTCACTGATGGATTTTTGGGTTATCATCAAATAAATATCATGTCGAAGGATCGAAGCAAAACAACCTTCACGATGGAGGGGGGTTGCTTCCAATATATAGTTATCCCATTCGGATTGAAGAAAGCGCCTACAATATTTTCCTAGGTAGTGATCGTGGCATTCAAGGAGTTTATTCATAAGTTTCTAGAAGTATATTTTGATGATTGACTATGTTTGGGTTGGTGAACCACAATGTTGCGAGTCTGTGCCTCATGTTGGATACATAGGCAGATACCTCTTCATTAATGGTTATGTTCTTAGGGACATACATTTTAATTAACTGATTACTAATTAATCATTATTTATTATTATTATTGTTTTACTTTATTTGTATTATTTTATATATATTTTTATTTATAACACAGTGCACAAATCCTCTCGATGTACTCTATCTCCTATCCCTTGTTGCTACTTTTTCTCAGCTATGGAACATATGCACTCGAATGAATGGAACCCCTTTTCCACCTAGTGGTCCAATTTTACATATTCAGATAGCCTACTAGTGGTTAGGTTTGACTACCTCAACTCTAAACCAAAGATTCAATATAAACTCCTATAGAATCTTCTTCATCATAATCATGTGGCTATCTCGTTTTCCATGAACTATGGGGGCTGACATGGAATCCTCTTGAATTATGGTGGTGAAACAAGAAGGTCAACTTCTAAGTGGCACAATGTTTGCAAATGGACTCTCATTGGTGTGATTCATGTACCGTTCGAAAGGTCTCTGTGCGTATAATGGGAAGAAAGGGTCCATGCTAAAGAAACAAAGTTTTATCCCCAAAAAAAAATCATTTGATGCATCAAAACGCTCCTAGAAGGTTTCAAACCCCCTTTTTCCAAATTAGGTCCTGCTAGTAAAAATGGTCATGTTAGTTAATTCCACCACTTTTTCCACTTTGAAAGCATCAAGATGGATGAAAAAAATACAATGATCCAATCTAGATCATGAATCCTCAAACTTGTGGGTGATTCACATTCATTCTTATTGAATATTGAAGTTACAATGATGATTGAATAATGAAAACTAGATGCTCATTAGTTATTGAAAATGTAACTTTTTTTTGAACATATATAATATTTATTGTACTTCATAAATATTAAATAAATTTAAAATTTTATATTAAAGATTTTTTTAGAAAGCAATAAATTATAAACTTTCATTATTACTTCTTTAAACTTTCATTATTACTTCTTTACAATACATATTGAAAAAATTGTACAAGTGAAAGTGAGAAATATATAAATTCCTTCTATTTTTTGAGTTATGAAATGAATATATTTCATTTTTAAATAAGCCTTATTTTGTTCCTTGTACCATTTTCATGTTGAGATTAGTTAACAAGAGTTTCTTTTGGTTAACAAGAATTGCTTGTGTTGTAAAATTTTGAAAAAATGATCATTTGTAACTATAGAAAGGATACTTTAATTACTTTTCCTAATCTAAAAGTTTTCCTTTATCTATATGTGTTCCTTCCATTTTGAAAATTGTCTTATCTGTATCAAGTAGGATCATGTTGCTCATTGGTAAATATAAATATAAATTTGTATCAAGTAAGATTGCATTGCTCTTGTATTTGAATGAATGAAAGTCTGATGAATTGAGAGTTGATCCATTATAACATACAAGAGTATAAAGCAAGAATGCAATATTCTTCTTTACAGGATTATAATTTTTTAAAGAATACTAGCTAATAGAAATATTTTGGAAGTAGCATACCCTTCTATAACAAAATTATCTAGAAAATATACTCCCCATAAAATCAATATAGCAAGAATGCCTTAATTAAATATTTGAAGTTGATCAACCAATCAAATAAACAACTAGTGTTACCATTCTTACAGCAAGATAGAGGTGGATCCATTATGAACCATTCTATTTATGTGGATTTTCTGTGATTGACCCTTTTGAATTATAGCATTATTTATGTTATTTGTTATCGATTTCAATATCTTTTAGATATTTCAAACATGAATAAGATAACCCTACGCTAAGGTTTTAGTAGTCTTAATCAACCCAATTAATCAAGGCCAAAAGTGGTCATAGAAGTCGTGCCATCTAATATTTGCAAGAAGCTATTTGGAATTTTTCTCGTTGACGTGACCAAAGGTAAACCAGTGGTAATCACATATAAATGGGTGGTTTTAGTGAATCTCCATGAAGAACTCATCCACATTGAGAGTCATTTCTAAATCATTGATCCATCACCTCATAATTTGGCCTTGATCCCCATGTTCACCACCACCATATTTATGGGCTTCAGATGGAGCTCTTATTCCATAAGCCTTGTTATATTCATTGAATTTCTAAACTCGTCATCTCCATATGAAACAAATTTGCAGTACAGATGGATTCGATCCACCATTGACGCAGGAGGCTAGGAGTGGCTTTTAGATTAAGGCAAGAAGGATTCAATTGTTCCATGTTTCTCTCTTTATTAGGCTAATGTTGAATGCATTAGGGACCAAATATAGAGGAACCTATCATTTTCTATGTTGGAGATCCATTACTTTGGAAGGCTAATCCACGACAGGATGTCCATTATTTCTTCTACATCATTGAAATATAAAAGTCCAAAATCTATGTGGAAGTTGTTATGATCATGGAGCTTCTCAATGAGATGACCTTTCATAAGGTAGGCAACAACCTCTCCTATCCACTTCATTATTCATTGTGAATTCTCATCTTGATCCAAGGTATAAGAATTATTCTCTTGTCTTACACAACTTACTCCTCTTTCTCTTCCATGCTTCCCATTCATTATGCTTAACCTACCTATTTAAGCCTTGCCATTCACAAGCCTTAAGAACGCTAATCCCTATGCCAGGATAACCAATGGTGTGCATATGGAAAGGTTGAGAATCAATTAATAGAGAAAAAATTGTGAATTATTCTACTTTGTCTCCACCCATCTGTGCTTAATAATGGAAACAACATTTTTGGTCACATGCATCGATATAGGAAGGAATAGATTGTTGGAAATTGGGTAGCTCGAAAGGTTCTTCTGAGTGGAGAAAACCCAAAAAAAATTAGTTTGTTGGGAAAAGTACCCAAGTGGTTTGGGTTTGGAAGTAAAGTTGTGGGTTTGGACCTAAGATAATTAATTTTTTATTCCAATTTGTGTTTGAGTTATTAAATCATGTTTTCTTGATGGACAAGTAAAACCCCCAAGATAACTCACACAAAAGTATAAATAAAAGACCAAATGATAGGTCAAGATATAGAAGTAGAGAAGTAATTTCACTTGTGGAGAGAGGGAGGCTAAAGGACCTAGCTGTAAATCTACCTTAGAGGAGCTACAATAGTAAGAAGGAGGCCAAGTAGGAGGATCTAGTTGCAATGAGGAAGGTTAGGCCATATTTGATAGACCAAGGCAGGGTTGAGTTCACTTGCTAAGTCAATCGAGCCAGTAAAAGAAGGGTCGAGGCCTAGGTGAGGTAGCCTGAGGATTTACAAGCCTTAGGTCTGAGTGTTGGAAGGTCAAATATGTGGGAATAAAGTCAAATTTGAGTGTTGAAAGGTTAGATATGCAAGAAGAAAGTCAGATCTAAGTGTTGGAATGCTATATTTGTAAGAATAAAGTTATATCTAAGTGTTGTAGGGTCAAATCTACAAGAATAAATTTATATCTGTTATCTGAAGAAGTGGATCTAGCAAATCGAGAAGTTGTAGCATGATTGCAAAAACACTGGTTGCATAGGACTACAAAAAATCCAAGGACCATGATCTGAAGGACTAGCTCATGTATTCATTTGATTAATTGGGTAGATTGAAGATCTAAACAAGTAAATCTCAAGCTATAGGTTCAATCAAAGGACATACTATGTATTTTATTGTATACTATATATAGTATTTTGTATCAAATATATGAAGGGTCGTGATCCTTGGTATGGGAGCACTAGTGTTTTCTTATTGATGGACTAATGAAAAATGAGTCTGGGTTGATATATTCTTGTGTACTACTTTTTATTTTAGTAAAATTCAGACAAATCCACCCAAAGGTATCACATCCCATCGACCAAACTAATCAGATCCTAACCTTGAGGGAATCAAGAAGAATTGACCATGTGACCTCCCAATGGCAAGGTGCTTTACCAATGAGACCTCGTCCAATTGAACTAACCCTAGGGGCCCTTGTGTACTATTGTTGACTTCATTATTTTATATTTATTCTATACAAAGACATTTTATTTGTGTGTCTTCAATGTGTTTATGCTCTAGTTTAAACATAGACCGATATGGGGTACAAAGGGAAATTCAGCATGGTACCATAACTACTTTAAAGAGAAAGTGAATCAAAGTGTGCACAAGAAGAAACTTAAGAGGGAGTTGTGAAATTTTTGGACATGGAGAAGGATGCTTAGCAAAGAAGGTGCTTTGGCATGGATGAGATAGCTTCACATGGATGACAGATTGAGCGTGAGATTGAATCTTGTTGCACATCTATTAGGGGAGCCATGTGCACATGAGGTATTTGACCCAGGAGGATGAGGACTCATGCAAAGTTGAGTAGCGATGGTCTAGAGTGGATTAGACCCAGTGTTTGATTGTAGCTCGAGATTGATCTTGGAAGGACACAAGTTCAATAGTGATAATTTCCAGGAGGGAAAGAAAAATGAGCCAGTGGATCTTGTGTAGAATCATAGAAAGTCTAGCTTCAGAGGGATACTATAAGCAATGACATCTGCCCAATGGAAGTTTGAATCTTTAGGTTTAAGAGAGAGTGGAGTTTTCATCCCATGTAAGGAAAATCACGATCCACATGAGAAAACTCATGGTGGTGCATCGGGCATGATTATCCTCGCATGCAACATAAATCTCAGCCTAGTACAAAATAAGGTGTGGCACATTCAACAACAAATATGGCTACATAAGGAAAGTTATGACATTCAAGGGAAATCATGGGTATGTAAGGAATATCATGGAGTTGAAAATTTCAAGGTGTGACGGAAATACCTTCTTGAATAAGACGGAGTGTTGGAAATTAGTTAGCTCGGAAGGTATTTCCAAGTGGAGAAAACCCACCAAAAGTTGGTTGGGTGGGAAAAGTACCCAAGTGGTTGGGGATTGCAGCTGAAGTTACGGGTTTGGACCTAAGATAATTAATTTCTCTTCTAATTTTTATTTTAGTTCTTAAATGATGGTTTCTTAATGGACAATGAGAAGTCCCAATATTTCTACACAAAAGTATAAATAATAGGTCAACTGAGAAGCCCAGACACACAGGCAGAGAAGGAATTTCACTTGTGGAGAGAGGGAGGCTAAAGGACCTAGTTGTAGATTTGCCTTAGAGGAGCCATAAGATCAAGAAAGAGGTTGAGTAGAAAGATCTAGCTACAACAAGGATGGTTAGGCCATGTTTGGTAGACTAAGGAAGGGTCAAGTTCACTAGAAAAGTTAGCCAATTCGAAAAGAGAAGGGTCGATGCCTAACTAAGGTAGGGTGAGGGTTTAAACACCTTAGATTTGAGTGCTAAAATGTTAGATCTATAGGAAAAAAGTCATATATGAGTGTTGGAAGGTCATATCTAGAAGAAAAAATTCAGATATGTGATTTGAAGAAGAAAATCTATGAGATCGTGAAGTTGTAAAGTGATTGCAGAAGGACTGATTACAAAGGACTACAAACAATCTAAGGACCATGATGATCTGGATTTAAACAGGAATGCAACAAATTAAATAGATAACTATAAACACAGAGATGCAACAGAAATAATGCTTCATTTCGTTAATGTAAAATACTAAAATATTCTTACAAACAAAAATGGAAATAAACCAGATAGGGCGATGGTAGCTTATCTCTGAGAAGAGATGTGGCGGCTACATGCCTCTGAATTGTGTTACAATGAGGCTCGAAGGCCTATTTATTGTTGGGAAACAATGGAAAACCCTAAACATCCAAAAACCTAACCCTAGAAAATGAAACGCCAAACGGTGGGCCCCGTTTGGGTAAATTGGTACATCAACTTCCTGGGGTCGTAACTTTGGCATACAATCTCCGTTTGACACACACAATATCTCGTTAGAAAGATCTATCCGAGAACTACAACTTTGGGAATTACAAACTAGCATAGGTCCATGGACCTATGTTTCTCCCAGTTTTCCCAAAAAATGTCATTTAGGGCCTCAAAACGATTCCGTAAGTTCAAGACCCGAAAAACTGCTAAAAATAGTAAATTGTGCTACAATTAAGCAAACTGGAAAGCTAAAAGAAACAATGGTGGGGGTCCAAGTGGACTTGGCGAGTGGCCACCAATATCCACCTAGATCACATGAGTTGAAGGACTAGCTCATGTATGCATTTGATTTATTGGCTGGATTGAATATCTGAAGGAGAATATCTGAAGCCTTAGGTTTAGTCAAAGGAAAAATTATGTATTTTATTGTATATTATGTGATAGCATCAGGTTTACACCTTCATTTCAAGTCAATAATGTCAATATTTCTTTTTGCAAGTAATAAATAATGTAAATGGGGGTGTTGTATTCATTATAAAGTTTGATAATCCTAGGAAAATGTGTCATTAAAACTCTTTTACCTAACCCTAAGTCTATGTAAAATTTCACTAAGTGATTTGACCTATACAAAAAAATTGGGTGGCGCTATGAAATATTTTCGTAGTGTGGCGCTACAAAATGTTTTCATACCACTTTTCGAAAAAAAATGGAACTTGATTTCCAACACTATAGGTCATCTTTTTTGAGCACTCAAGTGGCGGTTTGTAAAATAATTGTCCTCCTCATGCATGATGTGACATTTTCCACTATTGTTTAGCCCATTTTAGTCGTTTTAAATTAAACCATAATCTCCCTTGTTTTTCTTAAAACTGGTTTTTCCAGCAAACCTAGATTTGTAGTTTTCTAGTGCAGAAAGGTTTCTAGTTGTCTTGCAGTCCTCTGTTATGGTATTTAAAGGTCATTAAAGGTGTTTGCAGGTCTTGGAGCATTGAAAATGGGTCAGTCTAGCCATGTGAAGATGTCAGAGGTTAAATTTTATGAAGGAAGGACTAAAATCCAAAGAAGCCAACACAGAAATTTAGTAGAGGAGGAGGAAATAAAATAGGAAATCTCAAAGAGAAAACAGGGTAAATAGAAAATCAAAACAGAAGATGAGGAAGCTGAGACAATTAGGGTTATGGTAAAAAAGCCTCACACTCATCCTAATAACAATATGAGGTTGAACTTCAAAGAAAGAATAAATCCTAACTACAAAGACGCAGTCATCATCTTTGATGAAGAAGAAAAAACAGAGTAGGCTTCAAAAGGTAGGAAAAATTAGAGAAAAATAGAGTATGTTGAGAAGAGCAAAGGAAAACACTAAAAAATGATAAAATGTCACAAAAGCTAAATAGGAGGGTGACAAGGAGTCCAGATAAGTTGGAAATCCTTGCTCAAGCTACAGAAGACATAGGAAAGCGATCAGTTGACTTCAGGGGCCAAGTATTACATAAACCCTAATTATGTTGCATCAAACCCTAATAGTTCTTCAACAAATTGGATTACTGAGGTTAATATTTCAAGCAAATAAATTATTTTGAATGTACTGTGGTCAAATATCAGAGACTTTCCGGTTGAGTAAGTGTGGAGAATACAAGTCAACATATGGAAAAACAACCTTAAAAGGGAACAAGTGTACCAACTAAAGGAGAGAAGTGATTTAAGAGAAATTACAACACTTTGTTTTTTCCTATTTTAGTAACCCTATTCCAACAGAGATTCCAAGCAGTTGGTAAGGAATTTTAAAACACCAAATGAGGTTTGTGTTATAAACAGGCTTATTTCAAAAATCCTCTTTCATATTTTATCTAGACCTCATGGTTTAGAAACTATAGAGGAATTTTTGAGGCCTAGTTTTCATATTTTGTAATTCTATATTTTCATGTTTTAGTTACTATTTTCAAAATTAGTTTTTGAGCAGATGGAGATGAATTTGGGAAAACCAAAATATTTATTTGGAGCTCATGGATCATTTAAGAAAAAACCCCCTCTTTTTTCTAACAGGTGTCATCGTTTGGAAGATCTGAATGCACCTTTGAAGCCTATTTTTAGGAATTTTCCATATTTTTCAAAATTTTGTTTCCTATAAAAATGTCAAGTCGACAGTTGCAGGACACCTCACCAAATTCGACTAAGAGAGAAGATTAAAGATGGGTTTTTAGATCCATTTCTTTTTTATATTTATGTTTATTGTAATTAATACTTTCCACAACTTGTGGATTTGAATCTCTATTGTATTTTCTTATATGTTTCATCAAGAATATGAAAAAAGGGTTGGATTTTTTTGAAAATTATAATCATTGTCTATGTGTTCTAAATACTTCAATTATTTCATTTACCAAGATGAGTAAATTCTAACCAGCGATATAAAGATTCATGAGATAATGGATTTTAGAATGTATCTCTGTGTTTTTTTAATTTCTCCTTCAATAATCCCATAACTACATTCCCTCTTAATGTTTGGAAAATATAAGTTAATTCAGAATTCATTATATTATTGATGCTTTGAGTTAGGTTTTCAAAGGTTCTCATTATGATATTCTAAATTCACGTTAGGATTCATTGTGCATGCACTATAGTGGTGTACTATTTTTCTTCTTCTTCATCCATCTACAAAAAATGGCAAAGGTCTAGGATCTACCATCTGCCTTGCCTTTATCAATCTTGATTAGGAAACCAGTTATCTTGGTAAACATATCTAAACCCTAACTATTTGACTCCATCACCCAATGAACTATTGATTTCAGGCACAACCAAACCCTACATCAACACAACCCATCTAAATATATAGCCACATTGTAAAGGTCAGAGAGAGTCGTCTTTGGATTGAAGGGGCTAGCCTTTGATCTACAAGTTGGAGTGAAATGGTTATATTGAGAATTTATCTCCTACACCCAAGAGGAATTTTCTGAGTGCTAACACTATGTATACTAGTTTGTATAAGAGATTTGTGAAGATAATTAATTAAAATAAATAAATAATTCAAGAGACAGAAACATGGTGGAAAAGGATTTCAACCATGAATGTATATTCACAAAGAATGATGATACAATATGTACATCAAGCTATGTATCAAGATAGTTAGTCTATCTTGGATATGAAATCTCTTGGCTGAGTGAATATCTCAACCACACACTAATCTAGGAGGATAAATAGTTGGAGAGAATCTCTCAACCAACTAGACCTAGAAAACTCCCAAGTATTAGGAACAAACTCATTCTAGAATTAATGAGCAGTAGCATATAAAAGAAAAGTATGAATTATATTTTCCAAGTTTCATAATTTTATTATTTTAGACTTATTGATTGTGAGTATGAGGCTAACGTTACCCCACTCAACAAGCACTGAATAAAAGGACCATATGATCAAATTGGAAATTGAAAAGATTCACATCCTAAGACAGCAAGAGGAGACTTGGAGATTAAAGAGCAGAGCAATATGGCTAAAGGTTGGGGATGAAATGTAGGTTTTAACCCCGTATAGAAATTACCTGCATACGAATTCTAAAACACAGAAAATAAATAATGTGAGAGCATAACACATAAAACACATATACACAGAGATTTTCCCTTGGATCCCAAAACTGGGACTACCAACTTGATTTTTCATTATATTCCTTTCAATGTTACAATACATATTTATACATGCTGAAGAATACAATACCATGGACCGAAAACCATCGCGTCCAAAACCATGGACCAAAAACCATCACGTCCAAAACCATGTGCGAAAATCATGCACAAAACCATAGGTAGGTGCACCTAACCTAATATATGGTCCAAAAAGAAAATTCTTGGGCAGCTGCCCTGGACCCCATAGAGGGGGGTTTCCGCCCCCCCTATGACACCCCCACTGCGCAATTGATGCAATGAAGGGGGGGCTTCGCCCCCCCTCTAACCCCCCGGTTCACTACATGGGCTAGTTGTGGAAAGAATAACACAACCCAACATTCTCCCACTTGTTGTTTTCTTTCCACAGGGGGCCACAAGAGAGCTTAGTCATTTATCCAGCCCTACAATGCCCATTGTTTCTCTACACCAAGAGAACTTCTCAGAGCTCACAGATTTTGTCAATGCATCTGCAGTATTCTTCAAAGTGTCCACCTTTACCAGCAACACCTTTTTGTCTTCTATCATATCCCTCACAAAGTGATATTGAACATCAATGTGATTTGTCTTTAAATGGTAAGCAGGGTTCTTTGCCAAGAAAATTTCACTTTGGTTGTTACAGTCTATCCTTATAGCTCCCTGTACTAACCCCATACTTGAACAAAATATCTACAACCAAATTGCTTCCTTGCTTGCATGAGTTTCTACCATGTATTCTGCCTCTGTAGTTGATAGTGCCACTACAGATTGTTCTTACTCATCCAACTGACTGCACCTCCAAATAGGTTAAACACATACCCACTTGTAGATCTTCTCTGATCCAAATCTCCAGCCCAATCCGCATCAACAAAGCCACGTATATTTAAAACTTTGTCCAATCCTAGTCTTCTTTGGTAATAAAAACCATAATCACTAGTGCCATGCAAATACCTGAAAACCCGCTTCACTGCTGTCCAATGCTCCTTCCTTGGTTTTGACATAAACCTGTTCAATACTCCCACTGCATGTGCAATGTATGGTCTAGTACAGACCATCTTAGCAGCTGTTTGTAAAATAATTAATTAATTCATCTTGAGTTAATTAGTTGTAGACAATCAAACATGAAGTCTATGTGAGGACATGCAACAGTTTCTCCATTGATTGAGGAATTTATCCCTCAGTTAAAGAGATAAGGATGAGTTGTAATTTGAGTTGTAATTAGTTAGCTCAATTAACTGAGTTAAGTCTAGTTAGATTAGTTCAAATAGTTTTTTGAACTAATTGTGAGTTCAGTTAGTTAATGCATGCATGCATGTAACTGTTGCACTTCAGCTAACTGAATATTCTCTCATAAATAACTCATGCATGTCAGTTCAGTCAAAGACCCAGTTGAGATTAAAGGAAAGGATAGTGTACTATTAGTTGGAGGAATTTTCCTATAAAGGAAACTCATCCATGCAAAAGGAATTATCTTCTTCAAGATTGCGCAGTTACATCAGAGGTTAGTGAGTGTGTGAAGAGGCCGATTCACACAGGTGGCAGCACTAGACCCCAAGGAAAACTACGCAAGGAAATAGCAGGCTTGGAGGGCAGAGGAGAAGGTTTGTGAGAAGCCTTTGACTATCTATGAGCAGCAGTTTGATTGCAGAGAGAGTAAGATAGCTTGTGAGCTAATTCTTTTTGTAATCTGAACATATTTCCACTTGTATGATAATACAAAGATTGGGGTTTTAGGCTAGGGCTTTCCCTAGGTTATTCTTTTGTGTTCATGTGTGATTGATTTCTCGTTCTTAGTTATATGTGTTCTATTTGATCTTGCTCATATTCGATTAAGCTTCCGCAAAGTTTGTTGTAGAAGTAGATCTTGTATTTTTCTTTCGTATATTGCATAATCTGTTGATCTACAGTGGGGATTTCTACATGGTATTGGAGCAAAGGCAATCAAAGTGAAGAACAATATACAAAAAAGGGAGAAGTTCGAAGATTGAAGTTCTTATCGAGTTCTTATCACATCTCAATTTCACCAATGGCGTTCAACGGTTTAAGACTCGAGTATGTCCTTGATGGCAGCTCGAATTATATAGCCTGGAAGGATCGCATGGAAGCAGTATTAGAGGATAACGGTCTAAAGGACTTCATTAATCAAGAAGTCCCCAAGCCAGCAGCGGCTAATGCTACAGAATTGGTGGAATGGAAGAAATGTTTGGCTAGAGCGAGGAGAATCCTTCTGGAGGGAGTTCGAGACCACGTAGTCTCGAGTCTCCATGGGAAGGAGACATCATTTTCAATTTGGAAAACATTGAAAGATCTATATCAGAACAGCAGCGATCAAAGGAAGCTGGCACTGAAAGACAAGCTTCATAAAATCAAGTGTGAAAAGGGTGACACGATCTCTACATATCTAAACAAGCTCACCACCTGTAGGGATGAGCTTGGAAGTGTAGAGATCATGACAGTCGATGATGACATGGTGAGTCTTACTCTCCTCGGTCTTCCTAAGAGCTGGCATAGCTATCAAGACTCGGTAAATGGAAGAGAGAAACTTCCAGATTGGGAATGACTTTGGTCAGATCTGATACAGGAGGAGATAAGAAGAAGCACCAGAGATGGTTCTTCATCCAAGGAGGATGAAGAAAATTGTGCCTTAGTGAGTAAGGCGAAGAAATGGAAGGAGAAGGATTCTCATCCCAAATCGAGTTCTTCCCATGGTGGGAAGAAGTTTGACAAATTGAAAGTTCGATGCTTTCATTGTCATGAGGTGGGCCATTATGCAACAAATTGGCCACAGAAGAAATCCAAGAAGGGATCCTTGGAAGGATTAGAAGGTGAGGCACTAGCCTCACAATTCGAGTTGGATTTCACCCTCATCGCATGCATGGTTTCATCGATGATGGGTTGACAGTGGAGCTTCATTCCACATGACCAAAGATAAGAGTTTGTTCAGTACCTTGGAGGAGAAAGGCCTCCAAATACTCATAAGATGGGTAATGAGGAAAGTTATAGTGTCTCAGGTGTAGGCACGGTTGTTTTTCAGAGGGAGCATGGAGCTCGCATTACCTTGACAAATGTGAAGCATGTGCCAGGACTAAAGAAAAACTTGGTATCAATCGCAATGCTGGAAGACAAAGGCTATGATTTAGTCTTCAGTAAGGGAAAGGTTTTCCTTAGAGACATCACCACGAGATAGGTGAAGCAGATCGGTTCACGAGCCAAGAACCTGTATGCTCTTGAGCTTCAAGATGCATGCAAAGCCTTGAGGAACAAGGAAACTATTGGAGACTTGGTGGTTGAGAGGGAGACTACATTACCTCTCAACATGCCTCGCCAGAAGAAGTCTCAGACAATTGTGGAGGAGCCACAATTGGTGAAGCAGCTTCAGGAGGTTGTGGAGCAGCCAAAAATAGAGAAACCGAGAGGAGACCAAGTGGAGGCATCCACTCATGCAGAGACCTCCAGTAGGGGTAAATTTTGAGCCAAGTGGGCAGAGGGATCACATGCATCCATACCTCTAGGTCGGAGGTGGGGTGATGTGGAGTGACAATCCCAAGAAGGCTGGAATAGGGGCAGGATCATTGAGGTACCCAACCTCTTTGATTAGACCTTGCTATGGGAGCCCCAATGAGGAGTAGTAGGATTGGCTGAGTGGATAGAGACAGATGTGGATGGAGTGGCAGAGAGAGCTACAGTGCAGAAGTCCCAAGACTTTGTAGAGCTAGCAAGCTACAACAATGCAAGAGGCATTGGAGTGTTGTGCCAGTGTAGGATGGCACAAAGAGGTGTGCAATGGTGCAAGATGCATGGAGTGTTGCAACATCTCAGAGGTTAGAGAGGGAGCACTTGTCAGCGGAAAATGGAGCTTCAGCATCAGAGGATGTTTCTAGCCCAACAGGGAGGTCAGTTGGGAGTTTTTTTGTTTCTAGAGTTGCTGGAATGACAACACTTGGGAGAAGTGTTGCATGCAAAAAATTCCAAAGGTTCAGGATCAGGTTCGAGTTGAATGCCTTTCTTGTTGAGAAGGAGTGTTGAAAATGGCAACAAGAAATGCTAAAATTAGCATTGCTATAGATAGTAGTTCGGGTACCAGTGTTGGACATAGCAACAAGGAATAAAAAATGGAAGTGATAAAAATAGCATTGCTATAAATAGTATTTCGGGATGGATTCCAATTTTTAGTTAGTCCCTGAATTAAAATTGAGAAGTAAAATTCGAATTTTATCTTAGAAATTGTTTGTGAAATAATTAATTAATTCATCTTGAGTTAATTAGTTGTAGAAAATCAAACATAAAGTCTATGTGAGGACATGCAACAGTTTCTCCATTGATTGAGGAATTTATCCCTCAGTTAAAGAGATAAGGAAGAGTTGTAATTTTAGTTGTAATTAGTTAGCTCAGTTAACTAAGTTAAGTCCAGTTAGATTAGTTCAAATACTTTGTTGAACTAATTGTGAGTTCAGTTAGTTAATGCATGCATGCATGTAACTACTGCACTTCAGATAACTGAATATTCTCTCATAAATAACTCATGCATGTCAGTTTAGTCAGAGACCCAGTTGAGATTAAAGGAAGGGATAGTGTACTATCAGTTGGAGGAATTTTCCTATAAAGGAAACTCATCCATGTAGAAGGAATTATCTCCTTCAGGATTGCACAGTTAGATCAGAGGTTAGTGAGTGTGTGAAGAGGCCAATTCACACAGGTGGCAGCACTGGACCCCAAGGAAACCTGCACAGGGAAATAGGAGGCTTGGAGGGTAGAGGAGAAGGTTTGTGAGAATCCTTTGACTGTCTATGAGCAGCAGTTTGATTGCAAAGAGAGCGGGATAGATTGTGAGCTGATTCTTTTTGTAATATGAACATATTTCCACTTGTATGATAATACAGAGATTGGGGTTTTAGGTTGAGGCTTTCCCTGGGTCATTCTTCTGTGTTCATGTGTGATTGATTTCTCGTTCCCAGTTATATGTGTTCTATTTGATCTTGCTCATATTCGATTAAGCTTCCACAAAGTTTGTTGTAGAAGTAGATCTTGTATTTTGCTTTAGTTTATTGCATAATCTGTTGATCTATAGTTGAAATTTCTACATTCTTCTTAAACACCCATTTGCTGCCAATGGGTTTCCTTCTAGCCGACAACTCCACCAGATCCCAAGCCTCATTTTTGTGCAAAGATGTCATTTCATCAACCATGGCATCTTTCTAGAGTTTGCCATCCTCTGAATCTACTTCTTTCTTCATAGTTCTTGGATCATCATCAGTAATAGATAAAGCAAAATTTGAACAGAAATCAGATGGACTATACCTTTCTGACTACCTTCTTTCTCGAACTGATCTTCTCACACCCAGAGTTTGTGGCTCTTCATCTTCTGATTCCTCCTCTATTGTAGAGTTTGATTCTTCCTTCTTAAGCTCAAACTCTATCTTCTCAGGTTCCTTTGGTTGGACTTCATGTTCAATAACATCTTTCACCTCTCAGAACACCACATCTCGGCTGTACACAACCTTCCTTGTTACTGGGTTCCAAAGCTTATAACCCTTTAAACCATCCTTATACCCAATAAATATGCACTTTTTAAATTTACTATCCAACTTGGTTTGTTTCTCCTTTGGAACATGTGCATATGCATCACATCCAAATACCCTCAGATGTGAAAAAGAGGGTTTCTTACCAATCCATACCTCTTGTGGAGTCTTATCCTCCAACACTGATGAAGGTGATCTATTGACCAGGTAACATGTTGTCTCCACCACCTCTGCCCGGAATTCTTGTCCTAACCCAACACCACTGAGCATGCTTCTTGCCCTTTCCATCAACGTCTTGTTCATTCTTTCTGCAACTCCATTTTGCTGAGGTGTATATGGAGTAGTCTTTTGCAGTGCTATACCACACTTCTTACAGAATTCTGCAAATTTCTTATTGCAAAACTCTCCACCGTTATCTGTCCTCAACACCGTTATTTTCTTCTCTGTCTGGTTTTCCACCAGAGCCTTAAATTCTTTAAGCCTGTCAAAGACTTTAGATTTATTCATAAGGAAATATATCCATGTATTCCTTGAGAATGTTATAAATGATACATAGTACACAGACTTACCTAGTGATGAAACCTTCACAGGTCCAAACACATCACTGTGCACAAGCTCTAATATTTGTTTTGGCCTCTTACCACCAGAGGGGAAACTCACCCAATTCTGCTTCCCATATACACAATTTTCATAGAAATCAAAATCCAGAGAGCTATTACTCATACCTTCTACCATCCCTTTACCATGAAGTATTCGAAGGCCCTTCTCTCCAATATGTCCAAGCCTTTGATGCCACAACATGGTCTTCTCTCCAGAGACCACTAGATTTTCTGCTCCACTTTCAAGAACCACAGAACTGTTGCACCCATCAACAACAGTTCTACCTTGCAGCTTCTATAGAGTTCCAATCCAAACTCCCCACATCAATACCAGTGCTCTCTGAGCCATCTTGTAGGTATCCTTCTCAAACACTATTTTTACACCTGCATCATCTAGCTTTCTTATAGAAATCAAATTTCTGGCCAATGCAGGAATATGTAGAATACCCAGAAGTGTTCTAACCCTTCCACCTTGCAACTTCAACTTTACGTTTCCACGACCAATGATTCTAACCTTCCTATCATCCCCTAAGAAGACATCACCACCATCGTGTTTCTCATACTCGCAGAACCACTCTCTATGGGGACTGAAGTCAAAGGATGCACCTGAGTCAATCAACGATGCCTCATGATCTACATGTGTACTTGAAGAAGCCAAGTACACATCCCCACCTTCATCTTAGGTGGTTTTCGCCTCTACAAAAGGAGCATCATCAGATCCCTTTCCTTTGTTAAGAGCTTTAGATTTATAGTCCCTTTTGTAGTGCCCTTTCTTTCCACATTTCCAGCACACCACCTTTACAAGTTTTCCTGGAGATTTAGATCTCCCTCTAGATTTAGACCTCCCACTCGATGACTTATTTTTGTTTCTATTCTAGGACCGTCCTCGTACAAACAAGGCATCACCATTCTACCTCTCCATATTTTTCCATCTCATCTCCTCTGTCATCAAGGATGAGACTATTTCATCAAACTGCAAGATAGTTGCATTGCTACCTATTGCAATAACCAGACTATCCCAAGAATCTAGTAGAGAATGCAACAAACTAATGCACGTATCTTCATCTAAAATTTTGATATCAACAAACAATAACTGACTTACCACAATATTAAACGCATTCAGATGCTCTGTCACCGAGTCTCCATCTTTCATCCTCAGGTTATACAACTTTTTCCATAGGAACAGTTTATTCACCAGAGTCATAGATTGGTACAAAGTCCCTAACTTGTCCCACAAAGCCTTTGTCGTAGCTTCCCCTGATACATTCAACAATACTGAATCTGAGACACATAATTGTATTGTGCTCTTTGCCTTCCAATCCAAATTCTTCCATTCTTCATCAGACACCCCCATTCGTTTAGTACCCAGATCTATCGCGATCCACTGATCTTTATCCACCAACAGATCCTCCATCTTGAGTTTCCACAACTCAAAACTCTGACCATTAAATTTCTCAATCTCTATCTTTCCACTACTCGCCATCTTCTTTCACCTCCAGAATTGATCCCATAGATCTCCCACTGAACGAGGTCTACCACAGGCCCGAGTGAAACCCCTCAGCAACAAAGGCATCCCCTTGAAGCCAAAACAACTCTAATACCAAATGTAGGTTTTAACCCCGTATAGAAATTACCTGCTTACAAATTCTAAAACACAGAAAATAAACAATGCGAGAGCATAACACATAAAACACATATACACAGAGATTTTCTCCTGGATCCCAAAACCGGGACTACCAGCTTGATTTTTCATTATATTCCTTTCAATGTTACAATACATTTTATACATGCCGAAGCATCCAATAACATGGACCAAAAACCATCGCATCCAAAACCATGGATTGAAAACCATCGTGTCCAAAACCATGTGCGAAAATCATGCACAAAACCATAGGTAGGTCTGCCCACCCTAATATAGGGTCCAAAAAAAAATTCCCAGGGCGCTGCCCCGGACCCCATAGAGGGGGCTACCCACCTCCCTCAAACCCCCCACTATGCAATCAGTGCAATGAAGAGGGGGCTCTACCCCCTCTAACCCCCCGGTTCACTACATGGGCTAGTCGTGGAAAGAATAACACAAAAACTCTAAGTTTTTTCAACAATGTGCTAGGGGGAGAAAAATTATTAACACTCTCAGGACAATAAGCGATCAGACAAGTAGGGAGGCCAACACTTTCAATCAACTTGCTAATATGGGCATCAAACATTTCTCACAAATCTTCAAAGCACCTAGGGAAGCTACCATTGCTGAGATACTTCGCACTGCTGAAGCGATTCCTAGATTTGTGGAGGCTGAAGATACAAAGATACTAAATGAACCGGTGATGCTGGGGGAAATTGAAGCTGTCCTAAAATGGTTCAAAAGAGATAAGAGCTTGGGTCCTGATGGGTGGCCTATGGAATTATATCTCACCTTCTTTGATCATATTGGGCCTGATCTTCTATTGGCTATTGAGGACTGTAGACTTTCTGGCCAGATGCATGAAGGATTCAACTTGACCTTTCTTGTCCTCATTCCCAAAGCCGATCACCCTCAAACCTTTGATGGCTATCGTCCCATCTCCCTATGTAACTGTATATACAAAATAATTTCAAAAATTATTGTTAACTGCATCAAACCTTTTTTTATCCAAGATGATCTCCAAGGAACAATTCGCATCCCGTAATCAATGCCAGATACATTAAATAAGGGATCCATTCGATCAAGAAAAAGAATACCAAGAGTATCATTCTTAAAATTGATCTATCAAAAGCTTTTAATCATGCCAGTTGGTCATATCTTCAACTTATTCTTACCCATATCGATTTTCCTCACTCTTTCATAAATTGGATCATGTGTTGTCTCACATTTGCATCATATAGCATTCTCATCAATGGGGTTGCATTTGGGTTTTTTCATGTTGAACATGGACTGTGACAGGGATGTCCATTATCACCATTGTTATTTATTTTGATCATGGAGGGACTAAGTAGACTATTAATTAAATCCCATGTTGAAGGGTCATTGGGTGGTGTAAAGATATCTGAAGTTTCCTATCTCTCACATCTATTGTTTGTAGATGATGTTCTTATTTTTTTAAATGGCTCAGTCCATGATACCACTTCTTTTAAGGAAATATTATCCCTATTTTGTAAAGCTACAAGTATGGATCCAAACTTCAAAAAATCCACCATCTTGCTGGTGTCTTTCTTACAAAAGGAGCAAATACATGCCATACAACAATTTCAATTTGTTAGGTAGGAGCAGGAGCACAACTGGAGATGGGTCCAAAATACCTTGGATTCAAGCTCAAACAAAATGGTTATCATATTTCAGATTGGAAATGGTTCATTACAAAAATTGATGGTCGTATTAACATATGGCAGCAGAGATGGCTTTCCAGAGCTGGCAGTCTCACCATGATCAAATCTGTTTTGGAGGCCATCCCGGTATATTGGATGACTCTTGCCTGGATACCCAAAGGCATAATCAATGTAATACAACAAATTTTTTGTCACTTCCTATGGTGGGGGGAAAATGTGGGAGGACATTTTCCTGGGTTCACTGGGACAAAATTGGGAAACCAAAAAATGGGGTGGATGGGGTATAAATGATCTACATTTATTTGCAAAAGCATAGGCTGCGAAGATGGGATGGCAGATTATCACATCAGATAGTCTATGGAAAGAGGTGGTCTACTTTAAATACATTCACCCTCTATTTTTCATGGACTAGATTAGCAGGTCGAAAAAAGGCATTACAGGTGCATCTATCATCTGGAAGGCTATCTCACAGTCTATTAGTGTCATGAAGGAAGGACTGGCTTGACGAATCGGGAATGGTGCATAGGTGCGACTAGGTATAAATGCCTGGTCTGGATGAAATCACCCAGCTCTCTCATATTACTGATGTTAGAAACCCAAATTGGATCTCTGAGAAATGGTTTAATGCTCTGGATCTTGGGATTCCAGGCAGATGGAGCAGGGTTTGGCATCGGTTTATTGGAGCATTGGAGGAAGCTAATATCAGGATTACTCTACAGGAAGATGAAATCATATGGGCGACTACACCACATGGTCAATATACCCCAATGGAAGGATACACAACACTTATGAATACTCTAGATCTGGTGGAGGTGAGCTGGTGGTGGCACCCACAGCTTAAGGCACCTCACAAAACTTGTCTGTTCATGTGGTGTATATTATCAAATAAAGTGCCCATGGAGGTTAATCTTATGCATCAGTATTTTCATGGTCCGTCTATATGTTGCCTCTACAAGGAAAATGCAGAGGATATCGACCACTTATTCCTTCATTGCCTGGTTGCTGGCCAGGTGTGGGTTCAGATCACTACCTCCCTCAACATTGTGCTCAAATGGGATGGACCACATTTATCTGATGCCTGGAAAAGTTGGTGGAATGTTGCAGCTTCACAAAAAATTAGAAACCTCCCTCTGATTGTCTGTTGGGGTATCTGGCTGACCAGGAATTGCATTATATATCAGGACGCATCGTCCGAGTGGCCGGCCACTTGAAATTATATCGCTGCTATCTATAGTTTGATCCCTGAGGACTCTAATCACCACCCCACCTGGGTCATCGATCTAGAAGTAATAGACAAGAATATCCCCTGGGCTTATTTCGATGGGTTGGCACAGACCGATGGATGTGGGGGGGGGTTACTTCACATAAACGACTCACATTTCTTCAAGATCAAATTGGGCTTAGGGAGGGGCACCAACAACTATGTTGAACTTAAATGTCTCAGATACCTTATAATATTTGCTCTGGAACAAAATTTACATAGGATACAGATCTTTGGGGACTCAAAGCTTGTTATAAAATGGATCAACTCTACATATCATTGTCACTTTCACACACTGAGGGGCTTACTGGATGAAGTCATCACTCTAAAATCACAATTTGATTTTATTATATGCTCTCATATATATAGGGAAAGGAATGCGGTCGCCGATTTTCTTTCCAAGGAGGTTGCGCAGCAGATCAAGGGGCAGTGGTTGATTCAGGAATTCAGAAATCGGGTGTTCTATTAGTTTTACCATCGACCATTCATTGAGATGGATGCGAATATATCGGAATGATCTTCATAAGATCATTCGATTTTTTTTCTTTTTGATCATCTCTATGCTTACTGGACAGTTATGCCTTTTAATCTTTTATGTAAATATTATGCTTTTTATTGTAAATATTGAACTATGACATTGTACTGATTTGAATGGTTTATCCATTTATTGGTGATTTCTGCATTTCACACATGCTGAAGATACAATATGTAATTTTCTTATTATTAATGAAAATTGCGCTTTTTCTTGTGAAAAAAATGTTCCCCCCTCAATCATAAGTCCATAGTAAGAACCTAGTACCATCTCCAAGTCTTCATGTTGAAACTATTGAGTTGAGCTTCAATGAAAAGTTGCTTGAAAAACTGCCAAAACTGGATGTTGAAAACTGCAATATGAAGAGAGCAAGCCAAGAGAAGTGAATCAATTGCAAGTCTGACACATCCCTAAAAATGATTGACAACTCAATCTAATTCCAATCTACAATGCAAAAGGATCTATCTATCCTTTTCTTGGTCCAATGACCATCTAAGTGAACAAAAAATGCCCACATTTTCTCTCAATCAGCATCTTAATCACTTGTCCACTGACAAATTTTGATTCCCCCTGCACAATTGTGTTATTGGCGAAAATTTCAGTCTGACAACCATCATCATCAATTCAATTTAAATTTCATCATCAATCTCCCCTTTGTCAACTGGAAGAAGAGACTATAACCATGTGCATTTGTTTTGAACTCCCCCCCCCCCCCCTCTTCAAATGTAGGAGAGTTTCATTGTTGTACTTACCCTTTCAGCTGCATGAGAGTACCATCTTTTCACTATTGGCTGAAATATTTGTCTTCATGTGAAATTAAATTCTACGACAAAACATATACAATCATTTTACTGTTCATAACTGCTCCCAAGGATCTATCCATGCATAATTAATCTTCAATCTAGTTGGTTGGTTTCATTTGCAACATATCTCTGATGAGTGATTCTTCTTGCCACAATGGTGACAAGGATGAAGATCAAAACAATGATCTTCCATATGACCTGTTCTTTGACAATGTTGGCATTTTGGCTTTTCTTCAACTTTCTCATTGATTTTTAATGTTGCTTGATCAAGAAATCCTCTAATGATTAACTTGATTTGTTTTGAATAATGAGGAATATACAAATTACTTTCATCTTTGTCATATCCTAAACCACGTCAATTTTTTTACATTGGATTTCCTCCAATGGTTTGATGATTGGCTTGGAACAAGAAAGTTGAACTTGATTATGTACAACTTCTACACTTGAAATTGGATCACTCAGTGGCTTGGAATCAACATTTGAAGTTGTATTTTTGAATGGAACAAAAACATGACTCTTTTGTTGTAGCTCATCACGTTATAGTTGTGATTCAATTTGGATAAATTCAACTGTCTCATATGCATATTGTAGATGCCTTAGTATTAGATTGTTCAAAAACTCTAGCAATTGAATACTTTGCTCCATTTGAACTCACTCAATAGAAATCACGCTTTCTTTCTTTTAAGACTCGCTTGATTTTAACGCTTTCTTGATCTTAGATTTGAACTTTGTTTCTTTCAATTTCACGCTCACTTGATTTAGTTTTGACAAGTTTAGGGTGTCCGCTACTACCAAAAATGCACCCAAGTTAATGATTTTTACAATGTAATGTAATGAGCAGATGACTTCTTATTTGACTTTTAAAAAACCCAACCCCTTATCAATTTTTACTTAATAATTCAATCAAGGCTTGGGTGTCGGGTTCAACCGAGAATACACCCTTTTTGTTACAACATAAAATTTTCTTGGATTTGGACTCAACTTAAACTATTCATAGCTTGAACTCAACTAAAAAATGACTTTTCAAACCCCTATAATTACAAACTTATTACTCCAAAATTAAAACCCTTTTATATCCCAAAACTTGTAAACCTTCCTTCACACGACTTTTGACCAAATAACTAAGAACTTTGGACTCATTTAATATTACAATCTTTAAATTAGCATGCGGAGATATAAAAGTTAATCTTGCAGCCCAAATACGACCAAAACTACTATGCTTATTAATAAATAAGCATACACATCCATACTTCAAGATGTTCCACCATTTAACTTCAATTCATTCTCTCAATGTGTTTTCTCCACTTATATGAATTTACTCTTTCACTTTCTTGAAATTATCCACGCGAGCCTTTTAAGACAAAAAGAGTTGAAAAAAGAATATGGAAAATGATTTGCATAAATGAGTGCAAGGGAAATCTGTGCAGAGAAATAAACTTAGAATCACACAGATCTCCAAGGAAGAGTGCGCATTCCTCCAGTTTGGTTCCACGCATAGTTCTCGAGATGGGTTCCACGCTGCTGGTTCACGAGCTAGCTAATTTCCATGCGGATTTCCACGCAGGTGCTTTCTTAGGTGGCTTCACGCAGGCTCCTCACAGTGTTGTTGTTAATCTATCACGTTTCTTGTTATGTTGTAGAAGTGTTGGAGTCGTTTGGGGCCGCTAAGGGTGGTAGCTCCTTTCTAATCCACACACCTATCTCGATGCCAAAGTCGATGGTATTCAGCACCATGTGAATGCTACACGTGGCACCTGGGAACTAAGATTGTCTAGAACTACTGTAAGTGTTGAGGAATTTCAACCGTTTGTGATTGCAATTGACGGTGAGATAACTGATCTTCCCAATGCAATGGTCATGAGTTTTGTAGCAGTTGTCCAGCCCATCGCATGGAGCTTTGTCATGGAATCCAGTGGAAAGCACTATGTAACATCACCCATACCTTAGAATCGGGGCATCTATACATAACTTTGGCTCTCAACAATGGAAAAATCCACTCACTTCCTCTTTACAACCCTAATTTCTGTTGCAATCACAATACCTATCAATACCATTTGATGTTTGTGGTGAGGTTGATTTTGGAAACAATCCTATTGTACTGCGAAACTCATAAAAGAAAATTAAATTATGACCGATGGTGCAAATAACATTGAACATCCACCATATATATTGACTTTTCAAAAGTAGTCTTGACCATTCATCTCTAAATCTGATAGTGGAAAAAACATTTTGACAGACAGAGCCCCCCTCACTGTTGAGTGAATTATAACCTCGAATGGAAATAGAGTGTTATGCTAGGATCTCTTTACAGTTCAATATGAGTCTGTCCATATGAGGTATTCTTCGATTATTATGAATTGATGACCCTAAATAGAGATTTAGTCTCCAGCACAACATTTGACCCATGTTGCTCAACATTTCTCATTGTGATCTAGAAATCGATTATGATAACACTCATTGCCTCATTTCCTTGGTTATGATGTCCAACCACAACATCATTCATGTCTTGATTCAATTCAACCTATCACTTGTGCATTGGATCCTTTATCAAACATATAATCATGTGTCTCACACCAAAACGTATAGACAACACTACTTATATATGACAAAGATGGATTCTTACTCAGTTGTTCCCCGAATGAATAAATTCAACCATATATTTGATAAAACCCAACTATGTATTACACTAAATAAATAATTGAGAATTACAAAACAGAGGATCGAACTTTGTTCCCTATTCTCCCTCGAAAAAACCCACATTCTCGCAAGGGAAAGGCCATCAAAAGTTGTTAAGGTCCCACCCTAACCCCCTTATTTATGTAATGGGATCGATTCATAGTCAAGAGTCAATAAAGCCCATATTAATAATTGTAAGTGGTTAACCCGCAATTAATGACGGGACCACAGTTAGTTGCAAATGGGCTGTAGTATTAGATAGATGGTATTAATAAAACCATGGTATTGATCCTTGGTATTACATGTATGAGTCATATATAAAGGATAGAGACTCCCTGCGAGGAGCATTGTGTCCTATTTTTGTATCGAGCTCTGCTCTATTGGAGGTTGCCCCCTCGAAGAGGCCAGTGAACATTGCTTTTTGAATAATAAAATATTTGTTGTTGTCTCTCACTATTCTATGTTCTGGGTATCTTTCTTCGCATATTCTGTATTTGGGTATAATTTTACAGGTTAAGAGCATAACAAGTGGTATCAAAGCACTTTCCAGGGCCAGTGGGATCTCTATTTCTTAGCAAAAAAATTTTTTGGCTAGAGACGTGTTCCGGCGTCTTTAAACTATGGGATCTGTCGTTGAGTGCATAAACCTACGGATTTAGGGAGGCATGCACGCAGGAAATACAAGAGGTGGTCACACTTGTTGGATTCCCTTGTAACCCCTGTGGGTACCCCTTCGAGTAGTAACGCATTAGACAGAACCGCGTACGGACTGTCTTCCAAGTACCTTCTGGGTATATCGGAAGCCCCTTAGCTCCTCTGCAACCTTGCCATAGATAAACCGTCAGCCGTCTTGCTGCTACAGTACACCGAGAACAGCACTCAGAGAGATTACTCACCCATACGATAAGGTAGTCGGGTTGTACGGCTAAGGGTACGGTTGATCCTCCTTAGTTAGAGCCCTGAAACATTGGGCCGAGTACTACTGTCAGACCCTTATGTATATTGCGATCTGTAGCACCTGACACTCCTCGAGACCATAGTTCCCTTTTCTATCTGGGGATCACGCATCATCTCTGCCAGATCAGCGCGCAAAGAGGTGCAGCAGCAGCAGACATCAGTCCCACAGTTCCGAGTTAGCAGACCAGCCATTCCGATCTATTAGATCCATCAAATCCGTAGCAGCAATCTGTTTAGCTGCCCAGAGCTATCCGATCCGCCATTCAAATCTCTCAGATCCACCAGATCTAAGTAGTTGTGTGGGGTTCCTATACCGGGGTATAATTTTCGCGGGACTTTTGGCCGCATTGACATTTTGAGGATTTGGTGACTGCAGTATTCCTAAAGGAGTTAAAAAAAAAAGAGTCTGAGATCTCCCGGGGTGCTTATTGGTGATCTAGCCCATTAGAATCAGGACGACGAGCTGAGCATGGTGGTACCATTCAATTCTTAGTGAAAAAAAAAATTTAGGCGGTCCCAATTTTCAAAAACATCAAGTCGGTGCATGGTAGAAACTAGAGCTCAAGCTATGGCCAATGAAAAGATGGACAAACTTGAAGAATCCTTGCAATCCCTCCACATTCAGCTTGACCGATTAAATAGCCTGATCCCGAGCATAATCCCAACGGGCAAGGAGGAAGCCCATGAGGAGGCGTATATTGGCAATGGACATAGTGAGGGTGAGTCTAGCCACTCTCCTCACCTTGGGGCCCCCACCAACAATCTCGTCCGCAACCTCCCAAGTTGGATATGCGTAAATTTGATGGTTCTCACCCAGAAGTCCTCGTCAAGTGGAAAGACACCTCTCCAGAAGATGTAACTTGGGAACCAGCCACTATTCTTCAGCAGTTTCCGCAGCTTCAGCCTTGAGGACAAGGCTAGTCTTAAGGGGGAGGGCATGTTAGGGTCCCACCCTAACCCCCTTATTTATGTAATGGGATCGAGTCATAGTCAAGAGTCAATAAAGCCCATATTAATAATTGTAAGTGGTTAACCCGCAATTAATGACGGGACCACAGTTAGTTGCAAATGGGCCGTAGTATTAGATAGATGGTATTAATAAAACCATGGTATTGATCCTTGGTATTGCATGTATGAGTCATATATAAAGGATAGAGACTCCCTGCGAGGAGCATTGTGTCTTATTTTTGTATCGAGCTCTGCTCTATTGGAGGTTGCCCCCTCAAAGAGGCCAGTGAACATTGCTTTCTGAATAATAAAATATTTGTTGTTGTCTCTCACTATTCTATGTTCTGGGTATCTTTCTTCGCATATTCTGTATTTGGGTATCTTTTTGCAGGTTAAGAGCATAACAAAAGTCATGCAGAATCAACCTTCAGATTTGAACTCAAACTCCTTAATAATATACGGTCAACACAACACAACCTTTGGTCAAATATCATATAGGTATGCTTTGGATTACTTCATCGGCCACAAATTACCCAAGCTTCGGCCTTTCCTTCACTTGTGCACAGGTTGCATGTGTAGGTATATATAGTCCACACTGCCACAAACCATCACCATATAGTGAATGGACATAGTCACTGGTAATTGATCGAGTATACAATCCCTCAAACACAGTCTTGCCTTCCCATGGAACACTACCATGAAAAAATTAGGCCCTAAGAATTATAGCTGCTCTGATACCCATCGAATTTAATAAATGAAAATAAATAAATAATTCAAGAGACGGAAGGTTGGAAGAAAAGGCTTTAATCTTGATTGTATATTCACAAAGAATGATGATACAATATATACATCAAGCTATGTCTCGAGATAGTTATTCTATCTTGGACATGCAATCTCTTGGTTGAATGAATATCTCAGCCACACACTAATCTAGGAGGCTAACTAGTTGGAGAGAATCTCTCAACCAACTAAACCTCAACAAACTACCAAGTATTAGGAACAAACTCATTCTAGAATTGATGAGCACATCAAAGACAGGTAAGAATTATAATTTCCAAGTTTCATAATCTTATTATTTTAGACTTATTGATTGTGAGTATGAGGGTAACAATCTGAAGGGTCATGATCCTTGGTACGAGAGACCTAGTGTTTTCTTATTAATTGACTAATGAGAAATGAGATTTGGGCTCATATATTCTTGTGTACTATCAGTGTTGATTTAACTATTTTTATATTTCTTCTATGTAAAGTGATTTTAGTTTGGTATCTTCGATGTGTTTATTCTCTAGTTTAGACATAGATCAGATTTGGGGTACAAAGGAATTTCAACATAGGTGTTAGGAGTGGAGTAGTCTAACGAGTAGAGGGCCAGTAAGATCTTCATGGATATATCATCTTGAATCATAAGACATTTAAAATTCTAATTTTCATTTCCCTCTCAATCTCATGCTTGTGTACATTGGACGATTAAGGAAACAGAGTGCAAAAGATGAATAGAGCCAAAGATGAATTGAGCATGGAGGATATGGATCATCAAATTGCCAAAAAATGTTCAACCGCCTTAATCCAAACTTCAAGGTGTCCAAAAGGTTACCTCTTTACACTACTCCTTAAATAATATGGTAATGAAATGTGACTTTAATATGGTAATGAAATGTGACTTTTACTAATGAAAATTGGGTAATTTGCAATTTATTAAAAAAATAAGATAATGACAAATGTTACTTTTATTAAGGAGGTTTTATTAATGTAATTGATGGAGCATTGAGTTTTCGATGGATAGAATTTAGAATTTGTATATAGATCTAACTAAATCTAACTAGATGTCAACTTTGAGTTTTTTCCGGAACTCTCTATGCTAGTGCAAGAATAATAATATCTTAACACTCTCCCTTAATTACAATCATTAAGTGCTTCAATATCTATAACACCTATTTTTTTTTAATGAAACTTAAACATGTTTCTTGTCATTGGCTATGGACATATATAAGTCTCTTGGTCCTTTAATTTTAAAAACTCCAAGTAGATTTTACCATTAAATTCTCTAATAAAATGATATTAGTATTGCCATAAACATGCTACATTTTAGAGTTTTGGCTAGAATCCAATGATTGTTTTAGCCAAATATTATTTTTTGTTATTAAAAATTGGTTATCGATTGCATATATGGATTTAGCACCCTAAAAAACCCCTAGGGCACTCAAATTATGGATAGTTTACACCTCAAACTTGTGATTCTAAGAAATCTTTGCTAGATTCTGGACAAATTAGACTAGAATATATGCTAGAAAACCTTCCAAAATGTAGAACATATAGACTATGACAATGGTAACTAGTATTAATATGTTTGTTTTCTTTCGCAAAAAAACATGGATTTTTGAAAAATTTATTGTTGAGTTGTCATCACATTATACTAATGTTGGTCCTTCTTATCCTTGTTAAAGATCACTTAATACTCTACACAACCTAACTACTTGGCATATTATTGTTATTGTTACTACATACTTAGCTTCTATTGATAATATTGTCACAATGGGCTACTTCTTCAATGCCCATAAAATCACACTTGAACCAAGATGGAAGACATATCTTGAAGTGCTTTGTCCACCATCCGTCCTAATTGCAAAATTATTATCAATATATCTAACCAAGAAATTACTACAAGTGCTTGAATATGCTATATCATATCCCTTAGGGGAATTTTGATGTAAAAAATGGGTCTTAAAATAAAAATAAAAATGTATTAATAAATAAACTTTAAAAGAACCATTAAGATTCAAGATGACGTTGGCAACTAGAGTGATAAATATTTTTGGAGGGAAAAGAAGAAAACTATTTTTTAAAATTGTATTTTTGGTATTATTTCCTTATAAGTTTACTCAAATGTCAAGTGTATCCAACACTTGGATTGGGAATATTTTGCATCCAATGAGTACCTACTCTACATACTTTTGAGTAGATCCACACCAGAAAAAATAAAAAATACTAGTTTTTTGTCACATTGAAGAAATTTGAAAATACATGAGAAAACATGTTTCTTTCAAGAAAAACACTTTTCATGTATTTTCGTTTTTGGTGTGGATTTATATTATAGGACCATTTCTACTTCTATTGAATTCATTACTAATAATACATGAATCAATGATGCTATACCAAGCTTTGGAAACTTTCTTAAGCCCATAGAAATATTTATTTGTTGAAATCATGATTTCCATTACACCAAAACCCATAGGTGTTAGTAAATGGATGCATCACTAGAGTTAATTGATCCTTAAGAGGTTGTTGGGTACATGTTTCAAAACACATGGGGAGTGTTGACTTTCATTAGTCCAACAGTCTCACCCCCAATGTGACTTAGGTGTGTTCCAAACTTGATACGTTTAGCTCTGATACAACTTGTTGGAATCACAATTTCCATTACACCAAAACCCATAGGTCTTAGTAAACATACTCATTGCCATAATTAATGGGTCCTTAAGAGATTGTTAGGCACATGTCATGAAACAAACGAGGAGAATTGACTTTCATTCATCCAAAAATCTTCAATTTGTACACTTATCCTCAAGTTCTTTTATCACATATCCTATTGATTGCTCCACTTAGACTTCTAAAATGTCATTTATGAATGCTGAATTTACATACATTTGATAATATTTCCTCTTATTTTGACCTTTTATGGCTTAGACAACTATGACCATATCTAACCTTACAACTAGTGCAAAGGTCTCACCATAATCAACTCCAGGATTTTGTGCAAAACCTTTTTCCAAAAATATGGCCTTGCACTTTTCTACTTCTCCTTTCTCATTAAAATTATTTTTGTAAACCCATTTTATACCAATACAATCTTTATCTTTTGATAATTCCATTAGATACCATTTATCACTCTTCTCTATGGATTCCAATTATTCATTCATTTCTTTGACCCAATTTTCTTCTTTAAATCCTTCTTCAAACTATGTGGATTGACAAGTAAGAAATGCAAAATTTGAATGCACATCTAGATCCTCATGTATTTCTCTCAAACTTTAGTATTTTTAGACCTTACATTAGTAATTGTAGGGTCAAATTTACTACTTGATTGAAAAGTATGAATAGACTAAGCTATTGGGCTAGATGGGTTACCTTCAATAGAATTTCTTGGGGTTCTTGTTGGAGCATCTATTATTGATGATTGGGTTTGTGAAACTCTTTTTCCTCCTTATGCAACCTACTCCTCTATTTAATCTTTTACTTAAGGTGTTATTGCTCCAATAGTTAAATTCTTGTATATGATCCCATCCCATGCTTAATCTTCTTTGAATTCAACATCCTCATTGATTTTCACCTTCTTTGTAATTGGATTATACAATTTATATGCCTTGTGTTGGACATAATCCTTTGGGGTTTTTTTCCTATAAATATAAATATAAATAAACAATTTAGGAGATGGAAAATATAAATAGAACTTTAGAATATGAAATAAAGTGTCACTTCACTATATATAACATTGAATGTTAATGGAAAAGTCAATACTGAGAGTTACTCAACCTAGCCTAACATTGTATCAGAGACAAGCTTAGGCATTCTACTTTCACTTTGTAACTCCTTTCTCTACCAGTTCCCTTCCATCCTTGTTTGCTAGGTTGCAAACCTACATGTGCTCTCAGGAACACCAAAAATGCCACACTCACTCTTTTAGCATTTCATGTCCACGGCTAACGTTGTCACTCTTGTCTCCATCTGTCTTCTTATCTACGCATTCTCTCCTTCCTATCTAAAATTATAACTCTTGCATGCTCATTTCCTTAGTTTTTTGGTATCAAAAACACTACTCCCTATTTATACTTGTGCTCATAGTTTGTGTTATCTCTCTCTATGTGACTTACAAAAGTTGTGAAGCCCTCTGCATCATGAGAAATTTGAATGTTTTTGGGCATTATGGTGAGGCTATAGTCATGAATGGAATAGAGACTCGTGCCCTTAAAGAAGCCAAGAATATATGGCTATGATGCTTCTTGCAAGGCTACCACAACAAAAGATTGAAATCTCAAATCTGTCTTAATATCCTATGCAAACTTTCTAATGAGATGTTGGAAGGGTAGCTTCCTTATAACAAGTTCAATGATATTTTAGTATTTTTTCATTTCATGGAGGACAACAAAACTCACACAAGAATCTATGAGACTTCCTTACTCTACTCATATGAAGTGAACATTTCTTCGCAGTATTGCAAGTTGTTTCCTTGATGCCTTACTAACACTGGATTTACAAACATTTTTCTTAATTAATTCCATATTTTACCCTTTCCTTTCTTTTATATAGTTCAGTTCTACAACTTATTGAATCAAGAATATTAACACAATGGATTTTAAGATGATTGGGGGCCTGATCAATATTTGAATTGTTTGCAATGAGCATGTTCTATGGTAACAAAAAGGCATTGATACATATTTGAGGGCATTTGGCTTCCAATTATTATATGCAATTAGTCCAAATATTTGTTCAATTGACTTGCATAAAAGAACTACTGTGTGTTTCATTCAAGGTATGTCTGTGATTCATCCTAATATCTAAGTCTTTTAGTTCCAGTGTGTGATTTTGACAAGCAAGTTGCAAGCTTGTGTTGATTTTGTTTCATTCAAATCTACAAGGATTTATTATCATGATGACATTTGCTAAGCTTAGATATGAGACTTTTCCAAACTTTCTCATCAAGTGTTATTGAAAAATTAGATTGTTCATTACAGAAGAGAGCTAGCGAGAGAAGGAATATATAAAAAAGAGGAAGAAGAAGCCATCACCATTAGAACTACTACCCTTCCAAATTTTCTAACCCCTTCAATTTTTTTTGTGAGAATGTGTTCCCTCATCTCCATTACTAGTGTGGTGCTAACTAGTAAGGAGAACTATAGATAGTGATCCAAAATGATCATACACACGCCCATTTTTAATAACTTAGAAAAGGAATATGTGAAGGAGAGGAGGAAAAATCACCTAACAATCCAACATCAGATAAGGCACTATCCATTTGGGAGAACAAGGAGAACAAACCCTACACCCTGGTGCATTAGAGAAGTTGAAATATTTGTATGACACACACGCTAAAATAGATTATGTCCAACTGATGGCCAAAATATTCAACCTTGAGTTGAAATATTGCATTTCTATATTCATTGGGTACATATTTTCTTAAACGTAATGCACACATATTATCATTTAATTTGTTGTTATACATCACCAAATTGTAAGTATTTTGTTAGCATTAACATTTATGGTTGGATATTCACCAACAAGAATCAATTTATTTTAGTGTATTTCACATGGTGTTATTGTGAGATTGAACAAGATTATGTGGTTGAGTTGAGATGTGGCTTGAACACATCATTGTGTCTTGTTCAATGGGAAAAGCCCCACACCGCACACTTTTTTTATTACTAATAATGTTCAAGAATTCAGTATTGACATCATGGTTTCATTATTATGATCCAATGTTGCTCGCTACACAATTCCTTGGTCTCTTGTGAAATCATCGAATAGAAAAGTCATGTTAACTCCACAATAACCAACATTCTTTGATTCTTATAAATAGAATTTCCTTTTGATGGATGTGGGTTTATGATTTCAAAGTGGCTTGAGTATTAATTGTTGCGTAAAATTCAATGGTTAGAGCCACACAATTACCATACAATTTTTCTTGTCATATACATAGTAGTCCATTATTATTGTTTGTCTCATATGTATTACTTAATCCCTCTTTTACAAACCAACCTAGATCCATCTTAACTCTGGATCTATCAAGCACTGAGAGGGATCATATATCTCAAGGTTAAACACTCTTTTTTGAGTGCAAATCTTGAGGAAAGGTTTTCACCTCAAGAGATTTGATCCTTCTCGATGCTTGATAGATCGAGAGTTAAGATGGATCTCAATTGGTTTAATACACGCACACACACATACACACACACATGCCCCAAAAGAAAATTGCAAAGGAGTGTTGACGCCTTTAAATAGGCTATACTACATAAGAATACCATTAGCAAAACCATGGGTTATCAAAACCTAGAACCCAAAACCCGCCAATGGTAAATTGACTCTAGGACCTCAATTTTACTTTTAAACAATCATAACAATTTTTATAACCATTAGTATGTTATAATTTTTTAATTTTAATTTTATTTTAAATAATTTGACCTCTCCAATTTTATTTTTTAATTTTTACCTGTAATTTAACCGAGTCCAAATCTATACATAACATTACAACACCTCTTCCATACTACATCGAAGAGTGCCTCTTGGCACAAAAATGAAAACAAGAAGGCGCAGATCAAACTCCATTTTATTGATTAATAACACACTATAATGATTTGGTATATTTTAATTTGATTATTTTTATTATGAGAGAGTGTATATTTCCACAGTTATTCATATTGAGAGAAATTTTTGAATGAAAATGCGTGGAGGATTTTTATTATGTTTATATGAGCTACTAACTATACTTTGAATTGTTGTTGGGACTACATTCAAATAATTGTTTGTGGATTGGAGTTGAGCCCTCACACAAAGTGACTCCTTATGTCATCATTGTGTTGATTTCAATCATATTGTGGATGGTAATTTATGAGTAAAGATGGGTTTCCAAATTACATTATTGTAAGAATACACATCCTTTATTTTGTCTAAGATGTATCATTCCTACAAAGTAGTCTTTTTATAGTCTAATAAGAATTCAAGGTGACAACTATTTTTCTTATCCTATAATTCACATAAACAATGATGAGACAATTTTGCAATAGGTCAATTGTCTACAAATCAATGAGTGGTTTGCCAAGGGAAATTATGTTGTTTTCAATAATACTAATGGGTCATTGCATCTTGACAATGGTTAGGGAATTATAAGAAGGTCCCAAGAAATATAGCAAAGCTTCTTGAGTTCGTGTATGGTAAAAGATGTGTTGAAATACCACAAAATACCTTTCTCTGTGATGTTTGACCATGGGATATCATTGCCATAAATTGGTTATGGGTATCAATGATGGGTCTAAGGGCTTAGACCATGGTTAAGAAGGAAAAAAAGGACCTTATGCAATAAAATGGACCTTCTAGGCCTCAAGCAATGTAAACTGGGACCTCCAAGCTAAATACATGGCATCCCTATGGTGTCTTCAATACCCAAGTGGTCTTTTAGGCACCATTAGCTGCTTTTGGACAAAGTAAATAGCCCTAGGGATTTTGACAATGCACAAGATAGGAAAATAGATCCTAATGCTAAGCGTTCCTTATGAAACATAGGTCCCCAAAATAGGTCCTAATGTTAAAGGAAATGTGTTGTAAAGTTATAAATATGTGTAATAGAAATATATGTGCATTCGTATATATTCAAAAAAAAAAAGAATGAGACTTCCTTTGTTCCTCTAAGTATTTGGATAAATTGGTTATTTTGGCTTTAACTTAAGATTGATAAACATAGTATTTTAGATTGCAAAACAAATATACATTCATTTTTCTATTTCATAAAGTTCATGAAAAGAAAAAAATTATCATATTAAATTTATAATTAACTCTTTATACTAAATTTTTTCCCTCGTTAAAAATTTCTTATATTCGTTTATTTAAGATCTCATATCATCAAGCCCCAATGGTTAGCTCAGTTGGTCAAAATCAGTTGCTCGCCGTCGAGAAGTCACAGGGTCCATTCTCCCTGAAGCCCTTGGGGTTAGGCCTAGCTACTGGGCCACGGGGCTAGATTCCCTTCGGGGTCGATCAGCCCAGATTTTTCCGTAGACGTAGCACCACCTATTGATCAAGGTATCTGTGAACCACAGCCTAAAGAAAAAAATATCATATCATCAAACTTTCAATAAATAATTCTTTTTAAATATTAACACCATTAATCATATCTATATTTATCTTATTATTTTAAAATTACTCATCATTCACTTATATCACAATTTTTTTTTTACAATCTTACACTCATTCCTATAACAATTAAAACCTGTGACATCTTTAATTGTTTTCTCATTTAATTGCTTACCCCATCATTACATGAAAATAATTTTAATATATACAAATATTTTAATTTTATGAATTATTAATTTATAAAATTTTCATTTCAATTTCTTTTAATAACTATAATTATAACATATAAAATAATCTGTATAACAAATTATTATTTTATAAATTTCCATTTCAATCTAAATTTTTATATATTATATTATTCTCTTTTCACCTATGGATTAATAAATTTCCATTTGAATCTAAATTTTTATATATTAATATTATTCTCTTTTCACCTGTGAAATATTCCATTATATTTTTTATCAATGCGATATCTAAATCCAAATTTGATATCTGAGTTTATTTTCTCCTTTCAAAAAAGTCCACTATAATAAATCTCTGATCAATTTGATATCTTATTCCAAGAGCATGCGGTGTACACATGCAAACCTTAGAAAGAAAAAACTTTAAAATAATAAAATTATTCCAACGAACGAAGTTTCTCCTATCGGATAAATTTTAGAATAATCCTTCTCTTCTCTTTCCTCGTAGGTCTTTTTCATGAAAATGAAATCCCTGTTTCCTTTATTTATTTGCAATCCATTTGTCACTAAAATCATTTCTTTCATTCCTAAAAAAACTTTGAAATATATGAATATACCGTGTTTAGTTTTTAACTCATTAATATTTTATGTCACTGAAATCATTTCTATCGTTTTTAAAAAAAATTAAGATATATTTTACTAACTGCAAATATGAATGTGCATCATGCAATTCATAAATAATCAGTTTTGTGATTTAAGATTTTGTAAAATTAAGATATATTTTACTAAATACAAAATGAATGTGCATCATGCAATTCATCAATAATAAGTATTGTGATTTAAGGTTTTGCTTCTTGTTTTGTGACAAGAGGAATTTTTTCAAGTCGTTTTTTGATACGGGGTTATTTGTAAACTTTTTAGGGTTTATGGTTTGTGTTTTTTGGGTTTAAGTTATGGCTTCGTGTTAAATTTGGACAACTAGGTCCAAACTCCATGTTCCGATGCTCAGATTAAGAGGCTAATATTTTTGTTGGATTCCTCTTTCTGAGAGGTGTAAAATCCATATAAAAATAGTCTTAATCCGATGAGCAGAACTTATATTTTGAATTTATTATTCTTAATAAATTATATGTGCAAGGTCAGCCAGTTTTGTAATGTAGGCTCACATGCCCAACAGATGTGTCACACACCCTCATTGATGGATATATATACAGGAAAAGTTGGAGAGAATTTGAACATAACTCACATCTTCCTCTCTCATCCTAAAAAGTACGAGCTACCTGGAGGACGAATTTCAGCCACACGTGGGAAGGACGAAGAGGATTTTTTCTGCTGCTAGGGTTTCGCAGAAGTTTGACCAGCGTTGACTTTGGTCAACGCTTGGTCCAAACAAGCTGAAAACTTGTGGGAGGTTCGATTTTTGAAGGCCGTACTACTGGCACAAAAATCGAGGTCAAAAGGTTGACCGTTTTGCTGCTGCGTTGACTTTTGGCTTGCTGCCCCTGCGTTGACTTTTCAAGACGACGTTGACTTTTGTAGAACTGACTTGGGTTGACTCATCTACTGGTTGGAGGGTTGTTGTGACACATGCTGGGCTGGCTGACCAAAGGAGACTTTGCTGGTTGAAGCATCCTGTTGACCGCCGAAACGAACACATACATTTTTCTTGTTTCTGATTTGTCTTCTGTAAGATCTGCTTATATGTTCTATCTGCATTTTGCTTATCTACTTGTATGATTGCTGTGAGAAAAGTGAAATTGCTCTTAGCATAGAACATCTACAAAACTTTACATGGTATCAGAGCTGAGGTGAAGACAAACTCTATCTATAGCAATCATCATCGAAGGAAATGGATTCCTCTAAGCTTGAATTCAGGGAGAATGACAAGCTGACTGGAAGTGATGACTTCCATGCCTGGAAGATGTTATTAGATCTCAAATTAGAAGATCATGATCTCCTAGATCATGTGACAGGGAAGATTCAAGAACCTCCATCAAATGCCTCTGCTGCTGTTAAACACAAGTATAAGAAGGGAGAAATCAGAGCAAAGCTGCTGATCAGGGAATCCATAAATAAGAGTCTGGTTGCCTACATATCTGAACTAGGCACATCCAAGGAGATGTATGACAAACTGATACTTATGTTCCGAGTAAACAATGTGAACCAAGTGCTATTCCTCAAGAACAAGTTGAAGAATATGAAGAAGGGCCGAGACGAGTCTATTCAAACTTTCTTTATGAAGTTGACCGAAACCAGGAACAATCTGCTAGCTATTGGGGAGACAATAGCTGATCGTGAGATGGTTCTCACCGCACTTGGAGGACTTCCATATGAATGGCAAGTATTCACAACTACCATTCTCAACAATAATACCATCCCTAACTTTGATGAGCTTCTGTCTAGATGTATGCAAGAAGAAACAAGGATGAAGGAATTTGATAATGAAAGAAATGCTGCCTATGTTGCTCATTCCCGGAAGAAGAACTCTGGTGGTTCCAAGGACAAAGGAAGGACTAAGACTCAAAAGAAGAAGGGTAAATGTTTCACCTGCCATAGGACTGGACACTATGCTAGAGAATGCCCCTTCCAGAAGAATTCTCCCGATAGTGACGACAACAACAACAACCGAAGGAATGGGAATCGAAGAAATGACAAATCCTAAGGAAAGAGGAAGGCTCACTTTGAAGGAAACAATCCACCTTCTAAAAGGACCAGAAATACCAGGTATGAGGAGTCTAATGTTGTTGATAAAAGAACTGAGTATATTCTAATATCTGCTCTCTCAGCTGCATCTCCGCCCGACACTATGGATGTCTGGCTAATCGATAGTGGTGCCTCAAGACACATCACCGGATTCAAGGAAGCACTTTCTGACATGGTTGAAAGGGATACTGATCTAGAAATTATCCTTGGGGATAATGCCACTTATCCTGTGAAAGGGACCAGGACTGTGACCCTCCACTTGTCTCAAGGACAAGTCCTCCATCTACAAGATGTACTCTATGTACCCAAATTGAAGAAGAACCTTGTGTTTGTATCTGCCATGGAAGACAAAGGATTCAATGTAACTTTCTCTGATGGAAAGGTACTCATGTGGAAGAAGAGCTTCAAGGAAGCTATCTCAATTGGTTTTAGGGTTGGTACACTCTACCAGGTTGGAGGGAGTCCGTTGGGAGCTATGACTTGTGATACTATCCGTCAAACCGAACTATGGCACCGAAGATTTGGACACCTTCATTACAAGGCTCTTCCCGAAGCAAGGAAGGTGGTGACAGGGATGCCTGATTTTGGAAATAATCATAAAGGTGTATGTAAGGGCTGTGCTGAAGGAAAACATACAAGGGGACCTTTCCCCTCAAGTGTCACAAAGACATCTGAGATATTGCAACTGGTCCATTCTGATCTTTCCGGTATGTTGCCTGTAACATCCCTGGGGGGATGTTCTTACTATATGACATTTACTGATGACTTCTCTCGCAAAACCTGGATATACTTCTTGAAGAAGAAGGATGAGGCTTTCATGTGGTTCCGTACCTTCAAAGCCTTGGTGGAAAATATGACCGGAAAGAAGATCAAGATTTTGAGGACTGACAATGGCACTGAATATGAGTCAAATGAGTTCAAAGACTTTTGCAGAGAAGCTGGCATTAAGAGGGAGACTACCACTGCATATACTCCTGAGCAGAATGGTGTTGCTGAACGCAAGAATAGGACTATTGTGGAAGCTGCCCGTGCCATGCTATGTGACCAAGGTCTTCCAAAGTTTATGTGGGGAGAAGCTGCAAATACTGCTGTGTACATTCAAAACCGATGCCCTCATTCTGCTTTGGACTCCAAAACTCCCGAAGAGGTTTTCTCTGGTAAGAAACATGATGTCTCACATTTTAGAATTTTTGGATGTCCTGTCTATTTTCATGTGCCGAAAGAAAAGAGAAGTAAGCTGGATACTACTGGGAAGAAAGGAATGTTTGTGGGCTACAGTGAGACTTCTAAGGCATATAGAGTCTATGTACCTGGTCAAAGGGAAGTAGAGATAAGCCATGATGTCACTTTTGACGAAGATGCTTCCCTGAAGAAAGCAGTAGATCTTCCTAGATCTGAAGAAAACCATGAAGAAAGACCTGGAAATCTGGAAGAACCCCAGGATGAGACTATGCCTGATGTTGAAGGGCCAATGGACCCTATTGATCCTTCCCCTTCTCTAGGAAAGAGGCCATCATGGCTCAGGGACACCCTCAAAGATGCTGAGGGTCATGCTGCCCCAAGGGGAACATTCCGAGAAAGCAAGAAGCCGTGTAGATACCAAGGGTATCTAGCTGCCTTGAGTACTATTATACAATCTGAACCTGGATCTTTTGAGGAAGCCATCAAGCATCAAGTCTGGAAGGATGCTATGCATGAAGAATATGAGGCTATTATGAAGAATGATGTCTGGGATGTGGTCCCGAGACCGAAGGACAAATCTGTTGTCACCGCTAAATGGCTCTACAAGATTAAACATGGATCTGATGGGAGTGCTGAAAAGTTTAAGGCAAGATTTGTTGCCCGTGGCTTCTCTCAAAAGGAAGGAATTGACTATGACGATATATTTGCACCTGTGGCTCGATATACCACCATCCGATCCATCATAGCCCTTGCTGCTACACAAGGATGGAGTCTTCATCAGATGGATGTCAAGACCGCTTTTCTGCATGGTGCAATAAAGGAAGAGGTGTATGTAGAACAACCTCCGGGATTTGAAGTTCAAGATCGAGACACTTATGTCTGCAGGTTGAAGAAAGCCCTCTATGGGTTAAAGCAAGCACCCAGAGCTTGGTATGAGAGGATGGATAGTTACTTGATGAAGCTGGGCTTCACTCGAAGCAATGCTGATCCAAACCTTTACTTTAAGGTTGTGGAAGGAAAGCCTCTCATTCTAGTGTTGTATGTGGACGACCTCTTCCTGACAGGTGATGACCCTCTCATTCATCAATGTAAGAGGGAGCTTGCTGCTGAGTTCGAGATGAAAGACCTAGGACTGATGCACTATTTCCTAGGCCTGGAGGTCTGGCAGAGACCTGGAGAGATTTTCCTTTCTCAAGGAAAGTATATTGTGAAGCTTCTGGAAAGATTTGGGATGGTGGACTGTAAGTCCGTGTCGACACCAATGGAACTCAACTTTAAGAAGTTGAGTGGCAGCGCTGCAGGGCCTATCTTGGCCAATCCTACTGAGTATCGTCAACTTATAGGAGCTTTGATGTTCTTAGTGAACACCTGTCCGGACATATGTTTTGCAGTGAATACTTTGAGTCAACAGATGGTTGAGCCTCATCATTTTCACTGGGTTGGTGCCAAGAATCTTTTGAGATATCTTCAGGGCACGATAAACCATGGGCTGAGATACACTGCCGGGAGTGTGATACTCCGGGGATATACTGATGTCGATTGGGCTGGCAGTGTGGTGGATCGTAAGAGCACATCTGGATGCTGTTTCAATCTTGGTTCTGCTTCGATCTCATGGATGAGCAGGAAGCAGAAGTCGGTGGCTTTGAGCACCGCGGAGGCCGAATACATTGCTGCTAGTATGGCCTGTTGTGAAGCAGTTTGGTTGAGGAAGCTCTTTAGTGAGCTGTTCCAACATGTGCTAGATACCACTGTAATACTCTGTGATAATCAGAGTGGGATTCGTATGACTGAGAATCCTGTGTTCCACGACCGATCCAAGCATATTGATATCAGGTACCACTTTATCCGGGATATGGTACAGCGAGGCGCCGTAAGGCTCGATCATATAGGAACTGATGAGCAGGTCACGGATATTCTCACTAAGCCCCTGGGGAAGGTCAAGTTCCTAACCTTCCGTGAGAGTCTTGGTGTCATGGAAAGACCCTATGATGTGGGTCCTGTTGGACGATGAGCTCTGGGAGCTCTGGGGGGCTTTGGGGATAGCTTCTCGGAGCTATAAGCACTCATAATGCTTCTGCCCCACCCTTGTGATTATTGAGCTGGTTCGCCACTCATTTAATCTGTGCCCCATATGCATCCTACCCATTGAGTTCAGGGCTCATGGAAGTACCTCTCATTTGGCCAATGAGGTGTGGAAAAGCTAGAGACTATTAGCAAAGACTGATGGACGCATCAGAGATTGCCGTACTCTCTATCTAGGATGGCATGGTCCAACCACTTGATCTGGGATCAAGATTTGTGAGGTCTGGGACCTCTGGACTGATTATGTCAGTCGGGGAATGATGTCTTTGTGACTGACCCACTTCTGTTCTGAAATAAAGAAGCCAGCAAAGCAAGTTTCGGCGGGATGACTCACGATGTTAATTGCACTAATAGATGGAGTTCTCCCTAGTTGAGAGGGAGTGTTAAATTTGGACAACTAGGTCCAAACTCCATGTTCCGATGCTCAGATTAAGAGGCTAATATTTTTGTTGGATTCCTCTTTCTGAGAGGTGTAAAATCCATATAAAAATAGTCTTAATCCGATGAGCAGAACTTATATTTTGAATTTATTATTCTTAATAAATTATATGTGCAAGGTCAACCAGTTTTGTAATGTAGGCTCACATGCCCAACAGATGTGTCACACACCCTCATTGATGGATATATATACAGGAAAAGTTGGAGAGAATTTGAACATAACTCACATCTTCCTCTCTCATCCTAAAAAGTACGAGCTACCTGGAGGACGAATTTCAGCCACACGTGGGAAGGACGAAGAGGATTTTTTCTGCTGCTAGGCTTTCTGCTGCTAGGGTTTCGCAGAAGTTTGACCAGCGTTGACTTTGGTCAACGCTTGGTCCAAACAAGCTGAAAACTTGTGGGAGGTTCGATTTTTGAAGGCCGTACTACTGGCACAAAAATCGAGGTCAAAAGGTTGACCGTTTTGCTGCTGCGTTGACTTTTGGCTTGCTGCCCCTGCGTTGACTTTTCAAGACAGCGTTGACTTTTGTAGAACTGACTTGGGTTGACTCATCTACTGGTTGGAGGGTTGTTGTGACACATGCTGGGCTGGCTGACCAAAGGAGACTTTGCTGGTTGAAGCATCCTGTTGACCGCCGAAACGAACACATACATTTTTCTTGTTTCTGATTTGTCTTCTGTAAGATCTGCTTATATGTTCTATCTGCATTTTGCTTATCTACTTGTATGATTGCTGTGAGAAAAGTGAAATTGCTCTTAGCATAGAACATCTACAAAACTTTACACTTCGTTTCCTTGAACTAAGTTACAAGGGGGGATTTTAATCTTGGACATCTTAAATCCTCCAAGGAGGATTTCAATGTCAGATTTCTTAGTTATTACAAATTTCACATTACTTTGATCACTAATTAAGGTGTCTTATTGTAATTTAAATTTATTTTTATTCTTTATTTTATATAATTTCAAAATAAATCAGAGTGTATTTTTTTTAATTGTTAAATCAAATTTAACTAAGTTACAAGGGGGGATTTTAATCTTGGACATCTTAAATCCTCCAAGGAGGATTTCAATGTCAAATCTCTTAGTTATTACAAATTTCACATTATTTTGATCACTAATTAAGGTGTCTTATTGTAATTTAAATTTATTTTTACTCTTTATTTTATATAATTTCAAAATAAATTAGAGTGTTTTTTTTTAATTGTTAAATCAAATTTAGTTTTAATGAAAGTTAATTTTTATAAACAATATTTAAGAAATATTATTACATTTATTTTAATAAAATAGCATTATTAAAAAATAATCATATTTTTAATTTTGAAATTTAAATAAATAAATAAATAAAATCAACTCATAGAAATACTAAGTGGTTGATTGAAAATAGAGGTCCCACACTGGATAAGGATATTAGGTGTTAGCAACTTCTCGAATTGCGTCGTCACTGGTCAAGAGATTGACATAGGACATATACCCTTTCGAAATTATGCAATCACCGAGTGGTTTCAGTTATAGAACACCTCACGGGTCTTTAAGAAATGGACCTCCTTGTGTGATTTTGCACAGTGGATGCATGAGAATGATAGGTACATGAATATTTCTTCAGTGAATGATGCAAGAAATAAATCACACCATGGTAGAAAGAAAACATTTCTACTTAGCTTGATCCCCAAGGCAGGGTGGAAGATGCGGAATTCTTTTAATATCTTCCATATTCCTTATTAGGAAGTTTTCTTGGGTTATGGGGTTTCCAGCAAAATGTTTGACAAATCTCTCCAACGAGTGGAAGCTACTCCATCATGTAGAGGTCCTGGAAACTTAGTTTCCAAGATTGTCCCAATTTTTGCTAGATCTTTGTCCGAGGAATCTCTTTGCATAATGGTTGAAGAAGAGGGTTTAGTATTTTAGCTTGCTTCTAGCATCCAGAAGCCCACAAGAGTTCCTGTGGGGGAAATGAGACTCCTTTCTGAAGGGAGGCAGCTCAAAATGGCGAACTACATGAGATTATGGCATCAAGAGAGATTCTTCCATCTCCCTCGCTGTCGCGTCTAAATGGAGGTGCCAAGGGTAGGGGGGAAGCCTTGGATTTGAAGCCCAAATCCTTCAAGGATGCCCTTAACCCTGGTTCTAGCTCTCAAACTTCAAAAGCACTCTCAAGTCAAGCTTTTGTGGTGGAGCAATCTAAGGACACTCCAAAGTTGTCAATGAATGTTATTCTCTCAAGGATCAGGGTAGCAGATTACAAACGTAGGGTGATTATATGTTGCTTTAATGGGTTTTGGCCCTCATCATTGGCCCTCCAGATTGGTTCACCAGAATTGGTCCCAGAATGTGGATTTCTCTTTTGTTTGAAAGGTTTTTTCGTGGTTGTCTTCAAGGATATGGAAGATTACCATAAGGTTTTTGACGAGGGACCCTCGTTCTGGGGCCGAGTTGGCCTTTCAATTCAACCATGGTTTCTAGACTTTAACCCAAATACTATGAAATCTCTTACCACTCTAGTTTGGGCAAGGCTCCTAAACTTACCTCTTCACTAGATTCGATCAGAGATCCTAGCAAATATCGGAGACTCAATAGATCGCTTCATCAAGATGGACAGTGATAGATTGGCTCAAGGGATCATCACTTTTGTCCAAATTTGTGTAGAAATGGATCTTAATAAAGGTCTTCCACACAAAACTATCCTCATGTGTGAGGGTAAAGAATTTCACCAAGAACAACACTTTCAAGTGTAGAACCTATCAACACCCCAGGCACCTTGAGAGTTCGTGTCCTTCAGCAATAGGGACATTTGGCACCCAAGAGCCAAAGAAATATGGCTAAGGATGGAGGGACCCAAAAGTTGCTTCCGACCCCAAGAATGTTGCAGATCATAAGAAGAGCAATGATCAACAAAAAAAGTCACCCCTTGACAACACAACATCTCACCCCTCTATAGAGGGGTCCCTGACAATAAAGATCAATGATAAGGATTCAACAATGACAATACCGACAATTAGTGGGAAAAAGCGTACCCATGAGTCTGATCACTCAGACAATGAGAAAGAGATAGTAGTTAGAGCAAATTCATCAACTTTTGAGCTTTCTCAAAATATCGTGGAAACAACTCCACCTTCAGCGATGTTTGATAGCTCTAGAGGTTGGACTGATGTAAGAGGAAAAACCCATGAATCAATTTGGTACGTAACACCAAATGTAAAAAGCCTTAATGCTGAAATGCTATCTTGAAATATCTAGTTAAAACTTTGCACTCCCAAATTAATCTTTTTGATAAACATACACTTAATATAAATCTTTCTTTTATTAATAAAAATTTAAACTGGATTAAAAAAAACAATAATACTATAAATCAGACCATTTATAATAATAATAATAATTTCTCATCTCTTTCATGTTCCAGGTTCCTTTGATCCATTATGACGGTCTTACTCTGTTATTTTATATTTTAATGGTTTGGGATGACAATATTGATTTTCATTGTATCAACTTTCTCCTAATGGAATATGACAGTTTTGTAAAACAACAATAATACTATAAAAATTAACAGTTTAATCAAGTTAAATCAATAATAATAAATATCAGCCCATTTATAATAATAATAATAATTTCTCATCCCTTTCATGTTCCAGGTTCCTTTGATCAATTATGACGGCCTTGCTCTGTTATTTTAATGGTTTAGGATGACAATATTGACTTTCATAGTATCAACTTTCTCCTAATGGAATATGACAGTTTTGTTTCATTAAAAAAAAGTGATTCTTCATCAATTAGTACGCTCTTTACACGAATTATATATATATTAGGCAAATTCTAGTGAGAGAGTGCTCTCTAGAATCATCTAAAAGCTTCAAGCTTTGAAGGGAAAAACCCCTGTCACTCACATGTTGAAAACAAGTATAGCACCTGTCAAAAAACCAGCACCTGTTAAGAAACTTCTTAAAATGCTGACCATGCTAACATGCATAAAGCTGACATGGATTTCACACTGGGATCAGAGAAGAATCACAACTTTCCCTGTTAAAGCAAAAATAAATCAATGATGTGATGGTATAAATGAAAACTGTTCCCATGTGATCATGAAAACGCCATGGAAACCTTGTCTCTGACAACTGCTCTTCCTTTAATAAAAAAAAAGCTTTTCCAAGCAGCAACCAGGGTTTTCCCTCCAGGAAGTTTACCTTCTCTTCACGTGTTCTGTTTGGTAAACTGGTAAATCATACTTTATGTTAGATCACTCAATGGAAATGATGAGGAATCTACCTTGCTGTGCAAGTATACAAATACTTGATGAGAATACACATGTTACATATTCCCAGGAAGCAGTCCAATCTATCAGGACTCTCACAAAGTGACAATTACATGCTTTGAATTATTCAATAAGGCAGCCTGTTTCTGACTGTTTGAAAATAAATATAATATACAGATACCCAAGACATCAATACACTTGCTTGTTTTTAATTACAAAGCCGTCTTTGCAAGCGTGGATACGCGTAAACCACTATTGCAGATGGTATCATATACATTTGCAAGAGTGGATCGAGATCGTTCATGTGACATAGGGAGAATGCTGGGCTGTTATCCACCTAAATTTGACTCATGTTTTGTCTGATCCAGCCATTAGATTCCAGCCACCAGCCCGTCTTTTTCATTCATTGTTATATAGAGAGGTATGCAGGTTTGTGCGTAATACAGTAGGCCAGGGGCTCTTATCTTGTGAGTTCTCAGATAAGATATTGTCATGGGTTCAAAAAAATCTGCTAGGAAGCCATTGGAATTGGCTGGATTTGTCATTTGGGTATTGTTAGGGCTGTGTGTAAACAATGGATCAGCTCAACTTAGTGAGAATTTTTATGCAAAAATCTGTCCCAATGTTGAATCCATTGTAAGGAATGTTGTTTCTCAAAAGTTTACCCAGACATTTGTGACAGTTCCTGGCACATTACGACTCTTCTTCCATGATTGCTTTGTTGAGGTAGAGGACGTGTATTAGTTCAAAGCAATGAACTTGTGATTTTGCTTGAAATTGAAACTGTTCTCTTTCAGTTTTGCAAATTGTTGAAGTTGGTATTAGTATTGTTACATTGGTTGATATGTGGTGTTCACAATAGTAATAGGTCAACTGATCTGATTTTCGTTTGGATCTCTGCACAGGGATGTGATGCCTCAGTGATTATTCAGTCTACATCAAACAACACTGCTGAGAAAGATTTTTCAGACAACTTGTCATTAGCTGGTGATGGATTTGATACTGTCATCAAGGCCAAGCAAGCTGTAGAGAAAGTGTGCCCCAACGCAGTGTCTTGTGCTGATATCCTAACCATGGCTTCCAGAGATGTTGTAGCATTGGTAAGTGATCAGCATTTATCATAGGGCTTGGTTTCTCTTCAAGACAAGAATATACAAATTAATGGACTTGTAGAGCGGAGTCAGTTAGATGGCCATTGGCTAATCATTTCATCCACACAAAGTGATAAACAATCTATGTGGATCTTCCCAATCACTATGAGAATATGGTGCCTGATAACTGTTTGTTAAAACATTGACCCCAAAAATGATTTGCCTTATGTAGTTTTGTATTTTAGTAATTTTAGGACCAGCTACTTTTGTTCAGTCATTAATTTTATTTTGCTCTTCTCATTTGCAGGCTGGAGGCCCACAATTCAATGTGGAGTTAGGGCGACGAGATGGATTGATATCCCAAGCTTCCAGAGTCAATGGAAACCTACCAAAGGCTTCATTCACTCTCAACCAACTAAACTTTCTATTTGCAAGGAAGGGTTTGAGTCAAACAGACATGGTAGCTCTATCTGGTAATTATCTGCAATCCCTCATTTCTGATTGCCAGTATACCACTAACTCTTCTACTCCTGCTTCCATTAGTTCAACCTCTTTGTTTTTTCTTTTTTAAATTTCATAATGTTTTATCACACCAAATCTGATACTTTATATCTTATTCCAACTAATTTATCTAAGAAAATACAAAATTTCTTTGTCTGATACAGAATTGCAAGTGTTTGTCTGTTGTTGCTTGTTTTTAGCTCATGAACAGATCACTATTATCTTCATAACTTAAACTTGGCCTTGGAGACACAGACCAGTTCCTTTGTCTGTTTCTATTGTTCTATTGCAATATCAAATTGATTTCTCTGGAAAGGGGAATGCTTTTTTATTCCCAGTTCTGTTCCATGACACATTTTGAATTTTAAACTGGGCCACCATATGAAACAACCGTATACTAAAGATTTCAACATCTTAATATTAATTGATGTTATACATATATGAGGTAAATGGTATAACTTTTTATGGAAATTTCATTGGAGAACGAAACTCTACCTCTGAAATGAGAGAGACGTAACTATTTTTAAATCAATAGTTGTGGGAGAGATTAAAAAACCATTGAAGTTTTTCCATGAGGTTTAGATTTAAACTTTAAAATAATGATGAAAATCATTATTGAATGTTTATTTTTTGAAATGTTTACTTATAATAACTTAAAATTGCATAACTTACACATATATGAAACCTTTTATGTTATCAAAACTATACATCAGGTTAAGATTTTAGACCTCGAAAACCCCAGTAGATGTTGGACGATGGATAAACATGGTTCTCTGTGTTTTGCAATATGGATTAATAGTATGAATCCTTATCATTGGCTATGTAATAGTTGATTAACACTTACAGGTTTTAGTTTAATGAACAATTGTGATTCCCACAAAATGATATTAGAGTGTGGAAATTACTATTCTCAATAAATAGTATTAGAATATAAGCCATTAGTATTATACAAACACAATTTAACCCTTAGAAAATGTTAGATATCAACTTTTGTGAAAATTATTAGACATAAGATAAACCAATACTCCCATTTGTTCTCATCACAAAATATTAGAAATAAGATAAACCAATACTCCCATATGTTCTTATCCTATGTGTTCTTATCTCTGGCCAAATAAGATAAACCAATACTCCCATATGTTCTTATCCTATGTGTTCTTATCTCTGGCCATATGATCATTGACTAAATATTAGAAATAAGATAAACCAATACTCCCATATGTTCTTATCTTATGTGTTCTAACTTCTTATCCCTGGCCATATGATCATTGACTAACTCCTGAAGGGTTTGTTCTCACTACACTAATAGACCCTAACCGGACCATTATTTGAACTTTGGAAACCAGTAAAGTTATATTATTAATAACTTACAAGTGGTGATTCCCAACCGTACAATTATTTGAACTTGGGAAACAAGTAAAGTTATTTTATAACTTACAAGTGGTGATTCCCAACGGTACAATTATTTGAACCTGGGAAACAAGTAAAGTTATTTTATTAATACCTTGCATGTGGTTTTCAGTGATAAATTATTTTTAGTAACTTATGTATATTTGGTGTATTTACAGGAGCCCACACTCTGGGATTCTCTCACTGCAACCAATTTGCAAACAGAATCTACAGTTTCAGTGCTAGTACATCCGTGGATCCAAGTCTGAATGCGTCCTATGCTACTCAACTTCAACAGATGTGCCCTAAGAACGTGGACCCGACCATTGCTGTTAACATAGATCCCACAACTCCCCGCAAATTCGATAACGTTTATTACCAGAATTTACAGTCTGGAAAGGGGCTTTTCTCATCTGACGAGGTTCTATATACAGACCTGCGCACACGAAATGCTGTAAACAAATTTGCTCAGAGTTCAGATACGTTTAACACGGCCTTCGTGAGCGCCATGAGGAACTTGGGGCGTGTGGACGTGAAGACGGGATTCCAGGGCGAGATCAGACAAGATTGCAGCCGATTTAACTAATCCTACCGGACCTGCATTGCGTTGCATTTATTCTTTTGTATTTTCTATGGGAGTTAGTGGAACGAGACAATGGCAGTTGCTTCTTTCCTTTTCATTTCTCAATAATCCCCGCGGCCTGCTGGGGTAGGTGGTTTCTGTGTTGGGTTGTGCTAAAAAACGTGCAATTACCATTAACTAATAAAGTATGGAAACCATACTTTATCCATTGGATTTTGAATGTTTGGCAATCATATAAAACTGAAGAACATGTTTTTTTAAACTATACTGTATAATGACATCATAGAACGGCAATGAGTTGGTGGTGTAGTTCAACTGTATATTTCTTCATTGCTTCCTATTCCAATTCGGAATCCAGACAGTTGTATTGCAATATATTTCAAAATTCAAAGTATATTTTTAACATCTACTCCCATTCAAAAAGTGATGTAAACTTTAGTCTCGTGATGAATGCGATGTGTGATAGTAATGGATTGGGAAAGAATATATTTGGTAAAGTTAGTTTGCTTTTTTAAATAACGTATATAGAATGTTCTATTTTGAGTTTTTACAAAATAGTTGAGAAGATAACACAACTATAAAGGTAAATGTTAAATACTAAATGAACATAGTAAATCATCATTTTATATTTAAGATAATTATATAATTAAAAATATATATATTTTATAGGTAAGAGATTTTATTATAAAAGTTTAGATAGTCATGTTTCTATTATGAATATTTTTAAATTTTATATAAAAATACGAATAAAATATCACTTTTTATTTTATATATCTATATATCTATATATAAAAGATGTAATTTGTTTTCATTTTAATACAAATTTTTTAATAGTAATTTAATTTAGAAATAATAAAAATAAGTATGTTATTGGATAGTTTAAGACTTTGTATGTGTTGTTCCAAATATTTTTTATATAAATTATTAGCTTTAAAAATTGTCTCTAGACACATATCCAAATGAAATGTGAGCAAAAATAGACTGTTTTTATAAACTAAGCACTAAAGCAAGTAATGCCTAAAGGTATAGTCTTCTTTCAACCATTGAATAATTAAGAGGGAGTTGCCCAAATTTTGTATAGGTATCAGCGCTTTTTCAAGTGCTAAAGTCATAGTTATTGTTTGTACTATTTAGCTTAGCCAATCCCAACTCTAAAAGAAAGTGTGTATGATTAGGGGAGAGGAATGCTAAAGTCATAGTTATTGTTTGTATTATTTAGGTTAGCCAATCCCAACTCTAAAAGAAAGTGTGTATGATTAGGGGAGAGGAAGATAGGTCCGGAAACCTCTCTCTTGGATGGACTGCCTTTGAGATTTTTGTGAAAAATCTCAATTAAATAATAACTTTTTGAAGTTAGATAACGTTGAAATTAAATTTAAACCATAGTTAGAAATTTAATAACATAAATATAAAACACAATTTCACATATATAGGGAATTACTCCTTCAAATTCATTTTTCCATTCCCTCTAAAAACTGGGCCACATGTTGCCAAAAAAAAAAAAATATTGCACAATCACTGAAATAATCTTGCACTGAGTACAACATCTTGCTAAGAGTGTATGACCTACTATATGCATATATAGACTATTCACACAGATTGTGTGAACACTTATATGCTTAATCCATATAATTGTATGGATATATGTGGTCCTATTCATATCACAATATGGAATTTTGTACGGTTGTACAAAACTATACAAATCCTTATATGGTATTGTGTTACTAAAAAATGTCTCTTTCCTATCTGATTTTGTGATCCTAAAATTTTCTCTTTCCTATCTTCCCATGTTCTCTCTCTCTCTCTGTTCATCAGTCAACCTACTTAATTGTTAGAAAATGATGAAAACCTCCACCTTGACCTATGTTTATACTTTTAGATGTGAATCTATTTTTGAGATTTCTCATAGTCTAAGTCATACATGAGATGCATAATTAACACTCAACAACTAATTATAAGGTTTTCACTTGTTTTACTAGAGTGAATACAAAATAAAATTAGTTTTTCAAAGATACAATTTCTTTTTGAAAACATCTCGAACTACTTCTCACATGTTCACATTGAACCTATGAATAAGTTTCTTTTGAGCTATAATTCACAATTATCCCTCTTAGCAAGAAAGGAATTTTGTATCAATCCAAGTTTATGGCTAAATGCTTCAAACTTCCCTTTTTTCAAGGGCTTGATCAACATATCTACTACCTATTGACCCATGGGAATATATTTGAGCTTCACTCCTCTCAAATTCTTACTAAACCATGATACCATCATTCATCCTAGGCTAAAGCAACATGTTATCTCTCAAATACTCCTTACAGGAAAAGTCATAAACTCACTCTTGAGGATAATATAAAGTAACCGCTACATGTCATCTATGTGATTCTCTCCACATTTTGGGATTCAAAAATGTCAAATCCAAGTGGGAGGGATGGAGTAGGAGGGTGGTGGGGGCAAGGGGTGGTGGGACGGGAGGGGGGCGGGGTTTGGTCGTTCTCGTAACTAATCCTAAGTTTGATCTTTGATGTAAGGAATAAATTTATCACAATATTAGTGCATTCAAATAGCTCACTTAATAGTGCAAGTCCTAAAATCTTTGTATCAAGAAACATTTCTGAGGAGAAAGCCCAAAACCAAAATGAATAGAGTGAATCTGAGTGTTAGGACAAGAGCATACAAATATTATTTGTTTCAAGTGAATACAGTTGTTCTAAACTTAGCTTCATCAATGGTTGTAAGATGCCAATTGAGAGAAATAACAAAATTATCAAGAATGATGTTCGATATGGGGATAATGGAATGCTTGTAATGGGTGTATTTATGCCAAAAATTTGAAAATTATCATTGTGACACATTGAAGAGTAGTGCACTTGTGAAGAGCAATGATCACGTCAACCCAATGTGAGGTATCACTTCATCCCTTAAAGTATTGTTTGTTATACATTCCTTACACGCCTCCTAGAGCCATCCTAAACATGGTAATAATAAAGCAAGTGAACCATCCTCCTCAAATTGTCTAGAGAAATCATTATCCACAACATTCTTTTTACCCTTCTTGTATATGATCTCATAATCATACCCCAACTTTTTGTTTGCACATTTATGTCTCTTTAGTGAAGACAATCATTATTCGAGAAAGAATCTCAAGGTATAATGTTGGATTCACAATTATACTGGGAGGCATAAATATAATGGAAATTTTACTTATTTAAACATTCAAACATTATAAAACATCAATATCATAAACTGAACAAGTAACAAAATATCTATGTGGAAACCCTTAAGGGAGAAAACCATAAAACTTTTTTATATGAGACACCAATCCCCTCTATTGTTTTGTATGCACGAACCTACCAAAGACACCAATCCCGTGTGCTTCCTTTTAAGAACCAACCTATAGGAGACACTAATCCCCTCTATTGGTTTGTAGGCACAAATGTATATGAAACACCAATCCCCAATATTTCTTTGGAGGAACCAATCTAAAGGAGACACTAATCCCCTTCATTGCTTTGTAGGCATTGGCCTACTTCACTACATTCGTTTGATATTCACATTGTCTCTTAGTTCCATTTTCTTCCACTAAGTCTACTTACTGCATATACCTTCACCAAGTTTTTTAGTTGCTTCTTCCTTCACTATTTCTACATATTGTTTCCTTTACCATGTATACTTATCCAAAAACTTGTTGATTTTTGCTTCTTCCCAAGAACAAAGTTGTGCAACATGCCATGTATTGAATTTTGTGAATCTAGTTCCGAAATTTCTACCACATGTACCTTGATATCTCTTCTTTATCACCTTTGGATTTCATAGTTTGAAACATCTCGGAAAAAAAAAATTATAGGAAAAAAATTCCACGTTAACATGTTTGAAGCATGTTTCAAAATCATTTAGGAGCACTAACTTTCTTAAATCATATCTCCAAAATTATAATGAACCACGGTAAAAAAAATTAACCATAGGTACACAAATGTCTTTTATCTATATCCTCCAAGTTTCATGGTTTGAAACATACCATAAGAAAAGTTACAACAAAAATTCCAATATGGTTTGTTCATCCCATAAATCACTTTCTTTCTTTGTCATTTAAACTCCAAAAATCACCCAAAGAAATTTCCTTAACTTCTCTTGTGAATCTCAAAGGTTTTCAAAATTCTAGAGGATAACTTGGTTATACCACAAAATAGAGTGAAGCAACAAGCACATCAACATTGCACTCAAAGGGATTTGAAGTGGAGAATTCGCCATTTGTGAGGTTATAATTCTAAACATTTTTTTGTCGAGCAACAAAGGATAATAAATTAGTACCCAGGTAATATGGCCCCTATAAGGTATTGTAGAGGATTGGAAGCATGTCATACAAATTGGAGTTGCCTCCACATTCATGTATACCTCCATTATGTAACAACCGTTTTTGTTACACCCTATGTAAATAGCACTATGTACATCTATTTAAGTAATGTTAATGCCACTATGTACATCTATTTAAGTAATTTATGTAAAAATGTAGTTGATGACTAAGTTGAAGGAGACGACAAATATTTAGAGATATGGGGAGGAGAGGTTTCTTGTCACGTGTTAAAACCTAGGCCACACCCACATTATTTAATTCCACTACCTATGACCCATATGAATTAATGGCATGAAAAAACAAGCAATGAAGTTTCGGTATGGTAAACCTAAGTGGAGCATGGTGACCACACCATTACCTTCCTTGTGGGATGTAATAGAGAGTGAGGATGATCGTCCATAGAGAAAGAAGTCAAAACACAAAAGAAGGGATGGGGGAAAAGAAAGCAGAGAAAGAAGACACATATGGGAGAAAAATGTTCAGGAGATTAATCACTCAACCAATAGCAAAAGAAGAAGTGAAATCCTTGAGCCACTACTCTGTGATTGGGGAAATTGTCGAATTTTCTACAAGATGTATAGTAAATAAAAATATCTGCCAGATAATTATCTCCTAATGATTTTTCACATGGTATTTATGCCGTTGTTATCATTGAATAATTAAACTTATAAAAATTCAACACTAAATGCAGTAGAAAATAGTAACAATCATAGTAATATAGCCATGCACAATAGAGACAATATTTTTATCCTAGGAAACCTAACCTTGGGAGAAAACACATCAACTTTTCTTAGGAGAAATTATTCCTTAGCAAATTTTACAAGTCAACAATTTGTCTAGAAATCTTTGCCAATATCCAAGTCAAAATACCAATCAAAACTGGTCAAAATAAACATTCAATGTTATTCAAACCAACCAAAAATTCAAATATAATTAAACTTTCAGCCTAGTCAAATTTGGTCCCGTGGTTAGCTCAGTCTTGCATTTAACTCGTGTTTGTGGTTAACTCTTAGGGTCAAACATGTGGTCAACTCATCTCAAATGCAGTCAAAATCAGTTTTTTCAGTGGTCAAACTTCGTTAAGTATTTTAATTAAACAACAATCAAATACTTAAACAAACATGCTTGTCAAAGGTTCAATCAACTTCAATCAAAGGGCCAGATAAAATCATCCTCCTACCTCACTCATGTAGTTGTCTACAAGAGAGAAGATTGACCTCAGAAAATATTAGATCAAACTTGATCTTCATTGGTGAATAAATGAGGCATCACGTCATCTATTTATACTTTTCAAATAGGGAGTGAAAATCCAATAGACACTGTTAATTTTCACATTGCTCTATGTTGTTTCATTTACTTTTAGCCGAATTCAATACTTCAATTAGAAACCTTTGAATACCAATTAATATTTCCAATCAACAATATTAATTGAAGATATAACAAGAAATGAAATCCCAAAGGTGAAAATCAACACATCAAAAAGAGACACTAGATTTGGTCAAAGACTAGGGGAAAACCCACTATGGGGAAAACCGTTAGATTGTGATAAAATATTCAACGAAGAGTAAAATGAGCCCAATACAAAATATTCCAACAAAATTAACCTAATAACATTCAAATATATGTTCCCAACATCAATGTATATCATAGACAACTTTTCCTATCTATGGTCAATTGCAGTGAGATGTCAAAATTAAACCCTAGTTTCCAACCGTACAGAGGAAGAGTTGTGTATACGGTTGAGACCTTCCAACCACACCCTTGAGCATGCTAGCCTATGGTTGTAGCCAAAATTTTCCTTTGACAAGCCTGCGGTCGAAAACCAAAAACCATAACACATGTGTGAGCTTCAAGCCTTGTAATTTTAGACCCCAGTGAACCCCTTTCCTTGACCCAGCCTCAGACTTGTGTGAACCAATCAATGAAGAAGAGAAGAAGATGATTCTTGATGATGTTACAATGACATTGAGGTCATTTGTATTTATAGTCATCCAAGGGTGACCAATTTCCTATCAAGGCCGACCTGTCCTAATGTGCATATGTGGGATTTTTTCATAAGTACACTTTCCCTTATCCAAATTGAGTCTTCAATAGTCAAAATTGGTCCTTTAGAAAAGAGGAATCTAGTCCCATGGTTGGAATTTGTCATTGAGTTGCGAAATTAAACTCCATCTCATCTAGGGATAAATTCAAACTACATCATGTAAGAATCATATGTGACCTATCGACATGTTATGTCCCATCTCTACTCAACTCTATATACTAAAATATTTTTGAATCTAAGGAAGAAGAATCACTAGGGAGCTAAAGCTACCACCCTCTCAGAAAATGAGAAAGGTCCTATCAATCATTCTCATCTCATGTCATCTCATTGAGTGATAGGCAAGATACAAGTTACCAAGTAAGGATAACAACCATCCCATGATGTAATCAGTGAGCGAGATACAACTTACTATATAAGAGGTAAGGATCACATCCATCCTATTTCTTTTAAGTCTTCCCAATGATGACCCTCAAGAGGCATGTGGTAGAACACTTGCATCATAATACAATCTTGGGTGAGATACCTGGGTTACCAGAGGTAAGGATCACACACCCCCAAGCCTCCTCAACCTATTGGCCAGATGGGGAGGGGCAATCCCAACAAGACCAACTTGTGGGTATGATGCCAAATGGAGTATACTCGGCATAGACCAAGATAGGGGGAGATACCCGACTTGTCAAAAAAGACAAGGATCACACACACCCTATGGGTAACAAATAATGGTGATACACTATTGTCCATAGATCCTTCAACCCTAGGAGCCCTCCATCTCAATTCCACACCCTAGGATCTCAAACAAGGGGGAAGAGTTGGCTTTGTGTTCTCGATCAGCGTGCCCCCTTGTCAAGAGGGGAAACATCTTTCAGTCCAAGCTACTCTCTGAAGACCAATAACTTCCCTTTCGATAAAACCTTGGTGAGAATATTTGCAATCTACTCATCTGTCGATATATGTTGGAGTCTAATAAATCCTCTTTGTACCATGTCTCAAATTTAATGATATTAAGTCTCTATGTGCTTGGAATTTCCATGAAATACGAGATTCTCTGCCAGATGGATCCCACTCTTGTTGTCACAATATATCACTGTAGTGTCTAAGACCTGTAGAGTCTGAAGATTGTCCTACCATGACATCCTTTTTGCCTAATGATCCTCTCTTTTCCTATATATTTACCACCTAAATAAAGCCATATCCAGCAAGTTTTGATGAAGGTATGCAATAATATGTCTTCTTGTTCATATTTAACTTTATACCATATTGTTATGATAAAGTTGCAATTGGCTACCGAATCAGTCTGTTTCCGCAGCTAATCCAGGTTTCTATAGTTGTCTCCATTGTTTGCAAGGTTCTGGAGTTCCAGGTCAGCATCGAAGGGTGTGGATGGATATAGGATGGCTCCCTCTTGGATCCCTTCCTATCCCCTTGTAACTTTTCGTGAAGATAAGCACAAGATATCACGGTCAAACTCCAAGTCAACCGCTGGATTAATGCAGAACAGAACCCTAGATTCGATCGAAACCTTATTGTTTTGCTTTCAGAATAGAAAAAAGAAGGTTTAGCGATATAAGTTTACATATGATAGATATATTAGGCTTGAATTATTCATACATTTATGCCAAGAGACCTGCTATAAAACTTGTGGCCACAGTATGATTTGGGTGCGCACCAAATGATGTAATTTTGAACAATTTGTGAATTTTGTTTGAATAGAATTGGTTTTGTGTGTATGCGTTGTGTTGGTTGGAAGCTATGAACTACCATGTGGAGGGACCCTACTAGTGACAGGTTTTAATCAATTGCAACGTGATTTCCTTTCATTCTTCAATTGCTCTGTTTTGTGTGAAAGTGCAGCATAATGATTTCTCTAGCAAGTTGTTATTTGCATAAGTAATTTCATTTTCTTTATATCTAGTTTAGCCTGTTATTTAATTTTCTTTATACCTGGTAAAACATGGTTATTACATTTGCTTATTATCTAGCATAGTTGAAGTGTGTTTAATTCATAGTATAGATGTTGCTTGGATTATTTTGTTTGAGCGAAAATTGAATAAGTAAAAGAGTGAGAGTTCTCTCCTAAACAATTAAGTTCAAACAATAATTCTTCATAGCTAATAGAATAAGTTTCTTTTTGCATTTAGTGAATTAGAAGCTGCATCATAAAGATTCAAGATCAAAAATCCTAAAACAATCTAACACAAGTAGGCTCACTCTCATATCATCTGCAAACTAATTAGATAAATATTAACTCCTAGGAAACTTAGCCAACATCTTTAAGAATTACGACACTAATATAATTGACAAACACCACCTCCATATCCATCTTAAGTTTAGATCCTAAAAAATACATAATGACCTAATGAATAACTTCTAAGCACATATTGTGCACCTGTACTTCATTAGTCTATTTACCGGGTTGACAAGCTAAAGACCTTAAATTGGCTAAACATTTTGGTGCCATTGTCGGGGAAGTACAATTAGAAGTTAAAAAAAACCATCATTAATTTAAAACATGACATGTGTAGGGATAGAGAATATAGAGGTAGATTTGTGGGACAAGGAAGAAGTTTAATTCCCACAAATCCACTCACTTCACCACGATTTTGAGATTCCACACCACCTACTCAAACCCGAATTACATTTAGAGGTCGACAAAGACTTCCTAAAGTATTAAAATCAGAATTCCAATCCATAACTTCACCTACTTCTTCTACGGAAGCTGTAATTGAAGAAAATCTTACATCCCCAACTATAGGAGTAATATTTCTATCCCTCGCTGATGAGCAAATTTTGGGAAAAGAATTAGAAGTTCCTAGTGAAGAAGAGGAATTGGAAACTTATCATGAGCAACCATTTATAGAGGAACCCGAAATATTAGAAGAACACTATATTAGCTCCGAAGAATCTATCATGGCTAAAGAAGGGGAAGGAGAAGTACACAATGTCCATGGCGGGAAAGATTGGATTGGAGGAAGAGGAAGAGGAAGAGGTAGAGGTAGAGGTATAGGAGGGGGTAGAGCTAGAGGAAATATAGATCCTTCAAGATTCCCTATTCTTGATGAAGATACAACCTTCACAATGAAAAATACATCACCCTCAATTCTTCCTAATTTCCACAGGAAAAGAAACAAAGAACCAAAGATATTTCTCTTCGATTTTGAAGTATTATGCATATCATATGACTATCTTCATGATGTTCAAAAGTTAAAATTGTTCCCTACCACATTAAAAGACTCAGCATTAAAATGGTTATCTTAGGCAAATATAGAGATTATTGTATGCCTAGTAACCTTAAATATGAAGTCTTCAAAATGACACAAAAAGAAGATGAAAATCTTGATGAATTGGTAGAAAAGTTTGTTTATAATGTTAAAAGAGAAAAAATGGATAATTTGGATGAAGAAACCTTAAAATCTCTTTCACTTAGAGTCATTAAAGATGAATTGATCGATCTACTTAACCTAACTGGGAAAGGAGATATTTCCCAACTACCATTTGCAGATATTTATGATTTATGTGTACGTATATCAAGGGGTAAAGCACGAGTTGGAAAGAATCCTAGAGACTCTCTCTTGTCAAGAATTAACAAGTTTGCAGATGGGACAGTTAGCAGGGCAGAAATAGGAAATTTGCTTGACACCTTCAAAACAGATATTTTAGGGAGCCCTTAAAATACAAAATAAGCAAAATTATGAAAATGTTGCATTATCTATCTTCTGTCCCAAATATCGGAAGAAACATGATCTAAGAGAGTGTCCCTTAGGCTCAAAAGCCATAGAAACCTATGTCACGTGTGTAGATAATCATGATACGAAGGAATGTCCATCCTTACCAAGTCTTAAGGCTGTATTCAATGATGAAGGAATATAAGAACTAGTAGACCTTCTCTACTTTATAGACAAAATACCATGGAAAAACCCCCAACCAAATCAATCACAAGGATTTAGACCACAACAATTTTCCCAGTCTTCACAAAATAATTGGAATTCAGCCTGACAACCTTGGGCTTTGACACAGTCACAAACTTGGAATCAAGGATGGAAAAATCCTTATGGAGCCTATGCTCAATATCAACAATACTTGCCATCTTACTTTCCACCACAATTCTTACCCCCATCTAATCAAATTCCTCAAGCTAATCAATTGCCACAAGTTCTAGTTCACAATCAAAACCGACAACTTTCCCTACCATTTCCACAAAAATCAAATCAACTACCTGCTCAACCACTTCCAAATCCTAATAATAAAATACCACAACAACCAGTGTACAACATGGAGGGTCAGAATCCTAAAACTTATGTAATAACTCCACTAAACCTAAACAATGTCCAATTAAGGTCTGGAAGAGTATTACCAAGAAAAACTCCTGTCGTCATTCAAGAAACAAGATCTAATCTTCAAAATCACAAAAATCTATCAGAAGAAGGGAAGACTTCTCTCCCTCAAAATGAAAATAGACAAAGAGAAGAAATTCCAATAGATACTCCTATCATATAACAACCCTCGATATCAGTTAAACCACCTTTCCCAGAAAGGTTGAAAATCGATGAAGGAGTAGAGAAACAAATTGTCTTGCTTGATTACAATGTGATGGATGAATTGAGAAATGTTTATATTAAGGTTCTGTTGTGGCCAGCAACAACCCCCCTCGTTCAATCTAGTACCAGCTACGATGCTAGATTGAATGGGGACCCTTAGTTAATGTTTTTGAAAAAACAAAGGTTTCTTTCGAAATCGCAAGCATAAGCGTAGGAAAGGTTTCTGAGACAACTTAAGCCTAGACCTGTGTTCATAAAAGCAAATCCTAAGATTGCTTCACGAAAAACAAAGAAATGCCTTCGTTTCCCCTCTAAAAACCAATATGCACACTGCCTCGGTATTAATGAACAACATCGCATCGCGATACACTAGCATCCATAAAGAAAAGCTTGTAAGTCCGCCGATCTGCGATGTTGCGATCGCGCGATCGCATATCGCAGAAATGAGGCTGGGCACGTTGGCAAATATTTGAATCATTGCGATCTGCGATATGGCGATCTGCGATGCTACAATCACTAACCTTTGCGATCGCGCGACATGCGAGGATGCGTTGGCAAGTCATAAAAGCACCTTAGTACGACTCCTTCGCGCACGCCTCCCAAAGAAAATCCACTTACTATAACCTGACTTGGAAATTATGCGCTTTTAATGTTAGTAATGAATTAGTTGTCAGTTATTAAGTGGCATAAAGACGCGTGCCTTAATGCGGATTTGTTTCATGTAAGGTGGCGTATCTAATCTATCTCTTGCATTTAAAACTCTCCCATCACCTTTCTGATCAATCTTTCCATTTTCGCTCGTAACCTGCAGGAGCAAAGTGCGAAGGCAAAACCGAACAGAAACGCTAAGCGAGATGGGGAAGAAGAACAAAGCTCAAAGCTCAGAGACAAGGGAAAAGACCAAAGAGATGGCGCCCCTCTACACAGATACTACATGCAATAAAGATGCAGGCATCTCAATTTGGGAGGGCATGTATAGGATATTGGAGGAAGAAAATCCGAGAATAATCAAGGTAACTGCTGCTATCGCGGGTGCATCACGTTCTTCAGAGGCATCCCTGGAAGATCTAGCATGTTCTTTCCTCCATAGAATAGCAGCGAGGCCAAAGATCCTGCCATACACAGACATGATCAAATGGATACTAGATGATGCGGAGTTGCACCATAGACAGCTCAAAGTCCAGGGACATGGGCCCGTGGGATCGTTTGCAGCTCAAGACCTAAAGCTCATGTATCATCTACCTGAGCCGCAAGCGACCTACAACGCAGAATTTGTTGGGAAGTTCGCAGCAGAAAATCCGGACCTATCAGACACAACTAAGGAGTGGTCAAGAAGAGATGAGCCATTAAAGAAAGATAAAAACCGTATGTATAGCACTGGTTCTCTTACTTCTCCATATTGCTTTGCTGCAGCCATGCTCTGTATAATATTCGGTAAGCCAGATATCAATAAATTTTCACCTGAATGGCTACCGCTGATTGATGTCGCGACTAGCTCTGAGATAGTTGATTGGGCCAAAATCCTTTCTGACACTCTGTACACGGCGGTCCTCCACTATCGTTCTAAGAGATCCTACTCCCAAAGGGTCTATCCGCCTTTTTATTTATCTGCCTATATAATGGATTCTGTCTGTCTTGTGTCGAAATTCCCTACTATGGGTTGGCAATGGACTACCCAGGACCCATTGCCTATTCACGTCTATCATAAAATCTTGTGGGATTCCCAGTTCGCCCCCCATTTTTACCAGATTTGTCATGGGCTTATGTTGCCCATACATAAGATAATATACGATAAAGACCCCCCAAGGTGCTCTCCCGAGGCACAAATTGATATCACCCCCATCGCAAGATGGTTTGGAGAAGAGTGGTTTACATACATTCGAGTTTTTGGAAGCACAGCACCTCCGCATGTCCTACCCTTGTACATCCCAGATAAGTTGTTGGCCCGAGAGATCGCATATCAGACTTGTTCTGAAGGCGGTTTAACTAAGGACCTAAAGAACAAAAAGAAGGCCATTTGGCCTCAATTCCCAGTCACATGTGGGGCCTTCTCTTTATTCGATGTAGGACACGCTTTTGGCGAGGTGGAGAACGTGACGTGTCTCCAACTATTTAAATTCTCACCAAGGCCATTTGATCCAAATAAGGTGGCTCAGGAATTCACAACTAACGTCAGGATAAGTGTGTTCTCTGGGCAAAAAGATCTGTTTGACGATCTCTTTCAGGGCAAGAACTCGCTCGAAGAAGTTTTGCAGGAAGCTCAGTCGAGGCTGTCCCCGGACGACCTCCGGAAATTCAGGTTATATAGAGAAAGAAAGCTGGCTAATGTTCCACTGGAAACACTGCGAATAGCTACCAGAGAACCAACTCCGAGCATCAGCCTCAGTGAACACTCCAGCGCCTCCAAGTCTGATTCCAACGCCGTAAAAGAAATATCTCCAGATCCTGAAGAGTCTGTCCACAAAGAAGAGAGGAACGAAGAAATAATCAAGGACACGGCTCAGTCAAGCTCGATGGCTGAGCAGCAAGTTGCCACCTCGCCACCAAAAGAAGTTCCCCCTCCCGTCACCGAAGCACCTCTTGTTACAGCAGAACTAGATAAAGAATGGGAGACCTTCAATGAACTAATTAATCTTGAAGGTCAAGTCCCGAAAACACCTGTGAATAACGCACAGGTGGCGCAAGAGGTCTTCTCAACCATAATCAGTAGTACCGCAGAAATGGAGCATCTTCCTATCGTTCCATCCTCAGAACATCTACTTAGCGTAGAAGAGATCCCTCCACTGGACGTATTCTACAACCCACAGCACAGGGTAGTTGTAAGGAGACAAAGAAAGAAAAGAAAGCTTGAAGATGCACTATCTCAAAATGCTGAACACCTAGATGTCTTGTGGAAAGACCCGAATAACAATCCAACTGACAATCTCACGAAATTGTCTCAGATTGCAGGAGCATATGCTTCTACAACTATCGACAAGGCTTCTGAAGTTCAACAACTTCTAGAAGAGCGCGAAAGTCAAATACAACTGCTGCAACAACAGTTGCAACAAGCCAATGAGAACGCTAAAGCCTCCAAGAAGCTTGAAGAGTTACAAGAAAGCTTTCGCCAAATGCAGGTGAGCCACCAAAGAAGTATTGAAGAAAAAGAAAAACAACTGCAGACGGTGCAAGAAATGCACAAGGATGAACCCAAGTTGACGAAGTTTATTTCGGAGTCCATCGGCTTGAACGACCATCTGTCACAGCAACAGGAAGATATGGTCCGCAGAATATCACAGTGGAGGCATTTTTGTGAGCTAAGCGACAAGATCACCAGCCAGGTGGTGGAATTGCGGAATGACTATGACCAGGCCAACAAGAGAGTAACAGAATATCTGGCTTGGCAAAATGACGAGGAAGGGAAAAGAGCAGGGGCACCCAAGATTAATGAGAATCATAAGGAAATTCTCTTCAATAAGTGGGACGAACAAATCACACAGGCGGAACAGGCAGCAGAGTCAGCGGCGACACAGGCGAGCATACTTATCGACTGTGTAAATGAAAATTTACACAGGGCCAATTTGATTTCAGAGTCCACCCCGGGGTACTTACCAAACGCGTTACAGTTGGAGGCAGAATGGAAGCAGAAGGCACAGGCAAACGGGAAGACAATTCAGGCATTGGCTAGACTAAACTGGGAAAGTTATTGGACTTACTTAGTTAAGCCCCACAGCCAATGCATGACCGCAAGATGCATCATGAACGCGGCCGAGAAAGTAGCGCCAGCTCTTATGGATGTCGTTTTCGCAGCCCAGTTAAGCACAGAAGTCGGCCAACCGACTCTTCTCAAGCCCATGCTTGAAAACTGCCATTTCAGAGACCAAATTAAGAAGTAATTTCATTTAGAAAGTTGTTTTTCTTGCTTTTTGTTTTACTGAATTAGAAAAAGGGCGGTCATTTGAGAACCGTGTCCTAAATTTTGTAATAATACTATTATTAGGATTAGATAGTAGTATTTCAACCCTTCTCATTGCATTGGAGAAGGGTCCAGAAATTTGTCAAAAACCTGTCCTCAGAACATGCACTTCTGCACCCTCAGAGGAGGTTTTGATGAATGGAAGGATCGTGATTTATTTATGTTTTCATTTTTATGTCTACTACTGATGTTGCACTTCTGTACTCTTGGTAGATGTTAGAAGCAAGTAGAGATAGATCATTATTGCTTGAAGTCTGTGAGTAAGAATTAGTCATAAATGGTACTTTTATCTCTTGATTAATTTCTACTTGTATTCCCAGAGCGATATACAGCTGATATTGTTTGCATGTTAATGTATGAACACATGGGTTATCATTTGGCACTTCTATACGGTGGACTTATCGATTTATGCTTGATATGCGAATGATTTGATTATGCGATATACTATTCACAACTGTTTTTGTTAAAACTTCTTAGGCAGAACAGTTCATCTTAAACGGTTTATATTCTTATAATGGCTGAATAATCTTTATTACCAGTTATTGTATGAAATCTTTTTAGATTGCATAATGGAAGAAATATATATCCCAGGTTAGTGTAGATATTGTGTGTTATTTCCATTAAATTATAGTAGCTTAGATTCAAGTTTGCAAGTCAGATTTACATTAGTTGTAGAATGTCTTTAGAACTAACATAAACAAACTTTACACACACACACACATCCCACGCATCGGGAAGCTGGTCCCGTTATCCCCAATCGGACCCGCTACTTCAAACGGGCAAGGAACCGCCAACCAGGTTCCGGACCGGGTGGGTATCCCCCTTGTTGTTGACCCGACTTCGGGGCCCTCAACATTTCTGGCGCTAGAAGGAGGGCCTGAGCATATTGTCTGTTGGAATGTTTTTAAACTAGAAATCTTGGAAAAGGATGCCTGCTCACAAAATTCCCATTTGGAGTTGCATCCATGTTCCTACCTCTTCCAACACTCCACCAGATGTGGTAAGACTACTATCTCAGGTAAAATTCAATGGTGAGAATAACTCTTCTGCATTTCATCACGCCCTGCATTTCATTCAAAGAGTTTTGAGTGCTGATATTCAAAAAATTGACGAAGGTGTTTTATGCAGGATTTTCACTCTTACATTCACAGCAGAAGCTAGAAGATGGTGCATAAACCTCCCAGTTGCATCAGTCCACAGCTGGGACCAATTTGTTAGAGCTTTCATCTTGGAATTTGATTGCTATGAATACGACCAGGTATACGATGAAATCGACCATCTGCGGAAACAAGACGAACCCGTAAGGGATTTCAATATACGATTTCATCTTAAATGTCTACAATATGATCTTGAGGATGAACTCACAGATGAAGAATCTTCGGATTATGATGAGTGTTTCCTACCTCCTGTACCTGATCAGACAGAATTTAGCCTAGGAGTTTTGCATGCTCTAACATCAGAAAACGCAGGCGAAAGTACTGAAAGGGAAGGTTCCCTGACACCAGAAGTTGACTTTAATATAAAGTCAGACAACATCATTTCAAATCAACAACTCCTGGTGCCAAGGTTAGATCCACCTACTGTTTCTCTTTCGAAAAGTATCGACACAAAAAGGTATGATCTAAAGCCCGATGCTTATTGTGAGTCTGATGAACGAGATTTATTTGATGTTTTTAAATACATTGTTCCAGATCCACATTTTTCTCTTTACCCCGATGTTTTTAGTAATGACGATCTTCCCCCTCATAGTATCAAGTCTATTCCAACAGAGGGTTATTCAAACAAGACATCACTGGGTTTTCGAAATAAAGAGACCACTATATCACAGTCTACGATTCATATCAAACAAGAGCTGCCTCATCTCCCTTGTCTAAAAACACATAATGAAAAAGAGGAACCTAGGGAAAATTGTAAAGTCTTTCGTGATAATTGCTTTGATAATTGTGATGATATTGAATTGTCGCAAGTAATTCAACTAGGGTCAGATTATAAGAAACATCTTAGATCAGAAACTGTTCCGTCTAACCCTCATCTCAAAGCAAAATCTCATTTGAATAATTTTACTATCCGAGACGATGCTCCTATCTACGATTCATATCCAGAGGAGATCTCTATCCCTGATCGCAATCACGATTTAATTCCTGATTCACAGAACCCGGCCAGTTCTTGTGAGAAACAGAGAGTTTCAAGTAACTCCCAGACGTGCGACGCCATTGTATATATAGATACCCAATAATTTCTTTTTCACTCACTTTCATTTTGTACAAAATCGGACTTATTTTTAAATTTTCAAAACTTTGATAGATTAGACTCCGGTGATTTATATATAAAAACTCTAATTTCAAACGGAATCGCTAAAAACTCAAAGTTAACAATCAATGGGTTACAAGCCATCGAGATTAAACAACCTATTTCACAATTCGGCTTGTTATCCTTTCTATTGAAAGATCACCGATTTACAAAAGAAATTCATCCCAATTTTTGTGATCCAATAGGTACTCAGTTGGAAAAAACCTATCATGAGAAGATGAAATCAGACAAGATTCCAACTAAGTTTATGGGTTCCTATTCCCTAGCCAACAATTTCTATCCAAGGGGAATTCAATTCTTTTTACTAATGCTTGGGAGACCCATACGGCTAGGAATAATAATGAATCGTTGGTTCCATTGGAAATATCATTTTTCTTAGTTATTTCCTATTTATAATTAGAGTAGGAGTAGCGGTAATTTAGATAGGATATTAGTTTTGCTTTCAATAATGATAGGCAAAGTCAGTTGTATTCTCTACATGACCCTAGATAATAATTGCCTATCCCAAATAAAGTTTGTTCTGGCTAAACAGTATTTGACCTTTACTCAAGAAACCTTGTCTCTGGTAAAGATTTTGGAATTTCGGCTCTTGTGAGCAGCTAATCTTGTGGGAATCCGGTCCTTATTGTTAATAGATCTTTAACCCAGAGATGATGTTGAAGTTCGAACCCAGAAAATTTTAAAGAAAGCTATCTCAGTGAGGAATTCGTTTTAGATCAGCACAATAAAAGGCATCAATATTTGAATAAAGATTCTCTGTGAAAACAGCCATTATCAAAAGTATCCCTATCATTGTCGTCCAGAACTTTCTTAAGGAAAGAGAATTCGACTTACTCCCTGCTAAAGGAAAATGCAACATTCAGAGGAATGACCTAGAGAGATGCCATATCTCAAAGAATAAGAGGTCTCATCACGAGCCGACTTATCATAATCACAGATATTATAACTTGCTGACTTTGCCAAAACTGTCTACCAAAACAGGGCAACGACTCAAGATTGTTGCGATCAAAAGACAAGGGGTCTCATCACGAGCCAGCTTGTTCAGCAAAAGTATAAATCAAGTGAATGATTGTGTCATAATTTGGCTACCAAACCAAGACATTGTTCTTTAGAGAATAAAAAAGAAAAAGCATCAAGAAAGGGATAATTCTTCTGAAAAAGTTGCGAAAACCTGAGGCAGGATAAAGGATCATTCCTGGATAATAGGTAACCCTGTCGAGGCTATGGACGCCTGCTGGCAGCAGTGGCTCTACCTACGACAAAGGGGCATTCTTAAAAAAGGGTTGATACATAGAGGACACTTTATTTTGTGTTTTACAAGACCAAGTAATAACTGATCTAAACTCGAAGACAACCTGGGAAGGCAAGTAATTGGAATAGAATGGGGCTAAAACAAAACATCATTGACGCTTTGAAGTATTGTTTGTTTTTATCTTTTTCTAATAAAGTTCGAATTCCCTGAGAAAATTTTTGAAGAGCCTGAAAATGTCAATAGAAAAAGAGCAGAGATAACTGGTTCTCCCAAGTGAATCGCCAATTGTTGTGGCCAGCAACAACCCCCCTCGTTCAATCTAGTACCAGCTACGATGCTAGATTGAATGGGGACCCTTAGTTAATGTTTTTGAAAAAACAAAGGTTTCTTTCGAAATCGCAAGCATAAGCGTAGGAAAGGTTTCTGAGACAACTTAAGCCTAGACCTGTGTTCATAAAAGCAAATCCTAAGATTGCTTCACGAAAAACAAAGAAATGCCTTCGTTTCCCCTCTAAAAACCAATATGCACACCGCCTCGGTATTAATGAACAACATCGCATCATGATACACTAGCATCCGTAAAGAAAAGATTGTAAGTCCGCCGATCTGCGATGTTGCGATCGCGCGATCGCATATCGCAGAAATGAGGCTGGGCACGTTGGCAAATATTTGAATCATTGCGATCTGCGATATGGCGATCTGCGATGCTGCGATCACTAACCTTTGCGATCGCGCGACATGCGAGGATGCATTGGCAAGTCATAAAAGCACCTTAGTACGACTCCTTCGCGCACGCCTCCCAAATAAAATCCACTTACTATAACCTGACTTGGAAATTATGCGCTTTTAATGTTAGTAATGAATTAGTTGTCAGTTATTAAGTGGCATAAAGACGCGTGGCTTAATGCGGATTTGTTTCACGTAAGGTGGCGTATCTAATCTATCTATTGCATTTAAAACTCTCCCATCACCTTTCTGATCAATCTTTCCATTTTCGCTCGTAACGTGCAGGAGCAAAGTGCGAAGGCAAAACCGAACATAAACGCTAAGCGAGATGGGGAAGAAGAACAAAGCTCAAAGCTCAGAGACAAGGGAAAAGACCAAAGAGATGGCGCCCCTCTACACAGATACTGCATGCAATAAAGATGCAGGCATCTCAACTTGGGAGGGCATGTATAGGATGTTGGAGGAGGAAAATCCGAGAATAATCAAGGTAACTGCTGTTGTCGCGGGTGCATCACGTTCTTCAGAGGCATCCCTGGAAGATCTAGCATGTTCTTTCCTCCATAGAATAGCAGCGAGGCCAAAGATCCTGCCATACACAGACATGATCAAATGGATACTAGATGATGCGGAGTTGCACCATAGACAGTTCAAAGTCCAGGGACATGGGCCCGTGGGATCGTTTGCAGCTCAAGACCTGAAGCTCATGTATCATCTACCTGAGCCGCAAGCGACCTACAACGCAGAATTTGTTGGGAAGTTCGCAGCAGAAAATCCGGACCTATCAGACACAACTAAGGAGTGGTCAAGAAGAGATGAGCCATTAAAGAAAGATAAAAACCGTATGTATAGCACTGGTTCTCTTACTTCTCCATATTGCTTTGCTGCAGCCATGCTCTGTAGAATATTCGGTAAGCCAGATTTCAATAAATTTTCACTTGAATGGCTACCGCTGATTGATGCCGCGACTAGCTCTGAGATAGTTGATTGGGCCAAAATCCTTTCTGACACTCTGTACACGGCGGTCCTCCACTACCGTTCTAAGAGATCCTACTCCCAAAGGGTCTATCCGCCTTTTTATTTATCTACCTATATAATGGATTTTGTCTGTCTTGTGTCGAAATTCCCTACTATGGGTTGGCAATGGACTACCCAGGACCCATTGCCTATTCACGTCTATCATAAAATCTTGTGGGATTCCCAGTTCGCCCCCCATTTTTACCAGATTTGTCATGGGCTTATGTTGCCCATACATAAGATAATATACGATAAAGACCCCCCAAGGTGCTCTCCCGAGGCACAAATTGATATCACCCCCATCGCAAGATGGTTTGGAGAAGAGTGGTTTACATACATTCGAGTTTTTGGAAGCACATCACCTCCGCATGTCCTACCCTTGCACATCCCAGATAAGTTGTTGGCCCGAGAGATCGCATATCAGACTTGTTCTGAAGGCGGTTTAACTAAGGACCTAAAGAACAAAAAGAAGGCCATTTGGCCTCAATTCCCAGTCACATGTGGGGCCTTCTCTTTATTCGATGTAGGATACGCTTTTGGCGAGGTGGAGAACGTGACGTGTCTCCAACTATTTAAATTCTCACCAAGGCCATTTGATCCAAATAAGGTGGCTCAGGAATTCACAACTAATGTCAGGATAAGTGTGTTCTCTGGGCAAAAAGATCTGTTTGATGATCTCTTTCAGGGCAAGAACTCGCTCGAAGAAGTTTTGCAGGAAGCTCAGTCGAGGCTGTCCCCGGACGACCTCCGGAAATTCAGGTTATATAGAGAAAGAAGGCTGGCTAATGTTCCACTGGAAACACTGCGAATAGCTACCAGAGAACCGACTCCGAGCATCAGCCTCAGTGAACACTCCAGCGCCTCCAAGTCTGATTCCAGCGCCGTAAAAGAAATATCTCCAGATCCTGAAGAGTCTGTCCACAAAGAAGAGAGGAACGAAGAAATAATCAAGGACACGGCTCAGTCAAGCTCGATGGCTGAGCAGCAAGTTGCCACCTCGCCACCAAAAGAAGTTCCCCCTCCCGTCACCGAAGCACCTCTTGTTACAGCAGAACTAGATAAAGAATGGGAGACCTTCAATGAACTAATTAATCTTGAAGGTCAAGTCCCTCTCAACCAAGAAGCACTTCTTTATCTAGTCTTCCTCTTAATCCTGGCGATATGTGTTCTATTTATGCTTCCTCCAGGACATTAGCTTCTTCTTTTTTGACATAGGAGAATATCTCTGTGGCCTCCATCCATTTCATCAGAGTTATCATCATCCTCATCATGCTTGTCACATTGAGCATATTCACCAAGTTGAATATTGTGTACCTGTACATCTTCAATAGAAAGTACAACCAAAACTATAGAATCATGGAAGCATTTCATATATATACCAGATACCCATACTTAATAATAAACAAGATACATATACTCTTTAACATCTTGTTAGGGATTTTGTCATACACCCTAGACTACCCTAGCTTTCATTCCATATAGAGTTTCAATGTTACTTCCAAAGGTATGACATACCTTACTTTAATATATATAAAACACTAGAACAATTCAAAGCACATATATATCTACAAATAATATAACAATATTTCAAAGTACATATGTTAGACTTCTCACTAGGGATTCATACATATCCTAGGTTTTATACAAAATTAATCAAAGTCAATCACAACTTAGTTATTAACCTGACCAGCTTCCATTAGGGTTAGTTCCAAACCCCTATATTTTCAATCAATCATCAATCAATCAATAACATGACCAACTACTGCTAGGGTTAGTTGCAAACCCTATATCTTCGAGAAATCATCAATACCTCTCACATATTTCAAGTTAAAATTCATCAGAGATTTATACTTCAACTAATGTTCAACTCCAAAACCCTAGAATTCAAAAATTCACCAAACTTTATACAAATCTCAAATCATCATATTCCATAGATTTTACTTTGACTAAGTTTTAATTTTAAAACCTTAGAATTCCATTTTCACAATCTCAACAATCATTACATACATAGATCTATTTTCAATTGTTATTTTTACCAGTTAGATCACTTATAATTAGAACACAAAATGAACAATAATTATAAATATTTTATGTAACTCTTCTTTACAATAAATCCAATACAATAATGTGTAGGGCTCCAACCCTAGATGAGGACGCCAATATTCAATCTCCCAGGATCCAACCAATACTTTTCCAAGCACCAACTTAGACTTCCCAAGCCTCCAACCTTGTCACTTTGAGGCACCAACCTATAGGGATCCAACCCTATCTCTGGTATAGGCTCCAATATGATCTCTTGAGGACTCCTATCCTCTAGGGCTCCAACCCTATATTCCAAGGCACCAACCTTATCTCTATGACGCTCCAACCTCTAGCTCAAATTTTTCAAGATAAGTTTGATGATTATTCACGAATCCTAATATCTTCTTCAATGAGCCATGTCAATCTCTTCAGCAATTCCTTCTCCAAATCACTTCATCAATGAAAAACTTGTCTTCTTAGAATGTGTCACCATTGCTCTTCATATTACCCAAACTAGATCTCCAAGGTCACCTCATGATGGCTTCAATGAATCACGGTCCCTAAGGGTGTCTCAAGATCAGCTCCTACAAGGGTCTTCGAATGTCTTCAATAATGCCTCAAAGGTGCCCTCAATAAATTGCTCAAGTTTGGATCAGGTCTTCCAAACAGATCCAATGTATCTTCAACAACTTTCTTCAAGTTAATTGTGCTTCACATATCTTCAAGCTCCTCAAAGGTGTCTACACCAAGATTCAACTTCAATTAAGCCTCCAACAGGTGACAACTCTTCTAGTTCATTGTATTAGGATTGCCTTCAAATCATGTTACTAGATTGGTTCACAAGATTGACATATGTACAAGAGGTTTTATCTTCCAAGATAAATTCCAAATACTTCACTGCCCAAATCTCCTAACACTTCACTGTTCAAATACTTCACTACTCCAAACAATGTTGATCACTGGTCTGAGATTTTATAGCTACGTGTCCAAGCTAGTGACTCTAAGCTTCAAATCTCCACAGATTTGTCTCCACAGGTGGCTATGATAGGTAGACTTCTAAGCTCTCAAAAGGTAACTAACTGAGCTCCTCAAAAACTTAGTTCACAAGTTCAGAGATAGCTGCAAGTCTGAGCTTGGAGGAGCCTTCAATAAGGACTATAATTCGGTCTTAAGGAAAATATGATTATTCTTCGAGAGTATGAATGTACCTTCACAGTTATGAGCTTTCACTGAAATACTATATCGAGCTACAATAGGTCCAGGTCACCAAAACTTGGCTTCCACTGTTCAAGCTCCACAAAATGAGGTATCACTGCAATCTGAGTTCACAATCCACTCAAGGATTGTTCTCACTAGTATGAATACTTCACTATATAGCAACAAATATGAGGTGTAATGAAGTTCATCCAAATGGAAGTTTTTTGAGTTGTAGTGTAACTCTGCAACAGGACCGAGGGTAATTACTGGGCTACCATAGGAGTCATTACCCACAACACCTTGTTCATGACAGGTCTGAGGTATGTAGTAAATTCTCCAATAGATCTGAGCCTTTACTTTATCCTCAGGACTGTCACAAATCTAGCCCTCAACAATGTTGTCCACACACAATAGTCATAGGTGCAAATTCGATTTTTTAAGAGATATCTTAAATGCCCAAATGATCTAAAAATGGGGCTCTAAAGCTTCTTATCTAACTTACAAGATCCTCTCCCACTTCCAAAGCTTAAATATTCCCAATTCTTTATGATTAACCAATGTGGAATTAAATATGTGCTTGAAAATAAGGTGTATGCTTATGTTTGTTTTAAAACTGTTTATGTGCTATAACATGATTTTCTTAAACTAATGGAAACATAAAACATTGGAACAATGTAGCAAATGAACATCACACATAAGAAAGCAAGTTTAATTAGGAGTCCACCCAAAACTCTTGGGCTATGTCTCTGTGAGCTCTAGTCAACTCAACTAGGCTCTTCTGGGATTATGGTATAAGTTCTTTTACAAGATCCACACTCAACTCCACAGTTTTACACAGAAACAATGGGCTTAGAACACCATCTCATCCATAGCTCTGAAGCTCTCAGGCTTTCTGGCCCTGGCTCTCGCTCTAGCTTTCGGCTCTGGCTCTCACTCTCGCTCTTGGCTCTGGCTCGTGGCTCTAGCTCTTGGCTTTGGCTCTGGCTCTAGCTCTAGCTCTGGCTTCTCTGAGCTCGCTCTCGGCCTATGCGTGCACCAATGGATCACTTGACCTCCAAGCAACTCCCTCAACTGCTCTATGCATTATCTTTCACTCTCTCTGCTCTCTCCCTTCTCAATTGAGTTGTCTGCCTCCTTTGAGGTACTTTTCCAGCTTTGGGGCTACCCCGGCCATTTCTCTACATATCATCATCTCTATGTGCCTCTTCGGCTTCCCAGCTCCTTGTCAGTTTGACTGGCCATCTGGCTTTGTGGCTCTATGGCTTTGAAATGCATCATTGCCTTTAAAATGCTTGCTTGTAGCGTGGCATGATGATCTAGAGCGGTTACAGAGGTTTCAGAGCTTTTCCTTAGGCAAAACTCGAAATTAGAGAAAAACCCATTACACAGGTATTTTCTAGAAAATACACTATCGGGCTTGTATTTCGGACATGAAATTCCATTCAATCGCCCCTAAAATCCCTATCAGGTCCACCATTAGGCAGCATATCACATCGCATAGGCATATTGGGTAAAATCCCAATTATACAAGAAATACATTGAAAAACCTGTCAAAGCACTTTCTATTGGACTTCAAAATTTATCGCATCTGCCTTATAATCACATTGGGTTCGCCTTTGGCTACTATTGCAAGCCCCAATGTCGATCTACGGCATCCTTGATCCAATGGTCAATATGCGATTTCGGTTGGCTTAAGGGTACGGAGGTTACCCGCCCGAAAAGGTGTTTTTCCTCTCTCCTCCGCCAGCCACACATCATTCATTGTATGGGATCGAGTGGTGCCGGCCCAATACCATTTACCCCCTAAGGCCCACCCGAAATCCCGCTTACAGAACTCAAATTTTATAAATCATGCCTATAATTCCCCTTCGGGTCTAGCTTTATCACTTCGGGCGTCTTTACTTTGTATTTCGGTTTTTACACCGAAAAGTGTTAATACACAGAAAATCCCTTTTACTACAACTCAAATTTTATCAGGCTAGGTTTATAAAACCCATCGGGTCCAGCTTTCACTAATCGCTAGTCGCATGTATATCACCTATTTTACATTGTTGCGATGCGATGTTGCTATGTGATATATCACAGTCGCATGTCGTATAGCCCCGAGGGTCCTTCCCTTGCCTCGTGGCATCGTCGACACCGATTTGTCAATATCGGTGATTGCAATATCGCATCGGCCCGGGGTCCTTACCTTATGTCATGTGTATGTGCCTACCTCCAACCCGATATGTCAGGGATCAGCAATCGGGGTCTCTTCCACCTTCGCTTAAGTCCGCCTCTTGGACCATCTTCGATGCGATTTCCCTTTATAAGGGTTTTCTTTTTTTCCATTTTTAGGGGATTTGCCTCTTTTTCCAAAGAACAAAGGCATCTTCTTTTTGCAATAACTTCTTCATCCTAAGTCCATTTTTGCCCATTCAAGTTGCAGTAGATTCAGAAGGAAAATATCTCTGCAATGGGTCTATTTCCAGGAACATCCTTGGACTTTCATTTTCCTCTGTGAGGAACACTTAGACTTTGAAGTCTATCCAAAATCCATTTTGTATCACGCCTTCCCACTAAAAGAAATTTTGGTCTCCAAAAGTCTGATATACTGATCTAAATAGTAAATGAGAGTAACAACACCCTCTTCCTTCAGCTTTGATATACTTTCCTTGCATAGTGTCTCTGAACCAAATCATTTGACCACTCTCCTTCCTGGATATGTTGGTCCTCCTGGAAAGAACTGCCTTCCTGTAGAACTCCTGTTCAAATGGTCGCAAAAGATAGTTTGAACTTCTCTGCCTTGATCATTGATCCAAGGTGGCTCAAACAAATGTGAATTACATCTGCTCCACAAAACTTTCATTTGTACCTATTTGAGAAGTTGTCAACAACAACTGTTAACAACAACAGAAATACAGACAATACTGGATGGCTGTTAGGCCCCTATACTACTAGTGTAACCCCTTATTGTTATTACTACAACCCACTTATTATATTGATGTACCCATTTAGTGCCCATAGAAGCCCACTGTTGTTATTATTGTGCCCTTACATTATTATTGTTATGTCGGCTCTAATTATGTTATGACCCCTTAGACTCCTATATATAGAAAGGAGGTTGTTTCATTTGTATCATCCAAGAATTGTTCATTTATGTAATGTAAAGGAGGTTTCCCCCTCGAAGAGGCTGAATTCTAAGGCGTTGATCTATCTTTTCTATCTTTTCTTGAGCTCGTTTCATAACATTTGGTATCAGAGCTTTGGATTCTAGGGTTTCGCTGCTCCAAACAGGTCATCGTGGCATTTTCGCTATAACTTTTTTCTGCGACGTTTCAGAAGTTGCAAAAAAAACCGTTTGAGAAGAAATCGCGTTGAACCTCGGGTTTGAATTTCAGAGATTTTCGCGCTATATTTGCGGAGATATGATCTGAGGAATTTGGTCTTTTTGCGGACTCTTGAATTACATTCAAAATAGGTGACCTGGGGAAAATTGTCATAATTTTCTCTCTGGGGATCGGATTGAAATTCTGTAAGAAGGTACAGAAAGAGGACAGACTGTAGTTTCTTGTATGAATTGTTCAGATCCAAAGGTTGAAACAGTGACTTGTGGCACGTCGTACAAGTTCACTCTACTGAACTAGTCTATAATCAGGTCATCCTGGGAGATTGTGCATAACTCTTTCTTGGAGAATCCAATTTGCATCAGACTGGTGGCATCGGAAAGAGGACACAGAGGGCTACTACAGGTCGCAATTTCATAACTTAAAGATCTAAAAGTACAGAGTTACAGTCATTTCAAGATCGAGCTCCTAAAATCAAGAAAAAGCAAGATGAGGAAGTTTGATGGCAAGGATCTAGTAAATTGGATACTTCAGATGGAGCAAAATTTTGATCTACATGGTGTACCACTGTTACAAAAGGTATGTATTGCATCTTCATATTTAGAACCGGATCAATTTTTATGGTATGAAGGGCTTTGTTCTCGTAAAAAAACTTGTTACGTGGTCAATTTTCAAGGACTCGGAAATGATAGCACATTATGAGGATACAAAGAGAAACACCTTCTTTAGAGTAACACCACAACAATTGGAAAGAGTAAAAAGGCTTTGTGACATACTGGAAAGCAAAATTATGGAAACCAGGAAGCATACCTCTCACAACTATAAAGATGGAAGTGTTGTTTCTCCCAACCTTCTACAACCTACAAGGGTTACACCACAACAATTGGAAGAAAAAAGAGAAAAAGGGCTTTGTTACAATTGTGATAGTAAATGCACTAAAGGTCATAAGTGTGCCGAGAAGAAGTTATTTTACATAGAATATGAAGAGGAGGAAGAAAAGGATCAAGAAACATCAAAAGAAGAAGATATACGTCAGGACCCCACGCCAGAGAAAGAAGAAATGAATCAAACCATATCTTGTAAAGCATTGGCAAGAATTACCACTCCTCAAACTCTCAAGATAGAAGGACATATCAAGAAGAAAAAGGTGCAAGAAGTGAACGATCACATCGAGAAAGAAGAAATGAATCCAACCATATCTTTTAATTCATTGGTCAAAATTACCACTCCTCAAACTATCAAGATAGAAGGACATATCAAGAAGAAAAATGTTCAAGAAGTGAAAGATCACATCAAGCATCAAGAAATGAATCTGACCATATCTTGTAAAGGATTGGAAGAAATTACCACTCCTCAAACTCTAGAGATAGAAGGATATATCAAGAATAAAAAGGTTCAAGCAGAGAAAGATCACATCGAGCATTAACAACAAGTTCTCTAACTTTTAAAGGATAATGCCACTTCAATGCAAAATGAAATGAAACAACAGGTAGATCAACATCATAGTGAAAAATGTTTTAATGTAGGTGATTGGGTATTTTTACTGCTACATGTCAAGAAAGCTAATTATGAGAAGGAAATGTTGAAAATACTACATGCACTTAAAAAATGGCGACCTTACCAAATGGGAAGACTCTTCAAGGATGAGGTTGTGGAAGCATTGTTTTGTGCTATTTCTATTATCCAACCAGATTGGATAAACGAAGCAAGGGATGAATGGAAGAAGGATGAAGAAGTATGGCCACTTATTCAAAAGTTGCAAAAGATTCCAATTCAAACAATATTGCCAGAAATTGAAGAGGAAGGAAAAATCATATTGGAACCTGGAGCAGTCACAGAAATAAGAACCTGACAGCTACGAAATCGACCAATTTCATAGTATCTCATCAAGTGGAAGAACTTAACCGCTGAAGATTCCACATGGGAGGACAATAATTTTATACAGAAGCATCAAAAACTACTCAAGCGTTGAGGACAACGCTTTTTGAAGGAGAGGGGCAGGTTAGGCCCCTATACTACTAGTGTAACCCCTTATTATTATTAGTACAACCCACTTATTATATTGATGTACCAATGTAGTGCCCATATTGTTAGTATTGTGCCCCATAGAAGCCCACTATTGTTATTATTGTACCCTTAGATTATTATTGTTATGTCAGCTCTAATTATGTTATGACCCCTTAGACTCCTATTTATAGAAAGGAGGTCTTTTCATTTGTATCATCCAAGAATTGTTCATTTATGTAATGTAAAGGAGGTTTCCCCCTCGAAGAGGCTGAATTCTACGATGTTGATCTATCTTTTCTATCTTTTCTTGAGCTGGTTTCATAACAATGGCTTAAACTTTTGCTTCAACAAACTAAACAGATTTCACATCTTGTGAACACCTCCATGTCTTACATTTGCATACAAATGATGGACTAGATAACAAGCCCACAAAACATGCCTTTAAAACAAATGACCCTTCAAGTCAAGCATGTAGAAAAATACCATTAAGACTCTTTTTTAAAAGATGAAACACTTCATCATTATCTCCATCTTGGAGACCAAGTTAACTTCTCCCAAGTCAACATGGCATCACATGCATGTCAAAGCAATCAACCCTGCGAGTTAATTACACATAAATGTTCAAAAACAAGGAAATCATCAACATCCATGTGTTCATGCATATCATGCTCATGCATGCATTTCATCCTTCAACTTTCGCTTAAGAACACTGTGATTTCGAAGCTGAAATGAAATATAAGGTTGCAGCAACAAAGTGAGTCTCCTACTCAACTTCTCCATTCATCTTCTTGGTAAAATCCTGCAACTTGCATTCCATTAACAAAGAAATGCAAATAGATGCAAAATAGACATGCAATCTTAATTGGATAAGAACTCTAACCATTTCTCACCAATCCCTTTCAAAGGTACTACCTTTGTCTGCACATCAACATCAACACATGAATCATCTTGAGACACATCATTCATGGAATCTTCCTTTCCATTTCTGCCATCTTCTCTTTCCACTTTATTCAACTTTTGTGCAAGCATTGCTGGATTCAGAGTCCAACACTTTTTAGCGAGATGCCCTTGCTTATGGCAGTAAGTGCACTGCATGTGCATCCTCTTGACTGCATGATTTGCCTTGTCCAATGGACCTTTGGCTTCTTGCTTCTTTTCCTTCAAAATTTTCTTATATGTGGCCATTCTCTTCCAACATCTAGAAATGTGATGGTTATCCAAACCACAAAAGGAACATGCAATTCTTTTCCCACACCTATATGGAAATTTATCATGCTTTGGACAATCAAAAGGAAAATGTTTAGAACCAAATTTATACCTTTCTCTTTCACCTTTATTGCCTTCATGAGGAGGTGAAGCAAATGAAGAAGTGGCTCCCTTTGGAACACCATCAATCTCTTCAAGGCTGTTAGAGTCTCCACAACTCTCTGGTTCAAGTGTGTGCTTCTAAACACCTACATCCTAAAAATGATGTTTCAAGCTATTGCATTCCTCCTGAATACAATCTTCGCACTCTTGAGGTAGAGGACCTGCAACGAAACTCCTTCTTGGAACTGTTTCAATGACCATCATGGCATCTTTGGAACTCTTTCCATAAGACTGTCCATATCCAAGACCCAAATACTTATGCCTTTCCTCAACCATTATTGGTTCAAAAATACCTTGTGCATACTTGCCCAAGCCTCTTCCTTCATAGCCCATCTTTGACATTAGCTTGGAACCTATGCCTTTGGTATGATTTTCAAAAGAACCATTATAAGCATTCTTAGAAGAATTTGAAGACAAACTCGAATAGTTTACCTCTTCTTCAAGTTGATACTTGACCAAGGCTTCTTTGGCAACAAAGAGCTATGACTCCAACTCATGCATCCTTTTCAGGTTCATATTTGCAATATGAAGTTGCCTCTCCATTCCCTGCAATTTGTTAGAAAGCAACTGCTTCTCTTCCTCCATGGAATTCAACTACTCTCTAAGTATGCTTCTCTTCCTTCCATCCTCATACATTTCTCTCACCATGTCCATCATGATGAACAAGTCTTGCTTCATGTTTTCATCAAAGACTCTTGTGATGAAGGAGGAATTTGAGGACTCACTTGTAGAAGTTTTCATTATGCCAAGGAATAAAAGAACTTCAAACAAGATTAATAAAGAGCTTATCCAAGAAACATTTTGCAATAAACCTCTTGTGCTTCAAGGATTGCGTTAAGGTCCTTTGGGATAAGAAGAATGCCTTCAGCCCTTCTTCCTTTTTGTCCTTCCTGGACTGAGCTATCAATAGCTTTCCCTTCACCTCTACAAACTCAAACAATAGTCAGTTTGCAAACAAGCACACAATCAATCCTTGACTGCCCAAACACATCTCAGACAAGCAATCTTTGCTCTGTCAATCAAGCATTCTGATATAACCTTCTTGGAAGGTGGGGTTAATCAATATTAGGCTCCGATACCACCTGATCTGAAAATGGGGCTCTAGAGCTTCTTGTCTAACTTACAAGAACCTCTCCCACTTCCAAAGCTTAAATATTCCCAAGTCTTTATGATTAACCAATGCAGAATTAAATATGTGCTTGAAAATAAGGTGTATTCTTATGTTTGTTTTAAAACTATTTATGTGTTGTAATATGATTTTCTTGAATTGATGTAAACATATAACAATGGAACAATGTAGCAAATGAACATCACACATAAGACATCAAGTTTAATTAGGAGTTTACCCAAAACTCTTGCGCTACGTCTCCGTTAACTCTAGTGAACTCGACTAAGCTCTTCTAGGATTATGGTATAAGTTCTTTTACAAGCTCCATGCTCAACTCCACTATTTTACATAGAAACAATGGGCTTAAAACACCATCTCATCCCTGGCTCTGAAGCTCTTAGGCTTTCTGGCTCTGGCTCTGGCTCTGGCTCTAGCTCTGGCTCTGGCTCTGGCTCTTGGCTCTGGCTCGTGGCTCTAGCTCTTGGCTCTGGCTCTTGGCTCTAGCTCATGGCTCTGGCTCTTGGCTCTCGCTCTGGCTCTTCGGCTCTGGCTTCTCTGAGCTTGCTCTTGGCCTCTTTGTGCACCAATGGATCACTTGACCTCCAAGCGACTCCCTCAATTGCTTTATGCATTAGCTTTTGCTCTCTCTGCTCTCTCCCTTCTCAATTGAGCTCTCTGCCTCCTTTGAGGTACTTTTCCAGCTTTTCGGCTACCCTAGTCATTTATCTGCATATCATCATCTCTTTGTGCCTCTCCGGCTTCCCTGCTCCTTGTTAGTTCGACTGGCCATCTGGCTCTGTGCTATGTGGCTTCAAAATGCATCATTGCCTGTAAAATGTTCGCTTGTAGCGTGGCATGATGATCTAGAACGGTTACAGGGGTTTCAGAGCTTTTCCTTAGGCAAAACCTAAAATTAGAGAAAAATCCATTACACATGTATTTTCCAGAAAATACACTATCGGGCGTGTATTTCGGATGTGAAATTCCATTCAATCGCCCCTAAAATCCCTATCGGGTCTGCCATTAGGCAGCATATCGCATCGCGTAGGCATATTGGGCAAAATCCCAATTATATAGGAAATACATTGAAAAACCCATCAAAGCGCTTTCTATCGGACTTCAAAATTTATCACATCCACCCTATAATCACATCGGGTCCACCTTTGGCTACTACCGCAAGCCCCACCGTCGATCTATGGGATCCCTAATCCAGCGGTCAATATGAGATTTCAGGTGGCTTAAGGGTACGCAGGTTACCCGCCCAAAAATGCGGTTTTCCTCTCTCCTCCACCAGCCACGTGTCATTCATTGTATGGGATCGACCGAAGCTAGCCCAATACCATCTACCACCTAAGGCCTGCCCAAAATCCCGCTTATGGAACTCAAATTTTATAAATTATGCCTATAATTCCCCTTCCGGTCCGGCTTTATCACTTAGGGCATATTTCCTTTGTATTTCAGTTTTTACACCAAAAATCGTTAATACACAGAAAATCCCTTTTACCGAAACTCAAATTTTATTAGGCCGGGTTTATAAAACCCATCAGGTCCGTCTTTCGCTAATCGCTAGTCACATGTATATTGCCCCTTTTACATCACTACGATGCGACATTGCAATGTGATATATCGCAGTCACATGTCGCATAGCCCCGGGGATCCTTCCCTTGCCTCGAGGCATCGCCGATGCCAGTCCGCCGATATCAGAAATCGCAATATCGCATCGGCCCGAGGTCCTTACCTTATGTCGTGTATGTGCCTGCCTCCGACCCGATATGTCGGGTATCAGCAATCAGGGTCTCTTCCACCTCCGCTTAAGTCCACCTCTTGGACCATCTCCGATGCGATTTCCCTTTATAAGGGTTTTTTTTTGCCATTTTTAGGGTATTTTTCCTCTTTTTCCAAAGAACAAAGCCATCTTCTTTCTGCAATAACTTCTGCATCCTAAGTCCATTTTTGCCCATTCAAGTTGTAGTAGATTCAGAACGAAAAGATCTCTGCAATGGGGCTATTTCCAGGAACATTCTTGGACTTTCATTTTCCTCTATGAGGAACACTTAGACTTAGAAGTCTATCCAAAATCCATTTTGGATCACCAAACAGTGATCTAAAACCCCCTTCGGCCTTAGTTTACGAGATGTGAACTCTCCTTATTGTATTGTGTCTTGTTTCTTAAATGATCACTGAAAATTGGATGGTAGAATGAAGTGTTTTAACGTAAATTTATACAGATTTTACCTATAAATGAAAATATATATCCTTTCATAACAGCTAACATGCTGGAGACGACATGAATATAAGGTTGACATATGAATTGAATATTGAAATTAATCTTATCGTTGAAACATCACATTTTATGGAGGAGTCAACCTTCTAAGTAAATTAATGGACAATCATATTTTTAGTCGCTGACATGGGGATGACTAAGGGGATATTTTATTTGACAAACTTTCATTGGTCTTCCATGATGTATATACATTATATGTCTTCCATGTGAAAGATGGAAAAAGACAAAAGAGATCATGCTAAAGACTTGTCTACCATGGAAACGACCTCGTTTGCCATTGTATCCCATTTTCCATGTACATGAAACAATTATACATTGTATGCCATGTATGGTCATAGGAAACATGCATTCGATGTTTTTCTACCATTAAACAAATCTATACATGTTTGTCTTCCATTAAACAAAGTCATTTTATGTATATGGTAATGGTAAAGTGAATAGGTATATGATGTTTGCGTAGGTGTTTAGGAATTAAGCAAAGTCATTTCATGTATATGGTAATGGTAAAGTGCATAGGTATATAATGTTTGCGTAGGTGTTTAGGAATTAAAATTTTAGGACGAATGTTTCGAATTTAAAAAAAAAACTAGAAATTAATAATTAAGGTTTTTCTAAGGCATCTTCAATAGTTAGGGTTTCATATGTCAAGGATTATTTCTAGGGATTGCATCAAGAATTTAGGTCTTTACATCATATAGATAGGGATATATAGCTAGGGAATTTGCATCATCTCATGCTTAGGGTTTTCTCCTAAGGTTTGCATGAGGTTAGGAAACCAAGGTTATTGATGTATCACAAGAATATTTTACATCTCCAACAATTCCATATTGACATCAATGACAACCTTGACCAACAGTATCCCCCTTTGTCATTGATGGCAATATTCTTTCCCTTCAACATTCTCTACCCCTTTGACATCAATGGAAAACGAGGTGCCCAAGTACTCCCCCTATCAAGTTACTTCTTGATATGATGCTCTCATCGTATTTTCTTCATCAATAAGTTCTATGTGATAGATATGGTGCTCCCCCTATAAAGATCCTCTTCCTTACAGCAATGTGATCCATGATAGATGTGTTTTTGTTTCTTCATGTGATGAACCAACTCCCCCTGCCTGCAGAAACTCTTTTAGCTCAAGAAATATTGCTTGCCTTGTGATCAAGTGGAAGACATCTTCAATAATGGTCCATCAGATGAGTAAAGGATTATGTTCTTTAATGGAGTTTCTCCTAAGAGGTGATATATCAAATATTATTGTCCATGTGTGACTCATCAAGGGTTTCATAGGGCCCTTTCACATATCACCTCTGCAAGAATGATCAAGAATCACAAGCTCTCTTCTCGTCAGGGAGAGCATAAGCAGATAACAGGTCCACATGAAGCAAGCGAATTCTCAAGGGGAATATCCCTTTGTTATTGATGTCAAAGGGGGAGAGAAAAACCTGAGAAGGAGATTTAAATCTTGAGATGGAAGTGAAGCATGAAGGTGGGGGGGATGTACTCGCAGGGGGACTACGTGTGTTGCCATCAATGACAAAGGGGGAGATTGTTGGATGGCGTTGTCATTGATGTCAACGCATGGAGTTGACTGGGTTTCACTTTGACCAAAAACACCAGTCATTGATGTCAAATGGTTAATGAAAACTTCTTAGTAATTGTCATATTACATCAATATATGGCAACTATATTGCTGGATGGTTAAAACCCCAATTCATAGGGTTTGTGTTCCTGGGACTAAGAATGTGCCCTGACTTTGTTGAGGGTTTTTGGTAGGTCAAATCATTGATTTTAGGTCAGAGATCTATTTCATTAGATTCTTCTTGAAAAGATGTTTTTTTTATATGTGGTACGCCCCGAGAGGCCTCCTGGTTTGAGAGATATTCACAATTGAAGTTAGTGGCCCCAATTTCTAGGCTAAAACCCCAAGGGTAGTGACATGACACCTCCTCCTATGGTTGTCAACATATGGCATTTTTTATCACTGTAATCTCACCCTGTATAAGTTACATAACTTCAAAAACCAAAGACAATAAATCAATCATTGACTTAATACACTCATGTGTCACCTACAAAACACACCAAAGAGGGTTAGTGTACAATTACTTAGAATTTAATAAACAAGTTATTAACAATTACTAAATTAAATTAAATTTATTAAACATTTAACTTAAGGTTTGAAAATAACAATTATATTAAGAAATGGCATCAAACTACCTTCACTCACAAGGAGTGTCCCTTTCTTGATTTACAAGTCTAATCTAATTCTTTTAATGGCTGCAGCTCTCTTGATTAAGTTACAAGGCTTACAAAATTATTTTTTAATAACTAAAGCCCTCTAACGTCTACCTTAAAACCCTCTAATGTTTTGTGCCTAAGTATCCTCCAACGACTACATTAGAAGCCCCACTAAAACACTATAAAAAGGATAGACCTTAATCATCATAGATCACATAACATCTCAACATTCTTATCTCTGAAATTTTCATGCATCTAAATGGAAGAAATTTTCAGCTACCTGTAATAGGACAACGAAGGATCAAGGGCAGTGAAGAACTCTCCATTAGGACAGTGAAGGATCAAGGGCAGCAAAGATCTTTGAGGTAATAACAGCTAGGGTTTTGGTTCTTTTATGTTTTACCATTGGATTTTCTTGGGGATGCATTGGACATACTTGTATTGTACTTTGAATGTGCATTGTTCTTGTCTACTAAGGCTTCAACATGGTGTGGCAATAGACTTCAAGAAGACCTTTTGTTCTCTCTTGTTTTGATATTCAAATCAAGGCAAATAGAGCAAAGTTTTATGACTCGGTTTTGGCACTTTAAGGCTTGATAACACCAGTGTTAGTCTCTGTGGCTCTCATAGGAAACTTGTAAACCTTGTGAAAGCTTTGTATATGTATGTGTTCTGTGGTATCCTTTCCAAGTTTGAAAAAATATAGGGCATAGAGTTAGGTCTCTTTTTGTGGCTCTTTTAAAAGAACAATTTCAGCCTCATTAGGACACAAACCCAAGCTCATTGAGACCTATTTCAAGGATAAGTTTGTTGGTCAATTTAGGCACTTGTTAATGATTTATTTCTTGCACTCTGATCTGGAAATGTCCCGAGTCTTTTCATCCTTATTAAGACACATTTAATCAACACCAACCTAAGAGAAGGTGTGGACATGTGACCTCATCTAGGTCACACACATAAAAACCAATGTATAGAACTCTTAAAGTCTTGGTCTTAAGTCATAGAGCGAATATTTGAGGAGCCATCCCTATTACTAGGGAAACGAAGTTAAGATTGTCATTTGAACTGTGATTCTAGAACTATATATTGACAAGACCTTGGCACTTAAGTTGTTTTTTTATTACATACTAGTTATAATTGTAAATTCAATTAATTAAGTTAACCAATTGGAATTAACAATGTTGAAATTTGGTACCGGAGGACAGGTGGTTCCCTTAGCCTTTGATCTTTGGCCTAGGGAAAAGTGTCCAAAAGAATTTAATTTTTCTCCTAAAGTGACTTTATAATTTTATAAAGTTAAATCTAATTTAAAAGTGACTTTAAGTGATAAAGTTACTAAGTCTAATTTTAAAGTGACTTTTATAAAGTCAATGAAAACTTAGAAAGGAAAAGTGACTTTGGAAATAAATGACTAAGTGGGTCCTTATTAAAGTGGGGTGAATTAAAAAATAAAAAGTGAGATTTAAATGAGCATTTAATCTCAGCCATTGATCTAAATCTATTTCAGCCATTGGATTTAGAGATCACCCAAAAGTCACTTGGATCACCCAAAAGTCATTTGGAGTTATATTAAGGGAGGAAAAGGAGGAAAAGATCACATTCGATTCAATTCTTTCATGAGCAGATTGGGAGAAGGAGAGCAAGAGAGCAAGAGAGATTTCTGAGCAGGGAGGAGAAGGAGACAGCAGCTTGGAACACATTCTAAGGCAGCAGTTGAGCATATTTGTACAGCTGATTCAGCACACAGTGAAAGGCAGATTTTGGCATGATTTTCGAGGAGAGGTTTGCACAAAAATCGAGGAGTAGTTTTCTAGTTTTTCTGCACGCAAAACGAGGGCCATACAACAAAATTTAATGCTGAAAGTGGGCACAAAAATCGAGGAGACGGTACAGCATTTATTGCTGTCCTGTTTGCTGTAATTTCCAGTTTGCTGTGAAGCATGGGAAAAGAGATAAGTTGTAAATTTGCTTGCTGATTTTTTGCTGAAACTTTCTCACTGTAAAAGGCAATTTTCAGAAATAAAGAAGAGCTCTCAAACCAGTTTTCCCCAATAGTTGTAGGGGGTTTTTCCAGGGTCACATTGACCAAAAATCTCAGTGTTTAAATGTGTTTTAATGGCTGTTTACTAATGCTGATTTTTATTTCTGCAATTTCCAGCATTCTGTAAAATTTCCAGAATTTGTGTTTTCAGCAAATTTATTCTTTTCAGCTTGTTAAATGTATGTTTATGGGAAAGGGAATTTAACTATATGGGAGAAATAAGGAGAAACTGAAAACCGGGGTGGGAAAATGGAAATTTCTACATGGTATCAGTGCTTAAGTGCTGAAGGGCAGTTTGGGACAATAAAGGAAAAAATTACAGTTGCTGATTTTTCACTCAAAAAATTCCAGCAAGCTGATTTTTTCATAAACAATAGTTTTATCTTTACTACAGCAGTGCTATTTTTTAGTTTTAGGACAACATGATGTCATTGGGATTGAGGGTGGAGGATAGGCTGGATGGGCATATAAATTACAGTGTTTGAAAGGAGAGAATGCAGAGTATCTTTGAGGAGGCAGAAGTCTGAGATATCATGGTGCATACCACACAGAACCCTATTGTTGTGCCCACTGATCCTACTCAGTTGACAGTTTATAATAAAAAGAACAACAAGGGTAAGAGGCTGATTCTAGACGGAATAAAAGACCATTGCATTCCTCATGTGAGAGGAAAGAGAAATGCCCATGAGATGTGGACAGCATTGTCCAATCTCTACCAGAGTACCAATGAGAACCGGAAGATGGTCTTGAAGGAGAAGCTGAAGAACATTAAGATGGGTAATGATAGTGCAGCTGGATATCTCACAAAGATTACTAATGTGAGAGATGAGTTGGCAGCGATTGGAGAGGCCATTCCACCCACTGAGTTGGTGCGGATTGCAGTGAATGGCCTCCCCCGTTCATGGTTGAACTTTGCTGATGGGGTTTGTGCACATGAGACCCTTCCCACATGGGAGAGGTTTTGGGATGATTGCATTCAGACAGAGATCAGGAAAGGTCAGCTTGGGGCAGCCAAGCCAGTTGAGCAGGATGAGGATGTAGCACTGGTGGCAGGAGGCAAGAAAGGCAAAGGGAAGAAGCAGACTTCCACAAGTAGTGGTGGGGGCAAAGGCAAAGGTAAAGGTAAACAGGGGAACACACAGAAGGACTATTCCAAGGTGAAGTGTTGGAATTGTCAAAAGATGGGACACTATGCAGTTTTGTGTCCAGAGAAGAAGAAGAAGAAGGGGAAGAACCAGGACGTGGTAGCTTCAGCAGAGATTGAGGACTTTGCTGGTCGTTTTGACCGAGAGTTTGTGTTCACTATGTGTGATTCCTCTAGTGCAGGATCACCTGCCACACAGGTTCAGAGGGAGCATGCTTTTCCCTCGATTAGCGTAGCATCTTCAGGTATCTGGTATGTGGACAGTGGGGCTTCACATCATATGACAAGAGTCTGTGAGTACTTCTTAGAGCTTTCAGAGAGTGGCACTGATATTGAGGTAGTACTCGGTGATGACAGAGTTGTTAGAGCAGTCGGGGTGGGGACAGTGACATTTCAGAGGGAGTCCAAACCTCCCTTGAAGGTGTCAGAGGTTCTTTATGTTCCAGGGATGAGGAAGAACCTCATATCCGTCTCAGCTTTGGAGGACAGAGGATATGAGGTACTGTTCAGGGGAGGACAGGTGTTGATGTATCCCAGGGGAACTCCAGCTGATTCAGCTAGAGTGATAGGTGTACGCCATGCAAAGGTGTACAAGTTTGCATTCCAACCCCTTTTGGCATTGAGCAGTAGTACCGACAGCAGAGCTAGCAGTTCTGAGCTGTGTGAGATTTGGCACCGCAGGATGGGACATATGTATCATGGAGCCTTGAGGACATTGCCGAAGATCACTACAGGTGTGCCAGATTTCAGTACTTATCACTTTGATACTTGCAGAGGTTGTGCGATGGGCAAATTTGCCAAATCCCCTTTTCCCAGTAGTGACAGCAGAGCGACGGGGATACTTGATTTGATTCATTCCGATGTGAGCGGTCGGATGTCTCATGTTTCATTGAGTGGATATGAGTACTATGTTTTATTCATTGATGATCGCTCCAGGAGGACTTGGATTTATTTTTTGAAGACCAAGAGTGAGGTCTTCAAGCGGTTTCAGGAGTTCAGAGCTCTTGTGGAGACTCAGACAGGTCGAAAGATCAAGTCCCTAAGGTCGGAAAATGGAGGAGAGTACACCCTTGGAGAGTTTGTTGACTATTGTGCGGAGGTAGGCATTAGGAGGGAGTTCACTGTTCCTTACAACCCCCAGCAGAACGGGGTTGCGGAGAGGAAGAACAGATCCATCATAGGGCCTGCCAAAGCCATGTTACATGATCAGGGGTTGCCATTGTTCTTGTGGGCAGAGGCCTGCAACACAACTATTTACTTGCAGAATAGGAGTCCGCATCGTGCCTTGGGGCACATGACTCTGGAGGAGGCTTTCTCTGGGAAGAAGCCTGATATTGGTCATCTTCATATCTTTGGATGAATTACATACTCCTATATACCCAAGGAGAAGAGGACCAAACTAGAGCCCACCGCAGAGAAGGGTATCTTTGTGGGCTACAGTGAAACCTCAAAGGCCTTTTGGATTTACATTCCTGCACAGAGGAGAGTTGTTGTCAGACGGGATGTGAAGTTCGAGGAGGACAGGGCCTTTAGGAGGTCACGGGAGTTAGAGTATCTGGATCAGCCATACCCTCAACAACAGCTGAGTCAGTCGTAGGGATCCAGTGGGCAGGGATCAGGAGGATCCGGAGGTACATCTATGAGGATGTCAGGTCCGTCAGTGAGCAGTGGCTCGCCGAGCCAGAGGGGTGGTGCTCCGGGCAGCATGCAGAGCAGTTCATAGAGCAGTTCAATAGGGAGTCCATTGATGGACAGTTCACACGGTACCTTAGCTTCTACAGGTTTAGGTGCAGGCAGGAGGACAGCAGACAGACAGTCAGGATTTCAGGCTCTTAATGATGATGAGGAGGAGGAGTTTCATTCTCCGGTGGGAGAAGTGCGCTCAGGGAAGAGGAAGCCCAAGTGGCTTCAGGACACCTTGAGAGATGCCATATCTGTTGTTGAGCCGAAGAGGCCGGTCAGAGAGAGTAGACCACCTGAGAGGTTTTGTAGCTATATGGCGATCGTTACCAGCATCCTTGACTCTGAGCCTTCTAGCTATGAGGAGGCAGCTAGCCAGGAGGTCTGGAGAGAGGCCATGCAGGAGGAGTATTCTTCTATCATGAAGAATAATGTTTGGGAGGTGGTGCCGAGGCCTGAGGGCAAATCTGTGGTTACTTCCAGATGGCTTTACAAGGTAAAGCATGCTGCAGATGGCAGCATTGATAAATTCAAAGCGAGGTTTGTGGCTAGAGGGTTCTCCCAGGTAGAGGGAGTTGATTATGAGGAGACCTTCGCTCCTGTGGCTCGATATACTTCGATCCGCTCCATTATATCGATAGCAGCAGAGATGGGTTGGAAGATCCACTAGATGGATGTGAAGACCGCATTTATCAATGGCTTCATACAGGAGGAGGTGTACATTGAGCAGCCACAGGGCTTTGAGGTGCATGGGAAGGAGTCCCATGTGTGCAGACTAAAGAAGGCCCTTTATGGCCTGAAGCAAGCTCCCAGAGCTTGGTACTCTAGGATAGATACATATTTGCAAGGGATGGGTTTCACAAAGAGTGAGGCAGATCCGAACCTTTACTTTATTGTGATTGGTGAGGAGCCTCTCATTCTGGTGCTGTATGTGGATGACTTGATCATTACAGGTATAGAGAGACTCATAGAGCACTGCAAGAGAGATCTTGCGACGGAGTTTGAGATGAAGGACATCGGCTTGATGCATTACTTTTTGGGTTTGGAGGTGTGGCAGGAGGAGGGGCATTTCTTCCTGGGGCAGGGGAAGTATATTGTGGACATCCTTAGAAGATTCCACATGGAGGATTGTAGACCCATGTCGACACCAATGATCACCAACTGGAAGAAGCTTCATGCTTTGGATTCCGAGTTGGTGGATCCCACATTGTACAGGCAGCTGATTGGTTCCTTGATGTATTTGGTCAACACTAGACCAGATATCTGTTTTGCAATCAACACGATGAGTCAGTTTATGTGTGAGCCTAGGAAGGTTCACTGGGTCGCTGCAAAACACATTTTGCGATACTTGCAGGGGACAGTGGATTATGGTATGGACTACAGGCAGGGAGATGGAGTGAGATTGGCAGGATACACTGATTCTGATTGGGCAGGTTGTGCTTCTGATAAGAAGAGCATTTCAGGGTGCTGTTTTGGGTTGGGTTCAGCACTAAGTTGCAGGAAACGTGGCCCTAGGGGTCGTTTCCTCCCGGGAAATGAAACGAAACCCAGAAACACGTACCATACGGCCTGGAAACGTGTTTCCGGCCGTACTGCCACGTTTCCCGAAACGGAAACGTGGCAGTATGGCCGGAAACACGTTTCCAAGCCGTACGAGCCACGTTTCCCCAAATTTATGTGTTGTTGTTTAATTTTTTTTTTAATTTGTTTTTAATTTTTTTTTAGGTTTCCAGGATGTTCTAGAAACCTATTCAGAGCGGGGATCTATGGTGCGTAGATTGTGCCTTGATGAAGATTGGTGGAGAAAGGTAGATTTCTTGCTAAAGTTCACAACCCCTGCATTTGAGCTTCTCCGAAGTGCTGACACTGACCAACCTTTCTTGGGAGAGGTATATGATGGCATGGATTCCATGGTTGAGAAAACTATGGAAATCATTTCGCAGGAGTCTCCACAACTTTTGTTTGTTGATGATCATTTTGCTGGTTTGATCAAGAAAATCATTGTTGATAGGTGGAACAATTTCAATACACCATTGCACACTTTAGCACATGCTTTGAACCCCAAATTTTATGATGAGGAGCTTATTGCTAAAAGCAATGGGAAGAGGAAGGCACCCCATAAGGATAGAGAGGTGGCTTCTGGAGTGAAAAAAGCCCTTATGAGAATGCTTCCTTCTCATCTACATAGGGAGGTAAAGGAGGAATTTGCCAGTTTTGCTGCAGGAATAGATGATTATGCAGATATATCAGCTTTGGAGGAGAGAAGCACCATGAATCCAGTTAGGTGGTGGATTTGTCATGGAGCAAATGGTGTACATTTGCAAAACCTTGCCATTCGTATTCTTTCACAAGTGGCAAGCTCTTCATCAGCAGAAAGGAATTGAAGCACTTATGGTTTTATTCATTCTGTGAAGCGCAATAGGTTGGGCTCACAGAAAGCAGAGGATCTTGTTTATGTGCAATCCAACCTTCACCTTGCATCTCGTAGGGGTCTAGAATACAACAGTGGTCCTTCTAAAGAATGGGATGTGGATGCAAAAAATCCTGATTTGGATCTCTCTCTTGCTGCCCTGAATATTGAGGCCGAATCTGATAGTGGAATTGGTGCATCATCTTCTTCAGCACTACCATCCACTGTTGAGCATTGTGCTGCTTCTATTTTTGATGAGGATTGTTATGATGAGGATTAGTCTTTTATGACTTGTCTCTATAGTTCTTGCAGCCTTATAGTCTTTATTGTACTTGCAGCCTCATATACTAATATAAATAAAGGCTGATTTTGGATTTTCCTATATTTTTATTTTCATTATGTGATCATTCATGACTCATGAGTAAATGTGATGTAAATTTAATCTTAATGTTTAAATGTAATAAATTATAATCATATAATGAAAATGTATCATTCATGCTTTATGATTGCACATATATATAATAATAATTTTTAAATATTTTTAATATATATATATATATATATATATATATATATATATATATATATATATATTCGCGTTTCCTCGTTTCCAAAATTTGGGGAGGTCGCGTTTCGTTTCGCTTCCCGTTTCGGAAACTCGTTTCTGTTTCCCCGTTTCGTGCAACTTAGGTTCAGCAGTAGTGTCATGGTTCAGCCGGAAGCAGCAGTCAATAGCACTGAGTTCAGCGGAAGCAGAGTATATGGCAGCCAGTCTAGCTAGTTGTGAGGCTATCTGGCTTCGCAAGATGTTGTTTGGCTTATTTGGTCAACCGTTGAGACCTTCAGTGATTTACTGTGATAATCAGAGTTGCATTAAACTCACGGAGAATCTAGTATTTCATGACAGGTCAAAGCATATCGGGATCAGATATCATTTCATCATAGACTATGTTCAGAAGGGAGTTGTGAAGATTGAGTATATTTCCATTGATGAGCAGGTTGCAGATATCCTTACCAAAGCCTTACCACGGGGCAAGCATGTCTACTTCAGAGACAAGATGGGTGTGGTGAGGAACACCTTCTTCGGTAAGAGGGAGTGTTGAAATTTGGTACTGGAGGACAGGTGGTTCCCTTAGGCTTTGATCTTTGGCCTAGGGAAAAGTGTCCAAAAGAATTTAATTTTTCTCCTAAAGTGACTTTATAATTTTATAAAGTTAAATCTAATTTAAAAGTGACTTTAGGTGATAAAGTTACTAAGTTTAATTTTAAAGTGACTTTTATAAAGTCAATGAAAAATTAGAAAGGAAAGTGACTTTGGAAATAAATGACTAAGTGGGTCTTTATTAAAGTGGGGTGAATTAAAAAATAAAAAGTGAGATTTAAATTAGCATTTAATCTCTGCCATTGATATAAATCTATTTCAGCCATTGGATTTAGAGATCACCCAAAAGTCACTTGGGTCACCCAAAATTCATTTGGAGTTATATTAAGGGAGGAAAAGGAGGAAAAGATCACATTCGATTCAATTCTTTCAAGAGCAGATTGGGAGAAGGAGAGCAAGAGAGCAAGAGAGATTTCTGAGCAGGGAGGAGAAGGAGACAGCAGCCTTGCACACATTCCAAGGCAGCAGTTGAGCAGATTTGTATAGTTGATTCAGCACACAGTGAGAGGCAGATTTTGGCACGATTTTCAAGGAGAGGTTTGCACAAAAATCGAGGAGCAGGTTGCTGGTTTTTCTGCACGCAAAATGAGGTCCATACAGCAGCATTTACTGTTGAAAGTGGGCATGAAAATCGAGGAGACCATACAACATTTATTGATGTCCTGTTTGCTGTAATTTCCAGTTTGCTGTGAAGCATGGGAAAAGAGATAAGCTGTAAATTTGCTTGCTGATTTTTTGCTGAAAATTTCTCACTGTAAAAGGCAATTTTCAGAAATAAAGAAGAGCTCTCAAACTAGTTTTCCCCAAGAGTTGTAGGGGGTTTTTCCAGGGTCACATTGACCAAAAATATCAGTGTTTAAATGTGTTTTAATGGCTGTTTATTACTGCTGATTTTTATTTCTGCAATTTCCAGCATTCTGTAAAATTTCCAGAATTTGTGTTTTCAGCAAATTTATTCTTTTCAACTTGTTAAATGTATGGTTATGGGAAAGGGCATTTAACTATATGGGAGAAATAAGGAGACACTGAAAACCGGGGTGGGAAAACAGAAATTTCTACAAACAAAACTAAAATAACCCAAGACAAAGGTGTGAAGATAAGTCTGCAACAGAGTCTCTAAATTGTTGTTATGAAATGAGTTTGTTTTCATACAAAGATTAGATGTGGTTCTTGTCATTTCATTTGACAAAAGACCTCATGTATGAGCTGACTTGACACAGTGATATCCATTACAGTGAAAACCATAGTGATCTACTACATAGTGCATAGTAGTCTTGACAGTGACATAGTGACACAGTACTTACCCTATCTAACCTTGTAAAACAATGATATTAGTCACTGACAAGTGGTTCAAAGATCTAGTAGTGTTCTGTTATGAAACCAGCTCAAGAAAAGATAGAAAAGATAGATCAACGCCTTAGAATTCAGCCTCTTTGGGGGGGCAACCTCCTTTACATTACATAAATGAACAATTCTTGGATGATACAAATGAAAAGACCTTCTTTCTATATATAGGAGTCTAAGGGGTCATAACATAATCAAAGCCGACATAACAATAATAATGTAAGGGCACAATAATAACAATAATGGGCTTCTATGGGGCACAATAGTAACAATATGGGCACTACATGGGTACATCAATATAATAAGTGGGTTGTACTAATAACAGTAAGGGGTTACACTAGTAGTATAGGGGCCTAACATGCCCCTCTCCTTCAAAAAGCGTTGTCCTCAACGCTTGAGTAGTTCTTAATGCTTCTATATAAAATTCTTGTCCTCCCATGTGGAATCTTCAGCGAGTAAGTTCTTCCACTTGATGAGATACTCTGAAACTGATTGATTTCTTAGCTATCGAGTTCTTATTTCTATCATTGCTCCAGGTTCCAATATGGTTTTTCCTTCCTCTTCAATTTCTGGCAATATTGTTTGAATTGGGATCTTTTGCAAATTTTGAATAAGTGGCCATACTTCTTCGTCCTTCTTCCATTCATCCCTTGCTTCGTTTATCCAATCTGGTTGGATAATAGAAATAGCACAAAACAATGCTTCCACATCCGAATCCTTTCTTGAGAGTGCATCTGCCACCACATTTTGCTTCCCTTTTTTGTAGATGATTTCAAATTCATAACCCAACATCTTTTTGACCCACTTTTGTTTCTCTTTAGAGGATAATCTTTGTTCTAAAAATTATTTAAGGCTATCATGATCCATTTTTACCTTGAAGTGTCTTCCCATTAGGTAGGGTCGCCATTTCTTAAGTGCATGGAGTATTGCCAACATTTCCTTCTCATAGATAGCTTTGTGTAAAAACTTTCCCTTGATTGGACGACTTTCAAAAGCAATGGGTCTTTCATCTTGCATTAAAACAGCACCAATTCCATTTCCTGAAGCATCACATTCCACAATAAAGGTTTTTGTGAAGTCTGGTGTAGCTAACACTGGTGCTTGGCACATTGCCTCTTTAAGATGCTCGAAGGCCTTTGTTGCTTCTGGAGTCCATGAAAATGCATCTTTCTTCAATAATGTTGTTAGAGGTGCTGCTATTCTCCCATAATTCTTAACAAACTTTCGATAATACCCTGTCAACTCGAGAAATCCTCACAGATGCTTTATGGATTTGAGGATTTTCCATTCCTTAATGGCTTTAATTTTGCTAGGGCCTCCCTTAACTCCTTCATGAGATACAATATGACCCAGATATTCCACCTCTTGTACTCCAAAGAAACATTTGGATCTTTTTGCATATAATTGTTTCTCCTCCAATAATTATAGCACCCTATCAACATGTTCAACATGATCCTTCCAAGACTTGCTATAGATTAGTATATCATCAAAAAATACTAACACAAATTTTCTAAGGAATGGTTTGAAAATGGAATTCATCAAACCTTGAAATGTTGAAAGTGCATTGGTAAGGCAAAAAGGCATGAACAAAAATTCATAATGACCCTCCTGAGTTCTAAATGTTGTTTTCGGAATGTCTTCAGTCTTCATTCTGATTTGATGATATCCTGAACGAAGATCCAACTTGGTGAAGTAAATTGATCCATGCAATTCATCTAGTAATTCATCAATGACTGAAATGGGAAACTTATCTTTAATAAAAGCTTGTTGAGCTCCCTATAATCCAGACACATGCGCCATGATCCATCCTTATTGTGCACCAATACTACTGGAGTAGAAAAAGAACTTTGACTCGGTTGAATTATACTAGCCTCTAGCAGTTCTGCAACCATACATTCAATTTCACTCTTTTGGGCATAGGGATATCTGTACGGCCTGATATTTGGAGGAACACTTCCTGCAATCGGATGAATAGCGTGATCATGATCATGAATAGGTGGGAGACCTCTGGGAGTCTCAAATACCTTGGAATGATTGTCCAAGACTTTTTGGAGATCTGGAGAAATAGATGATTCCAATGTGGAAACATCTAGTGAACATAATTGCGCAATTACACCTCTTTGTTCCCTTTTTAGAAGGTTTGTCATACCATTAGAGCTGATTATCTTTCCCGGTTTCCCTGCAATACCCCTTAATTCAACTTCCTTTCCTTCCATAGAAGATTTCATGAAAAGTTCTTGAAAATTAAAAGCTATTGTACCCAAGGATTGTAGCCATTGGACTCCTAGTACAACATCAACACCTCCCATTGGAATGGAAAGCATTGGGCTAGTCAATACATATTATCCCATGGAGAGCTTGATATTATCACACTTTCCAGAGCAATTTATTGTTCCTCCATTTGAAATCATCACTTGATACTCTGGTGCTGGATATAAGAAGCAATTCAATTCTTTTGCTACCTTACAATGAATAAAATTGTGGGTACTTCCTGAATCAATCAACACTATTACATTTTTCTTCTTGATTTGTCCTTCTATCTTGATGGTTTGAGGAGTGGTAATTCCTACCAATGCATTACAAGATATTGTCGGATTCATTTCTTCTTTATCTAGGCTTTGTTCCTGAAGTATATCCTCTTATTTTGACCTTTCTTTCTCCTTTTCTTCTTCCTCTTCACAATCTATGTAGAATAATTTCTTCTCAGCACACTTATGACCTTTAATATATTTGCTATCACAACTGTGACAAATCCCTTTTTCTCTTTTTTCTTTCAATTGTTGTGGTGTCAACCTTATAGGTTGTGTAAGACTAGGGGCAACAACACTTCCATCTTTATAGTTGTGAGTGGTATGCTTCCTGGTTGCCATAATTTTGCTTTCCATTTTTCTTGCTAACTTGAATGCCTTCTCTAATGAATCAAGTTCCCAAAGATGAACATCATGTTGGATATTATCCTTTAAATTCCCTATGAACACATCAATCCTATGCTCCTCTAGAATATTTTTTACCCTTATGTTCAATTTTTGGAACTCCTCAATGTGCTCCATTATTGAACCCTTTTGTTTGAGACTTATCAATTGGCTAAAAAAAGTGTTGCTTTTTGTATCCTCATAATGTGTTGTCAATTCTTCTGTAAAAATTACCCAAGTGATAATTTTTTTACGAGAGCAAAGCCATTGGTACCATACAAATTGATTTGTTTCCAAGTATAAAGTTGCAATACGTACCTTTTGTGTGTTTTTCACATTATTGAGATCGAAAAATTGCTCCATCTGTAATATCCATGTTGTGGGATCCTTTCCATCAAACTTCCTCACATTGATTTTTGGAATATGGTGTGTCTTAGATCCAAAATTAGAGTCTATGGAATCATGACTAACATTTCTTTTGTTCTCATCATGAATTTCCTTTACTACCCTTTCACCATTAGTGATCATTTCTTGTAGCAACTTATTCATATTTATCTTCAATTCTACCATCTTATCATCCATGCCATCAATTTTAGCGTCCATGCCATTCATCTTAGCTTCCATGCCATCCATATTAGCTTCTACGCCTTTCTTTAAACAATCCATCTTAGCTTCTACACCTTTCTTTAAACCATCCATCTTAGCTTCTACATCTTTCCTTAAACCATCCATCTTAGATTATGTTGCTTTTTGTGCAAGTGACACTTGTTGCACTTGGTCTCGTAATTTTGATATATCATGTTGCATTTCTTCCTCTTTTTCATAAGTCATGCTAGATATTTCAGGTTGCTTACTAGGTGTTTGCATTTTCTTTCCTTGGGGCATCAATTACCACTTCAAACTAATTTTTCAAACCACACTTATGCAAAAATTTAAAAAACTACACACCTTTTTTCACTTTGTAGAAGCATGATATTGAATCTGATGTATATTTGCAATTTCGGATCATCCAGTTCTGAATTTGTGACCTGTAGTATCCCTCTGTGTCCTCTTTTCAATGCCACTAGTCTAATCCAAGTTGGATTCTCCAAGGAAGAGTTATGCACAATCTCCCAAGATGACCTGATTATAGACTAGTTCAGTAGAGCGAACTTGTATGACGTGCCATGAGTCACTGCTTTGACCTTTGGATCTGAAAAATATATACAAGAAACTAAAGTTCGTCTTCTTTCTGTACCTTCTTATGAAATTTCAATCCGATGCTTAGAGAGAAGGTTATGACGATTTTCTACAGGTCACCTGTTTGGAATGTAATTCAAGAGTCTGCAAAAAGACCAACTTCCTCAAATAATATCTCTGCAAATATAGCGTGAACATCTATGAAATTCATACCCGAGATTCAGCACGATTTATTTTCAAATGGGTTATTCTTTTAGCTTCTAAAACGTCATAGAAAAAAAGTTATAGCGAAAATTCCATGATGACCTGTTTGGAGCAGCAAAACCCTAGAATCTAAAGCTCTGATACCAACGTTATGAAACCAGCTCAAGAAAAGATAGAAAAGATAGATCAACGCCTTAGAATTCAACCTCTTCGAGGGGGAAACCTCCTTTACATTACGTAAATGAACAATTCTTGGATGATACAAATGAAAAGACCTCCTTTCTATATATAGGAGTCTAAGGGGTCATAACATAATCAAAGCCGACATAACAATAATAATGTAAGGGCACAATAATAACAATAATGGGCTTCTATGGGGCACAATAGTAACAATATGGGCACTACATGGGTACATCAATATAATAAGTGGGTTGTACTAATAACAATAAGGGGTTACACTAGTAGTATAGGGGCCTAACATGTTCCTAGTACATTTAGGATGTTGAGATAAGACATTTCCACTATAATAACTTTGTTTATAATACAGTAGTCTTAAGGACTTTAATATAGACATTTTTAGTAGACCTAATCTATAAAGTTGATTGATTGTAATTTGACAATATCTCTCTTGGTGACAATTACATGTGATGTGACAATGACATAATGTGAATAACTTGACATATTAACATATAAAACATGTAAACCTGACCTATATACAGTGTATCGATGACATGATTGACTGTGTAATCTACGAGATTTAAAATGAGATTTTATATACATTGATATCAGTTAGTCACTGTAGTATAATGTTGAGACTTGACATTGATACTTGGTAGGAGTCTAAGTAATACAACCTTGACCTAACCTATAGATTTCAGTGATCTTATATTAACACATGAACTTGACATAGACTTATATACCTTTTAGTAACTTGACATACCTAGTGAATTGACTTGACACATAGACATGACTCTTGACAAGTGTTAATAACCTTGTTGTACAACTTATTGGCATGGGATATGAATAGCGGTATTTAATTTGGGATCAACAATAGAAGTGAAAAGACATATGCTGATAGCCCTCCTTGGGCCAAGTTTGAGAGCTTTGCAAGAAGGTCATAGGGATGACCTGAGGCACCTTGGTTTGAGCTATCATCACTCTTCACATGCAGCAGTACAGGCAGTTTGGGACAATGATGTTGGTAGTCAGTTTTGTGAGCTCATGAATGCTCATCTATTCATGTGTAGTGTAGTGGTTCAGTAGTGATGTGTAGTGGCCTATGTGAGTAGTGACATGCAGTGATGTGCAGTGGTCAATGGTTGCAGGTTATACAGTGATGAGTAGTGGTTAGCTTGTGCAATTGTCAGTTGATTTGGTAGTGTTGATAGTCAGGGTTTGATGTGCAATGATCAATTGAGCAGCATTATGCAGTGATCAGTATTGTACAGTGGTTAGTGGCTACCAAGACTTGATAGGGTATACGCAATAGCAGTATATTCTTTATAACATTCTAGTATTGATTCAGAGCACAAGGGGATCTAGTCTGAAAATTGTGAAACGTGGTCTTTTGGCTCGTCAAGGCAGGTGATTGGAGTCACCTTCAAGTTGTGCCTAAGAACACTTCAAGGTGGCAAGACAGTGCTAGGGCACGTTTTGGCTTGGACAGGGTGTTGTGGTGTCCATTCAGTTGTGGTTGATAAACTGACAGGGCAACAAAGCATCCTTTCTGATAACAGCTGGTAAACAGAGTGTTGGGGCACTCATCAAGTTGTGGCTTGAACTGCAAGGCGCTGGGGTGTCCTTCTAGTTGTTGCGGGATATTAAGGTCTAGAAGCATCCTACAGGTAGTGGCTTGTGAATTAGGGGGTTGACGCATCCCTCTGTTGTAGCTGAAATCTTGATGAAATCAATTTTATTTTAACTGGGAGAAGACAATTATTAAAGAAGTATTCGATGGTTTTTGACCCGGAGGGAGTTTGCCACTTAAAAATATTTGTGTCCTTGGTTTTATCTTTCTGCATTGTTGTATGGTGTTGTCTACTATTGATTATTGTTTATGATCATCTGAAGAAGAATAATAATAATAATTGAAGATTAACTAATGCTCTGAAAAATATTAAAAAGTGCTAATTGCTAAGAAATATTGATTCACCCCCCTCTGAGTATTTCCAACAAAAACAATATGAATGAGTGGGATGCAATGGTTTAGCTTAACTTGGTCATTGTAATATTTGGAATAGGCATAGATAAAGCCATGGAAAAGATGACATTAGGGGAATTTTGAGGACTAAAATGGGCCTCCTAAGGAAATTATAAAATAATAGTGGAAATAATAAAATAAGATTAGATTACATCATCAAATTTTAGAAGGAAAAAAGAAAAATCTATTTTTTCAACTCGTATTTTCAACTTATCTCCTTATGGCTTTACCTAAATTTCGAGCGAAAACAATTGTTGGATGCAAAATTTGATTCATGGTCTAATCAGTACACATGTTTCATACTTTCGATGAACCTTGCTACAAAAAAAATGAGAAATACTGATGACAACAAAGCTACTTTGATACAGTAAAGCTACCTCTTATACAATTTGTGTGCATGGACCTGTGGGTTATGGACCCACATATATATCGAAAGCCTTCAAATCAGCAAACTTCAACAAAACCCGACCTATCACCATCGATCCTTCTTTAAACGTTTATAGCTGGAACCCAAAAGAAAATAAACCCCAGTTCATAACTTATCGAGTCCGTGTTGAAATTTGGTACCGGAGGACAGGTGGTTCCCTTAGGCTTTGATCTTTGGCCTAGGGAAAAGTGTCCAAAAGAATTTAATTTTTCTCCTAAAGTGACTTTATAATTTTATAAAGTTAAATCTAATTTAAAAGTGACTTTAAGTGATAAAGTTATTAAGTCTAATTTTAAAGTGACTTTTATAAAGTCAATGAAAAATTAGAAAGGAAAAGTGACTTTGGAAATAAATGACTAAGTGGGTCTTTATTAAAGTGGGGTGAATTAAAAAATAGAAAGTGAGATTTAAATGAGCATTTAATCTCAACCATTGATCTAAATATATTTCAGCCATTGGATTTAGAGATCACCCAAAAGTCACTTGGATCACCCAAAAGTCACTTGGAGTTATATTAAAGGAGGAAAAGGAGGAAAAGGTCATTCATTCTTTCATGAGCAGATTGGGAGAAGGAGAGCAAGAGAGCAAGAGAGATTTATGAGCAGAAAGGAGAAGGAGACAGCAGCTTGGCACACATTCCAAGGCAACAGTTGAGCATATTTGTACAGCTGATTCAGCACATAGTGAAAGGCAGATTTTTGCACAAAAATCGAGGAGCAGTTTGCTGATTTTTCTGCACACAAAACGGAGGTCGTACAGCATTTATTGCTGTCCTGTTTGCTGTAATTTCCAGATTGCTGTGAGGCACGGGAAAGGAGATAAGTTGTAAATTTGCTTGCTGATTTTTTGCTGAATAATTCTCACTGTAAAAAGACAATTTTCAGAAATAAAGAAGAGCTCTCAAACTGGTTTTCCCCAAGAGTTGTAGGGGGTTTTTCCAGGGTCAAGTTGACCAAAAATATCAGTGTTTTAATGTGTTTTAATGGCTGCTTTTAATTGCTGATTTTTAATTCTGCAATTTCCAGCATTCTGAAAAATTTCCAGAATTTGTGTTTTCAGCAATATTTATTTTTTCAGTCTGTTAAATGTATGGTTATGGGAATGGGCATTTAACTACATGGGAGAAATAAGGAGAAACTGAAAACCGGGGTGGGAAAACAGAAATTTTTACAGTCCGCCAGAAATGTTAACCCATGCGCACATTTGAGCATGATTATTGTCCAATCATTCAATCAACGAATCGTCTCGATGGTTTTAAGCCCGTTTTATAAGACCTCATTGCGTCCGATTTTGGAATTAACAGTCGCGCTTGTTTGCACGCAATATGCGTCCAATCACTATTAAATGGACGATCCGATCCTTCAGAACCTTAAACTCCTTTAAATGATTTTCTCGGGTCTGCTAGCCGAGATAACTTGCTTGCAAGTTTCCACGTGATCACCATGGATCTTCTTCCATCAAACGGCTATGATGTTTCCTCTGCCATTCCTCTTCCAACGTTATTATCCATCGATCTGACTGATCCAACAGTTCCTGTTCTTAGCCATTTTAATTCTTTCTACGTTGTCAATCTTCTATTTCAACGATGCGACTTAATCCGCACCGTTCTTTCGCCCTTCACTGTCCCTTTACAATCGTTTAGGAATTTGAGAAAAAGCCTACATCCTCCACTATAGAAGATAGTTCTAAATCTTCTTCTGTCTACTGTGAAAATCAATTACGTTCGCTTCTGGCTAATCCTTAATCCATTTAAAAGGGAAATCCCAATCTCTAAATGCCTCTACATAGGTTTTATTAGACAATTAAATACTAATCCCGTAAAGGAAATTCTGTCAGTCATTCATGCTATTCAACACAGAATTCCATAGTATTTCTCAGATTCACAGTCAATGCACCATAAGGCTATTAAGGCACATACGAACACAAATTCCCGCACATGATATATACAAATCCACATTGTTTTGGTATTTTTATAAAATATTTACAAGGAAAATAGTCGCATTCTACTATTTGAGTTCTTTTCCATAAAATCCATCTACTGCTCTTCCTAACTCCTCACTCTTGCTCTTACTATCTTCTTGCTTTCTAACCCCTAGCTAGCCTCTAGCTAACCTCTCGAATTATTCAAAATATCACAATTTATACAAAAACGGATTCATGAACCAATTTAGTTCAAATCCAACAACCTCTCACTCTCTCCCAAATTATCTCTCTAGCTCCACTCTTTTCTCAAACATAATCCCAAATTAATCATTTAAATCCCTCAAATCCTCACTCTTCCTAGGATTATTCAACTATCTCTAAGATCTCTATATTCACAACATATTCTCCATAAATAAATTTACAATTAAAATCCCCTCAACTCAACTAAACTTAGGAAAATAAATAAAATGATTAAGGGAACCCACTCCCTTTAGTAAATGTGAAATAAGACTCATGGGTCTTATAATCTTTGAAGAATTCTCCTGCATCAAACTCCCCAGGTTGAAATAATTCATGGACTCCTATTCATGAGTCTTCCCACTTTCTCTATTGTGAACTTCATCATTGTTCATCTTCCAACTAGTTGTCTGACCTTTTTCAATTGCATGTGCATTTACTGCCTTCTCTCTTTCTCCTGGATACCAAACTCTGTGTTGTGGATGTCCTTTTGCTCTACTTTCATAAGCTTCTCCTTTGCATAATGTTTTGGTGCTGATATCCTGCATAAACAACTCCTCAAACAACATAAATTTCTGCTCCTCTGTCTGTTGTTGTCTTGTCATCATCTCAATAGAATTGAGCTCCAACTTTATGTATTTTCCATTGTCTTGTACCTGACTATATATTCTGATTTTTGACTCAATCACCAGCATATTCTTCTGTCTATAAACCATTTTCTTTATGATGTCCTGTATATCCCTCCATCTTTCCTTGACTTGCTGACTTTGACAATTTCTCATGCTCATCACCTTTGTAGTTTTCATCATCCACCTATCTAATATCTTGAGTAGAATCCTCCCAATATCAAAATAAGATTGTTTCTTCTTTAATACAAGAACATATAATCTTTCAACCACATATTGTCCATCAGCTGAAAAAATTTTAGTTATTGAACCTTGTTCAATTGTCTCCATATTCATATTAAATTTAAGTGAACTATTCATCCCAATTTTCATTTGCAAATTCAAAATAAACTCTCGATATTCAAATCTTCTTTGTATCAAAAACAAAATTTGTTCATGGAATGTAATTTCACATCTTTTGCAATCTTCTTTCTCTTCTGCAATGATTTGTTTAAGAGTTATGCCAACTTTCCTTCCTTCTTCCCGAACTTCTGAGTCAACTAGTTGCTTACTCTCATCTTCTTATGTCCATAAGGAAAATAGTCTTTCTGCAATTCTAGAACTTACATAGTCCTTAATTTTTACTTGTGCAAACATATCTCCAACAGAAATTTGTCCTTCGTCCTGAAAACCACATTCAACAATTAATAATTAAAAGTCATAAAATACATTACATTTTCCATTAATTCTACTCCATAATTTCTCTGATTTGTCATCCTCTTGATATGTATATGACATGCCAAACTTGTCATGATGTCTTGTCTTGAAAAATTCTTCTTGGTCTTCACTTTGCTCTGGATGATGTCTAGTTTCTGAATTATGTTCTCTGCTCTTCTCTCTGGCCTTCCTTCCTTTCACACTTCTTTTCATTCTTCCTTTTTCTTCCCTACAAATCTATAAGCCACTAAGTTTCCTTTTCCATTCCTCTTTCTTTTCAATCAAAATCTATCAATCTCTAATTCTCTTTGTTTCTGTACAGGAAACAAAATCACCACATACAATAGATTTTTCATTCCAATGTGGAGTCCCTTTTACAACAGTAAAAATTACTTCCAACACCATGAATATCACATTCCACTAAACCCCTTTGTTTCTCACTGCATATGCATAGTTCACGAAAGCATCCTTGCCTTCATCCTCTAAGATTCCCTGTGTCTTTCCAAGTTGCTGATTACATTACCCTTACTCTTTTTGCAATTTATACAAATAACTTTGTCTTCAATTTTCTGACATGCTTTAGCCTCTACCAACCTCTCTTTAAGTTCCTGACTTTCCTATTTTCCTCTCCTCTTCATAACCTTTTCTGGACTAATTGTACCTTCTTGGGTTGAATTCTCTTTATAAATATATGTTCTACTGTCTTCCATAGTACATTCTTTAGTAAGAGTCCTTTCCATTAATGTTCCATTATGTCCTTCCAAGACAATTCCTTGTCCATTAACTATCAATACAGGTTCATAATTTTTGAATAAAAATTGAAGAGATAATTCCATTACCTCAAGTGTTTGTACTAAACATACACTCTTACTTGCCCTTGTCATAAGATTATCTTCATACCTCTTTTCTACTTCTCCTTTTGTAATATGCAATTCCTTTTTGTCTTCAGGTCGTCTGCCATCTTTTTGCCAAGTCTTACTAGATTCATCCTCAACTTCCTTAGTAGTCTTCAACACTTGTCCATCTTTAGTGTCTTTGAATAAATTTTCAATCAAGAACTTCTCTATTACAACCATCTCTTCTAACAATTTCATTTCTTCATTAGCCTGCATAAACATATCTTCTAAAGTTTGTTCATCACCTGCATACATACACAAATCATCAGTTTCAAAAATACTAGGCTCATCTTTCTTTAATGTTTCAATCATCACATCTCTCTGTTGATTCGAACTTGTCCAACAGTTCAGGAAATCATCAATGATTCCTTCCTCAGCAAGGTAAACCTCTTGCTCAGGTCTATAATAGTCATCTTCCATCTCTAACTCATCTACTCTAAGTTCTTCTCTTAATTTGATATACATTCTCCTCTTTATATGTTTCTGCAACAACTTCCACTTTATCTTCTTTATTTTCATAGTTCAACCATAACTTTGGTCCTTCTCACATTTTTCTAGCAGCATTATTATGGCATCCACACTTTCTTTCAATTCTGCAATGTATATGTCAAATATCTCTTGACTCATCTCCTCTCCTTTTCCATTTTCCTTGGCATCTTATTTTCTTCTGTTGTGGCTTATCTCTAAACCCCTACTATGACTATCAATAGTCATTTCCTCGTTATCTCTATGAGTTCCTCACTCACTATGAGCTGCACTAAGCCTCTGCAACAACAAGTCCTCCCTGTTGTCACTTACCTCACCAATCCCCTTCTCTGGACTTGGTATTTTGGCAATCACTGGTTCTCTATCTCTGGAACCTCTTGAGCACTCTCTTCTACTCTCTTTAGGCTTATATCCTCAAATCACCTTCTCTTGAGAAGAGTTTAATTGTCCTCCTTGTCCAACTTTCAGCTGGAATATTTAGGTTGACTGCCACTAACGCAACTCCTCTCTTTCTTTACACAGTCTACTACTGTGTGGTACTGCTATCATTCTCTTTCCCTATAAAAACAATTCAAATGAACCACATCAAAATATAACTCATACCTAATGATCTATCTCTTTAACCTTTCACTGGCTTGGAAATACACATGATGTTTTACTTTTCACTATCTGCACTTCAATTCTTCTTTCAACTGAATTTCTATTCTTGTTGAGTACATCCATATTCATTTTATTTCCTTACAGTATCTCTACTACAATTCCCTCACTTTCTCCTTTTTCACAGCTACTTGTTGGAACTTCATTACCTACTACTTGCATTCACCTACACATATCATTAAAGCTTTTTAAAATCTGTAAAACCTTTACCTGATCCTGTCTTTGATGAAATGTTGAAGTCCTCATTGTCTGCAACATCTCAGGTTTCCTCTATGCATAAATTATTGTGTCCTATTCTCCCTCTGTATCGGATCCATTACAATGCAAATTATATATATGCTGAGAATAAAATTCAACCTCTCAACCAATCTCCACAGAGCATTAGTCTAGCTTTGATACCAAAATTGATGACAACAAAATTGCTTTGATGCAACAACGCTGCCTCTTAGATAATTTGCGTGCATGGACATGTGGGTTATGGGCCCACGTATATATTGAAAGCCTTTAAATCAGCGGACTTCAACAAAACCCAACCAATCACCATCGGTCCTTCGTTGAACGTTTATGGCCAGAACCCAAAAGGAAATAAACCCCAGTTCATAAGTTATCAGTTCTGCCAAAAATGTTAACCCACGCACACATTCGAGCGCGATTACCATCTGATCATTCAATCAACGAATGGTCTCGATGGTTGGAACTCAACGAGGTTTTAAGCCTGTTGTATAAGACCTCATCACGTCTGATTTTGGAATTAACAGCCACACTTTTTTGCACGCGATATGCATTCGATCGCCATTAAATGGAGGGTTTGATCCTTTAGAACCTTAAACCCCTTTAAATGATTTTCTCAGGTCCACTAACCGAGATAACTGGCTTGCAAGTTTCCAAACGATCACTGTGGATCTTCTTCCATCGAACGGCTATGATGTTTCCTCTTCCATCATTATTATCCGTCGATTTGGCCGATCCAACAGTTCCCGTTCTTTGCAGTTTTAATTCTTTCTATGTCTTTGATCTTCTATTTCAATGATGCGACTTAATCCCCACCATTCTTTCGCCCTTCACTGTCCCTTTACAATCCTTTAGGAATTTGAGAAAAAGCCTACATCCTCCACTATAGAAGATAGTTCTCAATCTTCCTCTGTCTACTGTGAAAACCAATTACGCTCGCTTCTAGCTAATCCCTCCATCCATTTAAAAGGGAAATCTTGATCTCTACATGCCTATACACATGTTTTATTACACAATTAAATACTAATCCCGCAAAGGAAATTATGTCAGTCATTCATGCTATTCAACACAAAATTCCACAATATTTCTCAGATTCATAGCCAATACACCATAAGGCTATTAAGACACATACAGACACAAATTCCCACACATGATATATACAAATCCACGTTGTTTTGGTATTTTTATAAAAATTTTACAAGGAAAACAATCACATTCAACTGTTTCAGTTCTTTTCCATAAAATACATCTACTGCTCTTCCTAACTCCTCACTCTTGCTCTTACTATCTTCTTTCTTTCTAACCCCTAGCTAGCCTCTAGCTAACCTCTAGCTAACCTCTCGAATTATTCAAAAGATCACAATTTATACAAAAACGGATTCATGAACCAATTTAGTTCAAATCCAACAATCTCTCACTCTCTCCCACAGTATCTTTGTAGCTCCACTCTTTTCTCAAACAGAATCCCAAATTAATCATTTAAATCCCTCAAATCCTCACTCTTCCTAGGATTACTCAATTTTCTCTAAGATCTCTACATTCACAACATATTCTCCATAAATAAATTTACAATTAAAATCCCCTCAACTCAACTAAACTTAGGAAAATAAATAAAATGATTAAGGGAACCCACTCCCTTTAGTAAATGTGAACTAAGACTCATGGGTCTTATAAGCCTTGAAGAATGCTCTTGCATCAAATACATGAAAAGCGTGATTGCAATCACATTCTTTTATGTATTTCTCATTTTTCATGTAGTAGGGTCCATCGAAAGTATGCAATATGGGTACTCCTTGGATGAGGAATTAAATTGTGCATCCAATGAGTACTCACTCAAAAATTGAGTATAGCCTTAGCGAGATAAGTTTAAAATAAGAGTTGAAAAAATAGTTTTATTATTTGATTATTTTTTAATATTTTTACATTTTTACTCCAAAAATGATGAATCATCCCCCACGGTTGACATCATCATCTTGAATCCTATTGGTTCTTATAAAGTTTATTTTGGTGGTATATTTTTCTTAGGAGGCCCATTTTAGACCTCAAAATTCTCCTAATGTTTGTTGCAAGAGTTTTGTGCAAATTTTCCTCCGTTTGTAGCAAATCAGAGCAATAAAGAGTGTAAGCATTATATTTTAGCTGCATTGATGAGAGGCAGAATATGATTATTAACTCATATTGCTAAGTGAAAAACATGAATTCACGTGGGTCTACACACATAAGTGTATCGGATGAAATATATCGGAGAAGTCTTATGGTTGTACCTTTGAAACATGCAATATTTTTACCTTCCGATTGGCTTTTATTATTAAAATGTAATGGCTAAAGATATAAGTAGGAATGGATATCCAAGGTCTTTTATCAGAGATTTGATATTGGGGTTTGAAAATAGTGACATCTGATAGGAAATTTCGATATGAATAGGAGGGGTTTATCGGAGAATCAGAGGATTGGGAATATCGGAGATCGGCAATATGTGGATATCGGATTATCAGTGATACCATATATCAGAATATGGGAGAAAAGAGATACTGGAGGATTGAAAGGATCGAGATATCGGAGTATTTTGAGTGATGCTTATATGAAAAGTTCTAATATTCAAAAGCTATGATAATGCTACGTGGCAATCTTGTGAGGTTGGGCATTTTATTATTATATTCACAAAGAAGTGATTAGCTCAATTTTGCCTTTTAACAAAAACCCTTTAATAATTATATTAACTATCAAAAATATTTCATCGGAGAATGATTTTATCATAACTTTATTATGAGGAGAGTTACGATATTATAATGATATGATATGAATCTTCTGATAATGTATTAAAGGCCTATCAAGGTTTTAATGAATAAAAGAAAAACTAAACAATACCTAAATTCTGACGAAACAACAAATACTTTCCTCAACATGTTGCAGAGTTAGAAATGGTTGGTTGCTAACTTATCTCAAGTCTCCAAAATCAAGCCAATGAAGACCTGCAAAAAGAAACAAAACATAAATAATAAATAAGGTTATAATGTAAGAAAACTAACAATAGATGAAAATGAACCTATTAATGCATACTTGGAATAATATTCACTCATAATTTTACCTCATGAATCTTCAAATTCCCCCATGTGTTTCTCAAAATTCACGTATGTTCAACATCATCTACTTATTCATTCTAAAATTTTAAGTAATGAATTTTCAAATTGCATCCACCTCAAATTTACATTGGAGAACAAGATTGGTGAATATGAGCCTTTGAAAAATACTCGTGAATCAAATATTGCCAATCCATAACAATTCCTTGGAATTTCTTCATACATGATTTTATCACAAAAAACATTTTTTAACAATGTGATGAAGTTCTACAAAAGCAATGCAATCAAGTGCATCACAAGTGTATATAACCCGACTATCTAAGGTCATTGATATGTTCAATGCCACTTTGCCAGAAAATGGAAAGGGATGCCAAGAAAAACTAGGATTCATTACTTTCTTATTAAAAATCTTAAATAAGAAAATAAATGCATACAGAAAAGGAATCTAATATAATTAATCTATTCCTATTGCTAACTGAATGGAAGGAAACATGACTAGGTATAGTCGTATTTCCAATGTAATCATTCTCCCATTTTAATTCCTACATGTATGTACAAGTAAAACATTAGTAACAAAAATATAAATATAATTAAACTAACATAACTAAATATCAATGCAGAATGTACATTTATTGCTAACATACTTATAGAAGGAGAATTTATACAATTACCTTCCCTTGAAATGTCCCTTCCTGCTGAATTACAATTAGATCATAGAAATATGGATGGATTCCCATTAATGATTGGAAAATGTTTAAAGGAGAAGATAACAAGGTAGATTGTGGAAATTCATTTTTAGATACAATTGCCTACAAAAATTTGTCAGTCTTATGTACATATGTTAAATTATTAAAAATCTTTTGTGTAAGAAAACTTTCCAAATATCTTTCAAATGGGTCACTGAAAAATGGATGGAAATCTTATACTTTCAATGGAAGATCATTAATAGAATTAGATAGTTGGTCATATTGTAAGAATACACTCTCTTGTTGGCATTGCTTTTGGGAGAAAAGTAAGAAGTGATAAGAAATTAGCATCAATTTAAATTGAAAGAGTAATAGCTTTTGATGTTCATGATTATGAATTGAAACTTCATTTTCCCTTTCAGGTAATGCATCAATTGAATGTTCAGTACTAAACTGCTCAATATGCCACCATAAAATATCTAAAAATTGTCAAATGAAAACAAAAAAGAAATCTAAAATCAAGCAAAATAAGTGAAGGAACAACAATAAAATCAAATCACTATCTACAATAGTAATACAATTATTGTTACAACACAATTGGGATTGACTTGAAGTAATTTCCTCTTCACAAGGATTGGACGGAATAATGGAATTAGAATGATTTCCAACACCAACTTGTAAATTAAAGAGAGGGTTAGGACTATGAATATGAGTGAGAATTTGATCATCATAAAAAATCATAGATTGGAATGGGTTCTTGAATGTTGAAATCATGAGTACAATTAATTGTTTGAAAATGAGAACTAATTGAAACAATTTCTGAGTTAGAGTGTTCTTCATTTTCACATGTAGTTTGACTTTGATTATGGTGATTCAAATGAGAAGAAGACAAATCAACATTATCAATGTCAAAGTAATCATCATAAATAACTTCACAACATTCTCTATAATTCTCTTCATTCGCATCCAAAGTATCAAAATAAGAAGGAATATGGAGCACATGTTCATTAATGCCAGAAGAATGATCAATAATTGTCTCTCTATCTTGAGAAAAAATGATGGGAAATTTATTCAAATCAATCTCTTTGTTTTGTGGAATAACATTAATGTAAAGAGGAGATAAATTGTTATCAACAAAAATACCAGGATAGAGGAAAAAGTGAAAGATTGAAGAAATGAATTCAAAACTATCTCTATTTGTGAATTCTTGTACATGTTATTCATTGCAAATTTCATATTTATGATTATTCATTTCATTTCCATTAATGTTTTCTTGAAGAATATTGCTTGGCTGCCCTGAATTTGTCTTTTAATCAAAATAATCAAATTCAAGAATTTGTAAAGTAGATCGCATATTATTGGAAACTTCAATTTCTGCTTGTACTTGCTGATTTATAATCTGATTTTCTGAATTTAATTCATAGTGATTTTCAGATTTCATGGCAGATGGTCCTTCAAGTTTATTACTGATTTCTTCTTGTAGTTGTTTATTAAATTCTTGCAAGATTTGTGATAATGGTTCATCAGCATGATTATCATTAATGTTGTAAGAGGTATGTACTAAATTTAGGAATTTATCATACATGGCTGAGGCCACTTCATCATGATTAATATGCACATCGATATCACAATTTTTTATAATTTTAATAGAATTTGAAGGCGAGTCATCAAAGCTTACAATTGTTTCATATGGATTGGAAATGGAAGGAAGAGAACAAATATATTCCAATTAATCTATCAAATCAATTTCTAAAGGTTTATCTTCAGCTTTGAATCTCAAGCAAATTAATTGAAATTTAACAGTAAAATATAAAAGAGATTCATTTTCAAACCTTCGTAGGTCTTAAAATTCATCACATACATGTTCATACTCATAGTCGTCAAATTTAAAAAGGAACATTGTGATAAATTGATCCCAACTGTTAATAGAGGCAACTAGAATATTTTGACACCAACTTCGGGCTTTTCCTGAGAATGTAAAGGTAAAACCCGCATAAATTGCCTTCATCAATATCATTAAAATTAGAATTTAAAAAATTTTGAATGAGTAAAGCATTATTAAATTTAGAAAAATTCTTACCATTAAGCTTTACCTTTGACAAGTAACTTACTATTTCTAGTGGAGTATTGGCAGATGCATGTCTAGAGACACAACTCCAAATGGGAAATTTGAGACGAGCCATTATGATTAAAATAAAACTTTAAAATACAAATACTCCAATAGACAACAAGTCTTCATCCCTCCTAGTGCCAAAAATGTTGAAGGCTCCAAAATCTTTGTCTACAACACTATAAGGGAGACCACCCAGTCGGGAACTTAGAGTTTCTCATTTCCGTTGAAATGGTGGTTCTAACTGGTTAAACTAAGTCCAGTTACCTTCTCTCTATATCCATTGGCTTAAGTATGACTTTCACCTACCAATAGAGAAGAGATCAAATCAGCCCTCTAGCTGATCAGGTAAGAAAGTGATCCTTAAGCTGATCTGGGGCTCGACCAAGCCACAACTAAATTTTGCCTCTTTGATAAGAGGGATTATAGGAATGTAGAATTAAATCTAAATGCTAATTAATCCTAGAATGAAAGAAAAAGGAAAAAGATCATAATTCTATCTCGATTAGGAAGATGTAGATCTAACCCAACTAAGAGCAAAATATTTAAATTATTGGAATTTAAATATGTATGGCTTATAATGAATATCAAGCTAATGAAGTAGTTCAATTAATTGATATTATGAATACCAAAACACATTTTGTTCAGATATCTATTAACTGAGATAATTAATCAACAACATTTAGGAAGTAGTTCACAAAATGGTGATGATTATTAAATTAGTAACTCAAATGATTAAACAATAATATAAGGAAATAGCTCACAGAACATTATTGTTTGTTAAATCAGAATTAAAAGATTGATTTCTCAGTAAATAGTTATACAGAAATCAGAGTTCAGCACACAATGGCAAAGATAAATAACAACATATTATTGAGGCAAATTACTCATATTGACAATAGTGCACAAATATGAATGAAAATGACACATTTATGCTATTATAAAATGAAACCAATATTAAAAGAATAGTATTTTAAATACCAATTTATTGAAATCGTTTCTCTAGCTCTGATCTCCAACAGTCTTTTACAATGCTTGAACTTCTGTTATTAAAACAAGAGTTGCAATAGTGCAAACTCTGCTCTTCATACATAGTTCAGAATGAAAAAAGAAAAATCCTTAATTATCCCCTAGATCTAAGATTTACTCTCCTCTCACCTACAACTCTAAATCCTCATTACAATAGTGCTTTTAAGAATTCCATAATTGTAGAGAAGAGAAGCCCTTCCTCCATTCTACAAACTACTATTTATAATTTACAAAATGAATTCCAAAATAGGAGAGTTATTGAAGAGTAATTCTGCTCCAACAATTTCATTGGTCCAAATTCCTTTTCTTCTATTGATGGATCAATCTCATTGATTGAAATCTTCTTTTCCTCATCTCTTCAACTATTTTCCTACCAAAACCAATTAAAATGCAAATTAAAATCAAAATATCTTCAATCAAAACTTAATTACATAAATAATAAAAGAAATTTGAGATTTTCATTGATCCCTATAAATATCTAATTGGTCAAAGAGAACATAGACGAATCGATTTGTATTCAACAGAGGATATGAACAAATGAAAATGCAGAAAATTAAGCTCAGAAAATCAATTTTGTTTAAAATTTAAGAGCTTGATCTTTTGCTCAATTTTAAACTTATTGAATGATCAAATCTGGTTATGCAAACACTTCATAAATATTCTCCATGATTTTATCTATCCAACAAGCTATCATGGGCCTCATTTGGCCAAGTAGAACTCAACTTATGATCTGATCAAATATGGTTATGCAACCACTTCATAAATATTCTCCATGATTTTATCTATCCAACGAGTCGTCATGGGCTCGTCCTGGGCCTCATTTGGCCAAGTAAAACTGAACTTATGAGCTTCCAAAGTTGGAGAATCAAAAGTACCAAAATTCTGAAAAATTTGTTGCCCAGGTCAAAAATAAGAATTTTTTAATTAAAACCTAATCTTAAATTAAATTACAATTATATATTAATTAATACTAATTTAATAGTAATTACATTATAAAACTTAATTAATTACAAACTCATTATTATATAATTAAAATATTTTTAATTTGAAAAAATAAAAATAAATTTAAAAGTTAATTAATTAAAAAATATACAACTATATTATATTAATATTATAATTAAAGTATATTAAAATTATAATATGAAATTATAATTATAATATATTAAAATTATAATTAAAATATAATTATATTATATTATATCATATTAGTAATATAATATATTTATATTAACAAAAACCATACTAACAAATTCAAAACCAAAGAAACAAAACCTTCACGTGGCCATGGATTCGAATAGACATGAGAGGAGGGTGATATGTGAGGTGGAGTGATAAGGGAGGTTACATATATCACTATGATGGAGGAGCAGAGGTCGGGAGTCATAAGGATGTGAGAAAAGTTTAGGTTAAAATAAAATAGTCATTACACAAAACTAATATCGGAGGTTGGAGGTATACTAAAATCGAAACGCTTTTATATGCACAAAAACAAAAAATAATAAAAAACATTGATACGCTAATATTTTAATATCGGGATATTGGAGTTTTTGAATTTTAGAGGAATAAAATCAAAGCTTTTAAATTTTGAATGATTTATATTGGGACTTTTAAATTTCTTAAGATTTGTATCGGAAGGGAGGAGGTGAGGTGAAGCAAAGTCCACTTGAAGTGGAATTTAAAAATATACAAAATGAACTACAACCACTTTGCAATTTTGAAATTCTAAGTCACGTAACTTCTTTTAAAATTAGGAATTGGAATGAATTACTAAGATCCCGAAAACGCATTTTTAACTATTCTACAATTTGGCTGGACAATTTTGTAGGACCATTAGTGAAAAATGAAGAAATTAGAAAAAATTACCTAGAGATTAATATTTACAATGAATTATTAATTTAATTACAGAAATTAAAATAATATACATTTTGTACATTTTTTAACCTAGGCGGTAAAAATTATCGAACTTTGGATGAGCATCATTTGCAAATCATGTAACCAAATGAAACAAAACAAGTACCGATGGAAAGCTAGTGAAAATTCAAACTCAATGAAGTGATCAAAATAGAAATCCGACGAAAATGAAAAAATGGCAAAATTGTAGGACACTTAACCAAAAGAAAATAATAAAAAGTGATTTAACCAAAAAAATTATGGAAAGGGTCCCCATTGTTTGAAGTTAATAAGTCAAAAATGGGGGGTGTTGGGTTTTACCTACAATACCACCTCAACTACAACTCCTCACACTACTACCCCTCAAACTGCTGTGATTAACTCTATGCAATATGTGCAACCTATTAATCTAGGTTGTCATTGATGTCAATATGGCAATGGTCGCAATGGCAAATATTCTAGAAGATTCCAGCAGATGACTTGCTCAATCATGTATAAGTCAAGAAGTGTCAATCATACCCCTGATGATATAGAAGCCCTTGATGACCTTGATGACATATTTGGACCACACTTGATGAACATGATTGGAAGAGAACCTATGACATATCACTGCATCACTAAGACTACGCGATGATGATGAAAGACTACATGTTTCATATGATGATATTGATGACATTTATGAGCCTATGAGATTTTATGAATAAGCCTAACAAAACAAAGCCATCCATGAAGAATATAGCTATCCTCCATTTCTGCACTAATCAATGAACAATCACATTAAAAAAAAATTCTCCACCTTAGAGGCACAATCTCGCCATGAGGCCTACACCATCTTGAAGAGCATAGTTTTACCTTTCCAATGAGCAGTTACTTGGTCAAAATATCCAAACAATGAGAGAGAATGACATTTTACAATGTTAAATAAGGTCTCTGCCTAGTAAGTCGACCCATCATTAGAAAAATCATGTTGGCTCATCTATTAGACATGTCTATTCGGTTTTCATACACAAGAATGTATATATATATGAGTGTCCTCGACCTCATTACAACCAAGGAACTCGGACTTGATAAGACAGTGAATAAATAACGAGTTCACATCTCGTGAACTATACTTTGAGGAGTATACTCTTGTGGAAAATGTGGCTAAGGATTTCATCGCTGTGGACTCTGTTAGGGTGGTTGGAAAAGATAGTTTCTAAGACAATTCATTGCGGTAACAACCATAGTTCCAGACCTCCTCTCCTAGCTGCAGACAGGGTTGTATTATGTTGATCTGGGTTGGTTTACCTTGCGGACTAGGCAGGGTCACATGCTATTGATTGCAGGCTGAGTACATGGACTAGGCCTCAGACTGCTAGATAATACTGTGGATTGAACATGCCCTCCTTGCTGCAGATAAGTTCCTTCCTACCTGCAAATAGAACTTGGTTATCTTTTACACACTTCGGACCTATGTAAATAATTTATTGTAGACCTTTTTTTTGTGGATTTGAGAGTCTTGTTGCAGACCTTTAGTGGCACAGTTGCAGATTGGTTAACTTGTGTCTTGGATAGTAGCGTGTAGTGGTTTGATTTTTGTGACATAGTTGGACTATAAACTAAGATTGTAGCAATGATGTCTATGGCGCAAAATTTGGTGTGATATTGATAAAAGAAGTGGAGATGGTGCAGTATGGTGTAGATTGGTGAAATGAAGCATTCTTGAACTAACAACTTCAATAAATCTTGGTGCAACAGTGTTTAAGTTATCTTGAGATAATCTAGTGATTTAAGCAATGGAGAAGTCATGGTGAAAACTTTGGTGCAATATTGATAAATAAGTGGAGATGGTGTGGTATGGTGCAGAGTGGTCAAATGAAGCAATCAGGAACTGAAGATAGCACAGTGATAAATGAAGGAGGATTGACTTTAGACAGTGAAGCATTTCATGTAAGTTTTATCTACATTCTTTATTAAAACACAGGATTGGTGTCCATGGAGTTGGTGCTCCTAAACTCAAGGTCATTGCCTTAGACGAGATAGGGTCGGAGCCCTAGAGGCCGGAGTCGGATCAAAAACCAAGTTGGTGCTTGGAAATAATTGTCATACATTGTACTTATTCTTGTATACTCAATAAAAGTATTCTTATACATTTCTCTAATTAAATTGTGAAGACTATAACTAGTAATAATAACAATTGAAAGGAAATATTGATTCACCCCCCTTTCAGTATTTCCAACAATTGATATCAAAGTCAGCTTCTTCATAATCAGCCTAACAGCTGGAAGAAGGATTCTTAGTCACAATGAAAAATCAAGAAGTGTCAGGAAGGCTTCCTTTGTTCGATGGCACAAATTTTGGTTTTTGGAAGAAAATAATGTCCTACTACTTAATGTCCCTTGGACCTGAAGTTTGGCATTATGTTTTGAATGGGTACACTGCTCCTTCCACTCTTCCAATTGATCAAGACGAAAGGAAAGATTACATCTCAAATGCCAAAGCTTTAAATTCCATCACTAGTGGAATCACTGACTCTAAAAACACAAAAGTCATGAATTGTGACTCGGCCAAAGAAGTATGGGACAAGCTTATTGCCTTATATGATGGAAATTCTAAAATTAAAAAGGAAAAGCTTCAAACTCATAGAAGACAATTCAAAAGTCTTAAAATGGATGACGAAGAAGATATTGCATCATACCTTCTCTGTGTGACTGAAGTTGTCAACTCCCTTGAAGGGTTAGGATAAAAAGTTGAAGAAAGTATAGTTGTTCAAAAAAATTTGAGATCTCTTCCTGACAGATTTGACTCCAAAGTGAGTGCTATAAAAGAAATGAAAGATCTAGACACTCTCAAGATGGATGAACTTCATGGAATTTTCACTAGCTATGAAATGAGAAAGGAATCTTAAATTCCAAAGAAGTAGCATTCAAAGCCTCAAAATCAATAAGAGGAAGAAAAGGATGTAATACCAACAATGATGACTTCGATACTGAGCCGAATTATCACAATGTGTACAAAGACTCAAGAAATGATCCAAGATAAAAGGTAAGTACCCTCTTATTTGTTTCAATTGGGGAAGAATAGGTCATTATGCTTCAAAATGTCCTCGTAAACATGATAGTGATGATGAGGAAGTTTTAAAAGGATGGTATACAAAAAGAAGGGATTTAATAAGAAGAATTTATTCTCTAAGAAACATGAGTCTAATGAATATGAATTTGTAATCATCAAGAAGAAATCAACCAAAAATTCCTCTCAACACAAAGGAGGTAATGATGAATCAAATGAAGAAAATGACTATGTTGGAAGCGATGGAATTCACAAATGATGATGATTGAGGACTAGAAGGAAATGTAGATGAATTTTTATTAAGTGTCATTGACGAAAATGAGAAATTATGAAATAAGATCATTTCTCTCAAGGTAGAATAGGAGGAAGCAAAAAGAAGGGAAGACCTCTTGAAAAAGAAGCTAAAAGGAAAGGAAGAAATTTGTGAAAATCCTGAAGCTGAAATAGTATCTCTAAGGAAGGAATTGGAGCAAGTCAAAAAGAGTTGGAAAATCTCTCAAACACTTGGCAATATCCTTAATACTCAAAAACCTCAATATGACAAATCCGGGATTGGTTTTAAAGGAGAATCATCAAGTATTAAGAATAATGCAATAAGTTATGCCGACATACTTTCTAGCAATCCAAAAGAAGAAAAGTCATCTCATCCAAGGCCCATCTCAAATCCAAAGAATGAAGAAAGAGTAACTCCAAGGAAGAATTTTGATTCAATTCATGGCTATTACAACAGGTATCAAACAATCTTTTTTGAGTATTGTTATTATTGTAAAAAAATTGGTCATCAAGCTAAACAGTGCATAGCCTGGTTTGTGGGCAGTGGATGCCCAAGACATGATAGTTGACAAAAAGAAGTTTTTTTCATTGAACAATAAGGATGGAAGTGTATCCTTTGTAAGTGGATCTACTAAAATCACTGGAAAAGGGACCGTTTCCCTTGTTAATGGAAAAGGAAATGATCAAAATTCTTTTGCTAGTAGAAGGAATCAAACACAGTGTCTTGAGTGTTAGTCAAATTTGTGACCAAGGACACAATGTTGTCTTTAGCACCAAATATTGTGAAATAAGAAACTCATCCTTAGGAGAACTTGTGGCTAAAGGAGTAAGAACACCAGATAACATTTACATCTTGAGCAAAATACATGAAGATAAATGTTACTTGAGTCAAACAGATGAAAGTTGGTTATGGCACAAGCGATTGGGGCATATAAGTTTTGATAACTTGATCAATTTTAGCAAAATTAATGCAATAAGAAACATTCCAAAGATGTTCAAACTAGAGCAAGTTGTATGTGGCCCATGTCAACATGGTAAGAAAACTAGAACCAGCCACAAGATTAAGGAGCTCTCAACATCAAAACCTTTGGAGATCATTCATGTAAATTTATGTGGGTCAACTAGAACTCCAACACTTCAAGGTGAAACGTACTTTGCTTTATTTGTTGATGACTATACTATAATGATGTGGGTATATTTCATAAAATATAAATCCAAGTCATTTGAATGTTTTAATAATATTAAAGCTCTTGTAGAAAATGAAAAGGATTCTAAGATTAAATGTCTTAGAATGGATAGAAGGGGAGAATTCACATCAAAATAATTTGATGATTTCTGTAAAGTACATGGAATTGAAAGAGAATTCTCTACTGCTAAAACACCCAAGCAAAATGGGGTAGTTGAAAGAAGAAATCGAATTGTTCAAGAAATGGCAAGGATAATGTTACCAACAGTGGAATTACAACCAAAATTTTGGAAAGAAGCAGTTGGGAGAGTAGTTTCTACCTTGAATTGAACCCAACTAAGACCAAATAATGAGAAGATTCCTTATGAATTATGGAAAGGAAGACCTGCTTCAGTAAAATATTTTAGGATTTTTGGAAGCGAATGCTTTATAAAGATCAATGATAACTCACTAGGAAAATTTGATTCTCGGGCTGACAAAAAAATAGTCCTTGGATATTTTGCTAGGAGAAAAGGTTATTAATCTAGGTTGTCATTGATGTCAATAGTTGATCATTGATATAGCAGTAACTGGATGGAAAATATTCTTGAAGATGCCAGAAGATGACTACAACTCTTATTTAATATGGTAAAGTGTTAATCATGCTATGAGATGTCTACATGATAACTTATGTGGACCACACTTGATGAACATGATTGGAAGACTACTTTGGAACCTTAACCCTTAACTATAAAACCTTAATATATAAATATACCGTAATAAAAAATTCATGCTAAAAAACCCTAACCCTACCCTTAAGAACAAATTCCTAATTCATAAATATTAAACCCTAATTCATAAATTCCATAATTACTAAAATATCTAAAACCCGAATTCCTAAATTCATTAATTCCTAAATTCTAAAATCCTACTCCTATACCTATTCCAATTAAAATCTGGAAACTCTAAAACTTATTGATACAAAAATATTATTTAAAAATAAAAAATAAACCTCAAAACACTCTTTAATGATCCATTTCTTGACATTAATAAAATATAATAAAATATTTATATGATACTACATCCAATGCATGCTTTTGCAAATTTAAATAAGGGAATGTCCCCTTTCTATTCTCCTATTCGATGGCTGGAATACATGACAAAATAAATAAAATAATCCTAAAACTATAAGCTCATGAAAACCAACCGACTTGTCTTTTCACATAAGCAATACACTATATATTCATGGCATGTACACTCCAAAAAAGATATTCAAATTTGCAAAAAAAATATTTGGTGAGGAAAAAGGACCAGTTCACACCTCTTGAACTCAGAAAAATATAAACGTACATTTCATGATATGCGGTTGACGTTCCGACTCTAATTTCTTTTGGGTAATAGTCGATGGTGAAATCGATTCGGACAGAGTTCGTAACTTTCGTTGTGAACTGTGAATTATTATTCGGATTACACACCCAGAGTGGAATGTCGAGAGACGTATGACAGAACTTGGTTTTTATACAGTGGCCTATGAAAATTACTGACTCTTTCTTCTGGACCTGTGGTAGAGGGTTCTTTAATATAATTTTTGTAAGAAAGAGAAATGGCACCTTGTTTCTTGCAAGCCCATGTAATAGGTCCTGAACCAAGAGTGAACACATAATCTGCAGTAGACTTCCGATCATCATGGTCACTAGCCCAATCGGAATCAGTGAAACCAACCAATAGAGGAGATGCTTCAGCACTGTAATGAATCCCAAACTGAACTGTACCTCGAACATAACGGAGTATTCTTTTAGTTGCTTTCCAATGAATTTCACGTGGGTTTTGCATAAACCGAGCAACAAGGCCAACAGCAAAGGAAAGGTCAGGACGAGTATGGGTTAGATACAAAAGTTTTCCCACAAGTTAACGATATAAGGTAGCGTCAACTTCAGGAGAAGTACAAGTGACTGAAAGTTTGACTCCATATTGAAAGGGAGAAGGGGCTGGCTTACAGTCTTCCATGTGAAAGTGGCATAGAATATCACAGGCATACTTAGACTGAGAAAGGGAAATACCTTCCTTGGATTGCAAGACTTGAAGACCAAGAAAATAATGTAAGTGTCCTAAGTCTGTCATTTCAAACTTCCTTTTAAGGCTAGACTTCACATGGTTTATAAGGTTGGGATCACTACCAGTCAGGATAAGATCATCAACATAAAGAACAAGAATGATAAGAGACTTGCCCACTTTCTTGGTGTAGACAGTATTGTCAGAATGACACCTAGAGAAGACAGATTCTAAAAGAAAGTTATCCATTTTGGCATACCAAGCTCGAGGAGCTTGCTTGAGACCATAAAGGGGTTTCTTAAGCCGACATACAAGGCTGGAGTCTATTTGTATAAAGCCAATAGGTTGTTCCATATAGATTTCTTCATGCAAGTCCCCATGCAAGAAGGCGGATTTAACATCCATCTGATGGACTTCCCATTTGAAAGAGGCAACAAGGGAAAGAACAAGGCGGATAGAGTTCATTTTGGCAACAGGGGAGAAGGTTTCAGTATAGTCAATGCCTTCAACTTGTGAAAAACCCTTAGCAACAAGATGAGCTTTATGTTTATCAACTTTCCCATCTGGTCCATACTTGGTTCTATAAACCCATTTGCATCTAACAAGTTTCGTCCCTTTGGTAGAGGAACAAGATCCCATGTATCATTTGCCAATAATGAATGATATTCTTCATTCATAGCTACTTCCCAATCTGGATGGCCTGAAGCTTCTGCAAAGGTGTCAAGATCATAATTCACTGAAGCTTGAGCTAGTAAAGAAGAGGCTCTCTCGAACTGAGAACGTGTACGTCGTTGATCTCTAGGATCACCGGCAAGATCACCTGCTGCATCCCGAGTAGCACGGACCCATTTTGTAAGCTGAGGAGCTGAAGGAGGATCCTGAGAAGGTGGGGGAGGATTTCCATCCTCACTTTCATCATCTGAAGAAGAAATATTTTCAAAAGTAGAAGAGATAGGGAGAGGTGGCACATCCGCCAAACTAGGCTCGCAGGCTGATATATTTTCATCAAACTTTACATCTCTTCTAATGATAAAATTTTTGGACTTAAGTGGAATAAGTCTATATCCTTTGACATCTTCAGAATATCCAACAAAAATACATTTTTCACTCTTTGGTTCTAAAGCTTTATGTTTCTCATCTGGAATATGGGCCCATGCTAGACTTCCAAAAACATGAAAGTGACTTACATCTGGTTTGATTGAGCTCCATGCTTCTTCTGGAGTGATATTCTTTAAAACCTTAGTAGGAGTGTGATTGATTATGTAATTTGCACAGTTAATTGCTTCTGCCCAATAATTAAGACTAAGTCCTTTAGATTGAAGCATACAATTAGCCATTTCCTTTAAGGTGTGATTCTTCCTTTCAGCTACACCATTTTGTTGTGGAGTATATGGAACAGTATGTTGCATTTGAATTCCATTCTCAGTGCAAAAGTTGATGAATGTGTTTTTAACATATTCTTCGCCATTATCAGATCTTAGCTTAAGAATTTGAAGTCTTGAGTTTTAAGAAGTATACCGAAGTGCGTCTGGAGAAATCATCAATGAAAGTTAAGAAATACTTGTAGCCAGAGAATGAAGCAAATGGAAGTGGACCACATAAATCACTATGCACGAGTTGTAAAGGGGCTGAGGCGTGCCAAGATGCATGTTTTTCAAAATTGTCCCGATGATGTTTTCCAAGTACACATCCGGAACAAACACCATCTCTGCAAGATACCATTGGAAGATCTGTCACCATATTTTCTTTACATAGAGTCTGAAGAGAGCGATAGTTTAAGTGACCAAATTGCTCATGCCAAAGTTTGCTCACTTCATCATTATGAGCAACAAATACTGAGGGAAGATTTGATGACCCAAAGTTGTGAAACTTATACAACCTTGTAAAATCATCAGCAATGCCAGTAGCTAAAATCTGTCTAGGATCTCTTAGTTCCTTAATTACAACATCGTGAGGTGAAAATTCAACGATTTTACCTTCACCTGAATGAGTTATCTGATATACAGATAGAAGGTTGCAGGATAAGGTTGGAACACATAATACATCATTAAACTAACCATTGTCTAGATGAACAGTTCCAGTCCCTACAATACTAAGAGATCTATCATCACCAACATATATATTTTTGGTGTTACAATCATTTAAAGAAGAAAACATGGCTTTGTTTTTGGCCATGTGATAAAAAGCTCCAGAATCAATGAGCCACTCATGAGAATGAGAAGAAGAATATACATTTAGTGCATAGCCAGACCGAGATGCTTGACAACCACATGCAGAAAGTGCCATTCCTGAAGATGAAGTTGAAGTTGAAGAGTGCTCCAAATGGATGTTATGCTTCTTCATTGCTGCTTCCAAGGCTTCCATCTTCTTAAAGCATTTGGATTCTAAGTGGCCATCTCGATTACAAAAGTTGCAATGTCTATCAGTCTTCTTCCCTTTTTTTTTATTTGTCTTATCATTTTGTTGAAATGATTTTTCATTTGAGGTTGAAATTGCTTAGGACCCTTGCTTGGTTTAGGACCATTCTTTTTGGGATACAACTTCTTAGGATTCTTTAGATGTGGTTGCTGTTGGGCGGCTAACGCTTTCTTAGAAGAGTTTCCAAGATGAAGAAGACCAAGGTGTAAGATTTTTTCTTGTTCTCTTATTAAAGAATCACAAAAGGAATCAAAGGAAGGGGAATTGTAGGTTTGTCCTTGAGAAATGAAGGCTTCTCTTGTAGAATGGAAGGTGGAAACAAACACAGAATAGGTTGGTCCCAACTTAGTAAGAATGGAGTAGCTAAGGCTACTATCTTCTTTCTTAACCTTAACACCTTCCAAGAGAAGTCTAAGGGTCTTGAACTTGGACAAAAAATCTTCAATGCAAGAAAAATTATTGGGGTCTAATGTAAGCAATTCATTTTCAAGTTGATGGGCTTTAAGTTCATTTTTAATTCCAAAGACTTTATTAATTTGTTGCAGTGCTTCATCAGGAGTATCAAGTTCTGCAATATGGAATCTAAGATCTGGAGAAATAGACATCCCTATCAACCCATGTGCTTGGTCTTGCCTATTTTCCCATTTAGCTGCCTTATCTTCATCTTTCAGTTTGGTCTCTTGGCCTGTGGCTATTCTGTAAAGACCTTTACTTCTAAGTAAATCCACAATATAGGACCACCATTGGAAGTAGTTAGTGCTATCAAGAATGAATTGGTATGGACTTTCCATTTTTAACAGAAACTAAAGCTGTAGATGCTGAAACTAAGTGTACCAATGGAAAGATCTCGAAAATTAGGCCGTTTAAAAAAAAAAAACGGTTCTGAAAACGGCTTTCGGATGAAGAAGTTATGGCTTTTTGAAAAAACAATTGATGAAGTTGCCAACGAAGTACGGGAATGTGCGGAAATGAAAAAATCCACCCCCACAAAATGGAGACTTGAACCCAAGACCTCTACTCTCATATATTAGCTTTGCACCAAGTGAGCTATACAAAAAGTTTGAGAGAGAGAGGGGGGGGTTGATGCTTTAGGTTGTGTGCTTGCTTTGAGAAGGCTATTTTTCCCTACAAAACGAAAAACACAGAACCCAACACGGACATACAAAAAAAAACGAACCTTGCGGCTCGAAGTTAGCTTTAGCCGAAAAACTAAATATTTTCAAAAATAAACCTTGCGGCTCAAATTTAGCTTTAGTCGGAAACTAAATATTTTCCTCAATGTTTCTGATTTTCCGAGATCACACTAAGGCGCAGCGGAAAAGAGCATACGCATGAGAAAAATCCTTCCTTTCTGTTTCTGATTTGCCCAGATCGCACAGAGTCGCAGGGCAAAGAGCATATGCTGAAATGAAAGGTATAGATCCGGTAATAAAAAAAGCTAAATAAACCGAAACCGAAATAAACAGAGAGAAAATAATTGTAAACTGCAAATAAACATTGTATACCTCCAGATCTTAAAAATGACGCAGCTAGGGCTACCGGAAACCTTTTCGTGTGAAACGAAAGGGGTTGCTCACTGGAACAGATGCTCCCAACACAACAGAGCAGTCCTCTCGGCCCAAAAGCAGCCAGAAACAATAGATCTAGGAAACGGCAGTCGGATGCAGTTCTACTGGCTTCAGATTTGGATCACCAACAGACGCGGCCCTCAAATAGCTCTGATACCATGTAGGAATTTACAGGGTAAGTTCCTTAGATAGAACACCAAATGACACCACTCACAAACAGATCATAGATCAATACACCAGTATTTTGACGTGGTTAAAACCCTCAAAGAGGGAAATAGTCCACAGCATGAGCCAACATGGCCACTTCAGGCAATTTATTAATAAAAGAATGAAAATTTACATATGCTTCTCTCATAGACGGATTACCCTACAAATGACGCTCCATGCGCTTTAAATAGAAATCATGGACCAATCGGGTGTTAAGCCACGGATCAAGTGTCAGTAATACCGAGGAGAGAATGAACCGTCGGATCACTACATATCGTGACCGTCGGATTGTAAGTTACAAAATGTACAAGGTAAAGAAACACACTTTACCTAACTCTATACTAGACCAAGTTGTACTTAACTATTTCCTATGTGTCGGAATATCCTAACAGTGGAGTTGTATTGCAGATTGGTTTTTTCTTGACTTCTGGAGGAAAACAACTCGGATTACAGATAGCTTGGAATCTCGGACCTGTGACAGTCATTTGTGGTGACTTTAGGACATACCAGTGCTCGGACCTGTGGCAGTATTATTAGCAGTAGACCTTAGATACCTTCGTATTTGAGGCTTGTTTATTCACCTTCGAAGCTCAGATTTACCTACAAACTCTAGGACATGATGACAAGTGTAGAATGAAGTAAAGATGGTGAAAATTCCAGGAAAGTTGAACAGTGAAGCATTTCAAGTAAATTATATTTACATTTTCTATTAAAAACAAGAGGGTTGGTGTCCTTGGAGTTGGTGCTCCTAAATTCAAGGTAGGTGCCTCGGATGAGATAGGGTAGAAGCCCTAAAGGTTGGAGCCTCATCAAAAACCAAGTTGGAGCTTGGGAATAATTATCATACATTGTATTTATTTTTTATACTGAGTAAAATTATACTTATACGTTTCTTTGATTAAATTGTGAAGGATCTAATTGGTAATAATAACAATTGAAAGAAAATATCTCAGTATTTCCAACAATTGGTTTCAAAGTCAACTTTTTCATAATCAGCCAAACAGCTGGAAGAAGGATTCTTAGTCACAATGAAAAATCAAGAAGTGTCAGGAAGGCTTCCTTTGTTCGATGGCATAAATTTGGTTTTTGGAAAAAAAGAATGTCCTACTACTAAATGTCTCTTGGACGTGATGTTTGGCATTCAGTTTTGAATGGGTACATTGCTTCTTCCACTCTTCCAACTCATCAAGCTGAAAGGAAAGCTTACATTGCAAATGCAAATGCCTTAAATTCCATCACTAGTGGAATCACTAATTCTGAATTTACAAAAATCATGAATTGTGACTCGGCCAAAGAAGTATGGGATAAGTTGGTTAGCTTATACGATGGGGACTCCAAATTTAAGAAGGCAAAGCTTCAAACTCATAGAAGGCAATTCGAAAGTCTAAAAATGGACGATGAAGAAGATATTGCATCATACTTTCTCTGGGTAACTGAAGTGGGCAACTCTCTTAAAGGATTGGGAGAAAAGATTGAAGAAAGCATTGTTGTTCAAAAGGTCTTAAGATCTCTCCCTAACAAATTTGACTCCAATGTAAGTGCTATAAAAGAAATGAAGGACCTAGATACTCTCAAGAATGATGAACTTCATGGAATCCGCATTGCCTATGAGATGAGAAAAGGAATCCCAAGTTCCAAAGATGCAACATTCAAGGCCTCAAAAACAAAAAAGGGGAAAAGATGGAATACCAGCAACGATGACTCTTATGTTGAATCTGAATTGGCACAATTTTTACGAAGGCTAAAGAAATGATCCAAGCTAAAAGGTAAGTACCGTGTTATTTGTTTCAAATGTGGAATAATAGGTCATTATGCTGCAAAATGTCCTCATAAGCATGACAGTGATGAGGAGGAGGATTCTAAAAGGATGATATACAAAAAGAAAGGGCTTAATAAGAAGAATTTCTTCTCTAAGAAAGACGAGTCTGATGAAGATGAATTTGTAGTCATCAAAAAGAAATCAATTAATCATTTCCCTCATCGCAAAGGAGGCAATGACGAATCAAATGAAGAGAATGACTATGCCAAAAGCCAAGAAGTATTATTCATGGCATTCACAAATGATGATGATTTAAAACTAGGAGAAAACGTAGATTAATTGGTAATGAGTGTCATTGAATAAAATGAGAAATTACAAAATAAAATCATTTCTCTCAAGGTAGAAAATAAGGAAACAAAAAGAAGGGAAGACCTCTTGAAAAATAAGCTAAAAGAAAAGGAAGAAATTTGTGAAAATCGTGAAGCTGAAATAGTATCTCTAAGGAAGGAATTGGATCAAGTCAAAAAGAGTTGGGAAAGCTCTCAAACACTTGAAATTATCCTAAATTCTCAAAAACCTCAATATGACAAATCTAAGATAGGTTTTAAAGGAGAATCATCAAGTACTAAGTATAATGTGAAAAGTTATGCCGGCATACTTTCCATCAATCCAAAAGAAGAAAACTCATTTCATCAAAGGCCCATCTCAAATATAAAGAATGAAGAAAGAGTAACTCCAAGGAAGAATGTTGATTCAAATCATGGCTATTACAACAGGTACCAAACTATCTTTTTTGAGCATTGTTATTATTGTAAAAATTTCGGTCATAAAGCTAAACATTGCATGGCTCGTAAGAATGAAACACCAAAATTGAAGGATCAAACAAACAAATCATATGGTCTCAAAGGGCAGGGACAAATCAAGACCTACAACTATTTTTATCATTTGGCCAAATTTGATCCAATTTGCTCATTATGTAATGATAATGGACATAATGAAAAAAATTCCGCCCTCAAAAGAAGAGAAGCAAAAGATGAGAATCCCAATACGGATAAATGTGGCCTAGCTCTATGTGCTCACAGTGATGAAAATCATTGGTTTGTGGATAGTGGGTGCTCCATACATATGACATGTCACAAAAGGAAGTTTGTCTTATTGAACAAAAAGGAAGGAAATGTATCCTTTGGAAGTGGATCTGCCAAAATTGTTGGAAAATGAATTGATACCTTTATTAATGGAAAAGGAAAGGCTCAAAATGCTTTGTTGGTAGACAAGATCAAACACAATCTCTTGAGTGTTATCTAAATCTGTGATCAAGGACATAATGTTGTCTTTAGCAATAAATATTGTGAAATAAGGAACTCTTCCTCAGGAGAACTTGTGGCAAAAGGAGTTAGAACATCAAATAACGCTTACATTCTGAACAAGATTTAAGAAGATAAATGTTACCTAAGTCAAACAGATGAAATTTGGTTGTGGCACAAGCGACTGGGACATACAAGTTTCGATAACTTGATCAATATTAGCAATATTACTGCATTTCGAGGCATCCCAAAGTTATTCAAGCCAAATCACAGTGTATGCAATCCATGTCAACATGGAAAGCAAACTAGAGCCAGTCACAAGACCAAATAATTCTCTACATCAAAACCTTTAGAGATCATTCATGTTGATTTATGTGGACCAACTAGAACTCCAGCACTCCAAGGAGAAAGGTACTTTTCTTTATCTTTTGATGAATATACTAGAATGATGTGGGTATATTTCATAAAATATAAATCCAAAGCATTTGAATGTTTTAAGAATCTTAAAACTCTTGTAGAAAATAAAAAAAATAAAAAAAATGGATAGAGGGGGAGAATTCACATCAAAAGAATTTGATGAATTCTGTAAAGTACATGAAATTGAAAGAGAACCCTCTGCTACTAGAACACCCAAGAAAAATGGCGTAATTGAAAGAAGAAATCGAACTGTTCAAGAAATGGCAAGAACAATTTTACTAGTAGCTGACTTGCAGCCAAAATTTTGGAGAGAAGCATTCAGGACAACAGTTTATACCTTGAATCGAACTCAACTAAGACCAAATAATGAGAAGACTCCTTATGAATTATGGAAAGGATGACATGCTTCAGTAAAATACTTTAGGATTTTTGGAAGCAAATGCTTCATAAAAATCAATAATGACTCACCAAGAAAATTTGATTCTCGGGTTGATGAAGGAATATTCCTTGGATATTCAACTAGGAGCATAGTCTACAAGTGCTACAATAATTCACTACGAAAAATAGTGGAAAGAATTGATGTGAAGATTGATGAAGACTTTGTTTGTAAGGTGAAAAGGGCATTATATGGGTTGAAACAAACTCCTAGAGCTTGATATGCAAGATTGGATCATTATCTACAACAAGGCTTTAAAGAGGGGGTGGCAGGAAGTAATCTCTACATGAATATGGAAGAGGATAAGTTACTAGTCACTCTTGTCTATGTTGATGATCTAATTTTTGCTAGCAATAATGATGAGATGAGCCATGAGTTTGCTCAAAATATGTCAAAAGAGTTTGAAATGTCGATGATGGGTGAATTATCTTACTTCCTTGGACTACAAGTATCTCAAACCACAATAGATATGTTCATATCTCAAGCAAAATATCTTAAATACATGCTTAAAAGATATGGGATGGAATATTGTGCACCTATGAGCACACCAATGACCACAGACTACAAATTGAGAAAAGATGATGAATCCCCCTCGGTAGATGCAACTCTTTACAAGTCAATAATTGGAGCTCTCTTATACCTAACTGCTACAAGACAATACATTATGCAATCAGTAGGAATGGTAGGAAGATTTCAATCAGCTCCTAAGCAATCCCATTTGTTGGTTGTAAAAAGAATTCTCAGATACTTGAAAGGAACTCCTGAATTTGGTCTTTGGTATCCCAAAATCACAACTCTTACAGTGACATATTACACTGATGTTGATTGGGCTGGAAGCGTGGATGATTGAAAAAGTACCAATGGAAATGCATTTTTCATGGGAGATTGTCTAGTATCTTGGCTCAGCAAAAAAAACCATCTATATATCTTTCCACAGTTGAAGCCAAACATATAGTTGTTGCAGATTGTTGTACACATATATTATGGATGAAGGAATCTTTGAAGGATGTAAACATAGAAACTAAACATCCAATCACCATCTATTGTGACAACATTAGTGCCAACAGTCTCTCAAAGAATCCAGTCATGCACTCAAAGACCAAACATATACCAATCAAATATCATTTTCTCTGTGAACAGGTGGTTGAACAAAGCATCAAGTTGGAATATATCAATACTAAGGAGCAGATTGAAGATATTTTCACCAAACCCCTTCCTCGAGAAGCATTTGAACATCTTCACCAAAAGATGGGGGTTATTGCTCTAGCATCACACTAAGAAGATTCTTAAGAGGTCGCATGACAAGGGAAGAAGTTCGATAGGAAAAGTCCTTGTGCACCAGTCTTCCATTGATCTCAAAGGGGGAGATAATGTTTGAAAGGGCAAAGAATATTGCTATCAATGACCAAGGGGGATATTGTTAATATAGGTTGTCATTGATGTCAATATGGCAGTGGTCGAGATGGAAAATATTCTGGAAGATTCCAGAGGATGACTTGCTCAATCATGTATAAGACAAGAAGTGTCAATCATGCCCCTGATGATCTAGAATCCCTTGATGACCTTGATGACATATGTGGACCACACTTGATGAACATGATTGGAAGACTACCTTGGAACCTATGACATATCATTGCATCACTAAGACTACACAATGATGATGAAAGACTACATGTTGCATATGATGTTATTGATGACATTTATGAGCCTATGAGCTTTTATGAAGAAGCCTAACAAAATGAAGCCATCCATTAAGAAGAAGCCCATCCATGAAGAATATGATTGTCCTCCATTTCTGCACTAATTAATGACCAGTCACATTAAAAAAAAACTTTCTCCACCTTAGAGGCAGAATCTCGCCATGAGGCCTACACCATCTTGAAGAGCATAATTTTACCTTTCCAATGAGCTATTACTTGGCCAAAATCTCCAAATAATGAGAGAGAATGAGATTTTACAACGTTAAATAAGGTCTCTGCCTAGTAAGCCAACCCATCCTTAGAAAAATCATGTCAACTCATCTATTAGACATGTCTATTCAGTTTTCATACACAAGAATGTATATATATATGAGTGTCTTCGACCTCATTACAACCAAGGAACTTGGACTTGATAAGATAGTGAAGAAATAACGAGTTCACATCTTGTGAACTATACTTTGAGGAGTATACTCCTGTGGAGACTGTGGTTAAGAAGTTCATCACTGCAAACTGTGTTAGGGTGGTTGGAAGAGACAGTTTCTAAGAAAATTCAGTGCGGTAACAACCATAGTTCCAGACCTCCTCTCCTAGCTGCAGATAGGGTTGTATTATGTTGATCTGGGTTGGTTTACCTTGTGGACTGGGTAGGGTCACATGCTATTGATACGACATAATAAATCTACAACTAAGTATTGGAGACTATACTTTTGTCTTGCAATTCACCATTAAAACCTTATTTTGCGACAATAGTCATATAGTTATGGGTTCACCCTGGATCGATTCACTAGGATATTTTATCCTGGATATGAAGAAGAATTTTCGACATTTTCATATAAAAATAAAAAGATAATATTACAAAATGTTACATTGAAGCCAAATTCAGTAACACCTGGAGACATACAAGATATTTAAAAAGTATTTTTTCAAGAAGGTAAAAAAGTGTTACAAAATATGCAAAAATAAATTGACAAGATCATTGTTGAAAGTTGTGAAGAAGTTTCTCAGCTTAAAGACCATAGTGAAAAATTACTGACGCAAATTAAGAAGCTTAAGAAGGACAAGAAGTCATTGGAAAACAAGGTACAACAGCTTATTGAGAAGGGATCATTGAATGTAGAAGTCCAAGTTGAAGAGAAAGGAATAAATATCGATCCAGTGAATGTCACAACTCAAGAAGAAGACAAGAAAATTGAATAGCATACACACTTAGTTGTTGCAGTTCAGATAATGAACATCCCAAATGAAGGTTTTGTAACCAACTCAATAACCTCCTCACCAAAAGAAAATCAAAAAAATTCCACACCTACAAACAGAAATCCAAACCAAAAGAATTCCCTATCGACATTTGAATCACGAGAGTAGACAACTCAATCAAGCTACATATTTGTAGCGTCCATAACAAAAACAACAAATTAATGTTCTGAAGAATATTGAAGTAAGCTCAATCCAATCCTATGAGGGCAGTTCATTACAAATTTCCAGTGATCATAATATTCCACAGAAGATTAATCTAGGATGGTCAAATCCATTTTCAGTCCGACAATTTTTCTTATCACCTAGAGGATCATATCGTCTTGTTTCGACGAAAATGACAATTCCAAGACAAGAAGACATTTGAACAATAAAAAAAATATCAAGTATTTCATCAGTAAGCATTGAGGACAAATATTTTTTGAGGAGGAAGGCAATGTTATGAATAAAATATATATATAAATACTAAAAATAATATAAATAATAATATACATAAACAATGATTAATTAACTAATAACTAGTAGGGAAGAGGCATGTCTCTACAGACATGATTGTTCGTGAAAAGGTACTTTGTTGGCTATATATACATGACCCTCACTCTCAATTGTATCATCATTCTTATTCATACATTTCAATATACATTCTTGTATCCTAAATGGAGATCTACATATTCCAAGTCTTCCAAAGTATTTAACTTGGAGAACGAACTTTGTTCATTTTAGGCGTAGAATCGAATGAAACAATAGGCAGATTAGCATCGCAATGAAAGAAGTTTTGATGTAGGTGACTACGTAATTTTATGGCTAAAATCATATAAACAAATGTCTCTCAAGCAAGCTAAGAGGGATAATAAATTCACCCAAGTACTACAATCCTTACAAGGTGTTGCGAAATTTTGGTACTATGGCATACAAATTGGAGTTGCCTACATCTTCCCGAGTACACCCAACTTTCCATGTTTCATGCTTAAAGAAGGTTATCAATGACAAGCTTCTAGTTCATACAATGTTTCCAGAACCTAACGAAGGAAAAATCATATTTGAGCCTAAAGCAGTCACAGAAACAAGAACCCGACATCTACGAAATGGATCAATTTCAAAGTATCTCATTAAATGGAAGAACTTACCCACTAAATATTCCACATAGGGGGATGAGAATTTTATACAGAAGCATCCAAAACTACTCAAGCATTGAGGACAACACTATTTTGAAGGAGAGGGGCATGTTAGGTCACTATAATACTGGTGTAGCTCCCTTATTCTTTCTGTTGGGCCCATGTAGCCCCCATATTGTTATTGTTGTGCCCCATAGAATCCCACTATTGTTATTGTTGTCCCCTTACATTACTATTGTTATGTAGGCTCTGAATATATTGTGATACCTTAAACTCCTATATATACAAAGGAGGTATTGTCGTTTGTATCATCCAAAAATTGTTCATTTGTGTAATGTAAAGGAGGTTTCCCCCTCGAAGAGGATAATTTTTAAGTCGTTGATCTATCTTTTTGTGATTTGGTTGCATAACAATATGATTACTCGTGCGGTAGATCCTAGAGCCAATGTAGACACAATCACATGGAAGATGATGTACGTGTGAGGCAGGAAAGTATTATTGGAAATATTGAGAGGGGGTTGAATCAGTAATTCTTAGCAATTAACATTTTTTAATCTTTTTTTAGAGAATTAGTTAATCTTTAGTTATTATTATTATTATTATTCAGATGATAATAAACAATAATCAATAGTACATAACACCATACAACAATGCAGAAAGATAAAATAGAGGACACAAAGATTTTTAGGTGGAAAACCCCCTCCATGTCAAAAACCACTGAATGCTTCTTTAGTAATTGTCTTCTCCCTGTTAAAAGAAAATTGATTACATCAAGATTTCAGCAACAACTGAGGGAGGTGTCAACCCCCTAATTCACAAGCCACAACCTGTAGGACGCTATTAAACCCTAATATCCCGCTGCAACCAGAAGGACGCCCCAATGCCCTATAGATCAGGCCACAACCTGATGAGTTCCCGAACACTCTATTTACCAGCTACTGTGAGAAAGAATGTTTTTCTTCCTTGTTAGTTTATCAGCCATAACTGAATGGATGCCACAATTCCTTGTGCAAGCCATAACTTTCCATCAGACCACCCTGCCACCTTGAAGTGTTCTCAAGACATAACCTAAATATGACTCCAATCACCTGCCTTGCACCACCCTGCCACCCTGAAGAGTCGGCGGATCACGTTTCACAATTTTCACACTTGATCCCCTGTACTCTCAATCAATGTAAAATAGTCATGAGAAAGATGTAGAATAAATTTCGAATGCTGGTAGATTTTGATCATTGTTCCCACGAACTGATCAATGCACAATGCTACACATCAAGCTATCATTGTTATCATTGTCACTACACATTATATATCAATGTCACTACAAATCACTACAAAATTGTTGGCTATCACTGCATGTCACCTCTCATGAATGAATAGTCATTAATGCACAACCATTGTTACTCCACACATAGATCACTACACATCTATTGGTTGCCACTGCATGTCACTGCACTAAGCTACTCACAAATGAATAAGCATCAAGACTCAATATATCATGCTGCCACATTATATCAAGTTACACACAATGCTACAACTATCTAGCACTACTATCAAATGATGGCACAAACCAAGGTGCCTCAAGTCATCCCTATGACCCGCCTCTAATGCTTTCAAATTCTTCCCTCGAAGAGCTACCAACATACGTGTAAACATTGTTGTTTAGCTGATCAAACCTTGTTGTCCATCTTTATGTCAGTTTGTACAACTGGATGATATTGCCTTCAACACTTGTTGCCCTGCAAGATTACAGTTGTGTCACTTGTACACTCTCTCTAGGTCATCACTACAAGACAAATCCCTAGGTCATCATTGTCATACGTGTAATTGGTCAAGTCAAAGTCAAGGTGTCAACTCAATAGTAATGCAACATTGTCATATAACGTCTTAGTCAAGTATAGTCAAAGACACTTGTCAACTAGATGTAAACTCACTGTTCCAAACCATGTGTCATAGTTAAGTCTTATTCAAAAGAATTAAGTCAAGGTTAAGGTCTCAAGCGACTGTCAAATTCAAGATGGGTCACATGCTATAGATCACCTTATCACTGGATAATGTCAACTGTCATGTTGCCAGTCAAGTTCATTAGGTACTTAGTTGTTGCATTCAATATTCTAGTTGTCACATCAATGCATGCTGGCATAAGTTAATGGACCAATGCCAATAAAACACTACCTGTACATTAGTCAAGGTCATTGTACAAAACTGTCAAGTAGATAGTCATGTCAAAAATATGTAATAGTTTCATTGATGTGTCACGTCATGGTCTAGATATTATATCAACATCAATATGTCACTTGTTGTAGATTACCTTCTCACTGTATAAGAGATTATAATCTCACTGTTGAGACAATCATAATAATTGTTCACAACTACCTTGTTGTCCATATATTGTTGTCACTGTCAAAGTTAAGTCAAGACAAATTGTTGTCATATAGAATGGGCAGTTGTCTTCAAGTCACAGTTTCTTATGTCAAGTTCAAGATGTATGTTGCTCTTATTACTTGTTAAAACAGTCAAGGTGTCAGGTCAATGATTTGGATCGGTTGCATTCCCATAATTACATCATTTGTCAATTTTGTAGCAGTCAAAGTCAAACTAGTTTGTCATGGTAAGGCATCAATTCAATCAATCATATTTGCATAGCTCAATATCCTATACTGCAATACAGTCCAAAGGTGATGTTGCTTCATGCATTATAGTTGTCGCATTAACACAAAACCATGTCAAGGTATGGTACTACTAGCAATGATCCAAATACAAGGTCATTATGCTAATAGACCTAGAAACTGCTCAATAAAAAGGTGAATTCTTTAGGCCTGTTTCCTGAGGAAACCCTTGGCCGAGCAAACTATAGGATTAGAATCCTTAATCTACAAGGAAGATTGTGTCTATATAGGCCTGTGGCCTATCCCTACATCTATACTCAACGAAAGACTCAAAAAAATCATCAAACAGTCAACGAAAACACATACCTTGAAAGTCAGGTGGAGGAGAGATACTTGGAGTCTAATCAGAAAATTAACCAAGCTTTTGCTGCCCTAGAGATTCTTTGCTGTTCTTATTTCAGGAGGCTAAAAAGAAACTCAGAGCATTCACACAAGAACAGTTCATTGAGATTTGATGTGATGAGAGTTAGATGAGGTGACCTTTTATAGTGTAAGGTAGAGCTAATTAGGGGCTCCATGAAATTAGACGTTAGAGTAGATAAGGGTTTAATAATACTTTTAAAAAATTATTTCTTAAAGTATTATTAATTAATTTATTATAAAATTGCTTGTTTATATCTTAAGGAAAGCACTAGTGTATATGTGTGGGTATAATAGGGGCTCCTATTAGCATTCTGATTTCCTTTTACAAGACCACAAACTCACTTTTCTTTTGATGATATACATTATGTATATGTTGGAGTGACGTGTGTTCATAAAGTTGATTGACTTCGATAGTTTTGAAGTCTTAGGGGCTTTGTTAGGTAGGCCTTTTTAGGATATTTTAAAATCAATTTTCTTTTTAATAAAATTAATTTAATATAATAATTATTAATAAATTATTCATTTAAGTTCTGAGGAATTTGTACACTAATCCTCTTTGGTGTGTTTTTTTGGTGACATGTGAGTGTATTAAGTCAATGATTGATTTATTGTCTTTGATTTTGAAGTTATGTAACTTATATGGGGTGAGATTACAGTGATAAACAATGTCATATGTTGAGAACTGTAGGAGGAGGTGTCATGTCACTACCCCTTGGGGTGATACATAGAAAGGAGTCTTGGATGAGAGGAAGGACATCTTTTTAGAGATCCAGAGCCTTTCTTGTAGACACAAAATGGATAAATGAATGACCTTGCTCAGGAACTCCCTATCATGATCAGTGTTCATAATATTATGCTTTGTGGATGCCACAAGGTCATGGTGGAGGGGAAATTAGACTAAGGAAAGGAAGGGGTGCAACAAATAGGCTGCTCAATGTGATGGTCACATTGGAGAGGGGTAATAATGGTGTGCTCATATTCCTAAGGGTGTGTCTGAGGAGGTAAAATATATCCAATGAGGGGTTCTTCCTTGATACTATACTCAATTGGGGAAGGGGTCATGGTCATTTAAGAGCATATGAAAAGGGGTGAGGGAATCACTTATGGATGACTCAAAATGATGAACACGAAAGGAAGGTGATGGGGAAGGTGAAGTATTATATTTAATGGGCTTATTTTCCTCAAAATCATATTCTAAAGGTTCATTAATATTGAGGGAAGGGTCCTTAAGTGATTCGAATATAATTCTAGAATCACAAGGAAGGAAGGTAGCAGCAAGGGCCCTATCGATTTTGTTGAGAAATCTAGGGCAAGAATAGTTAAAATTTTTCTCTGCTTGATAATTGCTTGTGATATACTTTACTTCTTAGGTTATAGTCATTTCTTCATTATGTTATTATTGTGTTATTTTCATCAAGACAATTACCAATATACACAATAAAAGATAAGTGACACAGTATGTAGGCTTGTCAGCCAGGGTCAAAACCTCTCACCTCTTAAGAGGAAAACCCGATCAAAATTCTTCTTCTAGATCTTCAATTGATGAGTACTAAGACCATGAAAAATACCTTTAATTTAGTATCCTCCCAATAACCTTGTCACTAACCTTGATGCTCTGCCTCTTCCCTTTCTCGACTTTCTTCTTGATCTCGAACTGCTCTCCTCAGCTCCTTCTAGAGAAACTTGGTCTCTATCCTTCACACTACTTCACCTCAGCTTCTCCTATAGAAACTTGGTATCTAGGCTTTCAATGATATCCTCTAGAGAATCTCGATATATATCTTCTATTTCGATTACCCAAAGAATATAGGTCTCTTAGGTTTACCCTAGAATAGAAACCCTAGTCTCCTTAAGAGAGGCATGTATTGCTTCTCTAAAATGTTCTTCCTTTGATCTTCTTGTGATGCCTTCATTCCTTCATCCTTCCAAGATAAACCCCAAAATAATTCTTCCTTCGCTTATCTAGAAGAAATCCTTCCTTCGCTAACCCATAAGAAATCCTTCATTTTCTAACCCAGAAGAAACCCACCTTTGTTATCCCCAAAAGAAATTCTACTTTGCTATCCCTTCTTTGCACTTCTACTACTAGGCTCTACTTCGCACTTATTTTGTTGGGCTCTACTTCGCACTTCTTGTTGGGTCCCTATAATACTAGTGATTACCCCATTACTATTGTATTTATACCCCTTATTTATATTGTTGTGCCCCTATTACCCCCATATTGTTATTCCTGTGCCCATAGAATCCCTCTATTGTTATTTTTGTGGCTTTATATTATTATTGTTAGGTCGGCTGGATTATATTGTGACTCCTTAGACTCCTATATATAGAAAGGAGGTTTTGTCATTTGTATCATCCAAGAATTACTCATTTATGTAATGTAAAGGAGGTTTCCCCCTCGAAGAGGCTAAATTCTAAGGCGTTGATCTATCTTTTCTATCTTTTCTTGAGCTGGTTTCATAACATTTGGTATCAGAGCTTTGGATTCTAGGGTTTCGCTGCTCCAAACAGGTCATCGTGGCATTTTCGCTATAACTTTTTTTCTGTGACGTTTCAGAAGTCGCAAAAAAAACCCATTTGAGAGGAAATCACGCGGAAATTTGGGTCCGAATTTCAGAGCTTTTTGCGCGATATTTGCAGAGATATGATCTGAGGAAGTTGGTATTTTTGCAGACTCCTGAATTACATGCAAAACAGGTGACCTGGGGAAAATCGTCATACTTTCTCTCTGGGGATCGAATTGAAATTGCGTAAGAAGGTACAGAAAGGGGATGGACTGCAGTTTCTTGTGTGTGTGTTTCAGATTCAAAGGTTGATACAGTGACTCGTGGCACGTCGTACAAGTTCGCTCTACTAAACCAGTCTAAAAGCAAGTCACTGTGGGAGATTTCACATAAATCTTCCTTGGAGAATCCAATTTGGCTCAGACTTGTGGCATTGGAAAGAGGATGCAGAAGGCTACTACAGGTAGCAATTTCAGAACTAGATGATCCGAAATTACAGAGATACATCAGATTCAATATCAGGCTTCTATAAAGTGAAAAAAGGTGTGTAGTTTTTTTTTTAATTTTTATGTAAGCTTGGTTTAACGGAATTCAAAGGGCATAGTAAAGCATTATTATCAGTAACTGATGCCCCGAGGAAAAAAAATGCAAACACCTAGTAAGGAACCTGAAAGCTCTAGCATGACTCATGAAGAAGAGGAAGAAATGCTACATGATATATCAAAATTACAAGAACAAGTGCAACAAATGTCACGCTCACAAAAGTTAACAGATGCTAAGATAAATGGCGTGGAAGCTAAGATAAGTGGCGTGGAATCTAAGGTAAATGGCGTGGAATCTAAGATAAAGGGCATGGAAGCTAAGATGGATGATTCAAAGACATATTTGAAGAGAGACATGGTAGATTTGAAGATATATTTGAAAACAAACATGGAAGAATTGAAGAAGTTGCTACAAGAAAGGGTCACTAATGGTGAAAAGGTAGTAAAGGAAACTCATGATGAGAACAAAAGAAATGTTAATCATGATTCCATAGACGCTAATGTTGGATCGAAGAATCACCATATTCCAAAAATCGATATGAGGAAGTTTGATGGCAAGGATCCCGCCACATGGATATTACAGATGGAGCAATTCTTCGATCTCAATAATGTGCAAAACGCACAAAAGGTACGTATGGAAACTGTATATTTGGAACCAAATCAGTTTGTATGGTATCAATGGCTTTTTCTCGTAAAAAATTTATCACTTGGGCAATTTTTACGGAAGAATTGATAGCACATTATGAAGATACAAAAAGCAACACTTTTTTTAGCCAATTGATAAGTCTCAAACAAAAGGGTTCAGTAATGGAGCACATTGAGGAGTTCCAAAAATTGAACATAAGGGTAAAAGATATTCCAGAGGAGCATAGGATTGATGTGTTCATAGGGTCTTTAAAGGATAATATCCAACATGATGTTCGCCTTTGGGAACCTGATTCATTAGAGAAGGCATTCAGGTTAGCAAGAAAAATGGAAAGCAAAATTATGGCAACCAGGAAGCATACCACTCACAACTATAAAGACGGAAGTGTTGTTGCCCCTAGTCTTCCACAACCTATAAGGTTGACACCACAAAAATTGGAAGAAAAAAGAGCAAAAGGGCTTTGTTACAGTTGTGATAGCAAATACACTAAAGGTCATAAGTGTGCTGAGAAGAAATTATTCTACATAGATTGTGAAGAGGAAGAAGAAAAGGAGCAAGAAAGGTCAAAAGAAGAAGATATACTCCAGGAACAAAGCCTAGATGAAGAACAAATAAATCCGACCATATCTTGTAATGCATTGGCAGGAATTACCACTCCTCAAACCATCAAGATAGAAGGACAAATCAAGAAGAAAAAGGTAATAGTGTTGATTGATTCAGGAAGCACCCACAATTTTATTCATTGTAGGGTAGCAAAAGAATTGAATTGCTTCTTATATCCAACGCCAAAGTGTCAAGTGATGATTGCAAATGGAGGATGGAGGAACAATAAATTGCTCTGGAAAGTGCCATAATATCAAGCTATCCATGGGAGAATATGTATTGACTAGCCCAATGCTTTCCATTCCAATGGGAGGTGTGGATGTTGTACTAGGAGTCCAATGGCTACAATCCTTGGGTACAATAGCTTTTAATTTTCAAGAACTTTTCATCAAATTTTCTACGGAAGGAAAGGAAGTTGAATTAAGGGGTATTGCAGGGAAACCAGGAAAGATAATCAGCTCTCATGGTATGACAAAGCTCATAAAAAAGGAGCAAAGAGGTGTAATTGCACAATTATGCTCGCTAGATGTTTCCACATTGGAATCATCTATTTCTCCAGATCTCCAAAAAGTCCTGGACAATCATTCCAAGGTATTTGAGACTCCCAAGGGTCTCCCACCTATGCGTGATCATGATCATGCTATTCATCTGATTCCAGGAAGTGTTCCTCCAAACATCAGGCCGTACAGATATCCCTATGTCCAAAAAAGTGAAATTGAACGTATGGTTGCAGAAATGCTAGAGGCTGGTATAATTCAACCGAGTCAAAGTTCTTTCTCAGCTCCAGTAGTATTGGTGCACAAGAAGGATGGATCATGGCGCATGTGTCCGGATTATAGGGAGCTCAACAAGCTCACTATTAAAGATAAGTTCCCCATTCCTGTTATTGATGAATTACTGGATGAATTGCATGGATCAATTTACTTCACCAAGTTGGATCTTCGTTCGGGATATCATCAAATCAGAATGAAGATTGAAGACATTCCGAAAACAGCATTTAGAACTCATGAGGGTCATTATGAATTTTTGGTCATGCCTTTTGGCCTTACCAATGCACCTTCAACATTTCAAGGTTTGATGAATTCAATTTTCAAACCATTCCTTAGAAAATTTGTGTTAGTATTTTTTGATGATATACTAATCTACAGCAAGTCTTGGAAGGATCATGTTGAACATGTTGACAGGGTGCTACAACTATTGGAGGAGAAACAATTATATGCAAAAAGATCCAAATGTTTCTTTGGAGTCCAGGAGGTGGAATATTTGGGTCATATTGTATCTCATGAAGGAGTTAAGGTAGACCCTAGCAAAATTAAAGCCATTAAGGAATGGAAAATCCCCACATCCATAAAGCATCTGCGAGGATTTCTTGGGTTGACAGGGTATTATCGCAAGTTTGTTAAGAATTATGGGAGAATAGCAGCACCTCTAACAACATTATTGAAGAAAGATTCATTTTCATGGACTCCAAAAGCAACAAAGGCCTTTGAACATCTTAAAGAGGCAATGTGCCAAGCACCGGTCTTAGCTACACCGGACTTCACAAAAACCTTTATTGTGGAATGTGATGCTTCAGGAAATGGAATTGGTGCTGTTCTAATGCAAGATGAAAGACCCATTGCTTTTGAAAGTCGTCCAATCAAGGGAAAGTTTTTAAGCAAAGCTATTTATGAGAAGGAAATGTTGGCAATACTCCATGCACTTAAGAAATGGCGACCCTACCTAATGGGAAGACACTTCAAGGTAAAAACGGATCATGATAGCCTTAAATACTTTTTAGAACAAAGATTATCCTCTGAAGAGCAACAAAAGTGGGTCACAAAGATGTTGGGTTATGACTTTGAAATCATCTACAAAAAAGGGAAGCAAAATGTGGTGGCAGATGCACTCTCAAGAAAGGATGAGGATGTGGAAGCATTGTTGTGTGCCATTTCTATTATCCAACCAGATTGGATAAACGAAGCAAGGGAGGAATGGAAGAATGACGAAGAAGTGTGGGCACTTATTCGAAAGCTACAACAAGATTCCAGTACTTCTGATACATTTAGCTGGCAAAATGATTCGTTATGGTACAAAGATCGCTTATACCTCTGTAAGAATTCCCAGCTAAAACAAAAGATTCTTATGGAATTGCACACTTCTCCCTTAGGAGGGCACTCAGGATTTTTAAAAACTTACCACAGGGTTAAGAAGGAATTTTTTTGGGATGGCCTTAAATCAGATATTCAAAAGTTTGTGGCGGAATGTTTGGTTTGCCAGCAAAATAAAGTTGAAACAATTAAGACACCGGGTCTATTACAACCTTTATCCATTCCAAGCCAACGTTGGGAGGAGGTTTCAATGGATTTTATCACAGGTTTACCCAAGTCTGAGGGAAAGAGTGTCATCATGGTGGTAGTTGACAGACTTACCAAGTATGCACACTTTTGTGCATTATCACATCCATTTAAAGCCAGTACAGTTTCTACTGCATTTATGGAAACAGTTCAAAAGCTACATGGAAACCCAAAGATTATTGTAAGTGACAGAGATCCCATTTTCACTGGAAATTTTTGGACAAAATTATTTTCTTGTCTTGGTACTCAGTTAGCTCATAGCTCATCTTATCATCCTCAATCTGATGGGCAAACTGAGATAGTAAACAAATGTTTGGAAGGATATCTTCGTTGCTTTGTATCTGATAAACAGACACAATGGGTCAAATGGTTGCCTCTGGCTGAATGGTGGTATAACACTTCCTTCCATACAGCAACAAAAATGACCCCATTTATGGCACTTTATGGGTATCAACCACCATCCATCACATCATATTTAAGAGAAAATTCTAAGGTTCAGGCAGTGGAACATCACATCGAACATCAACAACAAGTCCTCCAACTCTTAAAGGATAACCTCGTATTGGCACAAAATAGAATGAAATCAACATCGCAGTGAAAGAAGTTTTGATGTAGGTGATTGGGTATTCCTACGGCTACAACCATATAAGCAAATGTCCCTAAAGCAAGCTAAGAAGGATAATAAATTATCACCAAAGTATTATGGTCCGTACAAGGTGTTGCAAAAGATTGGTACTATGGCATACAAATTGGAGCTTCCTGCAGCTTCTCGATTGCACCCAGTTTTCCATGTTTCATGTTTAAAGAAGGTTATAAGTGACAAGCTCCCAATTCAAACAATATTGCCAGAACTTGACGAGGAAGGAAAAATTATATTGGAACCGAAAGCAGTCACAGAAACAAGAACTCGACAGCTACGAAATCGATCAATTTCAGAGTATCTTATCAAGTGGAAGAACTTATCCGCTGAAGATTCCACATGGGAGGATGAGAATTTTATGCAGAAGTATCCAGAACTACTCAAGCGTTGAGGACAACACTTTTTTGAAGGAGAGTGGCATGTTGGGTCCCTATAATACTAGTGATTACCCCATTACTATTGTAGTTATACCCCTTATTTATATTGTTGTGCCCCTATTAACCCCATATTGTTATTTCTGTGCCCATAGAATCCCTCTATTGTTATTTTTGTGGCTTTATATTATTATTGTTAGGTCGGCTATATTATATTGTGACTCATTAGACTCCTATATATAGAAAGGAGGTTTTGTCATTTGTATCATCCAAGAATTGTTCATTTATGTAATATAAAGGAGGTTGCCCCCTCGAAGATGCTGAATTCTAAGGCGTTGATCTATCTTTTCTATCTTTTCTTGAGCTGGTTTCATAACACTTCTTCTTGATCAAATTCTAGTCAATTTGTATGCCTCTAGGTGAGGCCAAGTATGGCTATATATACACCTCATCTCATGTCCCTTAGGCCGACATGATCTCAAGTAGTTAGGCCGGCTTTTTTTAGCAAGTTCTTCCATCGTTGTAGGAAAACTTGAAGAGGATAAGTGGCAAGGTCTTGGAGGATATTTTACATAGACAAGTTTGACTCTATACAAAGTGTAACATGACTACATTACATGACAATGACTCTATCAGTTTATGACAAGATGACAAATAAAACTTCTTGCTCATGAAACCCATGAAACAAGCAATACAATAATTCTATTTTTCTTCTTTACTTTTCATTACATAAAATCATAATTACATGTCATTGTGAAGACCGAACCTAGTTACACTTTTCAACACTCCCTCTTAACTAGGGAGGTTTGAAATTCTCAATCTGAAAAATTTCACATAAGAAGAATTCGGATTGGTAACTCATCTGTATAGCATCATATCAACAAGCATTTTTACATAGCAAGGCCTTGACTAACAACTCCATCTCTCCACAAGATTTGAGCTCAATGTTGGTGAGACCAATGATTTATAGACACCCTCATCATTGTCTCTCTTAGAACATACCCCACTCGGGTTTTCTCAAGATATGTTCCATGAGGACTATTCTTATATTGGACTTCCCAGTCCCACAAAGAATATCGGTCATCCACGACTACTCTTACTGTTGTATTCCTTATCTCATCCTCAAAGAGCATTGAATTGCAAATGATTACACAACCCTCCATTCTGTCTTCCCAAGTGAAGATCAGAACAACATGTTTATCTCTCCTTTTGAAACCAGGAGGAACATATTCCAATAAAGGAATGTACTCATTCCTATCACAAAGGAATGTACCTAAGCTCCCTTCTTAGGAATTTTCAAGTTTCTTCCAAGTAAGAAACTTCTTTTTCATACTCCCTCTCAAATAGGGGCCTACCGCAACTCCTTATGTGGAGATCCTAAAACAACCAACTACTTGAAGAGCTCCTTTCTTTGATGTCATGAATTTATTCTTCATCAAGGAGTCTTCATCTTTAGGGAACTTCTACAAAGAGCACAAATCATCCATCACTTTTATCCATGAGTTAGTCATGTTCTCAACTCATCAGAAAGTGATCCATCAGATTTTCCTTCTAGCTTTGCTTCATGTCATTCTGCTTTCATGCCTTATTTTTCAAAAGGACATTACATCCTTTTATATGTTTGTCTTGGAAGTCATCCACATACTTCCCTTTGCCAGTCCTACATAAGCCCATCCAGATATTATTTCAATAATAAATGAACACTTAAAATCAAAATTACCTTTGTGATGATCTTTTACCATAACATCTTCCTATAGGTATCAACATTCTACATGAAAATTGACACATCTCCCACTGATATCTGTTGTCAAGGGTCTCTTTCCTTTTTTGACTTCCATCAGAGTCTTCACATCTTTCTAGGAGATCTTCTAGTCAAATCTTCTTGGACTTCGGATGTTGAATTCCTTCTACCTTTGTTGCATATTATCATGATCTCTTCCTATATTTTCACACTTTATCATGATATCAACCAGAATTGTTACATAGCAAGGCCTTGGCTAACAACTCCATCTCTCCACGAGATCTAAGCTCAATACTAGTGAGACCAATGATTTATAGACACTCTTATCATTGTCTCTCTCGGAACATACCCTACCTGAGTACTAAAGGTGTGTCCCATGAGGACTATTCTTATCTTGGGCTCCCCATCCCTCAAAGAATATCGGTCCTCCATGAATACTCTTCTATTGGATTCCCTATCTCATCCTCAAAGAGTATCGGATTCTAAATGATTACCAAATTATCCATTATGTCATCCTAGGTGAAGACCAGAATGATGTGTCTATCTCTACCTCTCAAATAGGGAGGACATATTCCAATAAAGGAATGTACTCATTCCTACAAAATGAATGTACCTAAGCTCCCTCTTGGCTTAGGAATTTTCAAGTTTCTTCTAAGTAATAAACTTCTTTTTAAACTCCCTCTCAACTAGGGGCCTATAGTAGCTTCTTAGGTGGAGATTATGGGACAACTAGTTGCTTGAAGAACTCCTTTCTTCCTTGATGTCATAAATTTATTTTTTCATGGAGTCTTCATCTTTTGGGAATTCTTCATTGGGCACAAACCATCCATCACTTTCATCCATGAGTCAGTGATGTCCTAATTTCATTGGAAAGTGATCCATCAGTTTTCCATCTGGATTTTCTTTTATGTGATGTTGCTTTCTTCATGCCATATTTTTCAGAAGGATCTTACATCCTTCTATATGGTCCTCTTTGCATTCATCCAAAGATTTCCCTTTGATTGTCTTACATAATCCCATCCAAATATTAGTTCAAAAACAATAAATGAACACTTAAATCAACATTACCTTTGTGATGGTTTTTTTTATCATGACATCCTGCTGTAGGTATCAGCATCCTGCATGCATGTTGACATGTCTCCTAAATATATCCATTTTCAAGGGTCTCCATCTTTTTTAAACTTCCATTGGAGTCTTTATATCTTTCCGGGAGATCTCCTAATAAAATCTTTCTTAGTCTTATGGATGTTGATTACCTTTATCATGGTTTTATACCTCATGATCTCTTCCTTCCTTTCACACATTTCATTCCAAGGTGTTAAAATTGGAAACTAGGGCCAAACTCCATGTGGGTCACCTTATGTATGACAACTGATATTTTTCTAGGATTCCTCTCTTCGAGAGGTGTAGGATTGATCTAAAGACCATCCAATTCTGACTTGCAAAAATGAAGATATGAATTTATTTGTATTATTGACGAATTATCAAGGTTGGCCAACTAGCAAAACAAGCATTTTAACCCCCAGCTCATCCTAAACATTGCATATAAAAAGAGGAGACGATCAAGTCATTATATCATCAGACCATCTCATGATCTCTCTCTCCACTCGTTTGGGTATGTCTTCTCCAAATGAGGGCTTGGTGAAAGGAAGGATCTCAAGCCCTAGCCGCAGCAAGAAGAAGCCTTGTTCACGTCAAGAGGTCCTTGACGCAGCAAAGAACAAGCCCTAGCGGCAAAGAGGAAGCCCTAGCTGCATCAAGAAGGAGCCTTAAGGACAGCGTGGGAATTTTGGTTTGTTGTAGGTGATAGCATGGTGAAAGAGGTTTCTCTAGGGCATGGGTTTAGGTGTGTTTGATAGGGAGGGAAGCCACGGTCACAAGGAGAAGAAATTCGTTGAAGATAGGTCAGCATACATCTAGATATGCATGCAGTTGGGTGTTGGAAATTGCAGTCATCTAGGACAAGTTCATGAGGAAGATAACATTGTTGTTTGGTATTGTTTGAGTGACATTTGTGAAGGCAAAAAGCTACAGCAAGTTGTTGTGCTAGGCCAGAGGCCATAGAACACAACTGGAGGTTGTATTAAGGGTTATCATGGGTGGAAAACACCTTTAGGAGGCAACGTGGCATGAGAGGAAGGTCTCCTAGGTAGACCGCAGCCCTACAAGGGCTTGTTTGTTGACTGTGTAGTGGAACTAGGGCTGCAAGATGTGCCCTAACTAGGAGTGCAGCAAACAATAATGAAAACAATGTTGCAGTAGTCTTTTTTGGAGGGTTGTTAGATTGATGAGCTCCTCAAGGGTATGTCGCAGCTCTCTTAGGGACTATTTGGAGACTGTCAAGGGAGTTTAGGTCTACAACAGTGCCCTAACTAGAATAGCAATCAATATTGGAATGAAATCAGCATTATGAGCAGTGTTTTGGGCTGATTGAGCTTACTGTTGAAGGCCGAAGTTGACTGGGCTTGACCAAGCTACTTAGAGGAAGGCTTCCATCATGTTTGATCATCATTGACTTTTCTAGTCTAGGCTTTACTGTTGTAGTCATAAATTATCATATTTGTATTTTTTTACTATCTCTCTTAGTTGAACTATTGAAGAATATAAGAAGATTTGATCAAAGGTTTCCCCACATTGGGGTTTGTCACTGGTTGGTGCCACATCAGCATTTTACTATCATGCTGATGTGATTGCTAAACTGGATATTGATATTGGGATAATTAAGAAATTGAAGTAAATTGCTCTTAAGCATAGAACATACCAAAAATTAACACAAGAACTTCCAAACAAAGTTTCTTAATTGTATTCAATCACCTCATACTTCATATAATGACATATTATGTTGATTTCATCTAGTGTGACCTATGCCTTGTTGCATCCTTTTATAGGAGGAGATCAGTTTTCCTTTGATCATGCTTCTCAAGATAAAAGTGGTGATCCATGTTACATGCAACCATACGACATGACATTATAATATTAAATACAAACATACATACCTAATTTACCTTTAGGTCATCTAGGCTTCTTTTAGTAGCTTCCTTGATTGAAACATATCTTCAACCCCTTGATCTGCTTCATCTCTTATGTCATCAAATTCTTCTACATTACACAAGTGATAATAATGAGAAATATACATGAAAAGTACACTTACAAGTATAGTGAAAATCTTCCAATCATCAACAGACAAAAATTGAAGCTCCAAGATTAAAGACAAGCTCTTTCCAAACATCGAACTGCATTAAGATTCCAATTTGCCATCAATAAGGCTAGTGAAATCCTCAAGAAGAGATACAAGTCTAAAACCAAGTGACGATCAAATGAAATGATCAACACATCAATATATATCCTCCCTAAGGGGTTTGATTTTCCTAATAATGCCACAATTAATAAAATAATGTGAAATAATAACATTCCTTGGTGATAGGCCCACCAATATAACTCCATAATATAAAAATAAACCTCCCAAGAGGGATAAATATTAGCTATAATAGGTCACAGATCCATTGAGGAGGCCTAATGGAATCCAATGTGTGCCAAGATAACTGAATGGGCTCCAAACATAGTGATAAAGGGGGTGGCCCCTTGATATCCAAGCAAATGACCTGTGGTGTCCCCAAGTGGCTATGGGGGCACAAAACATCCTCATGGGTCTCCAAATGGATCAAACAAGCATGTATCCCATTTGTAAGGGCCAGAAGAATGATGCAAGGCCTCCCATTGTCTCCCATGACAAGACACATCCTCATCAAGGCCTTCGATCAACTACCAAGTGTGTGTTATAGGAGTGGATATAGTTGGGCAAGGTGGTCGAGGCGCATCATCATCATCCAATAGGTGGAACACGAGCAAGTGATAAGTGGAACTGACATATCCCATGAAGTGGCAGTCTTCTCTCTGTTATGGTTTAGACCTGTGGCTCTCAACGCTCACCCTAAAAATGTCAATATGACCCTCTAGAGGGCTTGGACCCCATATAGGGAGACCAAACCCAAAATGAAGACCCACCTACAATCTTGTATAAGATCCAATGTGTCCCCTTACCTTCCAGTACAACCAAACATTAGTGCAATTAAGTAAATGATCTTATAAATCGTGGAACCAAGTGGACACTTCATAGTGGCATGCCCTTCCATAATGGTCTTCAGAATGTAGAAGTGTCTCCAAGTTCAAGAAGAGGGTTAACCAAGGACCCTATTAGGTTGTTTCAACCTCTAATGGGGTGAAATATCCATGGTACATCCATCAAATGGCAGATGGTTTGTGAAATAATGATTGAATAGACTAGGGCATCAAGAGAAGGCTCCAAGCCAAATGCCACAGTAGAAGCATAGCTACTATAAGGGAAGCCCACATTTGGGTATATGAGTATAGGAAGGAGAAATCGTGGTAAATGAGTTACCTCGGCCATTGTTTTTCCCCCCTTCTTCATATTTCGTTTTCCTTTTATAGCTTTATCTTTTGTAACTGCTCGGGGTTCCAAGGGATGGGAACATGATATGAAATATATAGCAGTGAATACCCCCTTAAGGTGGGGAAGTTCATCACCCACTAGGGGTTGGGATAGTCATGGGTTCCTTAATTATGTAAGGGGACCAATACGAGGGACCCTAGTAACGAGGGTGATGGACATGATGATAGGGGTAGAGCTCATGTTTGGCTTTTTGCCATGTGCTAAATTTTTATGTATCGGCCATATTTTGCATTTTATGCTACATTTCCTATTGAGAGTGGCCAAATTATTCCTTTTCTCTTCTTTTAGTTACATCAACCTCTGGGGCATCATTCCAAGCCCAACCCAAAGTGTGGACAAGGGGAAGGGGATGCTAACTCTGTGTGGACCTAATGGAAAAATGCGGACCTGAATGGGAATATGGTGAATGGGATTACAATGAGTGGATGGGAGTGATGTGTATGGTGTTGGGAAGTGGGACCACGCGACCAAAATTGGGGTTTCCCATGTAGGGACCACGCAACCAAAATTGGGGTTTCCCATGTAGTACCACCCCTAAAGCGAATATCCAATAAAGGAGATCCCAGGGGACTAAGATATATGGTTAACTATCAAATTGGACAGAAGAGACAAGAGTACAAACCAAGCCCACTCTTTCCGCTAAATCCCCCCACTAATTTGTGCCCATAAATCCATGATAAGTAAACAAAAATACCCAACTACGTAATGAAAATCCATACCTTTGACATTGGAAGGCCCACCTTCAAACATATGATCATAACATATGGGCGGGGGACCATATGACTAGTTCAGGTGGTGGAGATAGTGGCAGATCGAGCTATATAGTGGATGCAAGGGGTTGTTGGTTGTTGGATTAGGACCATCTAGGAGAAAATAATTCTCCTATGGATACTACCCACAGGTGGTGGGTAACAGTGCTAGGATGACAGATTCACAAAGTTAATAGATTGAGTTTATGATTGATATTGAGCACAAATGGATCCAATGTAAAAATATATGAAACATGATAGGTTGTGGTGAATTGAAGGTTGAAGCCTTCAAGGCAAGTGGTGGCTTGTTGAATAGGGTGGTAGAGTGGTGCAAGGGGGAGATTGGAGTCTCCTTTAGGTTGAATCTTGAGAACACTTCAGGACGGTGGGGTGGTGTTAGGGTAGGTTGGAGCCTATGTAGGGTGTTGGAGCAACCTCTCAGACGGAGTTGATAAAACTAGAGCGTTGGAGAATATTGTTCATTTTTATAGTATTTTATTTTGATAATTGCTTCTAATAAATTTAATTATTTTTTACACATTTTAACCATGATTTCATCAGCAATCAATTACACAAAAGGAATCAACCAAAATGTTATAACATCATAAGGAGACAACCACTAGGAATTTGACCAAAATTTTCTGGACAGTTTGACTAGCGCTGACCACAAATGCACAACTAGGGTTTCTTAACCATGGAGCAGATGTTGGGAGAATTGTACGAAGACAAGAAGGCGAGAGATGCAGCTTCTTCTTCAAAGCCATCGAAGAAGGACAAAGGTAAAGGGAAGACTGATAAACCACCTTCACCTCCATCATCTCCATCATCCTCTTCTTCTTCTTCTTCTTCCAGTGCAGAATCTGAAACAGAAAAGAAACCTAAGAAAACATCTCTTTTGAAACTTGATGTTAAATTTGAGTTACTTGTTTATGATGGCGAAATGAATCCTGAAAAGTTAGATAACTGGATAAAGCAGTTAGAAGTGTATTGTTGCATTCAGAACATTTCTAGCGATAAAACTAAAATTCAATTAGCTACACTTAGAATGGGGGGAACAGCTTTAATTTGGTGGGAAATTAAAACTCAACTAGATGTAAAGTGTAAAGGAAAAGTCATCTCTTCATGGTCTAAGTTTTTAAAAGCTCTTAGGAAACAATTCTATCCTTTAGGATACATGCAGCAAGTTGTTATTGATTGAAAGCATCTAAGGCAAGGTAAAGGGTGAAATGTTCAGGAGTTTACTCAGGAGTTCATAAAGAAAGCATTGGAGCTTGGTATTTCATTGGATACACATCAAACTTTGTTAAAATACATCGGCAGTTTACATTGATATTTGCAGCATACTTTATTGATGTTTAATCGTGATGATTTTGATGAGGTGTGTGTTCAAGCCATACATATTGAATCAGGTGACAAACCATTCAAGTTTTCATCATAGTCAACCAAAGAGTTGGAAACCAAAGATTCCAGTGATAGTAAGGGGAAGAACAATTTGAAGAGAAAGAAATCAGCGATCGTTCAGAAGGAAAGACCTACTTGTTCTCATTACCAGAGCATCGGTCATGATGAATGAAAGTGCTGGAAACTTCATCCAGAACTTAAGCCCAAAAAGTTCTTTAAGGTGAAGGATGAAAATAAGGCCATTGCAGCAGTCCAGCAGGACCTTGGTTCAGATTCAGGTGGTGAAGAAGGATAACCGCCATGGTTACGACAAGTAAAACTTCTGACACTAGTTCAAGTTCGAAAACTATTGCATCTTCTTCAAACATAAATCCTTCACATGAGCATAAAATAGTTGAACTCTTACACATAAGGATAACTTCTAAGCATACAAAGATTGACACAATGATTAACAGTGGATCGCAAGAAAATATAATATCTCAACATATAGTTAATCAATTGGGATTGGAGACACAGAATCATCCAAGACCATACCCATTAGGTTGGATTAACAAATCAACTCAGATACATGTCAGAAAGCAGTGTCGGTTAAAATTTGCAATTACATCTAAGTACATTGATGAAGTGGAGTTAGATGTGGTCCCAGTAGACATATGTGGAGTCATCTTAGGAAGTCCTTATCTTTATGATAGAGATGCAATGTTTTACAGAAGAGAACATAAATATCACCTAAAGAAAGAAGGGGTTGAATTTATTGTTAGGGCACATAAAGTCAAATCAAACTTGGATTTAATTATTACTAATCAAGTTAAGTAGTTAATAAGTTCAATTAAATATGTACTCATGTTTATTAAGGAACAACATAAGGATGATTGTTTGGAATGCAAGATTCAATTTATAGATCAATTGTCCAAGGTGGTTAATTCTTTTCCATGAAATATGATTCATAAATAGGATAAGAAACATCAGATACATTTGATGTCCTATAAACATCTTCTTCAAGACAAAATGACTTTCAACTCATTCATTCAACTGAATTGTAAAAACTATCATCATTAGCAGTGTATTGCAGGGAATGGTACATGTGAGTCGAATCAGAGACTTGTTTCAGATGGTATGTTTATTTTTAGTTTCAGAGGTGAAGGTCAATATTGGGGAAAGTTAGTGTTCAATTTATCTTGTATTGTGTCACCATGTAATGTCTTGAACAGTTTGGAAACCTCTTTTCAAGTGGAGAGGAAACCTATTTGTTTTCATATCCAAGCCTTTTCTAAAGCAATGTCAAAGTGTCTAATGGGAACTTATGCATCAGAGGAAAGTGCTAATCAATGGAAACATCATTTAATAAATGAAGGAAAAGTGATTCAAACAAATCAACAGCTAATTCAATACTTTCATAATCAAACTAAGTTGCAACAAATTTCACCTTACAATTGGATAGGTTCAGTGCAGCAAGTTCACTTAGTAAACAGGAATCAGGAAAGTATAGTTGGTTTGATGTCAAGTATATCTTTGATTGTCTCTGTCATTCCGCAAAATAGATTGTTTATACATGTTGATGGTATTAAACAACATCCAATAGAGACTGTTTTCAAAGATTGTGAATCACTAACTCATGATTCTTCGTGGAAAGAATTCAATTGTCATGTTGATAATATGTTGTTTTCCCATCGTCGCAAGTGGTTCATATTGCAGAAGGATGAAACAGGTCACCGACTCAAAAGGTATCATGGTCATCATCATCAGGGTCATCACTTGCAAGAGATTGATCGAATGTATTGGTACGTCGTTAGGTCAAGTTTGAAAGAGAGGGAGTTCTACCCTCATCGACTAATTGTTTAGTCAAAATTTTGTGGTCCAAAAGCTTTCAAGTGGAGAGGAATGATCCAAGACGATTCTGTTGATTCAGTTGTACAGGTGTTCAAGTGTCGTCGTTAGTGTTCAGTGTCATTGTCACTTCAGTTCAACTTTGACAGTTCGACAGTGTTGGTTATGGATCAGGTTGTTCAGGTAATGCTTATGGTTTTCATGGCGCTCAGTTGAGATGGTTTAGCACCTGGTTGTCAACATGAGTTCATCGACAGTTCTGCTAGGATTGGTTGACGACATGTGTCTTGTTGTTTGACTCGTGGGTTTTTGGTTCGATATGGATGTCATCCGTGGCATAGGTGTGTCATCATGGTTGTCGTCATAAAGGTAGCTAGTGTCGACGATGTGTGTGGTTTTATGTCAAATTGTCGACAAGCTTGTCATTAGGTGACAAAAGTCGCTAATGTCACTTAGCAATGAATGATTGTAAATGGGTTGATGAGATTTATGTAGTAAACCCTAAATCTACATCTAAGCTAAAACCTAATGTTGGTCCTAAATCTATACATTACCATATATTAAAAACCTATAAATCCTATCATCTAAGTCCTAAAACAATCAATGGTTACCAAACTATGTATCTAAACCATCTAAACCTAAGTTCTAACCGTAATACATTGCAACATGTATTAAAAAACTAAATCTAAAACCCTAAAACTGTGCTATACCAGCCCTCGGCATAGTTTAAACATGTAAATACATAAAAAAACTACATAACAGTCATAAACCACCACCTCTAACCGGGGGAGTGGACTAACTATGTTGGAAGTCATGTGATCACAGCGTGATAGACCGTTGGGGTTATCAAACCAACCGGCTTGGGGTTAACTGCCAGTCTTGACCGCGTCGGAAACTAATCGGCATGTGAGCGGATAAGGGTTAGCAGTGACCGTCAGGGTTTCATAAGCCGCCAGTTCATTGACCAAAGTGGTAACTGTAGCGATGTGAACGGAGATATGGAACCGTCAGCAAAACTGCTACCATAACCGCTCGAGTTTGAATAGCGGAACCGCCAGAGGTTGCAGCCTCTAGTTAGACCGTGGCTGGTCACACACAACAACCAAATTACCTCTGACCAGTTAGCTGACCTCCAGCAGCTATGTCTTTATGATATGGTTTATTTTGGGTTTTTGTTAAGTTTTTGTTAACAAATTAATTCGATGACCATGAAACCCTAGCCTATGTGGAAAATTGCAACTAGACCGAGCTTGTAAACATCCAGAAGGCAACCAATTCACCTCGAATGCAGCCAAAGGTGGTTTTTATGTATCCACGGGCCTATAAGAGGTATTTTTTTCCATGGAGGACATTAGATTGGTTTTGCTATTTTGTTTGCAGATTCTGGAGGACATAGGCAGTTTTGTTTTCAGTGTTACGGGGGCATCCGGGGTCGGTTTTGGAAAACGTAAGAAGCGTTGGAAAGCTGATTCAAAGGGCTATCTAATGAAAGTGATCAGAAGTGCCTGTGTACAAACTCAGAATGATAAATTCTCTATGTAATAAACACCTTCTTCTCATTCCTAATACAAACGGTCGCCCATCTTGAAAGCGAACCCAGAGACGTAGTCCATCAGGGACGAACCCCATCATCAATTTTGTTGTCTAGTTCGCTGTGTTTTTACTATTTGAACTTCTGTTATGCATTGATTTTATGTTTAATCAGTTATCGTAAAGTGTTCTTATCACGCAGTTTTCCTCGATTTGCATGCTTTCAACTAACATTCAAATCATTATTGGTTAATCAGTTCTACATCAATTTTTAGTTTATGATCATTTCAGATCATAAACTAGTATGCCTATCTATGAGGCAATATGGTTGACGAAGCTCTTTGGACAGATATTTGGGCAGGTACTAGATACGATTGTGATATATTTCAACAAAAGTGGGATCTGACTTTATGAGAATCATGTGTTCCACGACAAGTCCAATCACGTTGAGATTAGATATCACTATATTCGATATATAGTGCAGAGAGGAGTCTTTAAGCTCCATTACATCTTAACAAATGAGCAGATAGGAGACATTCTTGCTTGTCCTTGGTCGAAATGGAAGTTCTATTGGCATTATGATGCATGTGTTGTACTTGATGGCAACCCATATGTAGCAGAAAAAATCACTTGTATAAAGTAACTAGATGAATCTATGTAACTAGATGAATCTACAGGAGAGATATTAGATGTGACAGAATGCATGGCCCCTATATTACTAGTGTAACCCCTTATTGTTATTAGTACAACCCCCTTATTATATTTTTGTACCCATGTAGTCCCCATATTGTTATTATTGTGCCCCATAGAAGCCCACTATTGTTATTATTGTGCCCTTACATTATTATTGTTATGTCGGCTCTGATTATATTATGACCCCTTAAACTCCTATATATAGAAAGGAGGTCTTTTCATTTGTATCATCCAAGAATTGTTCATTTATGTAATGTAAATGAGGTTGCCCCCTCGAAGAGACTGAATTCTAAGGCATTTACATTTCTTTTCTATCTTTTTGTGAGCTAGTTACATAACATTTGGTATCAGAGCTTTGAATTCTAGGGTTTCGCTGCTCCAAATAGGTCATCGTGGAATTTGAATTATAACTTTTTTTCTGCGACGTTTCAGACACACACAAAAAAAACGATTTGGACCGAAATCGTTATGAACCACAGGTTTGAAATTCAGAGCTTTTCACACAATATTTGCAAAGATATGATCTGTGTAAGTCAGCATTTTTTCATACTCCCAAATTACATTCCAAACAGGTGACCTGGGGAAATCTTCATAACTTTTGTTTTGAGCATCAAATCAAAATTTCGTAAGAAGTTGGAGAAAGAGGACGAACTGTAGCTTCCTGTGTATATTTTTTAGATCCGGAGGTCAATACAGTAACACATGGCACTTCATACAAGTTCGCTCTTTTGAAAAGGTATATAATTAGGTCATCTTGGGAGATTGTGCATAACTCTTTGTTGGAGAATCCAACTTTGATCAGACTAGTGGCATTGGAAAGAGGATGCAGAGGGATACTACAGGTTGCAATTTCAGAACTTAAAGATCTAAAAGTACAGAGTTACAGTTATTTCAAGATCGAGCTCCTAAAATCAAGAAAAAGCGAGATGAGGAAGTTTGATGGCAGGGATTCGGTAAATTGGATACTAAAGATGGAGAAATATTTTGATCTACATGGTGTACCACTGTTACAAAAGGTAGGCATTGCATCTTCATATTTAGAACAAGATCAATTTTTATGGTATAAAGGACTTTATTCTCGTAAACCACTTGTTGTGTGGTCAATTTTCACGGAGGAAATGATAGCACATTATGAGGATACAAAGAGAAACTCCTTCTTTAGCCAATTGATAAATCTCAAACAAAAGGGTTCAATGGAAGAGCACATTGAGAACTTTCAAAAATTGAATAGAAGGGTAAATTATATTCCAAAGAAGCAAAGGATTGATGTCTTCACAAGGACTTTAAAGGATAACGTTCGACATGAGGTACGTTTTTGGGAACCTGATTCATTGGAGGCGGCATTTGAGTTGGCAAGAAAAATTGAAAGAGAAATTATGGAAACAAGGAATCCCACCACTCATGACTAAAATTATGGAAGTGTTTCTTCTACTAGCGTTCCACAACCTACAAGGCTTACACCACAACAATTGGAAGAAAAAAAAGAAAAGGGCTTTGTTACAATTGTGGTAGAAAATGAACTAAAGGTCATAAGTGCGCTGAGAAGAAATTATTTTACAAAGAGTATGAAGAGGAGGAAGAAAATGATCAAGAAACATCAAAAGAAGAGGATATATGCCAGGACCCAACCCCAGAGAAAGAAGAAATGAATCCAACCATATCTTGTAAAGCATTGGCAAGAATTACCACTCAAACTCTCAAGATAGAAGGACATATCAAGAAGAAAAAGGTTCAAGAAGTGAAAGATCACATCGAGAAAGAAGAAATGAATCCAACCATATCTTGTAATGCATTGGCCGAAATTACTACTCCTCAAACTATCAAGATAGAAGGACATATCAAGAAGAAAAATGTTCAAGAAGTGAAAGATCAGATCCTGCATCAAGAAATGAATCCAACCATATCTTTTAGAGCATTGGAAGAAATTACCACTCCTCAAACACTCAAGATAGAAGGAAATATCAAGAAGAAAAAGGTTCAAGCAGTGAAAGATCACATCGAGCATAAACAACAATTTCTCCAACTTTTAAAGGATAACACCACATTGGTGCAGAATCAAATGAAACAACGGGTAGATCAACATCGATGTGAAAAAAGTTTTGATGTAGGTGACTGGGTATTTTTATGGCTACATCTCAAGTAAGCTATTTATGAGAAGGAAATCTCAAGTAAGCTATTTATGAGAAGGAAATGTTGGCAATAATACATCCACTTAAGAAATGGCGACCTTACCCAATGGGAAGACACTTCAAGGTAAAAATGGATCATGATAGTCTTAAATACATTTTAGAACAAATATTATCTTTAGAAGAACATAAAAAAGGGGTCACAAATATGTTGGGTTATGACTTTTACATCATATACAGAAAAGGGAAGCAAATTTTTGTTGCAGATGCACTCTCAAGAAAGGATGAGGATGTGGAAGCATTATTTTGTGCTATTTCTATTATCCAACCAGATTGGATAAACGAAGCAAGGGATGAATGGAAGAAGGACAAAAAGTGTGGCCACTCATTCAAAAGTTGCAGAATATCCCAATTCAAACAATATTTCTAGAACTTGAAGAGAAAGTAAAAATCATATTGGAACCTGGAATAGTCACAGAAACAAGAATCTGACCGCTAGGAAATCAATCAATTTCAGAGTATCTCATCAAGTGGAAGAACTTACCCACTGAAGATTCCACATGGGAGGACAAGAATTTTATACAAAAGCATCAAGAACTACTCAAGCGTCGAGGGCAACACTTTTCGAAGGAGAGGGGCATGTTAGGCCCCTATACTACTAGTGTAACCCCTTATTGTTATTAATACAACCCCCTTATTATATTGTTGTACCCATGTAGTCCCCATATTGTTATTATTGTGCCCCATAGAAGCCCACTATTGTTATTACTGTGCCCTTACATTATTATTGTTATGTCGGCTCTGATTACATTATAACCCCTTAGACTCCTATATATAGAAAGGAGGTCTTGTCATTTGTATCATCCAAGAATTGTTCATTTGTATAATGTAAAGGAGGTTTCCCCCTCGAAGAGGTTGAATTTTAAAGCATTTAAATTTCTTTTCTATATTTTTGTGAGCTAGTTTCATAACAAATCAGTTGTCGTAAAGTGTTCTTATCAACCATTTTTCCTCGATTTGTGTGCTTTCAACTAACATTCAAATCATTATTGGTTAATCAATTCTACAGCAATTTTTAGTTTATGATCATTTCAGATCATAAACTAGTATGCCTATTTGTGAGGCAGTATGGTTGAGGAAGCTCTTTGGACAGATATTTGGGCAAGTACTAGATACGATTGTGATATATTGCAACAAAAGTGGGATCTGACTTTATGAGAATCATGTGTTCCATGACAAGTCTAATCACATTGAGATTAGATATCACTATATTCGATATTTGGTGTAGAGAGGAGTTTTTAAGCTCCATCACATCTCAACAAATGAGCAGATAGGAGACATTCTTTCCTATCCTTGGTCGAAATGGAAGTTCTGTTGGCATTATGATGCATGTATTAGTAGCAGAAAAAATCACTTGTATATGGTAACTAGATGAATCTACGTAATTAGATGAATCTACAGGAGAGATATTAGATGTGACAGAAATCATGGCAGTTGTGTTTACAGCTATGACAGAATGCATGGCAGTTTTGTTTACAGATGTGACAAAATGCAGGGCAGTTCAAAGGAATCATTTCAGAAGTAATATGGAAAATCACATTATAACAGGTCTATTCAGAGGGAACAAAGTAATGGTACAAAAGTATAGGATGAAGGAACAAAGGACTACAGATCAGAATCAATAAATTGAAGAAAGAGAATGGTTTAATAAGTATACGCTGTTTCACCTTGTCCAAGTGGAGTATACACGTGGGCTCATGGAATAGAAGAAGCATATACGTATGCACGCACTTTAACATAAGGAAAAGCACGTATGGGATGGAAAATCAAGTTTTTGGTTTGAGGCATTGGTCCAAGGTTTTGGTCTGAGGTTTTGGTCCGAGGTATCAGTCCGAGGTATTGGTTTGAGGTATTGGTCTGAGGTTTTGGTCTGAGGTTTTGGTCCGAGGTATTGGTCCGAGGTTTTGGTTCGAGATTTTGGTCCAAGATATGATCCGAGGTTTTGGTCTGGAGTATTGAGAAAGGTTGAAACTATATAAGGAGGAGAAGATCAAAGGGATATTAGTACAAGTAATGAATATCTCATGAAGTGTTAGATCAAAAGGAAATATGCATATTATGGGTTTTTGATGCTTTGCTTGATCTAGACTAAGTATGCACTTGAGTATTTGAAGATGGATGAGATCTAATAATGGATCAGGATCATAATGATTTATCTTTATGTGATCTGATAATGGATAGGCTAGATCTGAGTGCTAACAAATGTTTTATCCTTTATATGTTATGATCTGGGTATGACTGAAATCTGGAATAGCTGTGAAGTTATAAGTATTTGCCGATCTATACACTGATTCGTTTTGGTGAAGGTGTGTATACACACTGGTTTGACTCTTCCAAGTAGCTTATGCAAAAGAAAACTCTATTGTTCAGAGATGACTGATCTATCTAACTAGTGTTGTCGTTTTACTGTTGTTTGTCAATGATGTCTTCATTAGATCTAAAAGTAAAATTGATTGTATAAGGAGATTGAGTCTGGTTGATTGATTGATTGAGAAAGAAGGGTGATCCTTGTTGCGATCTATTTAGAACTCTGTAATATGATAGTAGATCTTCGCAATGTCATTGATTGGTACAATTTGTGGTTCAGAGGTTTTATAATTCAGTGTTTTTAAAGGTATATGCAGGTTGGGCTAAAGGAAGTAGTGTATACACATAGGTTGGATTCATTGAAGGAGCGTATACATTCTAACACGTGACTTTTGAGGTTACAGTTGGATCTGGTTGTTGATGCAATGTTTTGGATTCAGATCTATGTACTAGTTACAATGATCAGTCTATTCCAGTTGATTGGTTGAATTTGGTTAAGTTTGAATGAATGGTTGAAACAGTTGTGTCAAAGGTTCAGTGATTGCTTGATTCAGTATGTCTGAGGTTTCAATGATCCATTGATTCAGTTATGGTTGATTTAGAGATTGATGATTGGGTTTCAGTTATATCAGAGATTGATGATTGAGTTTCAGTGATTGGTTAATGCAGATGTATTTGATGGAAGTAGTGCAGTAGTGAATGATTTTGATCTTCAATGTTACTGATGGGTCTAGTGTGAAAATTTGATGAAATGTGGCCTACATATTGTGTTGTTGCGTACAAGGAGTATCCAGTATGAAAACTTATGAAACGTGGTACCTAGAGGATGCTGAGGGTTGGAGCCTTCAGTGAGGAAGTCGAAGCTTCCTGACAGTAGTGGCTGGTGATTTGATCAGGGGGTTGGAGCTCCCTTCCAGTAGTAGTTGTAGAACACGTGAAGGTTGTAGCCTTCTATAGGCTCGCACCTATGTACTAGTAAACATATTGGCTAGTACAAGAGCTAGGGGGTTGTAGATCCCTTCCAGTAGAAGCTGGAGAATGAGAGAAGGTTGTAGCCTTCTACAGTTGGGTGCCTGCGTACTGGTATGAGTATGTACCAGTACAAGATTGTAAACAGATTTACTTTATATTAAAATAAGACAGAGATGACAGCAGCAGGTGGTTTTTCTCCTGCATTGGGTTTCCACCTTAAATCTTGGTGTTCATGTGCGTTGCTTATGTGTGATGGTTTATTCTATTATTACTACACATGGTTACAGTTTAATGTTAATAAAGTATTGATGCACTGATTAAAGATCAACATATGATGAATTGACTGAATCATAAGTTCACTGGATATACATTTGTTTCCTTAAGAACAGTTGCGTGCGCATGCAAGTTCACTTCACTGAAGTGGCGTATATAAATCTGATTATGGTAATTAAAAAGTTATTGATTTCTAAATAATATTGATTCATCCCCCCCCTTCCTCTCAGTATTATTCCCAACAAGTTCTTGGTCTTTAGAGAGCAGCTTAGACTGGTGAATGTGACCCTTCTGGGAAGTTCTCATGGATGATCAATAACAGTGAGCAATGCTCTTCCCCCTATTTGAGCTCCCTGGGGGGAATGGAGTCGAAGAGCTCTTGGGGTTGAGGGAAATCATGGACAATAGGATGTGTGTGATCCTTACCTCTCATCGCAAGTGGTATCCTGCCTATTGTCATAGTAGGATGTGTGTGGTCCTTACCTATGGTAAGTGGTATCTCCTCTACTGTTGAGTAGACCTTAGTATTCATCCTACCCACAAGATGGGCTTGTTGGGATTTCCAGCCATCTGGCCAAAGGGTGAGGAGACTTGAGTGTGTGTGATCCTTACCACTAGTAAGTTGGGTATCCTCCCCAAGTCAAAGGATGCAGGTGTTCTACCACTTGATTCTTGAGGGTCAAATAAGGAAGATCAGTAGACAATAGGATGGTTTTGGTCTTTACCTCTAATGGTAAGTGGTATCTTGCCTATTTTCATTTGATATAGGGTGGAAGATTAATCTTCCCTATGATGATGATTCTTCTTTAGATCGATATTATCCAGCAGATGAGAAGAGATGAGTATACATGAGATATGATATGATATGATACAGAGATGATTATGACAAGACATCTAAGATGAGACATATGATGAAGTCAGAAATTCCTCCCTAGCTGAGGGAGCGTTGAAAATTGGCAGCTAAGGGAGAAATTCCCTTCTTATAGAAGCCCTACAAACCCTAAGGAGACCCCATTGGCCATTGGAAAAATTAAATTTGCACATGGGAAAATATTATTTTTAATATGGGTCCAAACACCTTAAAAATTACAAGTTAGCCAGGAATAGAAAATTTGACCCCCAAGACCACATACAAATACACATCACTTGGAATCACTTGGAGGAATCACATCACACATTCATTCTTCTTCATTGGTTCAATCCGATCTAAAGTTGCAGGGTCCAAGTTCACACGTGTGAAGGAGAGAGAAAACATTTATGTTGACTAGGTTTGACATCTAACAAGTTTTTTCCCTTGGAAGGAGGTCGGTGGTCATACATATACCTTTTTCCTAGTTGAACGGCTACCACATTTGATGGAGCCAACATGACTAGGAGGAGGCTGACATGGATAATTTTAGAGCCAAAAATTCAACTTTTAAAATTTCGAATTTCTTTCTTCTGAAAAAATTATTTTCCTTTTGACCCAAGCATGAATAACATGATTTTCAAATACAATAAGGGCTAGAAATAATTATGAAGACCGACCATAGTTAAAAATATAAACACTCCCTCTTAACTAAGGAGGTATTCATAATGACTATCTAGATGTTGTCATGTTGACAAAATCTCTCTATGAAAAGGTTAAAACAAAATCATCATCGACTTTGTCAATATCGTTGACATAAGGTAAATCATTAGCATCATCTTGTCAGCATCTCTGACATGATGATCATTGTCAACACTCTTGACCTACATCAACATCATCATCATCAATAGGTACCACAACCCAAGGTAGCACTCCTAACCAATGGTACTCACTCAAATATTCCCCATGATCCAGTGGGAACCTCATCTCATGGTACCCTAACTAGTCCAAGGTTTCCATCACCCAAGGTAAAAATCCTAGGGCACCCATGTCCCAACTCCATGGGGCTCACTCTAGGCCATGATGTTAAAAGAGGAACCCACTCCATTGAGTTTCCGGGCCTCAAGGACCAGTCCTCTCAAGAATTTTTGTCCCTCGTGTTATCTCACCAACAGTCTGGACAATGCCCCTATTGTCCACTCATCAACAGTCTGGGCCATGCTCTTCTTTCACTAACATTCTGAGCCATGATCCTATTGTTCACTCATCAACAATACGGACCATGCTCCTATTGACACTAAAAATCCAAGTCATGGCCTTTTTGATGTCACATTAATACTCCCTCTCACTATTAGAGGGATTCTCCACAATTCTAAGCATGTACCTTAAGTATACAAACTTTTCTTAGGACAGAGGCATTGTAAGAATGTTAATTGTCTACTCAAAAGTGGGAATATATTGGAGCCTCACTACTCCCTTCAATACCATATCTCAGTACTAGATCTCAAGGTTCCTTGACCTATCATCATGTTGTCACTTGCACCTGATCAACCAATCCTACAAGATGGAGACATAATATTTCACATCTCACCATTCAAGATGCAACATACTCTACCTTTGAGTGAAACAGATGTCTACTTCTTGTTCATCGAGGATATCATAGTAGATCCCAAACTAAAACATACAACATATATACTCATGTCATCTACACTCCTTCCTAGTCAAAATTTGTATATCCCTGCAATTGTATCCCTCTATTTGAGACATCTTTTAAACAATAACAAACTATGCCATGAATAATTGTACCATGATGGTACTTCAGTACATGTTGAGCTACATCCCTTGGCTCAACCATAAACTGATATGCTTCCTTCACTTGATCCATCATCTTGGTTACAGTAGTTACCCTAATTGGTTATTCTTTCCTAAACAATCCTTGCATGGAAATCTCGATTTTCTCCCTCTCCCATTGATGCTATCAGTGATCTAGTCAAGATATTTCATCTTCAATTCTTAGGTCAACTCCCTTTGATGCCAGAACAAGATTTCTTGGAGAAGCCTTCACTTCTCCCTCTAGAGAAAACCTTTGAATCAATGAAAATCCAACACGTGAGCTCTTTTGCTTTCATCAAAAAAACAAATCCAAGAGGATTTTGCTCCAAACCTTCTTTTTGCTTACAACTATAAGACTTCTTCATGTGCCTAACAAACTTGAGGTAGCTCTTACGTACACTTCTTCCTTCATCAACGAAGGTAATATCTACATCTATCTTATGTGATTTTCAAAAAAAATCACAAAGATAATAAATTTCAACAAAAGTTCACCTAACAAGGTCTTCCTTCATGGTCTTCTCCCTCTTATTGAGGTAATCTTATGCCTTTTACTTCTCTCAAGTTTCCATCTACTGCAAACTTAAACTTGGAAGTCACTACTAACTTCTTTTCAGCATAGATCAATACATATTTCATTCTTGTTGATCTAAATATTCCCTCTTGAGCTAGGTCAGGTACAGTATCTCTCAATAATTATTCAAAGACAAGAGTCTAAATTATAGTAAAACAACAACAATAGTAATAATCAAATAAGAGATATATAAGATACTTGTCTTTTGAGAAGATGTCATCTCCTTCTTGATTTTAGCCTTCTTGTATCCAACTTGAAAATCAACCTTGTCCACATCATCATCATGGTGTCATTACTTCCTTACAAAAGCTATGGTTTCTTCTTTCATTGGAAACGTCCAATCCTAGGGTTTTGTCCATAAACACTAGGGCTTTCTTATCCAATCCTTATTTCTTGCTAGGGTTCAAAAACCATAAAATTCAATATGCACGTACACTTGTGATGAAATGTATCATTGTTTTGTCCATTGATTGAGCTTGGTCCATGTGACTTTGCTTTCTCACTGTAGTAGTGACAAAAACTAGGTATTAATTTCAATGTGCAAGAAATGAATCCAAGGTCAACACATATGTCATCAATTCTTTAAAGACTTGCCAACAATAGGTTCATCCATTATCTTTAGTCTGCTATGATGGGACAATATCATATCTTTGATATTTAACCTCAAAGAGGGACTCAGCCACATGATCTCATCATGTTCAACAAACTTGTTTCATCTAGTATATGATAGTGACAATGACCTTACTCCTCATTTTAAATTTGGACTTCAAGACTGGGCAACTACATGGAAATAGATGTTAATTCTATGCAATATACTTCAACACATAGCATTTGGAAATATCTTCAAAAATTCAATACTATGACAATTTGATGGATTCACATCATATAATAGAGTGATTCAAGACATGCCAAAATGTTCATCTTCACCACTTTATTAACAAGTCATTTAATTTAGCCCATATCATTCATAACTAACTTCATATATGATTTCAAGACATTGAAAAACCTTTGAATAGTTCTAAGGCATACTATGGTGCAAAACTTTAGACCCACACCATATCTTCATTGAGAGAGCCCTTTTTATGATGGCAAGAGTTATCTTCAAACAAAATTTGCAGTGATTATGCATACCTCACATTCCAAATATTCTAGAAGGCATTAATCTTCAAACTTAGTTCTCGAATGTCTTACATTGACGTATGTTGTGCATGGAAGCATTTTCAAGCTTTCCTACTCCTTCCACAGTGATTTTAGTTTCAACATTCATTGTGAGAATTATTGAACATTGAATAAACCAACGCTCCTCGTGTGTTTCGTAACATGGACTAACCTCCTCTCATGGATCCTTATCTCTGGCAATGTGATCATTGACTAACACCTGCTGGTTTTTGTCTAATGGCAATCATGATTCCCAACAAGTGGTATCAGAGCGTAGGTCACGAGTTCGATACACCCCCGGCTTTGTTGGGGGGGGGGGGGGGGGGGGAGATTGTTGGACATTGGATAAACCAACTCTCCCCGTGTGTTTCATGACATGGACTAACCGCCTCACGTGGATCCTTATCTCTAGCGATGTGATCATTGACTAACACTTGTGGGTTTTGCTATAACGGTAATCATGATTCCCAACAACAATTCCAAGTTTATCCAATTTGTAAAACTCTTCAACCTTTCTGATATTTCTCGACATTTTTCAGCAGGCCCAGAGGCCTCTTGGGATAGACATAGGTTCTGAGATCTTCTATCTTAAAATTTGAGATATTCCTTCACTATAGAAACATAATCATGTTTTTATCTTAAACACAGAGACTTGGATCTCCACGATGGGTAGTGTATAAGCTCCACATATTTTTATAAAAATGTTGACCTAGTTGTAAAAATGTTGACCTAGTTGTATTACAACTCAAAAACAAAAATTATAACTGGGCTCACAAGTTATTTAAGAAATATATACAACCCCTTTCTATTGAACTCTTTTGGCCCTTTTTCTAAATTGAGATAACTTTGGTCTTTTATTCTGAGGCTCTCAAACTATAAAACATACCCTGAGATTTATTTGCTCCACTGAGATTAAATCTGAGATTTTTGCATCAAAGATTACTTGGTCTTCTTTTGAGGCCTTTGGTTCATTAAGATAAAGAAATATTGTCTTTTCAAGACTCCTTTCATTACTAAGATTTAGTCATGAGGGAACACTTGACCTATATAGATAAAACAATTCGGCCTCCATGGAACACTACAAGTCTTCTAAGCACAATGATGATTTAACCTTGTAATACAAGTAGATTCTTATGGGTTTTTCAAGATATCTTTTCTGTCTTTTGATTTAGCATCTTAGACTAGTTGTATCTCCTTTTGAGAATATATCTTGAACTAGGGAAAGAATCATTTATTCTTCAAGGGTTCTCTTTCATTGAGCTCTAATACCATGTTTATTTTTATGATTGATATTGAGCACACACAGATCCAATCTGAAATATATGAAACATGACCTCTTGTGGTGAATTTAAGGTTGAAACCTCAGGGAAAGTGGTGGCTTCATGAATAGGGTGGCAGCATGGTGCAAGGCGGAGATTGTAGTCTCCTTTAGGTTGAAGCCTAAGAACACTTCGAAGTGCCAAGGTGGTGTTAAGGTAGGTTGGAGCCAATGCAAGGTATTGGAGAATCCTCTCAGTTAGAGTTGATAAAACTAGAGAATTAGATAATACTGTTTATTTTTATAGTCTTTTATTCTGATAAATTCTTCTAATGAATTTAATTATTTTTACACATTTTTAACCATGATTCATAATGAAGAAATTACACAAAATACATCAACCAACACGCTAGAGGATCATAAAGAGGCAGCCACACAAGGACACACTATTTTACCTTGGGAAAACACACACGGGGAGAAAACTCAACAACCATTTTAATAGAGAAATCTTTAATTCAACATAGATACATCTTAGTCAACAAATAGGTCAAACTTGGTCCATCCTCCTAGTCAAGTCATAGATCTACTCAATAGATTCAATCTTGGTCTTATATTCTAGGGCAGAGATTTGGCCTTCATTTTTCATCCACAGATTTCATCTTGCAACTCAGCTTCACCACAAATGTTCGTCCTTCAATATAAAGCTTCCACAAAGAATTAAATAGTTGTCATTACAAAGGTTCAGTATTGCATAAGGGCTACATATTTTCTCTTTAACAAATTTAGATATTGACCACAGACGAATCCAATTTGAAAATATATGAAATGTGGTTTATTGTGGTGAATTGAAGGTTGAAGCCTATAGTGACTTGTTGAATAGGGTGGTAGGGTGGTGCAAGGCGAAGATTGGAGTCTCCTTTAGGTTGAAGCCTAAGAACACTTCAGGGCCGCAAGGTGGTGTTAGTGCAGGTTGGAGCCTATGCAGGGTGTTGGAACGTCCTTTTAGTCGAAGTTGATAAAAATGAAGCAATGGAGAATCTTGTTGATTTTTATAGTCTTTTATTCTGATAATTGCTTCTAAGGAATTTAATTATTTTTACACATTTTCAGCCATGTTTTCATAACTAAGCAATTACACAAAAGACATCAACCAAAATTTTATAGGATCATAAAGAGACATCCAAACAAGAACACAATATTTTACCCTGGGAAAACCCACAAGGGGAGAAAACCCATGTTATGAAACCAGCTCACAAAAAGATAGAAAAGAGAGATCCACGCCTTAGAATTCAGCCTCTTCGAGGGGGCAACCTCCTTTACATTACATAAATGAACAATTCTTGGATGATACAAATGACAAAACCTCCTTTCTATATATAGGAGTCTAAGGAGTCACAATATAATCCAGCCGACCTAACAATAATAATATAAAGCCACAAAAATAACAATAGAGGGATTCTATGGGGCACAGAAATAACAATATGGGGGTAATAGGGGCACAACAATATAAATAAGGGGTATAACTACAATAGTAATGGGGTAATCACTAGTATTATAGGGACCCAACATGCCCCTCTCCTTCAAAAAAGTGTTGTCCTCAACGCTTGAGCAGTTCTGGATACTTCTGCATAAAATTCTCATCCTCCCATGTGGAATCTTCAGCGGATAAGTTCTTCCACTTGATAAGATACTCTGAAATTGATCGATTTCGTAGCTGTCGAGTTCTTGTTTCTGTGACTGCTTCCGGTTCCAATATAATTTTTCCTTCCTCGTCAAGTTCTGGCAATATTGTTTGAATTGGGAGCTTGTCACCTATAACCTTCTTTAAACATGAAACATGGAAAACTGGGTGCAATCGAGAAGCTGCAGGAAGCTCCAATTTGTATGCCATAGTACCAATCTTTTGCAACACCTTGTACGGACCATAATACTTTGGTGATAATTTATTATCCTTCTTAGCTTGCTTTAGGGACATTTGCTTATATGGTTGTAGCCGTAGGAATACCCAATCACCTACATCAAAACTTCTTTCACTGCGATGTTGATCTGCCTGTTGTTTCATTCTATTTTGTGCCAACACGAGGTTATCCTTTAAGAGTTGGAGGACTTGTTGTTGATGTTCGATGTGATGTTCCACTGCCTGAACCTTAGAATTTTCTCTTAAATATGATGTGATGGATGGTGGTTGATACCCATAAAGTGCCATAAATGGGGTCATTTTTGTTGTTGTATGGAAGGAAGTGTTATACCACCATTCAGCCAGAGGCAACCATTTGACCCATTGTGTCTGTTTATCAGATACAAAGCAACGAAGATATCCTTCCAAACATTTGTTTACTATCTCAGTTTGCCCATCAGATTGAGGATGATAAGATGAGCTATGAGCTAACTGAGTACCAAGACAAGAAAATAATTTGTCCAAAAATTTCCAGTGAAAATGGGATCTCTGTCACTTACAATAATCTTTGGGTTTCCATGTAGCTTTTGAACTGTTTCCATAAATGCAGTAGAAACTGTACTGGCTTTAAATGGATGTGATAATGCACAAAAGTGTGCATACTTGGTAAGTCTGTCAACTACCACCATGATGACACTCTTTCCCTCAGACTTGGGTAAACCTGTGATAAAATCCATTGAAACCTCCTCCCAACGTTGGCTTGGAATGGATAAAGGTTGTAATAGACCTGGTGTCTTAATTGTTTCAACTTTATTTTGCTGGCAAACCAAACATTCCGCCACAAACTTTTGAATATCTGATTTAAGGCCATCCCAAAAAAATTCCTTCTTAACCCTGTGGTAAGTTTTTAAAAATCCTGAGTGCCCTCCTAAGGGAGAAGTGTGCAATTCCATAAGAATCTTTTGTTTTAGCTGGGAATTCTTACAGAGGTATAAGCGATCTTTGTACCATAACGAATCATTTTTCCAGCTAAATGTATCAGAAGTACTGGAATCTTGTTGTAGCTTTCGAATAAGTGCCCACACTTCTTCGTCATTCTTCCATTCCTCCCTTGCTTCGTTTATCCAATCTGGTTGGATAATAGAAATGGCACACAACAATGCTTCCACATCCTCATCCTTTCTTGAGAGTGCATCTGCCACCACATTTTGCTTCCCTTTTTTGTAGATGATTTCAAAGTCATAACCCAACATCTTTGTGACCCACTTTTGTTGCTCTTCAGAGGATAATCTTTGTTCTAAAAAGTATTTAAGGCTATCATGATCCGTTTTTACCTTGAAGTGTCTTCCCATTAGGTAGGGTCGCCATTTCTTAAGTGCATGGAGTATTGCCAACATTTCCTTCTCATAAATAGCTTTGCTTAAAAACTTTCCCTTGATTGGACGACTTTCAAAAGCAATGGGTCTTTCATCTTGCATTAGAACAGCACCAATTCCATTTCCTGAAGCATCACATTCCACAATAAAGGTTTTTGTGAAGTCCGGTGTAGCTAAGACCGGTGCTTGGCACATTGCCTCTTTAAGATGTTCAAAGGCCTTTGTTGCTTCCGAAGTCCATGAAAATGAATCTTTCTTCAATAATGTTGTTAGAGGTGCTGCTATTCTCCCATAATTCTTAACAAACTTGCGATAATACCCTGTCAACCCAAGAAATCCTCGCAGATGCTTTATGGATGTGGGGATTTTCCATTCCTTAATGGCTTTAATTTTGCTAGGGTCTACCTTAACTCCTTCATGAGATACAATATGACCCAAATATTCCACCTCCTGGACTCCAAAGAAACATTTGGATCTTTTTGCATATAATTGTTTCTCCTCCAATAGTTGTAGCACCCTGTCAACATGTTCAACATGATCCTTCCAAGACTTGCTGTAGATTAGTATATCATCAAAAAATACTAACACAAATTTTCTAAGGAATGGTTTGAAAATTGAATTCATCAAACCTTGAAATGTTGAAGGTGCATTGGTAAGGCCAAAAGGCATGACCAAAAATTCATAATGACCCTCATGAGTTCTAAATGCCGTTTTCGGAATGTCTTCAATCTTCATTCTGATTTGATGATATCCCGAACGAAGATCCAACTTGGTGAAGTAAATTGATCCATGCAATTCATCCAGTAATTCATCAATAACAGGAATGGGGAACTTATCTTTAATAGTGAGCTTGTTGAGCTCCCTATAATCTGGACACATGCGCCATGATCCATCCTTCTTGTGCACCAATACTACTGGAGCTGAGAAAGAACTTTGACTCGGTTGAATTATACCAGCCTCTAGCATTTCTGCAACCATACGTTCAATTTCACTTTTTTGGACATAGGGATATCTGTACGGCCTGATGTTTGGAGGAACACTTCCTGGAATCAGATGAATAGCATGATCATGATCACGCATAGGTGGGAGACCTTTGGGAGTCTCAAATACCTTGGAATGATTGTCCAGGACTTTTTGGAGATCTGGAGAAATAGATGATTCCAATGTGGAAACATCTAGCGAACATAATTGTGCAATTACACCTCTTTGCTCCTTTTTTAGAAGCTTTGTCATGCCATTAGAGCTGATTATCTTTCCTGGTTTCCCTGCAATACCCCTTAATTCAACTTCCTTTCCTTCCACAGAAAATTTCATGAAAAGTTCTTGAAAATTAAAAGCTATTGTACCCAAGGATTGTAGCCATTGGACTCCTAGTACAACATCAGCACCTCCCATTGGAATGGAAAGCATTGGGCTAGTCAATACATATTCTCCCATGGATAGCTTGATATTATGGCACTTTCCAGAACAATTTATTGTTCCTCCATTTGCAATCATCACTTGACACTCTGGTGCTGGATATAGGAAGCAATTCAATTCTTTTGCTACCTTACAATGAATAAAATTGTGGGTGCTTCCTGAATCAATCAACACTATTACCTTTTTCTTCTTGATTTGTCCTTCTATCTTGATGGTTTGAGGAGTGGTAATTCCCGCCAATGCATTACAAGATATGGTCGGATTTATTTGTTCTTCATCTAGGCTTTGTTCCTGGAATATATCCTCTTCTTTTGACCTTTCTTGCTCCTTTTCTTCTTCCTCTTCACAATCTATGTAGAATAATTTCTTCTCAGCACACTTATGACCTTTTGTGTATTTGCTATCACAATTGTAACAAAGCCCTTTTGCTCTTTTTTCTTCCAATTGTTGTGGTGTCAACCTTGTAGGTTGTGGAAGACTATGGGCAACAACACTTCCGTCTTTATAGTTGTGAATGGTATGCTTCCTAGTTGCCATAATTTTGCTTTCCATTTTTCTTGCTAACCTGAATGCCTTCTCTAATGAATCAGGTTCCCAAAGGCGCACATCATGTTGGATATTATCCTTTAAAGACCCTATGAACACATCAATCCTATGCTCCTCTGGAATATCTTTTACCCTTATGTTCAATTTTTGGAACTCCTCAATGTGCTCCATTATTGAACCCTTTTGTTTGAGACTTATCAATTGGCTAAAAAAAGTGTTGCTTTTTGTATCCTCATAATGTGCTATCAATTCTTCCGTAAAAATTGCCCAAGTGATAAATTGTTTACGAGAACAAAGCCATTGATACCATACAAACTGATTTGGTTCCAAATATAAAGTTGCCATACGTACCTTTTGTGTGTTTTGCACATTATTGAGATCGAAGAATTGCTCCATCTGTAATATCCATGTGGCGGGATCCTTGCCATCAAACTTCCTCATATCGATTTTTGGAACATGGTGAGTCTTCGATCCAACATTAGAGTCTATGGAATCATGATTAACATTTCTTTTGTTCTTGTAGCAACTTCTTCAATTCTTCCATTTCTGTCTTCAAATCTATCTTCAAATTTTCCATCGAATCCTCCATCTTAGCTTCCATACTCTTTATCTTATATTCCACGCCATTTAGCTTAGCTTCTGTTAGCATTTGTGAGCGTGACATTTGTTGCACTTGTTCTTGTAATTTTGATATATCATGTAGCATTTCTTCCTCTTCTTCATGAGTCATGCTAGAGCTTTCAGGTTCCTTACTAGGTGTTTGCATTTTCTTTCCTCGGGGCATCAGTTACCGATAATAATGCTTTACTATGCCCTTTGAATTCCGTTAAACCAAGCTTACACAAAAATTAAAAAAAAAACTACACACCTTTTTTCACTTTATAGAAGCCTGATATTGAATCTGATGTATCTCTGTAATTTCGGATCATCCAATTCTGAAATTGCTACCTGTAGTAGCCTTCTGCGTCCTCTTTCCAATGCCACAAGTCTGGGCCAAATTGGATTCTCCAAGGAAGAGTTATGTGAAATCTCCCACAGTGACTTGCTTTTAGATTGGTTCAGTAGAGCGAACTTGTACGACGTGCCACGAGTCCCTGTTTCAACCTTTAAATCTGAAACACACACACACACACAAGAAACTACAGTCCGCCCTCTTTCTGTACCTTTTTACGAAATTTCAATCCGATCCTCAGAGAGAGAGTTATGACGATTTTCCCCCGGTCACCTGTTTTGAATGTAATTCAGGAGTCTGCACAAAGGCCAACTTCCTCAGAACATATCTCCAAAAATATCGCCCGAAAAGCTCTGAAATTCGAACCCAAGGTTCAACGCCAATTCTTCTCAAATGGGTTTTTTTGCGACTTCTGAAACGTCACAGAAAAAAGTTATAGAGAAAATGCCACGATGACCTGTTTGGAGCAGCGAAACCCTAGAATCCAAAGCTCTGATACCAAATGTTATGAAACCAGCTCACAAAAAGATAGAAAAGAGAGATCCACGCCTTAGAATTCAGCCTCTTCGAGGGGGAAACCTCCTTTACATTACATAAATGAACAATTCTTGGATGATACAAATGACAAAACCTCCTTTCTATATATAGGAGTCTAAGGAGTCACAATATAATCCAGCCGACCTAACAATAATAATATAAAGCCACAAAAATAACAATAGAGGGATTCTATGGGGCACAAAAATAACAATATGGGGGTAATAGGGGCACAAAAATATAAATAGGGGGTATAACTACAATAGTAATGGGGTAATCACTAGTATTATAGGGACCCAACAACCCATCAACCTTTTCAATAGTGAAATCTTTAATTCAACGTAGATACATCTTAGTCAACGACTAGGTCAAACTTGGTCCATCCTCCTAGTCAAGACATAGATATTCCCAATAGATTCGGTCTTGGTCTTATCTTCTAGGACAAAGATTTTTCCTTTTTTTTTCATCCATAGGTTTGGTCTTGCAACTTGGCTTCACCACAGAAGCTTCTCTAGAGACTTAAATATTTGTCATTACAAAGGTTCAGTACTGAATAAGGGCTACATATCTCCTCTTTAACAAATTTAGATGATTCTTGTTCTTCTCCTTTTATTCTTGCCTTACTTTATCATTAAATAGAAGAGATGTGAATGTCCTTTAACAGAGAGATCTGAAATTCCTTCAATATAGAGATCTTCAACAATGAGAGAGAGAGAGATCCAAATTTCTTCTTGAATAGAGAGGTATGAACTTCCCTCAACATAGAGATCTTTAGCAAAGAGACAGAGATCTGAATTTCTTATTAAATGGAGAGATATGTGAAGTTGTTTCCCTTGGAAGGATGTAGAGGGTCATATATATACCTTTTTTCTAGCCGAATGGGTACCACACTTGATGGCACTGAAGTGACTAGGAGGAGGCCGACATGGCTAATTTTACAGCCAAAAATCCAACTTTTAAAATTTAAAATTTCTTTCTTTTGAAAATAATATTTAGTTTGACCCAAGCATGAAGAACATGCTTTTCAAATACATTAAGGGCTAAAAGTAATTATGAATACCAACCATAGTTACAAAAATCAACATGCCCAATAGTTGGAGATGGTAAATCAGGGTGTTGGAGTTTTCTTTCAGTTGGAGCTTATAAAACTAGGGCATTGGAGCGCCCTTTCAGTTGGAGTTGGTAAATCATGGTATTGGAGCATCCTTTTAGTCAGAGCTGATAAAACCAAGGCATTGGAGCATCCTTCTAGTTTGAATTGGTAAATCTACGTGTTGGAGCATCCTTTCAGTTGGCGCTGATAAATCAAGGGGTTGGAGACTCCTTCTAGTGGATGTTGGAGAAATTTGGAAGTTGGTGGATCATGTTGATGTAATCACTAAATACCTATATTAAAAATGTTCAATGTTTTTTCTCCTAAAAGGATTTCCATCTAAAAATCTCATGTATTGTCTTTGATGTTGTGCATTGTTGAATGGTGTTTTTGACTTATGTTTTGATCTAATGTTAATAATAACCAATGTTCTACGAAGTTAAAATTAACTAATTGAAGTGAAATACCCATTCACCCCACCCCCTTATTATTTTCAATAATTGGTATCAGGGCAAGGTTCCTTCAATTGCATCTTAACAGCTGGAAGGTAGATCTCAAGGAGTAGAGATAGAAATCCCAAGGAAGCACGCATCCAAACGATCGAAGGAAGTTGATAATGTAGTAGCCTCAAAATTTGTTACAACTAATAAATAAAATCAAGTTGGTCCGGCTTTTGAGGTAGAAAGAAAACAAATAAACTCTGAAAGTGAGCAAGTCTAAATGCCACTACTCTGTTTCTGCAAAATAATGGTTGTATGCAGCTTGTTTTTAAATGCCACAACCCATGACAGTCAAACTATTTAATCTTGACTGCTTCATGCTTTAAATTGGATGTTATAGTTAGACAATAAAGATCTGGTCAAACTGTTTAATCTTGGCAGATCAATAGTTAGGTAGAGAATAATAAGGTGCTCATCACTTTAATCTGAGCCCTTGGATTGTTATAAGGTTAGAATTTGATACTTTCCTGCTTTAAAAAGAAAATGGATAAGGCTTTACTAGCTTAAATGCACCCATTAAATGAAGAAAAATGATAGGATAAGCAAAGGGTAAGTAGAGAAAGGTTGCAGAAGTTTAATGGTAGATTGGAAAAAATGCATATTTATCATGTTTCTATGCTCATGGGGCACTTACACAAGGCAAATGAAGGTTTACTTGATCAAGTAACTAACTTCTCATTCATCCCCATTCATTCATATATTTACTAATTTCGCCTTCATACAGTTCGTATTCACTCATTTTCCACTAAGAACCCCTTTTCCTAAGGTCAAAACCCATTTTACCTAAGAAAAGTCAAACCCTATGTAAAATCCCTCTTTACCATACAGAATCCTTTTTTTTTTACCATTAAAGTCCATTTTTACATGTAAAATCCTTTTTACATAAAAAACCCATAAAGATATCTTTACCCTAAGTATAAATGCTTATATGAAAAGTCAAAACATTCATTAAAAAGCATTTTACTTAGTCGCAATTCCCTTTCCGCTCATATTTCCTTTTAATACTAATTTATGTATTAAACCCTTAAAAAGTTCCCTTCCCGTATATATTAACTCCTTTTATATAATATCCTGAAACCCTTAGTTTTATAATAAAATTATGTATCTCGTACAAATATCGCATCAGCGGGATCGCAAAACCCTTTAAACATGCATACACCCCTACATTGCAATATGTGATGAATGATCCGGATCCGACGTTATATATGTCATAACTTATTACCATATCGCGTCTGCCCTCCATCGCAGTCCCGCTTATAACATAACCTTCCATGTATTGCGATCCCCGACTGCGATATGGAAGACCAGACCCAACGCTATATACATCGCAATCTATTCCCATATCGCATCTGCCTCCATCGCAAAGTCCCACTATTACATATATCCTCTGCATTGCGATAAGCAATGGACGACGGACCCGACACATTATATATCACAGTCTATCGCCATATCGCATCCTACCCTTATCGCATTCCTTTGCGATGGGCCTCCCCCCGCCTAACTCCAATTGGGATATGCGAATAAGGCTCGAACCCGATGCCATTATCCACCAGCATTTATAAAATTTCAAATCTGCCATTATGCATTTTGCAAAGGCTTTTTGTGTTAAATCGTTTTTAACGATTTAAATGAAGAAATGACCTGAAACTCCATTTAAACCGCTAATCACATTTCTAACCATAATCAAGCCATTCCCGCCATAATTAATCCCTTTGTACTCTTTCCACCACTGTTCACCTTCGCCCGATAGTTCAAAGGTTAACTGTTTTTCCCTTTTAACACATAAAAAGGCCATTTTTGCTCTATTTTGCCTGTTTTACACAATGCAGCCTCCATTATGCCTTTGCGGCCATTAAAGCCATTGCTTACCCTCCGATATGCCCCGAACTCTTTCCGATATCCTTTGAAAGCTCAAAAAATCCATCACGACCTCCTTTGGCACCATGTTTTTCTTAATAGTTTCTGGTTTTTGCAGGTGAAGACTGTTGTTCTAGGTTTATAAACAAAAGGCATGCATAACATTTTGAAGACACAATATGAAGATTTACTGTTGAAAAACACAGCAAAACTTGAAACGCACAGTCAAATCTACTGAGAAGGGTTAAAAGAGAGTTACAGAGTTTAAAGAAGTCAGATGAAAGATCAAAATGAAGAAAACAGCCAGCGTAGAGGATACAAACAACAAAGTAGCATAAGGGGAAAAATATCATACAACAAAGCCAGCACAGCCTGAATAAAGGGGACAGCAAGAAGCAATTCAAACCACTGCCCCTATCTTCTTTCCATGAAGATCTTTCTTTTCTAAATATCTTAATTAGTTTTAGCGATATTTTCCTAATTTCATTATTGTATAAATAACTCTTTTCTAGAGTTGTAAATGGTTCGGAGTTGAAGATTCATAGTTCATTGCTTGTAAAGTCTTGACTATTAGTTCTACTTTGAACATGGAAGTCACCTTTGAAGGAAGATTTTGCTGACGTTTGATGTACTCAGTCTTTCTGGAACCTTAATACAAAGCAGAGGATTCTGAATCTTGTTTTACACAGTTTTGTGTTATCCTGTAATTTTTTCCAATTTTAAATCATTATGTTATTTCTTCATATACTTATGACTTACATAGATATCTAGGTAGGAACAATTAGAGTTTCAATTGATTCCTATAAGCTCCTAAAGTGATAATCTATTAAGAGAATGGAATAATGCAACTGTCTGTGTAGCTAATCCCCTCTAATCAATAAATCATCAGCATCTTGCGTAAGCTTAGTATACTGCCTTGAATCTTTTGAACGTAGTTCAAAAGGTTTTCCCACTTATGATTGTTCTATTTTACAGTTAGAAACTATGATAATCATATTTTTTGTTGTCTTCTACTCACCACTATTTTTATCTATATCACTGTATAATGCTTTATAGCAACCCTTTGTTGAAGTATTAATATACCCCAAAGGATTAATTTCTTCAATTCTACATTTGTATTCATTCATTGGTCTTCCAAAACTAAAACCAAAAACCCCCAAAACAAATTACTTTAGATGCTCTAGCATTGGTAGCTTGACCTACTACTATCTCAGAGGTACAACACCAGACTGGCGCCACTTCCGAGGATTCAAATTTCATTTAAGTTTCCCTTGGGACAATGATATTCATTCACTCCTTTCCTTTAAAGGTGATTAAAGGATTTAGAAAGGTTAAAATCATTCAGCTAGGCGACTCCACACTACCAAGCTGGCACCTTATAAACATACCAGATCTCGTTCAGAATTTGACATAGTTAAACCTCTGTCAAATCCTGAAAGGATTCTGATAAAAGCTAGTTCCAAAAGGGGACACCACTGGTCATCTTCTTCTTCCTCTTCAGTCCTACAATATGAAGAAGTAGAATCATTTGACCCCTATAGTAATATCCCATTTGATCCTAATTACTCCCATTTATCACCTAGGGTTGCTGAACTTCTAAACAGAAGAGTTGATTTTAAGTCAGCATACCTTATTCATTCATTAGAATCTCATCCAATACCCACACTACCTCCAGGATCACCTAAAACTGAATCTGAGTTGGGTGTTAATCTACCAGAATATAAACCCACAGATTTCATATCCCCTACCACCTATCATTTTCCTTCCATTTTTGACCGACCTGAAGCTTCTTCTTCCAAACAATCTGAGGATACCTTTTCTATATATTCCAATCCTCTCTTTTGAGCAAAAGAAGGTATTCCTTTACAGGTCCCAAAGCTAGTTCTTAAGACTCCTTCGAAGTCTTTCAGGAGATCTCCTCCTCCTTCAACTCCAACTAGTTTATCTACCCCTAAATCACCATCTTCTTTCTCTACTTCTTCTTCATCCTCTACATCCACACAAACACCTCATACTCCACTTGGACAACCTCATACACCTCAAGCATCTCATATACCTCAAGCACCTCATACACCACCTGCTGTCATGGCTTTCCGACCTATTGTACAGGCTAGATATGTTGCCTTAGTCTTACCTAATAACCTTGAGGTGTTCCCAACTGGGTATTTAAAATACTTTCCCAAGTACAATGGAGAAACTGGTCCCTCAGCTAAGGACCGTCTTCAAGCTTTCCTAGATTTTGCAGAAAATATGAATATTGAGCAATAGAATGTTTAGATGAGATTGTTTGTACAGTCACTTGAAGGAAATGTGAGGATTTGGTTTAGGCAATTACCAGCAGCTACCATTAGAAATTGGGAAGAGCTTACAACCATATTTAAAAATCAGTGGGGTGTCAAAAAGGATCCTCTTTACTTCCTCACAGAATTTGAAGAGCTTAAAAGGAACTTCGGTGAACCAGTTTCAGATTTCATCAAGAGATTCAACAAACTCTATCACAAAATGCCTGTTGATTGTAAGCCTCCTGTAGCAGCAACTAAGTCTAGATTTTCTAAAGCTTTCGATGATGACTTTGTTGTTATGCTACGTGAGAGAACTTCAAGAACTCTTGAAGATATGAAAACAAACTCTATAGAAGTAGAAGCAAATAGGGCAACCTAAACTTCTTTAAAACTTAAGGAAGAAAAGGCCGAAAGAAAACTCAAATCTATTCAAGAAGCCTCTAGTGTTGGCATTATGATTCAAGTGTTGTCCTTGATGGCAACTCACTCAGAGGTTGGTACAGGTGCTCAGAGGTTGGTACAGGTGATGGAAACTTAATCAGAGGACAGATCTTAGTACAGCATGGCAAGAAAGTTAATACACGCAAGTTCGTTAAGCCCAAGTCGCGTGTACACGCAGGTTGGCTTCAGCAAAAGCGCGTGTATGTGGAAAAGTACCTTTGGTCCATGATGGTTAGTCCTTGGAAGTTGTGTCTATGGTTTCGGACCATTGTGTCTCGACGGGCGTGTCGATCCCTAGTTTTGAAGTTGATGGTATTGTGTTACTATGGTTTTGGCTCTTGGTATTGAACAAGGCCTAAGGCTATATAAGGAGAAGATCATTAGGCAAGTTGTGTAAGCAATGAGTATGAGTGATGAAGATCTGAGGAAGTGTGAGATCCAAGTGCTGGTTATGGGTTGGTGATCTGAACCAAGGTTTCACTCATGTGGAGGATGATGAATGATGGAACGAGATCTCAAGGGTTGGAATGATTATCTTCATATGGTTTGACTCTGGATAGACTAGATCTACTGACGCATGTTTATTATTATGATCTGGGTATGCTTTGATGTCTGATATAGCTACAGAGTTTTAAGGTTGAATTTACAGATCTGTACGCGGGTTGGTTTTGGTAAAAGGGCGTATACACGCAGGTTGGGTTCATCCAAGTAGCGTATACAATGTGAAGTATGATATTTGAATATGGAGCTGGATCTGGTTATTGCTATGTTGTCTGGTTGTTGTTGACAGGGTTACAGTGATTCAGAATTGGGTGTTTTAGTGATTGATGATGCAGGTTGTACTACAATGATGATTGTCTTATGGATCTAGTATGAAAATGTATGAAACGTGGTCCCGGGTAGATCGTAGGCCGGCACCTACGTACTGGTAAACATATCAGCCAGTACAAGAGCCAGGGGGTTGTAGCTCCCTTCCACTAGCAGCTGGAAAACGAGTAAAGAAGCATTTTGTAGGTAGGCACCTACGTACTAGTAAATGGATCAGCTAGTACAAAAGCTAAGAGGGTTGTAGCCCTCTGCAGGTTGTAGCCTGCGTGCTGGTAAAGGACTGCACCAGTACATTGTAAAAGAAGTTTCTCATTAAAGAAGAAAGAGACAAATTGCAGCAGGTGGTTTTCACCCACATTGGGTTTCCACCTTATATCATGGTGTTCATGTGTGTGGCTTTTGTGTGATGATCTGTTCTGTTATACTGTACCTGTTTACTGTTAATATGCTTAATAATATTCTGATGCATTTACTGAAGATAAGATTAACTGAATCATAAGATCTCTGCATATACGCTAGTTGCTTTAGACACAGTCGCGTGTACACGCGGGTTCACTTAACGGAAGTCGCGTATATGTTTCTGAGCATGAAATTGAAAAGGTTTTACTGATCTGATAATACTGATTCACCCCCCCCTCTCAGTATTATTTCCAACATCTAGTTCCTCTAAGACTAAATCAGAAGACTCAAAAATAGATGAAATAACCTCTCTTCCTAGAAACCTATCAAAAAGGATTTCAAATATTAAGACCCAACCTAGGACCATACAACAAACAGTTGCTAGACCTCAAAACCAAAATCAAGGTCAGTATAAAAGAAACTAACCACTACAAATTCTTCATAGACCTAGCAATGATCAACAGGTTCCTACTCCTCTATTGATAGATGACCAACAACCTGAAGATAATACTATGACAATTGTTTAGTAATCTCTGGCAAAATCACATAATCAATATTAAGTCGACGTGTTTCGAACCAACAAGTGTGGTTCATCGTCAGGACAAGATGAAGAACTAATCTGGTTAATAGTATGAATTCTTCTTCCAATCAAACAGCCATCATTCCTCCCTCACAACAGAATCAGGTTCAAGAGGATCAGGAAGCTGCACAGGTATCTAAATATCATGCTTTTTCTGAATTTTTAATTGCAGAATTAAACAAGAGGTATGATATTAGACCTAGACCTGGTCCTGGGAGACCTCCAAAGGAAACTCGAATAATTGAACCACTTACCAAAACTGTTGAAGCTCAAACAACTCTTATTCATCCACTAGATCAGTCAATTGATACTTCCCAAGCTCGTAAAAACATTTTGACTGCATTTAATGTTGGAAAAAGAATTGGAGAGGGTTAAGATCCCAATTCCATTGTCATAACTTTCTAAAAACCTTGGTTACAAAAGTCAAGTCACTAAATGGATTCAAAATACCTTAGTCGATGTTGTTAAATAGAGAATCCATACAGGTGAGAATGGTTTTAGATAGAGGAGGAATGACCTGTTGAAGAGTTTTGTGAACCCAACATTTTGGACTACGAAGTGAGTCCATCATCAGGGGATGCGGCAGTAGATAATCTTTGAAATTAATGATGTATCACAGAGCTATGATTATTAATATATATAAGAGGGTTGTTAAGGAGTGCAGTGAGAAATTAGGTCGGCTAATTTTTTTTTATTTTTTTTTAAATTCATTGTTTATTATTCATTTTTATTATTATTATATATATATTTTTGATGTTATTATTATTATTTTTATTATTTATTTAATATTGTTATTATTATTAATATTAATATTATTATTATTATTAATTTTTACTTATTATTAATTAATTTATTAATTTGTTATTATTATTATTATTATTATTATTATTATTATTATTATTATTATTTATTTTGTTATTATTTGTTCACTATATCTATTTATTTATTTTTATAATAATATCATATTATTATTATTTTTATTAGGATATTATTTATTTATTTTATTATTTATTATTATTATTATTATTAGTTTATTGATAATTTAATTATATAAAGTTAAATATTTTTTTACTTACTTTATTCATGTGTTTAAACTAATTATTGAATTATTAGTTTATTTATTTGTTTAATTTATTATTATGTATTTGTTTGTTATTATCATAAAATTATTATTTGTTTATTATTATTATTATTATTATTATTATGTATTTATTTCAAAAGTTTGGAATATTTAATTACTTTGATTAATTTGATAAATAATAATAATATTTATTATTATTATTATTGTTTTTATTATTATTTTTATTTATTTAATTATTTATTTATATATTATTATTATTATTATTATTATTATTATTATTTTATTTTGTTTTTATTTAATTTGTATCTTTAAATTATTGATTTCAATTAATTAATTAGACTTATGATAAGTGAGGTAATATTGTAGAATTATCTATAATCCTAGAGGTGATTTTTATTGAAATAATTTTATTATAATAATTAACTAAGAAGTGTTTTTAATGTTATCAAGATATATGTTATTGATCAAGAACAGAATTTTAAGAATGGTTAGGTCAATGATTTAGGGATTAAGGAAGATGGTTAAGATTAATACTTACTGTTTTTTAATTTTTCTAATAAAGGTTTCCAAGTGTTACTCAGTTTTAATCCATCATCACGATTAAAGTTATTTTTCCTTTTTTCTATTTCAATGGCTTCTTTAATTTTTCTTTTGAGACAATGTTCTTCTTTTCTAACAAGTTTGGCCTCCTCCATGCAGATGTAATGAGAGGAAGAATGAACATGCTCAGCTAAGGCAGATTTGGAAATTCTTTCTCTTCTTAAGTCAGCAGTGTGTTCTTTGATTCTAACCTTAAGAGATCTTCCTGTTTCACCTATATATTCTTTGCCGCATGAGCAAGGAATCACATAAACACCTTTATGAAGGTTAGGGTTTATAGGATCTTTAACAGAGTTAAATAATTGTCTGATTGTGTTAGCAGGGATGAATGTTACACTAATGTTATGTTTATTAAGAACTTTAGAAATTTTATCTGTGGTATCTTTTATGTAAGGAAGGGAGTTCTTAGGAATTGATAAGTTTTGATCATTAATATTGTTGTTGTTTTTCTTTAGGGATAGGTGCATGGCTTTCTTGATGGTGTTTCTATTATAGCCATTTAGTTCAAACACTTTGTGAAGATGGTTGAGTTCATTGTTTAAATGGTCAGGATCCGATATTCTGACAGCCCTAGTGGTTAAGGTTCTAATGATGCCTATCTTTTGTTTAGGGTGATGGTGAGAATTTGCATGAAGATATCTTTCTGTATGGGTTTTCTTTCTATAGACTTGGAAACTAAGAGGCCCTTTTCTTTTAGTTAAAAGGACATCAAGAAAAGGAAGTTGGTTATTATTTTCAATTTCAATGGTAAATTTTATATGGTCAGAGAGGCTATTTAAGTGATTAAGGAATAAGTCAAGCTTTTCTTTTCCATGACTCCACTTAGCAAATATGTCATCTACAAACCTTTTCCATTCTTCAGGGGTGTATGGAAATGACATGAGGGCCTTCTTCTCAAAGTGCTCCATAAAGATGTTGGCAATTATGGGAGATAGAGGAGAACCCATAGCCACACCATGAGTTTGCTCATAAATTCTGCCTTTGAAACTGAAGTATGAAGATTTCAAGCATAGTTCCAAAAGATCAACAGTCTCTTTATCAGTGAGGTTTCTCATGATTTCTGTTGTATCAGGTGAACATTGATACAGCAGACAGAGAAAAAACAGCGTTTACTACACCCTGGGGTACATTCATGTACGCAAGGATGCCATTTGGCTTAACAAATGTTGGAGCAACGTTTCAAAGAGCTATGGACATCACTTTTATGGGTCAGGTAAATAAATTTGTGGTTATTTATCTTGATGACATAATTGTTTTTTCTAAATCTGATCAGAAACATTTAAAGCACTTGATGAAGGTTTTTGATAGGTGTAGAAAATTTGGAATATCACTGAACCCAAAGAAGTCCTTGTTTGTTGATAAAGAAGGAAAATTGTTGGGCCATGTAATTTCAAAGGAGGGCATAGTAATTGACCCTAAACGAGTATCTACCATAGAAACATTGACCTTACCTAGAAACAGAAAGGGGATTCAAGCTTTTCTAGGCAAGATTAACTTTCTAAGGAGATCTATTCCAAATTATGCAGAGATAGTGAAGGATATAACAGACATGCTCCGAAAGGATCATGAAGTCAAATGGACTCCTTCTTCTAGGCATGCATTTGAACAAATAAAAAGGGCTATCTCCGAAGCTCCCACCTTAGCTAGCCCTGATTATACTAAGCCATTTAGTATTTTCTCTTTTGCCTCTGAAACAACCCTTGTTGTTGTTTTATTACAGAAAAATTAAGATTACCATGACCAACCCATAGCCTTTTTCAGCAAGGTTATGAGAGATGTTGACCTGAAGTATGACATCATTGAGAAGCAAGCCTATGCCCTTATTCAAGCCCTGAAATCATTCAGGATGTATGTCTTACACTCACCTATTATTGCTTATGTCCCAAATAGTGTTGTCAAAATTGTCTTAACCCAACCAGACACCGATGGGAAAAGAGGTAGATGGATCACTCAAATTCTGGAATTTGATCTAACTATCAAGACTACCAAGCTATTAAAAGGTCAAGGATTAGCTAAGCTTCTAGCTGAATCCAACTGCAAAGTACTTGGAATCATTTCTGTTTTGGAAATACAAGGGAAGAATACACAAGAACCTTCTATCCTTGCAGAAGGGGAGAATCCACAAGAACCTTTCCTTCATCCTAGAAGGGAGAATCCACAAGAAGCTCTACCTTCAGAGTAGATCAGTCTTATACACATTGATGAGAAATATTTGTTGTCAAAATGGTATCAAGATATTGTAAATTTCTTCATCAATTTTGAGTGTCCAGCATCATTCTCCAAAACCCATTGTAAAACCCTTAAGTTGAAATCAGTCAAGTACTGCATTATTAATGCAAATTCATACTGGAAAGATCCACTTAACATTTTGTTATTATGTTTAATAGAATCAGAAACTGAAGCAATCATTGATCAGTTTCATACAGGATTTTGTGGGGGACACTATGCTTGGAAAGCAACAGCATACAAGATCTTGAGGGGAGGATTTTATTGGCCTACATTGTTCTTACAAGTAGGGGCAAAGATAAGAGGTTGTGTTCCTTGCCAAATGTTTGCTGGAAAACAGAAATTAACAGCTCTTCCACTTGTTCCATCAATAGTTTCAGCACCTTTTTCTAAATGGGGATTAGATTTTATTGGAGAAATTCATCCCACTTCGAGTAATCAGCATAGATGGATCCTCACTGCAACAGATTACTTTACTAAATGGGTGGAAGCAATTCCAGTTAGAAATGCTACTAATGCAGTAGTAATTAAGTTTATTGAGGAGAATATCTTAGCTAGATTTGGTTTCCCAACTCAAATTGCTACTGATAATGTAGCATCTTTTTCTAGTGTTAAAATGATTGACTTTTGCCAAAAATATCAGATTTTGTTACATCATTCAACTCCATATTACCCTCAGGATAATGGCCTTGCAGAATCATCAAACAAGAGTCTGGTAAAGGTAATCAAAAAGACACTAGTTGATCATAAGAAGAGTTGGGATTCACATTTGATTTATGCAATATGGGCAAACAAAATTACTCAAAGAGGTCAACTGGCAAATATCCATTTCAATTAGTCTACGGGAAAGATGCAATCTTCCCTACCAATTTGGCTTTCCCTGTTTTAATATTTATGCAAGATGCAACAGATGAACCTAATGATTTTTCTAGAAGAATAAATCAGATTATTGAACTTAATGAAAACAAAGATGAAGTTCAATACAAATTGTAGAAATATCAGAATAAGATGAAGGTCTTGTTTGATAGAAGAGTCAGGGAAAGGGACTTTAATGAAGGTGATCTAGTTCTAAGATGGGATGCCAGGAGAGAAGAGAAAGGAAAGCATGGCAAATTCGACAATCTGTGGTTTGGACTTTTAGCAATTGCTGAAGTAAAGGGTAACAACACTTTTGTGCCACAAAATCTTGAGGGGCTATATTCCACTTATCCTGTAAATGGAAGGTTTCTCAAACATTACATTCAGTACTAGGAAGTTGAAATAGTTTTCAATGTAAATATTATGGTTTTCTTTTCCTTTCGAAGATGTCAGTGTGATATTTTTTACAGCAAGGACTCCATAGCCCGAGGAGAAGTCACATGGATCTAAAGGTTCTCGGCATTCTACAAGAGAAAGCAGTCCCCAAATGGAGCCAATGTTGTAGCATTTTTTGGTTTTGATTAGATAGAATATTTCAAAAAAATTTAAGATAGGATATGGACATAACATAGTGGATAAAATGCTAGTGAAAAAATATATTTTTGATGATAATGTCCATATCAAAGAAAATGTTAGGTTAGCTGCTCTAAAAGATCAAGGCAAAAGAAAATGTTAGGTAGAAAGAAAACAAATAAACTCTGAAAGTGAGCAAGTCTAAATGCCACTACTCTGTTTCTGCAGAATAATGGTTGTGTGCAGCTTGTTTTTAAATTCCACAATCCATGACAGTCAAATTGTTTAATCTTGACTGCTTCATGCTTTAAATTTGATGTTATAGTTAGAGAATAAGATCTGGCCAAACTGTTTAATCTTGGCAAATCAGTAGTTAGGTAGAGAATAATAAGGTGCTCATCACTTTAATCTGAGCCCTTGGATTGTTATAAGGTTAGAATTAGATAGTTTCGTACTTTAAAAAGAAAATGGATAAGGTTTTGCTAGCTTAAATGCACCCATTAAATGAAGAAAAAATGATAGGATAAGCAAAGGGTAAGTAGAGAAAGGTTGCAGAAGTTTAATGGTTAATTGGACAAAAAGGACATTTATCATGTTTTTGTGCTCATGGGGCAATTACACAAGGCAAATGAAGGTTTACGTGATCAAGTAATTAACTTCCCATTCATCCCCATTCATTCATATATTTACTAATTTCCCGTTCATACAGTTCATATTCCCTCATTTTCCACTAACAACCCTTTTTCCTAAGGTCAAAACCATTTTTACCTAAGAAAAGTCAAAACCCTATGTAAAATCCCTCTTTACCATACAAAATCCTCTTTTTTTTTACCATTAAAATCCCTTTTTACATAAAAAAAAAAACCCATAAAAATATCTTTACCCTAGTATAAATGCTTATATGAAAAGTCAAAACATTCATTAAAAAGCATTTTACTTAGTCGCATTTCCCTTTCCTCTCATATTTCCTTTTAGTACTAATTTATGTATTAAACCCTTAAAAAGTTCCCTTCCCGTATATATTAACTCCTTTTATATAATACCCTGAAACACTTAGTTTTATAATAAAACTACGTATTCCGTACAAATATCGCATCGGCAGGATTGCAAAACCCTTTAAACATGCATACACCCCCACATTGTGATATGTGATGAATGATCCAGATCCGACGTTATATATGTCATAACTTATTACCATATCACGTCTTCCCTCCATTGCAGTCCTGCTTATAACATAACCCTCCATGCATTGTGATCCCCGACTGCGATATGGAAGCTTGGACCCAACACTATATACATCGCAATCTATTCCCATATCATGTCCACCTCCATCGCAAAGTCCCGCTATTACATATATCCTCCGCATTGTCATAAGAGATGTGTGATAGACCCAACACATTATATATCACAGTCTATCGCCATATCGCATCCAACCGTTATCGCATTCCTTTGCGATGGGCCTACCCCTCGCCTAACTCCGATTGCAATATACAAATAAGACTCGAACCCGATGCCATTATCTGCCAACATTTATAAAATTTCAAATATGCCATTATGTGTTTTGCAAAGGCTTTCTGTGTTAAATCGTTTTTAATGATTTAAACGAAGAAATGACCCGAAACTCCATTTAAACCACTAATCACATTTTTAACCATAGTTAAGCCATTCCCGCCATAATTAATCCCTCCGTACTCTTTCCACCATTGTTCACCTTCGCCCGATAGTTCAAAGGTTAACTATTTTTCCCTTTTAATGCATAAAAAGGCCATTTTTGCTCTGTTTTGCCTTTTTTACATAGTGCAGCCTCCATTATGCCTCTACGGCCATTAAAGCCATTGTTTACCCTCTGATATGCCCCAGACTCTTTCCAATATCCTTTGAAAGCTCAAAAAATCCATCACGACCTCCTCCGTCACCATGTTTTTCTTAATAGTTTCTGGATTTTGCAGGTGAAGATTGTTGTTCCAGGTTTATAAACAAAAAGCTTGCATAGCATTTTGAAGACACAATATGAAGATTTACTATTGAAAAACACAATAAAACCTGAAATGCGCAGTCAAATCTACACAGCAGGGTTAAAAGAGAGTTACAGAGTTTAAATAAGTTAGATGAAAGATCAAAATGAAGAAAACAGCCAGCATAGAGGATACAAACAACAAAGCAGCATAAGGGCCAAAATATCAGACAATAAAGCTAGCACAGCCTGAATAAAGGGGATAGCAAGAAGCAGTTCAAACAGCTGCCCCTATCTTCTTTCCATGAAGATCTTTCTTTTCCTAAAAATCTTAATCAATTTTAGCGATATTTTCCTAGTTTCATTATTGTATAAATAACTCTTTTCTAGAGTTGTAAATGGTTCGGAGTTGAAGATTCATAGTTCGTTGCTTGTAAAGTATTGACTATTAGTTCTACTTTGAACCTAGAAGTCACCTTTGGGGGAAGCTTTTGCTGACATTTGATGTACTCAGTCTTTCTGGAACCTTAATACAAAACAGTGGATTCTGAATCTGGTTTTACACAGTTTTGTGTTATCCTGTAAGTTTTTCCAGTTTTCTATCTTCATATGCTTATGACTTACAGAGATATCTAGGTAGGAACAATTAGAGTTTCAATTGATTCCTATAAGCTCTTGAAGTGATCATCTATTAAGAGAATGGATTAATGCAACTGTCTGTGTAGCTAATCCCTTCTAATCAATAAATCATCAGCGTCTTGCGTAAGCTTAAGTATACTACCTTGAATCTTTTGAACGTAGTTCAGAAGGTTTTCCCAATTATGATTGTTCTGTTTTACAGTCTGGAAATTGTGATAATCATGTTTTTTGTTGTCTTCTACTCACCACTATTTTGATCTATATCACTTTGTAATGCTTTATAGCAGCCCTTTGTTGAAGTATTAATATATCCCAAAGGATTAATTTCTTCAATTCTACATTTCTCTTCATTCATTGGTCTTCCAAAACTAAAACCAAAAACCCCAAAACAAATTATTTTAGATGCTCTGGCATTGGTATCCTGACCTACTACTATCTCAGAGGTGCAACACCATCTTTGGTGCTCCACCTTATCTCTTCTTGTACCAAGTCAGACCACAAACGCTCTCACTTTGGTAGATGTTGCCTCCCATTTACCAAATCCTGGTAGTTATGCCAACTCTTGGGAAGGCCTAGAAGTGTTAGGCTAACCAGATCATCTTTAGTAACTACAATACCAACTCTCCCAAGCTCATCCTGACATTAGGTGAACCTGCTCAAGTATTGTGGTATTGTGTCGCCTTTCTCCATCTTGATCTTCCGAAGCTTATCCTTTAGTGCCAGCTTCTTGTGGTTATTGATGTTCTGAAACAAGTCGATCAAGGCTTGCCACATTGCATATGGTGTATCGTTCCCGTGGATATTCGATACAATATGATCTCGAACTCCTTCTAGTATGATCCTTCTCACCTTTGCAACACATTTTCTCTACTCTTTAGATCCTGAGCATCAATTGTTGGAAGCTTAGGAATATCTTTGTCTATGAATTCCTTCAACATGTTGTCTTTCAAAACTACCTCCATCTTGTCCTTCCAGGAAATATAGTTCGAACTACCCTTAAAGGCATATTTAAGCCTTAATCCATAGAACGACATCATGTTGGCTCTGAAGAATGATACTGCAAATTCGATTTCACCTACAAAAGACAAACTTGTATTATCCTCTTCTAAAGTGATTTATGCTCTGATACCATGTAGAAATTCCTTGTAGATTCAAACTGCTAATTGTAATTTTAATAGACTTGAATCTACTTTACTCATCAGTGGAAGCAATTAAACGATCGTGAAATCATGAAGCATACAAGAGAAAGAATTCAATCAACACATTATAGAATGATTTCCTATGGAAATCCACAGCTAAAAACCCCTACTATTTGAATATTACATTAGCCAGAAAATATGGGAAGATTACAATGCTTTGCTCAAGCCCGAGCAACCTCTACACTATCTTTATCTGTCTCACAACTTCCTAGACAAGCCTAGGCCAATACTTAACCATTTTTCAGCTTGCCCAAGTTTAGGCCAATACTTAACCATTTTTCTGCTTGCCCAAGTTCCTATTTCCTTGTGTTGTTTCTTTGGGAATTAGCCCCTATTAATTAAGTAAATTCCTCAATTAGAATTGCGTAGTCCTCATAGGCCTTCCTCTGACGACATGGACCACCTATACAATTTGGATGATTATAAAACTCATAGTACACTACCCTTGAACTCCAATCTCAACTGGGTAACTCTCATATCTGACATGCATGAGTTATTTATGAGTTAATCATCAGTTAACTGGTTGAACACATGAAGCGCACCCCATTGTCTGACCTACTAGTTCCTCCATCAATTGGAACTAGTTTAACTAACTTTAACTCAGTTAAACTCAACCAAGGGTCCTATAATGTAGGAGACACTCTACATGACTCTAGTTAGACCCTCAACTCGAATTAACTGAGCCAACTAAATCAAATTATCTTAGCTAACTCGTACAAGTTGTCGTGTGATGTGGAATTACAATTTTATTCCTAATTTAATTCAAGGACAAAATTAAATCAGGATTTTCTTGTTGCTTTTTCAACAAGAAACATGTAGGTCAAGATGAAGATGATGACGATGATTGTGAATCAGATAAAGTAGATGAAGAAGAAGAAGAATTAAGCAAAGTCTTTCAGTAGAAATCACATGAGAGAAATTTTTGGCCAACGCGTTTCAAACCAACAAGTGTGGTTCATCATCAAGACGAGATGAAGAGGCACACCATGGCAAAGGCTTAAATAGAGAGCAATGTAGATACATAATTTCCAAGTAACGACATATTTGAACAATAATATTTAAATTATGATAGTAATTTATTAATATATTAAAAACAAATATTATAAACTAACGGCTATATTAAATAGATAGTTTTTGAAAAATATTATTTAAGTAATGATATTATTTTATTAATTTATTAAAAATATTAATAGGTAATAGCTATATTAGACGGCTAGTTTTTGAAAAATAATATTTAAATTAATTTATTAAAAACAAATATTACTAGTTTTTGAAAAATAGTCTTTAAATAATTATATTAATTTATTAATTTATTAAAAATAGTAATAAGTAATGGCTGTATTAAACTGTTAGTTTTTGAAAAATAATATTTAAATTAATTTATTAAAACCAAATATTACTATTTTGAAAAATAATATTTAAATTATGATATTAGTTTATTAATTCATTAAAAACAAATATTAATAAGTAACCGCTATATTAAATAGCTAGTTTTTGAGAGATAATATTTAAATTAATTTATTAAAAAATAAAAAATAAAATAAAAGTCATACTGTAAAGGAGGGAAGTCAAAAGTTATAAAAACGAGTCAAGACCCTAATTGAGATAAGATCATTTGATAAATAAAATAATTAATGGAAAGATCAGCAGGAACAAAAATATTTCCACCGACCGTATATAGACCCGGGATATCCAACCTTGGGTCTACAAGCAGCACAATAGGAACCGTTTTTTAACAGCAGTACTTACATAGACTCATACTGTTTTTTTGGATATTTTGAAAATGATGAATAGGCTACTGTAATAGAACAGCATGCATACCCTGCGTGGTAATGCAATTTAACAGCACAACTGTTAATACTTGTAAAAAACAGACTCTCTCATGTAAATTTTTGGCTTATTAATGCAATATTTATGGATTTTTCCAGAGGAAAAAAAGAAAACTAAATTAAAAATAATTAATGGAAAATTAAATAAAATAAAACAAATATATACACAAGCGAAAATATATATATAAGGATATTGAAGGTTACCAAGCGGAAATCTTAAAAGTTGGAGGTCTTGTCCTCATCCCCCGCATCCACAAGCTTTTCAATCAAGCAGTCAAGCAAGGGTTCCCTAAACCTTGGACTGAGAGCCTCATTATCGCTATTTTTAAAAGTGGGGATACAAATAACCCCTCTAATTATCGAACAACTATGATCAGCCCTCTCTTAGCCAAGTTATATGGTAGTATTTTGGAAAAGAAGTTAAGCATATGGCTTGAAAGTGAAGGTAAGCGGGCTAAAGGCCAAGCAGGTTTCAGAAGGCATCACTCAACAACAGACCACCTTGTTACGCTTAGGATCATTGCGGAGGAATGTCGTAATGATAAATCCAATTTATTTTTTTGCTTTGTGGACTTTAGAAAGGCTTTCAATACGGTTCCTAGATACAACCTTTGGAATAGATTAGAAGAGCTAAAGGTTCCTCTCGAGTTGAGAGCTACCGCTATAAGGTTATACGAGAATGTAATTGCCAAGCTAAAGAGCAATGAAGGGTGGTCGAAAGATATTAAGTGTAACATCGGAGTTAAACAAGGTTGCCCCCTCGCCCTACCCTATTTGGCATTTACATCGATAAGCTCGAAGGCTATTTAGAGGAAGCAGGATGTGATGGCACGATCTTCGCTGAGATAGTCGTCATCCTTCTTCTTTATGCTGACGATATTGTTCTTTCGGCAAGGTGCCCATCTGATCTTAATAAGCAACTCAGGCTTCTTAAGGATTTCTGCTCTACCATGGGTATGACTGTTAACACTGACAAAACAAAAGTTATGATTATCAAATCCAAGAAGGAAATTTACGCTAATTTTATGTATGACAATAATAACTTGGAGGAAGTGTATTCTTACATGTACCTAGGAATTGATATTCATCACAAGCTCAACTGGAACCATAGCATTGAGAAAACGATTAATGGGGGGTGGAAAGCTTACTTTGGTTTTGAAAATAATTGTAAAATAGCAAACCTTGTAATGTGGGATAAAAAGAAGTTCCTCTTTGAAACTTTAGTCACTCCTGTTATCTTATATGGCTGTGAGGTTTGGGGTTGCAGCATCTCCAGAGAATCATGGAGAAAGATTGAGCAAATCCAGAAGCGTTTTATAACTTATAACCTGAAAATTAAAAGTAATACACCCTATCCTATTCTCCTTATAGAAGCAGGTCTTTCCCCTATTGAGAGCCTAGCTATGCTTAGGTTTCTGTTGTACAAGCACAAAATCAGTAACATAGACGATCATAGACTTCCTAAGCTAGCTTTAAATTCTAGCCAAAACCACCTAAGGCTCAATCGAGGGTGGCATAAAGACACAAGGGCCTGGTTAGACTATTGGGAGATCAACGAAAATGATGCATTGCAAAACATAAATAACATTAAAGATATTGTTACTTCTAAGTTCAAAGAAAAAATGTGGTGTGAGAAAGACTTAGCGGCTAAAAGAAAATTAAGTTATTATAAGAAAGTCATCAACCCCACCCTAGAAGATCAAAAGTATCTCTCTATTTTAACTAGCTCAAAGAAGAAAAATAATATAGCAAAGATTAGAACGAATTCTCATGAGCTCCATAGTGAAACAGGTCGTTGGGCAGTCCCTAAAACGCCATGGACAGAAAGGATATGCCATATATGTGAGAATAGGAACATCGAAGATGAAAACCAGTTCCTCTTAGAGTGCCCCGCGTATAACCACATTAGATCTCAGTTTCACAATCTTTGTTACAATACTAACCTTCCTAGCCTTTTACAATGTCAAAATTATAGTGAGCTCGGGAGGCTTCTCTCCAAGCTTTTTGAGCATAGGAATAAAATCTTAAATCAAAATAGATAACTTGTTTCTTTAGGTCTGATAGACCATTATTTGGTCTCAGTGGACGTTAACCATCATCATCATCATCATCATCATCATATATATATATATATATATATATATATATATATATATATATATAGATATATATATATATATATATATATATCCAAAGAAAAGTAATGGATAAATAAAACAAGGTCAACAATAAAATATGGGGTTGAGGCCCATTAAACAAATAACAAAAATACTAAAAGGAGTTAAGAATGAATAGGATGATAAAATACCTGAAAAATACAAAGGATCAAGAAAATAAACTCTAGTGAAGAATAAATCAACAACAAATACTATAAAAAGGACGCCAATACCTACATAGATAAACAAACAAACAAAATAAATCCCAAAAAGAAGCTTATAAAACTAGGAGGACAAGACAGGGACCCAACTTCTACTAATATTTCAACCATCATCTCTATTCAAATTATTAGGTCTTTTTTCAATTTCTAGGGGCTCCCTCAATTTACGATGATGGAAATTACTAACCCTAGCAACGACTTGGGCCTCCTCAATGCAGATGTGATGCTTAAATTTACCTGCATGCTCCACCAAAGCAGAGGAGCGGGTCCTGCCATGCTTAATGTCAACAACATGCTCATGAATCCTTTGATTAATCGAGTGACCAGTCTCCCCAATATAGGGAGTCCCACAAGAGCAAGGGATAACGTAAACACCCTTCATATTCTTTGGGTCCACTGGGTCTTTTACAGATATAAGGGAGCTCCAAATGGTATTTAAAGGCCTAAAGGTTGAAGCCACCTTATGCTTCCTTAGGATCCTTGTAATCTTGTCAATGGTCCCTCGGATAAAATGAATATGAACACCAGAAAATCGATCCTTGGTATCTTTCTTAGCACTAAGACCTTTTTCAGCTCTGGGGAAAGCCTTAGTACATTGGTGTCTACTATACCTAATATTAAATAAAACACTTAGGATATGTGCTTTCTCTTCATTGAGATGGTTGTCATCAAAAACTCCTAAAGCTCTAGTCGCTAAAGTGTTGAGAACACCAAGCTTTTGAGTTGGGAAATGATGAAAATTAGCATGAAGATATTGTTTTGTATGAGTTTTCTTACGAAATACCTGATGAGAAAAAGAGCCATCGTCATTCCTTGAGAGGAGGACGTCAAGGAAGGGAAAACTACCGTAACATTCAAATTCCATGGTGAACTTTATAGAACTAGATTGATTGTTAAGATGGAGGGAAAATAGTTCTAACTTTTCTCTACCATGGGACCAGATGACACAAGTGTCACCCACAAACCTCTTCCACACCTTAGGCTAAAAACGAGAAGAGGCTAAGGCCTTTCATTCAAAATCCTCCATGAATAGATTAGCTACCACAGGGGAGAGGGGGGAACAGATGGCGACACCGTAAGTTTTCTCATAGAATTCCCCATCGAATGAAAACAAAGTAGAATTAAGACAAATACCAACTAAATAAGCCATATCAGGATCTATGATGCGCTTCATGACTTCGATGGGCTAGTTTATAGGGATATTAGTGTAGAGGGAGACCACATCGAAGCTCACAATCTTGTCATCTGGATCAAGCTTCAAACTCTTTAAATTATTAACAAATGATGCAGAGGCTTTGACGAAGGATTTTGTATGGCCAACAAGGGGATTAAGCTTTTGGGCTAAATATTTAGCAAAAAGATAAGTTGGCCCTCCCATCGTGTTGACATGGAAGGAGAATTGATCAGTGTCATAAGTGATCTTAGAAAAACATGGAATTAAAATTGTATAATCGAAGAATAAAGTACTCTCCTAAGACTTCAAGTGAAATAAGCAAAAAAGAGAGAAAAATTTGACTACTCAATTAGAGGAATATGTTTAGAACTATAAAGCAGTTGTTCATCAAAATCGAAAGGAACTTGATGCAGCTCTAGATAAAATAAATAGGCTTAAGGAATGGAAGAAGGAGAAATTGTAATATGCCAATAGGAAAAATCGTGTAATTAATGAGAAAGATCAAGAAACTTCTCACTTGAAGATGAAGGAAAAAGAAGCAAGTGAAGCAATGAAGGCAACAAGCTCCAAGCCCCTGCAAGGCAAGGTCGAAGAGGAGTCTGATAGAAAAATCCTTCAGAGGCCAAATTGTAATGAAGGACAAAAGGTTGAAAATGTTGCTACTCAAAGAAATAATGTTGAAGTAATCAAGGACAAGGATGAACAAAGGGTTGTACTTCCTTCAAAAAAGAATGTCTTCAAAATATCTTCAAGACAAGAAAACTCATTCAGGAACCCTAATATGTTTAATGGATATTGTTTTTTGTGTACTAACTTTGGGCATAAAGCTAGGGATTGCAAAGATTATGACATAGATGATTATCAAGGCCACTATCAAAACCCAAGAAGAAAGCTTACAATATCACAAGATAGACATCCAAATGGCTTCCTTAAAAAAAAGTACATGTCAATTGTGATGCAACCTAAGCCGCATCTACCCACATTATGCAAATAAAATTGCATGTCACACTATGTCTCAAGAATTTTAATATTCTTGCCCAGTAAAACCTTCTTAAACCAAGGTTTAATGCTCCTTCAATAAAATCTATGCGGAAACGTTTTATTTCAACTATCCAAAGTCTGGACCTTTATAAACCTTTGAGCGAAACCTTATAAATCCTTCATAATCTTTGGTTAATTCGTATTACCCGCGCATATTAACCATACCATGGATTTTAGACTTTAGTTAAAACTCAACTTAAACCATAATACCTTAACCCCGCTTATTTCTATTATAATTTCTGTATAATAGAAATATTTCATAACCCACACTTAAACCTTACCTTTCCTCCATTCTGCAAACCTTTGCACATATATCAATGCTCTCTTTAGCGCATTAAATCTCCACCGTCGATATGTTTCGTTTGATCCAATGGCTATCGCGTCGCCCACTCGCCAACTAGCTTGGCCAATCTCCACTGTTGATCAATCCCGCTCGATCCAATGGCTATCGTGCAATCTCGCGTGAAATTGTGCATGAATGATATCAAGTCGAGAGCGCGTGAGAAAAGTGGTTTTCTCATGCTACATGTCAACCGCTCAGGTTAATCACGTGAAATCGTAGAATACCATTTATTGCTTTCAGGGCACACGAGATACCACTTACCCCTTGTGAAGACCGCTCCATCATTCTGCATGTTTTCCTCCCTTCTTTCGACACATGCCTTGATGTGATCCATCCATCTATTAACTTAATCTCTTGCGATAAGATCTTTGCCACTCATCTTCCATTAATCATGTTTCTTGATTCGACTGATCCAATGGTTCCTGTGCACTATTGCTTCATTACTTCTTCCTCTCACTGATTTCGATCTTCGATTGCTCTTCCACTTGATTCCTTCGTGAACTTTGTTCTACTTATTATTTAAACACTACCACCCCTGAGTTTTGATTTGGTTATTCAATCAGACTCCAACACTGTCCGATCATCGCAATACTCCTTTGATCATTGTCCTCTCTTTTGGATCCTTTTTGAATTCCCTGCACACTTATGTTATGCAGAATTACTCTAATCCACACATAGTTTATAATTCAATTACTCAATCCACACTTGCACAATTTAGAATTAAATCTTTCTGTATATATAAACAAATAATTACATAATGAGTCTCTCTCTCTGTGGCCTAATTTTCTAGTCAGTGGCCTTTTTCTTTCCTGCATGTAGGCTTACAGTCAAACCCTATCTAATCTTTGAACTCTAATTCCCTAACTCGTTAACTCTCTAACTAAATAACTCTCTCTATGCCTTTTAGACTTACATTTATACAAAAGGTTCTATAACCCATTTCGGTTCAGATCCTTAATCTTTTGAACTAAATCCTGAATGTACTCTAAGCCCACTTTTGACTCAAATAATCTCTAAGGATCCTCTCTAGTTCCACAAAATCATGAAACCAATTCCTAATCTAAGATTTACAATTAATTCCCAAATCTCTCAATCTCTCAACTATCCTAATTCTCTCATGTTCTCCAACATTCGAGAACATTTACAAATATTCCTCACAATACTTAATTAAATCCTATTCTTAATATCTCTCATAAACTTACTTAAAAACATTAAAATTACATTAATTTAATACTCAGGAAACCAACTTCCTTGAAAACACAAAACCCCCTATGTCTACTAAAATACAATGAAATTGTTGAGTTGGATGCTCCTGCATCAGACTCCCATGGTTAAAATAATCATGATCTCCAGATTATGTGTTATGATATGTTGATATAAAACCTCCAGGGTCCTAAACTTTATTTTGTAGTTGTCTGAATGCTCTGTTCCTTTGTTGATGTTGTATGTTTGTTGTCTTCTGTTTCATCTTCCTCTCCTTGTCAATCAGGTTCAAATTCTGATTGATCACTCTTCATGTTGTTGTCAATCTCCTCCATCTAGACTGCTTCATCATTAATTGCCATAATTCTTCAATCTCTATCTCCAGCACATCCTTGGGCTAGTACATACTCTACCATTTTTTGTTGTACTTTCTCCACTCATCTTCAAATTGTTGTTCATTATCTTCTCTTTGAAGTTGTCGGATTCTTATTACCGCCCTTTCATCCTTACCTTCTTGTGACTTTCCAAACAACCTCTGTTCAATATCTGTAAATTTACTTTCAAAAAATAAATTGTCCTCCAATTCCCCTTGTACTTGATTCCTCTCAAATACATCACTATGTTGTTCATCAATTCCAGCATATTTTCCTTCCTCTTCCATCTTTACTTGGTTGCTCATATGTGCCAAATTTTCTCTAGCATCTACAACAAAACCTGCACTCACAAAACAATTATTAAAATGAAAAACATAAGGCCTCAGTGCCTCTTCTTCTTTTGGCAACATTTCAGTATGTTGCTCTGATTTTTCCTCCTCTATCAGCACATCAGTATGTTGATTCAACCTCTTTAAAGAATTCTCCAAAGGACTCTCAAAACTGTCAGCAAGTCTCTCTTCCACACCATCTGCTTCAATGATGTCTTTCTGCTCTTGTCCACTTTAGTGAACCGCTTCGTCTGCAATCACACACTCTACATACTCTACCATTTTTTGTTGTACTTTCTCCACTCATCTTCAAATTGTTGTTCATTATCTTCTCTTCGAAGTTGTCGGATTCTTATTACCGCCCTTTCATCCTTACCTTCTTGTGACTTTCCAAACAACCTCTGTTCAATATCTGTAAATTTACTTTCAAAAAATAAATTGTCCTCCAATTCCCCTTGTACTTGATTCCTCTCAAATACATCACTATGTTGTTCATGAATTCCAGCATCTTTTCCTTCCTCTTCCATCTTTACTTGGTTGCTCATATGTGCCAAATCTTTTCTAGCATCTACAACAAAACCTGCACTCATAAAACAATTATTAAAATGAAAAACATAAGGCCTCAGTGCCTCTTCTTCTTTTGGCAACATTTCAGTATGCTGCTCTGATTTTTCCTCCTCTATCAACACATCAGTATGTTGATTCAACCTCTTTAAAGAATTCTCCAAAGGACTCTCAACACTGTCAGCAAGTCTCTCTTCCACACCATCTGCTTCAATGATGTCTTTCTGCTCTTGTCCACTTTAGTGAACCGCTTCGTCTGCAATCACACTGTCATACTCTGAGTTTTCCAACAATTCAATTTCTCTTTGACACTTCATAAGTACTTCATCATCACTTATAATTCCTACATTTGTACACAATTTATTAGTTTGAGAACTGCAAGGTTCAATAGTCTCAATTGTTGCTTCACATATCAGCCCTTCAGACTGAATCTCATCTCCTTCTTTCACAATAAATTTTTCCTGTGTTGTAATAGCTTCAACCATCAATGTATTACTAAATTCTTTCTGCTACAATAATTCACTGTTTTTCTCATTCAAGAGACATTCTCCATCATTCTTTACTTCAGAGTATTTATCTTCTGAAAGATACTCTTCCCTAATTTTAACGGCTTCAAAAGATTGCTCATCTTCTGCAAAACCTGTAATCAAATCAAATTTATTAGATTCAAATATACAAGGTTTCATATCCTCCTGCTCATCTGAATTTGTCCAACAGTTTAGAAAATCATCAATAATTCCTTCCTCAGCAAAGTAAACTTCTTGTTGTCTTAAATGGTTCATAAGATCTGTCACAGATCTCCAGTCTTCATCTTCACTCATAGCTTCACCTTGTTCTACCTCAAAAATGGAAACATCCATTTTCAACTCAGCTTCTCTGAGTTCTTCAAACTTCAATTGAACATTCAGTACTTGTTCAAGCTTCATCAACTCTTCTGTTAACTACATATTCACCTGTTGATTTCTCTTCTCTTGTGGCCTCTGCCACTTTACTTTCTTCCTCATGGCATAACCATGCTTCTGGTCTTCTTTATTTATCTGCAACATCTCCATCAATATCTCAATATGAACTGCAATCTCAGCCTTCTCCCTCTCATATTCTTCTTCACTTAATTGTTTATGTATGCCATTTGCCTTGGCATCCTCTTTCTTCATTTTCTTCTGTTGTGGTCTTTCTCAAAACCTCTATTATCTCTGTTATGACTATCAGTAGTCATTTTCTCCTCTATCTTCATGAGTTTCTCACTCGCTTACTATGAACTGTATTAAAGCCTCTACAACAGCAAGTCCTCCTTGTTGTCACTTACCTCACCAATATTTCCTCTGTACTTGGTCTTTTGGCAAGCACTTGGTTCTCTATTCTCTCAATCCTCTTTGAGCACTTCTCTCTGCTCCTTCTAGGCTTCAACTCATATGCACCTCTTAAGAACACAACTGTCCTCTTGTATTTCAATCACAAATGAAATACTAAGTTCTAGCCACCTCTTCTTTCACTCAAAAATTCTTACCAGCTTTCTTCATTACTGCTTCTTTTCTTTCACTGAGATATCTTCTTTTGTCTACAACCTAAATTCTGCAACCACAATCTTCAAACCAAATTAAAACAAAACATGTCATCTCACCTTCAAGATCTCTGGATGATCTTGTGTTCCCATTCATCTGCACTTTGAATGGATTGTTCTCTATCTCTTTGCATCTGCAAATTCTGCTACACTTATCTCTGTGTGCCTACAATTTTTCAGATTTAAAATCTGATCTCCTCTTGCCAGTATACATACCTTCAAAACATAACTTTGTTCTAAATTTCTCAAATAATTCTTACACGCAAAATTTCCTTGTTCAGCGCTGATACCAAATATGACGCAACCTAAGCCGCATCTAACCACATTATGCAAATAAAATTGCATGTCACACTATGTCTCAAGAATTTTAATATTCTTGCCCAGTAAAACCTTCTTAAACCAAGGTTTAATGCTCCTTCAATAAACTCTATGCGGAAACATCTTATTTTAACTATCCAAAGTCTGGACCTTTATAAACCTTTGAGCGGAACCTTATAAATCCTTCATAATCTTTGGTTAATTCATATTACCCGCACATATTAACCATACCATGGATTTTAGACTTTAGTTAAAACTCAACTTAAACCATAATACCTTAACCCCGCTTATTTCTATTATAATTTCTGTATAATAGAAATATTTCATAACTCACACTTAAACCTTACATTTCCTCCATTGCACAAACCTTTGCACATATATCGATGCTCTCTTTAGCCCATTAAATCTCCACCGTTGATTTGTCTCGTTTGATCCAACGGCTATCATGACACCCGCTTGCCAACTAGCTTGGCCTATCTCCACCGTTGATCAATCTCGCTCGATCCAACGGATATCGTGCAATCTCGCGTGAAATCGTGCACGACTGATATTAGGTTGAGAGTGCGCGAGAAAAATGGTTTTCTCATGCTATGTGTCAACCCCTCAGGTTGATTGTGTGAAATCGTAGAATACCATTTACTTCTTTTAGGGCGCATGAGATACCTCTTACCCCTTGCGAAGACCACTCCATCATTCTACACATTTTCCACCCTTCTGTCGACACGTACCTTGATGTGATCTATCCATCTATTAACTTAATCTCCTGCGATAAGATATCTGCCACTCATCATCCATTAATCTTGTTCATTGATCTGATTGATCCAACGGTTCCTGTGCATTGTTGCTTCATTACTTCTTCCTTTCACTGATTTCGATCTTTGGTTTCTCTTCTGCTTGATTCCTTACTGAAATTTGTTCTGTGTATTATTTAAACGCTACCACTCCTGAGCTTTGATTTGGTTATTCAATCAGACTCCAACACTATCTGATCATCACAATATTCCTATGATCATTGTCCTCTCTCTCGGATTCTTTTTGAATTCCCTGCACACTTATGTTATGCAGAATTACTCTAATCCACACATAGTTTATAATTCAATTACTCAATCCACACTTGCACAATTTAGAATTAAATTTCTATGTATATATAAACAAATAATTACATAATGAGTCTCTCTCTCTCTCTAGCCTAATTTTCTAATCAGCGGCCTTTTCCTTTCTTGCCTGTAGGCTTACATTCAAACCGTATCTAATCTCTAAACTCTAATTCCCTAACTCTTTAACTCTCTAACTAACTAACTCTCTCTATGCCTTTTAGGCTTACATTTATACAAAAGGTTTTGTAACCCTTTTCAGTTCAAATCCTTGATCTTTTGAACTAAATCCTAAATATCATCTAAGTCCACTTGTGACTCAACTAATCCCTAAGGATCCTCTCTAGTTCTATAAAATCATGAAACCAATTCCTAATCTAAAATTTACAATTAATTCCCAAATCTCTCAATCTCTCAACTATCATAATTCTCTCATGTTCTACAACATTCGAGAACATTTACAAATATTCCTCACAATACTTAATTAAATCCTATTCTTAATATCACTCATAAACTTACTTAAAAACATTAAAATTACATTAATTTAATAGTCACGAAACCAACTTCTTTGAAAACACAAGATCCCCTATGTCTAATAAATACAATGAAATTGTTGAGCTGGATGCTCCTGCATCAAATTGCTTTGTCATTCAAGTATCATGTAGAATGCTTCAAATTCCATAACTACGAACATATAGCTCATGCTTGCAGATACATGATGTAATCTTCCATGAAGGAGAATTCTATAATTAGGTACAAGAAGGTTTGGAGAAGAAAACAAAAAATATCAAGTGAATAAAAAAATCTCAGTAGTCATACTCTCAGGATTTGTGAAGTTGCAAGACCATGATGAATATATAGGTACAATGTAAGATGCCAAGTTGTAGGATTATCCAACTACAAAGTTGGTGCATACATTTTTCTAAACAATCTAGCTTGCAAACTCCCTATCTTTTGAATGTTAAATAGGGGGAGTTTAAGTAGCGGTGGTTGCAAATTTGAAAATCTATCCTTTAGCAAATTGAAAAAGGCATATGTGAAAGCAGTAATCAACATTGTGGGAAGATTAGTCATCTTTGTGTCCAGTGGAGTAACAAAGTCATGGAACATTTTCAAAGGCTCATTGTCATTGTCATAGAGATAAATCCTTTTGGTTATGCATATTGATAGGGGGAATTAACTGTGGCAAGCCATAGCATGTGAGAGGGAGAGAAGTCAAAGAAAGAAAGGCATATTGTAGGAAGACAAAGGAAGATATTTCATCAAGGGGAGTAACTCTTTTCCATTGATGCCAAGGGGGAGAGAAATCAAGAGAAGAAGATCATAATCATGGAGACAAGGGACGCAGTAATCGCAGGGGGAGTATGTGTGTTTCTATCAATGACAAAGTGGGAGATTGTTGAATGGTGTTGTCATTGATGCCAAAATCGGTCTTCGAATGCTCTTAATATTCATCTATGAATTGCATTGGTTGGAAGCTCCAATATCGAGAAAGAAAAAAAGGAAACAATCCCATTGTAGTGTGGACATGAAGCCCTACCTTTGATGAAGTGACAAGGAAGATCAATGTCTTTGCAAGCAAGACCATCTTCATTTGATTCTCCTCATCATGTTGATTCCAACAGTAGGTGACACATCTCATAAATCCTCATGATTGAGGAGATATGCCTAATCAAAATTTATACCTCGAAAGCATGGTCATGATCCCCAAAATATGATATAAATGGCAACTTGTTGATTGGTTTATCACTGACATTTATTCTCAAGAAAAGTCAAAAAAATTATGATGGGCCTATTAACCCTTCACATGTGGACTATCCCAAACCATTTCAGCTTGAGGAAAACACTTGATTTGTTATGTAATATTTGGAGGATAAGTCTTCCTTAATGGTTGTTTAGTTTTAGCTCCAAAAAAATAATTTTGAAATTTCAAATTTGTTTTTTTATAGGAAGGCTTCATGTGGTTATACCCATGTCAGCCACTCTTATTATCCCCTCTATCTAGTATAAATATGGAGGCATTTTCCTCTCAAATGCATCAATAAAATCTTGTATTCTGAATTATCTTCTGAGACTAGGAATACTCATGTTTATCATTAGCAGAGGGATGAAGTTTCTAGAAGTTTTTCCTAAGATTGAAGGTTAATTTTTTTTTGTATTCTTCTTTTCTAAGTAGAAACAAATTTGAATTCATCTATGGAATTTTCTTCCTGAAATTTCCTATGAGATTTTTTGTCCTATTCAGTAACCTAATTTCTTTTTCATTGTTTCTAAGCCTCATTTCAGCCCTATTCTAGGGCTTGTTAAGGCCCATCTCGAGCTTATTATGGTAGATCTCAAAGTATTTTATTTAAAACAAGTTGGTTCGTGGAAGCCTTTTTTATAGAAATTAAGCAGGGCATTACAGTGAAGTTAGTGCTTTACATCTAGAACAAAGCTTGAAGGAAATTCAAAGGTTAATCTAGGGCTCTTTATGGATTTATTCTTGGTTGTTGTTAGCACCGATAAAGATACTTAATTTCATCTCTGAAGTAGGAAAGTATACACGCAAACGGTGGGTCATCCTTTAGTGGCTTATTCATAGTATTCTTAGTCGTTTTGTGTGGGCTAACCTCGATGGCACAAACAATCATCTATTAGGGCATCATTGTTTGTGACCTTCACTATTTTCTAAGGGTAGATCTATCTTTCAAGCTAACTAGAACAATTTTTGTGGTATAACATATAAGGTTGTCTATTGGATAATTCATCTTTGATTAGGGTTTGATCTTCCTTTTTATGAGGCAATTTTTGTTGAGGCCTAAACTTGAAACTGTCTAAAGCAAGTTTTAGGCCATCTTTAAGGCATGTTCAATCCAGTATTCAAGTATAATTTCCATAGCAATCTAAGGTATATTTGGTGGCAAAACTTTTCTCTTCCTTTAGGCCCCTTTTGAGGCTCATCATTGACAACTTTTGAGGCCAACTCTCGGATCCTCTGAGGAAAATATTTTGAAGTACTTTGAAGGGGTTATTCTTTGTCATTAAGTGCCACATCTAGAGGAATATCTTAGAATATTTTCATCCCTTCTTTGAATACATCACTTTAGGCATTGTTATTAAAGAATGTGGGTCAGATATTAGCACTCTATATGACCTCTCCTTGTGATGCATCTCGGTTCCTTGTCTAGGACAGCTTTGGGGTTTTTCTAGTCAAAAGTTTGTTGGCACGAATGGGATGAGAAAGTTAAATTGATAGCAGATGCACTTGAGGGATATTTTGACAAAGTTTAAGAGATGATTAGAGAATTTCCAAGGTCATAGCTTTTGACAAGATCTTAAGCAAATAGTGACGAAGGAACACTACATATCAACAACTTGAGATATGAGATAAGTTTTGTTATAGTTGTTATTGAAACAAGAATCGTATAGATGACTTTGCACGGCATACAAAGAAGTAGTTTTCAAGTGTGATAGCTTGATAAAAATTGGCACCTCTGATGTATGAGCTTTTATTCAAGCAAATTTTTTGATTGGAATGTCATGGCACAAACTTTGTGATCTGGCCTATATCAAAAAGCTTTGATCATTGACATAATGACATGTGCTACTATATAAGTGTAAATGAGGAGAGAATTGCTTCAACTCTTATTGTCATAAGCATGATAATGTTAGTACTAGTATTTATGGTTGAATTTTCATGTTCACATATGGATGAGAGAGAATTATATGTTAATTTTTCATCAATTGTTCTATGCTTCAACTATTACTTCAACAATATCAAATAGCATCCAATTTACCAATTTCCACTTCTTCTATTTAACCAATGATAGCAGATAAATAGTAGATCGAACAATTATTCACATGCACAATGAAAGATAGTCAAGAGACACAATATTTGGTCAATGACCAGGGAAAAATCCCACTAGAGGGAAAACCCTTGCAAATCTTCTTCTATTAGATTGTTTTCAAATGATCACCAAAGACAGTACACCATTCAAGATTCAACGTCAAACTTTTCTTAGCCAATATCCATTGTCAATATCCAATATCCAAATATGCCAAACATCTATCAAAAACAGAGACAAAGGAGAGAGATGAAGTCAACAATAGCAAAGTCAACCCTAACTAGTAAAAGTCTGTTGATTTCGATCGTCATTGATGTCAATATGGGAATATTCTAGGATACTAAATTATCATGTGAAGTAACAGGAGCAAGAAGCCAAGGAGGAAAGTCATTAGGGAAGCCATTGGAAGTCAAGAATAGGAGCCATCAAAGAAGAGACATCGGAAGAGAAAGCAAAAGAGTAAAGAGGAGAAACCACCAGAAAACTATCGGAAGCCATCATGAAGCCAAAGAGTAAGAGGAAGAAGTCATTGAAAGCCAGCGAGAGGAAAGAAGCAGGTTATCAGAAGCAATTTATAGGAGTAAAATATTGTTATCGAAGGAGTTAACATATTAGAGGAGTTAAGATATCGGAGGAGTTAATATATCAGAGGAGCTAAGGAACATCCGAGTAATAAGTCGTGGAAACCCTTTAAATTTCACAACGCATGTAATAAAAAAAAAATCAGAGTTAACATATGGCAGTATCGTTTTATCATATGCCACTACTCAAAACCCCCGATTACGATATATAATACGAACCTGAAACAGTTTATGGTAACAGCGCTATTGAAATATCACATCTACTACATCGCGAGCTTTAAAGCCTCGTCACATTCAAATCCACCGATTTCGATATAATATGCAGACCCGTTGGACCACTATAATACACCTTTATGTAATATTGCATCCGCCTATCGGAACTTTCATATCACTAGTTTCAAAGGGATGTTCAAACCTCCGATTGCGATAGAATTGTGGACCCAACAGACTGATGATTGTGATAGAGGTGTGGACTCGATGATTTATCAAAATGAGTCTGATATGATATCGCATCCGCTCCATCGCTAGTAGGGGATCAACAATGTTATGTGCAGACCTCCGAAGTTGCAATTGCGGGAGTCTCATGAAATTGCGATTGTGATTAAAGCAATGATGTGGCATGTGGGGACCACCAGACATCTATTATAGTGTGGGTATAACCTCTCCTATGTGATTTCCGTGAATAACAAGTCTATGATATAATTGGATGAAAGGACCTCCAATATTAGACTCCCTCAAATAAACATGTCTTTTGGGTATTGGTGAAACCCGTATAAACACAAGTCAAAAGTTTCACCTCAAGCAAGAATCTATGGGGTATCAATCACAGAGAAGAAGAAAAAATTCACAACTTGTGAACTTGAAGGAACAGAGGAAGCCGAAGGTCGAGCGGGAAATATAGGAAGTTGAAGGTCGATCGAAGAAGAAATGCACATGAGCATTAAAGAGTTGAAGAACGAAGAAAGTCGATACTAACTGCGCATAGGATCATTCATACAGCTCGAACGTGTGTTTGACTGTGATTCAAATGACATTTCAAAAGATTATCTGAGTATGAACAAGTTTGTTTTAATCAAACGCACAATGTAAAGCCATGACAGTAATTCCTCTTAAGTAGTGACTCCTAAAGAAGTTACCGCAATAATAAGAAACGAGGGTTTGAAATAGAGAATTGTTTGTGTAGACTTTGAGGCTTAGTGCAGATTATTGAAGACACATTGTTGAGAAGCCCTAGCTGACCTTGGAGTTAATCTTGGAAACCATGATGCATCATTCATCATGAAGTAGCCTTGGATAAAGTAGTTGGGTAAATATGAAGAACAGTAAAGACTCCTTCATATGAAGACAGGTTGTCATTAATGAAGTAGCGTGGAGACTATTGTAGATTGACAGAACTCAGTAAAGAAGATTTTAGGAGCCAAGAATTACTATACAACATATTTAGACAAAGTATAGCAGTGGGTTGGAGCCCAAAGGGTTGGTGCCTTGAAGGTTGGAGCCTCGAACAAATAAGGTAGGTGCCTTGAAGGATAGGTTTGGAGCCCTAGAGGATCGGTTTCCTCAAGAAACCAGGTCAGAGCCTGTACCAAAGAAGGGTTGGTGCCCTAGGGGTCAGAGCCTCTAAACACAAGTTCAATGCCTTGAGAAGATAGGGTCGATGCCTTAGAGGTTGGAGCCTCACAAAAGACCAGGTTGGTTCTTGCCAACATGTTGGAGCCTAGGGAATTGAATATCGATTTCTTCATCAAGGGTTGGAGCCCTATATATTGTACTTGATTCATTATAGATATTATATTAATAAAAGAATTTATTCCTATTGCTCATTTTTTGTTCTAAATACAATTGATTTAACTAGTAAAAGTAACAATTGAAAAGGAATATTGATTCACCCCCCTCTCAGTATTTCCAACAAATGGTATTAGAGCCAGTACCTTCAAGAAAAGACTAATATCTTGAAGGTTGATAAATTAGAACACAAATGTTGAAGCCAAGGAAAAAAGTCTCTGATCCTCCTAAAGATGTCTCTCCCTTAACCACCGAAGTTGAAATCAATCAACTTTTGAAGGCTCTACTGTTCAATGGAAACTTTGATATATGGGAAGCAAGAATGAGGAATTTCTTAAAGACTCAAGGCATTGAAGCCTAGAAATCAGTGATTGTTGATAACACGATGGATGAAGAATCCAAGGGGCACAATGAAAAAGCAAGGAAGGAAATCTTGAATGGGCTACCATATTCTATAAAGGACAATTTAGAAAAGTGTTTGTCAACAAAGGGTATATGGGACAAACTTCCTGACCTTGTTAAATAATGATCGTCACTCAAAAGGAGCATTGACCATGACCACTAGTCAAGAAGATGATGGAAAGTAAGAAGGAAATCTAGAACCCATCATGAAAGTTGAAAACAAGAATGATGACATCAAGGCTAAAGAAGACCTAGAAGATGAAGAGAATGAAAAATATTTTGAAGATCTCCTCACTAAACTTATGGCTTCCATGGAAGAGATTATCAGTTTGAAAAAGGAAAACGAGGAACTTAAGAAGAAAGCACTAGCTGGTGACCAACACCAAACAAGGAAGGAAGTTGACCTTGTCAAGCTTCAAGTACGAGAAAGGAATGAAGAGTTTGCCAAGCTTAAGGAGGAATTTCATCAAAACAAAAGAAAGCATCATGAAGAAGTCATATCCATAACAAATCAATTGGATAAGGAAAAGAAACGGGAAGATGCCTTGTCAAGCCAACTTGAACAAAGGCACAAAAGCTTGAACAAACTTGAAGCAGTGATTGGTCGATACAATCAAGAGGTCTCCTCTCTTAAATCTCAACTAAAAGAAGTGAGAAAGCTAGTACAAGGAGTTGAGAAGACAATGGAAGCATTGGAAGTAATAGAAGGACAGGTTGATGAAGCAGAAAAGGAAAGAAACACCATGATATGTCAACTAAAAGAAAAGGATGAAGAAATCTTCAAACTAAAATCTGACATCAACCTTCTCAAGGCTGAAACATGTAAAGCTACAAGGATCATGGAAGAAATGGAGAGCAGTCTAGCTAAGGAAAATGAAGAAATTTTCAAAATGAAATCAGATATCATCTCCCTTAAAACAGAAGCAAATGAAGCAACTTGTATCAAGGAAGAAATTGAGAAACAACTTGTTAAGAAGAATAATGATTGCGAAAATTGGAAGAAGAGATTGTCTCCCACAAGAAAAAGGTTGAAAGAATGGACAAAATATTGAAGAGCTCTTAAGCCTTGGATGACATGCTCAGTCATCAAAAATCTCCATTTGATAAATCAGGTCTTGGCTATGAAGGTGAATCCTCAAGCAAGAATGATAATGCTTCAAACAACAAGGATGTGAGGAAGCCAGAAATAAATGTTAATGCTCCCAGTTCCAACAAAGGCAAGGATAAGATTCAAGGCAACAATGAACAAAGTCTCATTCCAAGAAGAAATGCAGATCGTGTCAAGGATGCCAGAAGTAATGGTTATCATCAAAGGATCTCAAGGCAAAAAGACTTCAGAAGTACATCTAGGAAGTCTCCATATCCCAGGTACCAAATTTTACTTCTTGGTTATTGTTATGCTTGTACAAACTTTGGACACATGGCAAAAGATTGTAGGGCATATCACAAAGATAAATATTATGTTCCTCGACAATCTTCAAGAAGCAATTTTGCAAGAAATCATGAATTCTTATTCATGAACAACATAGAATGCTTCAAGTGCCATAACATTGGTCAGATGGCACGTGACTGTAACTTGACTTGGGCTCCTACACAAACAAGAACCATGCCAGAGAAGAAAGTTACACAAGTATGGAGAAAGAATCAAATTGGATCTGAAAGTCTCCTGAACTCTCCAACCAACAACACATGTTTTTGACCTAATCTTCGATAATCTAAGCATTTGATGGGTAGACTCCGCCAAAAGGAAGACCATGCATACAGTTAGGGGGAGCTCATGATGATTAAACATTCTTGAAGAAGCGTTATGTGAATGGGCTATATTGACAATCATTCTTTGATGGATCATTTCGCAGAAGCACTCCTTTGAAAGAACATGATCTCTTAATTATCCAATGGATTGTTGTTGAAGATGTTTTTTTTCACTTGATCACTAAGCAGAAACTGGAGCAGCAGAGAAGTCCAACTAATGCTAATAAGGAAAATAAATATGTTGTTGTTATTACAGAATTTGAATATCTCGACTCAGGGATATGATGTGAGAACAATTAAATTGTGGACACAAATAGATGCAACCTTCAAACAAATAGGTACATCTGGAAATGGAGCTTGAATGTTTTGTTCACTACACAAGCAAGGGCAGTTGGCAACATTTAACATAGTTGAAGCAAAAAGTTGTCAGCCAGTAGAAATAATTTAAAGGATAGTCATGGATTGATATCAAAATCTACTAATGGAGATAACTTGCAAAGAACACAAGGAAAAGATGGCTCATCAAAAGGACTATAGAAATGAAAATGTTGTGCAGTCGAATATAGCTCAGGTTGATGTTGGTCACTTAGAAAATAGCAATAGTGAGGCACAACCTCTCACCATTTCATCTGAATGCAATGATGTTGAAATATTGGATGGCAGTAACTTAATGAGAAGCACAAAGATACAGAGATCTGAAGAGAGATAGCGAGAAAAGACAATTTCAGTAGCATTTTCTCATGACTCGTACTATGAAGACCTCTTAATTTTGACTGTGGAGACAATAGAATACGGATGGTAGAAGCATAAAAACTTGGATTTGGACATTTGGTATGTGGCGATTTGAACTCTGTTTGGAAGCATTGAAGTGGAGCATATTTAAGGTTGATACTTGAAACATCTTAAGAGAGTTCTTCTTTTTGGAGTAGAATTCAAAACCATGTTGGAGCAGGCATCGTTGCTCACACTTGAGCATGGTTAAAGGAAAACTTTAAAGATTTGTTTGGGAGATTCTTGGAGCAGCATTATTGAAGCCATGATAAAGTAGTTATTTTGAGACATGAAGATGGGATAATGTGCTAGTTGATGATAAGGCAGCAATATTTCTATCTTGAGTAAAAATAAGAGCACCATGACAGGGGGAGAAGTTCGACAAGGGGAGTCCTTGTGCACTCTGTTGCCATTGATGTCAAAGGGGGAGAGAAGAAGAATATTTCCATCAATGACAAAGGGGGAGATTGTTGATCTAGATTGTCATTGATGTCAATATGGAAATATTATGGGATACTAAATGATGATGTGAAGTAACAGGAGCAAGAAGCCAAGGAGGAAAGCCATCAGGGAAGCCATTGGAAGTCAAGAATAGGAGCCATCAAAGAAGAGACATCAGAAAAGAAAGAGAAAGAGTAAAGAGGAGAAGCCATCGAAAAACTATCGGAAGCCATCATGAAGCCAAAGAGTAAGAGGAAGAAGTCATTGAAATCCAGTGAGAGAAGAGAAGCAGGTTTTCGGAAGCAGTTTATAAGAGTAAAACAGTGTTATTGGAGGAGTTAACATATCGTAGATGTTAAGATATCGAAGAAGCTAAGGAAGATCCAAGTAATAATTTGCGGAAACCCTTTAAAGTTCACAATGCATGTAATAAAAATAAATCGAAGTTAACATATCGGCAGTATCGTTTTATTATATGCCACTGCTCAAAACTCCCGATTGTGATATGTAATACGGACCCGAAAGAGTTTATGGTAACAGCTCTATTGAAATATCGCATCTGCTATATCGCGAGCTTTAAAGCGTTGTCACATTCAAATCCGTTGAGTGCGATATAATATGCAGACACGCTAGACCATTATAATACACCTTTATGTAATATTGCATCTACCTATCGGAACTTTCATATCGCTAGCTTCAAAGGGATGTTCAAACCACCGATTACGATAGATTGTGGACCCGGCTGACCGTCGATTGCGATAGAAGTGTGAACCCAACGATTTATCAAAATGAGTTTGATATAATATTGCATTCGCTCCGTCGGTAGTAGGGGATCGGCAATGTTATGTGCAGACCTTCGAAGTTGCGATTGCGGGCGTTTCATGAAATTGTGATTGTGATTAAAGCAGTGAAGTAGCATGTGGGGACCGCCAAACATCTATTTTAATGTCGTTATAACCTCTCCTATGTGGTTTCCATGAATAAACAAGTCTATGATATAATTGGATGAAAGTACCTCCGATATATATTTTAATATACAAATCGGCCTCCCTCCAATAAACGTGTCTTTTGGGTATTAGTGAAACCCGTATAAATACAAGTCAAAAACTTCACCTCAAGTAAGGATTTCTGGGGTATCAATCACAGAGAAAAAGAAAAAGTTCAACAGTTCGTAAACTTGAAGGAATAGAGGAAGCCAAAGGTGTAGAAATTTCTGTTTTCCCAGTCCGGTTTTCAGTTTCTCCTTATTTCTCCCATGTAGTTAAATGCCCATTCCCATAACCATACATTTAACAGACTGAAAAAAAAAATTGCTGAAAACACAAATTCTGGAAATTTTTCAGAATGCTGGAAATTGCAGAATTAAAAATCAGCAATCAAAAACAGCCATTAAAACACATTAAAACGCTGATATTTTTGGCCAACTTGACCCTGGAAAAACCCCCTACAACTCTTGGGGAAAACCAGTTTGAGAGCTCTTCTTTATTTCTGAAAATTGCCTTTTTACAGTGAGAATTATTCAGCAAAAAATCAGCAAGCAAATTTACAACTTATCTCCTTTCCCGTGCCTCACAGCAATCTGGAAATTACAGCAAACAGGACAGCAATAAATGTTGTACGGCCTCCGTTTTGTGTGCAGAAAAATCAGCAAACTTCTCCTCAATTTTTGTGCAAAAACCTGCCTTTCACTATGTGCTGAATCAGCTGTACAAATCTGCTTAATTGCTGCCTTGGAATGTGTGCCAAGCTGTTGTCTCCTTCTCCTCCCTGCTCAGAAATCTCTCTTGCTCTCTTGCTCTCCTTCTCCCAATCTGCTCATGAAAGAATGAATGACATTTTCCTCCTTTTCCTCCTTTAATATAACTCCAAGGGACTTTTGGGTGATCCAAGTGACTTTTGGGTGATCTCTAAATCCAATGGCTGAAATAGATTTAGATCAATGGTTGAGATTAAATGCTCATTTAAATCTCACTTTCTATTTTTTAATTCACCTCACTTTAATAAAGACCCACTTAGTCATTTATTTCCAAAGTCACTTTTCCTTTCTAATTTTTCATTTACTTTAAAATTAGACTTAGTAACTTTATCACTTAAAGTTATTTTTAAATTAGATTTAACTTTATAAAATTATAAAGTCACTTTAGGAGAAAAATTAAATTCTTTTGGACACTTTTCCCTAGGCCAAAGATCAAAGCCTAAGGGAACCACCTGTCCTCTCGTACCAAATTTCAACACTCCCTCTTACCGAGGAAGGTGTTCCTCACCACACCCATCTTGTCTCTGAAGTAGACATGCTTGCCCCGTGGTAAGGCTTTGGTAAGGATATTTGCAACCTGCTCATCAGTGGAAATATACTCAAGCTTCACAACTCCCTTCTGAACATAGTCTCTGATGAAATGATATCTGATCCCGATATGCTTTGACCTGTCATGAAATACTGGATTCTCCGTGAGTTTAATGCAACTCTGATTATCATGGTAAATCACTGAAGGTCTCAACGGCTGACCAAATAAGCCAAACAACATCTTGCGAAGCCAGATGGCCTCACAACTAGCTAGACTGGCTGCCATATACTCTGCTTCCGCTGAACTCAGTGTTACTCACTGCTGCTTCTGGCTGAACCATGACACTACTGCTGAACCCAACCCAAAACAGCACCCTGAAGTGCTCTTCCTATCAGAAGCACAACCTGCCCAATCAGAATCAGTGTATCCTGCCAATCTCACTCCATCTCCCTGCCTGTAGTCCAGACCATAATCCATTGTCCCCTCCAAGTACCGCAAAATGTGTTTTGCAGCCACCCAATGAACCTTCCTAGGCTCACACATAAACTGACTCATCGTGTTGACTGCAAAACAGATATCTGGTCTAGTGTTGACCAAATACATCAAGGAACCAATCAACTGCCTGTACAATGTGGGATCCACCAACTCGGAATCTTTAGCATGAAGCTTCTTCCAGTTGGTGATCATCGGTGTCGACATGGGTCTACAATCCTCCATGTGGAATCTGCTAAGGATGTCCACAATATACTTCCCCTGCCCCAGGAAGAAATGCCCCTCCTCCTGCCACACCTCCAAACCCAAAAAGTAATGCATCAAACCGATGTCCTTCATCTCAAACTCTGCCGCAATATCTCTCTTGCAGTGCTCTATGAGTCTCTCTGCACCTGTAATGATCAAGTCATCCACATACAACACCAGAATGAGAGGCTCCTCACCAATCACAATAAAGTAAAAGTTCGGATCTGCCTCACTCTTTGTGAAACCCATCCCCTGCAAGTATGCATCTATCCTGGAGTACCAAGCTCTGGGAGCTTGCTTCATGCCATAAAGGGCCTTCTTCAATCTGCACACATGGGACTCCTTCCCATGCACCTCAAAGCCCAGTGGCTGCTCAATGTACACCTCCTCATGTATGAAGCCATTGAGAAATGTGGTCTTCACATCCATCTGGTGGATCTTCCAACCCATCTCTGCTGCTATCGATATAATGGAGCGGATCGAAGTATATCGAGCGACGGGAGCGAAGGTCTCCTCATAATCAACTCCCTCTACCTGGGAGAACCCTCTAGCCACAAACCTCGCTTTGAATTTCTCAATGCTGCCATCTGCAGCATGCTTTACCTTGTAAAGCCATCTGGAAGTAACCACGGATTTGCCCTCAGGCCTCGGCACCACCTCCCAAACATCATTCTTCATGATAGAAGAATACTCCTCCTGCATGGCCTCTCTCCAGACCTGCTGGCTAGCTGCCTCCTCATAGCTAGAAGGCTCAAAGTCAAGGATGCTGGTAACCATCGCCATATAGCTACAAAACCTCGCAGGTGGTCTACTCTCTCTGACCAGCCTCTTCGGCTCAGCAACAGATGTGGCATCTCTCAAGGTGTCCTGAAGCCACTTGGGCTTCTTCTTCCCTGAGCGCACTTCTCCCACTGGAGAATGAAACTCCTCGTCCTCATCATCATCAGTAGCCTAAACTCCTGACTGTCTGTCTGTTGTCCTCCTGCCTGCACCTGAACCTGTAGAAGCTGAGGTACCACGTGAACTGTCCATCAGTGGACTCCCTAGTGAACTGCTCTGTGAACTGCTCTGCATGCTGCCCAGAGCACCACCCCTCTGGCTCGGCGAGTCACTGCTCACTGATGGACCTGACATCCTCATGGATGTACCTCCGGATCCTCCTGATCCCTGCCCACTGGATCCCTGTGACTGACTCAACTGCTGCTGAGGGTCTGGCTGATCTAGATACTCTAACTCCCGTGACCTCCTAAAGGCCCTGTCCTCCTCGAACTTCACATCCCGTCTGACAACAACTCTCCTCTGTGCAGGAATGTAAATCCGAAAGGCCTTTGAGGCCTCACTGTAGCCCACAAAGATACCCTTCTCTGCGGTGGGCTCTAGTTTGGTCCTCTTCTCCTTGGGTATATAGGAGTATGTTATGCATCCAAAGATATGAAGATGACCAATATCAAGCTTCTTCCCAGAGAAAGCCTCCTCCGGAGTCATGTGCCCCAAGGCACGATGCGGACTCCTGTGCTGCAAGTAAACAGTTGTGTTGCAGGCCTCTGCCCACAAGAACAATGGCAACCCCTGATGATGTAACATGGCTTTGGCAGCCCCTATGATGGATCTGTTCTTCCTCTCTGCAACCTCGTTCTGCTGGGGGTTGTAAGGAACAGTGAACTCCCTCCTAATGCCTGCCTCCGCACAATAGTCAACAAACTCTCCAAGGGTGTACTCTCCTCCATTGTCCGACCTCAAGGACTTGATCTTTCGACCTGTCTGAGTCTCCACAAGAGCTCTGAACTCCTGAAACCGCTTGAAGACCTCACTCTTGGTCTTCAAAAAATAAATCCAGGTCCTCCTGGAGTGATCATCAATGAATAACACATAGTACTCATATCCACTCAAGGAAACATGAGACATCTGACCGCTCACATCGGAATGAATCAAATCAAGTATCCCCGTCGCTCTGCTGTCACTGCTGGGAAAAGGGGATTTGGCAAACTTGCCCATCGCACAACCTCTGCAAGTATCAAAGTGATCAGTACTGAAATCTAGCACACCTGTAGTGATCTCCCGCAATGTCCTCAAGGCTCCATGATACATATGTCCCATCCTGCGGTGCCAAATCTCACACAGCTCAGAACTGCTAGCTCTGCTGTCGGTACTACTGCTCAATGCCAAAAGAGGCTGAAATGCAAACTTGTACACCTTTGCATGGCGTACACCTATCACTCTAGCTGAATCAGCTGGAGTGCCCCTGGGATACATCAACACCTGTCCTCCCCTGAACAGTACCTCATATCCTCTGTCCTCCAAAGCCGAGACGGATATGAGGTTCTTCCTCATCCCTGGCACATAAAGAACCTCTGACACCTTCAAGGGAGGTTTGGACTCCCTCTGAAATGTCACTGTCCCCACCCCGACTGCTCTAACAACTCTGTCATCACCGAGTACTACCTCAATATCAGTGCCACTCTCTGAAAGCTCTGAGAAGTACTCACGGACTCCTGTCATATGACGTGAAGCCCCACTGTCCACATACCAGATACCTGAAGATGCTCCGCTAATCGAGGGAAAAGCATGCTCCCTCTGAACCTGTGTGGCAGGTGATCCTGCACTAGAGGACTCACACGTAGTGAACGCAAACTCTCGGTCAAAACGACCAGCAAAGTCCTCAATCTCTGTTGAAGCTGCCACGTCCTGGTTCTTCCCCTTCTTCTTCTTCTTCTCCGGACACACAACTGCATAGTGTCCCATCTTTTGACAATTCCAACACTTCACCTTGGAATAGTCCTTCTGTGTGTTCCCCTGTTTACCTTTACCTTTGCCTTTGCCCCCACCACTGCTTGTGGAAGCCTGCTTCTTCCCTTTGCCTTTCTTGCCTCCTACCACCAGTGCTACGCCCTCATCCTGCTCAACTGGCTTGGTTGCCCCAAGCTGTCCTTTCCTGATCTCTGTCTGAATACAATCATCCCAAAACCTCTCCCATGTGGGAAGGGTCTCACGTGCACAAACGCCATCAGCAAAGTTCAACCATGAACGGGGGAGGCCATTCACTGCAATACGCACCAACTCAGTGGATGGAATGGCCTCTCCAATCGCTGCCAACTCATCTCTCACATTGGTAATCTTTGTGAGATATCCAGCTGCACTATCATTCCCCATCTTAATGTTCTTCAGCTTCTCCTTCAGGACCATCTTCCGGTTATCATTGGTACTCTGGTAGAGATTGGACAATGATGTCCACATCTCATGGGCATTGCTCTTTCCTCTCACATGAGGAATGCAATGGTCTTTGATTCCGTCTAGAATCAGCCTCTTACCCTTATTGTTCTTCTTTTTATACTCAGCCAACTGAGTAACATCAGTGGGCACAACAACAGGGTTCTGTGCGGTATGCACCATGATATCCCAGACTTCTGTCTTCTCAAAGATACTCTGCATTCTCTCCTTCCAAACGTTGTAATTTATATGCCCATCCAGCCTATCCTCCACCCTCAATCCCAATGACATCCTGCTGTCCTAAAACTGAAAAATAGCATTGTTGTAGTAAAGATAAAACCGTTGTTTATGAAAAAATCAGCTTGCTGGAATTTTCTGAGTGAAAAATCAGAAACTGTAATTTTTTCTTTTGCTCTCCCAAACTGCCCTTCAGCACTCAAGCTCTGATACCATGTAGAAATTTCTGTTTCCCACCTCGGTTTTTAGTTTCTCCTTATTTCTCCTATGTAGTTAAATGCCCATTCCCATAACCATACATTTAACAGACTGAAAAAAATAAATATTGCTGAAAACACAAATTCTGAAAAAATTTCAGAATGCTGGAAATTGCAGAATTAAAAATCAGCAATCAAAAACAGTCATTAAAACACATTAAAACACTGATATTTTTTGTCAACTTGACCCTGGAAAAACCCCCTACAACTCTTGGGGAAAACTAGTTTGAGAGCTCTTATTTATTTCTGAAAATTGCCTTTTTACAGTGAAATTATTCAGCAAGAAAATTTACAACTTATCTCATTTCTCGTGCCTCACAGTAATCTGGAAATTACAGCAAACAGGACAGCAATAAATGTTGTACGGCCTCCGTTTTGTGTGCAGAAAAATCAGCAAACTGCTCCTCGATTTTTGTGCAAAAATCTGCCTTTCACTATGTGCTGAATCAGCTGTACAAATCTGCTCAACTGCTGCCTTGGAATGTGTGCCAAGCTGTTGTCTCCTTCTCCTCCCTGCTCAGAAATCTCTCTTGCTCTCTTGCTCTCCTTCTCCCAATCTGCTCATGAAAGAATGAATGACATTTTCCTCATTTTCCTCCTTTAATATAACTCCAAGTGACTTTTGGGTGATCCAAGTGACTTTTTGGTGATCTCTAAATCCAATGGCTGAAATAGATTTAGATCAATGGTTGAGATTAAATGCTCATTTAAATCTCACTTTCTATTTTTTAATTCACCCCACTTTAATAAAGACCCACTTAGTCATTTATTTCCAAAGTCAGTTTTCCTTTCTAATTTTTCATTTACTTTAAAATTAGACTTAGTAACTTTATCACTTAAAGTCACTTTTAAATTAGATTTAACTTTATAAAATTATAAAGTCACTTTTAAATTAGATTTAACTTTATAAAATTATAAAGTCACTTTAGGAGAAAAATTAAATTCTTTTGGACACTTTTCCCTAGGCCAAATATCAAAGCCTAAGGGAACCACCTGTCCTCCGGTACCAAATTTCAACAAAAGGCCGAGCGGGAAATATAGGAAGTCAAAGTTCGATCAAAGAAGAAATACATAGGAGCATTAAAGAGTGGAAGAACGAAGAAAGTCGAGACTAACTACACATAGGATCATTCATACAGCTCGAACCTGTGTTTGAAAGTGATTCAGATGACAGTTCAAAAGATTATTTGAGTATGAACAAGGTTGTTTTAATTGAACGCACAATATAAAGCCACAATAGTCATTCCTCTGAAGCAGTCACTCTAGAAGCAATTACTGCAATAGTAAGAATAGAGGGTTGGAAACAGAGAATTGTTTTGGGCAGACTTTGAGGCTTAGTGCAGCTTATTGAAGACACATTGTTGAGAAGCCCTAGTTGTTCTTGGAGTTTATCTTGGAAACCATGATATATCAGTCATCATGAAGTGACCTTGGACAAGGTAGTTGGGTAAATATGAAGAACAGTAAACACTCCTTCATATGAAGACATGTTGTCATTGATGAAGTAGCGTGGAGACTACATTAAAGTTGTAGATTGACAATAATTAGTAAAGAATATTTTGGGAGTTGAGAATTACTATAAAACATATTTAGACTAAGTATAGCATTGGGTTGGGGCCCAGAGGGTTGGTGCCCTAAAGGTTGGAGCCTCGAAAAAACAAGGTAGGTTCCTTGAAGGATAGGGTTAGAGCCTAAAGGATCGGTGTCCTCGAGAAACCAGGTCGAAGCCTATACCAGAGAAGGGTTTATGCCCTAGGGGTTGGAGCCTCTAAGTGAAAGGTCGGTGCCTTAAGAAGATAGGTTTGGTGACCTAGAGGTTGGAGCCTCACAAAAGACCAAGTTCGTGCTTAGCAACATGTTGGAGCCTAGCGAATTGAAGATCGGTGTCTTCATCAAGGGTTGGAGCCCTATATATTGTACTTGATTCATTATAAAGATTATATTAATAAAATTGTTTATTTCTATTGCTCATTTTCTATTATAGATATAATTGATTTCACTAGTAAAAGTAACAATTGAAAAGGAATACTGATTCAGCCCCCTCTCAGTATTTCCAACACTATCAGGGGTCAAAACAGTCATCTTGAAACTTGGTCAACAGCAGTAAAAATCAGCCTCAAAATATGGTCAAAGTCCCCTCAAAATAGTCCCAAAATAGTTAGTCAAACTTGGTCAAAGTCTGCATTTCTTCCTGTGGTCAATCATGAGGTTAATGTTGGTCAACTAGCCCATATTTCCTTGATCTTTGTGCCCTCCAATGTGACCTAAAGAAACGAAAAAATCCACCCAAAAACGCAGTCAAAGGAGGTCAAATACACCCCAAGTCAACGTTGGTTGATGCCCTATAGTAAGTTTGAAATTCGGCCAATCTAAAACAACCACACGTTCCTTCGCACGTGAGAGATTCCTTCCAATTCTGAGTTGTACGAACCAATAGAATCCGGAGAAGGAAGATATGTTGTGAGTTTATAAAATCGAAATGAGGACGACTCATCTTGTATTTATATGCAACTTGAGGGGTGTCATTTTTTCCATGAGATGTGTCATTTGAACCAAGGCCAACTTTGACAATTTTGTATTTGTGGGCTTGACCTCAGAAATCCACTTTTATTTATCTGAATTGGGTGCTTCAAAAGTCAATTTTGGTCCTCTCGAAAAGAGTAATTCAATGCAATAATTATCTCCATCAACTGAGTTTGTCCAAGGTGGAATTTGGCCCTAGTTGCACAATTTAACACTCCCTCTCAACTAGGGAGAAATTCATATGCCAATATTTGACCATCGATCATCATGTCATCATGTACCATCTCTACTTCTATATGCTCATCTCATGTTGAACATTCTCAAATCTAAAGAAGAAGAAATGTTGCAGGGGAGCTCTAGCTACCACCCTGACTCCATTAGCATGGGGGAGACTGCTACCACCCAGAATCATCATCATCATCATCAAGGATCCATTGCTACCACCTAGAACCAAAGACAATTGGCGAGACTAACCTACCCCAATGTGTAGGGATCACACTTATTCCAAAGTCCCTGACAATAGGTGAGATCAACTTACTGGAGGTAAGGATCACACTCTACCCTATTTTCCCTAATCATCCATCTTATCTTTGAAGAGTCAAATGGTAAAACACTTGCATCCACCAACTTGGGCGATATCCACCTACCACAAGGGGTAGGGATCACACTCTATCCCAAGTCCCTCGACCCATTGGCTATATGAGAGAGGTTATCCCACAAAGTGGGCAAGAAGCTAATTGGGGCATACTCTGACTAAGGGAGATCTGAGTTCTCAACATCCTATCGGTCATAGGTCTCTCATCCCCAGGAGCCCTATAGCTCCATTCCTCACCCTGGGAGCTCAACCAAGGGGAAAGAGCACTGCTCATTGTTCTTGATCACCCTGAACCCTTATTCGAAAGGTTCATCTCAACCAATCCAAGCTTCTCTCGGAAGACCAAGAACTTCCCTTTCAGCAAAGCCCTGGTGAGGATATCAGTTATCTGATCATCTGTCGAAATGTGTAGGAGTATCATGGCTCCTCTCTCCACCATGTCACAGACATAATGATGTTTGATATTGATATGCTTGGACTTGTCATGAATCACAAGATTCTTTGAAAAAAAATCCTACTCTTGTTGTCGCAATAGATGATTGTCATGTCTAAAACCTGCTCAAATAACTCTCTAAAGAGCTTTCTCAACCAAACAGCTTCAAAATTCATCAGGTTGGCTACAATATAGTTGACCTAAGTAGTGCTAAGGGTTACAGATTTATGTTTCTTTCTCATCCATGATATCATGGTGGATCCCAAACTAAAAAATCATACGGAAGTGCTCTTGTTGTGACAACATTGTCAGCCCAATCTGCGTTTGTATATCCATTTAGTCTAACATCTCCAGTGGCATATCTCAATCCAAGGTTAATAGTCCCATGTAGATATCTCAATACATGATTGGCAGCGACCGAGTGTACATGGTGAGACTCGGTCATAAACTAGCTCAAATTGTTAACTGCAAAGTAGATGCCAAGGCGAGTGTTCACGAGGAACATCATAGCACCAACCAGTTGTCTATACTCCAAGGGATTTGCTAGGTTCGATTTGACATCCTCTCCACATAGCTTCTTGAAATTCATCTTCATAGGTGTATGATCCAGGTCTAGGTGTGACAAAGGACCCTTTCAAGACCTTTTACTTTCGTGATGTGTTAAATTTCATTTTTAAAAGAACATAAATGAATACATCTGCATTTTGTAAAGAAGAGGAACACGACAATCATCAACAACATAAAACTCAAAGACGTTGATAATAGAGTTCATCCAGGAGGGATTACGTCTCCAGGCCTTAGTGTCAAGATGGTGTAGGCTGCTGCATTAAGTGTTGTCAATAGTGATAATGTACATAAGAGGTGACCTCGTTATCATACAAGGAAAATGCCCTCACGCAGGAGTGGCTCCAAGAGATGTTCCGCTACAGGAACTCTCAGTCAAAAGGACCCCTATTAGTATGACACAAAACTCATGCATGATGATCATCCCGCCAACATGGCATAAAAGGGATCTCAATGCAAACATACATGACGACAACATGAGTATCCCATCAGCATAACGAAAAAGGGATCTCAAATAACATGACGAATCATGAAAACAAGTACATCCCACAAATGATTCTACATCACATCAAGCAGGAATCATGAAAACAAATAAGAAACAAGATCCCACATCAAACATCAATCAAGGATCTGTGCAGTGCAATGCATCGCAAAAAGAAGTACATGAACACGCTGCATATACCTCACATCCCCGGGCCATCTGAAGAAGAGGATGTCAAACTGTTGAAGTTGGTCATACCATCAACCTCGCTGCGTCAAATCTCATGGAATGACTGCTCGCACACTGAATGTTGACACCTGCACTGCACTTAGAAAAATGGCCAAAAAATGAAATGAGCAAATGGAAAATCTGAACACACCTTCAGATTTGTGGCATCGAATAGTGCAAAATCGACTGTCAAATTTCTGAATTCTGAGAAAGTGGAAATCTGGGGCTTAAGTAATCTTTTAGATTCCCCCTAGATTCCTTAAATATTCACTCCTCCGATTTCCCTACAAATTGGTTTCTCAGATCAGGAAATTGATTGCGCCATCGGTTCATGTCACCGAGAGGTGTAAGATCAGCATGAAATTTGTCCAATTTGGACACTGCAAAAATTTCACCCTCCTAGTAATTTCGCTCAGTGATGGTTCCACCTGCAATAAATTAAAAAAAAATCGTCTCGATTCCCATGCCCACTCTTGGTTCCTCCATGCTTGTGGGTGCACTGAAAAATGAGGTTTAAATAAATTTTGTGGCGGATTAACCAATGAGTTGGTTGTGGCACATTGGTGAGTGAGGCAATTTGTTGAGGAGGGGGAGAGTGGTCAAACCCCATCCCTCCTTTTTTTAATACATTATCGTTCAAATAAGAACCGCATGTGTATTTTGGTTAGAGATTGGGTGCGGATTGGGCGACCCGCCCCATACCCTCTGTATCCATACAGTTGGCGTGTTTTATTTAAGTGGCGCATTAAATGTTTTGTTGGTGTGTTATATGAGGGTTTGGTTCATGTGTTAAATGGAGGGTACGTATTAATGGGTTGTTTTTTGTACATGGGGTCGTCGCATGGTGGCAGGCCAGCCCACGTGGCTGGCGCAGGCTCGATACCTGCCGGCCTCCCTTAACTTAACGCATATAGAGTGGGTTATTGGGGTGTGGTTGGAGGTTGCGTCCGCGCCCCAATGGCCGGCCACCTTTCCCGTGTATGTGGTTTCTTTTAATGGGGTTAGGTCCGTGCCCCAAGGGCCGGCCCACCCAAACTTTTGTGTTATGTACAATAGTCCCGTGGGATGGGGGGAGGGGCCAGGGGTAGTGGCCCGCCCCACCATTAATGCATTGCTTTGATAAGGTTTGGAGTGGCGAGTTTGGTGGCCCGCCACCTCTTTTTTTTAATATTTTTTTGTTATTTAAAACAATAAGGCATTTTTGAAAATCCAGATTTTGACCGAAGGAGTCATTTTAACGAGGCATTTTTGCCCAGAATCCGGCTAGAATTAGCCCAATTCCGTCTATCTGAAAAATTCTAAATTGTGTCTCCATTAACCTGCCCAGACAGCAAAAATCAACCAAATCTTTGACTGCGTCTATCTTCCTCATCCAGACTTTGATGAACTGTTCGCACCACCGCGATCACGACGACAAGATATTTAACATGAACTGATTCGAGCATAATCCAAACACTTTGATTTTTTACCCTTCCTGAGTCCTCTTTGTCCTGTGTGTGTCTCTGGAGCCACATGGATCAGTGTAGGCAAGGACTTGCACTCAACCATGCCAAATCTTTCCGGCAGTTTTACAACATAATTTCCTTGCAAAAGGAAAATCTTGCTCGGCTTTTGCCATACTTCTAGTCCCAGAAAATAGTGCATCAAACCAAGGTCTTACATCTCGAATTCGGAATCCAACTCCCTCTTACATACTAGGATGAGAGGGCCAACACCTATCATGTATAAGTCATCAAAATGAGAGGCATACCTTCGATCATTTTATAGCACAAGTTTGGATGAACATTTCTCCTTCTGAATCCCAACTTCATCAAGTAACTGTCGATGCAAGCATACCAAGCACGAGGGGCTTAGTGTAATCCGTAGAGAGCTTTCTTCAATCGACATACATGGGTATTCTTATCATGAATTTCAAATCCTAGAGGTTGTTCAACATACACATCTTCTTGAAGCAAACCATGAAGAAATCAATCTTCACATCCATTTGATGAAAAATCCATCCCTGACTTGCAGCAAGGCCTACTATCGAACAAAAGGTTGTATATCGAGCCACCGAAGAAAATATATCATCGTAATCTTCTCTCTCTTTTTGGGAGAATCAACGGCCTATGAACCTTGCTTTTTATTTTTCAATGGTTCCATCAGCCCCATGCTTGATCTTATAGAGCCATTTGGAGGTTACCACAGATCTTCTCTTCGGTCTCGGCACGACATCCCATACATAATTTTTCATAATAGACTCATATTCTTCAGCCATTACATCCTTCCAAACTTTTTCTTTTATGGCTTCTTCAAAGGTTCTAGGTTCATCTCGAATCATATTGCTCATAGCAACAACATGCTTGGTACCCGCATGGCTTCTTTCTTTCCCTAAATGTTCCACGAGCAACAGCATGTTTCTCAGGATCTTGTAGAGTGTCCTTGAGCCTAAGTGGTTTATTCCTTGCAGGGGGGTTGCATGGAGGAGGACCAAAGGGTCCATAGGCACCATGGGATCATCAACGAAGTCCTTCTTAGATTCAGGCATAGAAGGACCTTCTAGAATATCCATAGCATCACTCTTCTCTTCAGGAGGAGGCAAAGGAAGGTCCCTTACTTTTCTATGGGCAGCTTCATCGAATGTTATATCCCAGTGAATTTCAACCTTCCTTTGACCATAAATATATATTCTAAATGCTTTAGAATCTTCATTATATCCAACAAACATACATTTTCTTCCTATGGCTTCGAGCTTTTTCTTTTTTCCTTTGGCACATGAAAGTATACTGGACAACGAAAAATCCGGAGATGACCAATATTGGGCTTGAACCCTGTGAATAGTTCCACAGGGGACTTGTTGTCCAAAGCTTAATGAAGCAGCTTGTTTTGAACATATAATGTTGTGTTTGTTGCTTCATCCCAAAGGAACTTTGGCATCTTTTGATCATGGAGCATGGCTTGGGCAGCTTTCATAATGGATATGTTCTTTCTTGCAGCCACTCCATTTTGTTTAGGAGTTTAGAGCATAATAGTCTCCTTAATTCCTTTGTCCTTGCAATATAAATACATTAGAGATGTATTTCGAGCCAGACCTGAAGATCTTTATTCTCTTCCATGTATGATTTTCAACCAAAGCCTTGAACTCCTTGAATCTTTTGAATGCCTCATCTTTGTGCTTCAAATAATACATCCATGTCTTCCTTAAGAAATCATTGATGAAGGTGATGTAACAAAGATGACCCCCAAGAGAATGCATGGCATTAGACCACATATATCAGAATGAATGAGATGAAGGATGTCTTTTTTCTTGTGTTAGCTAGAGGGGAACGGTCCCCTTGTCTTCTTTCCACCGGCACACCGATGGAATACTCCATCATGTTGAGCTTAAATATCGGGGTCCCAGAGACTAACTTCTTTAATTTTTGAAGAGCATCATAATGTAGATGGAGCAGCCTTTGGTGCCACAGCTCACTTTGATTATTTGTATTATGGACCATAGCTAGAAGGGGTCTTCCAATGACTCTATAGAATCCTTCAATCCTAGGTCCCAATGTGAAGGCATTTCTCATATAGAATACAACAGGGAAAGTAAGTACTTGTCCTTCGATGAATGCAACCCTCATTCCTTTATCCTCCAAAGCAGATATCGATACCAAGTTCTTCTTCAATCCCAGCACATACACCACATGTTGTAGCAAAATAGATTCCCCAAATTCAAAATGAAATTTGACACAACCAAATCCCTTTACAGGATGAATGGTATTGTCACCACGAATAATTCTCAAATTAGTCTCCTTCTCTACCAAATTAGAGAGAACCTCCTTATATCCAGAGAAGTGATGAGATGCCCCACAATCAACCAGCCAACTATCCCAAGTATCCGAAGGAGATGAACTACACAATGTAAAAATAAGAATATATTCAAATTAATTGGTAACATTACTTTCATACTTGGAGTTCCTCTTTGGTAGATGATAGCTATTGTCACGATCATCAGGAGAGTCTCTTCTTCTTCTTTCTTTTCTCCTTCCATCTCTTCTATCATCTCTTCTTTCATACGACCTGTTGTTGCTGAAGCCACGACTATTGTTGTATGACCTTGAAGAGTTTCTTCTTAGAGCATCTCTCTTTCGGGACAATCTCGAGCATAATGGCCCTTTTGATGACAATTGTAGCATTCAACATCTCTATCTCACCTTCTTGAATAAGTGGTATCTCGATTGGATTGAGGAGGTCTTCCTAATTTAGATGGCTTGCCCTATCCTTTCTTCACAATCTTCTTCTTCCCTTAAGCAACGAAGGCAGTGGGATCTCCTTCATTTGGCCTTTGAATTCTTCCTCTAGATAGAATTAGTCTTTCCTCTTGATTGCATAGAGCAAGTAGCTCATCAAAAGAAGGAATCATTTCCCTATTGTTGATAGAATTGATGAACATGTCCCATGAAGAAGGAAGGCCACTAAGAGCAATCATCACCAATTCCCTATGAGGTATAATTTTTTGAGCAATCCAAAGTTGGTCCCTGGTCTCAGCAATTCTTATGAAGAAGGATTGCATAGTTTCTCCCTTATGGCCAACAATCTTATCATACATTTCTTTGGAAGTCTCCAAGGATGAAATATAAACAAGTAAATGATCTCTTCAAGAATCAATAATGATCTTCTTAGCTTTAATATCACCTTTGATAGTTTGAGAAGAATGTTTTCGTGATGGTGAAGCATTTCCTTCCATGTACTCCAAGACATCATACTCATCTAACGTGACATGGTCTTCCATGCTACAAACCCAAATGAGTTAGGTAGCTTTTCATTCCCCTTGAAATAAGTAGACATTTATAAGAAAATGTTCTAAACTTTCAATTAGTTGTTTAGAAGATGGATGTTGGTGCTCTATGTCTCTTGGGCTTGTCTTCACCTCAGCTCCGATTCCATGTTAATTTTTCATCAATTGTTCTATACTTCAACAATATCCGATAACGTCCAATTTAACAATTTCTACTTCTATTTAACCAATGACAGTAGAGCAATAGTAGATAGACCAATTATTCAAATGCACAATGAAAGACAACTAAGAGACAAGAGACACAATATTTGGTCAATGACCAGGGAAGAACCCCACTAGGGGGAAAACCCTTGCAAATCACCTTCTATTAGATTGTCTTCAGATGTTCAACAGAGGGAGTACATCATCCAAGAGTCAAAGTCAAACTTTGACTAGCCAATATCCAATGTCAATATCACATATCCAAATTTGCCAAACAATTATCCAAATCAGAGACAAAGGAAAAAGAAGAAGTCAACAATAGTCAAATTTGATCCTTCTGCAAATCTGTCTTGGTCAACAGTAGTTAATAACAGCAAAGTCAACCCTAACCAATCAATGGTCAAGGGTCAAACAATCTTCTAGCAACTCGGTCAATGGTAATCAAACTCAGCCACAAAAGCTAGTCAAAGTCCCCTCAAAATAGGCCCAAAATAGTCAATCAAACTTGGTCAAATTTTGCATTTCTTGTTGTAGTCATTCCTAAGGTCAATATTAGTCAACTAGCCCAGATTTCCTCGATCTTTGTGCCCTCCAATGTGGCCTAAAGAAACAAAAAAATTCCACCCAAAAACACAGTCAAAGGAGGTCAAATACACCCAAGTCAACGTTGGTCAACACCCTGCAATAAGTCTGAAATTCAACCAATCTAAAACAGCCACCTGTCCCTTTGCATGTGAGAGATTCCTTCCAATTTTGAGTTGTACGAACCAATAGAATGAGGAGAGAGAATATATGTTGTGAGTTTATGAAGTGTCAAATGAGGATTCATATGTATTTATATGCAACTTGAGGGGTGTCATTTTGTCCTCTATATATAGGAGTCTAAGGGGTCATAATATAATCAGAGTCGACATAACAATAATAATGTAAGGGCACAATAATAACAATAGTGGGCTTCTATGGGGCACAATAATAACCATATGAGGACTACAAAGGCACAACAATATAATAAGGGGGTTGTACTAATAATAATAAGGGGTTACCCTAGTAGTATAGGGACCTATTGTCCTCAACACGTGAGTAGTTCTTAATGCTTCTACATAAAATTCTTGTCCTCCCATGTTGAATCTTCAGTGGGTAAGTTCTTCCACTTGATGATATACTCTGAAATTGATCGATTTCGTAGATGTCGGGTTCTTGTTTTTGTGACTGCTCCAGGTTCCAACATGATTTTTCCTTCCTCGTCAAGTTTTGGCAATATTATTTGAACTGGGATCTTCTGCAACTTTTGAAAGAGTGGCCAAACTTCTTCGTCCTTCTTCCATTCATCTCTTGCTTCGTTTATCCAATCTACTTGAGTAATAGAAATAGCACAAAACAATGCTTCCACATCCTCATCCTCTCTTGAGAGTGCATCTGCAACAACATTTTTCTTCCCTTTTTTGTATATGATTTCAAAGTCATAACCCAACATATTTTTGACCCATTTTTTCTTTTATTTTAAAGATAATATTTGTTCTAAAACATATTTAAGACTATCATGATCCAATTTTACCTTGAACTGTCTTCCCATTAGGTAAGGTCGTCATTTCTTAAGTGCATGTAGTATTGCCACCATTTCCTTCTCATAAATAGCTTTCTTGAGATGTAGCCGTAAAAATACCCAATCGCCTCCATCAAAACTTCTTTCACTACGATGTTGATCTTCCTGTTGTTTCATTTGATTCTGCACCAAAGTGGTGTTATCCTTTAAAAGTTGAACTTGTTTTCGATGCTCGATTTGATCTTTCATTGCTTGAATCTTTTTCTTCTTGATATGTCCTTCTATCTTGAGAGTTTGAGTGGTAATTTCTTCCAATGCATTACAAGATATCGTCGGATTCATTTCTTGATGCTCAATGTGATCTTTCACTTCTTAAACATTTTTCTTCTTGATATGTCCTATCTTCATAGTTTGAGGAGTGGTAATTCCGGCCAATGCATTACATGGTATGGTAGGATTCATTTCTTCTTTCTCGATGTGATCTTTAACTTCTTGAACATTTTTCTTCTTGATATGTCCTTCTATCTTGAAAGTTTGAGTGGTAATTGTTGCCAATGCTTTACAAGATATGGTCAGATTCATTTCTTGATGCTCAATGTGATCTTTCACTTCTTGAACATTTTTCTTCTTGATATGTCTTTCTATCTTGAGAGTTTGAGTGGTAATTCTTGTCAATGCTTTACAAGATATGGTCGGATTCATTTCTTCTTTCTCTGGGGTTGGTTCCTGGTGTATATCCTCTTCTTTTGACGTTCCTTGATCCTTTCCTTCCTCCTCTTCACACTCAATGTAAAATAATTTCTTCTCAACACACTTATGACCTTTAATGTATTTGTTATCACAATTGTAACAAAGCCCTTTTGCTCTTTTTTCTTCCAATTGTTGTGGTGTCAACCTTGTAGGTTGTGGAAGGCTAGAAGAAACAACACTTCCATCTTCATAATTGTGAGGGGTAGACTTCCTTGTTGCCGTAATTTTGCTTTCCACTTTTCTTTCCAACCTGAATGCATTCTTCAATGAATCAGGTTCCCAAAGACGAACCTCATGTTGAATGTTATCCTTTAAAGTCCCTATGGAGACATCAATCCTCTGCTTCTCTGGAATATCATTTTCCCTTATATTCAATTTTTGAAAGTCATCAATGTGCTCTGCCATTGACTACTTTTCTTTGAGATTTATCAATTGACTAAAGAAAATGTTTCTCTTTGTATCCTCATAATGTGTTATCATTTCCTCCGTGAAATTTGACCACGTAAGAAGTGGTTTACAAGAAAAAAGACCTTTATACCATAAAAATTGATCTGGTTCTAAATATGAAGATGTAATACGTACCTTTGTAACAGTTGCACCTCATGTAGATCAAAATATTCATCCATCTGTAGTATCCAATTTACTGAATCTTTGCCATCAAACTTCCTCATATTGCCTTTTCTTAATTTTAGGAGCTCAATCTTGAAATGACTGTCAATCTGTAATTTTGGATCTTCCAATTCTAAAAATGTGACCTATAGTAGCCCTCTGTGTCCTCTTTCCAATGCCACCAGTCCAATGGAAATTAGATTCTCCAAGACAGAGTTATGCACAATCTCCCAAGATGACCTAATTATATACCTTTTTAGAAGTTCAAACTTGTATGAAGTACCACGTGTCACTATTTCGACCTTCGGATCTAAACAGTATACACAGAAAACTACAGTCCGTCCTCTTTTTGTAACTTCTCACGAAATTTCAATTGTTTAGAGAGACAGTTATGACGATTTTCCCCAGGTCACTTGTTTGGGAAATAATTCAGGAGCCTGCAGAGAACCTAAATGTCTTGGACAGTATCTCCGAAAATATAGCAAAACAAGATCTAAAATTCGGACTCGAGGTTTAGCGAGATTTCATCTCAAATGGGTTTTTTTCTTAACTTCTGAAACATCGCAGACAAAAAGTTATATAGCGAAAATGCCACGAAGACTTGTTTGGAGCAGTGAAACCCTAGAATCCAAAGCTCTGATACCAAATGTTATGAAACCAGCTCACAAAAAGATAGAAAATATAAATCAACACCTTATAATTCAACCTCTTCGAGGGGGAAACCTCCTTTACATTACACAAATGAACAATTCTTGGATGATACAAATGACAAGACCTCCTTTCTATATATAGGAGTCTAAGGGATCATAATATAATCAAAGCCGACATAACAATAATAATGTATGGGCACAATAATAAAAATAGTGGGCTTTTATGGGGCACAATAATAACCATATGGGAACTACATGGGCACAACAATATAATAAGGAGGTTGTACTAATAACAATAAGGGGTTACACTAGTAATATAGGGACCTAACACAATTGCAATTATCGTAGTGTGAAGCTTTAGAGAAAAAAACATTCATTTGGTCACTATTATTAACTCTTGAAATTAGAGAAAAAGGTTTAGATGCAATGCAACGTTTGAAGAAAGGTCATGTCTCATTTGTTGGAAATACTGAGAGGGTGGAGGTAAATCAATATTCCTTTTCAATTGTTACTTTTACCAGTTAGATCACTTATAATTAGAATACAAAATGAACAATGAGAATAAATACTTTTATTAATCTCGATAAATCAAGTACAATGTTAGTGTAGGGATCCAACCCTAGATGAAGAAACCAATCTTCAATCTCCCAGGCTCCAACCTGTATTTTCCAAGCACCAACTTGGTCATTTGTGAGGCTCTAACCTCTAGGGCACTAACCCTATCTTCTCAAAGCACCGACCTTGCATTTAGAGGCTCCAACCTCTAGGGTACCAACACTTCTTTGGTACAGGCTCTGACCTAGTTTCTTGAGGACATTGATCCTCTAGGGCTCCAAACCTATCCTCCAAGGGACCAACCTTGTCTTTTCAAGACTCCAACCTCTTGGGCTCCAACCCACTGCAATACTTCGTCAAGATATGTTTGGTAGTAACTCACGGTTGCCAATGTCTTCTTCAACAAGCCCTATCAATCTTTAGCTATCCCTTCACTTTAGTCTCCATATCTCGTCATCAATGGAAACCTGGTTCTTCACATGAAGGTGTCTCCGTTGTCCTTCATGGTACCCAAAACAAGGATCTTCAAGTTACCTCATGATGGCTAATGCATCACGGTCTTCAACATTAATGTCAAGACCTTCGAGGCATCATCAATAGTGTCTCCAAGGTGATGTCTTCAATCTAGAACCTTCTTCAAGGTTACTCCACAAAGGCTTCAATCAAAGTCTCCAAGAGTGTCTTCAAGCTATCCTTTAAAACGTGTCTTCAAAAAAATCTCCATTAGCTCCTTAATAGATGCTCCAAAACCCTTCACTGATTTCAATGTATGTTGATACAAAAGAAATGAGTGTTATACTTACTCGTGTTCCTTCAATAAGATTCTTCATTGTACATATTTATTTACCTTCAAACACTACGCTTGACTATCCAAAATAGGTCAATATGTTAACTCCTCTAATATTACTTTGATATTTCATGCGATATCTCTGATATGGCTTTTATTCTTGGTACTTGCAATATTTTAATAAAAACAGATTGTAACAAAGTCTTACTCTTGGCTTGGCTTTCCTATGGCTTCTCTATGATTTCCAATGGCTACTCTTTGATGGTTTCCGATAAACTCTTTTGATAGCTCTTCTCCTTGTCTTCCAATGGCTTCCCTGATGGCTTTCCTCCATGGCTTTTTGCTCTTGTTACTTCACGGATTTGCTCTGCTTCTCCTTGGCTTTATATCATCATTTAGTATCCCAGAATATTTCCATATTAACATCAATGACAATCTAGATCAACAGTGTCTACCATATTTTACTTAAATTTGGCAATTTCATCCAACTTGGTTGTTGTTCACTGATGTCCCTAGATGATCGAGGTAGAGACAAATGTTAAACAAGAAGCAATGGATAAAGGATGATTACTAATGATCAAGATCCCAATAGAAGCGATGGTGGAACATTTCCTATCATTTAAATGTTCTTGCTCATTTATTCATAATGATTTCTTTAAAAGTTTCATTGTAATCATTAATGTATTATGGATGGCATTGTTAACTTCGTGATAATGTTGGATTCATCTATGAGCACAAATATACATGTTTTCATATATTTTGCAACTAGTTTAGCATTTTTCATGTTTTTTTATATAAATGCAACATAATATATATATAAATATATTAACAAAAAAAACTCCCAAAATGTCCACTCAAGGTTTTTTTGGAAATGGCACTCCCACTATGGCCCACCCTCTGGCAACCTTGCCTAAAACCAAATAATACATCCACTCGACAATTCCATGGATCTCACCTAACTTGGATCTGCCAAGAAAATGTTATCCAATTTGTCAAAACTTGTTGCTTTTAGTTTACAGAGAAGATAACTTGGAAAAAAAATTCCCTCACCAATCTAATTTTTTACCTAAAATACCCAATTATGTTGTTTTTTCCAATGTTGTTGGTCTCACTACAATTACATCTTGCAATCTTAATATTTGTTTCTTTTTGTGAGCCATATTAATTTAGCAACACTAGATAAAAATGCCACCTTGCACACATTGTAACTCCAAAATTCCAAAGCCTTTGCTGATGAAATTTGGACCAGATACAGCATGACCTATCTTCTTTCCAACCCTTAAAGTATCAATGATTTTGGGTACTCTGGCCAATGTTATGGATCAATCTGTAAAAGGTGAAGTTTGATGGTTTCCAAAACCAAGAATCATCCAGTCAGATACCAAATATTATGAACTAAATAATGAAAAAACGTAAGAAACTCTCAATTCAGTAATGAAACGCCTAAATAATGAGGATAAGTGAATGACTAATATGGCCTTTTTGAGGGGGAAACCTGTATTACAAGATACCCAAATACACAATACAAGATGAATATTCAAATAAGTCTCATTGATCTATGTATAGAAGATAAAAGGGTTATGACATTCCTACACTAGTAGACCACCCTTTCTTCTTCCAGGTTACACATCAAGGGAAAAACCAAAGTATTTCCCCTCATTTTGAGGATGGTACCCAATCTAAACCCTAGAATCTTCAAGGCACAAGGCCATTCAACAACAAGGCTCGAAGCCATTTCAATGATGTACACATTAAGAGCTAAAGATGTCACTAATGGGAATGAAACTCAAGTGGGAAGATAACAATCATTCCTCTTGACCACCCAAGCTAAACCCAATTGACCCTACTAGGCTACCCTATCTAAAAATTAGATATAATTAATATAATAATATTAAATAAAAATTTGGACAATAACAATATACATCATTTGACCTAGAATATCTTGTCACAACATAGACAAAAAAATCAAATACTTGATAGATGGCATTTTAAAGGTTTACAATTTCAAATTGAGTTAAACGATTCATTGGGATGTGGACTAGTGGTCGACAGAATATCACAGTGCTAAGGACTCAGGTTCAACAGCAATACACATAAAACCCTGAAAATTAAGTTGTTAGCTGAGTTTGACAATGTTTATGATGCAACATTAAATTTAAACCCAGAATGAAAAATTGATTAGAGACTTAAATGCATAATTTGCTGAATGGTTTTAGAAAAACCTAAATTGTGCAAGTTGTGACTGGGTTTCATAAAGCAGGTCATTATACCTTTCATCCTGACATGTCATAAAGATTCTTCATCTTAATTGAAACCAGAATGACTTGGAATGATTTATGAATACAGTACCAATGCATGCTATGCTTAGATAGATTCGACTTCCATATGTTACAAATAAAATCAGATTCACCTTCCTAATTAGTTTTTCATCATATGCTTTAAAGTCAGGAAGATCCCCCCTTCACATTCTCTATCGATGAATTACTTTAATTCTATTACGGCCAATTCATTAAAGTTATAGCACATTCACAGGAAACAATCCAAGGATCTGTGCTGCAGTATCAGCAGAGATCGCCTAGTCTGCTCCCGAAGAGCGAACTGGAAGTGCTCCTGAAGAAGGGAAAATATGGCGTAGAGTACCTTGCAAATTGAGTCCAATCTCCGCATATGCTGGAAATCAAATAGAATCTAATCTCATCAGAATAATTTAATCACCCCTCCATACAAATGAATTTAACCTTTTTTAAAACAAGAACAAAATAAAGTTTTCTTACCCTGGGGTAAGCTAATTGTCCTCAAAGCATCCTCAGCATATGGAAGATGAGATGGCCATGATCTACTTCCTTGTCTCCCAATACTTCCTTCCATTGCCTTTGAATAGTGAAGAGGCCATGCCAGTACTTTGCTTCGAGTTGGCAACTCTGAGCGAATATCGTCATAAGAGAGACCAACAGTAACCTTACTGTTACAAAAAACAAGTGAAGTGAGAGAAAAAATAAAAATAAAAATATATATAAAGTTAATTACCCAACCATGATTTAATCATATTATCCAAAAAAAATTGAATTGAAAGAAAAAAAAATATATATATATATATAGAAAGTTAAATATCCAACCATGATTTAATCATATTTTCCAACAATAGTGCAGAAAAGTTATGCCAGAATCTAGGAAAACCAAACAGTCTGGGCCCTTCACATATTAGAGATTGTTTGTTTTTCTTTATCCACCTGTAAACCTATATTTCTGTTAAAAGGCCTGTAAGCGGTATTCAACATATGAAAGACTTGTAGATATTAATGCAAAGGGCATCCTAACATACCATGAGGGTCAAACACTTTGAACATAAATATTTGTGCTACATCATACGGAAACAACATAAAAAACTCAAAAAGTGGAAGTTAAGTGATCCATCATTAAGCCATAAGAAAGGAATGCATATCAAAAACTTGTACCAATATAGAGCATCGACCTCAGTTTACATATAGGTGACCCACTGTCCATTCATAAAACCTTTATTGGAAAAGACGACCTTTTGGGACACCATAAGATCATCATTATTTGAATGAGGAACATGATTGTTAATCGAGAATTCTCCATATTAGGAATATGGTTGTTAATCTGGTATCCTCCAACCTATATTCCTTAGGAAACCATTTTCATGGATTTCAGTACATTTTCTACAATCAAATTTTATCCAGCTTCATTTAACTCCGCAGCACCAGCGTGCCATTATTTTGCACCTTTCAAATCAAGTACTACAAGATTACTTGCAGTAGATGTTACAATCCCACGAATTTGTATCATTTACCTCATCATTACACGCAGGAAACTGATAAATAACATAGGAGTAATTGCCTGTAGCTGAACGTAATTGTCCACGAGAAGGTACTAGATCACAATTCCAAGTAGTTGCTTAGATGTGAGCTTGATTAGCCATGATTCAATTCTAAATTGTATTAAAAAATGCTTCTGTGCTACATATATTTGTAATTGAATGGTTAGATGAAGTTAAAAGGGACTAAGGTGCCCCTCATATGGACCAGCTGGCAAGTTATTATGCGTTTTAGTTTAAAATTAAATGGCGCCACATTTACAAAGCCTCATAAATGGCAGCAACTTATAGCTGTGTTTTCTTCAGGTTGGTGTCCACACCAGGAAGTAGTATAAAATAACTTATATTCTAGTGGGGCGCAACCCCAGGAATGAGGGAGTTGTCCCCTATGATTCCGTCATCTGAGGGAAGCTGGGGCATCAAAGGAACGTACCTTGCCAAGGACATTTCTTGTCTTTGAGAGAATGCCAGGTCATCCTTCAATGGGATTTGGTATGCCCGGACATCACTTGATATCATCAGGGACAATTAAGCATCCATATCACTGCTGAATAACGTTTTTCAATTTACATATTTTTTGCATCAATTTTAAGCTTGTATATCGGTAATGGTTTCATTTATTATATGCTAAATAAATAATCTGTTTAATAGTTTATTAATGTTTGTTAATTTACAAGATTTTACAATATTGAGCCCTGATGGGTAGCCCGGTTGGTTGAATCAACCCCCCTCCCCCTCCCCCACCAAGTCTTTTGCCTTCTTTCATGAGGCATGAGTTCAATTCTCCTTGGGTCCATCAGGGTTAGGCTCCGACAGTCGAGTCGACTGGGCATGCGGCCCCTTCAAGTGGGCCCACCTAGGGGTGTTGCTAGGAAAAAAAAAAAGAATTTACGATATTGATAAAGCTTTTATAGATTCACATTCTTTGATAATTTATATCATTTGTTAGCTACATCCACAGAAAGACAGTATGATACTATAATTTAACAAGAATGCAACGAACATTGGGATAAACAAATCCATGCTAACTATGACTGTGGACATGTTAACCCCTACACTTGCCCCCTTTTGCAAATCTGGAGGGGCAATAATAAGCAGCACATTTCATGAGCCCAGAGGTTCATAGAGATACACTAATATAGTTTTGCTTGGGCTGGGGGTTGCTTACCAGTGAGACTGGTTGCAGTATGGATTCAGTGATGATTCAGACACAGTTTTACACAGATTGGAGAGAGTGATTATTTTAAGCACTTTTCACACATTTTAGGAGACAAAGATCTGGGGCTTGCATTGTTGGAAATACTGAGATGGGGGTGAATCAGTATTTCACTTCAATTAGTTAATTATTAAACTTTCAGAGCATTAATGTCATTAGCGTCAGATCAAACATAAACCAATATCACATCACAAGAACAGTAAACAAGAAACTTTTAGGTGGAAACCCTGCCAAGAAGAAAACCACCCAATACTTTTCTAATATAAATTATGAGTACAATATTTATCATCTCCAACTGAAAGCAAAGTCCAACTTCCTAGTACTCTAGAAAAGCATTCTATGTATCAGGAAGCTCCAATATAATGGCCCCGACCATTTTGGATGCTTATGATGGAGTCCGCGAGCCTAACATGGTTCTTGTAAGCTAAAGCAGGGAAAATTTTAACAAGGGGACTAAATTCACCTAGGGAAACATTATAAAAATCTAAGGGGTGAAAAGGGGACTGTTAAAATGTGCAACTATGGCCAAATTCCACTTTGGAGAGCTCATTTGATGGAAATAATTATTGCATTGAATTCCTCTTTTCGAGTGTTATGTAAAAACTTAATAATTTTGTAATTATAGATTAATTAGGCAAAAGGGCACAAACAAAAGATCATGCCCTTTCACCAAAAGGCACTGGAGGCAGTATATAAGCGAAAAAGCTCAACATTTTTGCATATCCCATGCCCAACATGAAAATGATGGTAGCTGACGAAAAGAAAATTGAAAAATTAGGGAAATGCCATAAAGTCAAATTACAGATTCATGACCACAATCTAGAATCTCTGTTCTACATTGTATCATTAGGAGGAGTGGATTTGGTCTTAGGTATCCAATGGCTACAAACCCTAGGCACTTACTCTGCCAACCACTGAAAGCAATTTATAAAGTTTAGATGGGAGGGACAGAAATACATGTTATATGGGATCCAACCCGCTCAGAATCAAATTGTATTGTCATACCAGATGATGAAGTTGATCTGGAAGGGAGCACAAGCTTATCTAGTGTAGTGTCACCAGAGGGAGATGTTGGTTTCAAGATTGGTTCGCAAAGAAACACCTGAAGTTCAAGAACTGATTCAAAGACACAAAAAGGTGTTCCAAGATCTTCCTATAAAGATGTCATCTGAAAGATAAATCGAGCACATAATCAAAGTCAAATCAGGGTCAAACCCTATCAATATCAAGCCATATATGGATATCCACATCATCAAAAAACTGAAATCGAAAGATTAGTCCAAGATATTTTGAAGTGTGGAATCATCTCAGAGAGTAGAAGCCCTTATGCTGCTCCAGTGGTTTTAGTCCAAAAGAAGGATGGATCCTTTAGACTATGTAGATTATCAATGACCGAACAAGGTAACGATTAAGAATAAGATTATGATTCCCTTTATAGATGAAATGCTAGATGAACTTCATGGAGCCCAATACTTTTCAAAATTGGACATGAGATCAGGATACTACTAGATCAGAATAAGGCTAAAGGGCATAGCGAAGACCAATTTTCGAACACATGAAGGTCATTATGAATTTAAAGTAATGCCCTTTGTATTAACTAATGCTCCAACAACCTTCCAAGCCACCATGAATGAGGTATTTCATCCATATATAAGGAAGTTTGTGATAGTTCTCTTTGACGATATTCTAATCTATAGTAAAACATGGAAAGACTATCTACAACATCTGGAGCAAGTTATCTCTATATTAGAAAAACTTCAATTCTACGCAAAGATGTCCAAGTGCACCTTTGGAAAAGAAGAGGTAGAGTACCTTGGACACATAATATCCAAGGAAGGAGTAAAAGTAGATCCTAATAAGATCAAAGCAATAAAAGAATGGCCCAAACAAATTAACATCTCCACATTTAGAGGATTCTTAGGGTTGACTAGATATTATCGAAGGTTTATTCGAAATTATGCTCATGTATTTGCACCCCTAACAAATCTGTTGAAAAAGAACTCCTTTCAATGGGATGATAAGGCAGAAAAATGTTTTGAAGACTTAAAGGAAATCATGTCCAAGGCACCAGTATTAGCAACTCCAAATTTTTCAAAACCTTTTGTAATTGAATGTGATGCTTCAGGTTTTGGCATAGGTGCAATATTGATGCAAGATGGTCATCCAAAAGCGTATGAAAGCAGGAAGCTCAACAAGCGAGAATGTCTCAAGTCTACATACAATAAGGAAAAGCTCGTCATGATGCATGCATTAGCTAATTGGAGGCAATATCTCTTGGGAAGTATGTTCTTAATATGAACAGACCATAATAGTCTTTAGCACCTCCTCCAACAGAAAACACTATCTATAGAACAACAAAAGTGGATCGAAAAAATTGTTGCCTTTGACATGGATATATTACATAAGAAAGGGAAAGACAACGTAGTAGCAGATTCTTTGTCCAAGAAAGATGAAGAATCATCATTACTTGTAATTTCAATTGTTGTCCCAGAATGGCTTAATGAAATTCGAAGTGAGTATGCAAAAGATCCAGAAACAAGTGCTATAATCAATAACCCTCCTCAAAATTCAAAATTTGAATGGAAAAACGATATCCTATGGTACAAAGGGAGAATTTACCTAAGTCCAAATTCTAAATTTAAAGCCAAAGTTGTCAAAGAGTCGCATGACTCACTGACAGTGGGACATATAGGTTTCTTTAAAACCTACTATAATGCATGCCAATCATTTCCCTGCTATAATGCACACCAATCGTTTCTCTGGAAGGGAATGAATAGTGATATTCAAAAATACATAGAAGAATGCAATAAATGCCAGAGAAATAAAAATGAGAACATTATGACACCTGGACTGCTCCATCCCTTAAATATTCCAAATCAAAAAGTGGGAGGAAATATCAATGGACATTATCGAAGGGTTACCTATGTCTGATGGAAAGGAGAAACTTTCTCGTAGTAGTCAACAGACTCACCAAGTATGCACACTTCATTAGAATGAGGAAATCATACTCAGCAAAACAAATCGCTAAGATATTCTGCAAGAATGTCTACAAATTACATGGGTTTCCCAAGATCATTGTTAGCGATAGAGACCCCAAATTCAAAGGTAATTTCTGGAAGGGAATTTTTCAAACATATAGGAACCTACCTCAACATGAGTTCAACATACCATCCTCAAACAGATGTTGCCAATAAATGTTTAGAAGCCTACCTATATTGTTATGCAACAGACAAACAAAATAAGTGGGCTCAATGGTTACATCTCGCCGAATGGTGGTACAATTCCACTTACCACACTTCAGCGAAAATGACTCCATTTCAAGCTCTATACGATTACGAACCTCCTAAATGGAAGGACCTTGCCATTATCAAGACAAAACTTCCAGTAGTTAAAGATCAGTTAGAAGAAACCCAAAAGGTCGTCCAAGCACTAAAGGAAAATCTAAATATTGCAAGAAATCGTATGAAGCAGCAGGCTGACCAAAATAGAACAGAGAGAGAATTTGAAGTTGGAGAATGGGTATTTGTTAAACTTCAACCTTACAAGCAATTGTCCTTAAAACAGAATGGAAAAAACAAATTAGCACAAAAGTTCTATGGACCATATCAGATTAACAAAGAGATTAGCCAAGTAACATACAACTTAAGCCTTCCCGAAAAAAGACATGTTCACAACGTTTTCCATGTATCTAGCCTTAAAAAAGCACTTGGAAAACACCACCTAGCACAGAGAACACTTCTGACATTAGATGACGAAGGGAAGATCATTTTAGAACCGGAAGGTATCATCTCTACTAGGGAAAAGGGGTTGTGATCACAAGTAATCAAAGATTACCTTATTAATTGGAAAGACCTACCAGAAGAAGAAGCTTCCTGGGAGACAGAAGTGTTTTATCAACAACATCGATCATTATGTATGATTTAAGGACAAAGCATCTTTTCGAGAGGAAGGCAATGTTATGTAAAAACTTAATAATTTTGTAATTATAGATTAATTAGGCAAAAGAGCACAATCAGAACATCATGCCCTTTCACCAAGAGGCATCCTAGGTGGTATATAAGCCAAGGGCCCTTCTATGTAACAATCATCATTCAAGTTATTAATAAAATTGACCTAAAGTTCACTGAAATTGCACAAGGAGAAATATGTTTTTGATGTGAAGCCCACACATGCAAATTATCAAGTTCGGCTACACCATCATGTAGGCTCATGAAGCCTAAGAGACATGTCTTTTGACCTACATGGATTCATATAAATAAGAGAGACCTCAAACCTCATTTGGCATCATCAAAACTCATCAAATCTTCTCTCTCCTCATTTGATTGGGTCGTACAAGTGTACGTAGCCTATTTCTCTCACATGTGCAGATTTCAGGACGCAGTTTGACTGGGCGTTGACTTTTTGATTCAGTTGAAGTTTGACCACCGTTGACCGAGGCTCTCTAGACCAGATTTTACTGAGCTTTTGGATGGTTTGAGTCTGTTTGACCAAGCTGCATTAACTGGCAGAGGACCAGAGGAATTCTGGGTTGTTTGACCTACATTGACCACAAGCCTATTTGACCACAATGTTGACGTCAGGATGATTGTGTTTGAATGTTGTTTTGCTGATTGTTTTGGGCTAACTTTGACCAGCAAGAGAGGTCAAGTTCCTCTCTCCTTTGACAAAGCTGTTTTGGAAGAGTTTGACCAGACTTTGACTACTGTTGACTTTCTAGTTAGGGAAAAATTTGATTACTATTGATGCAAATTATTATTGGCTCCATTCAAAATCATTTGGTTGCATATATTTCTGATATGGGAACTTCTAAGGAAATGTATGATAAACTGGTTGGGATGTTCAAAGTGAACAATGCAAATCAAATCCTCTTTCTCAAAAACAAGTTGAAGAATATCGAGAAGAATAAAGAGGAATCTAGCCAATCCTACTTCATGAGAATAACTCAAATCAAGAATGACTTGCTATCTATTGGAGAAGTTATTTTTGACTGGGAGCTCACTCTCATTGCTTTTGGAGGTCTTCCGAGACCATGGGATGTATTTGTCACCATCATTTTCAACAATGACAAGAAACCTGGTTTCGATGAATTATTGGCTCGATGCACTCAAGAGGAGACAAGGATGATGGAGAGAGATAAATCTAAAAATCGAAATGAACCTTTCTCTACACATGCAAAGAGGAAGAATGATGTTGGTCCAAGCAGACAAGGTCAAGGATCTAAGAAGGGATTCAAAGGAAGAGGCAAAGGAAGATGCTACAGTTGTAACAGGTTCAGCCACTCTGCTAGAGAGTTCCCTCACAAGAAGAATCCTCCAAGGGATGATGACAACAACAAATATTACAAAAGCAATGGAAATCAAAGGAACAACGGGTACAATAAACAAAGGAAAATGGAACGCTCCAATTGCTCAAGATAGAAATGGTCGACCTCCCAAAAAGACATGAAATGCCAAGTGTGATGATAGTAATGTTGTAGAAAAACAAGATGAGTTTTACCCTATTTCTACTCTATCTACTTCCTCTCCTTCGGATACTTTAGATCATTGGTTGATTGATAGTGGAGCCTAAAGGCACTTCAATGGATACAAGGAGGCCCTCTCAAATTTAGTTGAGAAGAAAACTAATCTAAAGATTATACTTGGAGATAATGCCACCTACCCCGTGAAAGGGATAGGAACTGTCACTCTTCACTTGAATCATGGTCAAACCATACATCTACAAGAAGTATTGTATGTGCCCGATTTGAAGAACAACCTGGTGTTTATTTCTGCAATGGAAGACAAAGGCTTCAGGTAGTATTCATTGATGGAAAGGTATGTATTTGGCATAGAAACCCTAAATATGCATTTACTCTCGGATTTAGGGTTGATGGTCTCCATCAATTTGGTAGAAGTCCTTTGGGAGCTTCTCTTCATTATGAGCTATGGCACCAAAGGTTTGCCCACTTACATTACAAAGCCTTACCTGGGGTAAGGAAGATGGTCACAGGGATGCCCAACTTTCACATGAACCATGAAGGAGTTTGTCAGGGATGTGCAGCTGGGAAACATACAAAGGGACCATTCCCTTCTAGTGAAAGTACAACAACTAATAGTCTTTAATTGGTCCTTTCTTACCTATCTAGTGGCCTTCCCATAACCTCAACGGGAGGATACATATATTATGCAATCTTTGTGGATGACTTATCACACAAAACATGGATCTATTTCTTGAAGAGGAAGGATGAAGTGTTCAAATGGTTCTATTCTTTCAAAGCATTGGTGGAGAATCAAATAGGGAAGAAGATCAAGACATTGAGGACCGACAATGGAACCAAATATGAATCAAATGAATTCAATGACTTTTGCAGAGAGGTTGGCATTAAGAGGGAGACAACTGTTCCATACACTCCTGAGTAGAATGGTGTTGTTGAAAGGAAGAATCGAACAATCATGGAATCCACCTGTGCCATGATCTATGATCAAGGTCTACCGAAATTCTTGTGGGGAGGAGCCCGCGTCAAGCATTGGATTTCAAAACACCCAAGGAAGTCTTCATTGGTAAGAAACCTGATCTTTCTCATTTTAGAATCTTTGGTTGTCTGGTATACTTTCATGTGCCTAAAGAGAACAAGAATAAGTTGGAAGCTTCTGGGAAGAAAGGTATATTTGTTGGCTACAGTGAAAATTCAAAGGCATATAGAATTTACCTAGTCAGAGATGTGGAAGTAAGTTGATATGTTACTTTTGATTAAGACACTACCCTCGGGAAAGACAGAGATCTCCCCATCTCAAGGAAGGACAACGATGATGTTGCTACAAAATCACAAGAAGATCCTCCGATGGATGAGCCTACACCCGATGTTGATGGCCCGATGGATCCTATTGATCCACCTCCTAGTGATCCCTCTACCTCAAGGAAAAGACCATTATGGCTCAAAGATACTCCCGAAGATGCTGAAATGCATACTTCTCCAAGAGGGACATTTCACGAAAGTAAGAAGCCAAACAGGTATCAAGGATACTTGGTTTCCATGAGTACTATAGTTCAAGTTGAACCTTGCACGTTCAAAGAAGTTGTAAAGCACCAAGTGTGGAAAGATGCAATGAATGAGAAATATGAATCGATCATGAAGAATGATGTTTGGGACGTGGTGCCTAGACCTAAGGACAAGTCCATGGTCACCTCAAAATGGCTTTACAAAATTAAACATGGAGCTAATGGAAGTGTTGAAAAATATAAGGAAAGGTTCGTAGCTCGTGGACTATGACGAAATATTTGCATCAGTTACTCGATATACCACTATCTGATCTATAATTGCTCTCGCTGCTAATCAAGGATGGAGCCCAAATTAAATGGATGTCAAGACTGCATTCTTGCATGGCTCACTTAAGGAGGAAGTCTACTTGGAACAATGTTAAAATTGGCAACTAGGGCCAAAGTCCACTACTGGACAGCGCTTCTGTTGGAGATGATTATTGCATTGAATTCCTCTTTTCGAGAGGACCAAAATCGACCTAAAGATTGTCAAATTTGGATAAGGAGAAATGGGTTTTTGAATTTATGCCCTCTCTCATGTAAATTATCAAGGTTGACCTCACCTCTATGTAGGCTCATCAAGCCCAATGGTCACGTCATTTGACCCCCAACGATTTGTATATATAGAGGTGCCTTCAACCTCATTACACACATCTTCAACACATATCTTTCTCTCTAAAATGACCGCAGAAGGAGGATGGCACCAACGAAGGAGGAAGGGCTAGGTTCTCACCATCGCAGGGCTATTTGTTGGGCCAGGATACTGAGGTCGGAGATCGAGGCTATTTGGGGCTAGTTTGGGATGGTTTGTGCTCTGTTCCGGCAGTGTTTTACTTCTTCCTCAGGTTAAGACCATATAGAAAGATAGCCAGAGGCCTAGGGGCTATTTGAAGGAAGGTTGTGGGTTGTTTTGTGAAGGGCTTCTACTGTGAAGGTGGGACGCAACACTGGGAGACTATTACAGGCAGGCCGCAGGTCTAAATTATCTTAGACTAGGGTATAAAGGGCAAGAGTTTACCCAGATAAGACCACAGTCTTTGTGTCAATCAGTATATGGGTTTTGTGGCTTGCTTAAGGGTTAAATCAAGCTCAGATCAGCCTCAGACCATGGTCTGAATTTCTAGAAGGGTAGTCGTTGTCCTGAAAGGAGGTTTGAAGATAAGCAGTGTAGTTGTAATAGTCAGAAAATAAACCCTATCCCAGATACTTTCTACTGTTGAAGAAGTTCAAGCTCAACAGAGGTTTATTTCCCATGCCATGACCATTGTTATCATTGGACAGGGCTCACACTTGTTTGTTGTTGGCAGAATGTCTGGATTGCATTATTGTTCGGGTCATCCTCTTATCTAAGGGAAATAATATTGTACTCTCTCTCTCTGAATAGTTGATATTGATAAAAGAAGAATTGATCAAGGGTTTTTCCCTGGCTTGTGCCAAATCTTGTGTTCTCTTGTCTTGGTTTGTCTTCTGCATCTCTGGTTTATGTTCTTTCTTTAGTTATTGTTTGAAATGAAAATGTAAATTGGGCTAATATGGATCTTTAAAGTAATTGTCCTAACCTAAGAACATGTTAATCCTAAATTTAACATGGTATCAAAGCCTGGTGAGGACAAGCCCAAGCTAGAATAAGAGCAATGCAACACCTAATCTACTGTGCATTTCTCGCAGGATGAAGTATCTGTGATTTTGTTGGGTATTCTTTCAGCAATTTAAAGGTTGTGATGGCTATGGTTTTTCAGAGGCATAATATTTGCAAAAGTGAAACTCTTTGTGGCACAACCTATGTGGAAATCTGAACCCATCACCCCTGTGCATGAGAGTTGGAGCTACAAGTTTTTCTGAAGTATATTCCTTGTCCAAGATGAATCTTATACGACATGGCAAAGATCTTTGTTACCTATATAGCTTACAACTAAAGGTTGCTCAGACTCAGTTTCAATCACCTCAACAGCAGCTTGTGTATATTTAGAGCATCTGGTTCTATCCACTTGTAATATATTTGCTAATTATGATTAGGTCTCTCGGCGTTCCTCAAAACAAGGTTTGATTGCATTTTCAGCCCTCCATTTCAGAGCTATATCACATGCATTTAAGGTTTGTTTGAACTAGGCTTATTATTTTATTTATGAACTACTTTGGTGGGCTTGTCACCAATAGATAGTTATTTGCACAGTATTTTTGTTGATGGGCTCATGTAGGCTCAAATTACGTAATTCGAACTCCTAATGAGTGTATAAATAGGAGAAACATGAATTCATTTGCATCATCACTTTGGATTGGATCATTTGTCTCTCTTGAGAATTTCGCACTTCTTTCTTGGAGGATGAACTGGAGCATGGATGAATTTTGACGTTTGGATTGGGTTATCTTATCTTGAAGCTTCTTTATTGTCAAAGTATTGATGGTTGGATATGTTCTCTTACATGTAAGTACACACATTTAATGTTATTCTTGTTTTACTTTGTATTATGCATTGGAATGGGATTTTCGCTATACTAGGGCCAATTGTTACATTGCATAATTGCGAAATTCCAGAATTATTGATTCTATATAGCATCTCTCAATGTATGTGCCATGTATGTTGAATGAAATCTCCTAGGGATAATTCTACCATTGAATTTGTCTTGATAAGCCATCTCTTTTTGCAAAGCGAAGTATAAAGCTTTAAGGTCACTTCTTCTTGCCCAAGAAACGAAATCCTTTCTCATCATTCTCCTAGACTCCATTCTCCCCAAGGGATTAGGCACTGGTCTACTAATAGGTGGTCACTCAAAGAACCATTTTTCTTCACCTTTCCCTCTTCATTCTAGGTCTAGCCACGCTAGGCCACCTAGGGCATCACTTTCCCAACAAAGTAGCCATAGAAAAAGTTCGATCTCCTAGCCTCTACTATGTTGGTGTGTCCTCAAGGTCTCCTCCAAATTTGAAGAAATTTCGATGGTGGGATTGTGAGATATCCCAAGCCGTAGCTCCGAGATCACACTTTGCCCTAGTGTTCCCTAGGCTAGTACCTCATAGGATCAATTTGAAGACCTTTCCCCTTCCTTGTCTAGGTTAAGATCATCATTGGTTGCTAAACTCCCTCCCCTTAACCTAGGTTGGGTCCACTTGGTCCCGTGTAGTCCCATACCTTTGAAAAGTTAATTCTTCAAGAACCACTTGGGAAACCAAGTTCAATAAGGATTTTAGGGATTGGGAAACTCTGTTTAAAGACACATTCCTTAAACCTAGCCCTTAAATCCTCATCTCCTTCTCATAGAAAGCTTTGTACCTTACTTGAAGAGAAAGCAAGCTCCATCCTTAACCTCCTTCTAGGAAAAGGATCATTCAAGTCACTTCACATCCATTTGTTGATTCATCCTTCATAGCTGACTTTCCATATACCAGGTCTCCTCCCATCAATGAAAGTCCATGAGTAGTGAGCCTTAGTTGAGGTGACAGTGGGCTAAGTCTCCATTATTGCCCTTGCTCTAGCAGTTGTCCCTTTAGGGGTCCCTTTTAGGTCCCCTACTAGTTTGAGCAGTAACATTTTGGTGCCGTTGGCGGGGAGGAAGAAGGTCTACCTCCCTAGTGAATCATTGAGGAATTGATTCATTAACGACATCTACAAGCATTCCTCTTGTGACTCCACTCATTGTCCAAACCCCTAGTTTACTTGAAGGCGACAACATTCCTCCTTTAACTAGGGTTAATACAAAAAGGGGAGAACTCCATCACCTGTTGGAACCGCCCTTCTCCCTGAATTTGAGAAAGTCAGTGATCCATCCCCAAAGATACCATTTAGTTCTAACATTGACCCAAAACAAGATCAACCCAAGATGACCAAAATTGAAAAGCACTTGGTTAGTGTCATTTCCCCATTGAAATTGAGTGATGATCCCAAACCATTACCTGAGAAATATAGTCGATGTTTACCCAAGTTCAAAGGGGATGCTACTTGCACTACCCATGGCTTTATTGAGGAATTCTATTGACAAATGTCCCCTAGGTTGATCTTCGATGAAGATAGGCTCATGATGCTTTTTGCTCTATCACTTGAAGGACAAACAAGAGAATGGTACCTTAGCCTTCCCCTTCCCCCAGCATGCTTAACAGACTCTGATGACTTTGAAGACCTATTCATGAAGAGGTGGTCATGCAATGCCCAAGGAACCTTTAACATTGAAAATTTCTATCAAATAACCAAGGGAAGGGAAGACGTGCGAGAATTCATTCAAAATTTTGACAGGGTAGTCAAGGATATACCTGACCATTTGAAACCATCTGACACTAATATTCTTGATAAATTCATAAAAGTTGTAGGAGGCCACTTAACCTATGTATTAAGGAACAAGAAACCTTCCACATTCGTTGAAGCCAAAGATAGCAATGGAAGTTAAGGAAAACCTACAAATCTCAAAGGTAGATGTCACTAACCACCCTAAAGCTAAAGCCGAGGTCAAGAAGGAGAAGTCCAAAGATCAACACGAAGAAACCCTCCTTGTCATCCTCAAGAAAATGGAGAAATTCATTGAAGAAGCCAATGAATGTGACAGGGTTATAATGAATAAAATCACTGCCTTGGAAAGGGCTCAAAAATCTAGTTATATTCCAAAAGGAAAACCCTTTCCCAAAAAGCAAAGTGAAGAAGATAGGCCAAGCCCACGCAATCCTTGAGGAGAATTCGTTGGAGCGTTGTGTGAACTGGAGTGGTAGGAGACCACTCTCCACTTCATCTCAAGCAAACTCAATCAAATCTCCACCAAATACCCAACTCAACTTGGAACTCGAGATATCTTCCACAATTTATGTGATTTGTCTTTAGGAACTCGTGGTCCTTCTCCAAGAAATTTGATTTCCTATTTTGTCAGATGTTTCTCCTTGATTCTTGGTCCATGGTAGAGTCGACATCACCTTTTAACTCCATGACAATTTTCCACCTCATTTACACATCATTTAGCGTGTGTGGATATTTATTTTCTCCAATTTATTTAATTGCTAGGCCAATTTATTGCCACATTTTCCACAAAACTTAGGAACAGTGAGTTTTGAGGGTCTAAAACTTATTTTTTAGCCCTCAAAGTGTGTCATAGTAGAAAGTTGAGGGTGAGAGGTGTAATTTTGAGCACACTTACCCCAAATAACTTCTCTAGGCATCACTTATTACATCAAACATTCATATTTTATTCAAATTTCCGCCCTGCGGGAAATTTAAAAATTTTTAAAAATGTCCCTAGACCTAATAAAATTCCACAAATTTTACGAATGATCTAGTATGGTAATATAAAATGACTCTAGACACTAGGACTCACCCAAGGCCTCGCCTTCAAGCCTTACTTTGGCCTTGGGGTTATGCTTGGAGGAAAAAACTCAATTAATTATCAAGTCCCCGCAAGGATATAATAATTAACCAAGAGAACAACAACAACAAAAAAAACCTTCTAGAGTAAACTCACTTGATGACAAGGTCCCAAGTTACCTAGGCTTGTTGCATGACTCAACTCATCATACTAGCATCACTTTACATCCATCCCTATAGGGTTTGTGGAATCTGAGTACAATAGAAGATAATGAGAAGAAGAAGTAGAGTTGAAAAACTTTGATGATATGGCGAACTCTGATGGTACATGAAGCCTTTGATACATCCTTGAGCATGGAGTCTTTAAACATTATTTGGGTACACTTTAGTAGTCAACAGGACCCATCCTTCTTTCGGACTAAAACCACTGGAGCAGTGTATGGGCTTCTACTTTTTGTAATGATTCCACACTTTAAAAAATCTTGGACTAATCTTTCAATTTTAGTTTTTTGGTGGTGTGGATACCTATACAACTTGATGTTAACAAGGTTTGACCCCGATTTGACTTCGATTATGCGCTCGATTTCTCTTTCAGGGGGCATCTTCATAGGAAGATCTTGAAAAACTTTTTTTGGGATCAATTTTTGAACTTCATGTCGTAGTTCTTGAACTTCAGGTATTTCTTCGCTAATTTTGAAGCCAACATCTCCATCCGATGACATTGCACTACATACACTAGTGCTCCCTTCTGGATCAACTTCATCATCTAGTATGATTATACGATTTGATTCTGAGGGGGTTGGAACCCAAATAACTTATATTTCTACCCCTCCCATCTAAACTTTATAAATTATTTTTGATGGTTGGCAGAGTAAGTGCCTAGGGTTTGTAGCCATTAGATACCGAGGACCACATCCACTCCTAATGGTACAGTGTAGAACAGAGATTCCCTCCTAATGGCATTTCCCTACTTTTTCAATTTTCTTTCCATCAACTACCATCACTTTCATGTTGGGCATGGGATATGCGAAAATGTTGGGCCTTTTTGCCATATTTGATTCCAAAAAATTGTGGGTGCTTTTAGTATCTATTAGAACCATTATATTTTTTTTATATGTCCTTTTAACTTTAATGTTTGGAGCTAAGATATACCTGTCATGGTTGATAATGACCCTTGCGGAATATTCTCGTTATTTGATTCTAGAAAAAAATGTGGAGAATCTTCAACTTATTGTACTTTTGATTCTTCTTTGTTTGAATCATTGGTTGTTTCACGTGTATACAGGTTCTTGGTCTCTTTTCCCTTAGCACATTTATGTTTAGAATCCCATTTTTCGCCACAACGTTTGCACATACCCTCTTTCATTACTTGCATTTCCAAATTAGTTTTTTCTCCTTCACGTAGATGTGGTGGAACATATTTTGTATTATTCGTGTTAGCAGTTTGGGAAAATCTTCATTTTGAATATACTCTTTCAACCTTTGGCCACTGTATCCTTTCGAGCTTCTTTTTTGCAGCTTTTGCTTTTTGTCTGGCTTCTTCTATAGAAGTGATGTCATGAATCTTAAGCTCAGCCTGGAGATGTGGTTTAAGTCTCGTGATGTATGATTGAATAAGACGAGTCTTTGATAACCCAGGTACTCATGTAGCTAGAGTTTCCCATTCTCTAGTGTATTCGTCCACATCTCCTTTTTGTTGCAGCCTGGTGAGTGTTGTGAAGAACTCTTCTTCTTTGACACCTTGGAACCTCTTAAAGAATGTACTTTTGAATTTCTTCCAGCTATTAGCGTGTGTTGTTTTTTTCCACCACATATACCAATTATACCAATACTCTTCTACTTTATTGAACCATGCAACATTGTATTTCTCGTTACCGTCAAATTTGGAGAGCTCAAGTTTTTCTCTTCGTTGATATGTAGCAACTGGTGGGGTGAAGAAGGGGTATTGATTCGAGAGCTGCATATTTGAGTATTGATTCCAGAGCTGCATATTTTGAAAATTCGTATTACTATTTTGTTGATTGACCATGGACGACACTTTTGGAGACTCGGGGATCTAATGTGAGTCTAGTGAGTTTGATGTATCCGAAGAATTTGGATGTTGAATAGTTTCGTTATTCTGGGGTATTTGATCAGGTGTAATTTTCAACTTGTCACAAATACAGGTCAACATCGCCATTGCTTGATCATGAACTATCAATGATGCATTATGATTTCAATCCACCTAATTTGAAAGGAATGTAGGATCCTTTTTAAATTCATTATGATTTTGCTCGAGTTGATTATCTATTCTTTTCGTCGTATCCTGGAGCTCCTTGATTTCATAAGAATGTCCAGTAACCTTATTCTCAAGATTTATCAATTTTTTACTAAAATCAACCATCGTCATAGATGCAAACATTAATCGAGTATGTGGTGGCGTATATTTATCCAACTTAACGTTCTTCCTTAACTTAAACCTAATTATTTTTTTCAAACTATATAGTAATTTTTTAAACTATATAATATTTTTTTTATTTTTTTAATCAATTTATATAATTAAAAATTAATTAACATTTATAGTTATTAAATATTAATCATTTATATAATTATGAATCATATAGTAAATTAATATTACAACTATATAGTAATTAATATAACTATGAATTGTTAAATCAACCGAATCAATAGAAGGAGACAACGTGATGGTTGTCGTGACATTAGGTGGAACACGTCGATTGGGGAGGTACGAGGTGGTCGATTGAGCGAGGAACAGTGGCAGTGAATGGATAACAGGCACAGGCAGGATCGGTGGTGAATGGAAACAGTGGAAATGTTACGATGGACGTGTACAAGCACAACGGACGTGTATGGCAAAGAACAGTGGTGATAACCATAACAACAGCTAGGGTAGACACAACAAAAAAATGGTGGGGTTTGTTGTCGCGAATGAGGCATTGATTGTGGACATGAGTGGGGGAAAACAACAGACAAAAGACTTGCAAAGCAAATTTGAGGATGGACAGGGAATTAAGCAAATACGAAAATGTGATGGCAGTCGTGACATTGAACACACGGGCGTTGTATGATGACAAAGGGCAGCAAACGTGCACTAACGAGCAAACAAGCTCTGATACCAAATGGAGCAAATAAATATAATTTTGCAATTGAGAGATATAATCAAATATATATACTATTAAATAGATGAATGATGATGTTACATGGAAGGGGCCCCTGACTTATATACCGCCTCAGGTGCCTCTTGGTGAAAGGGCATGATCTTCTGATCATGCCCTTTTGCCTAATGAACCTATAATTACAAAATTATTAACTTTTTTACATAACAATACAGATGAAGGGTATGAGTTTTCGCTTGACAATGAGACTATGCTTCAGTTTTATGCTCAAAATATCCTCTCAACAAAATCGATCTAGGATTAATTATTTGCATAGGTGGTCTTAGAATTTTGATTCTTTTGGAGACTATCCTTGGTCAATGTGACACTTATGTATAAAACAATGTCATAGAATTTCGGACCATGTACATGTTGATTTGTGTAGCTTGGGAGGTACTGCAAGCCCTAGGGGTCAGGGTTTGGAGGGCGATGCACCACAAGGATCACTTGTGGGCTTGGAACCCAAGCGTGGGGTTTTGCACCCATCGAGATTTGGGCAAAACCATGATGAATTTGAGCTTAAGAAAATTTGAGCTGATAGAGCTTGGCGCGCTGATTCCAATGCTCCAAAGATCACTCAACTCGGAGCTCTAGAAACGAAGATATGAACTTTCGAAGTTGATAATTAATTAATGGATAGTCAAGTCATGTAGGCTTGAAGTGAATTCGTCCAAGAGACATGTCTCTTCATCAATTCGTGGAACCCCTCATTTGTGTATAAATAGAGGGTGAGTTGATGTCACTTTCTCATCCATCTTGTGCAATGCAAGGCAGAAAGAGATCATAAGAAACTCAGCATACCTTCCTTAGATTGGGCCACAGATAGGAGATATCCCCGCATAAAAGTGTGGAGGGTTACCACTGTTTGGACACAGGAAAAGAAGTATACCAACGAGGAGTTAAAGGATTGTTTGGGCATTCTTTTATGACTGTGTGGGAGTTGTTTCATTTTCTAGGAGGGTCGTTGAGTTAGAGGAGCTAAGGAACATGTTTGTTGGGGCATCGTTGGAGGGGCAAGGAACCAAGATTATGCTGCCAAGAAGCTACAGGAAGACTATGTTAGGCTTGTTAACATAGATTGTCATTGATGTCAATATGGCAATATTCGAGGAGCCAGAGGAAGCAAACAGAGCCATTTGAGCAATCGAGGAAGCAGACAGAGCTATCGGGAGCTATCGAAGCAATGCATGCCACAAAAGGGTCATATGCATGCAAATGAACTATCAGGAGCCATATATGCCACATATTACACTATCGGGAGCTATTAAAGGAGCAAGAATGCCAAAGGAATACAATATCGAGAGCATTTATCATATATATGGATGCATTTACACTATAGGAGGCCAAAACTCATAACACATATATAGACAGGGCTATATACACTACGGCGGCATAAAACCATACATATATGCAAATACATTATCGGAGTGAAAAGGCAAAGTTTCTATATGTGTGCAAAGAATACTCTATCGGAGGCGGAAGACTTAGGTGTATTGCAAATACACTATCGGAGGCGGAAGTGTTAACACTATCGGGCCCGTAGAAGCCATATAGCATCACCGCTGTGTATTTACTTGTTTATCGCCGAATGCCTTTTACACAGAGAAATCACGCTAAACACTTAGCGGATTCAGGAAACTGGACTTGAAGTTTTATGCACGAGAGTGTTGAGTCCTATCAGGGCCGGCACATATTATTGCATCGCTATAAGCGAGTGGCCTACGTTAACGGCGAGCCATGAACCTTTGCGATTTGTGATTGCCAACATATGTCGCATCGGCACTTCGGGAGCAGAAGTCATAAAGTTTTAAGCGGCCCATTGCAATAGCCGATAGCGATTAGAAATATCGCATCAGAACTCCGCCAAGGGCAAGCGCCGATTGCGATTGCAAGACCAGACCCGATGCACCATTATAGATGGGCTTAATATAATATCGCATCCAGTGGAGGATCGGTCGTCGGCCATCGGCGATGCCATGGTCTCGATGTATAAAGGACCCCCGAAATCCTTGAGCGCCGATTGCGATTATACTACGGACCCGATACAATATAGATGCGGGTGTATTGATTCTTGAAGTCTGCCTTCAGCCTTTTTGCCTGTTTTTGCTCCTATTTCCTGTGTAATTGAATATTTGGCTTGCGCGGTGTTTGGAGGCAGAAATACACTAAGGAATGCTCCCGATAGTTCAGGAGGCCTGAACGATAGTTCAGGAGGCTGAACTAATGCCGATTGTGATTGCGATTAGGACGTGGCATGTCCGTTAAACAAAATAGCCTCTGTGGATGCCTGTTATCATTGAAAAAACAGGGCAGTGTTACAGTTTTAACACACAGTGACCGAAAAGCCAGGAAGTTGAATGGAAAGCCAGTGCAGAGGAAACTGAAAAGCCAAATCAATGGAGAAGAGGGAAGCCAAAGGTCAAGCCAGCGCAGAGGAAGTTGAAGCAAGCGTGGAAGAAGCCGAAGAGCCAGTGGAAGACGAAAACAAACAGTCAGAGGGCATCAGGAATACATAAAAAGAGAAAAAAGACAAGGAAAGATGTGTTGTTGTCGTGGACAATCTGTGTGAGAGGCAGCAAAGGCAGGAAAATAGGAGTGAAGGAGAAGCTCAGCAGAACAGAGAATTGCAGCAAAACAGTTTATACCAGGTTTGGGTTGGAGCCCAAGAGGTTGGAGCCTCAAAACTGAACAGGATTGAAATCCTTGGGAGTTGGTGCTCGTAAGTGCAAAACTATTGCAAGACAGAGTTGGTGCTCTGGAGGTTGGAGCATCACTGAAGTCCAAGTTGGAGCTTGGCAACTAATTGTAACCAGTTTTATATATATATATGTTTTGGTAATAAGAAGAACAATTAAAAAGAAATACTGATTCACCCCCCCACCTCAGTATTTCCAACAATTGGTATCAGAGCAGGCTTCTTCATATTAGCCTAACAGCTTCAAGAAAGATTTGTAGTCATGATGAGAAATCACGAAGCGTCAGGAAAACCTCCTCTGTTCAATGGCACTAACTTTGGTTTCTGGAAAAAGAGAATGACCTACTACTTAATGTCCCTTGGACCTTAAGTCTAGCATTTCGTTCAAAATGAGTACCAAATGCCTACCACTCTTCCAACAGATCAAGACAAGAGGAAAGCCTACATTGCCAATGCAAAAGCTTTGAACTCCATCACTAGTGGAATCACTAATTCCGAGTTTACAAAAGTAATGAATTGTAACTCTGCCAAACAGTGAGATAAGCTAGTTGGCTTATACGATGGAGACTCAAAAGTCAAGAAGGCAAAGCTTCAAACTCATAGAAGGCAATTTGAAAGTCTGAAGATGGAAGATGAAGAAGATATTGCAGCATACCTCCTCTGAGTAGCTGAAGTGGTCAACTCCCTTAAAGGATTGGACAAAAAGATTCAAGAAAGTACCATTGTTCAAAAGGTCTTAAGATCTCTTCCAGACAGATTTGACTCCAAAATAAGCGCCATAGAAGAAGCAAAGGATCTAGATACTCTCAAGATGTATGAACTCCATGGAATCCTATGAGATGAGAAAAGGTGGCCCAAGCTCCAAAGATGCAGCATTCAAGGCCTCAAAATCCAAGAAGGGGAAAGAAAGGAATGAATGTAGTGATGACTCCGATGTGGAATCCGAATTGGCTCAATTTGTACGAAAGTTGAAGAGAGGATCTAAGCTAAAAGGTAAGTACCCTCTTATCTGTTTTAAATGTGGAAAAATAGGTCATTATGCTACAAAATGTCCTCATAAACATGATAGTGATGATGAAGGAAATTCTAAAAGAATGGCACACAAAAAGAAAGGGTACAATGAGAAGAACTTCTTCTCTAAGCAAGATGAGTCTGATGAGGATGAATTTGTAGTCATCAAAAGGAAATCAGCTGAGGAAAGTGACCATGATGAAAGCCAAGAAACATTATTCATGGCATTCAGAAATGAAGATGACTCAGGGCTAGAAGGAAATGTAGATGAATTGTTAATAAGTGCCATTGAAGAAAATGAGAAATTACAGAATAAAATCATTTCTCTCAAGGTAGAAAACGAGGAAACAAGAAGAAGAGAAGATCTCTTGGAAACAAAGCTAAAAGAAAAATAAGAGACTTGCAAAGAACGTGAAGCCGAAATAGTATCTCTAAGGAAGGAATTGGAGCAAACTATGTTGTGGGGGAGCGCCCCCCCCTCAATCCCGCTCCCGATCCGCGCTCCGGGCGGGAGCGAGTTGGGAGCGCGCTCCCGAAATCGCTCCCGAAATGGGAGTGATTTCGGGAGCACGCTCCCTAAAAAAAATTTCGCTCCCTGCCTTTTCGGGAGCGATTTCGAGAGCGTTTTGCCTTTTTTGCAATTTTTTTTGTAGTAATGTTTGAAATGCAATGTTTTTTGAAAGAAACAAATAATTTTTGAGTGGGGCAGCTTAATGATCAAGTCTAGGCCCTATTATTGATATGCTATTCATGGTAATGTTAAATTCTTAAAGTAAAAGTGACATTCTCCTTAATATTCATTTTCATCCTTTTACTTAAATTTTTATCATTACCATGAAATGACTCAGGATGTTTGAGAGTGGTTCCGGCCTCATTGGATTTCATATGGAGAAAGTAGAATTTTAGATTTCATTCAAAATCCAACAGACTTATCAGTTTTTCAGGATTTCAGGATTGGGGGATTGCAATGTTTCCATTGGCTTTTGTCATGTATTAGGGTATGGAACTCGTATTTAATCAAGAACACCAATCCCTCCATGTACCTTGATGTTAGTGACATTGTTTGTCGAACTCCTCTATCATGACCCTCCTAAAAATGTACGCATCACTCAAACAAAATCTTGACTTGACATGCTATGCTTGTTCTATCTTATGTTAATGCTTAGAGGGTGATATTAATGACAAAGATTCCTACAGATAAAGAGGTAATGACAAAGATACCTCTGGATATTAATGCTTAGAGGGTGATATCAATGACAAAGATCCTGATTTTCCAACAAGACTAAAAAATTAGACATTTCTCGTGGTGGCAAGAGGCCCAAGCATAAGAAATAGATAATAGATTTACTTCTCTTTTCTAGTTTCTAGTAGCTTTTATAACTATTGACTCTTTCATATTTATTATGCTATTTTTTTAAACAGTATATGACAATTTAAGTTTGAAGTTGGCAATTATAACTCATTAGTAATGAATTATGAATATGATGCTTCATGAAAGTTGAAAGTTGTTTCATTTCATTTCATTTTATAACATTTCATTTCATGTTAGATATTATTTGTTGTAATGTTTACACTTAGCTTACAAGTACAACTTTGGTGATCAATGATGATAAATGTTATATATTGAATTTTGAAAGCTTGAAACTTTAAGATTGATGAATCATGAGACTCAATATGTTGTATGTTACTATGTTACTAACCTATGGACGTGGTTGATGAAGATTATAACTTCTAGATGATTGTTGTTGTATGGTTCAATCTATGTTTTTTATATCTAATTCATTATTCTACATGTTTTTGTTGACATATATGTATCAAAATATAAAAAATATATATATTATATAAAAAACGCTCCGGGATTCACTCCCAAACCGGGAGCTTCTGAAAATGTCGCTCCCGCTCCTGTTTTCGCTCCCACTCCCCGCTTTCGCTCCCGCTCCCAAGTAACATTGGGAGCAAGTCAAAAGGGGTTGGAAAAGCTCTCAAATACTTGAGACTATCCTAAAAAGTCAAAAGCCTCAACATGAGACGTCTGGAATAGGCTTTAAAGGAGAATCATCAAGCACTAAGAATAGTGTGAAAAGCTATGCCAATGCACTTTCCAGCAACCCAAAAGAAGAAAAAGTGTGTCATCAAAGGCGCATCCCAGATCCAAAGAATGAAGAGAGAATAACACCAAAGAGGAATTTGGATTCGAATCATGGATATTACAGCAAGTACAATCCATCATTTCATCAAAGGCCCATCTCAAATCCAAAGAATGAAGTGGGAGTAATTCCAAGGAAGGAAATTGACTCAAACCATGGCTACTACAACAAGTACAAAACTATCTTTCTTGGACATTGTTTTCATTGTAAAAACTTTGGTCATCAAGCCAGGCATTGCATGGCTCGCAGAAGTGAAACACCAAAGCTAAAAGATCAAATAATCAAACCATATGCCCCTATAAGGCAGGGACAAATCAAAACCTTCAATTCGTTTGATCCCTTGACCAAATTTGATCTGATTTCCTCATTATGCTACAATAATAGACACTTTGAACAAAACTACCCACTCAAAGGAAGAAAAGCTAGTGAGAAACCCAACATGGATAAATGCGCCCTGGCTCTATATGCTCAAAATAATGAAAATCATTGGTTTGTGGACAGTGGGTGCTCCAGACACATGACAGAGGACAAAAGGAAGTTTGTCTCATTGAGCAAAAAGGAAGGAAATGTGTCCTTTGGAAATGGATCTGGCAGAATTGCAGGAAAAGGAACTGTTACTCTTATCAATGGAAAAGGAAAAGCTCAAGATGCTCTGCTAGTAGACGGGCTCAAACACAACCTCTTGAGTGTCAGCCAAATCTGTGATCAAGGACATAAGGTTGTCTTCAGCACCAAAGGCTTGAAATAAAGAACTCTTCCTTAAGGGAACTTGTGGCAAAAGGGGTTAGAACACCAGACAACATTTACACTCTGAACAAGATTCAAGAAAATAAATGTTACCTAAGTTAGATAGATGAGAGTTGGCTATGGCACAAGTGACTTGGACATACAAGCTTAGAAAATTTGATCAATATCAGCAAGATTAGAGCTATACGAGACATCCCAAGGCTATTCAAACCAAATCAAGGAGTATGTGGTCCATGTCAACATGGAAAGCAAACCAGAACCAGCCACAAGACAAAGGAGCTCTCTACATCAAAGCCCTTGGAGATCATCCATGCTGATTTGTGTGGACCAACTAGAAATTAGGCACTCCAAGGAGAAAGGTACTTTGTGTTATTTGTTGATGACTATACTAGAATGATGTGGATATATTTTATAAAATATAAATCTGAAACTTTTGAGTGTTTTAAGAATCTAAAAGCTCTTGTAGAAAATGAAAAAGACTCAAAAATTAAGTGCCTCAAAACAGACAGAGGGGGAGAATTCACATCAAAAGTGTTTAATGAGTTTCGTAATATTCATGGAATTAAAAGGGAATTCTCTGCTGCTAGAACACCTCAGCAAAATAGGGTAGTTGAAAGAAGAAATAGGACAGTTCAAGAAATGGCAAGAACAATGTTATTAGCAGCAGACTTGCAGCCAAAATTTTGGAGAGAAGCAGTCACGACAGTTGTCTATCCCTTGAATCGGACTCAATTAAGACCAAATTGTGAAAAACCTCCATATGAATTATGGAAAGGAAGACATGCTTCAGTAAAGTACTTCAAGATCTTTGGAAGCAAGTGCTTCATAAAAATCAATGATGGCTCACCAGGAAAGTTTGAATCTCGGGTTGATGAAGGGATATTCCTTGGATACTCTACACGGAGCAAAGCCTACAAGTGCTACAATTTTTGACTAAAGAAAATAGTGGAAAGCATTGATGTAAAGATTGATGAAGACCTTCCAGAAAAAGAAATTGAAGAACATGAAGATGATCTTCTCATTGAAGAAGAAGAACCTAAAGAAGAAGAAGAGGAAAAAGAACCACCTCATACCCCTTCAAAGATGAAGTTTCTCCAGAAATATCATCCATAAGAGCAGATTATTGGCAATAGAGATGAAGAGATGCAAACCAGAAGAAGGACGATAATTACACCAAAGAGAAATGTTATTGCTCTTCTATCCGTGAAAGAACCAGAAACATTTGCACAAGCAAGGATTCTCATTGGGTAAAAGTCATGGAAGAAGAAATGTCCCAAATTGAGAAGAACGAAACATGGGAGCTGGTACCTCATCCAAAGGACAAAAACATAATAGGAACCAAGTGGGTATTCAAAAATAAAATGAATGAAGATGGACAAGTTATCAGAAACAAGTCAAGGCTTGTTTGCAAAGGCTATTCACAAATTGAAGGAATTGACTTTGAAGAAACATTTGCACCAGTAGCTCGGAAGGAAGCTATCAGGATGTTCTTGGCATTTGCTTGCTCAAAAGGATTCAAAATCTATCAAATGGATGTAAAATCAGTATTTCTAAATGGGGAACTCAAGGAAGAAGTCTACATGGAGCAGCAAGAAGGGTTTGATCTAGCAGAAGGAAAGGACTTGTCTGTAAGTTGAAAAAGGCTTTATATGGGTTAAAACAAGCTCCTAGAGCTTTGTATGCAAGATTGGATCACTATCTACAACAACAAGGCTTCAAAAAGGGAGTGGCTAGAAGTAATCTATACATAAAGACAGATGAAGGTAATTTACTAGTTACTCTTGTTTATGTCGATGATCTGATTTTTGCTAGCAATAATGATGAAATGAGCCATGAATTTCTCAAAACATGTCAAAAGAGTTCGAGATGTCAATGATAGGAGAGCTATCTCACTTCCTTGGACTTCAAGTATCTCAAACCAGAGCCAGGTTGTGTATATCTCAAGCCAAATATCTAAAAGACATGCTCAAAAGATATGGAATGGAGGACTGTGCACCCATGAGCACACCTATGACCACAAACTACAAATTGAGCAAAGATGATGACTCCCCTCCAAGAGATGCAACTCATTACAGGTCAATAATTGGAGCCCTTCTATACAAGACCAGACATAATGCAGGCAGTAGGAATGGTGGGAAGATTTCAATCTACTCCCAAACAATCCCATTTATTAGTTGTAAAAAGAATTCTCAAATATCTGAAAGGAAATCCTGATTTCGGTCTTTGGTACCTTAAGAGCTCAACATTGACTGTAACTGCATACACCGATGTTGATTGGGCTGGAAGTGTAGATGATCGGAAAAGTACTAGTGGAAATGCATTCTTCCTAGGAGACTGTTTAGTATCCTGGCTCAGCAAAAAACAGTCATCCATATCATTATCCACAACCGAAGCCGAGTATATAGCTGCAGCAGACTATTGTACTCAAATACTATGGATGAAGGAAGCTCTAAAAGATGTCAACATAGGTACAGATCAACTGATTACCATCTATTGTGACAACACAAGTGCTATCAGTCTCAGCAAAAATCCATTGATGCACTCAAGGACCAAACACATACCAATCAAGTATCATTTCCTTCGTGAACAAGTAGCTGAACAAAACATCGTCTTGGAATATATCAGTACTAAGGAACAGATCGCTGATATTTTCACAAAAACTCTTCCTAGAGAGGCATTTGAACATCTGCGTCAAAAGATGGGGGTTATCTCTTTAGCATCACTCAAGTTCACTCATAAAGATGTTGCAAAATAGGGGGAGCAGTTCAACAGGGGGAGCAGTTCGACAAGGGGAGTCCATATGCATTCCTTTGCCATTGATGGCAAAGGGGGAGAGCACAAGAATATTACCATCAATAACAAAGGGGAAGATTATTGACATAGATTGTCATTGATGTCAGTATCGCAATATTCGAGGAGCCAGAGGAAGCAAACAAAGCCATCGGAGGAAGCCAACAAAGCCATCAGAGCAATGGAGGAAGTAGACAGAGCTATCGGGAGCTATCGAAGCAATGCATGCCACAAAAGGGTCATATGCATGCAAATGAACTATCAGGAGCCATATATGCCACAAATTACCCTATCGGGAGCTATTAAAGGAGCAAGAATGCCAAAGGAATACACTATAGGGAGCATATATCATATATATGGATGCATTTACACTATAGGAGGCCAAAACTCATAACACATATATAGACAAGGCTATATACACTATCGGCAGCATAAAACCATACATATATGCAAATACACTATTGGAGCGGAAAGGCAGAGTTTATATATGTGTGCAAAGAATACTCTATCGGAGGCGGAAGACTTGGGTGTATTGCAAATACACTATCGGAGGCGGAAGTGTTAACACTATCGGGCCCGTAGAACCCATATAGCATCACCCCTGTGTATTTACTTGTTTATCGCCGAATGCCTTTTACACAGAGAAATCACGCTAAACACTTAGCGGATTCAAGAAAGTGGACTTGAAATTTTATGCACGGGAGTGTTGAGTCCTATCGGGTCCAGCACATATTATCGCATCGCTATAAGCAAGTGGCCTACGTTAACGTCGAGCCCTGAACCTTTGCGATTTGCGATTGCCGACGTATATCGCATTGGCACTTTGGGAGTAGAAGTCATAAAGTGTTAAGCGGCCCATTGCAATAGCCGATAGCGATTAGCGATATCGCATTGGACCTCCGCCAAGGGCAAGTGCCAATTGCGATTGCAAGACCGGACCCGATGCACCATTATAGATGGGCTTAATATAATATCGCGTCCAGTGGAGGATCAGTCGTCGGCCATCGGCGATGCCATGGTCTTGATGTATAAAGGACCCCCGGAAGTCTTGAGCACCGATTGTGATTATACTGCGGACCCGATACAGTATAGATGCGGGTGTATTGATTCTTGAAGTCCGCCCTTTAGCCTTTTTTGTCTGTTTTTACTCCTATTTCCTGTGTAATTGAATATTTACCTTGCGCGGCATTTGGAGGCAGAAATACACTAAGGAATGCTCCCGATAGTTCAGGAGGTTGAACTAATGCCGATTGCGATTGCGATTAGGACGTGGCATGTCCGTTAAACAAAATAGCCTCTGTGGATGCCTGTTATCATTGAAAAAAAGAGGTAGTGTTACAGTTTTAACACACAATGACCGAAAAGCCAAGAAGCTAAATGGAAAGCCAGCGCAGAGGAAATCGAAAAGCCAAATCAATGGAGAAGAGGGAAGCCAAAGGTCAAGCCAATACAGAGGAAGCTGAAGCAAGCGTGGAAGATGAAAACGAACAGTAAGAGGGCATTAGGAATACATAAAAACAAAAAAGACAAGGAGAGATGTGTTGTTGTCGTGGGCAATCTGTGTGAGAGGCAGCTGAGGCAGCAAAGGCAGGAGAACAGGATTGAAGGAGAAGCTTAGCAGAACAAAGAACTGCAGCAAAACAGTTTATACCAGGATTGAGTTTGGAGCCCAAGAGGTTGGAGCCTCAGAACTGAACAGGATTGAAAT